>JANBVO010000005.1:101861-1337341 GCA_030052745.1 Pleurostoma richardsiae
CAAACATCACTACCACTCAAACATCACTACCACTCAAACATCACTACCACTCAAACATCACTACCACTCAAACATCACTACCACTCAAACATCATCTCATTGACAGATTCGCGAGCGCTTGGGCAACGCTCTATCAAACTGTCTCTTACTCAAACTCAAATCAAGATCAAACCTCCAAGATCACGACTTCTGGTGACAGCGATACACGTCGCAGTAAATACATTCAACATCCATCTACCGTATTAGCAAAGGCTGGGATATCTCTCTGGTCCAGCGTACCGCACTCAAAAATAAGACTTGCTGGGATCTTAAGCGAGCGCTAGACCAAAATGTCAACCACGCCGCCACATCCACCTCAGCAACTTTCCCCAGTCAAAGACTCAAGCACCGGGGACGGACGGCCAGACTCACCAATCATCTCCTCACCTCAACAAGCAAATCCTCCCGAGCTGACGGTCGACGAACAAATGGCTGTCGACTCAGAAACCACAACGGCCGACCGTCCTATGACGAAGACTCCTGAACCGCAAACCCAAGGAGATCGCGCAAACGGCCATAAAGGCGTCGCAGAGCAATCACCAAGCACGCCGGGCCATTTGCCTCCATTTGACTGGGACGAGTTCGAGGCTCGTTATGAACAAGCTCTCGCTGAAGCAAATCAGCAAGAACAAGAATTGTTAGCCGAATTCGAGAATCTTGTCAAGGCATGTATTCTACCGCCATCATGATCAAGCAGTCCAGGCTACTAACAAAGACTACAGTACTTCAATGTCTGGGCGTCAGCCGCGTCTGCTCACGACAACGAGCGAGCAACGAAACGGTAAGATCATCTCCTTTGTCGTCGAGCCGCGTGGTAGCTGACTTTTTTTTTTTTTTGTTTCAGGCTGCAGACTCGAGAAAGACACGTCAAGATTGCCGAATCTAATCTCTCTCAAAAGAAGAAGCACCGTAAGTTGTCCTTGTGGAAGTTCTCACGAGTCACCCTCTCTGACGATACACAGTAAGCGAAGTGGTACGAGCATTCCAGAGTGCCTTGGCTCTGCTCAGCCAGTCTTAAGACACTATAACAAGAGATACTCGGTTGTAGAGGACATTCTGTAACGATAACGGGGAAAGTCATGACATCCATGATACCACGACTTATGAAATCACGATCAAGATATCATTTGCGCAAGGACGGAACGGGCGGGGACGTCTTCAAAAGGACTTTGCGGTTTGCTTTATAAACGATGCGTCTTGTAAATAACTTTGTTCTTCCATGGAATCTAACTCGGAAAAACGCCTTGAGACGGGTTCTTAGCAATGAAAACAATTCGGACTTCTTTAACTTTGCGTTTCCAATGTGCACGCCACGTGACTCCGTGGGAGGTCGTCGCGGGCTGGACGTCGCGTTCCTAAATTTTGTAAACGTCCCTACGCAACGCTCCACGCTCCACTTCCCGGAGCGGCGACCGCCATATTTCTCACTTCCAGAGATGGCACGGGTCCCAGATATCTGACAAAACTGCCGGTGAGATGACGTTTTCGGTCCCAGAGATATCGCAGGTAAGATCCAGCCGTTTTCCGCGGTGCCGCTTCGCGCTAACGACGTGTCTAGGCGGATCTCTATAGTTTCTACGAGACGCATTTCTCCTCCGATGCGATAGGCATTTTCGAGGCCCAGTTCCTTGCGCCGGTGGGTACGTACGTCGGCGGGACAGAGGCGACCGAGCAGGAGGAAGAGTACGAATACTTCGAGGAGGATGACGATGACGACGGCCTCGGCTACTACGCAGACGGCGTGAAGCGCACGCTCACGGACGAGCAGATCGCCATGTTCCGCCACTCGGAAATGGAAGCCTTGAAGAAAGCCGTGGCGTCCGCCAAGTTGCACACACCGGTACCTGTCGAGACAGCAAAGGCAGCGCGAGACAACGCCTGGGACGAAGGCGAGGTCTTCTCGGACGGCGAGATCGCCGAAGCGCGGGTCCCGCCTGAGCCTGCGGAGGCGAAGAAGAGCAATAAGAAGAAGAGAAAGAGGGGTAAGGGTGGCGGCAGGAACAACCACGCGCAGGAGCTAAAGCCGGACCTTCGTAAGAGGACCTGGGATGTCGTCGAGACGGGTCTAGTGGAGAGCTTGAACTACGATGAGGTGGAGGGCGACCAGGCTGTTACGGGCCGCTCGGCGCAGAGAAGGCACATCTCCTACGATGACGACTGAAAAGCACACTAAAGGACGGACATACCAATAATACTCATCGGCCGCTGGGCCCTGAAAATGGTACCCCTTCCTTGATGGCACATGTTAGCGGGCTCGTCCCTCTGAATAGGGCAGAAACAAGGTATGTGTACAAACATGTTATCACCCTCTCCCCGTGTCTGTGATGAGACTACATATGTATCGTCATCCTTAGGCGGAAGTCCACCTGCAGAACTCCCTGGCACCAGGCACAGTCCCGCTGGGGTACTTCTGACAGGAGGAATATGTCGAGATATATAATCTTCTCTCTGAGACGCCACTTCATCAATCATCTCACTGCATATTAATTTATGCGCTCAAGGCTGACTCTAGCTTCCAGATCCGATCGTACCTAGCTAAACACCAGGAGGCTATGAATCCAGCCAGACCCCCCTTTTCCATTTCTAGGGTCCTGCAGAAATGCAGCTTGAAGGAAATGCTGCGCGCGTGCCTGCTTCTATGGTACATCGCGGTGCGGTCAGGATGCAAATATGCACAGGCCTAATGTGCTTTGTCGGGACTGTAGCTACATGGAAGGCACTAGTCACAGCTACTGATGATGGAGAGTGCTCCCTATGCCTCAATGACATTACATATCTTCGATATTTAGCAATCTACTAAAGAGATTGACATTCTGCCGGGGCTGAAAAGGCAGCATATCCAGACGGTGGGCAAGCACATGTGAAACCACATCGCCAAGTTCGAGATTCGGGGTGACGTGATGTCGGGTCATGCCGCAGCTGTACTACATAGACAATCATGCATATTCCCCGTGCCGACAACACCATTGACTCTCTTAAGTCGAATGCCTGCACTTTACCTGCACACATAGAAAACTGATGTCAACGAGACGTTGATAAATAAGGTTCCTATTGCATCTTTTGTTGTCGGCTTCTACTCCGTACACCTCTTAGGAAAGAAGAACGAGGGCTGCCCATCAAGTTACCTTTTCTAGGTTCCGCTTCGCCGTTCTGAGGGACCTCGGGACCCGAACAAGGCTAGCTCCACCTAGACCCCGAATATTGAATCAAACGCGACTACCCCGCCTTATCATTGTTATCTCCCCCGATTGTCTCATATTCTCTTCTAGAACGGTGGCGCGGGTGATATTCCGACAGCCCACCTTGCAATCCCACAATCGTCCAACCTCCACCGACCGAACCGCACCTAGCCTTGCCCCTCTAAATATCTACTCGCATCTAGGGACGGCCAGCTGCGCGCAACCACGCGCCGCTCGTAATCAGCCGCAATCATGGCGCGGGTCTATGCAGACGTCAACCAGAACATGCCCAGGAGTTACTGGGACTACGACAGCGTTAATATCAGTACGCCTCGCCCTATGCCAGCCTGGATGCTTCGAGGGAGGTCGCTAATCAGAGTCTCGCAGGCTGGGGAGTCCTTGAGAACTACGAGGTCGTTAGGAAGATCGGTATGCTTGCGCTTTCTGTCTGCTTGCTTGTCGCGTCTTGGCGCACCCACCGCTAACGGGGTTTCCGGACAGGTCGTGGAAAGTACTCGGAGGTCTTCGAGGGAATCAACGTCGTCAACTACCAGAAATGCGTCATCAAGGTGCTGAAGCCGGTCAAGAAGAAGAAGATCAAGCGAGAGATCAAGATCCTGCAGAACCTGGCAGGTGGACCCAATATCGTTGCACTCTTGGATGTTGTCAGGGACTCGCAGGTAGCTATTCCCTTCAAGTTGCAGGAGGAGTTCGATGATGACCAAGTCTCACAGAGCAAGACGCCTTCTCTCATCTTCGAGTATGTCAATAACACCGACTTCCGGAGCCTGTACCCTAAGTTCAACGACTTCGACGTTCGGTACTACATTTTCGAGCTCCTCAAGGCGCTGGATTTCTGTCACAGCAAGGGCATCATGCACCGAGATGTGAAGCCTCATAACGTTATGATCGACCATGAGAACAGAAAGGTTCGTTCTATCCAAAACAACATTTTATCTAGATCTTCTGATATCTAACTTTCTTGCGCAGCTTCGCCTCATTGACTGGGGTCTGGCCGAGTTCTACCACCCTGGCACCGAGTACAACGTGCGGGTGGCGTCACGCTACTTCAAGGGCCCGGAGCTGTTGGTCGATTACCAGGAGTACGACTACAGCCTGGACATGTGGAGCCTGGGCGCCATGTTTGCTTCCATGATCTTCCGCAAGGAGCCCTTCTTCCACGGCAACTCGAACTCGGATCAGTTGGTCAAGATCGCTAAGGTCCTTGGCACCGACGACCTGTTCGACTACCTGGACAAGTATGAGATCGAGCTCGACGCCCAGTACGACGACATCCTGGGCCGCTTCCAGAAGAAGCCCTGGCACAGCTTCGTCAACACCGAGAACCAGCGCTTCGTAAGCAACGAGGCTATTGACTTCCTCGACAAGCTTCTGAGATACGACCACATGGTACGTCGAGGACCCCTCCGCGAACCTTGTTTTCCACCGCCTTCGTATCCTAGGGTTTTTCTTGAAAGCATGTTGCTAACTTTGAGTCCTAGGAACGCCTAACCGCTAAGGAAGCTATGGCGCATCCATACTTTGCCCCTGTACGCGACGAGGCGAATCTGGCCTCGTATCTGGCCGGCGCGCCGGGTACGATCACCAACTAAGCTCGACCTCGTCATGATAGGGGCCTGTGGGTGGCATCATTCAAGGCTCCGGAGTATGCGTGCCTTAGCCATTCTCAAGATACCCTGAACATGGGGGGCTGGTGAGCGGAGGTGCCGTGAGGATGCCGACTTCTACGATCGGAAGGGAAGTCGGTCGAACGAGGGATGCCCTGCGGGACGACAAGTGGATTACGGAAGATGTGGTTTAAAGGCGTTGTTCATGCGTACAATAATGCTTGTTTGATTCCCTGGACACTTTGCATACCGGTCATTCCTCTTTCTATTGCGCGCTAGGTATGAAGTGACGGTGGGTTTCGGAACGAAGGTCTCATAGGGCTCTCTTTATAGGCAACGTCTTTACTCTGACTCGGTCTACTCCCATCCTCACCGTGAATCATTTGTGCATTTGCGCCAGGTCACAGTCGCTGGGCTTTCGTCAATACTGCCGGTAGTGCTAAGGCTGCTAGATGATATATTGTCGAAAGCACCCAGGCAGAAGCTCGAGCAAGCACCTTCTCTAAGCTATCCAGCAGAGTACAGCACAGACTCTTCGCCAAGCGAATCCAGGGCTTGGCTCGATTCTCGTCCCTCCTACATGCAAATGAAGCAAAAGTCCCTATCACACCGAAAGCCGTCTTCGCCACACCGACGCATCGTCCCGCCAGGCGTCCGGACGAGAGACCCCACAGGACTCGTCGAGTGCCGCCTGAAGCTGCCGGCAGACCCCGCGAGCACGCCGCCGGAGCTCTTTCTCCTTCCGTCCTTCCCGGACGACAGCCCCCTGCCTGGTCCCAGAGGCGAGGAGTCGCCGTGCTGCGCCGGCGCGTGTCCCCCGGTCTTCTTGCTGTGCGAGCTGAGGAGCAGGCTGCGTCTCAGGCTGCCGCTCGCCTTCCTGCGGGGGGTGCTCGTCGGGCGGGAGGACGAGGAGGCGCCGCGCTGGAAGAGGAAGTTGCGGGCGGCGCTGGTGTGGGCTGAGAAGGAGTGGCTGAAATCGTCGGGGCCGAGAGAGAGCTCGTCTTCCTCGTCGTCCGAGACCAGGGAGATGAGGCTGGTCCTTGAAGGCGGCGTTTTAGCAGTGTCAGGGGTGGTGATGTTCGGAGTGTTGGAGCTCCCCTGAGGGGTCTTGGGTGAGGATGCCGTTTGCTTAGTCGTCGACTTGGGCCGACGACCGGCTTTGGACTTGACTTTCGGTTGATCTTCGGTTCCTCCAGGGGTGGGAGAGGAGGTAGAAGCTGAGATGTCTTGCCTGGGCGATGTATGGGGGTTGTCTTTGGGAGGCGTAGGCTGCTGGGTCGCTGGAGGGATGTCCTTGATTGTAGATTTGCCTTCCTTCGTAGCTTCGCGGCCTTTGCCTTTGTTCCCGCCCATTTGGGTATCCGGAGGGCGCAGTCTCTTCGACGATCGTCGTCTGTCCACCTTCGCCTTTTGGATTTCGGGGGACACGCGAGCAGTGATAGAGAAGGACTCGGTGGTTGTGGTTTCCTCGGCCACTGCTATTTCCTCTTCCGCAACGTCGATGCTGTCAGCTTCCTGTTCACATCGGTCCTTATCGATTTTTCGCAGAGGCATGGCTTCATCCTCGTCTGAAAAGGTGTAAGAAGGGTCCACGATGTTCCGCGAGAACGCCTCGACTGACTCCGGAGGGTTTACAGGGGCCATGCTAGCTCTGGAGACTGAGGCGGAAGGATCAGGAACCTCCTCGATGTCCTGTGTGGACGGCACCGGGGGCGCAAGACCATTGATGAAAGGAGTACTAGTATCGACGGTACTACCCTCGTCCTCTAGAGCCTGAATAGCTGTGGCAGTTTCTCTGTTATCCGTCTTCTTTAGGACAATCTCGATGAAGAATTTCTTCGTATGCATCTTCTTGCTAGCGCTTTGTGGTATATCATGGACCTCAGTTCGCGTTTCTTCCCGCAGTGATCGTCGCGAGCCAGGCTTGTTTCCCGGCTGTGGTTTTGACCCCGGTCTTGGCCTTTTTTGACTCTTCACCACGAGTACTTTGGAGCTAGTCTCTGAACGACGCGATCTCCTTGTTGCAGAAACCGGCGGGTTCTCCTCGACCGCATTCAGAGTTGGATCGCGACCTTTTTCGACTGATTGAGCTTCGGGCAGCTTCTGCTCAACAATTACGGGTCGCCTTTTTGTCGTTGGAATAGGCCTGCTCTCCTCGGCGGACTCTGGGACAGGTCCGTGATGATCTTTAACTAGTCGAACCTCGGCCGGCTTCTGCTCGACAGCCGCCGCTCGACGTCTCCTCGTCGTAGGGCGCGTTATGGCCTTCTCGGCAGTATTCGTGGCGGTATCGTGATTTTCCTTAACTGGTCGAACCTGGGGCAGCTTCTGCTCGACAACCACCGGCCGCCCCCTCTTTGGTTTTCGCTTCTTCTCTGGCCTGATATCCACCACAGCAACATCATCATGCCTCTTCAGTTGACTATGCCGTCGCTTCGATGTCTTCTTCCCGTTACCTGTTTCCGCGCCTGTTGCACCCCCTCGTGGATGCTGTTTCTCGTGTCCTCCTTTTTCACCATTCTCCGTCGATACCGGCTGCAGTTGTGCCACCACAGTGGCATCTTCAGCAGCGTCTGGCATGACACCATCGTCCGATACCACCAGGTTGGTCGCCCCATCTGCGGTGTCCGCTGTAGCTGCCACATCTTTACTGCTATCAGGTACCGTTTTCGTTTGCGTCGTTATATGCAGATCGGTCCGTCCGACGCCAAGGAGTATGTCATCGTCCTCCGCATCCGCGTCCTCTGGCCCTTGAAGAGACTTTCGTATCACCGTTTTTTTGTTGATCTGGCGAGATTTTGCCCCTCCGACAGCGTAATTTGGTCGGAAGGCTGTGTTGAAAGCGGCCGGAGGAAGCTCCGGCACGCTCCAAGCAGTGTCCATTGTGCCTGCTCCAAAGCCAAAAGAGCCCAAAGGTGGAGGCGCTGCTCCCATGAACGGGAAACGGGGGGAAAACATCGAGGAGAGTCGAGGACCGCCTCCCATGAGAGAAGTCAGTCTCGGCCAGGTTCCCAGCTGAGACGCGGATGCCTTTGGTCGCGACAGTGCTTTCATTGGTCTATTTTTCGCTGGTGAAGCACCGAGAAGAATCCTATCCTCCTCCTCGGACGTGTTAGCATCGTCTTGATCATCCGCGCCCTCGACCTGGCCTCGATCGTCCTCCCCGGTGTCCTGAGCGTCGCGCATCGAGTGAAGATGACCGTTGTCGACGACAATGTCTCCTGTCCTCAGATCAATCTCGTCGCCGATTCCCGTGAAGTCCTTCTCGTATTTCTCGAATATGTGCTCGAAGGTCGACTTGAGCTTGTGCGCCGCTATCGCTCTGCCTTTCTCGAGCTGGTAGCCGGGGTCCTGCTTGGCGACGAACTCCTCCGGCTCGAGGCCGAGCTCGTCTTCGTCCTCTTCCGCATCGTAAGCAGCCTGGCCAACCTTCAATCGCTTGGCGGGTCTGTCCATTTCGAGCCAGCTGACTAGGAGGAGCGCCGGGCCGAAGACGTCAAGTGCTTTGGACAGTTCGAAGCTGTCACGGAGGGGAAGCTTTGCGACGGTGGGGAAATCGTTGGAGCACGAACCATTCATTGTACAGAGTAATTCGACTCGAGGAACTCCAAGGGGTCTCCGCGGTAACCCAGGTCAAGCTGGGTACTTCTTATCTCACCAAAAAACTGCTTGGTCAACGTGTACACTCTGTTAGCGCTAACGTTATCCGTAGGGCTGGCCGACCGCGCCGCGCGCCAGGGTGTTGCGGGGCCAGTGGGCGCTAGAAGCAGCTGCACATCGGCGGAGCCCAGCTGACACAACCAGCCGACATCATCGCCCACGATTCGATGCCTGCCCAGACCGGTCTCTGAGGTTCCAGGTCGCGCTACCCCACGCCTTGCAGCGTTTGTCTCGATATCTGCCGTCTCTCTCCTGCGCTTCTCCGAGACAAGTTGAGTCTCCTCAGAATGGGCCTGAGTTGCCAGCACAATGTATTGTCAGAAGTGTCGCACGCCGCTGAAGCTGGACAGCTCCTTAGAGGACCTGAACCCGGCAGCATATGATCTCTTGGTCGGTACGTTCATGCCTCTCTCTGACTGATTAGGCGCGGGCGTGGCTTCCCCCGTGCTTGGTTGGATTGTTTGCTGACTGGTCGTCTCTTCGCGGCTGCAGCTGCATCATCACAGCAACCCTACAAGAAGCTCCACTCATCCCGCCCACCACAGTTACAGGATCCAAGCAGGAGGGCTCTCTACGACACAGTGTTCAGAAATGCAGGCGCAGCGACATTCAAGAGGCATGGCAGTGCTACCCGCGGAGATGGGCCTCGGGACAGCTCGGCTATGTCCTTCATCCTCCTTACCGACTCGCAACTGACGGCACCGACCTTGTCGTCCCAGAGGGAAAGCACATATCCTTCGAACAGCGCTCAGGGGGAGCACTCAAGTGATGGCGGTCCTCTAGACGTCGGAGACACTACAAAGTCTTCTGAGATGAGACGCATTACGAAACTCTTTGAGATCTTGACAGCAAGGTCCGACGTCGACCATCCCATATGCGTTGAATGCACAGAAATGCTAGTTGAGGGTCTGCAAAAGCGGCTGGAAACAACGGCCAAGGAACGCGATGCCTATGTGAGCTATCTCAAGAAGCTGCAGGCGGAGGCTCCCACAACAGAGGAGCTCCGTGCGCAAGAAGAGGCACTCGAAGCAGCTCAGAAAGCAGAATCCGAGGCTCTCGAAGAGCTCCGGCGACTCGAGAAGGAGAAAGCTACATTGGACGACGAGATACTCGACCTTGAAGATGAGTCGCGGCGGCTAGACACGGAAGAAGAGCAGTTTTGGAGGGACCGGAACGCTTTCGCCATGAAGCTCACCGACTTCCAGAACGAGCGAGACAGCATAAACTCAAAGTTCGACCACGACTCCCGCCTCTTAGAGAAGCTGCAGCGGTCTAATGTGTATAATGACACCTTCTGTATCAGCCATGACGGGACGTTTGCGACCATAAACGGACTGCGTCTCGGCAGGCTCTCGAGCAAGCCTGTCGACTGGCCCGAGATCAACGCTGCCTGGGGCCACGCCCTCCTGCTGCTCGTGACTGTCGCCGATAAGCTCAACTATAAGTGGGATGGATATGAGCCGCAGCCTATGGGGTCCACCTCCAAGATCATACGCTACGATCATATATCACCAGCCTCGAGCCGCCTCGGCTCTCATCGAAGCAGCGCGCCTCCGCCGGCGCCAAAGAAGCACACGCTGGAGCTCTACTCCTCGGGCGACATGCCGCTGGGCCTGACCTTCATGCACCGCAAATTTGACAACGCTATGGTGGCTTTCCTGGAACTTGTGCGCCAGCTGGGCGCCTTCGTCCAGCAGCAGACCGCGGCCGAGGGAAGCCCACTGAGCTTGCCGTACAAGATTGAAGGCGACAAGATTGGAGATGTCAGCATCAAGCTTGGCATCGCACAGGATGACGGCTGGACCAAGGCGTGCAAGCTCACCCTCACCTGCTGCAAGTTCCTGCTGGCTCATGCGAGCAACGTCAACGCTGTATCTATTAGTAGAAATTCCGGATCATGATACGACGCTTTCAAGATGGCGTTAAAGGAAGTTCCAGCGACCATTAAGTTCTGAGATGGCTGCTTAGAGAAAGATAGCTCAGCGGCATGCGCCAGGAAGGCAAGGACCGTGTTATAGACTAAGGCAATGTCTTGTGTCTTGCCCTGGCAACTCTATCGCTGTGCTCAGTTCAGGGTACGAGAGATATGCCCTTGATTCCCGTCCTGCATTGCACACTCGGTCAACCCACGGTATAGAAGCCAATTTGACAATAAAGAGTCTGAAGCTGAATAAACAACCATCAGACTCAGCAATTCAGCTGCCAGTGAGAAGTCTACACACTTATCCAATTCATGGCTCGGGATAAGTCTTGCTACGCATTCCTCGTTTGCAGTGTGAGATGGCAACAGACTGTACCAACAATGCTTGCTCTCTGAGGCTCTTTGGCCAACTACAGCTTGTCTGTCAAGCCGACTGCCTACGCCTCCTGCTCCGTTGGCTTACTGCTCCCTGGCTCTAATTGGCTTTCAGCCCTACCGCTCATCTGCATGCACTCAGCCTCCTCATGCAGTGCTTCGGCTGTCACGCTCTAACCCGGGATCGTTTCTTATCCCGACGTGTTATCGCCATGCTGGTTGGTCACTTCTGGAGAGCCCGATGCCTTGCCTGCCTGCTGCCTTGGCTAGCTGGCTAGCTGGGGAAAGATCAACGGCCACCAGGGGAACAGAAATACTCATCTACTAACACTTCATCCCTATTGTCACACTCTACATGTTAGTATAATGGTATGTTTTGCTAGTATCTGACCGTTGATACTTTCCACAGCCTGCCTGGCTTTGATGGTGGCACAATGCGGGGAGATGGTCGTGTAGGACGAGACAGTTTCTCTCTGTTCTGTAGGATGCCCATATAACATGGGCAAGTCCTCATCCTCTCTTGAAGAACTTGACGCCCAAGACTTCCCTTCGATTCTATCGGGCATTTTCTCCTACATCCAATCCATTCCTCGTCTCTTGTAAGATCTCCCACTAAGCTAAGAGAGTCTCTGTTCGCAATGGCTGGAAACAACGAGATGAAGGTCAGCAAACCCCGTATCTTTTGTGCAGTTCACTTCATCTTAGGCAACACAGTAGCTAATTTCGCCAAGGTCGATGATGCCTCGAGTTCGACGGCGAGCTTCGAGGAAATCGGGCCCAGCAAGTCTGCATCCGGCGACAAGGTCTCTACGCTCATCAAGGGCCTAATCGCCCAGGATGCAAGGTTCGGTGGTCCAGCAGTCCGGAGCAAGGAGGCCCCCAACTATGATGAGGACGTTCCCGATGTTCTCTACGTTGTCCAGTATCGTGACATCGGAGGCAGGATCGTTGACAGTAAGTCCAATTATGTACCTCACACGGTGGCCTCACTTCAGGCTAACTGTCCACAGCCCGTCAGAGTGACAAGCCGCTGGACCTCTCCGCGGACTCAAACGAAGATGAGGCGTCCAAGAGAAAACCGGTCATCGAGATCCTCACTCAGGTGTCCGCCTCGCCGAACAAAGGACGGGGCAGAAGGATGGGTGGTCGTCGAAGGTGGCCTCATATGCCGTACTCGCCGCAGTATTCGGACAGCGACATGTCCGATGATGAGGGCAACGACATGAACGTCACTAAGGTCGAGACGACTGTGATGGCAATTCACTCCAAGCACCTCAAGGACGCGCTCAACGCCGTGATTGGGTACTACCCTGGCACCAACTTTATGGGCGATTCCGTGACGATCGACGCCCCTTATCACGCCCTTATCCACCACAGAGATGCTCTCGCCCGCTATAAGACGGCTCAACCAGCGTGTCACGACTCTGAGTATGTCGCCACGACCGCTAAACATATCGATGTTCTGCTTGGATTTCTGGACAAGACATTCGGCGAGAAGATCCGCGATGAGCTCGAACGCCACAAAAACAAACCTCCGGCGGCGACCTTTGAGTGGTACTGGCTTCTGCTCAAGCCGGGTGAGGTAGTGTACAGCAAGATTAAGAACGTGTGGACACCATTCATGGTTAGTCGGGTGGACCATGTCATGGGTTCCGGGAACAGGCTCAACTCGTACACCATCCAATGCTGGAACATCCGGTATCGCCATGGAAAGATGAAGCGTAACATGGAATCGTTCAATGTACGGACTTTCTCTGGCGAGCAGGCCATCCACAGCCTGAGCGTCATCCCAGCGGCCTTCCTGCCAGACGATTTAAAGGAGCAGGAGGGCTTGACCATGGCGGAGAAGCAGATCCAGCTCGGAAAGCAGTACTGGGAGCTCGTCAAGCGCCCTACTTACAAGGAGTACGATGGCGACCTGGTCGAACGTGACGGTTGCCTGGCCGGAAAGGTAAGTCCACATTTCTATGCATGTATATGCCAAGGCGTCTTGCTGACGGACTTCTTGTACAGCTGACTGGCAGGGTCATTGTCGATGTCGAAGGCTATGAGTTGTACGGCAACCAAGGCCCCGACGGCGGACGCAGGCGGATGCCGCCTCCGCCGGGTCGAGATATGCCTTCTCCGCACCGGGATCAGCTACCGCAGTTCGCCGCCCGCTGCAGCTGCAAGCCGTGTAGCAAGCAGGGCGACCGGGAAGAGACGGGAGAATTCGCCGGCTTCGAGGACCTTAACCCGAACAAGGACACCCCGCCCAAGAACGACGTGTACTTCTTAGTCTGCTCTAACGACATCCCGGCTTTCATCCTCGGCGAGAGGCGCTGGGGTAAGTGCTCTCCGCTTTCTACTAAGCAGTGAATTCATCTGCTGACATAGCCCGCTGTAAATAGGTCACATTTATGTCGGTAACCTCAAGGAGGTCAAGTCCGACCGCGAGGCTTTCAAGTACCTCGTCCTAGACGATGAGATCAAGCTGACGGTCAAGGCGCTGATCGGCAAATTTGCCAGCATGGATGGCAAAGTATCCCCGTGGCCGCATGACTTCGTCAAGAACAAGGGCGAGGGCCGCATCTTCCTCCTCCACGGCTCCCCGGGCGTGGGCAAGACGTGCACGGCGGAGTGCGTGGCGGAGCTGACGCACCGCCCCCTCCTGTCGCTCACCAGCGGCGACATCTCGAGCAGCATGAGCCCGTCGTCGGTGGAACGCAACCTGCACTACTTCTTGCAGCTGGGCGAGCGGTACGGCGCGCTGGTGCTGCTGGACGAGGCGGACGTGTACCTCGAGGAGCGGCGGGCCAAGGACCTGCGCCGCAACGGGCTGGTCTCCATCTTCCTGCGCGCCCTCGAGTACTACCGCGGCGTGCTCTTCCTGACCACCAACCGCGTCGGCGCCTTCGACTCGGCGTTCACCTCGCGCATCCACGTGGCGCTGCACTACCGCCGGCTCGGCGACGCCGACCGCCTGCGCGTCTGGGCCAACAACTTCGACCGCCTGGAGCGCGACTCGGGCGGGCGGGCGTGGGTGTCGCGCGGGGCGCGCGAGTTCGCCACGTCGGCGCCCGAGGTGCGCGCCCTGCGCTGGAACGGCCGCGAGATCCGCAACGCGCTGCAGACGGCCGTCGCGCTGGCCGAGACGGAGGCGCTCGATGACGGCCTGGAGAGGGTCACCGTCGCGGAGAAGCACCTCCGCGCCGTGGTCAAGATGAGCAGAGGGTTCAAGGAGTTCCTGCGCAAGCGAAGGGGCTCCGCGGAGGAGGAAGACGAAGGGGAGGAGAGCGGCGAGGAGAACAGCGATGATGGGATCCCTGATGATTCATCGGCCTCGAGCGATGGGATTCCGTTCGACTGATTTGGGATGGAGGACGGATTTCAGGCCTGTGAGGCTGTCTAAGTCTGCGAATAGGTGTCCTTTGAAGTGGAGATATAATAAGCTGGCTTATTCATGAATTCAAGATTCAACACACTGTGAGGTGCTTTATCTCGATCCTTCAAGTAGGTAGGTACCTAGTCATCTTTGCCCGACTTAGTAGTGACTGAAGGGTCGACCCTCTCGAGAACGGATGGGGTTATGTACGCGACTCCCAAATCCAGACTCAGATAACTCCAACTCACGGATTTAATAGAGATGGATCATTTTGATCAATTCTAATGTTGAGAAAGGATCATTTGCACATGCACATATGCACATATGAGCATTGAACGCGAGATTACGGAAGATTCCGTGCCTTATATTTTGACGAACGACTTGCAAACCCGAGCAATGCACCAACCCTCCAACTCCCAGAAAAGAATCATCGTAGCGTACCGTCTCAGATCCAACGAGCGAGATACGAACCTATGCGTAAAACTTATGCGTAGAGCTTCTTCTCATAAGACTCCATGTTGACGCCACCCTCGAGCTGGGCACTGGCGGTCCGGATCTCGAAGGTCAGGGCACCGTTGGCCACACTTTCGTGCAGCCCCTTCAAGCTCTTCATTCCACAATCCTGCATGGAGTGTTTCAACCCCGCAGACAGGTAGGGCACGAACTTTCCGATAGAACTGCTAGCATGTTAGAATAGAACTTGTTCTCAATGATGTTAGATGCATCTCAACTGACCCTCTGTGTGCCACCGCGCCCGAAACTCCCTGAGCCACGAGCACGCTGTCTCCCTCTGAGAAGTAGCGAGCAGTGCCTGCGTTGCTCTTCTGGCTGTCCTTGCCACCACCGCCAGCCTTCTTGTCCTGCATAGCGTCGATGCTACCCATTCCTCGGTAAGCCTTGACAAGCTTGCCCTCCCGAGACACGAAAGACGTGCCGGGAGACTCGGTGGTTCCGGCGAGGAGACCACCCATCATCACAGTCGAGGCACCAAGAGCAAGGCCCTTCACGATGTGGCCGACGTTTTGGATGCCGCCATCAGCGATGCAGGGCACACCGAACCTCGCAGCGAACGAGCTGACCTGATAGACAGACGTAGCCTGCGGGCGGCCAACAGCCATAACTTCCTGAGTAATGCAGGCACTACCGCTGCCCATACCGATGCGAAGGCCATCAGCACCAGCTACGATCAAGGCAGCAGCCTGCTCCCGAGTCACGACGTTTCCGGCGATAACATCGAGATTAGGGAACTCCTGCTTGATCCACTTGATCATGTCGATCTGGTACATGCTGTATCCCTGGCTGCTGTCAAGAACAACAATATCGAGGCCGGCCTCGACGAGCTTCCGCAGACGGATCTTGTCCTCAGGCCGAGTGCCAATGGCGGCAGCACAGATCAGCTGTTTAGAAGAGGGCAGCTTGGAGGCCAGAGGGAAGTGAAGGTTCTTGTTCAAATCAGAGCGAGAAATCATCGACACGAGATTTCCATCCTTGTCGACGATTGGCAGCTTGCCCTTCTTGGACTTGGCAAGAATCTTGTTGGCCTCAAGCAGTGTCACACCCTGCGGAGCGGTGATGAGATCCGTCACCATGACCTTCGTGACAGGCTCATCGGGGTCCTCCTCGAACTGGATGTCTCGGTTCGTGACAATACCGAGCAGCTTGGAGCCGAGTTTACCAGTTTCTGGGAGAAGGCTTGTTAGCAACATGGTCTCTCAATGACATCCATTATTTCCAGAGGAACGTCAACCCAGGCATCATTGAGACATCTTTCTCCCCATGACAGATAAGTCTTTGCGGTGGAACGAAAGTTAAATAGAAATGGTTTATTAATCATACAGGTTACAAGGCCCTCCACACATGCATCGCTAATAGCTGACATAGAGAGATGAGACTCACCTGTGACGGGGAAGCCTCCAAATCCCCACTTCTCTTTCAGAGCCTTGGCCTCTCCAACAGTAGTCTCCCTCTTGATGACAACAGGGTCGTTGATGAAGCCGTTTTCATACCTCTTCACCTTGCGGACCATCTCGGCCTGAGCCTCGGGGGAGCAGTTGTGGTGGATAACACCAAGACCACCCTGGAGGGCCATGTGAATCGCCATCTCGTCCTCCGTGACAGTGTCCATGGGGGACGAAACGAATGGAGTCTTCAGGGTGATGCGCTTGGTCACCGGCGACTCGAGGGAGACTTCGGATGCAGGGAAGCCAATGTAGCCGGGGAGGAGCAGGAAGTCATTGTACGTCAGGCCGCCGTGCACCTTGGCGTTCATGAGCTCCTGGATGTTGAGGCCATCGCGGCCGTCGTACTCCTTCAGGGCCTCGAGGGCCTTGGTGTGGTCGAGAACCTTGGCAGAGCCGTTGGCAGCACCATTTGTGGACGGCATTTTGGCTATATGGCTGATTGAGAAGAAGTATCGGGTTCGAAGATAACTGCCAGCGAATGTAGGCTTGGCTGCTCAACTGACTGTTCCTTGACGATGGTATCTTCTCCCCATTAAAAGAAAGAAGGAAAGAGGATGAGAGCAGCACCCCTCAGAAATTTTTTTGTAGCCCCGATGCACAAACTGCCAGGCCCGATGCAGGTACGTCGATGCGGGGCAGGCACATCCATCCAGTGAGAACAGCAGGAGGGGGAGGACTAAAATCCATTTCGCAAATATGTTAGCAGCTCTCTTGCTGTTGGCGGAGAATAACCCGTGCTGACTGAGCTATCACTAACAGAGGCGCCCTTCTGCTTCACCAAAGGCGGTGAGGGAGATACCCTGATAGACCGTGCACGCGTATCTGGTAGGGCTTATCAGGCCATCAAGGGTCTACTCCGAACTGTGGCTGAGACCACTGTAGGTACTTAAGTACCTAGGGAGTATCTGTGGCTGCAATCAATCACCATGCGACGCGGTGACATCGAGCGCTAGAAAAACCGGGATACACAAAATTTGGGGGGCGGAAGTGGGGTGGTTGGCAGCTAGCAACCAGCCACTCCACAATGGGAAGTGCCGTAAACAAACAAACCGCATCATCCCGCTATACCCTCCCACCTTCCATTCCAACCCCGGTCACCACTGCTGAAAATCGCTGCTGCCACCCCTCCAGAGCGCAGGACTGTGCGGCTGCTAATTGACGGTTAAGCTTGCCGGTGTGATGGAATGAAGCGACATCCTCCACCACTGGATCCTCGACCAACAACTCTATCATTGCACCTATAGCTTACTTTCTGCGCTGTGCGCGTTCCTTGCCTTTGATCAGCCGAAGGAGCTCATTGTGCCTTGGCCGGGCAATCGACGACCTTGATTTCCTTGAAGCCGGCTGTTCCGCTTCGCATCTGGCACTTCGTCCAACTCGGCCGCAAAAGCGACCTCAGCCATTCGACTCTCCGAGCAGACGGACACACTCGACACTTTCCCCCATCAGAGCCTAATGTTGTCACCAGCTCCTCGCGCAGGCAAATTGAACATCAAACGGCAACGTCCTCCACGGTTGTAGTCTCTCGAAGATGTCGTATCGTCCGCATCCTCTCCGGCAGTCGCAAACCTTGGACTATCCCGTGAATCGCCAACCATCAACAACGTCGTCGTCGGCGTCCTCGGGATATTCCTACTCTTCCGGTGCCCTCGAATTAAGTCGGACAAGCACTCTGTCCTCTGCAGCCTCCAGCGGATATGGTTCACTAGGTCATAAGCGGGGCCAGAGTGAGGCCAGCCGACTACCTCCCTCCCCAAAGAGTCCGGATAGCTTCTATCAGAAGCAAGGCACCGGAAATATGTACAACATGGCTCGCCAGTCACTGAGGCCCCTTCCTCAGGTTCCTGCGCCAGCTCCACCACGCACTCCCCGACATGAGCGCGGGGTCACCGTCGATATGGGCAAACTGTCACTGTCAGAAGGTGGCCGTAGGTCCCCGACCACTCCTCCGCGACCATCAGCGATCCGCCCGAACTCAATGCTTCTCACTCGTTCTGAATCTATCAGTAGGGGAAGCACTGCTGTGCCTCCGGCGCATAGCTCCCCGCCTCAGCACCACAGCCATTCCGCGCACCTCGCCAGACCTGATCTTGAAAAGCTAGGACGTTCATCCACGTCTCAGCTTCGAACTCTATCGACACTAGCGCAGGATGGGTCCGCGGAGGAGTTTGCCATTACATCGCCCACACAAGAAGTCGTCGGTCTACGTGGTCGAAGAAGGCTGCAAAGACTCGACAATCCTGGTGGTGGCCGGCCCGGTCAACGTAGCAGTGGCTATGGCTGGGAGGGACGGAACTGGATGGACAAGCAGAGGCAGTTCCTCCAAGCATACGAATATCTCTGCCACATAGGAGAGGCGAAGGAATGGATTGAGGATATCATCCACAAATCCATCCCTCCGATTGTGGAGTTGGAAGAAGCTTTGCGAGATGGTGTAACTCTAGCGGAGGTGGTTGAAGCGCTGAATCCGGACCGACGATACCGAATATTCCATCACCCTCGTCTCCAGTATAGACACTCCGACAACATTGCCATCTTTTTTCGGTACCTGGATGAAGTTGAACTTCCGGATCTCTTCCGATTTGAGCTGATCGACCTGTATGAGAAGAAGAACATTCCAAAGGTCATTTATTGTATCCACGCCCTCAGTTGGCTGCTCTTCCGGAAAGGAATCGTCGACTTCCGCATTGGTAATCTTGTTGGACAACTCGAGTTCGAACATCATGAGCTTGAGGCTATGCAGAAGGGTCTAGACAAACTGGGAGTCAACATGCCCAGCTTTGGGACAATGGGAGCAGATTTGGGGGTGGAACCCACACCCGAGCCTGAGGAAACAGAAGAGGAGAGAATCGACAGAGAGCTGGCGGAAAACGAAGGCACCGTTCTTGACCTGCAGGCACAAATGCGAGGCGCCTTGGTCAGGATGAGGCTCGGCAACGTCATGCAGCAGCTATGGGGCTCCGAAGACTGGCTTATCGACCTTCAAGCTCGAGTCCGCGGAGACTGGACTCGCCAGATCATAAATTACCGACTTCAAATGAGACGATTCGCAATAAACCTCCAAGCCGCCGCTCGTGGATTCCTCTTGAGAAGCCGCCAACTGCAAAAGGAACGATTCTGGAAGAGCATGGAGGGAGACGTTCTGAAACTCCAGAGCCTGATACGGGCCAGTAAGGTCCGCGACGAGGTACGAGAGACGCGATCTCAATTACTCCAGGTAGCAGGGCCTGTACGGGGTATCCAAGCTATAGCTAGAGGATACCTACTTCGCGACGATCTTGTTCGGCAGCAGCAGGAGACGAAGCGCATGGCTGGCCCAGTTGTCATGGTCCAGGCTGCAATTCGAGGAATGCTGCTGAGGAAGAATATGGAGAACGAGAGAAGAGTCCTAGAGAGCAATGCCCGCACCATCGTAGGGTTGCAGGCTGCTGCGAGGGCAACGCTGACGAGACACCAGATCGTTCTGCAAAAGGAGCAGCTTGAAAGATTCGCCCCAAAGTGGGAGTCTCTTCAGGCGGCTTTACGAGGCAAGGTTGCTAGGGAGCACACTCGGATGATCAAAGCCGAGCTACGACAACATGCTCCTGCTATTGGCCTTCTCCAGGCCTGCGTGCGTGCCAGTGCCGTCCGTCGAGAGATCTCAGAAACTCTAGAAGGCTTGAATGTGACCGAACCGGAAGTTATCCATCTTCAATCTATGATTCGGGGTATGCTGGAGCGCAGACGCCTTGCCGCCGACTACCAAGACATAACTCGGCAGACCCCAAGGACAATCGAGCTTCAATCCCGCATTCGAGGGCATCTTTTCCGAAAGACACACTTCGAATTTCTCGACACACTCAAATCCAATGAAGCAGAGGTCGTCTCTCTCCAGGGCTTGTCGCGAGCTATGCTCCTGAGAGGGCAGATCGGGGCTCTGCTAGCCGAGTTGGAGGAGGAAGAAGAATCCATCATTGCCATTCAGGCCGCTGCAACGGCATTCGTTGTTCGCGCGAGGTTCGCGGAGAAGAAGCGGTACTTCAAGGAGAATATGCAAAAGGTGGTCAAGATCCAGAGCTTCGTTCGAGCCAAGCTTCAGGGAGAAGCCTACAAGAGCCTCACTACTGGCAAGAACCCTCCTGTCGGAGCAGTCAAGAATTTTGTCCACCTGCTGAACGACAGTGATTTTGATTTCAATGAGGAAGTCGAGTTTGAAAGGCTGCGAAAGACGGTGGTTCAGCAAGTTCGGCAGAACGAGATGCTGGAGCAGTACATTGACCAGCTCGACATCAAGATTGCTCTCCTTGTGAAGAACAAGATCACCCTGGACGAGGTCGTCAGGCATCAAAGCAATTTCGGTGGCCACACGAGCAGTCTTCTTGCGAACAGCACCATGGCCTCCGCCAATCAGTTCGACCTAAAAGCTCTAAATAAGAGTTCGAGGAAGAAGCTTGATTTATACCAGCAGCTGTTCTTCAACCTCCAAACACAGCCGCAGTACTTGGCACGACTGTTCAGGCGGGTTCGCGAGCAAGGCACCGCCGAGAAAGAATGCAAGAGGATCGAGCACCTCATGATGGGTCTTTTCGGCTATGCACAGAAGCGGCGTGAGGAGTACTACCTATTAAAGCTCATCGCGAGGTCGGTCCGGGAAGAGGTTGAGGCCTGCCAGGGCATTCAGGATTATCTTCGTGGGAACTTCTTCTGGTCAAAGCTACTCAGCAATTATTCTCGGTCCCCCAGAGACAGGAAGTACCTTAGAGACCTTCTAGGTCCTCTGATCCGAGACAACATTGTGGAGGACCCGGCCTTGGACCTGGAGAGTGACCCCATGCAGATTTACCGTTCTGCGATCAACAATGAAGAATTGAGAACGGGCCAGCCGAGCAGGCGGCCTCTGGACATCCCTCGGGAAATGGCTATCAAAGATCCTGAAACGCGAGAGTTGTTCATCGATCATCTCCGCGATCTTCGGGAGATCTGCGATCAGTTCTTGCTCGCACTGGAGGATCTCCTGCCCAGACTACCCTATGGACTGCGGTACCTATGCCAGCAAATGTTCCACTTTCTCTGCGACCACTTCCAACGAGAGCCACAGCAGCACCTATTGCAAATGGTCGGTAATTGGTTCTGGAGGTTCTACCTGCAGCCGGCTCTCACATCTCCCGAGAACGTCGGCGTCATTGAGAAGCAACTGAGTCCTCTGCAGAAGCGAAACCTTGGTGAAGTAGCCAAGGTGCTGGGACAGATCGCATCCGGCCGATTGTTCGGTGGAGAAAACATCTATCTTCAACCCCTGAACGCCTTCATCGGAGACTCCATTGAGCGTCTCAGCCATATTTTAACAGAACTCGTATCTGTGCCGGATGCTGAAAGCACCTTTGACATCGACGAATTCAATGACTTGTACGCCAAGAACAAGCCCACTCTCTATATCAAGATGACCGACATCTTCGCCATCCACAACCTCGTCGCAGGAGAGCTGCCCTTCATATGTCCAAATCGGGATGACATGCTTCGCGAAATCATGCAGGAGCTCGGCAGTGCCAAGAATAACGAGAGTGAAATGACCGCCGCCGGCTCAACGGACATCCAGATGTTCCTCACGCCCAAGCTCCACGGCCTTGAAGATCCCGAAGCAGAAGTCAAGGCTCTGTTTATGGAAACGAAGAGATGCGTACTCTATATCATCCGTGTGCAATCTGGCACAAACTTGCTTGAGATCTTGGTCAAGCCGATCGCCCAGGAAGACGAACGCAAGTGGCAGATGATACTGGGAGAGGATTTCGCCGCCAGCAACAACACGAGAGGAGCATACTCGGATGCGAACATGATCGACGTCACGAGAATGTCATATTACGAACTCAAGAGGACAGCTCTGGAGAACGTCATGAGGCTGGAGCATATGGGCCGTATTTCCAAACACAACTTCTACCAAGATGTCCTCAACGCCATCGCCCTAGATATTCGAACGAAAAGTCGCAGGAGAGTCCAGAGGCAGCGCGAGTTGGAAGGCGTCCGGCTCACGCTCAGCAATCTGCACGAAAAGGCCAAGTACCTCGAGCAGCAGCGCAAGAGCTACGACGACTACATCGAGCAGGCCATGGCGACCTTGCAGAACAAGAAAGGGTAAGTCATCTTCCATCCAAGCCATCCCAGGTAGTGAGATGCTAACCACGCGGCGCACAATAGCAAGAAACGCTTCCTCCTCCCCTTTACGAGGCAATACAACCACCAACGCGAACTGGAGCGGAGCGGCCGCGTGCCGAAGTTCGGCTCCTATAAGTACAGCGCCCGCCAGCTCATGGACAAAGGCGTGCTCGTCAGCTGGACCGGCACCGCAGATAGGGACTGGGACAAGATCAACCTCACCATCTCGTGCGACCAGGTCGGCATCTTCTCCATCGAGGGCTCGCGCGGGCACATCCAGATCCCCGGAGCCAGCGCGCTGGTTCCCATCGAGGACCTGCTTCAGGCCCAGTTCGAGGCTCACCAGTTCATGAACCTCTTCGAGGGCAACCTGCGCCTGAACGTCAACCTGCTGCTGCATCTCCTGTACAAGAAGTTCTACAGGACGCAGTAAGATGTGATGGGCTGAGCTGGGGCTGGACGTTAGGAGGAGGAGCGACGAAGCATATTTGGGGCGCTAGCTGGAGCACGGAATATCGGACGCGACCAGGATCTAATGGCTACATGATTGGAATCGAGGGGCCAGGGCTTTGACAAGGTTGAGAGGCAGGTGTTACGGGCGTGTCGTAGAGTCAAAGTCGCTGCTGTTTTGGTTTCTCAGCATGGGAGGGAAGGGTCAAAAGGGGGCTTGCCGACTTTTGCGCATGCTTTCTTTTTACGTTGTTCATCGGAACGAACGATTCGGGCTTGAAGCCCAGGCATTCATTCTTGTCCATCACATGGATTGGAGATAAGTGGTGTTAGTTTGACGTCGTTGATGAAGTAGTACATATATTCTGAGAAACTTTCTTCGCGATACATACGACGGCAGTCATGTCGCTGACCATTACCAGCCTATAGAGCCGTGAACTTCCTCATATTATGTTGATGCGGGTAGCAGGGCATACACCTTCGGCGAGGATCACCTCGCGTCAGATTGTGAATAACGGACTTGAATGATGCTCTCTATATCGTTCTATATGAGGCTAAGCTCACTTACTGCTTCTGCAGTCTCGCGGGGCTACATGCCCACGCCAGTCATTACCCGTATGCACATGCTCCCAATGCATGACCTTCGCCTCTCTCCAGAGTCTGTGCCCTGAATAACAAGTACAACAAGAACAACAACAGCGGTGTCTCCTCGGCCTCCTTTTAAGGTATATCCACCACAAAACGCCGTAACTCCAAAGAATGCGACAGATGTGCTCACTGTAAGATATCTCAGGGGAGGAAAAACAGGACGCCGATTAGCCCTCGATCTCGTCGTCCCCCTGCTTTGCCTTCCACCGCGGGTCATCCCTGTCGTGCTCGACGACCTGGCCTGACGCCGACATCCTCCGCATCCGCACCGTCCCCTTGGCGGCCTTGGCCACGGAAGAGCGCGTCACCTTGGACGACTCGAGCGGCGGCACGTCGCTGTCCGGGTCCTCAGGCTCCGGGATCAGCAGGTCCTCCCTGACGCCGGGCACGTCCTCCGCGTCACCCGCGACGATGGCCGTGCTGGTGGCGGCTGCTTCTTCCTCCTCCTCCTCGTCGCCCACGGCCGTCTCGTCGCTGTACCCAGCACTGAGGTCGTCCTCGTCCTCGTCCTCGTCGTCCTCGAGCGCCGCCGCCGGCCCGTCCCCCTCGACGATCATCCACGCCGGCACGGCCTGCATCGCGCCGATGACGGCCAGCAGCCACCAGGCCGGGATGACGTACCCGCGCTGGACGCCCCAGGAGAAGGTGGCGCCCGTGACGGCGGGCCCGGAGGCGCGGCCGATGCCCGAGAAGGTGGTGGCGAAGCCGTTGAGGGTGCCGAGGATGCGCAGGGAGGGCGCCGAGTTGGTCAGCAGGATGGTGATGCAGGGGAAGCCGATGATGACGGCGAAGCCCTTGATCAGCATGAGGAACAGGAGGGAGGCGTAGCGCAGGTGATCTGACTGCACGAGCGCGGTGTAGGGCGTGGCGAGGTAGACGATGGGGAAGAGGATTGCTGGGATGGGGGGTTAGCGAAGGAGCAAAGTGAGATGACTTGAAAGGGAGTGCTTACTTGAGGCCTTGAAGCAGTTAAGTGCACCGTATTTAGTGCACAGAGGAGGGAACAGGAGGAACTGGATGATTCCGGATGCGATGCCGTAGATGGTGAAGATGGTGCCGATACGGTTGGAGGTCAGCCCGAAGCCGCCGGAGAAGCGGAAGGGCAACTGCGTGTTATGGGAGTCTGGGACCTGTTTCGGGTAGCTGAGGAACACGGGGAGGACCTGATCGTATGCAACCGAATGAAGCGCCAGGAAGAAGTATGATGTGATGGTGATAATGACCTGTCTCGTGAAGATCTCCCTCATCGTTGGATCAGGGGCAGGCGTGTGCTTTGCAGCGTGGAGGATCCCGGAGTCGGTTAGCAGCGGCGCAGCCGCTTCATCGTCCACGTACGACAGCCGACGATAATGGCGCTTCTTGTGCCTTCTGAAGGGGTGTGCTAGCTTCTCGCCCAGTAGCAGACCCCAGTCCCGCGTGTGTCGCTTTGTCTCGAGCGTCTCCTTCAGGAAGAGTGTTGCAACAATGATCGAAATCAAGAAGATAACACACGCCATGAGGTTGGGAAGCAGAAAGGGGTACGTCTTGAGCAGCTTGCTGTTCCCAAACAGGCTGGGATACTGTTCGGCTGGTCGCGCGAAGAAGCCTCCAAAGCTTGGGCCGAATACTGAGCCGATGCTCCAGACGAGGGGCATAAGGGAGAAGGCCTTGGGCTGAAGCGACTTTTCAGGAACCATTTCTGCGACCACAGTTCGGATAATTCCCACTATACGTTGCTGGTCAGTCAAGGCCCAGGTTGGGGTCAGCAGCTCGACGAAGCTCACCGTTTCCATTTCCGGCACCCTGAATAGCTCTGATCGTGATAGCCATGGGAAGACTGGTCGACATTCCCCATGCTATGAAACATATCATGGTGCTGAGAAGACCCAATAATATGATTGGCTTTCGACCAAACTTGTCAGAGGCTCGTCCCCATGGCACTGCGGTGAAACTCTGCGATATCGAGAAGATGGCTCCCGTAAAGCCGGCCCATTTTGCAACTTGGTTCTCCTCAACACCGAAACTCCTTATCATCTCAGGGAGGTAGGGGAAGACGGAGGTCAGGGCAAGCGGCTCCGCGAATCTGGCAACAGCTGGCGAGGATCATTAGCATCAACTTGAATTTGGGGCTGATACCTCGGTGTCTTCCATCCTCCTTTGGTTCTTCGAATGCCTGCGACAACCGGACGAAATTTCGAGTCCGTCATCTGGGACGTCCTGTCCTGCATGCTTGCGTGAGAAGAACCCTCCATTGCTGACTTACCATGTCACGCAATACCGAAGAGGTCAACACGGGAGATGCATCTGAAGACTACGATGCGGATATACAAGGGGCGAAGACACGAACAGACCACCCAGGAGGGAACTGATAGCGAGAGACTGTGTTTGCTTACCCAGAATCGCTAGCTGCTTGACTGGAAGTTTCGGTTCATAACCTTTGCGGTTCGTCATGTTCAGAGGCGAACAGAAAAGGGCTCAAGGCAGGAAAGGCAGGTATATTTTCCAAAGTCTAGCCAAGATAGTATCCAAAAAGCTTGTCGAGTCACTGGCGTGAACCCTCTCAACGCCCGTCTCGACGCACCAGGAGCCTCGTCCTAACGCGGAATAACAAGAGATTCGCGATCCGAACTCGAGAGCAGGAACAGAAATCGAAAGCAGTGAACGCGAAGATCCCTAGACGTGACAGACTGTCTCGTCGAAGTGTGAAGGAGAGGCAGAAGTGCGGAGAGGAAGTGCTACAGTCAGCGAAAGAGTCGATGGAAAACTGCAGAAATCCGCCACTCGGGGCCTACTTATAACAGTCACAAGGAAAACTGACAGGACGTCGGGCCGTGGTCTGGGTGCCTCCCACGACGCGGAGAAGTCGGCGGCACCTGCAAAGCAGCCGGCAGAGCGGCACTAGAGAGAACCTGGAAGAAAGAGGCCGATACCGTCGCTTCGTGACTGGTCGAGCTGAGGCCTGGCCGGGGCCGGTCATGCAGGCTAAGACGGCCGGATGGCACAACCGGCGAGGAGGTGGATGCTGCCCGCAAGGGCGCGCAGCCGCCCCCGTCGCGTCGAGCTGCCTCGCTCGGTGAGACCGGGGGGTGCCATCGTCTGCAGGCCGTCACGCAGAGAGGAGCACCTGATGGGAGAGGGCGTTGCTGGACCAGGCTCTTGCGTCCTGCATCGCAGCAGAGGCGCCGCGGAGGGGCGAAAGAGGTGGGCGGCGAGGTCCGTTGTCGGACGCAGATTGGTTGAAGATCCAGCGAGAAAAGGCTTTCATGGCGTACCCCACTCTTTCTGCAAGGCTAAGCAGAGGTCACTCGCCCTCGCCCTTTGGCCCTTCACCGCAAATTACGCCTAAGCCTGCTCGGCCGGTGTGGGAGGCTGGTGGCAGTGGTGGGAAGTGGCCAATGAAGCATCGGCCCGCTTTGGTGCAGAGGCATCCGAAGTCCACCGAACCGGGCCGGTCGCCGGTGTGCACACGGAGCGGAGAATGTAGAACGGTACGTGTCTGAGAGAGCATGGCGTGCCAGTGTTTGTGCTCCTCCGTGTAAGATCTCTCGTCTGCATTGCATAAAGGCGTTCGGTATCATTGGGTTAGGTATATACGGGAACAGCCTGTTGGGTCAGTCAAGGAGCGCATCCCCCACATCAAATGCATCTCCGATGTACGAGCGGAGTACTGAGACGTGTGGTGGTACCCATTGCTGACATAAGACTCTGGAGGAGGGCAGTGAGCACGCGATCTGATCCACGCAATGGCGGGGTCCATGCACGGACCACATTTTCGATGGAGCTGACGAATCAGCGATCACCTGGACCGTAACAGGCAGCTGCTCTACTCGGCAGGTGTGATGTCAACAGCCGGCTGGTGAACTCCGCTGATAACTGCGCTCGGCGCTCGCAACTCCGGCTGCCGTGAAGCTCTGCTCCGTACGATACTTACCTAATGCTCGGAGCTCGCCATCTCCTCTAGTCCATTGCGTAAGGCAGCTTGCTCCAGATATGAGAGCTCGAGCAGCTTCTCCATATATGCACCGTCCCCTCTTGACGCTGTGACATTTTCCCGGTTCGTCAACCCGTTGATGATTGATTGCCCCATCGTTTCAACTCATCAGGGGTGGCTGCAACTGCATGTGCCCGCCTCTCCCGCACATCGGCTTCGGTTATTGGACGGAGCGCATGTTTAAGATGCTGACCCGCGAGAAACCAGACCAGCATTCGGTCAACGCCGAAAAGATGACGGATGAGCACACACCCCTCATCACCACCGTCCGGGTCGGACAGGTCCGCCGGCGGTACCCCCATAACACGCTGCGCCGCTTCTGCACAATCGCGCTCTCCTCTACTCTTGTCTGTGTTCTTTTCACTTTCTTATTGACCGTCGTGTTTGCTCCTCATCGTCTCCGCCGCCATCGCGACTCGCAGTGGTCATGGCCCGGCTGCGAAGACAGGAAGCTCTCCTATGAGGGGCTAAAGGAGGTGTTGCTCGACACCCCAGACAGCAAGAAGGCGGAGGAGTGGAGCAAGTATTACACATCTGGTGCTCACCTGGCAGGCCAGAACTACTCTCAGGTAAGGGGACGGGAGCAGTATCCCACCCTGATGGCCGCTTCGGCGCCGCAGCTCACACCCTCACCAGGTTGTCTGGACGAAGGAGCGATGGGAGGAGTGGGGTATCAAGTCTGATATCGTGGCCTACGATGTCTATCTCAACAGGCCAGTCGATCACAGGCTCGCCCTGCTCGAGAAGCCAGAGGAAGATACATCGTCCTGGAAAGTGGCGTTCGAGGCTTCTCTGACGGAGGATATTCTCGACGAAGATCCCACCACTAGTTTCGACACCAGCATCCCGACCTTCCATGGCTATTCTGCAAGTGGAAATGTAACAGCGCCATTCGTCTACGTCAACTATGGCACCTATCAGGACTACGAAGACCTGGTCAAGGCGAATATCAGTCTCGAGGGCAAGATTGCTATCGCTCGGTATGGAGGCATTTTCCGTGGCCTAAAGGTCAAGCGAGCTCAGGAGCTCGGCATGGTTGGCGCCATTCTCTACAGCGACCCCGGCGACGACGGTGAAGTCACGGAAGAAAACGGTGTCGAGAAGTACCCCAAGGGCCCGGCCCGTCAACCCAGCAGTGTCCAGCGCGGCAGTGCCCAGTTCCTGAGCATCGCTCCCGGAGACCCGTACGACTAACTGCCCCTTGTTTGGCTGGAGGCACATGCTAACAAGCAGAATAGGACCACTCCGGGATACCCCTCAAAGCCAGGTGCGCCAAGAGGACCAGTCGAGAGCTACATCCCCAGTATCCCATCAATTCCGATCTCGTATGAGGACGCTCTTCCCATTCTGAAAGCTCTCAACGGGCATGGCCCCAAGGCCAAGGACCTCAACAAGTATTGGACTAAGAACGTGGGCCTTGAATACCAGGGCGTGGAGTACAACATTGGCCCTACCCCGGATGACGTGGTGCTTAACCTCTACAACGAACAGGAGTACATTACGACTCCTCTCTGGGATGTCATCGGTATCATCAACGGGACCATCCCTGATGAGGTTGTCGTCGTCGGCAACCACCGGGATGCTTGGATCGTAGGCGGTGCGGGAGATCCCAATTCTGGTTCTGCCGTGCTCAACGAGGTCATTCGCAGCTTTGGCGCGGCGCTCGAGAAGGGTTGGAAACCGCTGCGCACCATTGTCTTTGCTTCCTGGGACGGCGAAGAGTACGCTCTGCTGGGAAGCACCGAATGGGTCGAGGAGTATCTGCCGTGGCTGTCTCACGCCAACGTGGCGTACCTCAACGTCGACGTTGGAGTCCGGGGCCAGGTCTTCGAGGCGTCTGGAGCTCCGCTTCTCAACAAGCTGCTGTACGACATTACCGCAGCGGTGCCATCGCCCAATCAGACTGTTGAGGGGCAGACCGTCCGCGACACCTGGGATGGCAAGATCAACACGATGGGGTCTGGCAGCGATTTCACGGCGTTCCAAGATCATGCCGGTATCCCATGCATTGACATGGGCTTCCAAGCCGGACCTAAGGCTCCGGTGTACCACTACCACTCCAACTATGACAGCTTCTATTGGATGAAGGAGTTCGGCGATCCGGGCTTCGTGTATCACCGCACAATGGCGCAGATCCTCGGCCTGATGACCGCCGAGCTTGCTGACAAGCCCGTGCTGAACTTCCAGGCTACGGATTATGCGGTCGAGCTCCACAAGTACGTCAGCAAGGTAGAGGACAAGCTCGATGCCGCCCTGTCAACCTCGGCGGAGGAGCCGGATACCGAGGAGGAGATCGTGGAGCTGCGTGCTAGCCACAGGCACGATGACCACAAGGCCGCCGGTGATGTGGACTCCTTCCGTCAAGGGCTGGCTCGTCTGCACGACGCAATCAAAGAGCTGAAGGGATATGCCGAGGTGCTGGATGCTCGCGCCGCGGAGTTGGACGCCAAGGCGAAGGAGGAGATTCCGTGGTGGAGATGGGGCAAGAAGCTTTGGCTCGGTCTCGCAATCCGCAAGGTCAACACGAAGTACAAGTACATCGAGCGAGCCTTCCTTTACCATGGCGGACTGGACGGACGGGACTGGTTCAAGCACGTCGTGTTCGCGCCGGGTATCTGGACCGGATATGCTGGAGGTAAGTACACACGGATTCACAGGACCCAACCGTCATATAGAGCAGAAGCTGACCCGTCACCTAGCTGTCTTCCCTGGTCTCGTGGAGAGTATCGATGCTAAGGACTATGGCAACGCTGAGAGGTGGGTGGGTATCATTGAAGGCTCTATCAAGAGAGCAACTGCCGGAATCAAGCTTGACCATCATTGAAGGCATGACCTTCCTACCGTCTGACCATTTATGGACATTCCAGTAAAGAGTTGGAAAATTCTAAATATCTTTTGCTTAGTTCGTTAAATTCGGAGAATAGACTATGTAGGATGATCGAAGGCTATAACAGCCTCCATCAGGATCGTCTTGATCGTGGAATGAAACAGTGCAGACTTCGGCAATAATCGACTGGCAGGACAGTAGGAGCACGCGATAGAAAGTTTTGGAGAGTGAGATAGTGGACTCCTTAAATGCTGATGACTGAGTGTGGTGATAACATCTACACTGAGTAAAATCAATCCGTCGCCGCGGAACCGAGCCATGTAAGCAGCTGTCAAATGCCATCGTCCCATGACGGTGCACCACCACAGTTCATCCATTCATACGCATACATCATCATAATACACGTTAGCATCCGTCCGTTCTCAGCTGCCCAGGTATCTCCTTCACTCCCTACGGGAGCCTCAGCTCCCCACTCCCCTTCACCTCCACGATGCCCTCGCTCCGGAGGTGCGAATACCGCACGACCAGCGTCTTCGCCCGCCCCGGCGCCGGATCCCAGAAGCCCAGCAGGCGCGCCTTCCTCACCCCACGGGGGATCAGCAGCACCCCCTCGTCGTCCACCAGCGCCGCCACCGCGACCGTCACGTCGGCCACCTCCTCCACGTCCGCGGCCCAGCCACCAGAGGTAGCAGTTCCAGGAGCGCCGGACGGGGAGGAAGAGTCGTCCCTGACGCCGTACTTGGCGCTGAGGATGACGAGGCCCCCCTTCCGCCGCTGCGCGCCCTGCCGCGCCGCCACGGGGCCGGCCAGCAGGGCGGTCAGCTCGTCGGCCTCGGCGCGGCGGCGGGCGACGCGGTCTTGCAGGAGCTCGTCCCTCGAGCTGCTGCTCTTTCCTCTCGCTTTTGCCCTCTCCTTCTCCTCCGCCTTGGTCTTCCTCCTCCACTGCAGGAGGAGCTCCACGGCGGTCAGACCTGCGAGCGGGACTAGTGCAGCGAGGAAGACTATGGTTGGGCTCAGGAAGGAGGGTGAGGACGAGGCAGTGGTGAACGATGTAGCGAGGAAGGGCACGACGAGCCGCTGCTGCCCGTTGCGCCGGGACCAGTAGAGCGAGAGGTGCACGTCGGCGGTCGTCGTTGGGGCGAGGGAGACCTCGAGGCCGAGCTTGGAGGATGCGCCGATGCGGCGGAGGGCGCGTAGCGCGAGGTACCCGCTGCTACGGAAGCGGGCGGCGCAGAGCTCGAGCTCCACGCGGAGGGGGTTGGATTTGGTGGCGCCGGATGTCTTCCCCACGGTTGTTTGACCTGGGAGGGAGACGTCCCGGCCGTAGCGTAGGTATCCTGCGACGGAGCGAGGTGTGAGAGCCGTGGAGACGGTCCAGGATGGTTCAGGCCCGGAGACGTCGACGTCCCGGTCGAGGCGCCGGATGCCGCTCTCGGCCTGCTTCGTAAGGGCTTGGCAGGCCGCGAGACCCATGTCGTCGAGGCTGAACTTGTACCCCAGCTCGACGGTGGGGTCCGACAGCTGGGATATGCCGTCGGAGAACGACTTCCTAGCGAGCCTGGAGAAGTTGCTGAGATGCCGACACTCTTCTGCCTGCCCGAATGTGGTCGCCCACCAACCCCCGCTGTCGGCGCAGGCGAACAACGTGCCTCTCCCTGCGCGTCTGTGCATCGCCAAGCCGAGCCTGGGGCCATCCCGAGCCCAGCTCCGTCGCCTGGCGGCGGTGACGCTGGCCTCGACATGGAGAGGCTCGGCGTCGCCCTGGACGTAGATGGTGCGGGATGCCCGAGCTGTGACGGACGCGTCCCGAAGTGAGTCTGTCTCGAGCTCCACGACAGCGTCCGGCAGGGCAAGTTGTCGCTCCGGCCCGGACGGCCCGAAGAACAGCTCCTGGCGGAGCTTCACGGTCGCGAAAGGTAAGAGCCGCACGGGCACGGGTCGGAGGAGCCGGTTGCGAGGGATGACCGCGCCGAGCAGGGGCTGGTACTCGTCCGACGCGAGGATGATCGCGGGCCTCAGCCTCTCCTCCAGCTTACCATACGCACAAGCGGACACGGTGACTGTCGGGACGCCAAAGCGAACCCGGTACTGATCCAGCTTTCGGGGAGCTGACGGATCAATGAAAGCCTGCTGGATGGTGCGCACCCTATCCTCAATCCAGAATCCCAGAGAAGGTAAGTCAACCGTCAGGGATTTGGTGAGCGAGAAGTCCAGTGGCTTTGGCGCCGCGTGATATGGCGTGTTACGGGTTGGGCGTTGCTCCAGTATCCTGAACAAGTCGAACCGCACCCCCATGTCGAGAGCCTCCTGGTACTCCTTCTCGCGCATCCTCATGAGCCATTCCCGCCGCCTCAAGTCCAAATTTTCAGCGGAACCACCACCGTCACCCGATGACAGACGATTATCCTCCCCCTCTAACTCCTCGTCAGTGTCCGACAGCTCACTGGCCAGCTCCTGTATGGCCGCATCATACGCAGCCCTCCTCGCCGGCTCTATGAGCGTCTCAAAAGCAACCTGCACTTCCGAGAAATACACCCCCGCCACCGAATGGTATTGCGCCGGCAGCTTATCCGTATGTAGAAGGTCGAACAGGCGGAAGTACGCTCGCCGGATCTGGGCCGGCGACAGCGGTGCTGCACCCGGTTCGCCGGAGGGCAGGCACAGCAGCTCGTAGTGCGTCCGGTGCAGCGGCGACAGGACCCCGCCAGGCCCGGCGGGCCGGTCGACCACCACCAGGCTCTCGTAGTCACCGCCGGCGCCGCTTCCAAGCCGGATCGTGTCGTCGGGGGCGGTCGCATCCGAGGCCGAGGCCAGTGTCGAGCGCTCGAGGATGGAGGACGCGTCGTCGTAGCCGAACTCGATCTCTCGCCGCGTCGCGGCGAACTGCTCGTTCAGCGAGAAGCGCGACTCGGCGGGCCGCAGGCCGTGCGCCGGGTACGGCTGGTAGCCGGCCGAGGGGTGCAGGTAGTCGCCGTAGTAGACGCCGCCGCCGCTGCTGCTGCCGCTGTCGAAGACGGCGGAGGAGCGCGCCGAGGAGGCCGCTGAGGCCCGGGAGGACGAGGACGCGACTCGGCCGCGACGCCCTCGCGGGCCCCGGGTTGGGGAGTCGGCCATGGCTATGTGTGCGTGTTCCGATTGTTCGCTGACAGGAACGAAACGTAACGGGAAGAGCTCAGCAAAGAGAGATGATTCCTTACCTATCTCGCTTACCGTACGTGGTCATAATATTCTGTTGTCGATGCCCCTCATCGAGGACAACGAATTATCGCCCGGTACGTGCAGGGATCATGGAGTACCCCTGTACCATCATGACCCCCTGGAGATATTTCGACATTTGAGACTTTGCCTGTCACAATTCACTCCGGACGCCAAGCAAACAATAACTCTGTCGAAGTGCACATGAGAATGATAGGGAATCAACTGAGGCAAACTATAGCTAAGACCAACGACACATAACCGTCTATCGCCAGTCCTTTTTCATTGTTTTCTATCTCAACTCCTGACGTGAACGCGCAGATGACTTCGATGGTAGCCCCGACCTTTAGGCCTCCGTAAGAGGCTTGCCGTCCTTCTCCTTCTGGAGGCCGTACTTCTTGAGGCGCATCTACAGTTATGATTAGTATCGACTTCCACTCATACCCTAAGATGGGGCGCAGAAGATTGCAAGCAGTTTGAACAACGGGGAAGCTTACCGCGTTGATGGCGATGAACCCCGTGGTATCCATAGGCTGTACGATTGCTGTCAGCATTTCTGTTTCCTGAATATACTCCGGAGAGAAAGTCTCTTGGGATTGACGTACTGAAAAGGTGTCGAGGGAGTCCATCGAAGCTACAAAGCCATTGTCAGTAAACCAGCAGAATAATGTCTGGATATTGTTAATCTGGCGGAGTCGCTTACCATCCTCCTCACTGTACAGGTTGCTCGAGTCGCTGCTGCGTCCCAGGACATAAGCATTGCCCTTGTACGCCATCATCCGGACCTAATAAGGCTCAAGGATTAGTCCGACGGCTCAACTAGTGCTTAACGTGACTTAAATATTGATTTTGCACAGGAAAGCTTTTCAGGGATTGGTGAACTCGAAATATCGGGTGCGTACCTTGCCGTTCACGTTCTCCTGCGTGAAGGTGATGGAGTTCTCCACGAACTCTCTCTCAGGCGTGAAGTACATGCCGTTGTACAGCTGGCGAGACCAAGAGATCGTGCAGAACTGGTCGCGGAGTTCGCGAACCTTGGAGTCCATAACCAGACCCTCTGTTAACATTCTAGAGTTAGCAATTGACCGTTCGACAGCTTAGAAGGTCTAAGGGCCTTAGGAGCGTGTTCCAAGGGTGAAGTACCAAGATCAATATGGGCGAGACGGGCAATAGTCAGACCGGGCGTGTCGTAGCATCCACGGCTCTTCAGGCCAACTGCAATAGCGTCAGTGTCGAGTCCTCATACCTGATAGGAGTCACCTACTGAAGCGGTTCTCAACAATGTCGATACGGCCGACGCCGTTGTCGTGGCCAATCTTGTTGAGCAGCTTGAAGATCTCCAGAGAATCGGTCTCCTCCTTCTTGTCCTCTGTAACAATCTTGACGGGAATACCCTTCTCGAAGAAGAGGGTGAAGTGGTAAGGCTTGTCGGGGGCGTCCTGGGGGTCGACAGTCATCGTCCAAAGCTCCTTAGGAGGAGTATAATCGACGCTCTCGAGATCGCCGGCCTCGTAACTATATCAAGCCGAGTCAGTTAACAGCCGCGTATGTTGCGGGCAGAAACAATGAACAGCAGAGTCTTGAAGCCACCTCGGGGGCAAACGGCTATAACAACCAGGAAGGAGCCACTAGATTATCATACCTGCAGTGAACCAAGTTCGAATCCATCGACCAAGGCTATTGAACAGTCGGAGGTCAGCTTTTTGTAACTGAATGCGGCATGGAGTGCGGACAAGACATACAGCCTTGGGGGTCGAGGACACGGGGATGTTGTTCTCAGCAGCAAAACGGAGGAGATCAGCGCGGCCTTTGATTCATTAGTTGTGGACACGTCTCTCGCTCTTGATTCGATCCTTACCCTTGAACTTCTCAATGAAGTCCGGCATTCTCCAGGGCGCCAGGATCTGGCACGTCGGGAGAAGGGCATAGAATGCCAGCTCGAATCGGATTTGATCATTGCCCTATTATATTATTCATTAGCAGGAGGCTTGTCTTGTACGATGAGAGATTCCGAACCTTGCCGGTGCAGCCATCTGTCATTGATTACAATGAGCGGTCAGCAAATTTCCAATACAAGAAGGCGGACGTTTTCCTTTGTCGGCATGATGGTCCATATTCAAGCGGCCTTGAGAGTGACAGGGGCTTCGATAAGGTTCACATACGAGAGAGAATCTGCGAAAAAAGACATGGTTAGCAGTCTATTCCACACAATAATCCTAAGACTTGCGCTGGAGCGTCGAGCACCCGCTCCTCAACACAAATGAGAACACTTACAGTGCAGTTCTCTTCCTTGGCAACTCTGACTTGTTCGCGGGCGATGATCGGTCTGGCGAGAGAGGTTCCGAGGAGATAACGGTCCTAACAGGAAAAGTCAGCAACTGCGAAGCCTAAAAAGCCTTCCAGGCATGACTGGGAAACGACTGTGGACTTCAATTCATGTCCATTGATGTCTGGACAGCCCTGACAGCATCCAAGTCACAGGTGGGAAGAGTTGAGTATCGAGAAGGGTCAGACTCTGCAGATATAGAATCGCGTACGGACCTCGTAGATGGCATTGCACTGGATAGCCCGGTGGACAATTTGCTCGACGAACTACGAGACAAGAGAGTGTCAGTAACTTGATCAAATGTCCTAGTTATGATAGCAAGAGCTCTAGAGGCACGTGGGCAGAGATATGGACACCAACGCACCTCCTTCTGGAGATCACGGATCACCATCTTCTCGGCTCCGAGAGCGAGAGCCTTCTTCTCGACGGCCTGCCAGTCTTCATCTTGTCCGACATTGGCGAGGAAAGCCTGCGTCGTGATTAGACCGGGATTGTTAAATGCGTCGGGGAGTGAGCGCATACGACGACGGTGTAGCCCTCCAACACGAGGTACTTGAGGATCGTCTGTCATCCTGTTTAGCATCAAGAGCATCGAGCTGCGACGGTGTGAAATTGCCGGCGTACCGAGGTATCGAGACCTGCCGAGCTGCTGTTAGCTTCTATGGTCGAGCAAGACGAGTTTCTGAGGTGTGAGGTAGGGGTGGAGGAGCGCGAGCCAAGATCTGGTGAAGGTCGGGGATGCTTCTTGTCGTAAAGTAGAGAGGGTTGGACATGGACAGCAGCGCACGAGAGCTTCTTGGGTCCGGGAGATGGGAAAATACTTGCCTCCACTGTAGGCCTACGAGCACTTAGTTAGCCACAACAGTTTCATATGAGGGACCTGGAGCCAAACTTACGAGACAGACGCGACCTTTAGACATCTTGGGCGAGTAGCTGTTGCTGGGGGGCCAATTGATCGAGAATTGGGGAGGAAACGCGTCGAGAAGTCAAAGATCGCGGCGGTGTAGACTGACTGACTGATATTGACTGACTGGCTGGCCGGTGGAGTGAGTCAATTCAAATTTTGGTTTTCAATTCAGAAATTCCGCGGGGAACCGGTATCGGCACTGCGGGGTTGGACGTCATGCCATGCTACTTAGTGGGCTCACTATTGGGCGGCCGATTTGGCCTGTGCACGATATCAAATCTCAGCTGATAACAAAACATTTCTATCAGGTAACTTTTGCATCCCACTTGTGTGGAGTACGGCAAAGGGATCGTAGCCAAGCGAGCTTTTCTGTCTAACGTCTTTGAGTTGTCACACAGCTCAGGAAATTGGCCCAGTCTGTCGTGGAAGCGGTGTCGCGGGCTCATGAAGAGGGTCTGGAAGCCCGCCGCTGAGACAGCCTTATCTGGATCTCGACAGAGCCGGGGAGAGCCGCAGGCACGGTGCACGCTTCTAGTGTAGCTTCGATTGTCACTAGCGGTAGCTGAGGGTTTACGGAGTATACGTACCTATGTGTTGCAGCCTTTGCGCTTGGTCGTTCTAGGCTGGCCTAACCACTGCACCCACTCAAGCTCTTGGGACCCTTGCCCGGGGACCAAAGAGCTGAGATCCACCATCACTCAGCAGCTGCTGTCAAGTCTCCTCAAGACGACGAAAGGACGCGAAGTTCCATCATGGAGCCCACAGCCAGCCAGCTTCTGACTAATCGTGTCTCACGCACCAGCTCATTTACCGAACCCAGCAATTCGGTCTTGCTGACGATGACGGCAGCAAAAGCGCACGACCCCGGTCACAGATCATCGAACCGTCAAGGCGGGTATTTAGCGTGTCTGCATCAGCATTAAGCGTCGGGGCGACGCAGGCGCTTGCGTCGAGATGCAGCTGCCTTACCAGTATATAGACCAACTACTCTATATCGCCTGCCTATGCCGGTAAGCTGCAGCATAAGGTAGAGGGCATTCAGCCAACGACTGCCCCGGACATAAGACGGCAGCGGGGCAGCCAACTGAGAGCAGCGTTTCGGTTCCGATCAAGTGGAGGATCCGGGGGGACTTAGTGAGCGAGCTGAATTACCTAAAATATTAATAAGAGGGACATCTCCTGCATGCCCTGTACTCTGTATGCTTCTTGTAGACCTGACCTCCTGGATATCTATTACTGGCTTCGAATTTCGAGCTCTCATTCCTTCGTCGACTCTCTATAGGAACCATCTGGTGCTCAGCGACCCCAGAGCCGTCCCGGTGAAGCGGAACACGGCCCGACCTCCTGGTCCACCACCATGGCGCTCTCCCTCCTGCCCCGCGACCACGAGATGGCTATGGGTGTCTCTAAGGCTGCGCAGGCGTGCACGAGCTGCAAGAAGCAGAAGAGGAGATGCGACAAGGTCCTGCCGGCGTGCGGGTTGTGCGCGAGGATGGGCCGCCCCTGCGACTATACTGACTTCATCGCGGCGCCCACAGCCGAAGACTTCGCGTCACTTACTATGAAGCTAGCCGAGCTCGAGGGCCGGCTGAACAAGGATTCGTCCTCGGCGAGCCCAGCTTCTGCCGCCGCCGGAAAGGCAAACTCGAGGGGACCGCTGTGGTTAGGCGCTTTCTCTAGGTTCCCGTCCGTCGTCTTCCTCGACATCGACGCTTTCAAGTGGGCAGGTTTGGGGATCCCAAAGCCTCCTCTTGACATCCCTATGGTAAGTGTCAGCTTGACATGCGCGGGCCCGATGTGTCGTGTACAAGGATATCTTGTCATTTGCGCAATCAGGTGCCTCCAGTTACAAGTATAGAAGGAGGCTTCTATTCTGAGAACAAGTCCCCCAAGATAGGGGCTAAATTCCTCCTCTATTTGTAGAGCCAACACTTCACCTCCTTTCTTTCCTGAGACGTCATGGCTTCCCGTGCCCCTCCTTGTACTCGCCCGCTAACTGTCCTCCTAAAGGAAGTCCTGGAAATCCTCAGCGACGGTGAAGGCGTGCAGGACGCCGCCTCCAAGTACTTCAGTACCATCCACGTCTGGTTCCCTATCATCTCCAAGAAGCGCATGAACCTGGGCATCCCCCTCTGGGACGGCGGGCCCGACCTCGCCATGCTCTTCCTGGCCATGAAGCTGGTGACCTCGCCGCCGCTCGACGGCGTGGCCCCTGCCGACAGCCTCCTGTACACGGCGTCCAAGCGGTTCGCGGCGCTGCTCGAGTCTAGCGGCGCTATCTCGATGCTGTACCTCCAGAGCTTGGTGCTGATCGCGCTGTACGAGTACGGACACGGAATATACCCGTCAGCGTGGATGACCGTCGGCGCCTGCGTACGGTACACGGAGATCCTGGGGCTGCCGTCGTACAACGAGTCCTGTCTAGTACTTGGCCAATGTGTAAGCCGCACCGGTGAATGTTTCTCACGGGTTTCAAAGGTGTGCTGATGGTGCCGGGGCTTCTAGACGACCTGGACGGAATCCGAAGAGAGGAGGCGCGTGTGGTGGGCGGTGTTCATCCTAGACCGGGTCATATCTCTCGGCAGCAAAAAGATGTGCGCCTGCGAAGAGCCCCTCGACACATACATCCTACCTGTAGACGACATCGGATGGGTAAGCGGCTCATTCTTGTCGACCCTGAATGCTCCCACCCCGTCTCATCAGTCACCGTGACCTTCTCATCTCTAACATTACCGGGAACAGGACGAGGGCGACATGACCCGCTGCCTCCAGCGTCCCATCCTCACCGACATCTCCGAACCTCAGTCCCCCTTCGCGCGCCTCGCCCAGGCCTGCCTGCTCATCTCCCGCGCCCTCCGCCACTGCCGCGAAGCCAAGCGCGGCACCCTCAAGAAGAGCGGCGGCAGCGACGTCAGGGAAGCCACCGCACTGACCGAGTCGCTCTCCCAGCTGTGCCATATCCTGGACGACGAACTGGCGGCTAAGAGCAGCAACCCCACCAGCAGCGGCGCAGAGACCGCGACCGGGTTCCTGCCCTCCTCTCCCGACCCTCCTCCCAGCTCCGCCCTCTTCTTCTCTCTGCTGGCGCCCCGCTGCCTTGCCCTCTCCGCCGTCGTCATGATCCTCGACATCTACTCCTGTCCCGAGACGCAGCGCGACGGGCCCCACGGCGACTACGGCGAGGCTGGCGCCCTCTCGCCCGAGCGGCTGGTCATGCAGGTGCAGGCCATCGACGGGCTGCGCGAGGCGTCCGAGAAGATCCGCGGCATCGGGCGCAGCCTGGCCGCCGCGTGCCTGTCGCCGTCGCCGTCGCCGTCCGCGGGCGGCGCGGCGGGCGGCGAGGGGGCCAGCGGCCTCGACAGGGTCAGCCCGCTGGCGCTGGACGCGGTGTACTGCGCGCTGGCGACGTTCCACTGGCTGTGGAAGGAGGGCGGGGACGCGGCCACGGAGGCGGCGACGCAGGACGTCAGGGCGTGCCTGAGTGTCGTGAGCACGCGGTGGAGGCTGGCGGCGGAGTACCTGGTCATCGAGGAGCACCACGACGTGACGAACATGATGGCCCTGAGGGCGGGGCAGTGACCGGAGAGTGTTGCCGGCGTCGACTGAGAAGGGGGAGTTTTTGGCGAACAGTTTCATGGCGATATCTGGGAACTCAAGGGCACCTACGCCGCTCAACTTATGAAACATACCGGGAGTCATGCGCATCCTAGGGAAATAGTTGGCAATGGTAGTGATGCTTTGAAGACTTCGGGACGTCTTGAACGCTCGGCTGATCATCTCTTTTCAGCTATCTATTTGTACAGTGGACAATGGACAAGTCTACTACAACCGCCCATCTAAGCTCGCTATCTACGCAGTCGCAGTCGAACATTTGTTGCCCTCTCAAGAGCGCAAGCGAGTCTCAGTATAAGTCAACATGTGATCTAGATCAGAACTTGTAGACCTGGTCCTTGCTGTATCCCAGCTCGGCCAGCACGCCCGTCAGCTCCCCCTGGTCGGTGGGGCTGACCTTGGGGCCCGACAGCGCCTTGTACATGCCGGGCGGCCCGCACACGAACACCTTGATGTTCCCGCTCTTGGGCTCGGGCAGCACCGTCTTGAGCAGCTCCTTGGTGACGAAGCCCTTGCCGCCGGTCCACTCGGCCGGAGGGTTGTCGAGGACGTAGAAGGCGCGGAACCGCTGCGGGTACGTGTTCTCGAGCTCGGCGAGCTCCTTCTTGAGCAGGATGTCCTCCTCGGTGACGTTGCCGAACACGAGCGTCACCTTGGTCTTGTCCTCGGGGTTCTTGAAGATGGCCCGGCACAGCTGCCACATGGGCGTGATGCCGGTGCCGCCCGCCACCAGCGCGATGTGCTCGTGCTTGTTCGCCGTCCAGGGGTACTTGGGGATGGGGCCCTTGATGTCCAGCCGCTGGCCCGGCACCATGTCGTGCAGGTGGGTGCTCATGGGGCCGCCCTCGTACTTCTTGACCAGCAGGTCAACGTAGCCCTTCGCGTCTGCGCGGTTGTCAGCATTTAGTCGCAGATGCGAGGAGAGAAGTCTGAAAAGTTGCTGCTCCTCCGCTCGGCAGTAGCGAGAGTCGGGGACGACTTTACATACCCTCATCGCTAACGGGCGTGTACGGCCGGATAACGGGCTTCTCCCCTTCAGGCTTGAACTTCGTGATGACGGCGCTCGCGATGTGCAGTCCCGACACCATATCGTCCTCGGGCAGCTTGAAGCGGAACCGCTTCGAGTTGTGGTTGACGATCTCCACGTCGTCAAGCTTCAGCGAGATGAAGCCCTGATCACCGCCCGTGAACGCCTTCTTGGCCTCGCCGGTCGAGGCCTTGTCAGAGACCGCGCCTGCGGCGTCCTTGACCGCAGCCTCGGCCTTCTGGGCGACGCCCGGCCGCGTGAAGTAGTAGCCCGCTCCTCCGATGACGGCAGCACCACCGAGTGCGTACAGCAGGGTGTTGGAGGAGCCCTTCGGCGTCGGGGTCGGGGTCGGGGTCGGAGGCTCCGTGGAATACTTGCGGACGGTCTGCAGTGCGGTCAGCGTTCACTCGAGGAAGCGAGGCTTTCGAGCTCCGATTAGAGTGCAATTGGAGCTGGCGAAGCTACGAGCATAGTCGGATGCAGCGGGCGAGCATCACCCAAGCTCCGAGGAGCAGAGAAGGCAGGGGAGGGGTTGCTCACAAGCTTCATAGGCTGGCCTGCCTGGCAGGCCCGGAAGACGGGTCTGGCGAACATTTTGAAGGGCCAATTGAGAACTTCTGGTGTAGAACTGAGTGACGCCCGTGGTTTGATACAGTTATTATTGAAACTGTATGGCTGCGTTAAACCGGATTGCAAATCAGGGTCGCTCTGGTGTTGATGTCGAGAGCCAATGGATTCTCGGCTCGCCGATCACATCATGAGGGAACAGCTCCTCCGTATTTCCGCCGCTTATGACGTCTTGCGAGTCACGTGCCCGTATCTCCGAACCGCAAGACCTCCACGTCCCGAAGCTAGAAGCCCATAAGCCAGACATATAGAATGAGGTGTGGCGCCTAAAACAACTTCCGCAGTTGAACTAAGTCGATAGAGAACCTCATGATGCACGCTGCTGCCGGAGGTCATCTCAGGGCATTGTGTCCAGTCTAGTAACAGTTAACTCTGGACAGTCGAAGATGCCTTGTGAGTGGTTGTATGGTATACGAGAAAGGCATAGCACAGACACCACCTGTACAAAGACGCCCAGTTGTGATCAAGATGGATCAGCTCTCCCGACGCTTACATTTCTTCATCTCCCGAGAGGCTATGTAGAAACTGCGTCTCCTCATCAGGCACAAATGCAGAAGCTCAATGACAAAATGTATGCCCTCCTTTCCAGGAAAGACATGAGTGCCCAACACGCCAGACAACTTCACCTCCAAAACAACTGGGAAACACTCGAGATCCCATATATGCAGAATCCTCAAAGCCCCCTCCAAGACCGACTCCCCGGTGGAGTCCCAAGCACAAGAGCGCCGAAAATGAGATCCTGAATCCAGACAGCGTGTGCAAGCGGGAATGACTGTCGTCCAGATCCGTTCATGTCCCCGTCCTGAAACGTGCAACGCTTCCCATGCCACATAGGGCAAAAGACCGCTCTCGTCAACTAATAATACAGAGGCTTAGAAGCCCTTTTGAAGACGAAATTCCGACAATGCACAGTGGCCGTGCCGCGAGGATAGCCAAAGACTCCACAAGGATATCACTCGTCCACCTCCATCCTACTCTTCCCCTCATCGTCGCCAGAACCTTTCAGTTTCGCGTCGGGAAGAGTCTCCAGAACGGTGCCCGAGTCAAACCTCTTGCCAAGGGCTTCCTGGTTTTCCTGGCTTCCTCGCCGCATCATGCCCGCGTCCTGGTGGGTTGAGAGAGTTGGCGTGTTGGCTTGGCTTCCTCCGCGTTGCCCATGATAATGGACTACTTGCGGAGGAGCTTGGCCCGCCTGAGTGCCTAGCAGATGCTGAGGGTACGGGTCAAGATCCTTGCTGGAAGTGGAAAATGTCGATACTATTGGCTGGTGGTAACCGTTGGGCACAGAAGCGTTGCTGGGTGTGGGCGTGTGCCCGAAGCTGGCGTGCTCGGCCTGCGTCGGAGTACCGGCGTCATTAGGGCTGGCTGATCCCGGGTCTGCCTGACCTGTCAAGCTTGTCATGCCGCCCTCGATGTCGCGCAAGAGCCGGACGTACTCCTCGGGAACGAGCCCGCTCTCCTGGGTTTTCGGGTCCATGGCGACAAGCCATCCCTGACCATGTCGGTAGGATACCCAAATGATCTGGCCTTCGACAAGGGGGAGCTCGTTCTCGTTTTCTCGCTCAAAATCGAACAGCGCGACTGCCTTGCCATGCATCTCCTCATCGGGCGAAGTAATGGTGAACTGATAATCCCGGGAATATCTCGACTGGTCCTCGACGAGGTACCCGGGAGAAGAGGCTGAGCTGTCGCCTGACTCGGAACCATAGCTGCCTTCAGGATCCGCGTAACGTGGCTGCTGTCCAGCCAGATACACAGCTGCCGAGTGCCTTGCTTGATCTGGGGGGTAGGTGACATACTCTCCACCGGGGCCGTTCGCCTCCTCGCCTTGGTTGACGTAGTACCGTTCTCGGCCATCGCCGCCTGTCCCCACGTAATATCCTCGCTCCTGGTCGAAGTTATCAGGATTCAGGATGCTGGAACCTCCCTGGCTGGTCGCTTCCCGCGACGGCCTAGCTCTTGTATGCCCGTACGCGGCGGAGGACGACTTGTGTTTGCGATGTCTGGAGCTTACGACAGGACTTTGCAGATCCTCATCCTCGCTCCATGGGGGACCGTCTGCGAATTGGATCGGAGGGAGGTCGCCACCCTTCTCCAGACCCCACGAAGTAATATCCCAACTCATCTTGGTCTCCCATGAAGCCGGCGGGTCGGATAGCCGCCTCTGTGTCTCACTGGACGGTGTTGTGAGACCAGATGGCGGCTGTGAGGGTTCAGGCGGTGGACCATAGTGCATTGGATGGCCCCCGGGGTATGCAAAGTCTCGTACTAGGGTATAGGGAAGACTCGAGGGGAAGATCGGAAATAGGTACGAAGGCGGCCGAGACCGGGTCGGGATGGAAGCTGTCGAATACTGCGACAGTCTGTTCTTGGACGCATGTGACATTGGCCGCGGCAGGGTGCTCCTCCGCGAGGGCGGGGAGGTGATCAAGGGAGGCAGAGGTGGATGATTCGGATTCGATGAAGGGGAGGACACCGTGGGTGGTGATGTTGCTGGTGACGATGCTGGCGACATGACGGCTGTCATTGTCGGGTCTTAAGTGGACGTGATCTTGCGCCGGGTCGTAAGGCTTGGGCTGATGGCACTAGGCCGATCTCACTTCCCCTGTGTGTCACCGCCTCAATTCAGTCAGCACCCTGGATCGAATGCGCCTTGGTGGCCACCTGGGGAGACCACTAGGTGAGCCTGGCGGAAATGTGTAACGGGACTGTGCGGAGAAGCGTGTTTATGGTGCCGAAATGGCGGCCTGCCTGGGCTCGCGCAAACAGGTGGTTGCGGACGTGGTTGATTTTTCCGCCGATCGGGGCCTTTGATGAGCAGTCAAGGATGGCCTTGCGATCAGGGCGACCACGGTCTTGAACGAGGGTCGAAGCTGGTCGAGGGCGTGCTCCCGCCACGCGCAATCAACCGGAGAGAAGCGAAAACAGAACGCAGAAAGCGGGCGCAAGAGGGGATCCCAGAGAGCCGAGGGGCGTGTGGTTCGGAGGTCGAGATGAAGAAGAAGAGCGCACGGCAATTACCAAGCCTCTCCTCCCATGCTGTAGAGCGGTTCGTCCGTCGGCGATGGATAGGGTGGCCTGGGTGGGAACTGAGGGGACGAGACAGACGCACCAGGAGGTAGGGGGACACTTGGCGCACCTTTCAAATGGCGAGGACTAAAAAAAGGGACGGGTCCCACTCCTGGAACCAGAAGAATGGGCTGGTTCGTCGGGGTAACTCAGGTAGCCCGTTGGCTCTGGTAGGCGCGTCACGCCCATGAGATCTTACTGGCTGTGCTTTGTGCCTGTCGACGAGTCAAGCGCCCGCCAGCAGCGGAAAAGAAGGCCTAGAAGAGGAGAACTGCTCGAATGGGTGCCGGGTCCTGTGCAATGGAGGAAGGGCGGGCAGCCAGATTCTTCTCGCATCATTGGACTGCACATACAGGTAGGTTTACATATGGGAATACCTAGTGCGCGGTTTTAGTGAATACCCAGGTAGCTCGTCGCACCCAGAGGCTTCCGGCCACCATGTTCTATGTAACGACCTAAGGCACTGAAAGGGCCGAATTCAAGTCGATATCGGCCTTTGTATGCTCGCATCACCCTATGTAGGGTAAGATCTAGTGTTATCTACGTTCTTCAGGTCATGCAACCACCACCAAACCGTCCTCCTTGAGTTCCACGGTTAACATGGCTGGGGAAGTGTAGACAAACGGGACGTTCCGCACAGGTGGTCAACGGAAATCAACCGGGAAAGTGACCTGTCGTCAGATGAGAGACGGCCATGAATGCTTGTCCACAGGACGTTTCCAGAGTGGCGCAGAGAGTCTGGCTTATATCTACCTGATATACGGAATATATAGCAAAGAACTCTGCTGCCTTTTGCCCATAGGAACGATCCAACGAGCGCTAGCACCAGAGACTTGCTCCTGTTCGAGCAATTCTCCATATCACGGATTCACTACATAGTACACTAGTACCTAGGTACCTCGAGGAATACTTGGGTAATCACGTGACTCGGAGGCTAAAAAGCTAGGGGATGTACCTACCTATCGATACACGCATTCTTTCTGCAAACAACCCCCGACAATAGCACAAGCAACAAAATGCAAAGCTGATAGGAGACAACGCAAGGCTGCAGGCGGCAAATACCTTCACGAAGAGGCCTCGCTTGCCTCAAAGGCTGCTTCCTGCTGAGGGGTTCTAAGTCTTCGTATCATGATTCATGTGTCTACCACCGACACGCGATCAGAGTTCGCATATATTCCAACGCGCCAGGTACGTTCTTCATAAGCACCAGCACCTACAACCTCGATTTCTTGCCTGATGAACTTCTTATTGGAGCTGTCTGAACTTATTTAATCTTTTGATGACACACAATTACCTATACGCTTATTATCTGAAGCACCTCTTCACCTATCTCGCATGCAATGATCATTTGAACCGAGCGCTCATTAACCTTCCGTTGATGTAGGCAGTCTGCCGTCCTTGGACAGGTAGCTACGAAATCATCCAACACGGCAAACCATCAGATATCGGTACCTTCCACCCTCTCTGACGCATTATGATGGATGTCGCAAACGGCACTGCTCTTAGCCAGCCCAATAATGGCGAGCTGGAAGACGCAGGCGGCTTCAAGCTCAAGTTTTGCACAGTTTGCGCTAGCAATCAGAACAGGTACCAAGGTGTCCGCAGTGACTCTGTTGAGTTGTGAAGCTCACATCATCAAGATCCATGGAAGCTCACCTTCGCCTCTCTTTGGCTCATTACCCAGTCATCTCCTTTGGGACGGGCTCTCTTGTCCGACTGCCCGGTCCCACCATCACGCAGCCAAACGTCTACCAATTCAACAAGACTTCATACGATAGCATGTACAAGGAACTAGAAGCCAAAGATCCAAGGTTATACAGGGCGAACGGGTTGCTGAACATGTTGGAGAGGAATCGCAACGTCAAATGGGGCCCGGAACGCTGGCAGGATTGGCAGGTAGGCATTCCCCGCCTGGAACACACCAAGGACCGGGGCAGCGAAGGTACCGAAGGAGGCGTTGTTGATGTGGTCATTACCTGCGAGGAGCGTTGCTGGGATGCGGTCATCGACGATCTCCTTAACCGGGGCTCACCACTCAACCGGCCTGTCCACGTGATCAACGTCGATATCAGGGACAATCACGAGGAAGCATCTATTGGAGGGAGAGCCATCGTAGACTTGGCGGACTCGCTGAATAAAGTCGCTGCAGAGGAGCGCGAGTCTGTCGGGGCGGTCGCTTTCGATTCTGGGAGCGCAGCAAGCAGGTCGAGCTTTGACGAGCGAGTCCCCGACGTTTTGGCTGCTTGGCAAGAGAGATGGCCTAATCTGCCGGCTACCTGGACACTCGCCTGGTTCTGAGGAAACTCCCGCGGCGTAGATTCTGAGCAGTGACCTCTCCCCTTTCGACCCAGCAGCTGGGTACTGAAGCTCATGGTGCTCTGACCAGCTATGTGCACCACCTTTCTCCACCTTGGGAGCCCGTGGTATCGCATCCGTCAACAGAGAGTCGTGTTGAGGATTTGCTATGGAACAGAAGCGACCTTCGCCTTGCTAGAAAGTTGAATGGCACCAGGAGACTAAACCTCCTAACCGAATCTTACCTGACTTGGAGATCCGGTTACGCCATAGTATCTACGCCTCTCCTCTTCTTGAGGTCAGTCGAGATTACCGAGGATAGGAAAGTACTCCATGCTACGGCTGGAGCTTCACCGGGAGATTTTCACCTAGCTTAGCCCTTTACATCATATGGTCCGAAACAGTCGCTTGACGTGGCTCAGCCACGGCCCAGATTAACTGACAGGGCTTTGGCAAGGAGCGAGGCTATTTGTAGGGATTAAGGGTGGATTAGGGCGCAGCAATGAGATTGCCATTTTGGAAGCCTTTGATGGCACAGACCCTGGATTGGGGTACTTGTGCCGTCACGGTCTTTCCTAATGCATATTTGAGAATATGCATCTGCATGGTGGGAGAAAGCAGCAGCAGACGCAATCCTACCACTCATGGTGTCTGCATAGCATTAGACACTACCGCTTGGTACTGTAACGCGAAGGCATTCAAGCAGCAGACACAACGAACATGGGATACCCAGCGCAGTAGCTTATGGAATGCCTGGGGATTATGCGTGCAGCTTACCACCAGTTTGCCAATGCAGTGGCCGCGCTGTCCTTCGGTTCCCTCCCGACGTACGTCAGGTACGTATGCTGTATTTCGTACATACCTGCCTTCCCTACCTACCTTACATACAGTGTACTCCGTACCTACATTACCGGCTGTCAGGAGCAGGGCTGCCTCCCCGTCCCGTCCCGTCCCTTCCCTTCTGTCTTTGGCGTCCAGGTCAAGACATTCCGCGTGGTTTGTACCGCCCAGAGGTCGAGGTACCTACTCTAGACAACGCCCGACACGTGTGTTTATCCCTGGGAGGATCTTCCATGCGCTCTCGCCCGTCGCTTCGGGCAACATGGATCAGATCATAACCAGGTCTGGAACGGGCAGCAAGATCTTCTTCAAGGAAGAGTGCAACATGGGAACTTGATCGCGAGCAATAGTGAACCTTACGTACACAATACATCCTACATTGGCCGATGGCGCAGTAATATCAAGGCAAATTGAAAGGTAGAAGCGACCAACGTTGAGACTGGGAGATGGACGGCCCCAAAAGTCTTTAGCGCCCTTCCCAAAAGGGGACATGACAGCGGGCGCAGCTCATGCAACTCGATGATTGGCCAGAGCCCTTGTCGAGTCCAGGGGTCGTCATTCCCGTCGTATGTAGACGTGCACTTGCCAGGATTGACGGCAAGGAAGTCGCGGCCCCTGGTGCAAGTAACGTGCCCTTTTGCCGTTGTGGGCGTGACAATTAGGTGTGAAATGAGCGAATCATTGGGTAATGGCAAGACGCTCCGGAGGACTTGTCTATTCGTGTTCTTTGACTCTCTCTTGTCGTGAAGATGCTCCTTTTCTTTGCTCGCAAGCTTCCTGCTGGTAGCCAGAGGGACAGTCATAAAGACACGCGGAAAGAAGGACAGTGAGAGTGAGACAGTGAGGGAGCGTAGCGCGCGCAAGAGAGGCCGGCCAATCCATCGTGCGCACCCTTCGAGCCAACCAGCCAGCCAGCCCAAGGGGACCGCAAGGATGCTGCTGAGGTACCTGGGTACCTAGGTGTACGTACTCTACGGCGTCCAACTGGCCGGCCTCAGCGGGTACCTTGCATGCTCATATACACGTACCTGGATTAGCGCCATACCTTATCTGTCAAGTCAGGGGAAATTCCGCGAACCCAGATTGACCGAAAAATAGCGAGACTGGAAGAAAAGGGGATGACTTGGAGAGAGCAAGTCAATTCCTTCTCTTCTTTAGTTCTGCTTCCTGCTCTTGCGCTTCCAGTCTCTCCTTCAGAAAAATTGGTCGGCGAAGTTGGCTAGGCTTCTTAATACGGGCAGGAAATAATCAGGACGGTCTCGACCACATCTCCCACCGCCTCTCCTCGGCAGTCGCAGCGGCAAGCACGCGTGCACGACAGTCCTTACCGGTCGATACCTTCCCTCTGCTGCGACAGTTACCTTGGTCCAAGTAATTCCTTCTCTCGTCCACGCCCACCGAACCTCCTACGGCTACGACACGCTCAGCAATCTCCCTCACTCTCTGGACAAAGTCGCATCACGCACACTCGCCTGCAGCCGTCTGGACCTGGCGCGCTCGACCAGCATTCCATCAAGAGCCTCGATTGTTTTGGGAGTGTCCAGACTCAGCATCAACTCTAATTCACTTATTCCGCGCTCTGCCAATACGGAGTTGACTATCGGGTCAGCTGGCGTTTTGACTTTCGCTTTCGCATTGTCTTAAGCCTCATTACCTTAATTTCTCCTCCCACGACATCACGGATCACAAAGACTCACCCTGGTGGCTGCGGTTCTGTCACTCGATTGGCTGCCTCCTCACATCCCTGCGAGTCACCCTCACGTTTCAAACTCAAGCATACCCGCCGAGACTGCGTCGCGGATTCCCAACCGACTTCCCTTGCAATTCTGTAACGTGGACTGGCAGATCCGGAGGAGCGACACATCACCATCCCGCACCACCGCAAAGCAACTTTCTGCCTCTGCGGTCGCTCGATGCTACTAAGTGAACGATAAGCCGTCAGACACGCGACATCACACCCGGAAGCTTCCCGACAGCCCGGGCCCTCGTGGAGGAGACTGCAAAATTTGCGTGGCTTTTAGGCTGTGAGACACTGTGCTTGAGCTTGTCAGCCACGAGTCTTATATCATGAATGGGCTCAATGCGCCACTATCACCAGTGTCTATAAGCGGTAGCGATTGGTCTGGATATCCTCCCATGGACAACGACGGTCCATATCCCAACAGCAGGGGCCAGCTCATCTCGCCGCCTAACTCGGGAGGCTCGTCTGGGACTATGAATGGTGGCTTCCCGCCAGGACCGCGGAGTGCGGGTGGTCCATCTCCACCGCCATCAATAGGACGCTCTAGTGCTGGTACGAATCTCTATGCGAGAAGGGACAGCGCCAGGAGTCAGAGAGACCTCGCAGACACAGAAGGCATATTGGGGGAGCATTATGTTGCGCTCAAGCGCTACCTGTCATCGACATCGCGCGACGGCAAACCGAATCCACCACCCAACAAGGCCCGCGACAAGCTTCAACGCCTCACTTCCGTCCAGTTCCTCGAGCTCAGTACCGATGTTTTCGACGAGTTGATACGAAGGCAGGCCTTTAGCCGCAGGCCTCCCAATGCGCCACCTAGTCAAGGCCCTCCACCGTACCTGTTGCCCGAGGAGAATTTCCACCCAAAGCGCAACCAGGCTCGCCAGAAGCTGTCCTCGCTTGGAGGTGCACGTTTCCGCGATCTTGCCACCGATGTATTTTGCGAGCTCGAGCGGAGATTCCCTCGCTTCGTAGGCGGGGACATTCCCCGAATGGGAAGCCCAGCATCTGTTCGAGGACTACCGAGTAGGTCGCAGACACCATTGAGCAGCATGGGGGGTTTCCCGCCAAGGGGTCAGAGCCGGGTTAGGAGACCCTCTGAAGCAAGCTCCATTCGCGCCCCCGCCGCTTCGATTGCAGATGCTTATAACGACGTGCCACCCTCGCCCGGTGTCCCGCCGAACAACTACGAGCGACCGCTTCCGAAGCAATTCCAAAGCAATACCATTGTCCCGAACAAGAGCACAATGGTTGAAGAGGACGATGACCTGCCTTCCGGTGATGGTGCGGATCGAGATGACTTCGGACAAGAACGGGGCACTAGCAGCCGGGAAAGCAAGAAGAGTGGCGCGACCGAGCAGAGCGCCGCGCAGTCTGAGGTAGGTTCCTTGCACAGCCGCCTATGAAGCCAAGACCGGGATGCTAATTAGCTTGACAGAACGATAAGCGCCTCATCGAAGACTATGAAGCTCAGGTCCGGGATCTACGGGACAAGCTTGACAGCATGGAGGATTTGATGAAGAAAAAAGATGACGAGATGAACAACATACTAGATGGGGAACGCTCAAGAGCAACCGCGGTGAACCTCGAGAAGAAGGAGTGGGGCGATATTCGCTTGGACCTGGAAAACAAGCTTGCTGAGGCCCAGAATCTAAATGACGCCCTGAGACAGGAACTGGACCGCATCCGAGATGATCATGCTGGGGAGACGCGACAGTTGCGAGAGCAGATGGAAGACCTCCAAGCATCAGCAGCGGCTGGCAACATTGGTCGAGAAAACACAAACCTGGATCTGGAGCGAGAGAACGATGACTTGAGGCTGGCTCTGAGAGAGCAGCAGGAGACAACACAGGAGGTTCGGCGTGAGGCCCAGGAATTCCTTCGAGAGATGAAGATACTCTCGGATCAGAGCACTTCTGCTTGGGAGAAGCAAGGGGAACTAGAAAAGAAAATCGGGCAGCTTGAGGAGGAAGTGCGTGACTGGCGAAGCCGCTACGCCCGAACCAAGACCCAGCTCCGCAACATGCGGGCTTCTTCCCTCGGATTGACGATCGACTCAGACGCCGGCAAGTACGTCCGGGAGAAAGGATTCACGATGGACAACGGCTTGGTCAAGGATGTGCACGTCACGAAGTTCCAGATTGCTATTGATGAGCTCCTTCGACGCGCTCGGGTCGACGATCCGGAGAAAGTTATTGACTCCATGAAAGCAGTTGTCGTGAGTGTCCGTCGGATTACCAAGGATATCGACGAATCGGCGCCAAGTGATGAGGAGGTCATGAAGCAACAGAAGATGCTCAAGTCCCGTGTCTCGGCGACCGCCAATAACCTCATCACCGCATCCAAGAACTTTGCCGCCTCTGCCGGAATCTCACCTGTTTCGCTTGTTGATGCTGCTGCTTCGCATCTGGTCTCGGCCGTTGTCGAGCTCTTGAGGACGGTCAAGATTCGAGCAACCCCAACGGGAGAGCTCGAGGATGACGATGACGGTACAGTCACACCGGTTGAGTCGACGGGTTTCTTCTCACCCAGAAGCAACGGGCAGACCGCCTCGATCCAGGAATCTGCCTACCAAGCCTCATTGCCTCCGCCCCCGCCGTTCCAGGGCCTTGGTGGAAATCGCGGAAGTGTAGACTCTTCGGCTTACAGTCCCATCAATTCTCCTAGAGAGTCTGTTGAGAACTACCGTAATCCGATGTCCCGCGGAACGAATGGCAACGGCGTTGGTTATATGGTGGCAAACAAGAGCCTGCCGCCGACTTCGAACGGCTACGGTATGCGTCAGGATACGCAGAACGAAGATCTCAAGGTAAGACTCGCTGAAGACGCATTACTCCTTTGAAATTGGTCGTGCTAACGGTGACACTCCCAGATATATCTGGACGACCAGACCGCGATCATGGTCCAGACCATTCAAAACCTGGTCAGCTCCATCCGGGGTGACGCGGACATCGACCAAATCAGCGGGGAGATCAACAGCATTACTGGCGTCATCAGCAACGTCATTTTCCAGACCGAATCCAGCGGGAACGGCGGCGAGATGCTAGGACGCTTGTCTGATTGCCGTCAACGACTTGTTGAGGCCGGCGAGCGCGGACAGGATCTTGCCGCAGATGGCAAGGGTCCCCAAGACCGGGACTGGCGCATGTGGACGCAAACCCTGCCGCCAATCGCTTTCGAGATCGCGAGAGAGACGAAGGAGTTGGTTCAGCGTATCGACCGACTTGTCGGCGCTGACGACTTTGCGTGAAAAGACGCATTTCAGCTTTGCTTGCATTTACCTCCCCTTTCCTCTTGATTGCCACGGCTACGCTTTGATACCCCACCGCACGTGCGCGTCGGCTCATTTCCGTGTTCCTCGCATATTTGCTTCTTCCTTCGTCGTATATAGCCGTTGTGGTGGTTGTGGGGGTTTAGCCAACGCGAAGAGGTTGACTTTCATACTTCGGGATGGTTCCGTGGCTTTCGGAAGGGATAGACGGTTGGCCTGAGGTCTGTGCCTGGAAAGAAAGAGGAACGAGTCATGATCGCGACAACGGTTGCCTGAGATGATGAGCCCGTCTTTCATGAGAGGACGATGTAACCTACCTTATGGAATAATGCCCCTGTTGGGAGGGAAGAGGACCCATGGATTGGTAGCGGTTCTGAGAGGGGCAGGAAAAGCACACATAGTTGCCGGCAGTCTTAGGCATCTCCTCGTCACCTTGTCAGGCCGGGTGCGTACCGCATGTGCGCGTCTCCTCGGCCTGCTCCTCCGTAGGGACCTGTCGGGGACAAAATATCAAGAATCATTATTGAGTATACTGTGTCTGTCTTCGTGAGAATTGCTTGTGACGAAGGTGCCTGGAGTTGGTGGTCGAATCTGAAGGATTTGCCAGCGTAATGATGTCGGGTGTGGAAAAGGGGGGCTAGGGCAGGAAGCAGGCAGAAAGGACTTGCTTGCTTCATATACCCATCGAGGATCCCCGTCAAGAAGAAACGATCGCGTTCAATGCATGAAGAACAAGCTGCATCCGCCGACAGGAGACTATTGGAAACTGAGCTGCTGCAGCAGAGCTGGAGGCTGCCGCTTGCGCAGCGCCGCCCGACACGAGACGAGCTGAACTCTTTGCTAGTCCCGTCCGGCGATCTCCTGGGTTATCTTGGTCCGTACTGCGTACACGGCCACCAAGTCAGCGAACGGCGGGCGACGCCGCCTACCCTTCCTTGACGGACTTGGAGGCGCGTCGTCCTCTTGTGTGGTCGTGGTCTGAAAGGGAAATGGAGGCATAGGGAACGCGGCAATATCATAATTGGAGTCTCCTGTCGCTCGTGGTCATGATGAATTTACAACCTCACTTCAAAGTGTAATATCTTCCTACCAGAATTGAATGCCGTTAAAAGTAGTCTTCTCCAACGGTGGCTAGGTCTGAGAAGGGGCTTCCATCGCAGCCACTCGTTGGAACGGAGCATATCTTCTTTTACTGTGTCTCACGCACATCTCTACACCCGGCTTGATGGCGGCCAGAAGTTGGAGACGGCAGCAAGCCGTTCGTCATGCCAGTTTACAGTCAACAGTCAACGGTCGTCTCCGACGAGCCTGCTAGAGGGACAGACAAGGAACAGAGATGATCTTCTCAACTGGAAGTCGAGAGCACTGTGTGATGTTGTTCCTGCCTGGTGACAGAAAGGCCAACGATGAGAAGAAGCCAGACTTGGGATCGTGGCTCGCGCCACACTCTATTTTCTGCAGTAGAGAATGAGCCGCTAGAGGCACTATTGACCGGTCGAAACATGTCGCTCATCCTGCACCGGTCTGCCCGAGCGAATCCAAGTGCTAGCAGTAGATTGTGGCTTCGCGCTTGACGCCTCGGGGAGATCGCACAATTTGACGTGGTCACGGCATTCTCAGCGAGAACACGGCGGATGGATTCGTTCCTCCGGGCTGCTCCGGACTCCCCAGACATCGGTCGGCCGAACGAATATTCAACCGCGGCCGGAGAGCTACCGCTTCCTTCTCTCCCGCATTATATCGTTATGTTGACTCTGCTTCTTGAGGCGCATCTTAGACGCCGGCCAGCTCATGTCACATTCCTTCTTGCTGTGAGGTAGGTCATGGTTGATGTTGACAGATGCAACGGCAGCTCATAAATGAGAAGCCAATCGTTTCGTCAAGCAAAACGGAGCCAACAAGCGATCTGACTGGCATACATTGCGATAGGAGGACAACGGACAACAACCTTGCGTGTTCAGCCCTGAACCTCGCGCGTCACGGCCACGCATTTATAGGCTTGGCATTTCCCAGCGCGTGGAAGCCGTGGTCTCTGAGGCACTGGAGTCTCTGGCGCTCGGCCGAGGAGCGTCCGGGCCAAGCATCGAGAGGCTCTGCTGGGTATCCTGCTCCGCCTAAGAAGTTCAGCAGCCGAAGTCACCATTGCGAAGCCGACCCCGGTCGTCGCGGTGGGTTTCCGCTACTTTTCTCCTGACTGGGAATAGGTGGGGAGCCAAGGATCAAGACCGCCAGGGTGTCGGCATGGAATCAGAGAGTTTGGCAGGGGCTGGGGACCAATCCGGTCCCTGGCTGTGCTTCAGCCGCATCTGTTTTCAGGCTGGTGCGCTGCCAAGTCATCGTGACGGCTTCATGCTAACACAGGCGCGTCGGAGCCGGTGCCCGCGACAGCTAGGTCTGCCTTGCTGGCTTGGTCTTCTCCTGGAGACAGTCAACGGCTCAACGGCTGCTTGAGAGGATGCCGTTTGCCAGTGTATCCCTTTCGCTCCGCCTGCTTGATGTGAGAGCGTGGATATTCAGCATATCTCAATGTCTGAGCAGCTCGCAGCCAGGGTCGTCACCGGGCAATAATACCTCACGACGTGTATCAACTGCCATTATGAAGACGGCGTCGATTCTGCTATGCGGTGGATCTGAGTGACTCCTACAAGTAGGGCAGGGGAGACAAAGGCCATGCATGGGGCAACGGGCTGCTGCCCTACCCTCCGCAAGTGTCGGCACCTGAGGGAGCCCAAGCTACGGAGTCTTAATCTCTCTTGGGTCTAGGCCAAACCAGTATTGCAGGATAGCTCCAACGAGCGTATTCAACCCCCTTTCTCACAAGGCAGATTTCGCGTTGTTGGTCGAATGCCAGATGGACGGCCATGGATCTAGCGACTGCCGCCGTTGATGAAACTCCTAAACGGTGAAGACCCCAGCGGGTTTTGTCGTAGCTGTCTGTTACTCTCTTCTCTCTCCTTGTCTTCGCAATATATCTCTCGTCACTGCTTTCAGGCACTCTATTTGGTGTTATACGGATATCGATCAAGCACCGCTGTCGTCTCCCCTGGATAGCTTCACTTCTTAGCAAAGCTACTTTCTCCTGCAGACATGGCCAACGACGCGAAATACTCGGCACAGCGCGACGCTGGCCGGGAGCACATCCCCATCTACCCCAAGGGCTTCATCGCCATCCGGATCGTGCAGCTTGTCCTTGCCGTAGTTATCCTTGGTCTCTGTGCCTACTCCCTGTCTATGATGTCGTTCTCTGGGAACTGTCTCAACCTCTTCACTGTGAGTGCTGCCTGCTGTCCATCAGAATAGCGCGACTGTTTTGTTAATGTGATCAAGGCTATCGCCTGTATCATCATCTCCATCTACCATCTCGTCGCCGAGTTCGGCCCGGCCAAGGCCTACAACTACTGGGCTATCCTGGGCCTCGACATCTTCATGGTCGTCTTCTGGCTTGTCTCATTCGCTCTGCTGGCGTCTCAGGTCGCGCCCTTCATGAACGGCGTCACGACATGCGACTGGTACGGCGACTGCGTCACGACCTCCCTGACCGGCACCTACCTCACCATCGCTTCCTGCATGGCTGCCGCCTCTGCTCTCGGCGGCGTGGAGTTGTAAGTAGTCGCCCATATTTCTTATAAGCGCCCGGTTGCTGTCCTGAAGGAGATACGGAAAACACACCGGCTGACCTTCTTCCTCCTTAGCGTCCTCTTCATCATCTCCCTCGCCATCCACTCCGTCAAGATGCACCAGCACCGCCAAGCCGGCCTGCACTGCAATCCCGTCACCGAGGGCGTCGCGCCCGCCGGCGGACCCGTCAGCAACGGCGCCAGCAGCGTCGAGAAGACGCAGGTCCAGCCCGTCTACTCCGCCCTGCCCCAGCAGAATTCGGTGCCAGCGGTGGCGTATGTGCAGCAGCAGCAGCAGCAACCTGCTACCTACCCGTTGCAGACGATGACGCCGACGCCCCCGCCGCAGCAGGCGTACAACCCCCCTCCCGTCGCGCAGCCGGTGCCGTACTACCCCCAGCAGCAGCAGCAGCAGCAAGCGGTCAACCCGTTGGTTGCGCAGCACACGGGCGGGACATACACACAGGTGCAGCCGGAACAGGGGACGCAGGCTGTCTACCAGCAGTATCAGTAAAAGAGTTCAGGATGGCTTTGGTGTCTTTGCGAAACGAAGCCAGTGGTAATGAAGTCGACTAATACAAGAAGTGGCACAGCAGCAAGTTTGCGTAGAGATAGGTCTGAGGGAGAAAGCGTATTATACCTCGGAAGCTGTTCAGTATACCACTATTGCTTTCTAAACGTCATGCCTCCTGTGCCTCTCTCCAGCCGTGACTGCTCTCCTCTCTCTCTCAAATAGCCAGCCCGCGTCTAATGCCCAGGGTATGTCTTTTTTGCTTTCCCTCGTACAGATCTATCGCGTTGACTGCTCGCCGGCGTTCCATCAAGATCGCAAGAGTATCTGAACGTCTCTAATCTCAAGCTGTGGGGGGAAACCACACCAGATATTCCTACATATAATGTGCAAGACACATCCTCAGCCTAACACCGGCCTCCAGCCCTTCCGGCCAACAAACCCCACGACCCCTTCGTCCTGCAGGACCTCGGCGCCCAACCGACCCGTGAGCACGCTGCGCTCGTGCTCCGGCCCGCGCACGTAGAACGGGTACTGGTACCGGTTATCCTCCCCGTTCCCGTCCTCCCTCTTGCTTGCGTCCTGGTCCTCCCCCTCCTTCACCCATACTACCTTACCCCCCTCACCCTTTCGCTTCACAAGCCCGCTCGCCTCCCTGTCTATCGAGAGGAACCACTTCCGCTGGTGCACGCTGCCGATGGTGTTGCTCGCCCCGGGGTACGCGTTCGTCCGGCGGACCTCCTCGTCCTCGAGCTCGCGCAGCTCCCGCTCCGTCGCCGACAGCCGCGCCGCCTCCTCCGCCGAGACTTTCGCGGATCCGTCGTCGTAGTGCTCGCTGTCCCCGTCTTCCTCCCCGGCGCTCTCGCTGCTGCTCGTCTCTGGGGCTGCGACAGTCTTCTTCCGCCGACGCTTGCGCAGGCGCCCTTCGGCGGCGGCGGCGGTGGTCCTATCCGCCCTCGCCCGCCCCGCGGCGTCCTCCTCCCTCGTCAGCCGCAGGTAGACGACGTACCCGCGGGGCAGCCTCGCGCCGTTGAGCCGCACGCGGATCTTGCGCCTTGCGAACGCGCGCGCCAGCTTCTCCTGCTGCGTCGGACCGGCCTCCTCGCCCTCGACCCCTTCCTCATCCTCGTCGTTCCCCTGCGACGACTCGAGCAGCGGCGGCTCCACAACCTCGTACGTTCCCGTGTCCCACACCACCAGGCTGCCCGTCTCGGCGCTGCCCGTCTCGACGAGGTGGTTCCACAGGCAGTGCACCCTCGTCTCGGACGCGTTGCGCACCTTCTTCCTGGCGGCACCCGGGTCCCCGGGCAGGCCGTACATGACGGCCCACGACGCGGAGCTGGTGGGGTTGATCTGCAGGCGCAGGTCGTAGTGCGGGCCGGCGACGGGGTGGTCGTGCTGGTGGACGACGAAGTGGGCGCCGCGCGGGGAGCCGAGGGCGGAGGCGAAGAGGGAGCCGTAGGCGGGGAGCGGCAGGAGCGGGAGGGAAGCGGGGGAGGGGAGCCGCGAGGAGAGGGCGAGCGTGAGGGTGTGCAGGAAGTGTGTGAGGTGGTCGGATATCTGGAGGCGGCCGGCCTCGATAGCTGCGGAGGTGGATGTGGGTGGTGAAGGGGCAGGCGTATGGGTGCTGGTGGGTGCGGTGACGGCGTCAGCGGCGGCGGCGGCGGCGGGAGTGGTTTTGGGTTCGCCTGCTTCTGGCATGCTGGGATTGCCGTCGGTGTGGGTTGATGGGGTGGACGCGCTCTGCTGCCGGCGTCGGTCCGCGGAGCGGAGCGGCGGCGGGGAGATGCGCCATTCCAGGTTGCGCCGCTTGATGAAGGGGTTGGCGACGAGGGAGGGGCTCGTCTTCCGCTTGGGCGGTGGCTCCATGATCCTCAGCCCGTCTCAACAGTGTAGTTGATGAAGTGAGAGAAGTGACATGCGGCGTAAGGCGGGTATGAACCGAGGGGCAGCTTGACAACGTAGTCATCTCGTAGAAATTGCAAGTTTCAATTACATGACTCCTCGAGACGGTTCGGAAATCATGTAGACATTGGACGATGGATTTCCCTGGGCTGGGGTAGCTTTGGAGAGAAATGCATTGCCGACATTGTAGGCAGGCAGTCTGACTTATGATGTCAAGTTCCACCTCGAGAGAGGAAACCTCCGCTGAATCGCACTCATTCAATCCTAAGCTCACGTACATTTTCCTATTGTAAGGCAGCAAAGCATTCATCAACGATCACTTTGATCCTCCTCCTCTCTTTACCCAGACGTTCCATATGTAACATAATGAGTTACCCAGTCGCAGGCATCCCACAAGCCGAGACAAGAAGCCGTAATGTGACAGTCTAGAGGAGAAGGTCATCTAATTGAATATCATAACCAGCCAAGCGTAGTATCTCACAAGTGAAGACGTGAAGCCCTTCATCCCTCGACGCCAGCCCCGGCGAGTCTGCAGATCCAGCCCAGCCAAAAGACATAACTCCGCCAGATGCAACACTCAGCCTCTTGTTCCAACACAGGCAGGAGAGTTTGCTAAGACAACATTACACTATAAAATCCCTGGGGATTCCTCGAGTCACCCATCCAAAAACCAGGTGTGCTCCCGTTCCTTTTTGTGCCCCTTTTCTCACCCCAACCGAAACAAGTGGTCCTCTTCAAATAGTGACCAGTGGATGCCTCCTCATCACGCACCAATTGCTCCTCTAGGTTCCTCGAAAGCTCACAGAGAAGCCGCTCAGGCCTGAGCATCACCGCTGCTGACAAGGGTGGGCGCTATTCTCCGCTTCTTCGGTTCCTTTCCTCCGTCCTCCTTCTCACTCTCGCTAGCCTCCCTCTTCGTCCCCGCGACACTGGCCCCGGTGCTCCGAGGCGTCTCCGGGGGCGTAGTGATAGGGACCCCTGTTACCTTCCCAGTGTTGGTAGCCGCAAGGCCGGGAACGGTGCCGCCGATCAGCGGGGGGTTGTTGATGACTGCCCCCGGCGCTGTCGACGACTGCGTCACAACGGAAGAGGTCGAGTTCGACCGGGCGGGTGACGACGGTCGCTGGTTGACGAAGCCAGCAGCGGGCGGAGGGGAGGGTGCCGCGAATGAACCGGACGAGTCGCGATGTCGGTGTTGAACACCGTTCGGGAAGGGGGACGGAGGTGCGAAAACGGATGTAGGCGTAGGGATGGGGGTGTTCTGGTTGGAGGAGACGGCGGTCTCTGGAACACTTAGGCGCTTGGCCGATAGAATTTCGCCTGTGTATGGCTGTCCTAATTCAGAGGGCGAGAAAGAGAGAGTGGAGCAGTATCCGTCAGATGACGAGATGAGCAGGGTGAGACCGTCACTCGACCTGCATCAACGATCAGCACATGTAACTAGGAACAAAAGGCATTGGGATTCATCAGAAGATATAACTCACCATGCTAAGTCCGTGAATGTCGCGCAATGCAGGTTGCTCACGATGCATATCGGGGTCTGTTGCTGGGTGTCATAGAGTAGCACGGAATCCTGGGTCGCAACGGCATATATCATCCGGTATGGAAGGGAGAATGCCGCCTTAGGACCAGGAGTGCCAGCACTGGTTTCAAGGCTCAGATCCTTCGACTTTGGAGTTGAAGACTCGGCAGTGGGGGGTGGAGGCGGTTCCATGATAGATGGAGCAGGAGAGGGTTTAGATATTGGCTCCGGAAGTGACGGGATGGGTTCGTCTGATGAGGAGGTATCAATCGTAATCTGCTTCGTCACGATCGGACTATTCCTCAGAGTGTAGAAGACGGGCGAGCATCGAACTGCAACAGAGGGCTTTTTGTGCCCCGGAAGATGTGCGATCGGAGCCCGATTTATTCCCCCTCGCGTGTAAATGTAGACCGTGTTGATCACTTCGTATGACGGCTTTGCTCCGTCGGTCTGTTGCTGGGTCTGGTACTGCCCGGCAGGAGTCAACAGAAGGCTTCCATCAGGGGTGAAAGTGAGCCTCCTGAAGAAAGACGTCAGAGTCTCGCTGGCATAAAGGCTTGCATTCTTCATGCCCAAGCTGGTGCTAGTGGGAGGCGGCTTAGGAGAGGCCTCGATTGGCATCACTGCTGGTAGGGGCATTGAAGGAGCGGGCGACACCGAGCGCCTTGAAGAAAAAGACGACCTGCGGCTGTGGCTGATGACGCTGGGAGGGTTCATGGGAAGCGCAACAGATGTCGGCGTCCCCGGCGCTGAAGGAACGGGAGAACCTATAGCATTGCCCGGAACAGCATCAAGAGCGGCGAGTTGCGATCGGTAGCCGAAGTCAGGCGGCGCAGGGCTGTGAGAGGAGATGCGTCGAGGGGGAAGGTCGGCCTTGGCATGGCTAGCTACCTTGGGCGGCCTGTCATCGAGGCCGGTGAGCGTATATTGGCCATCCTTTGTCTTGAGAGAGTAAATGTGTACTGATCGATCAGATGACTGGGTCGCGATATACTCATTCAGCGGATCCCAAGCGACCCCCTGAACGTAATGGCTGTGTTCAGCGATCTGTCGTACCAGAGTGCCTGCCATTCCGCCCTGTTAGTTTCTACTCACTTCTACGACAAATGGTGTATGGCTCACGTACCCGTTGCAGCATTATATATGCGAGCAATGTTGTCCATGCTCCCTATGATGAAGTATGACCCGTCGGGAGACCAGGCGAGGTCGTAGATCTCGGCGCCGGACGAGCGGCACATGTGTTTCGCCCGCCAAGTTTCCTTGTCTTCCAGCCCATCGGTGCCAAAGGTGGGATGGTGATTCTCTGACGGGACCCAGAGTATGACATTGCCGTCATCGCCGGCTGAGGCAAGGAGTTCGCCTGGGATTGGGGGAACGGTCAGCTTAAGACGGCCGGGGGCATTTGAGGAACGCAGACGCACCCTTGGGAGCCCAGCGTACGACATTGACGGCTTGCGTGTGCTTGGACAATGTGGAGAGGTATTCCACCTTCCTGTCTTCCCCTTCTCCTTCAACTTTCCATATCTGGTGGGATGTCAGCCGATGCGCGTCTGGGGAATCGAGTCTGCCCATGTGGGTTGACCTACTCGGACGTTGTTGTCTCCACCACCAGTAGCTAGCCGGCCCTTGCCATGAGGCTCGAAATGTGCAGAGTATATGGGGGCCGTCTGGTCGTGCCAGTGGATGATTAAAGGTGTGCTCTTCATCTTGACATCTGCTCGCTCGAAGACCGGCTACCGCCCTGCAGACATGTGATTGTCCGATGTGGAGTGGAAGCTGTCGATTGAACACCGTGGAGTGGCCGTAGGGGCAGTGGAGGATGAAGTCGAGTAGCAGGTCCAACAGACAATGCGTGATGGACTGGCGTCGGGGCGAGGATGTTGTAGACTCGCGAGGCGGTGGAGGTGCTGCTGACGGTGTCGAGGTGAGAGACGTCGCGGACGGCGGAGCTGCTTGGTGGTGCTGCTGTAGGAGCTCGCGGAACTTAGATGCACGGTCGGTTTCCTCGACGGTAATTGGTAGCCGGGCACCGGAACAGGCTGTGGTTGAGAGGGGACTGTCTCAGACAGCTATGCACGCAGGCAGATAGGCCGGAACGGACGAGGAGGAGTAGGAGGGAAAGATTGATCGCTTCTTCCAGAGTTGGGGAAACGCCAAAAAGGGCTTCTTTGTCTTTGTTTCCTCGATCAAGGTGTCGTTGCAGAACATCAAAGTGTTGGAGTCGGAGGTTTGAAGCTCCACCAAACCGCACACCTGACCCGGCCAGCCCAGCCAGCCAGCCCTCTTCACCCGCACTGTCGCGACGGCGGACTCACGTTCGCGTTTGGCGTCCCCACGCAGCCAATCACCGTGCGGATTCTGGCTGGACCGTCGCAGCCAAGCTCCCTGCCAACAGTTCGATTGCGCCTTCAACATCCAGATAGATCGATCTCCAACGCGCTATTCCGTACCGAATGCTACTCCAGACTTATACTACTTACTGCGTACAATCCCTCTCAACACAGCTGTTGGCGAGTTGTCATCGCCTGGGTTCATCTGACCCAATTTGGAATGCCTTCAGCTCCTCTAACGTAGCAGCGTAGGTAGACGGACTCCTGATCGGCGCAAGCCCACTAGCAGACGAATCAGATGTCGGGAAAGCCACTCGGACAGACCACTGAACGAAATAACTACTACTGTCTTGTCTGTCACCTTCGAGAGAGGCCACTGCATTCAGACCGGTCTGTCTCTACGTGTGGCTTCTTCGATAAGCTTGCCATACTCACAAAAATGTCGGGAAAGTCACGGGCCGGGTGCTCTGCCCACTGCCCACTGCCCACTGCCCATCGGCGGTATCCAATTAACCTCAGAGCACAGTCAGAGCCTAGTCAGGGCCCAGCCCAGTGGCTTGTCGCAGGCGTGGATCATTGTCTGGCGTGAAGCATGAGAGTCATAGTCACTGTATCATGCACGCGGTTTTGACCTTCGTCAGGGGGGTCCTTCCTTCCTCTAGCCTCGCTTGTTTGGAGCCTCTTTCGGAATGAGTTGATACCGTGGATCACATATTAATTAGATAGATGGCCTCTCCTAGTGCAGCTAGTGTGCCGTTACATACGAAGGAAGCCGTTGCAGCGGCTTCTGGCTTCCGCTTCGGGAGGGTGTGGCTGGATGGTGTTGAGTCAACCTCCACGACGGCCCGTTCTCAGTCACTCCGTGCTTACCGTCTGGTGGCTCATGACGCATCATAGCAGAGGGATGCACTGATGATACTGATGTCTCATGAGGATGAGACACCCTCTTTCTAACAGCCCTCCAGTCTACCTTGAGAGCTCTAGGCCCGAAAAGGGGTTCTGATCCGAACTCCGATGGCGTCTTATCATCGGCACGAACAGGCGGTCAGCACGAGATCTACGACTCCGTACAGTGCCGGAGTAGTGTACGGGCTCTCGGCCCAACTACTCGACTGTCGGTCCTCACGCTGCACCTACAGAATTACACCGTCTGTGAGAGGGTCAGGCTGCCGGATGGAAACCCGCGGCCCGCAGATCTCAATGGAGTTCATCTTGATGCCTGGCTAGTATGGACTTCGCGCCTGGACGTCGAGACAAGGCAGCCTGACGATTGAGACGGTGCAAGGCAACAAACGACGCTCGCTCACCGCATCGGTCGAGACCATTGGCCAATTGCTTTGCCGCGCCGTGGCGTCAGGAAGATATTGAATGCTTCAGCCTGCTCTCCCGCACCATGCGCATGCATTAGCAGGGCCGCAGGAGATCGAGGCAACAATGCTGGCTCAATGAGGCAGCAACTTCGTCGTGTCACCGTGTCTGCCTTCTCCCCTCCCTCAACGTAGCAGATGCCTGATTTGGGCACCCGAGAACGACAAGCTTCCAACTAGGGGGCCGAGTCGGTAGCACAGGGGGGGCACGGGCACGGGCACGCAAAGCACACCCCCGTCCCGCCATTTCCTCCAGCGCCGCGCCCCCGCAGATGCAGACGCAGGCAGACAAAAAGGCGGGCAAGGCCAGCTTCGCCGGGCGGCGGGGAGGTAGGGGGGCTCTAGCCGGCTTGCGCCGCGCCGCACCGCCTGGAGCACCAAGAACCTGCAGAGAAGGAGACGGTTCGCACCTTCTCAACTTTGCCTAATGCAAGTGTTCTGGAGGGCTGGGCTCCCCGGCAAATCGGAGGCAGGCAGGACGTGCCACTTATCAAATCCTTCTGTGCACACCGCGTTTGTGTACGTCTGTTGGTGTGGTGTGCAGACACCACCCAAGCGACAGGGTCTCCTCTCGTCACCGGCGTGAGTCAACGGCAAGCAAAAAGACGGGAGATTGTCGAGCGCGCGCGCATACACTCGGAGCACACAGATGACAGCGTCGCATACAGACGGTGCCATCCGGTAACTGTCGCCCCTTGACACTGGTACATGTGCTCCCCACGGCCACTGCAGCACACGCTGCGGTGACCGTAAGCCGTCGACATGTACCCGCGACCTGGTGCACCCATCCATGCAGCCCACTTGCGCGGCGTGGTTGACGGAATGGCATCTGCACATGGCGCTTCGACGATTTCTCTGTTAGGACGGTACGAAGCTATTGCCGCATGGTAAGCTTGCAGACGGTGGACAATATCCACACCTCCATGGGTACTCCGTACCTCACCTATCTCCGCCCACTGCAGAGCCCATGCTAAAATAGCTGGGGGGTTCGTCATCAGGACCCATCTCGATTTGCTTGCTCTTAATATTCCGATCCTCTTTCTCTACTTCATGTTCCGTATTTCCTGCCTTCCCAAGTGCCTTACTGGTGAAGGACGCGATTTCACAGTTTTGCAGACGTCGCCAGAGTTGGAGCGGAACGTCTTGCGGCTTCAGCCAGAGTGCGAAGAATTGATTTGTCGCCGTTGATAAGGAGTGACGACGAACGAGGATCAACGATATAATTGCGCGTCCAGCCAGCTCGGCTCCGACTCCCGCCAGCGCGCCATCGCCGACAACTAGAGCGCGCCACGAGAAGGACAGGCTCTCTCGTCCACCATGCGCAATGTATCCATGATTGCTGCCGTGGGAACAGGTGTCGGTGTTATCGGCCTCCTGTCTCTCCCCTCAATATCCAGCCTCGCCCTCCAGCTCAGCAAGAGAGAGCCCAAGGAGGATTTGTACGAAGATGCTGACGGCAAGAGCACACCGGAATCAGTGAAGGCCTATTCTGCGAAATGGCCCAAGGCCGCCATCCTCGCTCTGGCCTTTATCGGCTGCGCGACGGCCATTGCCGTCGCTGTCCTGACTACTTTGCACAGCAGCCAGCATGAGCTGTCCCTGGAGAACTGGTTGAGTGCAGCGGCTTGGGTGAGTCTTTCTCGTTCCTGGCTTTGGCTTGTCGTATACAACAGCGAACTGATCATACGCAAAAGGTCCTCATCCTGTTCCAGGCGGTTGCTATCGCTTCGAGCAGGAAGTCTGTCCAAGCCTACAGTCTCGGCATCCACTCGTTCTTGTCCTGCATCATCCTGGCCGTGATCCTGTTGGTACAGGACACGAGGATCCTCGAGACCCTGCTGCATCAAGACCCCGCGTTGTTCGCTCTGCGAATCATTGATGTCGCCGTTGTCTTCCTCCTTGCCTTTGCAAGTGTGTCGATCCCACGGCGGCCCGATGTCTACAACGAAAATGGGCAGCGGATTGACCCTATGTACACGGTCTCGGCCTTCAGCCGCTTCAATTTTGGCTGGCCGAAGGATGTTCTCGATCTGGCGCGCAAGAAGAAGAATCTCGACATGGCTGACTTGCCGAGACCGGATCACTTCACCCGCGCCAAAGACGTCACTAAGGACTGGAGAAAGCGCAACCCCGATCATCCCCTGTGGTTGTCAATCATCTTGGCTCACAAGATGGCGTTTGCTCTGCAGTGGGTCCTCACGCTGGGCACCGCCATTCTCAACTTCGCTCCTCAGTGGGTCATCCTTCAGCTTCTGAGGATTCTTGAGTCTCGTGGGGGCGGAGGAACATACGATGCTCAAGTCTGGATGTGGGTTGTCTGGCTTGGACTTGTCATTATTGTTCAGAATGTGAGTGACGCCTACCCCCCTCTCAATATGTCTCATCTCCCCCTCATCCACGTCACCTTACACAAACAGTCCGGCCGCGTATTGCTACAGGGTGATCAAGGGATGTTTCTGGCTGGTAATGCTAACAATTTTCTCTCAGTTTGTCGAGTCTTACACGTTCTGGCTGTCCTGGGCCGAATTAACGATCCCCATCCGCGCTCAGCTATCGTCCCTCATCTTCGAGAAATCCATGCGAAGGAAGGATGTCAAAGGCACTGGGAAGTCATCTAACAAGAAGGCACAGGAGGAGCCAGTTGAGGCTACCGATCCCACCGTTGCTGGCCCTGCTGGCGAATCGACGGCTACTGATCGGCCGGAGGTACCTGACGAGGAGGTTGATGATGAAGCAGCCCTCAAGAAGACCAAGCAGAGCACTGTCAACCTCATTGGCGTCGACGCAAAGCGAGTCTCGGATTTCGCCGCCTATCAAAACCTCTTTCCCGGCAGCTTGTTCAAGCTCATCGTTTCTCTTACGTTCCTAGTCAGCCTTCTGGGCTGGAAGGCCCTCCTGGCCGGATTCTCAACCATGGTGGCCATCATGCCCGTAAACATCTACTTCTCCAAGCGCTATGCCGAGGCCCAGGACCGGCTGATGAAGGTACGCGACGAGAAGACGGAAGTGGTCACCGAGGCTCTTCAGGGTATTCGGCAGATTAAGTTTTCCGCTCTCGAGGGTGAGTGGGAGAACAAGGTTGGGAGTGTCCGGGAGAGGGAGCTCAAGTGCGTCTGGGACGTCTTCATGGGTGACACTATGCTGCTTGCCTGCTGGGTCACCAGCCCAATAATGCTGTCCGCTGTGTCGCTCGCCGTCTACGCCGCTCTCACCGGCTCCTTGACTCCGTCGGTCGCATTCGTCAGTCTAGGAGTGTTCAAAGCTCTTGAAGTGACCCTGTCGGTCGTACCGGAGCTTACTACCGATCTGCTCGATGCTTGGGTTTCCGTTAAGCGGATTGAAGAATACCTGAAGAGCCCCGAGATCTCAAAGGTCGCTAAACCGAACGATGAAGTGGTCTTTGACAGTGCTGCGATCGCGTGGCCGGCAGACGAGAAGCTGGAAGATGCTGAGAGGTTCGTCCTTCGCGATGTGACTGTGACCTTCCCCAAGGGGGAACTCTCTGTTATTTCGGGAAAGACGGGAACAGGCAAGAGCCTTATGCTAGCTGCAATCCTCGGGGAGGTCGATATCCTATCGGGGAGCATCTATGTGCCCGAGGCACCGCCAATGGCGGAGCGTCATGACAGCAAGGCTACTAAAGCGAATTGGATCATTCCCAACGCCATCGCATACGTTGCGCAGATCCCTTGGATCGAAAATGCAAGCATCAAAGACAACATCACCTTTGGGCTGCCATTCGATGAAGAGCGGTACAAGAAGACGGTTGAGGTCTGCGCCTTGAAGAAGGACCTGGAGATGCTCTCGGACGGAGAAAGCACCGAGATCGGCGCAAATGGCATCAACCTAAGCGGTGGCCAGAAATGGCGAGTCACTCTAGCGAGAGCCATCTATTCAAGAGCCGGAATCCTCGTTATGGACGATATCTTTAGTGCTGTCGACGCCCATGTTGGCCGCCACATCTTCGAGAAGTGCCTGAATGGCGAGCTGGCTGCGGGACGCACGAGGATTCTTGTCACCCACCACGTCGCCCTCTGCGAGTCCAAGACTAAGTACTTGGTCGAGCTTGGCGACGGCCGCGTCCTGAACGCGGGGCTGCTGTCCGAGCTCCAGGAGGACGGAACTCTTCAAAACATCAAGAGCCACGAACAGACAGATGACGAGCTGCGCGAAGACGAGGCCATCACAGCTGTCAACTCAGATGATTCGACTGACGGTGAAGATGACGCCCAAAATGGCGTCAATGGCAATACGCTGAAGAAGGTAACGTCCAAGAGCGCAGCCGATCCACGGAAGTTTGTTGAGGAGGAGAAGCGGGAGGAGGGCGCCGTCAAGAGACACATTTACGGCATCTATCTGAAAGCCAGTGGTGGCGTCCCTTTCTGGACGGTCTGCGTATTCATCTTCTTGCTGGTCGAGTCCTTCAGACTTGGTGAGTCAGGAGGATCAATTGCCTTTTTAATCTATGTGCTAACAGTCTGTAGGTCGATCATGGTGGCTCCGGATCTGGACTGGGGAGTACGAGGAGGAGAGCATGAGCGCGTTCCATATCAATGCCTCGAAGGAGCACTCCTACTCCTACTCCATCAGCCTCCAGCAGACGCCTTTCCACACCCAGACCGCCCCGAACGTAGGCCGCCACGGTCTCTCGTTCTACCTCGGCGTATACGTCGGCCTCGCCGTCATCTCATCCATTATTACCACCTTCAGGTTCTACTATCTCTACATCGGGTCCGTCAAAGCCAGTCGGAAACTCTTCGCCAAGCTGAACTTCGTCATCCTGCGCGCTCCTTTGAGATGGCTCGACACCGTCCCAGTCGGACGCATCCTCAACCGCTTCACCGCGGACTTCAACATCATTGACTCGCAGCTCGCGAACTCGGTCAGCTTCTGCGGCAGCTCTTTCCTCCAGCTGCTCGGCGTTATTGTTGCCGGCTTCCTTGTGTCTCCCTGGATCGTCCTCCTCGCGGCCGTGCTCTTGCTGTTCTCCCTCTACTTCGCCATCGTCTACCTCAACGGCGCCCGGCCGGTCAAGCGGCTCGAGTCTAACACCAAGTCCCCCGTGTTTGAACAGTTCGGCTCCGCCTTATCTGGTGTATCGACGATCCGCGGCTTCGACAAGACCCAGACATACATCGAGCGCATGTACAAGAAACTCGATGACTACAGCACCGCGACGTGGCACCTCTGGCTGTTCAACCGCTGGATGGGCTGGCGCATGGCGCTCGTTGGCTCCATGTTCTCCGTCTTTGTCTCCATCCTGATCCTACTCACGCCCGGCATCGACTCCGCCCTTGCTGGTTTCGCCTTGGCTTTCGCACTCGAATTCGCCAACTGTATCATGTGGACCGTGCGCCTGTACGCCAACGTCGAGCTCAACATGAACGCCGCTGAGCGAATTATTGAATACGCCGAGCTCCCGACTGAGTCCCTGGACGGCGTAAACCCGCCGGCTGCCTGGCCGACAGCGGGCCGCATCGAGGTCGACAACCTCGTCGTCTCCTACGCGCTGGACCTGCCGCCCGTACTGAAGGGCCTCACCTTCAGTGTCAACAGCAACGAGAGAGTCGGCGTCATCGGCCGCACCGGCGCCGGGAAGTCGTCGCTGACGCTCGCCCTCTTCCGCTTCCTAGAGGCGAGGTCCGGCAGCATCCACATCGACGGGCTGGACATTTCCAAGATCAAGCTGCACGATCTGCGGTCCCGGCTCGCCATCATCCCTCAGGTAAATTGAAGATCCTACCCTTGCCTCGCCTTCATATCTTGCAAAGGAAAGAAAAGTCCACGTGCTGACAAGTATTCCACATAGGACCCCGTTCTCTTCTCCGGCACCGTCCGTTCCAATCTTGACCCCTTCGACAGACAAACCGACGCCGAGCTGCGCGATTCCCTGCAGCGGGTGCATCTGATCGGCACCTCCGGCACCGCGACTCCCACCCAGGCCGACCCCTCTCCCGCTGGCAGCATCAGCGGCAAGAACGCCAACGTCTTCGACGACCTGACCTCGCCCATCTCCGAGGGCGGCCTCAACCTCTCCCAGGGCCAGCGGCAGCTCCTCTGCCTGGCGCGAGCCATCGTGTCGCGCCCGCGCGTCATGGTCCTCGACGAGGCCACCTCCGCCGTGGACATGCACACCGACGCGCTGATCCAGCGGTCCATCCGCGAGGAGTTCACCGATGCCACGCTGCTGGTCATCGCCCACCGGCTGAGCACCATCGCCGACTTCGACCGCATCCTGGTGCTGAGCGACGGGATGGTGGCCGAGTACGGCTCGCCCAGGGAGCTGTGGGAGAGGGGCCGCGAGGGCGTGTTCCGCGGCATGTGCGAGGAGAGCGGCGAGAGGGAGAAGCTGAGGGGGATCATCTTCGGGGAGGCACCACAGTGAGACTGCTCCATGACACAAGGAAGGGGAGGAGCCCTGTTAGGAGAGACAGAGTTAGGCAAAATCGCCTAGTCAGCCAGAGGAGGTTTCTCGTGGTCTACCTTACCTGGCCCACATTTGAATCAAAAGCGAGTTCTGTTCTTGTCTTCATGTTTTTATAGAGCAATAGATCATGCCAATAATAAGGAACAGATTGAAAGAGAATGACTCCTGTCCACTTACTGGCACTGTATCATGTGAAAGTGGTATGAGTATACATCCCACGCCCGACCTACACTGGACATTGATTGCCCTGCCGACCTATCTGTGACTCCTAACTTACCTGCTCCCTCGACTTGCCTACTCTCCCGACCCAACCGTCCTCCCGGCCGACCCAGTAACCCAGCCTACCCGCCAAGAATGGCGTATTTAAGATTGGTCTGGTACCTGTGGCGGTGAAATGGAACCTGTCTGCCACTCATCAAAGCGTCACAAACATACACACGCGCAGACATTCTCAAAGGAAGATAATTCCCTATCTGTGCCTATAGACTTCACTGTAATTCACGTAGCAAGTCTGGATCTTTCAGATCCAGGTGCGCATTCCGAAAAGGAGAAAAGCTATTCCACATCCCTGTCCCCCAACTCCAGAAAGCAGGCTCGTTGCAATGTCAATCGTGATGACGTCGTGTCATGTCGTTAAGCGTGTGCAGGCATAGCCAACCAGCCCGCGCAGTTTATCCTAGAACTGTCTGTGAGCAGACAGATCCAAAGGAGGCGGGTCTCGCAACGTCCGACAGATGACCATTGCATCGAAATCCACCTGAGATTCCAAGAAGAAAGCTGTTTCATGCGTATTCGATATCGCGCGATCTGCATGCTCGAAATACGTCAGCTCGGTTACCCTAAATGGTACGAGATTGCCGGTCATACCACATGGGACCAATTTTGGCCACGATGAGTCCGAGAATCGCTTAGCGAATCGAGGTTTCCGAAACGGTATCATGTCATAGGTCACCAAGCAAAGAAGATGTGAGATGTCGATCATGCCTTAAAAAGAGTGACGGCAGTTGGTGGTCATATCGAAATCCAGAAAGGAGAAGATCGAGCAGCGGCATTGACTGGAGTATCCTGAGATGGTCGATACAGAAAAGAGTGGCAGGAGTTGGCGACCAGCATTCGGAAATCCAAATAGTGAAAGAGTGAACGACAGCCCTGGGCAGTCAGTAGAATGATGAAAGAGTGGACGGCTGCATGAGGCAACCAGCAGAAGAACCGCGAAAGAACTGCACAAGAACCGGAACCGCGCAAGAACCGGAACCGGAACCGTGCAAGGACCGGAAGTGTACAAGAACCAGGAAAGAACAGCGAAAGAGTGAACGACAGCACTTGGCGACCAGAAATCTGGAGTTGCAAACCGTAAAAGAGTGAACGGCAGCATCAAGTCGAAGATCTCCTGCGCGTCTGAGGCCTGGCAGTCCAAGGCTTGCTTACCCCCGAAACTTCTCCTCGAATCCCCTGGTATGAGGAGATAAAGCCAAGCGAATGTGCTTTCCGAAACCTGACGCTGGAGAATGAAGAACTGTGAGCGAAAACATGGAATGAATGGACGGAAGACTCCAAAGGAGCCTTTCAGCTTCATGAATCCTGGTGAAATGCAGGAAGAATTCGAAATGCAAGACTCTGGAAGAAGGTCGTTGCCCTGTGAGAAGTCAAGGCGCTGCTCCCAGATGGTCAGCTCCTTTGCGGGGCTTTAGTGTCGGTTAAGGAGCGTGAATGAGACGGAGAAGCTTATAGCCAGCAAGATGTACGCCAGGATAGAAACGACCATCTCGACGGCGAGGAAACGCCGTTGCTTTTTCGTGAACTTGTGCACCTCTCCTTTCGTGAGCCATGAAAGGGTTGAGTTGAAGGCCCCGCCCCAGGAGAGCGGAGGGATGAAGGGCAGGAATCCCAAGATCGCCAGAAGGATGAGCAAACACATGCGCTTCCTCTCAGCCGAACGGCTAACCCACTGGTCCTCCTCGGACAGACCCGCAGACTCAAGATCGAGGTTCCCTCGCTCGTTCGCAAGACGGCGAAGAGAGGGGTCTGTTCCTAAACCCCAGCGGCTCACGTCCCAGGGATAGAGCCGGGGCACACCGTATACCGCACGTCGAGAGGCATTAGGGCGGCCAAAGGTCGACGCAGTCGTTGGCCGCTCATGACAATTCTCAACGTGGAATGAGCGAGAGAGGCTGCGAGAGGCCACGTGAGTCGCTGCTGGGAGACATAAATCAGCTGGGCTAGGGACAAAGAACCATTGCTACATACCTCCAGGCCGCAGGTTTTGACGTGCTTGTGGGTGCGGATGCGATGCACGTCCAGAATCGTGCTGTGTGTGCGATGCGTAGTGGTGTGCTGACTCGGGCATAGGAGGCAGATTGCTCGCACGCGGTGTGACCGTACTCCCACTTGCAGCACGCTCGGCGCGCGCACGACCCGTAAGGGTTTCATCGTCAATGCCATTTTCGCGCCGCAGCGCTAGAATGTGGGCTGCCTCAGGAAGTGACAACAACGGAAATGGGAAAGTTGGTGGTGTCTCTTGGGGGCTGGTAGGCTTGGCCTGCGGTTCCTAAGCCGCAGCAGCAACAGCCTTGCTCTTTCCCTTGCTGACCGGGCTGTCCTCGTCAAGATAGCTTGAATCATAGAATTTATAATCGACGTGTGCCCGTGACTCTTTGCTAGGCACTTGATTTCCTTTGGAGAAAGGGTTTGAGATCCTCCTAAGCAGCCCTCCAGGCGACTTATCCTTGGGCGGCGGCGGTGGCGGCCGCGACGTCTCAATGGCACGCCCATTGACCCGGTGAATCCTGGGCTTGGGTAAGAAGATGGGCTTGGTAGTGTCTTTGAGGGTTCTCTTGCTGAAGGCCGACGCATCGCTTTTGGGAGCTGGGTGCTGCAAGATCCGCTCGGTTGAGGCAAATCTGCCCAACTCAGGATGATGAGAGCTTGCACTGTCAGAGACATCGGCAATGCTGCTTCCGGTTTCCTTCAACCCTCGACTATTGACGGTGTGTCCAGTGAAAGACAAGCCAGCACCTGTGGGAGGCCCAGCACTAGTTGCAACAGTCTCCCAGTCATCTTTATCGTCATCTTTGTGTACACCCAGAAGGTCTATCTCGGCCCTGAACTCGTGGCGTGCCTCAGCTTCAGCCTTCTGTTTGGCAGTCTGGTACACTGGGACCTTGACAGTGTTCTGATACTCATCTTGTGCCCAAGCAGACGGAATGCTAGATGGGTTGTAGAAGCCATCCTGTTGCTGGCTCGAGCAAGGCTGGGTTCCTTGTGGCATGCCACTGCCACCCGTTGGGGTGACGAGGGGTGTCGCAATTATGGGAGATCGAGCGATATTCCTCACCGGCGTTCCATCTGGAGAACATATAGTAGCCCTGCTGTGAAGGCTGACGCCGCTGACCCGTCTAAGAGCCATGCTTACCTCGCGCTCTTGGGATTCGTGGAGTAAGCCCCGGAAGCGATCGTATTCAAACAGTGATTCGTTTGAGTCGGTGACAGATGTAGCAGCATCAGCGACACCACTGGCCCGACGCGTTCCATGTCTGCTGAAATGCATGCGAAGAGGCCGAGGGCGAAGAGGGGTTCGGGTGGGAGTTCTATGATCTGCGTCAGAATCGTAAAGAACAGCGTCATCATGTTCGTCGATGTTAGTATTGAGCAACTGCTGAGAGTTGGACACAGTTGAGGTTGACTGTATCGGAGAACCAACACCCCGTGCAAATCTAGACGACGGGGGGAACCGGCTGCGGTGATGACCTTCAGGGACCTGGGGCAGGGAGACCGATGGTGCACCACTGGGGGGATGCGCTGACTGTAGCACGCTCTTGCCTGATCGCTTGTCGGAGCGTAGTCTCAAACCCTCCGGGACAGGAGATGTCAGATTGTCTCGCGCTCTGTTGTTGACAGCCTTGGTTGGTGTGTCGTCGTTCTCAGTACATACAAAGCCAGGACGTAGTCGCACTATATTGCGGAATCGATGGGGGCTATCGGTAACAGCGTCGACAGATTGGTTGAAGTAGTCACGACTGCCCGACAGCCTTGCAGGAGCAATTTGCACGTGGGCCGATGAACGAGGTTGATATGGATTGTCATACACGGTGACAGCCTGGCCAATCGCATCATCTGGGCATGGTTCAGGAGTCGCAGCAGCAGGCGACAGGACATACTGATCCAAGATACGCTCAACCGTGCTTCCGGATCGGTGCTGAGTTAGAGCAGAGGATGAATGAAGATTTGGGGCTTCTTTGTCGACGGAGGCCGTTGAAGTAGAGCCAGACGGGCCAGACGCAGGCGAGCTGAGACTCTTGTCAGCTCGAGCTGCAGCAGCGTTGGCGCTCACGCCAAGTCGGAACTTCCACATGTTCCAATCCGTGAGAGACCTGCCCTTGATGCGGCCAATCGGGGGATCCTGCGCTTCGTGCGGCATAGTGGCTGCCCGTGCTGGGCGGGCCGCAGGGAGGTCCTCGAGTGGGATGTCTTCAAAAACCTCCTCTGGTGCTGTGCTGCCCGAAATGTCTCTGTGATAGCGAGGGTTCGTTGATGCGAGTCCCGTCGTGATATTGCGATGCGCCTCGTCGAGGCTGTTGAAGATGTGTCCACGTGGATTGGTGGAGCGAGGAGGATGTCCCGGCGTGGACAGAGGAAAGGGCTCTTCTGGGATGGCATCCTCGGGATACGGCGAGTCGGGGCGGGGGTAGTAATCTCCAGCGTCACGAAGGTTACCCTTTGGTGAACGCATGGTGTTGCCCTTATCAAATGATACCTTGTGATGTTCTTGTCCCGGTACAACACGCACCAACGTCCTGGGCGGTTGAGGTAGTCGCGATTGTCGTCACTTCGCTGTTCGCGATTACCTTCCGGGTTGGTTAGTAAAATCTGAATCCATCCCATCGAAACTTCCATGAGTTGTGATGAGGCACAATGAGGGCAAAAAGACTACGGACGTACTAGACCCAGTAGGGGCGATCGCAGACGGATGGAATTGACTGCAGATGGAATACCTGATGCGGCGCAGTCAAGGTACCTCAGGTACCTTAGCCACGGAAGCTGCTGTTCAATGTTAGCAAATGAGTCCCTCTTGTCGCAGCTTCCAGAGCCTAACCAAGGAACAAAAGGGATAAAGGGATACCTACATACTAACACCAGAGAAAGGTACTGGAAGTAGACGTGTAGGGCGAGAGTCGAGTGTGTTTTGATCTTCGCTATTGAGTGAGGTCGCTGAGGGAGTGGCGCTTATCGTGACTTCGCTGTCTGCAATGGATAAACCTAAAGGTTGACTGGCAGCTGAGGTAGTCACGACTATCGTGACTTGGCTATTTGTGACCAGCAACCTGAGTTGATCCTGGGCGGTTGAGGTGGTCGCGACTGCCTTGATTTCGCTGTCCACAATGGACAAACTTTAATTTGGTGCTGGTGATCGAGGTAGTCGCACTTGTCGAGACTTCGCTTTTCGCGCTCAGCAAACCCTCGTTTGGTACTGACAGCTGAGGTAGTCGCGATTATCGCGACTTCGCTGTTTGTGACCACAACAAACCTGGGTTAGTACCGAGCGGTTAAGCTAGTCGCGACTATTGCAACTCGCTGTCAGTGATCAATACCTAAACTTCCATGTGTTCTACTGTCCCGGGTCCCAATGCAGCCGGTATGATTTGATGAAGGGATGGACGAAGTGCGGGAAATGTGACTTTCTGTGCAGTTGGAGACGTGATAAACTCGCGACCACTGAATCTGAAGTTCTTCCATAACGAGTCCTGGAGATGTGACGAGACACAAAGGAATACTTACAAGCAGCAGTAAAGGGTTGGATGGGGTGAAGTTGGACGTGAGGAAAATGAATGCAAGCTTGACTGATCGATTTGCCGGTGGAAACTCGCGGGTGATGATCGTGGGTTTTGTGTTGCACGAGGGAGTTTTCGGGAGGTTGGAGTGTTGTTGTTGTGGAGGAGGAAGACGCGTTCTGGGAGAGGAGGAGGGCTGAGGGGACGGGGTCGGCCGAGGACGAAATCAACAAAAGGCGATGACTCCTCTCTGTGACTAGCCAGATGAAGCCAGATTGACGCGTCCGAACTGTGCTGTTTATCACCTTGATCTCACGTCGGCAGACGGGGATGGAAGTGCTCAGAAAGTGCCTAAGGTACGTACTGACAGCCATCCACCCTCGCTCACCTCCTTTTAGATGCAGACCCCCTTTTGGCAAGCCTTTCACAGCGTAGCGCGTTGAGAGCAGCAGCAACTGACGAAGTACAACCCGATGTCGTTCTCAAGTTGTTGGTACTGTTGCTCTGTGACCAAGAAAGCCAACCACCTGATGCTGTCAGGGGTGATATTTCACTATCTTTAAGTTGCCTGAAGGAAACAGTCGAAGAGAGAGACTTGTAACCCCGATTATCATCCTCTGGATATATCTTTAATGCAGACGGACTTGTGGAGGTGGACTGGAGCGGTTCTAGATGGACTGGAGCTGAGAGGAGACGACAATTTCCGGGGTCAGGAAACAGTGCACAATCTCTCCAATGAAAGCTACGTGAGAAGAAAAGGAGGATTACAGGGGTCTCGATGTCACCCGAAATGAAAAAAACTGCAGAGAAAGTTATTAACAAGACAGCAGCCCAAATTCCCTGGTGAAGCGTTGAAACCCGTAAAATCGCTTTGATATCAACTACAAAAGCTTCAAGAACGTCCAAAGCTTTCGAAGTCAATGCGTCCTTTCACGCTTGATTGGGACTCCCTTATCACACATAGAGAAATTCAAATACTATCTGCCAGCCCCTGGGCTCTTAACAACAGCGGGTTTAGAATGCAAGCTCCGAGCCCAAACAGGAAACAAGGATAACAGGTAGGGGGTTATACAATATATTGCATGATTGAAACTGAATAGCGTCTCTAAAATGGTATTCTTCACTCCCGGCCGGTTCTTGGTTACTATGGGACGCTATATTGTGAGCTCTTTCCAGGTAGTATGAAGAAGACATACGGTGCACCGAGCCACACTTTGGTTTATGTCATCCGTATGGAACCTGGATATCAACAGAAAGGACTAAAGGGTGATATAGAATCATTCATCCGTTGCCGGATACAAAGCTCTTGAGGTGACAATCGTCTAAGCTGTTGAGACCTGGCTACCAGCTTGCAAACTTGCGCCAGCCAATTGATCCCAGAATACTTGCAAATATAAATATAGAAAACCTATATACGTTGAGTTTCGGCAGCTCGACAACCCGCTGGTTGAGGTTCTGGGTCATCATAGGTACCTTAGGTGGACGGGAAGCAGCTGCTTGCAGCGGCGACGTTGAAGAGGCTCTAGAGGCTAACAGGGTACCTAAGGTAGATGTATCCGTACGAGTGGGGTACATGTACTAAGCGGACTCACAACCTCGCCACTCGTCTTATCGCTGATGCGCTAAAGTCTTTGGCACTGATAAGGACCCGGACTCGGGGTCGTCGCGCTAGTGGGGGAAGTCCCGCCAGCCTGCGCCTCCGTCCGGAGAGCGGAGGAGGGCATTCTGAGGCTCCAAGAGCACCGCTTCCATTTTGTTCTACCTTTGCGATACGCACTCTTCATGGCATCCCCCTATCAACCTTCCATCAGACACCTATTCCTATACACCAGCATTGATTGTTCTTTATGATATCACTTTCACCGTCAGAAAACTCCGCGTTGCCTCGAGAAGTAGAAGCAGACGGCAGTTCCTGTTTCACCAGGTTTCAGGACAATGTCCCACGTCGACTTGGCCAGCCTCCCTGGCGAGATACTGCTCTACATCCTCTCGTGTAAGTTGTTCTCACCTAGTCTCTTGAGTGTTTGAAAATGCTGAGTGATCTGTGTCTAGTTCTCGAGCCGATAGACATTACCAAACTGCAGCTGGTGTCGAGGCTGTTCCGGAGTATTGCCCGCGATGACGGTTTCTGGAGAGCCAGATGCCTCGAAGAGTCGTCCTTCCTCGAGAATTTGAACTATCGACGCCAACTTCTCGCCCCCGTCCATACGATTCAGAATGAGACCATCTGGCAAGCTACGTTCTCGATGAATGGCAACGGAGTCGATGGTGGGACATTAGGGACCGTGCTCAAGACCCGTCCCGCAGATCTGAGGGAGCGAGAAAGAGTTCGAGTCTTGGCGAATTGGGATCCATCATATTCGTCCGAGAAAGTGAACTGGTACGAGGAATACATACAGAGGCATGCGCCCGTTGCTGTGAACTGGCTGCAGCATCCACAACAGCGAGATGGCGCCGAGAGGACGCTGGTCGAAGCACGGGGTGTTGCGCTCTACCGGCCGGATAACCCGCATGTGGACCCATATCGACCGGAAGCTCTTTTCGCAGTGTCTCCGCTCGATGACGGTTCGGTGTGTCTCTGGGACGTCAATGGCGCTCGTGGACGCAAAGGTGCAATCTATGCTAAGAGTCGGCCTGGGATCTTATTCATCGATGGGCCGGGCGCTGATAATAGCAGACGTTCTAAGAGGATTGACTCGGGCGTCACGGAGTGTGTTAGTGTTGACAGCACACTTCACCGCGCCTTCTTTGCCGTTCAGAGTCATCTCATCGAAGTGGATCTCCAGAGGCTCTGCGTTGTTGGCTGCGAGTCGTATCCCTGGTCGATAACCTCCATGTCCGCCGCGCATGCTTCTGTTCCACTGACAGTAGGGACAAGCCTGGGGATTCACCTGCACGATTATAGGACTAGAATTGGCTCAAAGAGCACTGTGGTCGACAGCATTGATGACTTTGACAGGTTTGGAGCCAAGGAGTTTTACGAGCGCAGTCTTCTTAAAGCGTTGTACGAAGACGAACCTCTTCCTCCCTATGCGTCACTATCTCAACCTGGCCCTCTGAGCATTCTTCACCTGCAACAGCCAGGGACAGGGACAGGGCTATCAGACGACATCTACGTGGCAGGTAGATTCTCCAATATCTTACACTACGACCGCCGGAGATTCCCCTCCATAATGGGATCTATCTACTCTGGCGCTCGGCTGTCGAGCATGACATCCCTGCCATTCCCGTTCTCAACACTGGACAGTGAGCTCCGGCGTGTCGGAGAGCTGTCAATCGACCAGGTCGAGAAGTCCAAGTCTTTCCCTGGAGGGCGCACCCTGATAGCCTGCGGGGAATACAACACAAAGGGGTCACTGGAGTTGTATGGTCTGAACAACTCGTCGACATCTCAATCGAGGAGTGCGCTGTCTCTGCCTGGCGCTCTGCAGAACTCAACCTACAAGAACCGCCACTGTTCCGAGTCGAAGCTTCTGTCAGTGGCTACTCACGGCACGAGACTCGTCGTTTCAGATGGCTCGGGCCAACTGAAGTGGTTTGAGAGAGACGGCTTCACGGAGGTGCGTCGGGCCAGGCTGGGGCATTGTGAGAGGGAGCAAGGGCCGTCTCTCTTCTCCTCTATGCCAGGCTCTGACGATATCGCGCGCAAGCTGCTGCCGACGGGCCGGGGGCAAGATAGCGATGGCGTCAATAACAATGACCTGCTGTTCTGGACGGGCGAATACTTGGGCCTCGTCGGGTTCTCCTCCAAGCCCGGATTTACATCTGATGAGTTTGAAGAGAACGGTAAGACGGCAACGGAGCTAGAGAATGAGAAGGAGGAGAGGGTCTACGGCGAGAAGATGAGAGAGGCGCTGAAGAGACAGGCTGACGAAGTTCGATTCGTTAGGAAGCTGGGTATGCGAGCATGAGTGGCCGTGCCCGGGGGCTGCCAGGAGCGCAGCCAGATCTGCTGTTCTGACTGAGTGCGCGGGCGGCTCATTCTCGCGCAGCATCTAAAGTGGCCGAGGCCGAGACACTCGGGACAGGCAAGAATTGCCGTGATAGGTCATGAGACTTGACGAGCCGTTGCCCCTCCAGGGTCAAGGCGAGCTGCATCACGTTCATGCCGTCATAGCAGGTTGCAGTCTGCGGCCGTTTTTGGAAAGGGTCTGCAGGAGCCATAGAATCGTGGATCCATCCATTTGCGGCGCAGGTGAGGGCAATATATAGAAACCGCCATTGGCATTGCCCGTCTTCTTTTCTTGGACCAAAACCGATACGCGTGCCGGGCCCCCGCAGTGTGTGGTTAGGCGTCTGGCTAGGCGTCTGGCCGACTGCATCAGCGTCGCTTGTTTCATGCATCTCAGACTCTGGTGCATCTGTCTCAGGTCTCCCACAAGTCGCGTTATATGGTTGCGGCGTGCGTGGACGGGACTATTGCCAGCGAGGTGGTTTGTGTAAGCCTCAGAATCAGCAGCCTGCAGAGTGCGTGCAGGGCCAGCGCTGCCAACCAACGTGCATAGCCATGCATTGCGATGCCCGCGAGAGAAAAGGGGAAGATGGCCGGATCAGCTGCGGTCATTGGACCCAGCAGATCTCGCTCCTGAATCTGAGGCAACCAATCAGGTGCTCGCAGCATATCGGAGCGGCCAATCAGCCGCCGATCAGCCAACCTCCAGAATTGTGAAAGGCTTTCCGGGCTGCCACGCCAGCCGATTCTTCTCTTCCTCTCGATCATCCAGCCTCAAACACAGCTGCAGCCCGCGCTTCTTCCTATTGGCGCCGCAGCCCGCCGACCGCGAGGGACCAGAGATCCGTCGATGCGGGCTGGTTCCCACGCGTTGGGCGGCGGAGCGACTGAGGGTTTTGAGGGGACTAGGTAGTTATTACTGACTGACTGGAGTGAGGGACTCCAGACATGCACATACCATAATACCATACCATACCTTGCCTGGCAATCCTGGCCACCACGGGCTTCGGAAAGCTGGGAAGCGGTCCCATGGCCGGCGCTAAAGCAGCAGCAGGGTTTTGACAGCATCAGAAAGCAAGGTTGTGCCACTGCAAGCGCCACCGCATGCCAATGTGTGCTGTCTGTTGCTCCCGATCGCACACCGCTTCGCGCACGAATCCACCCGTGCGCGCCGCAGAAGCGAACGCGGCGTTGTCCATGCTACCTGCCATAATGCATTGGACTGTTTTCCGACGGGGAGACGGGCTGAGCTGCTGACTATCCGACTGATCTCGCTTCTCGGAGCTCTCTCCTTTAGCCCTTCTTTCCCTCTCCCAAAGTTCTGCTTGCTCCACTCTGCTCTGGTCTCTGCTGTCCTGCCAGCCAGCCAGCCTGCCTCGCTTCCTCATATCGTGTTCTCCACCTATCCCAGCCATGACTTCGCAGCCATGGAGAACCATGTTTCGTTTCCGTTCTCGTCGTCCTCTTGTCTTCTGCCCTTGACTCGTGTCCTCGTTGCCTCGCCCTCTCGGAAGGCTCTCTAAAAGAACACCCCCCCTTCTCGCCTCTCCTCTTCTCTCTGCGACTGGACTGCCTCGCATCCTCGCATACTTCGACCTCTCAAACACGGGTCCTTTCGTGGTCTGCACGCCTGTCACTACAATGAGGCGATGACAACTAAGCAGGAGTGGCGCCCCAACAGCATTCCTGTGCTCTGTATCCGTACATCTTCCCGCTGATATCCCGTCCCGCTTGTTGTTGCTTGCATGCATGCGCAACAGATAACGGACACCTCATACATATCACACACGCCTATTACCGCCGGTCTCATACATATCTCCCACAGAAACATACGGCAGCATTGTACATAACTCCTCACCCATCTGTCCACTCTCCCCTACTCGGTCCATCGCGTCGATTCTGACTCATGGTCTCGACCCTTCACCTGTATCTTCACCCTTGAGCAATGTTCGATGGCCGACACCATGGACGCCGGGAGATCACGTCCGTGGCTTGACCCGCCCGAGTGGTGGGAAGTCTCTGCGCGTCAAGGAGGAAAGCGTCGCCTTCACTATGACGAGGTTGCGGGTGACTATCTCGAGGAGCCGCCCACACACAAGCGCTGCAGGATAGAATATCCACCTCTCACACCGTCTCCAGACCCCCCGTATCAACCAAATAATGTCTTCTTCACCATCAGCAAGTGGCCATCACCGGAGCGGGGCTTTGGCTTGGTCGAAGGTGCAATAGAAGCACCTTCACCGGAGCCTCCATTTCCATCACCACCTGCCTGTCTCATCGCCAAAGACGACATTTCGCCAGTCCTGGAACCCAGAGTGGGCGCGTGCGCGATGGAGAAGACTCGCTCAGGCCTGTCTATCTGCTCTGACTCTGCCTACTTATCTAGTCACGAGAGTCCAGCTTTCGACCCAGACGCCGACAGGGACGCTGCTCTGCGAGTGAAGGAGCACATGTCTAGGTCACGCCGGGACACTAAGGGGCAGCGGATTCTGCAGAGTCTCATTCGGCCCAAATCAGTGGAGGCGGACTTCCCTCTCGACGGAGATGCTCTGGGAAGCATCTTCTCTGCTGGCAACGAGACATTCTTCTTTGGGAAGCTGTCACAGAGGGTGCGGTGGGATTGGTCTCACGACTCCAGCTCCCAATACAACAGCAGAATCATCGGCACTACAAATCTTCGGAAGGCGAAGAGAGGCGGCTACGAATGCTTGATCGTGCTATCCTCTCCGATCCTCAGGAACACACGATACAATCGGAAACTCCTCATCTCCACTTTCCTGCACGAGCTTATTCACTGTTACCTCTTTGTCTGCAATGGGTTCCAAGCTCGACACTGCGGGGGCCATACCGATGGCTTCAGGGAGATTGCCCGGCTCATCGATCGTTGGGCCGGGCGTGGTGTTCTCCACCTCTGCGACATGGAGGCCGACCTGGAGCATTTCCGGGAGGTCGAGAGAAGCCCCATGGCGCACCGCGATGACGATTCTTCCCCCTGCCAGTCCGCCACCTACGACGGCGGTTCCTGGGATCGGGGCACACACGATCGGTGGGGGATCCATGAGCCCCTGCCGCCGCCGGCGATAACCGCCAACGATACGTTTACTGACTGTCAACACAGACAGATCACCTACCCGGACAGCAAAATGCCGGCTTCACATGCCACATCACTTTTCTTTGCAAGATGACTTCCAGCTTGCCTACTGCATTATCAAAAGTATGGTCTATCGAGCGACGTCTGTTAAGCGCTCGCGACCTTGTACGACGGAAGTTGATACGTTCTCTTCCTTTCCCTCCTTTGTTCCAGCAGCATGGCGACGGCGTTTGGTCATGCATAGCATTAAGGTTCTGGACATTGTATCATGACGGTTATACATAGGGAGGATATATTCACAAACCAAGGAGCTCTGCGATCCCTGTATATTCCAGCAGGCACTGCCCTCATACGTCCCGATTCCGGGTATACATTATCTTTATATATCATCTTCGCTGTCGAAACTCGAATAGTATTCGCTTTGTACAACGGCTCGTACGTATGTGCGACTGTCTGCTTCAACCACTAACATCCTTTTCTAGTCTCTTCCCGAGACCCGTGTGCCCACCTAGGCTCTCCTCGCTCTACTATGTCTCATTTCTGCGTTTTTCCATCGGACTGATGCAGGCTCTCGAAGACACTTCGAGAGCTGCTGAATAGGTAACTGTCGCCGTCTAAAGGCAGAAATGGCCGGTCTTCTAGTATATATGGAGGCACATGAAACGACAACGGCCGATTACGGTCTCACCAACAACGACGACACATTTAGACTCTACGGAAGCGAGTCACAGCACAACAACACACAACACAACACAACACAGAACGACTGCTCAACTTAGCGCCACCCATTTCTCAGTCGGGAAACACCACCCGCACCGACAATGCAGTTGAAAGGAGCATTCCCTCCGGAAGTGGCATTCCCTCCAAAGAAGAATGGGGATTGCGAGCATGGCAAGTGGCCCGAGGCTAACAAGAAGAGCAACAAGTATCTGTTCGACTTGACACCGCTCAGCTACGCCGGCAGAACCCTCCTCAACACCACTGTGAAGTTTTTCTGGGCAGAGTCCACCCTGCTTACTACACAGCAATTAGCTAAAGAGAAGCTTGTGAAGCTCTACAAGAATGACAAGGCCAGGCGCGCCGCGGACAAGGACGCCCTCTGGGAGGCGGCGCAGGCCATAGACGAGTTCTTCCTCTTCGGCAGCCTGACTCGTTCGGGTGACGACCGCGAAAGTGGCCCTCTCATGCGCCTCTCCATCGCTCGGACACGCATCAGGGAGGGCAGCTACTGCATCGATGATGACCCCGTCTCGCCATTCGTCCATGTCGTCATTGCTCGGCATACCACAAAGCGCAAGGTGTTCAACCTCCGCGGCGCGATCCACCGCCTGATCCGCGGCATGGTGCAGGCCTACCTGCGGGTCTTCCTCTGCCGGCGCGACAAGTGCCACCGGAACATCCTCACCAACTACGGCGCCGCGGGCCACGGACCAATCTGCCGCACCCTGTGCGCCGCGATCGTCGTCACCATGCGCAAGTGGGACAGCGCCATGGAGACGATTTGCGGCACCGAGGTGCGCGCCAACGGCTTTCCCTTCCGGCTGCTCAAGTGGGAGCGGGAGCGCCTCCAGGGGCTTCGGCGCAAGAAGTCCAAGGCGCTGGAGGACTTGAACCCGCTGCGGGGGGAGTCGCCGCTGCAGCGTGTGCGGGTGACCAGTGAACATGGCCTCGAGGTCGGGGACAGACTCGTGGAGGACGCGAAGATGTACTTCCAGAAGCAGCGTGACAAGTGCGGCTGGGGTGAGGAGGATAGTGATGAGGATGGGGATGATATCGTGGAGGGAACTACCGTGGACGATACTGCTATGGAGGATACCGCCGTCGAGAGCTCGGAGAAGTAAATCGGGGGGATGGACTCCTGGATCAGGATAGAGACGATGGGGATCGAGTAGGCGGGATCAGCAGCATTGTGGAGGATTGCTTTTGCGAAGGGATATCTGCGATAGACAGACAGACGTGAGAAAAGGAGTAAATTGGACACGCCTTTCACATACTGAAAGACCTTATCGGCTCACTGTTGATTTTCCTGGTGTACTTTTACTATTATTTACCCAATCTGCAAGAAGTCGTCTATAAGGTCATGGCAGGTTCACTTCAGTCTCGATACCACTGTTTTGTTCTTCGCAGGAACAGAGACGTATCAAGCATCGAATCACAATCTCTACGTTCAGCAATCGATGGCTAGTTTGACGTCCAAGAGGGCACACCGCCAGCAATACCAAACGCCTTCGGACAAGGAGAAGAGAAGTTGTGTACAAAATAGAGGCGAGGTCGCAACTCCGGCATCCACGAAACATACAAAGCGTTTCTCCGAGCGTTTTGAAACTCGATGTCTCGACAATCTTTATATAGTCTTGCGGCAAGTCTTTGTGCGAATTCTCTCGAAAGACTCGTCGAGCCGCCTGGTCACAGTTCTGAAACGCTTGAGGAAGTCATCAGAATATGCCCCTCAAGTCGAGGCAGCCGCAAGCCAGTATAAAGAGCTGGAGATGAGTCTCTCCAAGCAAGAGAAAGAAGGCAAGCCTCCAGTACTATCGGAAGACCCAACCAGCAGCCCTGATAGTCACGCTACGCAGAAGATAGGCAACATGACAGTCACGAAGCAAACTCTGAAGGTCAAGAAGAAGGCGAAAAGGCCCCCCGGGCACAAACTCCGATTTCTCTCTCTGCAGCCAACTTCACCACGAAAGCCTGCAGCTCTGAAGCAGGCCAGAAAGAACGAACGCTGCCCACACGTCGGCATCCCCGGGCACCGGGGCAGCGAGTTCCGCTGGGAGTTCCCCCTGCAGTTCAAGACCTACCGGGCCCGGGACCTGCTCAACCACACCGCCCCCCTGTTCCGCCAGGAAGACGCCTACCTGACGGCCGACCAGCTGGCGGCCCGGAACAGTTTCGTCCGCCTCTTCCTAGAGCACCGCAGCAGTGTCCACCCGCGCGGAAGCGTAGTGCGAGAATTCATGGCCTACGCGGACCGCTTCTTCTTCCTCGGGAGCCTCACCCGCGACGCCTCGCTCGTGGACCTGCAGGTCGGCCGGCGCGCCACCGGCAGCGACAGCTACGGGACCACGACATCCGACACCAGCGGCGATGGCCGCGTGCGCATCTACATCCGGCTGAACACCGCCAGCCGGGGCCGGGACAGGCGGCTGATCGAGGTCCTGGGCACGCTGCTCCACGAGATGGCCCACGGCTACCTCCGCGCCTTCTGCTGCGGGTGCGGGGCCTGCGAGCGCGACAAGGCGAACGGCCGGGGCCTGACGGGCCACGGGAGGATCTGGGCGTCGCTCTGGGGCCTCGTCGGCATGACCGTCCGCGGGTGGCACCCCGCCCTGAGCGCGTTCTACCTCGACCGGACGCACCGGGGGGATCTCCCCGTGCATCACGTCAACAAAGAATCCGCCAAGGTTGCGGAGATGATACGCGCGGAGGGAACATGGACCTACAACAGAGCCAGGCCGGACAGGTCCGGCTTCAGGATCTCTGTCGGGCCCGACGGCAGGATCCTCATCTGCGAGCCACTGATCCTGGATGGGAAGGCGAAGTTCGGCCGGGCGTTTGCGCGCTTCACGAGCGCCAAGCGAGCTCCTCTGTACGAGTCGGACCGCCTGCCGCCGCTGTATGGAGCCGATCAGATGTCCGACCTGTCGGCCGATACAGATGACGACGTCTTGAAGGCAGACGGCGACTCTGATGTCGCGATGTCTGATGTGATGATTTGACAGGCCGTGACCGATGACGGTGGGGAATCTAGCCTCTAGGTTATTTACTCTTCCGGGCTACTCAAACAAGGAATGAGTTTGGTATTGTCTATTCCATCCAGCAAGAGGTGGTCACTGCGAGTGCGATCGGTCAGAAGGGGTGGCTGAGAAGCCTCGGGCCTTACGCCCGCTGTATTAGGATTCTATGGCAAAGGATATCAGCAATCATGATGGCTAGGTAGACAGTAATCCCCTCGAAATTCAGCGCAGAAGCAACTCCCGACGTCCGCAAGCAGGATGCTATTTTCCCAAACTGTGTTAGTGCAACGCAGGGAATAGCTCCTTCGTCTCCTTCGCCTCCTTCGCCCAGTGGCGCGAAGGGACATTGATGCACCCCTCACTCGTTGTTATAAACTCCATCCTTGCACAACAGCGTGACCTTCTTGAAGAACCGCCGCCACTCCAGCGGGTCCCCCTTAATCTTGACGAAGCGCACCTCCAGCAGCTCCTGGCCCTCGGGCAGGTAGTACTTATCCACGAGGATCTCGCCGTGGAGGCTCTGCTTGCGGCCGTCCACCGTGCGCACCTTGAGCGCGGCGACGTGGTCCGGGAACGCAGGGTCGGCGGCGCCGTTCGTAGTGCTCGGTGGTAGTGGCACGTTGAGCTGGTGCAGCGCACCACTCAGCATCTGCACAAGCAGCTGCGGCGGCATATGCGAGAAGAAGCGTGTCAATGAGTATGACGGCACGATGTCGCGGAAGCGCCGCGCGTGCTGTGTTAGGCTGAGCGGCACGCCCGGCGCCTGTGAGAACTGGCTCATGGTCGGCTCATCGGCGAGGGCATCGAAGGCAGTGGTGTGCTGATGGCCACCCGGCCGCCGGCCGCCAGACGAGAGGTCGGTTCGCGAGACAGGCTGGGTGGAAGATACGGCGAAGGAGCCTAGCGCCCGCGTCGTCGGCCGCTCCCAGTCGAAGAGAGCGTCGTTGATCGGTGTCTCGGGTTGAGTGGCAGAGAACTTAGCCGCAAAATCTGCCGTGCTGGGGGCACCCGAGTCGATGTCCATGGCATCCGCTGCCTGTCTCTGAGAAGCCGTGGGCTGCTGGGTGAGATCGATACGTAGATTCGCCAGCATCTGCGTGGCCAGATAGAGAGGATCGGACACCTTGCCCTCCGCCGTAAGCAGCTCGTTGCGCCGTGTAAACCATGGATGTTGCCGTATCTGTGCAAAGGAGAATCGCCTGCTGGGCTCGATGCTCATCATACCCCGGAGAAGGGAAAGCGCATCCGGCGGGATCCGCTCCCAGAGGGCGTCGGTGCTGCGGCCGCTCGTCCGGACGTACTCTGAGAACTCCCAGCTTCCCGAGGTGGGCTCGTCCCACGGCGTGTTGCCCACCAGCAGTACGAAGAGTATGACGCCGCACGACCAAATATCAACGAGGTCGGCCGAGTACTTGAGCGCCGCGGACGTCTTCCTATCGGCTTTCGCGGCACACGTCAGGACCTCGGGGGCGATGTAGGGCGGGCTGCCGCACATGGTGGCACTCTGCTTCCTCTGGCCCTTGTACTCAAACATGGTGGCCATGCCGAAGTCAGCGAGTTTGAGGTTACCGCTCTCAGACATCAGGATGTTCTCGGGCTTGAGGTCGCGATGGGCGACGCCCTTGGAGTGCATGAAACTGACGCCACTGATGAGCTGTAGGAAGTAGAGGTGGGCGATGTCCTCGGGCACACCCACGTCGGCCTCTATCTTGTCAAAGAGGTCGCCGCCCTCGGCGAACTCCATGGCGATCCACCGCCAGGACGAGTCCTCGCCCGTAGCGAACCACTCGATGATGTTGGGGTGCTGGCCTATGTGGGAGTGCAGCGACACCTCCATAGCGATCTGCTTTGCCGATATCCGGCCATGGCGTATGGCGTAACCCTTGTGGATGAACTTGACCGCGAAGACCGGGTCGCTGCTGTCTAGGGGGATGGCCTTCTTAATTCTGGAGAGGGTGTTAGTGCACTAACAGCTACGCAAAGCTAGACGGGAGTAAAACACACGATGCGTAGGCTCCTCTACCGATGGTTTTTGATACTATTCGAAAGGGAAGATCGTTCGGTAAGGGATCTAGTTGAGACTGTTGCACCATGGTTTAGTCTGCGTTCTGTGCCTTGGTGATCGTGGGGTTGATTTGTTGATGTTTATGATAGTGTGATATCATAGGGTCGGTATATGGTATCATGACAACCGGGAATGGTGGAGGTGGGAGAGAACATCAACAAGAAAACAACACAACGAATAACAAATTTGCATTTATTGTGAGGAAGCGAGTAATCGGGGAGTCTATCGTACTGTATGTAAACAGGCAAACGCAAAGAAAAAAAGAAAGCATTTTCAAACTCACCATCCTGACGCGGACACGTCGTAACTCTGCCGTTGGGCTCGTGGACTCGAGCCGAGAGGTCGCGTAAAGTGTGTCGCGGTCGCGGGCCCAGGCGGTCGGTTTTGGCCTCTGAAAGGGAGAGCAGACGCGAATCGATTGGCCGGGGGCCTGCAGTGTTTTAGGCCAGAGCGGCCCGAGGGATGGGGCTCAATCGCCGCTGGTTGTCGGGGTTGCTTAGTGGGGTTCCAGGCGCTGTCCCTGTGTAAACAATCCGCCCTCCACGATGGATCGATGTCCAATTGCATTCGACCGACACATCCTCCCTTCCGTCTTCCCTAACCACTGGGTCTCCTCCTGCGAATACTCCCCATCCAACGGTTCCTGAGGGCTTGTTGTGCTTTGGATATTCAGTGTGAATTTCTTTGGATCGCTATCTCGGTTCTTGAATCGTGCATATATAACCCACGATTCCTCTTCCGGCAGCCATTGTCCGTTGAGCGCATCACACTGTCGATCGCCACCAGCTTCAAGCTTCTCTCAGGACCCTCATCGCACTGTCTATCAGTACATACAGCCGGTTTAGATCATATCGCAATGGACTACAATATGGAGGACACCCAGAACTCTGCGCCCGGTAGCATCCAGGCTGCTAAGCTCGCTGGAGCAAAGAAGGGCCCTGACTCGCAGACCGTCACCAAGAGGTGAGGAACACAATGCGCCGGCTCAGCGCGGATCTTACTCGCTTTACTCGGCTCTTCATACAAGGGCATTAACTCACGTTCGCGCAGATTGCAGACCGAGCTGATGCAGCTGATGACCTCTCCTGCGCCGGGCGTATCGGCCTTCCCCTCCGCAGACGGCAACATGCTCGCGTGGAAGGCGACGATCGAGGGCCCCGACGGCACCCCCTACGCTGGCCTCACCTTCAAGCTTACTTTCGCCTTCCCCACGAACTACCCGTACGCGCCTCCCACGGTGCTTTTCAAGACGCCCATCTACCACCCCAACGTTGACTTCTCCGGCCGGATCTGCCTGGATATCCTCAAGGACAAGTGGACGGCCTCCTACAACACCCAGACAGTCCTCCTCAGCCTGCAGTCTCTGCTTGGCGAGCCCAACAAGTAAGTGACCTATGATAAAAGCGACCGCACCTGTTGTACCTTGCCTTTGGTGCTAATCGATATTGCAGTGCTTCTCCTCTGAACGGTGAGGCTGCTGAGCTTTGGGACAAGGACCCAGCTGAGTTCAAGCGCAAGGTCCTGGGCCGTCACCAGGACGTTGATGACGAGTAGATGCATCGGTCTGTTCCCTTGGGATGCATTTTTCAACTTTGGAGAACGGAGTCAACCTGTTGTAGTATAACTTTGGGTCTGGCACCGGGGTCCGGTGGCCTTGTTTGTGAGTATTTGGACAGCATTGCATTTTAGCCTGGTCGACTGGGTTAGGTATACTCTGGTCCGTCATGGCTGGTCATAGCCTTGCTTCCGGGCGTCGTCTCTCCTGTACTTTAGATACCTCATCATGCCTGCCAGAGCTTGGCGGCCTTCACACGTAAAATAAACACGTCCCGTTGAGGGAGGTTTCCAAGCTGCTTCTCACATGCCCTTTTATTCGTGGTAAAGGGAAGCTAAATGTCGCAAGAAACTCCGGAAAGCCCAATGCCACCCTGACCAGAAAGACCCTTTTTGCCAGACCACGTTTACTCCTCAACGACAACCGTCTGCAGGCCCTTGGGGTTCTTCACGTTGACGGCCTGGACGTAGCTGTAGAGCTTCTCCTTGGCATCCTCCTCATCGTTTCTCCGCCGCGAGATCCGGACGCGGATTCTGTAGGGGACACCCTTGACACCCTGCTCCCACACCTTCTTGTTCAGCTGGGGGTCCACGCGGACATCAGAGGTACCCTGTCAGAGAAACTACGTTAGCTACAATTGCCTCGCGATTGTCGCACTTCCATCCGGAGATGTAATTTCGTAGATGTTGTCTCGCTCGTAATCGACGTAGGCTGGGGGGCATCGTACCATCTGCTGGAAAGCAAACTTCTTGATCTCCTTGATCGCGCGAGGGGCCCGCTTCTTGAAGGTGACACCGTGCAGCTTTTTCGACCGTTAGTATTTTTCCTAATCTCATCGGTATCCCTGATCTCAACATTGAGAGGACGTACTCTCTTGTGCATGTGGATGGTGTACTCGCGAGCGACGACATCGGTGATGGCCGAGCGCGACGGCTTGCTGGACGGCTTCTTGGACGACATTCTGTAGCAGAGACCTCTCGTTAGATATTTCTGTCGGCGATTGCTGGCTGAAATGGGTGCACTCCGGCTTACTTGACGGCGGTCGACGTTTCGCTGCGAGAACTTTTGACGATGTTGAGGCTTGGGGAAGTCCTTCCACAATTTTTGACGAAAAATGTGTGGCAGAGACGGCTAGGGCAGGAAATTCGGTTGTGCGACCAATCAGAGTCGGGCTGCAAGGCCAATGCAGCTGGCCAATTAACTCAGCGGCAGGGGTGGGGCAAATCAAACGCCGATGTCACAGCTGATCGAGGTACGTACCGCTCCAGCCTCCATTCCCGGTTCTTGTCAACAACTCACCTTGAGGGCTGCTTTTCGAAACATCGCGGCTTCACCTTCGCATCTACTTCCTCATCGCAACGAATCCCTCTTTCTCGGCGAGAGGCCACATTTGTGCGCTGAGCGCCGGCTGTCACTCGCTTTACCTCAACTCCCGTGAAATCCTTAACAGGCGGCAAGCACGTTTAAGGGGAACCGAAGCGGTTGGTGGAACGAACAAGTGACCTTCACTACTTCGACCGCCATTGACGACCATCGAAGCCTTCAACCCGGAATCTCGAGCTATCTACATTTCGCGCGAGCCTACATCAATATCCGTACCTTATACTCTGCGATCTTCTCCTCTCAAAGGACATCCTATATCGCCAAGATGGCTGATCCTGCGGCTTCACCCTCACCTCAGCCCGACCTCGGTCGCAATCGACTACCTACACTCTTTGAGGTGCTTAGCCGCCGCACCCTTCCACCTGTCGACCTATTCTCATTCTATATCTACATGAGAGATCAGCAGAGATCTGTTGACTACCTCGACTTCTGGTACGTGATGCCGGAAGCTGTCAGTGTAAATGGCAGCAGGGTGGTTCTAACTGAATTCCAGGCTCGATGTTGCCCAGCATATGACATTGTGCCGTCACTATGTCCGTGAGCTGCGCCGGTCTGTGCTCGTTGGCACCCCCGACCTCGAGAAGCCATCGTCAAAGCGTTCATCGCAGATCCTCGAGAATATCGGCGACCTTAGCCACCCGGCGGCTGGGCCATCCATGTATGCGACAGACAAGGAAAAGGACCAAGACGCGCAGATGTCTGCGTTCCTGCGTGAAGACAGAGGCCAAGAAGTCCACGACTCCCCTCAAAGCAGCAACGATCGTCAGCAACGGCCTAGCCCGCATGCTATGAGCTCCCCTCGGGACATTACCACCGACTCCAACTCACCTGCCCACACTGTCGCTAGACAGGATATCCGGGCTTCGGCTGAGAGGATCCTGTACACCTTTCTGATTCCTGGTGCAGAGCGTGAGATTGTTCTGCCCGGATCTATCACTCAGGATGTCACTACAGCTATTGAGGAGTTCGGTCGTGATGACCCCGAGGTGTTTGACGTTGCCAAGGACTACGTCTTCCAGGCCATGGAGAGGGATGCTTTCCCAGGCTTTCTCAGGATGAAGGCGCTGGGTAATCTTATCCCCCCAACTCTCATCATGAGAGTTATCATTGGCCTTGTCGCCTCTTTTGGTGCTATATGGACCGCCTTCGTCCTCATCTTCCTCGACAAGTCCCGCGCAACTCGATGCTGGGTAAGTGAATTTGAGCATTCCCAGACTTGTGACATAGTATTAACTGGATCTAGTTGATTCTCCCCTTCACGATCGGAGTCTATAGCCTTGCTTCCTACTTGTACTCCCTCGATCCCATCCTTGCCATCATCGGACTGAGCGAGTATACCCCGTTCAACTTTTCCTGGATCCGGGAGCCGTATGTTCGGAAGCTGCTCCTCCAGCGTGCACTGATGGCCCTGTGCCTAGCCACACTCGTCGACGCTGCATTCCTCGTGCTTTTCATCCTGGTCCCGGGACACAGACTGTGAAGGAGCGTCGAGGAATCAATTTGCCGCAGACTTTGGGGCTTGAAGGGGAAGACTTTGCTCTCAGAGCAATCACTCCTGCTATTACGAACATTATGACTTTGCTACAAGGAACTTTGTCTAAGGATACCACTTTGCACAGGGCGGACACAAGGGAATCACTTCTTCGCGCCGGCGTTAGGCAGCAGAGCCCTACGATAATGCTTTTTTTCGAGATGAACAAGGAAGCAAATATTTGCTGGTGTACGATATGATCCACGGTAGTCGAACAGCTCGGCGTTAGGATCGTCGTACCTCTGCCAGCCTCTGGTATCTATCGAAGGGTTCCTCCTAGAGGCAGGGAGCCTGACGGGCTAAGATATGGCTTAGCTCGTGTTAATATGCTTAATATGCTTAGTAGATAGATGCCATCGAGAATCAATGGACTGGCCATGAAAACGGTCTGCTGCCTGTGAGAGCATTACGTGCACAGTCGAATAAGGCGATCGAACGTTTGGTCGTGGTTGTAGACATTAGGATGCTACCATCTCTATTCATTGACTTTTCTCCCGGCAGTACCACGTCCACGTTAAATCGCATCATGCACTAGCTCGATAGGTCGTAGCAGTGGTACGATGCTGACGCCGGAAGCCTGACAGTCCAGAACTGCGCAATCAATAAACCCTCCTGAACCAGAAACGCCATGAGACACAAAAGCCACAAGCCTCAAGCATGCACGAGGCAAGAAGCTACCCCTACAGCTTCCGCCGGCTTGCTCTCTTCTTGCCCTCAGCTTCGTCGTCCACGTCGTCCAGGTCCATCGCCTCGTCATCGACCTCCTCCACCGCCTTCTCCATCGTCCGCTTGCCGTACCGCCCGCCCTTGCCGCCCGCCCCGGCCTTCTTGCCTCCTACAGCACCACCACCACCGACTCCTCCTCCGCCGCCGATCTCTGCAACCTTCTCCTCCTCGACCATCGTCTTGACCGCGGCGTCCCAGTCCCGCTTCTCGGCCGCGCGGCGCGCCGCCTCGGCGCGGACGCCCGCGATCTGCGACTCCAGGTCCGCGAGCGTGGCCTCGCACCGGCCGGACCAGGCCTCCAGCGTGGAGACGAGCGCGGGCAGCTCGCCGGGGGCGAGGTCGCGCAGGGCGGCGACGCCGGAGACCTGCACGGCGCCGCGGGCGGGGTCGAGCTGCGCGGAGAGCAGGCCGGCGTAGACGGCGGAGATGACGGCGTCCTCGAGGGCGCGCGGGGTGTCCAGCGCCAGGGCGCGCATCAGCGAGGCGTAGCTCAGGCTGGCGGCCGGGTCGCGGGCGAGGGTGAGCAGCGAGAGCTGCCGCAGCTTGAGGGCCTGGGCGTCGCTGAGCGGGGGCAGGCCCGGGGTGGAGAGGTAGGAGGCGTAGGTGCCGTAGCTGAAGACCCGCAGGAGGGCGAGGTGGGGCGCGTGCTCGGGGGAGGAGGCGAGGGCGCGGATGTTGGGGGTGTCGAGCAGCTCGGCGAAGACGAAGGTGCCGGGGGCGGAGGTGGCGCGCGTGACGAGGTCGGCGGCGGCGCGGGGGGAGGTCGCCGTCTTGCTGAGAGCTAGGAAGGGCTGCGGGAGGTCTGTCAGTGCTTTGGTTTGCTTGGGGGAACGGTGAGCTGGTTGGGTGTAGACGGACCTCCAATGCGTTGAGAGCCTTTGTTTGCTCCATGACGAGGGACTGGGTGCTGCTCAAGTCCGCGAGGCTGACCGTGACCAGGGCAGCCGCGAGCGTGATGGCACGAGGCTGGGAGCTTCACAAAGCTTTAGGGCCAAGGTCGGTGGTGGTCGGCGTTGTCACCAGTCTGTGCAGTTGGCAGCCTTATGGCGGGGGTGAGGCTGGAGATCTGTGGCTTGGCGAGATGAGGTCACCCGACTCCGACCAACCAGTCTCTCTTGTCGTCGAGGGCAGGTTCGTTTTGCCCTTGAGCTTCCTTCAGTGGTCGGTCAGGGATTCTGGGGTAAGGTGCAGGCTCGGGTAAACCTGAATTGTTTTGAAACCAGCGGGTCTCCAAGGTTGCAAGTCGTGTGTCAAGATAGCTCGCCTGGAGTTGAAGGCTGTGTCAGGTCCGTTTGAGCTTCGCTAAGCGGCTCCCAACCAACAAAGGGTGTGGGGTTCGCTCTTTTAGGCGGGTGCGGGGCCTGTGTTTTGAGATGCGATCAGATAAAAAAGAAGGTTCCGCTGCAGATCTCCTAGCAAGAGGGGAGACGTAACGGCTTTCCCCCCTTGCCCCCTTCAGGAGCTGGGAGAAGGATAAACGAATGAGGTATCGACATCTCCAGGCTTGGCACTTGAAACCTTGGTGAGAATCCAAGGAGCTTTACTGGGATATGGACACGGAGTACAGTATGCACCAAACACAGGCTGCTGGCATGTCTCACAGTGCCTTGGGCAGAGTGTTTACACGGAGGGTTTCGTGGACGATATCCGGTGCAGTCTCGCTTGGCCGGTCGAGGTTGTATCGGTAGAATGGCTTCAATATTGCTATGACTGTGTGTGCCACAGGTAGCGGACTGTACAAAGAAAGCAAACCTGTTCTCTTGTCGAGACTAAGGAGGACGGGGGGCCTGAGCCAACCTAGCCATAATTACTACCATGCACCATTCCAGACTATCGATTTGAGACCCGAGGGCTGCTGAATGCAGACTTCGGCCTGCCTCCAGCGCCACATGGCGGTGATTGGGGAACCCGTCTGCGAACAGGGCTTACGGGTGGTAGAGACGCGGCAGAGAGGCGTCAGCTCGCCAGCACAAGTAGCTACAGTCCTCGCGTACAGTGCGTCGCCTGGTGCAATATCAAGTGCGGGTTATAGAGAGAGCATATTGCTGTTTTAATATCAGGACGCGCAGCATGGGTTCTCGTGACATCGGCACGGCGGCCGTGAGCAGTGACCGTCTTGTTGCAACCTGCAAGCGTTGCCGGTTATTGGCGCCAAGCCGTAATAATGACCGGGAGTTGCTGGTCGATGTGACGGGAGTCGTTCGATGGTTCGATGGCTGTCCTCTTCCAGCGTCTTCCTCCGGAGCGAGCGGATATCGACTCGGTCGTTCGGTATCCACGGACAGTCTCGCCCGGAAACGTCGCCCTCCTACTATGTATGTACTATGGTCCCTATAGCACAGATTAACCAAAGTCAATTGAGCATCCGAGGGTATTATTTGTGTATTATGCATGAGCCCAGAGAGAGACACTCTCGTAAGATACATACGGCACCTCCAACTCGAGAGACTCGACCTCCACGCACGGTGTACGGGGGTACGTGTACATCGAGCCGGGTGTCGTAGCCCGTCCCTACATCTCCCGCGCTAGTGGGCCTCCAGGGCCTCCCCCCTTCGTCTAGGGTCCCGTCACTTCCGCTCGGAGCCCCGATAAGGTACCTATTTTAGAGCGGCCGATCCCAGCGCTCGTCCGCGACGCTGGCGCCAAGCCGCAGCAGCTGAAGCTGACAAAAGCCGAAAGATTCGCCCTTTTCGACCTCGCACCTCTTCGTCGCCTGGCCTCTGCTGTCCTGCGGCGCCAAACACCTCTGCTGCGCCAAACAGTCATCCCTCTGCGCCTAATCAGCTGAGGTCACCCCGGAAGCTGGCTTCTGGACTCTGGAGTTCTCCCCCGGCCGCGCTGATCGATCTGTTTCCGTTTTCATCGGCTTCTGTGGCGCGGAATGTGTGCACCGTGTCTGTAGCCTCCTCGAGTTCCAGACTCCAGTGTCTCTCTCCGAACCCCGTGCGCACAAACTGCACCGTGCTGTGTGCGGGAAGTCGTTGATCGGCTTTCTTTGTTGTAAGGGAACGCCACAGAGGCAGAGCAATGGCCCCGACATATATCCAGGTCCCGCCGCGGGACTCCCGACCCTCGCGACCATCGCTCTCAACCGACGCCGCACACATGGCCACAACGACGCTTAAAGTTGGAGGGATGACGTGAGTAGTCTCTTGCTTCATGGTGGACTATCGGTCACTAATTCCTGGTAGGTGTGGCGCCTGCACATCCTCCGTCGAGTCGGGCTTCAAAGGCGTCGACGGCGTGGGCAGCGTGTCCGTGAGCCTAGTAATGGAAAGGGCGGTCGTGATGCATGATCCACAGAGGATCTCGGCCGAGAAAATACAGGAAATCATCGAGGATAGGGGATTCGACGCAGAAGTACTCGCCACAGACCTGCCGTCTCCCAGAGTAGGGAAGGGCATGGATCCTTACGACGAGAATGCGATTGACGATGCGGCGGACGACCTCCCATACATGGTGACAACCATTGCGATAGGTGGCATGACATGTGGAGCGTGTACCTCTGCTGTAGAGAGCGCCTTTCAGGGCGTAGTTGGCATGAGGCACTTCAGCATATCGCTACTCTCAGAGCGAGCGGTGATCGAGCACGACCCCACGCTTCTGAGCACCGAAAAGATTGTGGAGGCCATTGAGGACAGGGGCTTTGATGCGGAAATAATCGAGAGCAGAGAACTCGACGACGAACGGCCAAAGGTGAGATCGAGGCGACCGGAGGCCAGTGTCATGCAGCCTCCACAAGCGATAACGACTGTCGCCATTGAGGGAATGACCTGTGGTGCCTGCACTTCCGCGGTTGAGGGAGGCTTCAAGGGCGTCGACGGGGTTTTACGGTTCAATATCAGCCTCTTGGCGGAGCGGGCCGTCATAACCCATGACCCTGCGAAACTTTCTGCTGAGAAAATTGCGTCAATCATCGAAGATAGTGGGTTTGATGCGAAGATTTTGTCAACTCAGCTCGACTCCGCCGACCACGCATCTGGAAACTCAACTGCACAATTCAAGGTTTACGGCAGCCCGGACGCCGCGGCTGCGAAGGCTTTGGAAGAGAAGTTGGAGGCTTTACCGGGCGTCACCTCTGCCAAGCTTAGTCTCTCGACGTCGAGGTTGACAGTCACTCTGCAGCCGAATATCACGGGCCTCAGAGCAATCGTCGAGGCAGTTGAGTCCGAAGGATTCAACGCTCTCGTCGCGGACAACGATGACAACAACGCGCAGCTCGAGTCTCTCGCGAAGACCCGTGAGATCAACGAGTGGAGGCGGGCGTTCAGAATCTCGTTGTCATTTGCGATTCCCGTATTTCTACTGGGCATGATATTGCCCATGTGTCTTCCGATGTTGGATTTCGGCAAGATATCTTTGCTGCCAGGTCTCTATCTCGGCGACATTATTTGTTTGGTTTTGACGATACCCATCCAGTTCGGCATTGGAAAGCGCTTCTACGTTTCTGCATACAAATCCGTCAAGCATGGATCTCCCACCATGGACGTGCTGGTCGTCCTGGGCACTTCGTGTGCTTTCTTCTTCAGCTGCACCGCCATGCTGGTTTCCTTCCTCTTCCCGCCCCATTCGCGGCCAAGCACCATCTTCGACACGAGCACCATGCTGATCACCTTCATCACCTTTGGCCGCTACTTGGAGAATCGCGCCAAGGGTCAGACTTCCAAGGCCCTGTCTCGCCTCATGTCTCTTGCTCCATCCATGGCAACCATCTACGCCGACCCAATCGCCGCAGAGAAGGCAGCCGAAGGATGGGAGTCTGTGGCTGGGAACGGCGAGCCGAAGACCCCGATGAATGACGGCAGCGCAGCCGAGGAGAAGATTATCCCTACAGAGCTTATCCAGGTTGGAGACATAGTCATCCTCAGACCTGGAGACAAAATCCCTGCTGATGGCGTTCTTGTCCGCGGCGAGACTTATGTTGATGAGAGCATGGTCACGGGCGAAGCCATGCCTGTTCAGAAGAAGAAGGGGAGCTTCATGATTGGAGGAACCGTCAACGGCCATGGTCGAGTCGACTTCAGGGTCACCAGAGCCGGCCGCGATACTCAGCTGAGCCAAATCGTTAAGCTCGTCCAGGACGCTCAGACTACCCGAGCCCCCATCCAAAGGCTCGCAGACACTCTGGCCGGCTATTTCGTCCCCACTATCCTGTTTCTTGGCTTTCTGACCTTCGTCACTTGGATGATCCTGAGCCATGTCCTCCCTAACCCTCCCAAGATCTTCGAGCAGGAAGCTAGCGGTGGCAAGATTTTCGTCTGCGTCAAGCTCTGCATCTCGGTCATCGTCTTCGCCTGTCCTTGTGCACTCGGATTGGCGACTCCCACTGCCGTCATGGTCGGCACCGGCGTTGGCGCGTTAAACGGTATCCTCGTCAAGGGAGGAGCGGCTCTCGAAAAGACGACAAAGGTTACTCAGGTCGTCCTGGACAAGACTGGCACAATCACCTATGGAAAGATGAGCGTTGCAAATGTCCATGTTGCTTCTATCTGGCAAGATAATGAATGGCGTCGGCGGCTCTGGTGGACCGTTGTCGGCCTAGCCGAGATGGGCAGCGAGCATCCTGTGGGCAAGGCAGTGCTTGGTGCGGCCAAGACGGAACTTGGTTTAGACCAGGAGGGCACCATCGATGGCAGCGTTGGGGATTTCAACGCCGCCGTCGGCCGAGGTATCAGCGCACTGGTCGAGCCTGCGACGAACGCGGAGCGGGTACGCTACAAGGTGCTTGTCGGAAACGTGAAGTTCCTCCATGAAAACAGCGTCGAGGTTCCCCTAGAAGCCGTCGATGCTGCTGAAGAGATCAACTCCAAGGTCGTCAATCGCGGCAAGGCTAGGGCCACGTCTTCAGCTGGTACCACCAACATCTTCATTGCCATCGACGGCAAGTACGCGGGACATCTCTGTCTCGCCGATACGATTAAAGAAGGTGCCGCCGCCGCGATCGCGGTCCTGCATCGGATGGGCGTCAAGACTGCCATTGTCACCGGCGACCAGCAGACCACCGCCATAGCCGTCGCCGCTGCCGTTGGTATCAGCCAGCAGAGCGTCTTCGCAGGCGTCTCCCCTGACCAGAAGCAAGCTATCATTCGCCAACTGCAGGAGCAGGGCGAGGTGGTCGCCATGGTTGGCGACGGCATCAACGACTCGCCCGCGCTCGCCACCGCCGACGTGGGCATCGCCATGTCGAGCGGCACCGACGTCGCCATGGAGGCCGCCGACGTAGTCCTCATGCGACCCAACGACCTGATGGACATACCCGCGTCGCTGCACCTCGCCCGCTCCATCTTCCGCCGCATCAAACTCAATCTCGCCTGGGCATGTCTCTACAACATAGTCGGTCTGCCCTTCGCCATGGGCGTCTTCCTGCCCTTTGGCTTCCACCTACATCCCATGGCCGCCGGCGCCGCCATGGCTGCCAGCAGTGTTAGCGTCGTCGTCAGCAGCTTGCTGCTCAAATTCTGGCGGCGGCCCGCGTGGATGGACGAGGCGCTGTATGACGAGCGGGGCCGCGTCCTCAAGAAGGGCCGCGGCTGGGGCTGGTGGGACGGCCTCGCGGTCCGCGCCGGCGAGGTTGTGGACGCGCTCAGAGGCAGGAGGAAGAAGAGCGAGGAGGGCTACGTCCCGCTGGCGAATCTGGAGCAGCCCCTGTCGCCGACGGTTTGATTGTGACAAATGTTGTAGAGTAGATATGTAGGAAAGGGAGAGAAACTTGCTGTTTCACAGTCATGATTGCATGTTCTTTTGTTGCTGCCCAGGTCAGGTAGCTCGCATAGCGCTGGAGTCGTCCATATGATGCTCAGGAGTAGCAATGAAGAGTTCTGATCGATCTCACACCGTCTGCTACGTACTATGACCGAATCTCGTGTTGTCAATGGCTTCCTGGACGATCTGATACGTGATGTTCTGCAAAATCTTCGATGCTGGAGTACTATAGTGAACCACCTTTTGTACATATCTTTCCGCTACTATTGCCCCAGTAAAGAAAGTATCGGGTATAACTGCAACTCAACAACAAGTACCGCTCTGAGTTTTCCAGCCGAACAGCGGTCTAATAGGTACATTTTGTGTTCCATCCTAGGTCAACGGGGAGGGTCATCCATTCGTACTGTTGATGATTCCCGACATGAATGCCTCGTAGATGTCAAAGTAACACTTCGCCGGCCCTTTTGGATTTGCGATAACAGAAGACACATGACTTTTTTCCTTATCCCATTTAAACTCCAACGCTGTGTGAACGAGTCTGTCAAGCCAGAAACCAGGCCCTCCTACACGCCCGCGAACGTCTTCCCGACAACATCCGCGCCGCAGACTGCAGACCTCTCCTGCTCGGACAGCCTCGCCGCCCACAGCCGCAGGTCCTCCAGCGTGATGTTCGCGTCCGCCAGGCTCTTCCCGCCCGCGCTCCGCAGATCCAGCAGGCCCCTCAGCCCGCCACTCGGCGCCTGCGACGAAGTCCCGGTAGCGGTGATGGTGACGCCGGGTGCGGCGGCGTGCCCCTTGCCCTTCTCCTTAGACAGGATTCCGAAGCGCAGGGCGACCTCGGTGACGGTAATGATAATGCTGAGGACGATGAGGATGATGATGATCCACGTGATGGCGCTCATCTTAGCGTCGGCGACCGAGTCGGACAGGATCTCGGCGAGATCGAGGAAGACGCGGCAGCGCTCGTTGAGCACCTTGATGCGCGGGTCGATCTCGAGGTAGTCGCGGATGGCGACGTAGAGCGGGTGCAGCGTGGGCTCCGAGTCCCAGAAGAAGTTGGGCACGTCGAGGACGTTTGAGGCTAGATTTCAGAGGGTCAGCAACTGAGGCACTTTGGATTAGGGGAAGGGGTGGGAAAAACTGACAGAGGTTGATGTCGACGCGGCTTGCAAACAGCCGGCCAAGGATCTTGACCACCTCTGTCCTCGTCATATCCAGCTGGCCTGTCAAGGCAAGCCTCTTGGGGACGTGCTGGGCGTCGAGCATCGTCTGCGACATCTTCTCCTCGAACAAGCACAGCTTCGTGCTCTGCGCGATGGCGTGGCTAATCGTCAGCTTGACCATGTGGTCCGACCGCGGCAGCAGCGTGATCATGTCGTTGAAGACCCTCGGGCGCTTGACGTCGGCGCTGTACTCAAAGTGGAATTCCTCGGTCTCGTAGTCGCTCTGGTCCAGCGGCCGCGTCACTAGCGAGATGCCGTACTCGCTCTCCGCGAACGTCAGGTCGGCTAGGATGTCCTTCTCCTGGTGCTCCGTGAAGTTCCAGAACACCACCACGCCGTAGGAGAAGATGAACATCTCGGCGAAGTTCTTTGCATCCGTCACCAACTGGTTGATCGAGTTGATATGGTTATCATCTGGTCCCCGGCGTTGCTCATCATCTCCCCTCCTGCCGCCTGAGCCATCGGCCTGTCGAAGATGCATATGGCGTAATTCCGAATCCTCACTGGGACTGCCATGCCCACCCCGCAGCCCATAGCTATAGTCATCAAAGTATCCCTCATGCTCATCTCTTCTCTCACTCCGCTCAATCTCCAAGTCCAGCAGCGTCTTTCCCGTCCCCGGCGTCTTCAGTATCGGCCGACTCCGCAGTCTGTATCCGTCGGTACCAGAGAGAAGGGGCAAATGGTAGACAACGTATAAGCAGTCGTCGTACAGCTTCGTCTTGGCCTCGTGCTTCGTGCGCAGGAACTCCGCCGTCGCCTTCATCTTGAACGCCTGAGCCGTGCAGTACGCCGTAACCCGCGAGAATTTCTCGGCACGCTGCGGCTTCGGCAGTCGTTCTGCGTAGCTCTTCCCCCGCACGCCGCCTCGCTTCTTAAGCACGTCCCATTCTTCGTCCTTCAGTGGCCGGTCTTCCGCCTCCGCCTCCAGAGCTATGCGTCGGGCAGCGGCCTCCTCGGCCTCCGCCGTCTCTTCGTCCTCGTCCGCCTTCTCCTCCACCGTCTCCGGCAGGAGTACCAGCTTCTCGCTGATCTTCGTCGTCCGTGAGGGTACGATTTGGGCGCCTGTTCGTGCGGAAGCGAGGGTCGGGAGGCCGTGGCCGCCGGCACTGGCGCGCCGACCGAGAGCTCTGGCTGGAGTAAGAGCACTGCCGGGAATGCGCTGCCCGGGCGGCATACGGGGCTGGCCGGAGGGAATCTCGGAGGCATTTTGAAGCACATTATCGACGGAGAATAGCCTCATAGGCCCTCGAGCAGCCCCGCCAGTCGAGGTGCCTGGTCGCTGAGAGGAGCTTCGGCCTTCGGGGCGTTCTCTGGCGTCCGTCACCTGAGTGGAAGCGGAGTTAGTGCTCTGTACTGCAATTGAATTGTAGGGAATAAGAGCCATGAGTTTCAGCAGCATACCAGGACGGAAGGTCCTCGTTTTGAAGACATCCTAGTTTATACCGATCGTGTATTTTGGGAGGTCTAGATAGACAGACGCCTGGTCTGTAGCGCGTGCCACAAATACCACAGAGTGAGCAAGATAAGTACGGCCGACTGGTGGCGACGACCTAGAAAGCCATCATATGCTTTAGGTACCGAGTTTGGTGGCCGGCGGCTTAGGACATTGGACGAGACTTCGGATGGGCCGTGATGATCATGAATTGGGGACCTTTGTCAAAACGTTGGTGATTCTCCAACGGCGCTAGTCATACGTCATGCACTAAAACAGCTCTAGCACCCCGCAATTTGATCCGAACTATCGGTACGGGTGCCGGTACGTACTGGCATCTCTTAGGAGGCAGCGTACCCTTTAGGTACTATATCAGGCATGCCGATCTACAATGTCTCTCCCCATCATTGAACCTGATCGCGTCTTGACCGCCAATAAAAGGAGCAACAGCAGGTATTCTCGGAGCATTGGTGATCTATCTCTGCCACGGCATCTACAATACGCCGGATAGAGATAATCCTAGATAGCTCCTGACGGTGCACTCCTCGCATTTGAGGTCGTCCACCGCTTAGACAGCTGCCGGAGTTCCTCAGATCTCTTAGGGAGTCGACAGTTCTGATAATTGTATCACTTGTTGTTGATTCCTACAGGTTCCGTCTGACTGTTCCTCATATGAACGATCCTTCTCTTAATATCGGCTACATATCATCAGAAGAATGCAAAGAGGAACTCCGAAGAGAACTTACCCGTGAGTGAGGCCAGAGTCTTGATACGCCGGTCGATCTCAGCTTGCAATGCCTTGGCCTTGTCGAGCTCCGTCGTAAGCTTTCTACCTAGTTGGGCGCGGGCAGCGGTGATGGCTTCGATTTCCTTGTTAGGTTCCTCAAGGATATTACACGCCTCCGCCATTGGCTTATCTTGCTGCTTGTCCATGGTGGCAGGAGCTGTCAACATTGTGTGACTTGTGAAGAAGTTGTGAATGATGGCAAGCGAGGACCTTGACAAGAGGACCTACTTAAAAGACTTTCGAGTGCCTACCGTCACAGGCGAAGGAAAGGGAAAGGGAAACTCTATTCACGCCTGCGTACTTTTCCCATAACTAAGGTTTGGCCCCTTCCTGACATAGTTCATGAGAACCAGAGGCATACATTACCCTAGGATGCTTAGCCTGGCAATGTTGTAATCTGTGGTGTCCAAGGCTTGCGGAATGTCCTCTGCCATGTTTGCCCAAGGTCGGCCAGATAACATGCTACATTGTTTCTATCACAGAGACCGTGAGAACAGGTGATGTTCAAGGCTGGTAAAGGGTCTATACACCTGCGATATGACAGCATTACGCAGCTCGGGCATAAAGCGGTATGCCGGAGCATTTCCACATCGCCTAGACTAGTCAAGGCTGCATATCCCTTGCAGGGCGCGCCTTATGCGGTTGGTATGGCGAAGGTGATACCAAATTCTGGTCACTGCAGAGCATCTAGAAACTCCCTGCTCGGCTATAGCCTGTAGGTCATCAATGCGACGGTCGAGCTGAGGAATTAGTCGTCAACACGGGTAATGAGAGTATGACAGATGGCGGGTTGAGCTGGAAAGAACAAGTATTCAACCTAGGGATTAGGAGGCGCGCATAGTAATTCGAGGTTTCAGGTATCCCAGACCCCATTTCTTCGCCTTCACGTCGGCACGCATTTCGCTTCCCTACAGCTTTTCTCCCAGACAACGGCGCAATGGCGTCACACAAAGGTAAGAGGAGGAATGCCAGAGCTTCCCGCCCGTGCGTGCAAAAGTTTAAATATTCCTGACTTTGCTTGTCAGCGGCGCTCTCGCTCAAAAACATGTGCTTAGCGAGGGAGCGAGCTGCTACCTGGGAAAACAAGAGCTCCATATGCAAGCACCAGGGAATCATTACCCGAACCAGATCCTTGAACGCCGTCTCGCCCTTGCTCGCCCACCACAACTGGCCCCCTGACCCCGTAACCGAGAGGCTCAATGCATCACTCATCTGCAGCGCTCGCGCCCCTATCACCGCAACTCCATCCCAAAATCAACCGTATCTCATCGGATGCTGGCCTTGTGGCTGAGCCTGCGGTTGTCCCCCGTTCCAGCCCTGCGGAGGACCTCCTCCTGGCGGCGGCTGCCCTTGAGGTTGTAACGGCACGCCACCTCCGCCGTGTTTCATAGCCTGGACGTCTTGTCGGTGATCGAGGGGCTGCGCGAAGTTGCAGATCTGGCAAACGATGTCTTCATAGCCGTGGAAGGAGAGGGGTATCACCGGCTGAGTCCGTGTTAGCTTTGTAGCGGGAGAACCGGTGACTGGGTATGGCAATAGGAAGACAGGGAAGGGGAGCTCACGATGAAGCAGAAGGTGAACCAAGGATGGCTCTTGATAACGCGCCCGCTGTAGTTGCCACAATTGTAGCAGCGGCAGACAATGCCTTCGTATCCCTCAACTTCCTTTCGGAAGGTGTGCTCGCCGCAGGTGAAAATGATACACATGGTGAGTCACGGAGTAGTCTGTTGTTACGTGTGGTTTGTTGACACAGTGCTAGCAGTCTGGGCGCAGATCCGGTAATGATCATGCTCTTCCCATAGCGATGCGGTCGGTACTTGTGGTGTGGTGGCGTCGTGATGTTACAATCGAAAGATGAAAGAGGATGAGGTGAAGGGACATAGGTGCGGAAGAACACCAGGTGAGGTGGCCCGGCTGCCAAGTCCTGATGTCAATCGCGTGGGCCGTAACGAGGTGCCGGCATTGCGTGTCGTGCAGAGGCTGTGCACTCCACCAAGCCGCCAAACGTCGGTGCCAAGGAGCCGCCGGGCTGAGTGGCCGTCATTGGTCGGCCAGTGGCGACAGCTCGCACTTTATCAGTGACACAGCTAGACATAAGAAGTTGCCCACGAAATGCTTCGCTTCTCCCGTTGATGGTTGATGGTTAACAAGCGGGGTGACCTCAAGAGCCTGAAGGAGCAGATTGTAGTTTGACAGCTCGTCTCCGTTTAGCGCTTCCGCCTTTGTGTCTGAGCCCTGGTTCTGTTGTTCTGTGCCTTGGCCGTATGCTCTGGTAGCTCGGCCTTCAATCTTATCGGGAGACTTTTTACGAGATGCTTTGGCGACTTGGTCTTCAATCTGATTGAGAGGTCTTTGAGGGTGCGGTTTTGTGCCCTGGTCTTCGATTTAGTTGCTAGACCATCCACGGAGTGCTGGGTAGGGGTGAACTCGGTTGGTGCTTCCTTTCTGTCGTACTCAACACGGTCGACTATCCTCTCCATCGAGCTTAATGTACGGTCAATACGGTCCAACAATTCAAAAATCTGGCGCGTTATATTGTCTTCGGGGCGATTGCCTAGGGAAAGTATCGCAACGGATGAGTTATCATGAACCCGAGCATTGTTATTGAGGTCTCGAATGGGCTTCTTGTCTGCCATGGCTGTTGAATTCGTGTCGTCGACTTGTCATGATGATTTCCGTGTAGATCATCAGGTTAGGGTGTAGGTATTACCGCTTATATACCCAATTCCCTGTCGCCCTTTCACCCCTATTGTTAATGTTTCCCGTAATACCAGAGTTCATACAGCCTTTCACTCTCTACTGGTACGATAACTTTCCTTGCGAATCTACAGACGTATCTAAGGCTGGGTACCTAGGCGAGGTAGGAACCTTGTTAGGTCCAGGGTACCTTAGCTTTTAGGAAGGTTTGCGGCACATGCTGCTTTTACACTAGAGTATTTAACTGAGGTACCTAAGTTACACTAGTGAAATTTATTTATTTTAGAGCTTCATTCCTTCCACGAAAAAAGAATAAGCGGCCAGCATATCAGATTGCGGAGCTTGGAGGGACAGAGAGCAGCCTTGCCCTCTGCAGATGACGGCGCACCCAATCGCCCGTCTATCTGGCTCATCAGCAAGATGATCTACGATCTCAACATTGCCTGGTCGCCTGGCACCAGCGCCGCCGACCTCGAGCGAACGCTCAAGTTCAGCTCGACGCTGGGCTACAACGTCGTCGCGCTCAACCACACTCTCTCCGCGCCCATCTCCAGCCAGATCACCAACCCCATCCCGCTGCTCACGCCGCCGCCCCAGTCGCACCCCCAGCCGCCGCCATCCTCATCAACGCCCTCCGCCTCCTCCTCAAACAACCCCACCAGCACGGCAGCCCGCAGCGGCAGCGGCAGCGGCAGCACCCCTACCGTCCTCCGCCGCGCGACCGTCGTCCTCGCCGACACCACCACCAACCACCGCCTCCCCCAGATCGCCGCCGCCTACGACCTGCTCGCCGTGCGCCCCACCACCGAGCGCGCCTTCCAGGCTGCCTGCACCTCCCTGGCCGAGCCCTCCCTCATCTCCCTCGACCTGACCGCCTTCTTCCCCTTCCACTTCCGCCCCCGGCCCTGCATGGCCGCCGTCAACCGCGGCCTGCGCTTCGAGCTGTGCTACGCCCAGGCCCTGGCCGCCGACCCCCGCGCCCGCGCCACCTTCATCGCCAACGCCATCTCCCTCGTGCGCGCCACCCGCGGCAGGGGCATCGTGCTGAGCTCCGGCGCGGCGGGGCCCATGGCGCTGCGGGCGCCCGCGGACGTGGTCAACCTGTTCGCGGCGTGGGGCCTGCCCACGGAGAGGGGCATGGAAGCGCTGAGCGTGAACCCGCGCGGGGTGGTGGTCAACGAGGGGATCAAGAGGAGGGGGTTCAGGGGCGTGGTGGACATCGTGGAGGTGCCCGGGAGGCCGGACGGCGAGCAGCAGAAGGAGGGCGGTGGCGACGGCGATAAGAAGGGCAAGAACAAACCGCAGGGAGGGGAGCAGCAGGGCAAGCAGAGGAAAGGCGAGCAGAAACAGGGCGTCAAGCGCGGGGGCAACAATGATGGGGGCGTCCAGCAGGGGGTAGTGAGCAAGAGGCAGGCCAAGAAGATGAAGCTTGAGAACCACTAGGGAAACTGATCATCGAGCGGCGGAACATAGCACTGTGCAGGACCGGGGGAAAAGCATTGCTTGGTTGGTGTGCATAGACATACCTAGGGTGGTGGCTCATAGGGACAGGCGTACGGCGGTGATGATACCCCTGATTACGATTACGGAAGACCACAGAGAACCTGGCTTAGAAACTCGAGAGCAAATAAGAATGATCCTGTTTGAATCCCGAGACTGGCTCGTGAATTTCTCCTTGTTGTTCTCTTATTTGTCAAGAACTGAACTATGTACAGGGTTTTCCAAGTATAGGATACAGTTTTCCACGGAAAGATGCACAGGTCAGCATGCGAAGGGGAAGGTGAGGCTCCTCGATGTGCCGGGAAGGCAGAGGAGTACTCTGAAGCAGATTAGCCTTTAGAAGACGCCACCCATGGGGTACCGTGTATAACGGGGGTATTTGTTAGGTTGTCTTTTTTTTTTCACTCTTTTTTTTTGTTTGCCTCTTTCCCTCCTCTCCTTCCTTTCAACTTGCAAGTGACGCCGTCTGCGCGAGGAGGTTGCCGAGGTTCAGGACGCTGCTCAGAGTCAGCCCGCTGATGTCGATGCTCGGCTGCGCGGCGGCATTCGCGGCGACAGCTGGCGTCACCTGAGGCGCCGCGGCAACAGCCTGCGTGGCAGCGGCTGCGGCCGTGGTGCCGATGCCGCCCAGGTTGAGGGAAGATTCGAGAGTGCTTGCGGACGAGAGCGCAACAGCTTGGGTTGCGGTGGTGGCAGCAGCTATAGCGCATCAGGATATATTCAGTGCTATTCAAGGTACGTCGGGAACTTACAAGTAGTAGCGTCTGAAGATACTGCCACGACGATGGAGCTGCTGAGCTGCACCAACGTCGACGCGGATGATGTGCTCAGTTCCGCCAGAGCAGACGTGGAGCTCAGTTCGGTCGAGGACGACGCAGAAGTTGCCTCCGCTGAGGCCGTGGTCGTCTCGGCCGAGGTGGCCACGGAAACAGACGAGGTGACGGCGGAAGACGTCGCCGCTACTTCAGCGGACGAAGTCGCGAGCGTCACGCGCGCGTCGGACGGCACAGGTACCGTGGAGACGCCGACCCCGTTACCATCGGAGTTGGGGGTTGCGGCAGCTGCGGTAGCAGATGTAGAAGCAGATGTGGCCTCAGATGCGGCACCCTCGGCTGCTGCGCAAGCGCCTGTGACGGTCTGCGTGACTGTAGAGGCGAGCGCGGTGATGGTGACAGTCGGCGCTTGTCCTGTAGCAAACACAGTCGTCGTGAGGAACGACAGCTGCACACTTATGCGCTGTTAGCTACCCCGATCTTCCAAACTCTCGAGATAGAACTCACTTGGCATTAGTGGCACCGCCGGCAGCTCCCGCTGCAGCTTCAGTCACCGTCACCGTGGAAGCCGCGTTCTCTCCGGCTGCCGTCACGGTGACTGTCGTAGCATTCAGCCCGCATCCTCCAGCAGCAGCACCAGCAGCTCCGACGGTGATCGTTTGTCGTATCGTCCTGGTGACTGTTTCTGCGTTTGCGTTTCCATTTCCTCCGCCACGACCATTGCCCCCATTGCCCCCATTGCCCCCGTTCCCGTCATTTCCATCCTTGTCCAATCCAATAGCACCTAGAAGATTGTCGAGGAAATTCCTTCTCACTGGCCTTCCAAGCTCATCGATCCGAACAGCCTAGCAACGACTTAGCAGGGAAGAAGGGGGCCACATCGTAACTCTGGTCGGCTTACCTGAGCGAGGGTCAAGGAGCCTAGAAGCAGGAGAGACCGAAGATTCGCCTTCATTGTGAATAGAGATTCGCCAGACCTCCCCTGTAATCAATTACGTCCCCTATTTCGCGAACAGAACCTTTGCAAAAGAATGGCACAACAGACCAGCCGTCGATATTATCGGGTGGGTAGGGATAGACCCGGTGAAGAGATACACAGTAACCAAAAGATGGTCTGATTCCTCGTTCCCCGTTGAAGAGCCCCACGAGCAAGTGACAGAGAGGCCTCAGATATTCTCAAGGCGCGGACGGATAATGATTATTAGGGTAAGTGAGCGACGAAATGAACGGCAAAGCGAGCACGTCAAGTCCGCAACTGGCACGGCGACGGGGAAGGACACGATCCGGATCAAGAATGAATGAAGATGCTAAGGCGCATCGCAAGCATCGAAGGAAAAGGAATGGTATTCGGACCTGGAGAGAAGGCGGGACGAAACTGGAACAGAGAAAGGGGAGAGAAACGAACGGAATCGTAGCATTATGGAGAAGTGCCGTACCCGCGAATGCTACACCAGCTCGAAATGACAAGGCTCGAGGCTGTTTCGTCCAGGGCCAAGTCTGCCGCAGGAGATCTCGAGCCCGCCAAACGAGCCTTTCCCAGATCCGCCCAGGGCCTGCCATTGGATCTTTCTGGTACAGGTGAAGGCCAAAGCTCACGACGGCGTTCTCGACCGCGAGGGCAAGCAAAACCGAGTCCAAGGGCGCCGGCGCCGGGGACAGGGGTTGGTGAGACAGGCCCCTGACGGGTTTTGTCTGAGATGGTACTAGCGAAACGCAGTGCCCAGACGTCGCCGCCAAGCCACGACAATGCTCCCGCAAGTCCTTTGCAGCCAAAATGGCAAAATGGCCTGACTTAAGCGAGGGAAGAGGAGTGCAAAATCATGCACAGTTGGCAAGGGCTACGCGGCGCAAGGGCGATGCTTCAAAACAGCATCGAGATGTCAGTTGGTCTTCCCCATGGAGGCGAAGATGTCGTTTACTACGGCGATTCAGCTTGCGGGGGAAGAAAACAGGAGGCACAAGCCCCGCAGACAATGTACAAACTGGGGAAAGGACTCGATAGCGGTTGCTGCAGGCAAACAGCCGTCGATGGCTTCACTGTGAGGGAGCAGGAGACGGAGTGAAGGACGGAGTGAAACGAGAACATGTCGTCACAATATGCGCCGAGTGGCTCTTGGCGGGCCTCGTAGTCGCGACCTAAACTCAAACTCTATTCAGAACCCAACAAGTTGTGTCGAGACTCGAGACAAGCTTAATCCAGGCATCTTTCAATCACAGCCAGTCGTACCTGGTCGCCAAGACTCGCTGGCGAAAAGACGGATATACCAAGCTTTCTCTCAAAGTCTGGATGGTCTGTGCTTCCTGAGATCCCAGTTGGCTTGGCAATTTTGCTGTGGTGCAGGACTATTATCATCTGAAGAACTGAGTATACAGAATAGTTAGTACCGAATCGATCTTTGCACACGCCCCGAATCGCTGTGTGATCGCCGGTGTACATATGCCGGATGTGGCTGATAGCCACACCAATCGAGCACAATGGAAGGCAGCCTCGATCTCCGTCGCAGATGACGGCCACATTGTCTACTGCCATCGCTTCACCTTGCATCCCCTGGAGAGACGAGCTTTATCAATACAAAATAAACCGAGAAGTCGGAATGAGTTGACGAAGGAGAATATCATCGAATAAGAAAGCTTTTTGGCGATACAGCACCACATCTCGGCTCTATGCCGACCACTTTGCTGTCCGCGATAGCACCAACGCACCGTCGCTGGAAGTCAAGATGGCAACGATCCACGTCCTCGATGACTACTATCTAGCCATAACACTGCTGTTTACAATCGGCTACCAGCTGTTCTTCTTCTCTATCGCATTTGCCATGAAGTTCGACAAGTTGACAGGTAATCTTGGCGTCTTCAGCCTGTTCCTTCAACCCACTTACACCATTCCACAACCACTAACACCCTCCAGACTTCGCAGGCGGCACCAACTTCGCCCTCCTCTCCGCCCTCACCCTCGCCCTCAGCGGCCAGCCCACGGCCCGCCAGCTCGTCGCCTCCCTCCTCCTCGCCGCCTGGGCCCTGCGCCTCGCCGGCTTCCTCTTCTTCCGCATCCTCAGGACCGGCCGCGACGCCCGCTTCGACGGCATGCGCGACCGCTTCTTCCCCTTCCTGGGCTTTTGGGTCTTCCAGATGGCCTGGGTGTGGGCCGCCTCGCTGCCCGTCACCGTGCTCAACTCGCCGGCCGTGCAGCGGTACCCGCAGGTCGGGTTCGGCACGGCGCGCGACGTCGCGGGCGTGGTGCTGTTCGCCGTGGGCTTCGCGGTGGAGAGCGTGAGCGATGCGCAGCGGTGGAGGTTCCGGGCGAGGGGCGACAGGTCGGCGGTCTGTGAGAATGGCCTGTTTAGGTACTCTCGGCATCCGAATTACTTTGGCGACATTATCGCGCAATTCTGTGAGTCGCTGCCTGACAACTCGGCATTTTGGTCACGTCGCTGATGCAGTGCAGCAATTTACATGATTGCCGTGTCACCTGCGGCGGATGGCTCCGTCGGCGGGCAGGCCGCCAAGGCCTTATACGCCACGATACTCGGTCCGATCTTCGTGACGGTACTGCTCATGTTCGTGTCGGGGGTGCCTTTGTCGGAGCGCCCGGGGGCCAAGAATCGGTACGAGGAGAACAGGAACTGGGAGGCATACCGGGCGTACCTGGACCGGACAAGCATTCTCATCCCGTTTCCACCACAGATATACGTGCATCTACCAATCTTCGTCAAGCGTACCATCTTCCTCGAGTTTCCCATGTACGTGTTCGACCCGGCCAAGCATTCCGATGTAGGGAAGAGGTCCCCCGAGGGCGAGGAAGGGACAAGAAATCCGCCAGGCACCAGCAGTCGACGCAGTGATGAAGTCTTAGTTGCACAAGCATAGCCTAAGGTAGCCTGAGATATAGTTCATGGTGCATATGATTCGTTTTCTATATGCTGTTAATGACATTACGCAGGCTAGATACCTCAATCTTTGACCCTGACTGACTGTTTTATCAATGTTAAACCTCGACATAGAGCACAGATACCGTTGAGCCTCACCCAAACCATGATCAACCCCCACATACCTCGAATGTTCTTTTGACTCCAAGCCCACGACATTATTTTTGTTCAATTCGGACTCCGCGACACCGCAACACACTCCAAAGCAATTCAGGAGCTTCAATTGCTCAGCTCACAGAGCCCCTGAATAGGTTTCTTGTGCAGGTCCCGCTCTTCATTCTCAGAGCCGCCGCTGCCCACGAGCATGCCCGGCTGGTCGAGCGACTCCTGCGAGTCACTGTAGTCCGTGGTAGTCGACTCTTCCTCGTAGGTCTCGCACCCCTCGGGAATCGGGACCATGGCCGATTTTGTCCATATGTGGATGGCTGTCTTCCAGTCAAGGCCCTCCAAACAGCCTCCCTTCACTGATACGACATTCTTGCCCTGTAAGAAACAATTAGACCACCAGAGCCGCGTACACCGAGATGGAGGAAGGGTTTCTTACGGGAGTCATATGAATGAGTCGCGTACCGCAGTTCTTACAGAAGTAACTGGGTCCACTTGTTACTCACAGTCGAGCCTTGAAAGCCCCGGGCCCATTCCGAGTGACTAACTCACCAGTAGAGCGTCTGGCCAGATGCAGTCGGCCGACTGAACCAAGAAGTCAGCCAGTGGTGTTCTTAATTCTGCCCGGATTTCCCAGAGGCTCACCTATAACAGCTGAGCAGCTCAGCATCCGGCAGGGGAAACTTGGGGAAGATCGCCGATGTCCCGAAGGCGGAGCTCGTCTGGCGGCGGCACTCTGAGCAGTGGCAGATGTACAGAGCCAGCGGCTTCTCAAGCGGCGTGTGGAACGACACCGAGCCGCATTGACAATGAGCCTCCATAGTGTCGGGTCTGCTGCCTGAATGTCGTGATCAATTGGTGTCAATTGGGATGGTTAACTGGTGAGGAGGGGCACGCCGTATGTACTACTAGTACCTGAGCCAAGATAAGAATAAACGAGGGGCTGATGTCTCAATGGGTGAGTTTGACAAAGAGCACCACCCAATTCTGCGATGGAAAGCTGGCAATTATGTCTAATCGCCAGAAATCATGAATTGAATGACGGAAGAAAAAGGAAAGGGAACGCCGGATTGAACAATCCATCGGTCGGAAGGACTTTCTGTCACGCCGCCGCGGCGTCAGCTTTGCTGCGACGTGACTCACTGGGCGACGGCGTCTGCATCTGCTAAAGCAGGGAACGCGAAGTCACATGTCGGCGCATCTACCGTGATAGGCAGGAAGATGTGGAGGGGCGACGCATGCGATACGACATGTAGATCGTCCCCCGCTACCCGCTGCCCTCGACAGAAATGCGACGGAAGCCGTCTCTTCCCACCACCCCCCCCATAAAACCGGCCCCGAGCGCCGAGCACCAGGCATGTCCTGACTGCGGAGTTCCGCTCCACAGCAGACGATGTCCGAGCCTTTCGGGCGACATCGAGGCGGGCGAGCTCAAACTGCGCAGTTAATCACGTACTTTCGCCAACAAGAGCGCCGATGCCGCATCACCCTGCAGCAAGCAGTCTGGAACTTGCCGTTCGACTGGGGCAGGCAGACCCTGCACAATTTGAGATGACATAAGACACGGTAAGCGAGTGTTTTGCCATGCCGTGATTAACGTAATTAAGCTGCCTGTGGCTCTATAAGGTGCTGACAGTGTACGTCACTTACTATAGTAAGTGACAATGGACGGGGCTGCGTAAGCGCCCCAAAAGACATGATGCCGTCCTGAAGCAAGGCAACGCGAGCTAGCTGGATCGCCCTGGAGGACTTTACCTAGCTCGGAAACACCGACACATGCGGCCGCCACGTAAGGTCCAGGCTGAAGACCATCAGTTTCCTGCTTTAGCCTCAACGGCTATCAGAATGGTCCAGGCAAGCATTCTCCAGCCTTCTCCCCAAAGAGATGACCGGCAAGTCCACGAGGCGCCAGAATAGATCCGACGCCCAAGTCACGATCGGACCCAAGATGAGCAAACCCACAAACCAGCTCAACGTCCGCTGCGCGGGATTGGCGTCACCAAAGAATCCCTTGACGCCAGCTCCCAAGACCTCTGGCGCAAAGTCTGGTGTTCCCTCAACTCCTCTCACAGGGATGTGGGCATGCCCAACAACCCATCTCTGGAACAGCCCCAGCACCGGGCCGTGGACTATGTAAATAGCATAGCTGATCCGTCCGCAGTACTGCGCGAGACCTCCTTCTAGGAATTTACGGACGAAATCGACTTCTCCGCAGGACCAAACCATGAAGGCAGCTGAGACGGCGAACCAGAACCTCTGAGGCATATCGTGCTCATTAGTCACAAATGCACTTGGTGTCTGCTCGAACAGGTATCGAATGCCTGGCGTCTCCTTGTGGTCATGATTCGGCCAGCCCCCAATGAACGCCCACGTTAGGACAATACAGGCATGAACTCCATAGTGGAGAATGGGACTGCGTATCGAGCGAGGCATGGGGGCAGTGCTCTCCGCCGAAAGCTCGTGGTATTTTGGAATGGTTGACTGCCGTATTTGAATCTCGGCGAGGAACATGCCAGCAAAGAACTCGAACGCTGCCCATTTCCCGCAAGCCAAGCAGTACACCATCAGCATGAAGACCATTGACTGACGGACGATGGCCTTGGCTCTGGCAAGCATCAGGACCACCAGGAAGAGCAGCATTGAGTGGGCGAACTCGATCGGGATGGTCCACAGGTGGATATCGTATCTGGGGTTGAGAAGTGCATCCCAACCCCAGGGCCAGGTGATGTTGTGGAATATCGTCTTCAACCAATCGTTCATCTGTTCGGAGACCGAAGGAAGCGGCTTATACAACCATCCGGCCTGGATGAGAACGAGTATGATGAAGGTCGAGACGACGCAAGGGGCGAACAGCCGGATAGGTCTTCGGAACGCGGAGGACGAGAGCACGGCGTAGCACTTGTCTATGTCGTACGAATGAATGGACTTCAGCGGCTTGTACGAGAGAACAAACCCCGAGATGACGAAGAAGATATGGACCATCGGTCTTCCGGAGAAGATGATCCTGAGGAATGGAAGTTGGACGAATGATGAGTCGCCATCCTTGTTGAGGCCGTACGTGGGCACCATATATCTATGGTTCTCCTCGGTGTAGTGGCAGATGAACACAACGAAGGACGCGAGCCCGCGCAGACCATCGAGGTACGAGGTTCGATGAAGCTTCCAGGATGACCGATGCTCGGGCCAGACCAGGTCTGCAAGGAAACTAGGAACGAGTGTGTGAAGCATGCTGGCGGCCCATCTCTGGAGTGCCATGGACAAGAATCTAGAAGCCTGGCGGCGGGCCGGCTTGCGTTGAAGGAGAGGACGGCCCAGCCTATAAGTAGAGCCCTGCTAACCTGCAAAGGGAGAGGATCGCAATTAGCATCTTGCTCCATGCCAGGCAACGCGGGTTGATTCGCAGACTGCAATTCAACTTAAAACATGGAAAAGTGGAAAAAGACTGGAGTTGTGGTGGCTCGATTACCTTTTTCAGGAGGATTTGCAGAACATCCGTGTAAGATGGCTTTTCAGCCGCTGTTAAAGGGAGGACGCGCTTAAGAGGCCCGCAAACACCAGCTTCCGAGGAGAGATCAGGTTAGAGAGAAACGAGCGTCGTCTCAACCGAACTGAAATCCAAGGAATGCACAGAGGAGCGAACCCTTTTCTTTTATTGATGGTCGGTTTGCCACCGGGGAGAGCGAGAGACGCGCTCCCTGCAGCAGAAGGGAGAGACGCGCGCGGAAAGAGCGATTCATTCATTCATCCATCCATCCATCCATCCATTGTGTGCGCGTGCCTGCTTTCCTTACTAGGTCGATTTGCCAGCCTTCTTTACCTGCACCTCGCTGTAACCCGCACCTGCCTCTGTCATGGATCTTTTGTCATTTTCTGCGAGTCTCCTGTTCACACCACCCCTTCTCGCTACCTGCCCTACGAGCACCATGTTTTAGAGTCCGATGCCGATGATCCGTCGTCGAACATTCAGCCATCTTTCCACGTCAGCCTCTATCCGTTGAACGCCAACTCATGCAGCTCGTCTATGCAAAACAAGCAGCGTTTTCAAGAGAGTACCGGACTGGATAGCATTCTTGGAGCGCGGAGACGTCATATTTCTATAAATATGATGTATCGTCCTCCAGCCAGGAAGCCCACCATGAATAAGGCTATGGAAAACGGAAGCCATCCCGCTGAAGGCTCCATTATTGCGTGTGGGCAAGCCACCCCCTTTATCCACCCGCGCGTGCATGCGGTAGGTATTCCGACAGCTCACCACGCATTAGACACACATGACAGTCAGTCGGTAAATGATCACCACAGGAGGAAGACGGAAAGTGATAGAATACAGAATAGGCAGTCAGCTGGCTACAGAGCCGGCAATCTGTTCCGTCTCACCTCGCAGCAGTCGCAACCGTTCGGACCGCCCCGGCTCCCCTCGCAGAGCCGGCCGGCACGCACTTCATTTTTCATAGAGCTCGCCTGGTGGTTTAACGATTTCAAGAGGCATTGTGCAACTATTTATACAGAATATCACAGTGCTGTCGTCTCTGCTCCGAGACGGCGTTCTTATAGGGGGTGCCTGGTCCCTCCTTTAAAGGAGGTTTAGAACACCAACGTGGTCTCAGTGCCTTCCACTTTCAAACTGTGATGAGAAGCGATACTGATACTATCTGAGATGAATGCCATTCCCTTGACTAGCCCGAAGCATCGTCCAAGTCCTTGCATTCCCACTGTGGCGCCTTCACTGCCCGTTCAACACAGAGAACAGATACCTCGGCCCCAGCCCGCCGCCCCTCGTTTACCATCTCGCTCAGTCTCCTTGCCCAATCCACCTTTTGCTCACTGGTCCACTGTGAATCCGCCAGTTCGACCTCAAGGTGCGTTAGGTTCCGCAGCCTCTTCAGGCCATCATCGATCCAGCCATGCGTCTCCTCGACTAGCACCCTCGGATCTAGTTGGCCCCTGTCCTCTAGATATCCGACCCCGAAGTGTGGGATGAACACTCGCCCGTCCACAGCGATCTTCAACCTCAGGCCCCGCAGCCCCTCGGCCCAGAACTCGCACGTCTCCTTCCAGTCTTGGGCCCTGTCGCCTGTGAGGTCGATCCCTTGCACTTCCATCCGCACGTACCGGATGCTCTCGCGCTGCCAGGGCCGAAGGCCTCGCGTGAAGGCCCGGCCAGTCGACAGCCCGGAGCTGAACCAGTTGACAAAGACGAATTCGTTCTCATGGAAGGGGACCGCCCGTGCCTCCTCATAAAGACGGCGGCATGTGCGTAGGAAGGCGGTAGGCACTCGCGACATGGGCCGGAACGGTGAGAGCAGCCGAGGGTGGCCTGGCAGATCTCGGTCGGCTGCTGAAGCTCCTGTCTTCCGGACCACATGCGGCGTCGACGGCGGGCCGGTGCTGGCCCCAACTTCAAGACCAGGCATGACAGCTTGCAAGAAGTAGGCGCTATGCGTCGGGGTAGGGTACCAAGGGGCGAGTGGGGCTTGCCGGACGGGGCTTGCCATGTGTACCCAGTTGTAGATCTGGAGACGGATCTCCAGGGGAAGATCGAAGAAGGACAGTCTGCTTTTCTCTTTTTGCTCTCTGATGATCGGTGCCGCCGCCTCTTCAGCCACCGGCTCTATTCGTGGCTCCTGGGACAGCGGCATATCATCTCCAGGGCTGTCAAGAGCGAGCTGAGTGACATCGACATGCACACCAATGGCTTTCTCAGAGAGAAGCTCTGGGCCCCAAGGGACCACATTGTTGACCAAGTAGTCCATCTTTTCTCGGGCTCGGCCTCATACAAGAACCGAACTGTGACCGATTAGATGTTCCGAAGCGGCAAAGACGGAGTTCCGAAACAGCAAGCCGGCACCCTTCTCGGTATGTGTCCCTCGAATACCGTTAGCATAAGCAGAGAGACGTCGCTACGGGAGACGAAGAGTGTGATTCAGGGAGCTTCATTCGGATCGCCCACGTATATGTACTGCCGCCCGCACCTGCCCCCTTGATACCCGACTCGGGGGCTATCTCACTTGCCAGCTAATCACATCTCCCATTCACTACGAGCTCGAGACTCTCGTCAGCAGTCAGACGTCGCAGACTGGCGAATGAAGACCTGGCCTCGGCGGCATGGTCAATCGCTTGACGAGTCCCCGCATCATCTTCAGTCCTTGTAGTGGTTGGCTTTGTCCGCAACTTGACGATGTAAGCTGACATCAAACCTAAGTTCAGCAACCAACCAGCGATGTCTGGGCATCAGCCCTGCGGCCGAAAAGGTAACCTAATCGGGACATCCGATCAACGCCGCAATTGACCAGGGCAGCTCAGCTGACCTGTATGTGGAATCTGCAAATGTAGTTTTCCCCTTTTCGTCGCGATCATCATATCGTGGGATTCACTCTCGGTCAGTGTGAATGAAGCTCTGCTTTTATGACGGACGGCTGGTCGAGACGATATGCGGGCTCTTACCCGGTATAATTGACCCGCAGACAAAGTATTGATTTTCCTGGAGTGTTTTCCCGGTTGATAGTCGATATAGTCGCCCTAGACTCGCCATACAAGTGCAGGGCATACTCAACAACATTCGATGTGTCAGATGTAGATAAGCCAGTGTTGCAGCCATTCACACGTCTTGTCCCAGATCTTTTGGAAGCCGCAAATTTCAACCCCTACCGGAGTCGGTGATTGAAAGTCATGTAGAGAAAAACATCGCTTGGGTATCAGTAAATGCTCGTAGTAGTCTAAGTCATACAGCTGGTCTCGCAGCAGCAGCGGGACCATCATCCGGGGAGAGAAGCGGCCCACCTCTCAGATCCGCTGTTTCAACTTCCCTTCCCTCTCCAGCCGCTGCCGCTCCGTCTCGATATACGCCGGCATCTCCGCGTCTCCCCTCGCCGCAAACCACAGCATCCGCTCCGGCTCCTCTCCCGGCCCGGCCGCCGCTGCCGCCACCCCAGGCTGGCCAGCTACCGGCGCAGCCGAGCTCGGCGCCACGGGTGCGACACCCTGCATCACCACGTCCTCCCCCTCCTCATCGCTCTCGTCCTCATCCTCGTCCTCGTCCTCCTCTTCCAGCGGCCGCCGCAGGCCCGTCCGCACGTTCTCGACGCCCATCGCCCGCTCCGCGGCGGTGTACATATCCGACGACTCCACCCTGATGAAATTGGTCATGCGGTCCATGTACCAATCCCTCGCGTCCGCCCACACGTCCCCCAGCCCCAGCGGCTCCTGCGGCACGCCCTCCGCGTCCTCGTCGTCATCCTCATCGTCCTCGTCCTCGTCGTCCTCGTCGTCGTACCGCACGCGCGCGCGGTCCCGCTCGGCGCGCAGCGCCTCCAGCGACACAAAACTGGCCTGGGGGTCGAGGCCCGCGGCGAGGGCGGCCTCGCGGCCCTTCTCGACGAGCGACTCGACGTCCGGCTCGAGCTTCTTGCGGAGGAGCTGCATGAGGACGCCCTCCTGGGCGCGGCCGGGGTAGTTGGTGGAGGGGTGGACGACGACCCGCTGGAAGAGGGAGGCGTGCTCAGCGGTCACGGCGAGGAGGGAGGAGAGGTTCTGCTGCAGGATGTAGGCTGAGTTGCGGAGGGATGCCCTGTGTGGTCGAGGCGGAGCTTGTCAGCGAGGAAAGCGTATGGAGGAGTCAGACGGGAGAGGAGGAGAGTGTAGAGGAGGGGAGCTCACGGGTTGGGCAACGGATTGCTCTGGTAGATGTCATTTTTCAGACTGCCGATGCTGTTGGCGAGCTGGAAGAGGCGGTTGCGCGTTGAGTCGAGAGCTTTGAGCTCATCTGCCGTCAGGTTCAGCGATGCCATAATGGCCTGCTGCACGCGATATTTCCGGATGGCTGGGACAGGAATTGATCGAGTGCGAAGTGGGAGAGGGGAGACTTGGGGTTTTGTATCTCGGCAGCTTGGCGGTGGTGTTGTGAACTGTGGGGCACTGAAGGTGCGGGGGACCCCGGGGCTGAAGCTCAGCCCTACAGTCAGGTACACAGGCCTGCAGCTGAGGTCGTGAGGCCTCGGTTGCCGAGGCCCCCTAATCTCGTAGCCGTGACATATTGTTTAGGTTGTCATGGAATAGAAACAACTGGGAATGCAATTCAGCAATTCAGCAATTCAGAAGCCTATGAACACCTTGCTATGAGGGCATAGAGTTCACACTCGGTCAGTCAATTACCGGCAACGGATACTACAATGTTTAACAGTTAACGTAGGTAAGCACATGAAGAAACTCGAGCCTCATTTGGGTTATTTTATTTAATTTACTTCGGCTACATAAGTCATTGAAGACATCGCTAGTCTGATATGGACGCCTCGCTCATGAGTAAATCATTCTGGGAAGCAGGGCAGAGAACGCCTCGCTCCGATATGGAAGTGAACGATAACTCCCTGGCATCCTTGCCTCTGAAATGTTGCAATAACGGGATCGTAGCGACCTCAGCCTAGGTCGACTCATACTTCACCCCTTTCTTGTCTCCGGTCTCCCCCTGTCGGACCCGTGGTTTCGGCATAGAGTCATAGCAAGGGGACCTCACGTGTGCAGCTCTCGCAGTTACCACTTCTACTCGCCGTGAGATCCAGCCTGGTCGACGAGGAGAAGCTGTGTTGCGCGGCCGTACTTGTCGACCGGCGGATAACGTGCCATACGCTCGAGGTCGTCCAGATGCATGTGGGATCGGATGTACCTATGGAACAGTTAGTCACTCTGCAATCGGGAAGTAGAATCACAGGAGGAACAGCATACTTCTCGCGACCATCATCATCAGGGTTGAAGTCCCAGCTCACGAACTTGCCCCTCTTCAGCGCAGCCCATACCAGGCGACGCTTGCGCTGTGACTGGAGCACGGCCTCAGTGATGGCATCGAAGTCCCACCGAGTCTTTGCCTCCGTCTCGAACTTCTCCAGCACGGCGCGGGCTGCCTCATCCTCGGCGCTCAGGGTAGCCTTATTCTGCAGCGCCTTGGCAATGTCGTGCAGCTCCAGGGGGTCCGCCTCGAGGTTGTACAGCTGCGTGCCGTCGGCCGGGCAGGTGACGAACTTCCAGGGCCCGCGCTTGATCATCATGAGCGGGCTGACGGTGCCCTCGCCCGTGTACTCGGCGATGACGGTGTCGTGGCCGCCCTCACCCTTGAGGTGGGGGAGGAGCGACAGGCCGTCCATGGGCAGGCCCGGCAGCGGCTTGGTGCCGACGAGATCGCACATCGTAGGGAGGATGTCGAGGGTCGACACGTTCTCCTTGACGCGGTGCGGCTGGAAAAGGCTCGGGTTGCTCACAAGGAGCGGAACACGGACCGACGACTCGAAGTAGCACATCTTGTACCTGAGGAGGGCCGTTAGTATGACTGATGCTCGACCGGCATTCCCCATTTACGTCTAGCTTACCAGAGTCCCCGCTCGCCAAGCATGTCGCCATGGTCTCCACTGAAGACGATCGTGGTGTTGTCGTCCAGGCCGCACCTCTTCAGGGTGTCCAGGAGCTTGCCGATGCAATCGTCGACGTAGCTGACGGCGCCATAGTACGCCCGCCTGGCCCTCTTGATCTGCTCGTCGGTGAAATCCTCGTCCCAGAGGTCGCAGACCTTGAGCAGCCGCTTGCTGTGGGGGTCCTGCTCCTCCTTGGGGATCTTGACCTTGGGCAGCTCGATATCTACGCCTTCGTACAGATCCCAGTACTTGTCCTCGATGGTGTACGGATCGTGGGGATGTGTGAGAGATACCTGGGGAAAGGGAGATACGGTGTTAGCATCGGGAGGCTTGGGGTTTATATCCTACCAGGCCAGCTTTGAGGTCCATGAGACTACGGCTCGCACTCGACTGTCCGTCACTAAGGTACATACCGTCAAGCAGAAGGGGCGGTCGTCGCCTTTGCGCACGTGATCGTACAGGTACTGGGTGGACCTGTACATTACTTCCTCGTCGTAGTCGAGCTGGTTGCTGCGGACGCAGGTGCCGGCCTGCAGGATGGAGCTGGCATTATGGTACCATTCAAGCCTAGTGTCGGGCTCGTCCCAGTTGACAGCCCAGCCAAAGTCGCCGGGGTAGATGTCACTGGTCAGGCGGGTCTCGTAGCCATGCAGCTGATCCCCCACGAAATGCATCTTTCCCGCCAGGAGGGTGTGGTACCCCCGGAGCCGCAGGTAGTGGGCATACGTGGGGATCTCACTGGAGATCTGGCTGGCATTGTCAAAGGCCCCGATCTTCATCGGCAGGAGTCCTGTGATCATGCTCATCCGCGAGGGTGCGCAGAGGGGCGATGGGCAGTACGCCGAGTCGAACTGGACGGATCTGGCCGCGAGGGCGTCAAGGTTGGGCGTTTTGATCTGCGAGTCAGGATTGTACATCTTCAGCAACGGTGCTGCAAGCTGGTCTGCCATGATATAGAGAATATTTGGCATTTTGGGCGGCTTCACAGAGCCGGAGCCATTGACACCATTCGCGCCAGCCTCGCCCAGGTGAGGCGAGGGCGGAAGCGAGTTCAGGTCAGGGGCCATGATGTGCTTTCCTCCTAGGCGCGAGCGAGAGCCGGAGCCACGGCAAACAAAGAGACAAAAAAGCTGATTCCTCGCGTTGAGCTGCCGTTCAAGAGAACCAAGTTCCCGAGCCGATGGTGCCTTTCGAAGAGTATACAGTCCAGGAAACCCTCCAGAAGAGAAATAGAAACAGAAAGATGAAAAGACAAGTGCCGGAGCAGACGGAACCCTGAGCAGCAACCGTTTGTTTCCCCTCGCGCAGACAACCGTGTACCAAACAGTACGTATAACCCTTTCCGTGAGACCGATGAGTCGTACGTTGGCACGCACAGCTTACTACAGCCTGAGATCGAGCTCCACCGGCCTTGAGCACGCAATACCTCCTTTCCGTCACAGAGAGATGAACAAGGCGACCAGAGAATGGTGCAATCCGCGGGGGAGATGGTGCCGTTTTATTAGACCGCCTTTGTCGCAGGGGAGCCGGCTCGAGTCGGTAAATGTGGTCGAGAAGGGCAGCGGAGCACGAGGGCTAGTCATGGGCCGGGCGATGTCGCAATCGGCGCCAAACTGACATTAACTGTTTATTCGCCTTAACAACACTTAGCGTCCGCACAGAGTCAGGGGAGCCGACCTTCCAGAATCTGCATGACACGGTCGAGCCCGGAGCTATTCTGCAAGAATATCGCAGTAGTGTGGATTGTGTTATTTCTACGGATTACGTGGTGTGCCTCCTATCTGGGTAATAAAGATGGAGTGGCGGTCCCTGCCTGACGCGGTTGCATCAAGGCGAAACGTCAAATACGTAAGATCCAGACTGACGGGTTACACGCGGCAGATTAGCGCCGCTTGCTTGTGATTAATGTGGGGGACGTCTTCCCCGTCTGTCCTATTGAGAGGTTCCAATGCTGCAGATGCGGCGGCGCATTCATGATGGAGGACGAGCGTCGAGCTGTCGAGAAGACGTTCCTCACTCAGCGTCGCGGAGCAGGTTGCCCGTCCTTTGCGACCACATGAGGAAGGTTTGTGCGTGCCGCGCCGACATCCGTCTTCTTGGCCGGGGATCTGCCCGAGCCGCGAGCCGCGAGCCGTCCTGGTGCATGCAACCAGCCCTTCCTTGGATCGGTCGATTGATACTAAAGCTCGGTATCTGCGATATCTGAGACACGTTGCTGGTAGGGTGCCGCCGGGAGGATCGCGTAAAAGTGACTGACTTGGAAGGAAGACACGAGCTGCAACAATAGGGCGATCAAGCACATCACCGGAACCGGACAACGAACCAAGGGAGCGATATACGGACTAGACATGAGAAAGATAAGGGCATTGGGACGACAAGCTAGATTAGATCAACACTCATCCGGAAGAGGGGAGAAAACACAACGCCTGCTACCTGCCACCAATGCCAATCATAAACAAAGCCCTTATCCGCGACGTCTGGTTGTGGGCGCCTTGCTTCTCGGAGTCGCCGTTGACTTGCCCGACGAACTGACGGGCGAGGCCTGGATGGGGACCTTCTCCTTTCGCTTGCCAAGGGCCTTCTTGGATGGCGCGTTCCAGTAGTACACCATCTGGGCCGCAAGGACAAGGTTGAGCGCGAATCCTGCTACGAATCCATACAGGATCAGCTTATCGTCCACCTCCTGGAACGTGGTGAAGATGCGGACAAGCGACCCGACGAGATAGTTGAAGACCTGTTCGCGCAGATGAGTGATTAGCCGGGGGTATCCGAAGGAAGTAGCTTTGTAAAGATTCAGCAGGAGCCGCGAGGAACTTACAGCAAAGGCGCTCAACTGTCCGGTGCCGCCCTCCTGCCAGATAGCCACTATCTGAGGGACCTTGCTCGCGACGCCCAACGCGCCAGCGCCAGCCTGGAGGTAGCTCAGCGCGTGCATGTCCAGTACCTTCTCACTAAACAGCGTAGCCACGCTGACTGCCAGCGCCGCGACGAAGAGGCCCGCGATGCCCGCCCGCCCGCTGTAGTTCAGGACTAGGACGGTGATGACGACATTCTGGCACAGGATGAGGGCCGTCTCGCCGTACGTGGTGAAGGGGAAGCCATTGCGGACATTGTATGCGAGGCTGATGAGGTAGCTGCTGGTCTCGAGGAGGTATGACAGGAACGAGACGCCCGAGGCGGAGCGCGACCGCACGAGGTTGATGATCTGCGGAACCTTGACGACCGAGGATGCGGCCACGATGCCAATGCCGAGGGCCTTAGAGATAGCGAGCTTGAGGCATTCCGTGTCGGTGACATCAATATCGAGAAGCAGCGACCGGTAGCAAGTATCGCCGATGATGGACACGCCAAGATCACGGATGGGCGCAGGCAGGTTGTGCGTAATGGGCTGCAGAAATGGCTGCAGGGTAGACCGAAGAGACTCCATGTTGGATCCTTGAATTAGGGCTCGCACTCTGCAGTATCTGCTTCTGTTAGATATGCCTCCACAGTAATGAGAGTTATAGCGTCAAAAGGGGTGGGAGTTCTTATATCCGTACCTTGTAAGTATGATAGAACGCCCGTCAGTCTTGAAAGGGCGTAACTATCAGAGCCAGCTTTGCACACAATCCACGAGGCTGCACAGTGAAGTCAGCAGGGCTAGTGAAGACCGCCGATCAATTTAGGCCGATGCTATTGGTGAAAAGTGGTGTGGCGCCGGGTCCCCAGGTCAACCAAATTTTGTTTGGCTCGGCGGCTCTTCGTAGGTAACTTATGTTGAAGATTTATTGTCACACGGCCACGAAGATATGCAGCCCGCGCAAGCAGAAAGATGAAGATAGACGAATACCCTTCCCAGCCATGTGTACAAGATCAATACATACACGTCCCAGAATCCGCTGAGACCGCAAACGATGCCAAAAGCCGCCAGTTGTTTCCCGGAGCCCATCCGTCAAGTCATCAGGTTCCAGAATACCCAGCATTGCAAGAACAAGTACAGCACACACATTCTCTCAAGAGGAAGTCGTTACCCATTTTTAGAGCGGGTCTTCCATCTCAGATGCTCAAGCGTTCTTACGAGGTCGCCCACGGCCGCGACCAGTTCCCGTAGCCTTCTTCGGAGTTGCCTTCGGAGTGATCTGCTTCGAAACACCTCTCGGCTTCGGAGCAGCCCTCTTCTTCGGGGCAGCCGTCTTCATAACGGCCTTCTTGGTCGGCGACTTGGCCTTCTTTTCTCTAGGCTTCCTGGGCTCCTTAGGTCCCTTCGCGCTAGTCTTCCTCTTGCTTGCCGTGAATTTCTTCAGGAGGTCGGTGGCATGTGCCAGGTTCCTCTTAGGCTCCCAGGTGTTAGCCTCTACATCGTAGCCCTTCCATTTAACCAGGTAGAGGTGCTCCTTGGTGTCGTCATCGACGCCTGAGTCAAGTATTGCCTCTACCTCGAACTCGTCTCCGGCGGGCTCCGCAACATCAGTCTTGGGTTTCTTGGGCCTGCCTCGAGTGCCTTTGGGCTTCTCCTCTTTCTTACTCTAGTCCAGTCTGTCAGCATACGATCTGCGCCAAGATTTGTAGGAAAGGGTCCCTACACCGCGGGGCGCTCTTTGCCGCACATTGGCTGCCTCCTTGATGGCGGCATCGGCCTTGTTCGCAGCGGCGCGTCCGTGAGCGGCTCTCTTGGCCGGTGGGGCATCCACCTTGTCTGCTGCCTTGCGCTTCCTCGACACCGTAGAGGGAGCCGCAGTCGCGGACTTAGTTGATCGAGGAGTCTTGGCCGGAGCAGGGGTCTTAGCTGGGGTTGATGTGCGAGATGACGCTTTGGATGGCCTGCCAGCCTTCTTCTGAGCAGCCGAAGCTGGGGTTTCAGCTTCCGTCTCCTCCATGATGGCGACAATTGGGACGGCAGGAATATCAGCAATATCGCCGTTGTCCTCTGACTCCTCCTCGAGACGAACTACGGTCTCATGCGCCTCAATCGCGACGTCCACCTCGACCGCTGCAGCGGCGATAGGACCAGAGCGGACCGGATCCTCTAGATCTGGCTCTGCACCCTCGGGACCAAAATCCGGGATCTCTGGAATCTCGAAGTCGTTGCTAGTGGTACGCGTGAGTATGCGGTTCATGCGCGTTGAATATGACATGTAATAGACAAATAGGCGAGGTGAGATGGCTGTTTCTCATGCGCCTTGTTGTAAGTATGGTAGAAAAACCTACATATCGTCATCCACAAGAAGAGGCATGTTGTCCACTTCAACCTCTGGCCCTCTGTTGAAAAGACTTCTAGAGAGCAGGGAATTCATACGAGGGAGGAGCGACCAACGCCAGGATAATCCTCGAGCTTAATACGTGCGCGCAACGGCTTTGCTGGGCTGCGAGAACGCGTCAACAAGCCGCAAACCACTGGAAGACAGGCGCTAACTTACTCGCGTTATCTCAGTAGAAGGTCGGCGACGAACACGACGATGAGCTTGATGGCTTTATGTTGTGCGATGGAGCGTCCGTCTGCAGTTCTGTTTAGTGATAATACTCCTTGGTCGCAACTTCTGCTTGTGAAATAGCGCGGCATCAACCACGGCCCAGTCTGAGGTACCTTCGTCTCAGCTGACTGGCGGAGAAAATTATGAAAAAAATACTATAAAACCCCATGAGCGCAGGCTTACCGGAATAAACTGAGTCGAGGTGAAAGGAAATGGAGTGCGACGGTGTTCGAGAGAGGTGATCGGGCTCTCTCAATCGCGACTGGAGCATGGGTAAACAACCTGTTCGTAGAGGTAATGTGGGACTAACCGAAAGCGACTAGCTCTAAGTTTGGATGAGCGTGCCGTTCTCATGTCTTGTGCGTAAATTAATGTTTTTTACCGTAATTCTACAAATATCTCTAGTAAGTTTCCTGATCACCCCTTCACTTTCTGGATGGCATTTGCAGCAAGTGCCCTTGCTAGGTGAGACGGAGAGGGGCTGAATTAAGGTTCCTCGGGCCGGCAAGAGGATGGAAGCCTGGGCTTTTGGATCTCGTTGCATGCAAGTGTGAAGAAAAGCAGCGGAGACGAGCTCTTTGCCCCAGTTCTCCGCCCCAGCTTGCAATATTATGAGCATGACACCCCAAGGGAGATACAGTCCGCCATATATCATAGAATCTATTATCCTCTATTCCTATCCCACCAGGGAATCTCCTTGGAAATATCAATCTCACGAAATGCTAGGGACAAAACAACCGTTTCATCGCCCATTGAAGCTATGCTATCATGAGGCAACACTGCTGTCAATCTACGTCTTCAATCGGTTCTCCATCATCATCGAGTTCTTGGACACGACCTTCCCGATATGCCTGCTCGACTGGATTCTGGACATCGATAATTCCCGTCTTCTTAAGTCTGCTGTGGTATTAGTTATTCTGCCATGAGGAGGAGGAGGGGAGGGGAGGGAGGCGAACCTCTCGAACAGCACGAATAGTCTTTCAGCTTCCCTTTCCTTCTCTTCCTGGCTCATCTCCGGTATATCGGGTAGATCCTCTCTGTCGAGGAATTGGCCGGTAACAGGATTGGTCGGCCTGTTGCCATGACTCTCATCGCCTGTGCCGTGCGCTCCTGATGCGTTCTCTGGAACTGGGATATTGTTCTGAAAGAGGAATCCGGAGGCGAAGCCATAACCGACGTTCTCCACAAACCTAGAGGCATCCTTGTCGGACAGCTCGAACAATAAGTGAGAGATGGCGTCTCTTAGTTGAGGAGCCACTGGGTTGGTAGAATTCCGTAGCAATCGTGAAGCCAGTGATCCGCCTTTGCCTAGGACATTCTGCCGGTCTTCTTCAGCCGGCAAGAGCCTCTTCCTGATCTCTACTCTAACGCTCTCAGGTGCGTTTTCGTTCATCTTGCTGATGACACCTACTAGAGGCGTGACTACCTGTTCCAGTTCATTATCGGAATATTGCGTCGTTGACATGTCCAGAAGCTCGACGAGCCGGTCCACGACGGCGGCTGGCTGAGCTTCTGGGAAAAGGGAAGACTGAACGCTCTTGTCTTCGAGCTGCAGGTTAAGCAGTGCATTGACAAGTTGCCCAAACGGAGGGTCGAGTGGTTTCGTCGGCGGCAAGCTGTGCTCGGTCAATATCGTAACTATGTGGGGTATCCCGGATGTGAATGAGCTGATGCGGCCGGTGCAGAAGTGAGTAACATTGAATAGCAGCTTCAGCGTTTCAGACAGCGCCATGTCTTCCATCGGATCGACCTTTGCCTTGCCAGCCTTCGTGGAGTGATCAGCGGCACGCTTAGCGTGTCTCGCGAGGTTTTGCACTATGGAATCGGCTAGGTGGTGTTGATCGATGAGCTTGGTCAGGCTGATATTTGTGTTGTAGGTGGTGAGAAAGACAACCCTTGAGACGAGGAATTCATCGTCTAGATTGTCCTGCTTGAGCATCTCGCAAGCTTCAGCCTCATAGCCCAAGTCCACAAACTTCTGCCTGGTCCCCTCCTCGAGGACTAGGGAATTGGCTAGGACCCTGAGCGCATTCTGTGACGTCGTCTTAGAGGCGCTTTCGAATGCATACCTAGCAAGTGTTTCGATGCCCTGCATTTCTATCAGCGCTCGGAAACTTGATAGGCTGCAGAACCACCAAAGGCGCGCACTTCTTTTGTGAAGATAGGGTCCGCATTTCTCGGGTCCCTTCCATAGACCTTCAGCTCCTCCAGGGCAGCGTCAAGTTCTGAAGCAAGCATGTCAATAGCTGGTAGAGGTATTGATCATTAGGTCAAAATTGCTGACCTTGAGTTGGAAGAGCTTTTTCCTGCAGATCCCGAGTTAACTTGTTCAAGAGCATGGTGACCGCCTCGAGCTTCCCTATCCGGAGTCAGCGCTGAGAAGATGATCCATGGCCGAATTTATCAAAGCTCACTAGTGCCCATCATGAGGTTGCCCGTCGTGATGTTCCCCGAGGGAGCCATCTAGGTATTTCCCACAGCGGTAGAGGGCTGTCCGGCACACCTGCCAAGGCCAATAGCGGCCTAGAAGCCAGAGACTTATCTATGCTTCGGCCAAGGCTTCTCGAAGGGACGAGAGCTCCTTATGGAAACGTGTCGATTTAGCTCGTCACGGGAAGAATACACGAATGAGCAATGCTGCAGAAATCGACAGAGCTGGGAACACAAGTGTAGACCTCGGACGAAGTGGATTGTGTAACGTGCAAATTGCTGTGGCAGCCAGGGGAAGAGGATCGCGGGGCAGCTCCGCAAGATATCGGGTGTTTGAGCGCCTCGAAACCCAGAAATGGAGGAGCAACGCCTATATCTCACGAAGACGCTACATTTACTACTACATGATAGACCCGAGTGGAAGGATCTCCTGTATCTGGACGTTCAACTATTCCGTCTGGGCTCGCATCCGAGCTCTGTACCTACCCGGGTCTCTACGTACCTCGTGGGAAGTGCTCCAATGCAAGCCACACAAAGAGGGGAGAGGGGACATGGCCCGTGCGCACCTGAGGTTAGTTGTGGCTTTTAGCTTGCAGAGCGCGTTCGTGCGCACCCCTGCACGTTTGGCGCCTGGCCATTTAAACCGTCCCGCGAAAAGTCGCGTGAATCGACCGCGACCGTGTCTTGGTGATCCGAGCTTTGCACTTTGGAGAGGCTGGAAAGACACCGTCTTCTCCATACTAATCTGGAGTCGTCCCTACCTACCTATCTGCTCCTCCACGTCACCAAGCTCCTTCAGCTTCTCCGCCTGTCCTTCTTCCGCGTTGTACATCCTGCGTTCGAAGTCCTTGTTCTGTTGTTCATCGTGCTGTGTCTCTTTGGACCTTTCGGCTCTTGTCGCGACAGTAATTATTCGAGATTCTTTTGCACGAGGGTTCCGCATGAGCCAGCAGCGAGGGAGAGCATTTGACTCTGCTGGTGTGCGGTTGTAGGTGACACCGACACAGCAAGAGCGAGTCAGCTCTTGGCCATGGGATCAACAGCTATTGCCTCGAGCGTCCTCGATTCTTTACCGCCTCGGCCTCCCACTCCGCCTCGAGATGCGAAACATGCGCTCAACCCGTTGGCGAAGCCTGCGTTGTCTGCAGACCCAACTCTGAGTCTGCAAACGCCCCCTGGAATCCACGAGCCCGATTCGGGCTCCTCTTCGACGTCGCGTAGGAAACGGGTTGGTTTCTCCGCTAAGGCAGAATACAAGGAGATCGCCCCGTACGCAGAAGGCGAAGCAACAAGGAACCATCCCACGCCCGTGTCATTACCATCTAGCTCCGCGAGGCCCGTCAAGTCGATACTCAAGGCGACGTCAACCCCAAACCCCATCGATCCCCTCACCGGCAACTATTTCGATATCAACAACCCTGGGCAGATAAACATTGTCACGATGCTAGACTCTACCATTCAGCAGCTCGCCGGAGCTGACAGGAACTCCAAGTTGGACGCTTATATGATGCTGGGTCGCGCATTGAAGGCGTCGAATAACCTTCCGGACCGCATTGCGCTTCAGGACAAGATGAGCCTTTTCATGCAGTTCATCCAGCGGGACATGACCACCAAGAATTCTCACGGCTCTCTTGATACGTCTCTGGTGAACCATTCCCTCAACCTCCTCATCACCTTCCTTCATTTCCCCGCTATCGCATCGACGTTGTCCAACGACTTTGGGGTCTTCATAGTGGATCACTGCATCCGTTCTTTCGAAGATAAAAATGTGCCAAAGGATATCATCCGCCACCTGATGCAGGTCATAGCCTTCCAGAACTTTTCTCCAAAGGTCATGACATCGGATCGCGTCGGTCGGCTTGTGGCAACTCTACATAAAATTGAAGAATATCTGACGGGCAAGAGCATCGTCATGTCTCGCATTCACATATACCGCAAGCTCATCAAGCAATGCAAACAACAGATGTTGTTGCATACGGATTGGCTGCTCGACCTCTTCACTGACATGCTCAGCAGCATGAGGGAAATTCGATCCGCAGCGATCGCGCTGGGCTTAGATGCTGCCTACACCCTCGGTCGAGAGAAGCTTATGGCGAGGAGGGTAATGGAAATCCTTCAGTTGACATTTCAGGAGCAGAAGTACATAGAGTACTATGCGTACCAGCTCACTAAGATGATAGAGAGCAAGACGGAGTCTGCGTCAGTGCCCCAAATTTGGAGCGTCGTCATCCTCCTTCTACCGGGCCCTGAGAAATGGGATTTCTTCCTTCCCTGGCTCAAGATCATCCAACTTTGCTTCAACAGCCCTGACTATCAAACGAAACAGGAAGCCAATTTCGCATGGTGTCGCCTGACCTACAAGATACAACTCGACGATCGCGGCCTCGCGAAGATGATAGCAACGCTCAGCGGCCCCCTCGCCAGCCAGTTGAAGCGTAGGTCAACGGGAAAGCACTCCGAAGACCTTCGAAGAGTCGTTCTTGGCAGCATCTGCAACATCTTCTACTACGCATTCAAGCCGAATGCAAACCTCACCCTTCTTGACAAGTACTGGGACGATAGCGTCAGACCACTGATGGAGAGACTCTTGGATGGAAAACTAGAGAGAGCTAAGGAGAACATGACGCAGGCCAGCACGATTCTTTCTGGCCTGTTTGACAGCTCCACGCCCCGGTTGTGGAAGGAGGATCATGTCGTCGATAAGCCCCTCGTCAGGCCGGAGGAGTTACCCGCCATTGACGCCAAATGGGTGAGACGAAATGCCTCTAAGGTCTTCGCGATTGTCGGCCCGATAATCGAGACAAACTTCTTGGAATTGTCGGTCTCTGGCAGCACGACATATAAGCTCTGGAAATCGCTCGTTGGCTCTGTAGCTTCGGCTGCGTCGAAGGAGATCAAGGTGTCTGTGGACACGGCAACCTTCATGGCTCATGCCTTTGGCGTCTTGATGAGGATATGGACGAAAGGCCTAGCTGGAACCGACTATGATTCTGAAGAGCCACTACGATTTCTCGGCGCTGCAAAGGAGTTTGTCCTAATTCTAGTCGACTCCCTGGGAGTTCTCCCCTTCACCGAGAAGCTGCTTGCCATGAGCAAACCCAACAACTTCGTCCCGGTGGCAACGCCATCCCATCGGACGAATAAGAATGTGGGACTTACAAAGTCACCTTTGCTCCATCTCTTCTCAATACTTTCTTCTTTGCCTCCCGGAGTACCTGACGACGAATCGTTTGCGGGATTCTTGCAGCCTATCTTTGCGCCATTCTTTGCCTCAAGAGGCGATAAGGCCCAAGCCGATCTTGCTCAAGAACTTCTGCAAACCGTACCCTTCGACTCTCTGCTGCCATACGGACCCTGGTTATTTGTTTCGAAAAAGATCGAGGCATCTCTCGACGCTACTCAGCACAGTCATCAGACCACGGGTTCCGGCAGTGAGCCTCCCATCGGCCACGAATATCGTGATATTGTCAAGGTCCTGGAGCGGGGTCTCAGATCAACCCCCAACTTACCTTTCACTTGTTGGCAATCGCTATTTGTCGCTGTTTCCGAGCGTGTCAGGGACGAAACTGGGGATGCTGGTCTTGCCATTGTCGTGGTTGAGCACCTTGCGAAGGCACTCATAGAACTGGTTACAAACCACGAGGAAGGGGCCATCCCTCCCACTTATCTCAATGCTGCTACCGCGCTGATGGTGGCCTCGACGCATCCAAGAGATCGCCAGGCGGTTGAAGCAGCAAGGCGGCGTCTCTGGGGCAGTGCGATGACAGGGTCCCGATCCGCATCGTTCGACCCGTTGGAAAACGTCTACAAGCTGGAATCCATGCTTCTGGTTTCTTTGTATGACCAGTTTGAGCATTACGACCCCGAGAAATTCGTCGTCCCCCTTCTCAAGGAGATTAGTTCCTTTCTTGACCGGTGCAACAGTGAGCTTCTTGTAAGGTCCCTGGTGCTTCTTCAGGATGGGCTTGCTTGCTGGATCCGGGATGGAAAGAACCTGCTGAATGGTCGCCAGTCTCCGGCTGCTCTTGAAGCGGTAAGTCACGGTCGCCAGAAAATTCCGATGGTCTGCTAACAGTGAATAGGTCAAGCTTCTCAGCGGGAAGATCTGCACCCTGCTGACTGATTTCGAGCATCCCGAAGATATTCCGCTCGCTTCTCTCGAAAGCTTGCTGTGTGCTGCTTTCGATAGCAAGCACCAAAACATCGTCAACACGATTTGTACAATGTGGAACAGGCTATTCGACAACACCACGGAGATCCAATACCCTGAGAGGTTGAGGGATCTTCTCATCTCTATTCATCCTTTTGTGGACATCGTCTTGCCCGGCTTAGATGTCTCCAGCTTCGAGTCCGCGTCTCACCAGCCTGCCTTCTTGGAATCGCAAGAGGATGCGATGTTGCTAGACCTACCCTCCCCAAGGTCTGCCATCAAGTCCCTTGCGCGACCTTCTTCATCTCATCGTTCCTCTCCTATATCTGTCGACTTGTCGATGTCAGCAAGTCGCCGCCGCTTTGAGGCGACTCCAACACCCCGAGCATCAAAGCCTTTACGGCAGAGCGCGACGCCCAAGCTCCGCCATGATGACTCGCAGGTTCAGTTTGCTGCCATTGACTCATCGCCGCTTGCCCATGCGCACGAGTCCCAGAACTTGACTGATCGGCAAATGGAAGTCAGAGAGCGGCAGAAGGAAAATGCTGTGCTTTTTCCTGAAATTCGTTCAAGTCCTGGCGCGACCAAGGATAAGGCTGTTCCCCCTGTCTTGGCTTCTCTGCCGGTAGCTCCGCAAAACCCTCTTGAGCAGGACAAGGCCACTACTCCCGAGCCGGATGGCGATTTTGAAGAGTATATCACGTCGACACCAACGCCGCGGAGAGGCCAGCCGGTTATCTTGCCCGATCAGGAATTGCCCGATCTACCCTCACCTGGGACACCTCGGAGATATCCTCTGTTATCTGAGCTACAGAGGTCCAGGAGTGGAAGTTCCATTGATGAATGGACGTTCGAATTCTCTTCCTCCCCAGTGTCCGGTTCCCCAAATCCCCGACATCACATAGGATCGGCAGCACAAGCTATGGAACTGGATGAGGTTAATGAGAATCTTCAGCCTGATGGCTTGGAGGTGAGTGGTGGCGAGACTGAAGAGGCTCTAGCGACTGCTGCAGAGAAGGGCAGGAATCGTGTCGGAGAGCACGCAGAGCCGGTCGAGTCATCTCCGGCCGCGCTCCCAGCACAGAGGTCGACTGCCGACGTTCCCTCAACACCGTCGCGGCGTCTACGATCAATGGCCGCGCTAGGCTCTGAGAGCGATGATGTCTTCATGGATGCCCATAGTAGTCCTATCCAGCGTACTCCAAGGCCCAAGGCCAGGTCCAACCAGCCGACGCCTTTGCAAGTCTCTTCGGCGGTTGCGGACAACAATCAGTCTTTCGAGGTCAGTGATGTCGATGAGCGGAGCCTGATGAGGGTGGCGGCCGAAATGGAGCGTCGTGGGGCCAGACCTCAACCAGTGGACAGTGATCTTCCCAGCTCTCAAATAAGCAATGCAGATGAGCCGGAGACTCGGGAGTGTATCACTGTGGGAGGCGAGAAGAGGCGTCGCGGTCGCCCAAGAAAGCACAAGCTAGCGTCCAGTTCTGCGCCGGTGCCACCAACTCCTGTGGTATTGTCAATCCCAGCCGTGGAGAAAGTGGCTCCGCCGAGCCCTCAGGAAAAGCCGGTAGAAGGGAAGCGTGGGAGGAAGAAGAGGAAGCGGTCTCATTCCAAGACACAACGGGAGGCGGGCAGCAGTGCGAAGAAACAGAAACATCAAGAATCCGGTGACGAAGTCTTGGAGTTAGCTGATGGTCAGGCTGACTCGGTCGCCGGAGGGATGCTCATCTCGGGGGTTCCGCAGCAGCAAAAGCCGATCCCCTTTGTGGATGCTGCGGTACAACCTATGGGAGTATTTGACGAGAATGAGGTGTCAGACCTCTCAATGGACAATCCAGCCGCAGTCTTGCCTACGGAAGATCCGGTTCTCGAAGAGGCTCTATTGGAGGTGGATTCCATGGAAATTGATGCAATGCACGCAGACGACGACATTCAGTCGCAAATAGCTCAAGAGGCTGATGAGGCTATGGGACGCACCAAAGAGTATGCAAGGCCCGCGGAAACGTCGACGGAGGTGGATGCCAACCCTATGAAGGAGAGGGAAGAAAGTGAGCAGGGGGAGCCGCTTGACACCCAGGCACCCGCAAGGCAGGGAGACGACAAGGCAGAAGCAGCGGAGACGCCGAAGAGCAAACTGGGCGAGCTCATGGGCTTCCTCCGTTCTGGTCTGGATATTCTACGGTTCTCTAGATTCTCGCGTGAGGAGGTATATGAAGTTGAGGACATGTTCATGGATATGAAGAGGGAATTGTACGAGGCGGAGAGGCGTGGCAGGCAGGACAGACAGTGAGTCGCCTGTCTTCCCTGAGATGCCTCGCCTCGGTTCTGGGTCGGATAGGCTTGTACGGATTATATCATGTCGCCGGCGTTATGAGGAGAGAGGGGCGGGACGGCGGGCGTCATTGTGTCAGGACAGTCAACGAACGGCATAGCTAGTAATGCATCCAACTGGAAGTTTCAAGACAAGTCATTCTCGTCAACGCCGTCAGCTCTGCCTCCCATTCTTGACCCGACGATGATGGCTGAAGCACCGGGATCCGTCTCGGTCAAGACGGGTGGACGGTACGACCCACCGCCACGGAGCCACCGTTTTTGAGCTGGGCAAATGTGTTTCAGGTGTGCATGGTGTGTCTTTCCCCTCTCTAATGGGGCCGTCACTTGGAGGTTAAGACACCTTTAAGTAGCGCTACTACCCCGCCATGACATCTGGGCCTGACGTGAAGTGCGCGATCACCGTCTCCAGACGAAATATACCCATCACCTTCAGGATCACGATTTGCTGTCCGTCTTTTTCTGCGCCTACATTTCTCATATCACGGCCCAAAGGAAATACACCCCGGTCAGACCACTAGACAGCAGCAATCGACCATGGTAGACCGGCCAAACAAGCCCTCGGCGCTCGCCAGCACGCCGGGCCTGCCCCCGCAGGCGCAAGTCAGCATCTCCCACGCCAACTCGCGCGTCTCGGCCGTGCTGCCCACCGGCGAGAGCGTCGAGGTCCTGCTACATGGCGCCACAATCATCAGCTGGAAGGACGCCGCCGGCGACGAGAAGCTGTGGCTCAGCGAGTCGGCCAAGCTCGACGGCTCCAAGGCCGTGCGGGGCGGCATCCCGCTCGTCTTCCCGGTGAGTCTCTCCACTGCTTTCTCTTCCCTGTGTCTCGCTGTTCTCTATTTTCCCCGTCCTTGAAGCCCTTGTCTGTTCGCGTTTAAGTTGCCTAACGGATCCTCCGTGCAGGTCTTCGGCACCGCCCCGGACCACGCCGCGACCTCCAAGCTGCCGCAGCACGGCTTCGCGCGGACGTCCCGCTGGGAGTTCCTGGGCAAGTCGACGAGCGAGTCAACGCCCAGCGACACGGCCGACTTGTCCGTCAAGCTGGACTTCGGACTCAGCTCCGCCAACCTCGACGCCGAGACCCGCGCTTTGTGGCCGTACGACTTCGGCCTCATCTACAGCGTCACCCTGGACCGTGGAGGGCTGATCACCAGCCTGATCGTCACCAACGAGGGCACGAAGGCGTTTGACTGCCAGGTGCTGCTGCATACATACTTCAAGGTGAAGGTGAGTCGCTACGGTCTCTAGAGCTTGTAGTGGGGGTATGAGACACGACTGGGCTGCGCTGACAGGCTGTCTGTATCCAGGACATCACAAAGGTGGAGGTCACCGGCCTCGAGGACTCCGAGTACATCGACAAGGTGGACAGTCTCGCGGCGAAGAAGCAGGCCGGCGCGGTGACATTCGCGGGCGAGACGGACCGCATCTACACGCCAGCCAAGGCCCCCTCGGCGCCGGTCGCCGTCGTCGAGGCGGGCAAGAAGAAGTACAGCGTCGTGCGTGACAACCTGACCGACGTCGTCGTCTGGAACCCCTGGGTGGAAAAGGCCGCCGGTATGGGCGACTTCTCGCCCAAGGACGGCTGGAAGAACATGGTCTGCGTCGAGGCCGGCTCCGTCAAGGGGTGGCAGACGCTGGAGCCGGGCGATGCGTTCGAGGGCGCGCAGACGATCACGGCGTCGTGACTCGGGCCGAAAGGGGGAGGGAGGTTGTGATAGGGAGCGATCCCCGGGCGGTGGATGTGAGCAGGCGAAGGACCCAGACACAGGAGAACCAAAGTGGAGGAAAAGTTTCGTTGCCTCGACATGCTAGCATCCTACGTGCATTTCAGCGCAGAATACAATCTGCGACGTCCATGACCTGACGACGACAATATACAGTGCCAAGTGCAAAATCGCACGAGATGCTATCCGTGTAAATATGTGCCACGATGATTTCTTCACATGAGTAGAGCGCAAATGCCTTACGACCGACTTTTCGTGCCCGCCCAAAAACGCCGTTCCAAATGCCCCATTTCCCTCCCATTCCTCTCTTATAGAAACCCCCGAAACCGTCCTTCAGACGGCCTTCTCGGCCCTCTCGCTGCGGTAGTGGTCCGCGATCAGGAATGCCATCTCGAGCGCCTGCTTCTCGTTGAGGCGCGGGTCGCAGAAGCTGGTGTAGTTGGTCGACAGGTCGTCCTCGTCGAGGTTCTCGCTGCCGCCCAGGCACTCGGTGACGGCGTCGCCCGTGAGTTCGAGGTGCACGCCGCCGAGGTAGCTGCCCTGCTCGCGGTGGATGCGCAGCGACTCGCGCAGCTCGCCGAAGACGTCGGCGAAGTGCCGCGTCTTGACGCCGCCCGCCGTCGACCGCGTGTTGCCGTGCATCGGGTCGCACTGCCACACCACCGTCCCGGCGTGCTCGCTGTCCTCCACCGCCCGGATGTGCAGCGGCAGCAGCTCGGCGACCCTGCCGGCGCCGTAGCGCGTGATCAGCGTGATCTTGCCTACCTCGCGCGAGGGGTTGAGCGTGCGCAGCAGGGCGAGGAGGTCGCTCGTCGGCGTCGTCGGGCCGACCTTGATGCCGATGGGGTTGGCGATGCCGCGGAAGAACTCGACGTGTCCGCCGTCTATCTGCCGGGTGCGGTCGCCGATCCACAGGAAGTGCGCCGACGTGTCGAAGTAGAGCTTGCCGTCTGGGGAGGAGGAAGAAGACGGCTGTGCGTGGTGGCCATTCGTGAGAGGTGATCCCTTGGATGCGGTAGCGGTGGGGTCTTCGAGCAAGCGGGTCATGCACTGCTCGTACTCAAGCAGGAGACCTTCGTGGCTGGTGTAGAGATCCACGGTATCGAGCTTGTCGTTGCCCGCGGCGCCGATGGTGCGCATGAAGCGCAGCATGTCGGTCAGGAAGTTGACGGCCTCCTGGTACTTAGCCTTCAGCTTAGGGTCGCGGACATGGCCCAGTCCCCAGTTAAGAGGCCGGTGCAGGTCTGCAATTCCCGAGGAAATGGCGGCCCTGATGTAGTTGAGAGTAGCTGCGGAATAATGGTAGGCTCTATAATATGTTGTCAGCACTTTCTTGCAGCAGAAACAGCGATGGGTTTCCGACGCACTTAACAAGTCTCCCGGGGTCCAACTCCCGCTCATCTAGGGGAAAGCCATTTAGGATGTCGCCCCTGAAGGATGGGACCTCCTTCCCATCAACGATCTCCGTGGGGCTTGATCTCGGCTTCGCATACTGACCAGCCATGCGCCCGATACGGACAACACGCTTGTCCGCGCCCCAAATGAGAACGAGGCTCATCTGCAGCAGTAGCTTGATCTTGGACTCAATAGCGTCCTGCTCGCAGTAGTCGAAGAGCTCGGCACAGTCGCCTCCCTGGAGGAGGAAGGCCTCGCCCCTGGCGACGTCCCGCAGATGCTGCTTGAGCTTCATGATCTCCGCAGGAGTCACGATGGGAGGCAACTTCTTTAGCTCCGCGGTGGCCTTGTTAAGGGCCTTCTGGTCGGCATACTCGGGGGATTGCTTGATGGGCTTTGACCTCCACGACTCCGGCGACCAGGCCGGAGCGGTGGTCTTGGGCCCGTCCGGTGAGGTCATGATATTCAAGGCTTATGTGTCGACGGCGTCTTAGAAGAAACGGCCTCTCGTCTCACTGCTTGGGAAGAGAGACTCTCCAGAACTTTCCGTTCAAGTGTCTCGAACAAAACTTGAGCCGGGACAAGGAAATTGGAATCACAATCGATCTACACTGCGACTTGTGTTCTCATGTTACCAAGCCCATGAGTCAAAAAGGGCGAAGACCTTGAAAAGAAACGGGGCAGCTACAAACGGTGTTCAATAGCCGCTTTGGCCAATAGAAACGGTCAATCCGTCCAAGCATTTTCACGGACCAGGTATCCTCCAGGTACCTCTTGGGGTACACCGAGCCTTCACCTCTTTTAGCGGCCACAGCTAAGGTACCTGGCTACCTTCAAAAGCTGGTGGGTTGTGCACCTCTCAAACCACCTGCATCCAACTGCCATCCACATTTTCACCAAAGGAACTTCAGGCTCATTAGTATCCCAACGACATCCTCGATTGACCAGCCCGCCGCCTACCCGCCGAACACTGCCCAAGCACAGCAAAGCACAAGAAACCCCGCAGCGCGGAAAACGAACCACAGGCACAATGGCGGAAGAGCGACAGCCCCCCGCCGTGGTCGAAGGCGCCACGGCCGGCGACGTCGAGGATGAGGTCCAGTCGACGGCCAAGTCTGCCGAGGATAGGAAGGCCGCGGCGGCGCTGGCGAAGCTCGACGGCCGCGACGACGACGCCGCCGGGGCGTCGCACCAGGTCGACCAAGAGGGGCTCAGCAGAGCCATGAACCGGCTGGGCGCGGGCGGTGCGAAGGCCGGCGACGGGGGAAAGGAGGTAGCTGCTAAGAAGGTCAAGGTCGACCCTGCGGACGTCGCTCTCCTCGTAAGTACATCGGTGTTTGCATTTACGTCCTGATGCGGCGGGGCGGGGGGGTGATATCAAGGCGAGGGAAATGGGAGAGCACTGTTGCTGATAGCATTGATTCTTGATAGGTCGACGAGCTGGACTTGACGAAGCCTAAGGCGACGGAGCTCCTGAAGCAGCACGACGGTGACGCTGTCAAGGCGTTGAGGGCTTTCGTTTCCGTGAACTAGAGTCTCCGAATGCGACGAGGACAAAGAGTTAGAAGGCATGGTTGGGCGTTGGAGTTCATCACGATGGTTCAACATTGGGGTTCCTATCTAGGGGGTCTGGGAATGGTAAAAGTACGTATATATATCTGGCATTCGAGTGCCTCTACCTCTCCGCATGTATCCTGACGCTGACTCTATCTCTATAGGTATCGTTGCTTAGAAACAGGAAATAGTACAATGCACGCGCATAGCTTGTTACCTCCCCATGATGAACTCCTGCTTGACACATCTAGGCTCCCACAGATCCGTCTCGTCGCCCATCCACGACGGCCCCCGCGGCGGCATCTTGAACCCCGGCCCACCAGGGCCCGTCCTGTTGCCTCGCGCGCCGTCATCCGGTGAGCCGTGTCCGCGACGGCCCTCGTGATTCGGAGGCGGCCCGTCTCCGCCGGGAGGTCCTCCGCCGGGAGGTCCTCCATCGGGCGGTCCTCCACCCGGCGGTCCTGTTCCGTTCCGCGGTGGTCCCCTACCCCTTCCCCCGCCCCCGGGCCCGCCTCCGCCCCCAAACGCTATGAGCGGCCACATGGGGATGTAGCACCGCTCGTCCCACGCGCAGACCTCCTTACAGCCCACGTACTCGCCCTCCCACCCCAGCCACGCCGTAAGCTCCGCGATGCCCTCGCGCCAAGCCCCGACCCGTCCCTCCAGGGACAACACCGCCTCGCGGTCCTCTGTGGGAGCAGCGATGTTCCGCGCCCACGCGCCCTCGATCTCGAAGCTAAGCGTCAGCAGCACGGAGCAGACCGCGCCGTACGTCTCTTCCACCGCCCAGCGCAGGTCCCGTTCCTCCGGGCTGAGCGGAGAGACGCCCTCGTCGGGCGCCATGAGCCTCGTGTACCGGTACCGGCAGCGGGAGTACGTCTCGCCGAACAGCTTTGAGCGGGTCGACCAGGCGTCCTCGCGGTCCGCGGACGACGGCGGGTACTCCAGAAAGGCCACGGCGAACAAGTGGCTCTGCGCCCGCACCTCGGCCAGCCAGTCCCTCGCCGCCGTGCGGTTCCGCAGGTCCGGAGGCGCCGCGGCGAGCTGGCTGTCCAGCATGGTCAGGTGGTCCGTGGTCCGCTGTACGATCTCCGCCGTCATGCCCACCCAGTCCGCGCCGGTGCAGTCCTCCCCCCGTAGCAGCGCCCTCAGCGCCCTCTCCGAATCCACCCTCATCATGGCCGCCTCCTCGGGTACAACCGCCGCGAGGTGATGGTACCTCCGCCGCCGCCTCAGCTGGTTCAGCGCCACCGTCCTGTTCCCCTCCGCCCCTTCGCCCTTCCAGATCCCTTGGTCGGTCAGGTTCAGGGCGGGCCGCTCGTCGAGCGCGCGGTTGAGGGACTGGTTGGCGAAGCGCGGCGCGTAGTAGCTCAGCAGGCCGCAGCCCAGGACCTTGGCGCGCACCTCGCCGGCGCCCGGCCCCGCGCGCGTCGACCCGTAGTGCCACGTCGCGCTGTCGAACCAGCCCCAGGCCTGCGCCTGCACGAAGGGCTCCTGGTCGCGGGTGCGCCGCCAGTTGGGCGGCGCCGGCGGGTGCGACGGGTCGACGACCCTGTCCGTGCGCGTCGGCCGCGGCGGGAGGCTGTAGTACGACGTCTCTAACTGTCCCGCCGCCTCTGCTTGCATGACCTGCCCGTGGACGTCGGCGCCGGTGTTGCTACTTCGCCGCTCCCAGCCGTCTCCCCCGCCATCCCCATCGCCGTCCTCTGCCGGGAGCAGCGGCGCCGTGATGTTCAGCTGCGTCAGCAACCGCAGGCTGCCGCTCGTGAAGTCGCACCAGATCATCTCGAACCCGGCGTTCATGCGCACCACGCCCTCGAAGCCCCAGCCCTCGCCGCGGAGCCCGGCGTCCAGCAGCCAGTCGCACAGCCCCCGCGCGCGGTCGTACTCGGGCGCCAGGCCCCGGAAGGGGAACCCGCTGTCGCCCTCGGGGCCCGAGACGTTGCCGTAGACGTGCAGCATCTGCGTGTCCAGCTGGCCCAGCCCCATCAGGGCGGCGGACTCGCCGTCGAAGTAGAGCGCCCGCACGGGCCGCGTCGTCTGGTAGGTCAGCAGCCAGGAGTTGCGGGTCGAACCCATTATGCCGTAGGACATCTCGCTGCGTAAGTCAGTTAGTAACGGGTGGCTCGCCGGGGAGAAAGAAAGGGTAAAGTATGAGCGTTAGGCTTCGCAAGAGGCGGTTCTTACAGGTCAAAGGCCAGCCACTCTGGACTGGGAGGCAGCTCCTCGTCGTTGCGGCCGTGGTAGAAAAGGGTGTAAGCCGGGACTTCGACCGCCGCGATGCTGTGCCCGTTCGGGAACATGGTGTTGCTCCACTGATGGAGGAGCGAGTGCGCCGACGCGAAGAGGTGCGGCGCCGACGAAGAGAAGTTGAGCTGCCGCCATGGCGCGGACGAGGAAGCGACGGGCGCAGGATCGTCTCCCGGCTCTCGCAAAAGGGGCCGCTGGAGGTAATCCTGGGGAGCCAGGAGCTCTGCCTGAGTGCGGCAAATGGCGCTGATGAGCCAGACGCCGCAGCAGATAAGACGAAGGCGTAATGACGACGCCATCACGCCAGCCGCGGGGAAATCAGGGGTCACAAAACACTACGAATATTGCTGCTCTCGCACATTATCGTTCCAGGGATGCAACACGCTCTAATTGCAAGAATTTAGGTTGAGAAGAAGTTCAACATCCGTGGACTGAAGCACCGTCAAGATTCCCTATCTTATCAGTCGCCATCTCTGATACGACGGACGGTTGATGACGCGTACCAGCACTAGCCCCCCACAATCCGGGATGGCCTCAATAGAGGAGACCCCCAAAGACTTGCAGTATCTAATCGATCTCGGGTCTCTCTACCGAGGACTCCATAAGGATCCAGCATAGTGTAGACGTGCAAGCGCCAGAGCTAAACACTTTCCACAAGTATCGTAGCGAGGCCAGATGGCGCTAGTCTTGGTGTAACGGGTGTATTTACTCGATACCGGTATCAACAAGCAATCCCCCATCCCTTAAACTCCATATCCGATACGCCCCGAGTTTCGGTCGAGGACCTGGCGGGCAATCTTCCTAGAATCCCCCAAAGACCATATGTACTAAAACATCTGCTTGACAACAGAACCACGAGCCTCGCCAGGACGAAGTCCCAACTGCTCCTCTGATTCCTAGGATCACCGGATAATGAACCCGCTCTAGTTCCACGCCTTCGACAGCGGGCTGCCGATCTTGGGCGCAAACTGCAGGCTCTTGCGCCGCGCTGCCATCAGCCGCTGGAGCACGCCCTCGTCCTTCTCCCGGCTCAGTAGGCCGGCGCCGAGCTCCGCGTAGGAGCTAGTGCGCTTCGGGGGGCACGTGCGGGTCATGAGCGCCTCCCGCGCAGCGGGAGAGTCTACGCCGCTCATGTCGGTGGACGGCGTGTCCGGGGTCACCTCGAGAGCGAAGCGGGCGATGGCCTCCGGGGCAGGGGTGACGGGTACGGGTGTGAGCATGGCCGCATCCCATTCGGAGTCGTCGAGGCCGCCGACCTCAGCATCGTCAAAGTCCGCTTCGTCCTCGGGCGTGCGCATCCATAAGCCGCTATCACGCCGGTTGACAGGCGTAGCCGGTGCACTCTGTGACTCCCGCGCGTTTGCGCCACTGTTGGCATTCCTCATGGGAGTCGGAACCAGCATGCCGTTAAGATTGGCGAGTGCTTTGGGCTCCATGCTCTTCCGCCTGCGGGCGCCGCCACGAGGGACGAAAGAAGTATCAATGTAGTAGGGAGCCTCGTCGAGCCATTCGTTCTCGCGCTCGCAGCTGGGAAGCGGTCAGCACCTGAAGAGATCATCGCTGCGATTGATGCTATGGACTTACTCAAGGACCCAGCTGACACCGACACACTGTACCACGCCTCCGCTCTCGCGAACCTTTTCCAGGGTCCGCTTGCCGCCGTCTTTGTAAACGACATGCGTGATGCCAATCCTGGACGATGAGGAACTGGCCTCCTTGCCCGGAGGGCTTGTCGGGTTCCATGGCCAGCTCTTAACGCAGCGAGCTCCCATATGGGTGAGGAGCTCCACGAAGATACCGCTTGCGTCGGCGCCTTCGCTGGTGTGGACGTCGACATACACAACCGCGCCCCGAAGCAAGGCTGGGTTGATATCCCGGCGAGGCGTACGGGCGGGAGTGCCCGCAGTAGACCAGCCGACTTCAGACTTGGTAGGAGTGACTGGAGGTGCCGAGGTGGCTCGCTGATGCCTCTGGGTGTTCTCAGTAACATCGAGTGGGTGCTCTTCCTGCCGCGCCTTCATAGGCGAGTATGAGATGACTGTAGCATTACGGGTCAGCCCATAAGAAGGACGCTGCACTGGTAGGCGAGAAATGCTATGACTGCGCTTCTTCACCGGCCTTGGCGTGGACTCATGAGCGGGCTTGAGGGGGACCTTCGACACGGTGTGGAACTCCCGCCGAATCATCCGCTGGGGGGTGACGAGCGGCACTGCAGGGTCCTCAGCGGGCTGCAGAGCAGGATCAACGGGAATCGCGTTCTCGTCACCGTATTCCTGGCTTGCCTCGGACATCGAGTCGTCTGCCCCATCGAGATTGACCAGGTCCTCGACTTGTTCCGGGTCAAGGATAGACATCTCGTTGGCTTCCACAGCCAGGGCGACGTCTTCGTCAGTAACGGGAAGGGCATCAAATCCAATCTCTTCGCTCACAGGGGAGGGCGTTGCCTCTCCAAGTGCCTCAGTTTTCGGCTGGACAGAAGCGTCAGGACGGACGGACATTTCATCCTCAAAGAAAGTGCTCTTCATTGGAGTCTCTTCTGCTCCCACAGAAGACCGCCCAGCTGGTGAAGGTGCACGGTTTTCGTCGATGCTAGCAAGTTCGCCGGCCTTCAGCGTCTGGGACGCGACGGCAGGCTTCAGTGGACTCGTCGCAGTCCAGCCACTCAGTTGATTGGCCAGAGGAGTGAAACCAAAGCCGGATGCTCTCTTGCTTGAAAAAGCGTGCGCCGTCTGCATTCTAGGAGTCTTTGAAGATGTAGCAGGACAAGGAGTCGCTGGGGCAGTATCGAATAGCGATGACACCCGGCCATTGAATCGTGGTGCAAGTTCATCATCTGAGTCGGAGTCGCTATCCTCGACGGGCTGAAGATCCTTTTGGCGGAGTCCCAACACACCCGAGAACTGCTTGGGAGGGGAGTGTGGGGGAGTGGTGGAAGTTGAACCCGGCTGTAGTGCCTCCGCGTCGGGCTCGTCAAGGACCATAGGATCACCCGAGTCTTCAACGTCGGCCGGGACGTTGGACCATTCAGCCGGGGCCTGGAGTTCGTCCTCGTCGTCAGCCACTTCAGGCAACACCAGCATTGGCTCCTTGAGAGCAGGGTCGGCATGTCGTGGAAGGACAGCCGAGAGTCGGCCGGGAAACTTGAGCCGCGTAGGCGAGTCTTGCATCGCCTCAGACTGCATCTCCTGTAGCACCATGTCGATTTCGTCGTCCGCATCTCTGTCTAGAGACTCGTCCTCCGGCAGAGCCTCAGGCAGAGGCGTAGCCAGCAGTAAGGGCTTTGTGACCGGGGACTCTAACATGGATGTCGGTTCAGCCTCCTTCACGGGACTAACCGGCTTGAACGGAGAGAAGGGCCGTTTAGCTGGCGATCCGAGGAGGGACAGCTTGAAGGGTGTCTGATTGGTCTCAAGTCGATTGGATGTGCTACCAACCAGAGCCTTAACGGGTGACTGCGGTCTCTTAGCTGGTGACTGAAGTAGAGAGGCCTTGAAAGAAGGCTGGCTCATTTTCGAGTCAGACTGCGTGACAGGAGCACTCAGATTTGGCACAAGCACCCGTCTAGCCGGAGATTTCATTGCATCCTTGTAAGGAGATGGTGCTGGCCGGCGAACAGGACTCCCCAAGATGGTGGAGACAGGGGGTTCTGATGCCTCAGGAGCCTTGCCGCCTTCCTCTGGGCCAACTGGTTCTTTGCTCTGATTCAATGCCGGCACCCTCAAGCTTACTGAGGGCTTGACAGGGCTCCTCGCTAAGGGCTTCAAAGGTGTCCCGACCATGATTGCCAGTTCATCGTCGGACTCGACGTCTTGGTGCCTGGCGGACCTGGCAATCTGGGTGACCTTCTTAGGGCTCAAGGGCTTCGGAGCCGTGTCCTCATGGCCCTTGTGCGACGACGACTTGGCAGTAGCTCGTGTGCCCCTACCGGTTGTCGCTGCGGGTTTCCTGACCGGCCGAGCCCGCAGACCGCTTGTCTCGGCTGTCTTGGTCGCCGCCTTTCCTTTGGCGGCGGCGGGAGCGACGTTCTCTTTATCTGGCTCCTCGAACTTGACGGTCTTCTTGACGGCAGGCTTCGTTCCCGTTGCGGCCCGTCCCCGGGTGGCTGCCTTCTTTGGCGGTTCTGCTACAGCTTCCTCCTCCTCGTCTGGTTGTGTCTTCTTGGCCCGAGTCCGGCGAACCACCTTCGGGGCCTCTTCTTGAACCGATTCTTGGGCGACCTTCTTAGCAGCACGGCCACGAGTATGGCGAGCTGGCGCGGGCGCTTCCTGCTCTGTTTTGTCGGGCTCCACAGCAGGCTCAACGACCTTCTTCGGGCGGCCGCGACCCCGCGTGACCTTTGTGGCAGCCTTGGCCTGATGCTCCGATTCACTGTCTGTGTGCTCGTCTTCGTGGTCGTCCGACCTTGTCTTCCTCTTCGTTGCTGTAGTCGCTGGACGCGTAGCCTTTGCCTTCGCGGCAGCGGTCACGATCTTGGTTGTCTTCGGACCAGTGGGCTCGCTGGCCTTGGCTGCTGCTCGAGCGCGGGTCATACGCTTGGGAGGTGATTGGGGATCCATGATGAAAAAGAAGCTAGCCGTCGATATACGGGGTGGCTAGCTGAGGGCTCCTAAGGTGTAAGTTGTGCAGCTGGTGTGGTGAGGCTGGGAAACATGAAAAAGAAGAGAGGAACAAGCAATTACTGAAGAAAGAGCATTGCGCGGGCCTGCGTGTCGCGTAAATAAAGCAGGCACCGATTTTCTGTTGATTGATGGTCGTGGATGGGAAGGAGCAGCAGGGATTCAGGGCCAGTCGTGTTTACGGGTGTTGTTGCTGCTCCCCGGCTGTGGAGAACAATGCCTTTGTGGAACCGCCGTTGCCCGGCAACCCGGCACACACCTGACCGATTCCTACAGCAGATGACGTTGGGGACTGTTACCTCCGCGTACAGTAAATACGACCATCCCAAATCACTTGCACGATTGCACGGGTAGCTGGTAGGTTATCGTTGATCAGTCACGATTGGGTCGGAGTACATTGTACCTCTTGAAGTAATGCCATTCCTATGCTTAATCATGTGCATGTACCTCTGCCGTTCACGAGCGTGTGCACCATCGTACAGTCGTGTACACATCAATCTCATTTCTCCATCTACAGTGAGGGCCATGCCGTTTGCCTGTCTGTGCAGAGGACTCTAAATCTATCCCATCCACGAGACGAAGGTCCTCTCCACGATTCCCATCAGCAAGAGGCCGATTCTGCCCTCAAGCAAGAATGAAACCACCTTCTCTAAGTTTGGTAGGAGGTATCTTACACAGCTTTTGATAGACCCAGACCCGTCTTCCATCCTTCAGGTCCCGCGAGACTGTTGTACACGCTGCAGCATGCTTCCCCTCTGTCAAGCAAAGTTGTAACTCCGACCACGCTTCCGTGCCAAAATGCATGCAGTGACCAGCCGCCGCCGCCGCCGTGGTATATCCTCCCAAACTCAAGTTCCGCATCCGTTCGCACAAACTGCAGTATGTCCCCTCCCCGTAACCATCCCTCGCCTGGGCGCGGGGAGAGGAGACCGTGGAATAAAAAGAAGAAGAAAAGAACGGCCCCATAGCAATGCACCTGTAACGCCATGCTTCTCGTGCAACTGTAACGGCAAGGAAAACAATCTCACATCGGCCTCCAGCGGCGCTCCTCCGCCTCGTCCTGCAGCTCCTGCAGCCTCTCCACGTTCTCCTCAGTCAGTGCTTCGCCGCCCTGATGCGCCGAGCCACGTGCCAACGCGACCCCGGGTGCCCCGCCGGCGGCATCCATCAGCTTGTCGTTCTGGCTCTTCATCGCCAGCTCGTCCGTGTCGGCCCGTCGGATGGTCTGCATCGGCTCTGCAGCCTGCGTAGGCGAGACAGCGTCCGGATTCAGGGGGAACTGCGAAGGCTCCGCAGACCCGCTCCCCGTGAGCGGTCGGGGGGTCAGAAGACTACCCGAGAGATCTTCCTCCAACGTCGTGGTGCCTCGGGGGCTCATGTAGCCATCGAGCCCGCCGTCGTTGCTGCAATGCTCGCCCGGCTCAGAGCAATTCGACGCCTCTGAGGCAGGCAGAGGGGTCGTCGGCTCCCTGCGGCGATTCACGCTCCATCTCACAAGCATCTGCTCGAGCGTCTTGCTCTTGACTGGCTTAGACAAGTAGTCATCCATCCCCGCCCTCTGGCACTTCTCCTTGTCGCCCTGGATCGCCGAGGCTGTCATGGCGACAATCGGCACGTCGCTGACGTATGCCTTGTAGGGGATGTGATGCCGCAGAACGTGGGTGCACTTGTACCCATCGATAACAGGCATCTGGACGTCCATCAAGATAATGTCCGGCTTCTCATTTTTGCCCTCCTTTGCAGCCGTGAGGTACTCCAGTGCCTCTCTGCCATTCCACACGGCAGTCGCCTTGAATCCCAGCTTCAGGATAGTCTTCATCGCGATTTGCTGGTTGATCGCGCTGTACTGAGTCAGTCGTGCGTGCCACGCGCAGAATCGCAGATGCGATGACTTACTTATCTTCGACCACCAGTACGTGGACCCTTGAGCGTTCCGTGGCTGCGAGCTCATCAAGATCGACAGGTGCCGGTGTCAGATTAGCAGGCTTGGTACGACGCGTCAACTTCGGCTTGTCCACTTGGCCCTGTACCGAATCTGATGGCGGTGTCCCGACGACCTGTTCAAAGTCGGAGCTGTTACACGACACGCTGATCTCGGTCTGAAGCCGTTCGGGGAGGGGTTCAATCTCAACCAGGTTCTCCGCGTGGGGATCATGAGGTTTGTTGAACGGGATCCAAAACGTTGCAGTTGTGCCTTGACCAACGGTTGACTCCAGGGATATCCTCCCATGCATGAGATCCAGGAGATTCTTGCAGATTGTCAATCCCAATCCAGTACCGCCGAACTTGCGGGCCGTAGAAGCATCGCCCTGACTGAACGGCTGAAACAGCTTTTTCCTAACTTCATCTTCGATGCCAATGCCGGTGTCTTCAACGACGAACTTGATCTCGGTGATCTCCGGCGTCTCCCTCTCCTTCAGCACGGAGAATCTCACGTAGCCTTGGTGGGTGAACTTGATGCTGTTCGTCACCAAGTTTGTGATGATCTGCCTCACCCGTCCAGGATCGCCTAGGACCACCAAGTCGTTTTCGATATCCGGGGAGATGTCAGACCTGAAGTCAAGATTCTTCCTTTGAGCGGCGAAGCTGAGCATCTTGCTCACATCCCGCACTATGATCGACATGCAGAACTGTACTTCTTCAATGTCAAGTCGACCGGACTCGACCTTTGAGAAGTCGAGGATGTCGTTGATCACCGTCAACAGGGCATTGGCGGACCGATAAATGTTCTCGGCATACTCCCTTTGTTCGTCATTGAGCTCAATGTCGAGGAGCAGCTCCGCCATTCCGATCACTCCGGTGATAGGCGTGCGAATCTCATGGGACATCTGTAACGGCGTGAGCGACAGGAGCTGTAACGAGTGGGAAAAGAAAACTCACATTAGCAAGGAACTGGCTCTTCAGTCGGCTGGCTTCCTTTGCAGCAGCTTCATTAGCCACGAGTTGGCTCTTCTCTTTCTCTTGTTCCTTCAGGTCCTCTTCTCTCTCTTTGAGCTCCGTCACGTCCATGATGACACCGATGACGCCTTCAATGGTAGCCTCCGAGCCGTCGCCATCTCTACCCCGTGGAATAGGCAAGAACCTTGTCCGGTACCAATGACCGTCTGGATCAAAACGTCAGCAATGAAAAGGTACCGGGTACGATCTGCGATTTCTTACCGATACCGTGCTCCCTGACATGCTCTTCTGGGCCTTCAGTGAGGATTTGCTCCACGGGTTGAAGAAATTCAGGCTCTTGTCCGTCCAAGAACTGTCTCGTCAGACGCCTAAAGACGTCGTAGACGTTCTGCCCGATGTACCACCCATTTGCGTATCCGTTCGTAGCATTCTGTTCCCCATGTGCATCCCATATGAGCGCACCCTCAAGCATAGTGACATTGCGGTCTAGGTCGACAGTGAAGATCGTGACGTGGGAGTGCGCGATGACGCTGAGAAGCTGCTGCCGTGTTCGGTGCGCGGCGAGTCTTGTTTCCATATGGTCATGCACGTCGGTGCAAGTGCCTGGGATCTTCAGTCAGCGCAACTCCTTTGCAGATCATATGTGGTACTGCTTATGGCATAGGACGTACCAAACCATTTCTCGATTTTGCCAGTGTCGGGATTCCGCAACGGCAGAGCTCGTCCAAGCATCCATCTGAACTCGCCGTCCTTGCTCCTACAGCGGTATTCCGTCATGTACGGGTCTCCGGTTTGCAGGCACTCCCTCCACCGTGCTTGAGTCTTGGCCAAGTCCTCAGGGTGGAAGGCTTGTTGCCATCCTTCGCCCATAGACTGCTCCTTCGTTAGGCCAGTATAGTCATACCACCGGCCGTTGAAGAAGTCGTGCATCCCTTCCGGCGACGCTGTCCAGACCTAGACATTGTGAGTGACCAGAAGTAAGGTCCCTCGTCCGGGGAAGGAGGGCTTACCAGCTGCGGCATAGTATCGCAAATCAGTTTGAATCGCTCTTCATCTCGCTCTTTAATCTGCGTGATCTCTCGCGCCATCGTCGTGACGTCTCGGCAAGTTACCACTCCTGCTAGGAATTCCCCTGTTCTCTCGTCACGGATAGCCTCTCCGAGACAGTCAAACACCTTTCGGCTGCCATCAGCGCCGTACATTCCGACACGGTGGCCGATGAATGGGGTCTCCGTCCTGACAAGAATCGACATGGGATACTCGCTCACGCCCAGCTTCCTCTCGAAATCCTCGGTGTACACGTCCCAGCAACGGAGCAGCCCAAAGCCGTCCGTCGTTCGGTCGAATTCGGCATCCTTCCGAAGAAGCTTCCGAGCCGCCGCGTTGGGGAACGTGACAGTGCCATCTTTCCACATAGCCAAGATTGGAGTTTCGGTGTTATCGAGAAGTGCGTCCTTCATGATGATGGTCTTCTGCAATATGGAAGGCGCGTTAGATAGAGATGCCTTGGCTGGTGGTCCCATGGGCGGGAACGGAGTCGAAGACATCGACACCGAGCCCGGGCTGACCACATAGGCAGGAGACGACGAATCGTGACTGGAGCTGCCGGATGGAGGGTAAGATGTAGAGACGGTTTTTCTCTCGGCCGCCTCTAACACCTTGCCGCGAGCAACTGATCTTTTCGAAGTCGGCAGGGACTTTGTAGACGTTTCGCTATTGGTGAAGGTAAGGGTGAAGTACGTCTGGTGATTTTCCACCTCCCAGACAGTGACGATCATCTTTGCGTGTGCCTGGAGATCCGACCCCCTGGAGCTCGGATGCCGATCAAAGACCGTGTGTTTCAACAGATCCTTCCGAGAAACGACGACTTCTACCACTGCATCCGGCTTGGGTGGCATCGGCTGGCTCGTGTAGTCGGCTGCTTTCAAAGTGGGCGTAGCATCGCCTTGACTGGATGCTGTTTCCCCATGTGAGTCTCGCCTGCTGCTATTGACGCCCATCTCGACAACCAGCGAGTCGAGGAATTGGTCCCACGCAATCCAAACCGGTCTGCCGTCTTGGAGCATATCAATTCCGACCTGCGATAACGACTGGCCACGTAGACGGTCCATCACAGAGGCCGTGTCGTCCCCAGGTGATTCGCTCGACTCCGAGACCATGCCTAGCAGCCTCCCCATTGCTTCGTTGGCTAGCACCACCGTCTTCAGGCTGTTGAGCACGAGCATTGGTACTGGCAGGAACTGCAATGCGGAGTATGCTAGCTGGCCCGGAGTGATGTAAGGCATCGGGAGCCGGAAGGGACTCGAACTCGGGGATCTCGTCCCCGTCGAGGACAGCCCCCGCCCGTCTCTAACGAAGCGATGGCCTCCGGGCGACGAGGGCAATACGGCGTCGTGAAGGCTGGAAATCGAAGCAGTGGGGCGATGGCGAGTCCGGCCATTGTTCTCGAGATCCAATGGCTTTCTCGGGTCGGACATGGAGGCCCCGTGCGACTCGGCCGCTGAGCTGCTCGTAGTTACCGGTGGTGGCAGGGGCACGGGGAGGCCGCTCGCGCGGGGAGTGTCGCCTGGTAACATTGCGGCGTGGCGGCGTGCATGGGAGATGATGATCCCGGACGGGGAAAGGTGCTGATCGGAAGGGTTTTTGCGACGGCAATAGGCGGGCAACAGTTGCAGAGGAACAGAGATGCTCTACACTGATTTTGAGTTTTGCAGGTTGAAGTTGATGAGCATTCCTCTGCAGCTGGCAGGCACGAGGCAGATCGCCTTGGCCTGGTCCCTTAGCTTGCCTCGTGTTCTAGGCCGGACTGGGCTGTGCGACACTGACTCGGAGGGAAAGCATGCAGAGACAAATTGCGGTAACAAAGAAGGCTAATGGCTTGAACTAAGAGCCTCGACCGTCGCCTCCACTCTGCCGCAAGAAGTGGACAAAATCTTGGCCCGTGAAGAGGTGCCGAAGCGACCGTTGAGAGGCGTCAGAGCTATGATATGATGGCTGGGCGACCTCGAACCATTTTGAGGGGAGAGCCGGGATGGATGCCTTCGAGGGATCCGAACTTGCACACTGTCCACCAAGACCACCACCTCCTGAGTTTAGTCTGGGGAAGAAAAGCCTCCATCCACATCGAACTTCGGGGCACTGTGTCCGGATACGTCCCTCTCCGGCACCCAATCCACCATGTCGTCATTTACAATACTGTGCGATACCCGATTCTGGGGCTGAAGACTTGAATTACGGGGCCCAGCCCTCAGCTGCCGGTGCACTGTGGATACTGCTGCACATAGAGTAGTCAAGGTGCGCCAGATTACCGGTGGTTCCCAAGTGCGCCTCGATCGAGGGAGGAGTCGCTGCTGGGGGGATTCATCAGTCTGCAACATGACATGCATCAACCATTATTCGGTGGGAGGAAGCGAATGCTGACAGGCTACAATTGCGTCAAAGCGCATGCATATGGAGACACTTCCAGGCCAAGATTTCTGCTGTGCCGTAAAGGGTCTACCAGGAAGGCGCATGCTCGGACGAGGCGGGGGATTTCACACCTGCGCAGCTATGCGGTCCCCGGTTCCGGACACGGACACAACAAACGGCAGAAAATAGGGGTCCTGCCAAACAAACCGCAAACCGAAGCGCAGGCCCTCTCGACCACGCGAAGTGCCGGCGCTAGAGAGCGCCCGCCCTCAATAGCCCTCCTAGCCTGCCTATAGAAAACGCCTGATTTTGATGTCATGGGGAAAGGCCACAGATCTCACAAAATGCCGGCTCGCTTTACCGCCTCGAATAGCTTGACTAGCTTAGGAGATACGCGCGCAAGTGACGGGACAGTTGCAAGCTGAGTGCGAGGTTGGTGATCGTTCGCGTGAGCACGCGCAGGAGGGAGCCCCTGATGTCATCATTGTGGATGCGGCGCCCCAAGAGTTCGACTGGCGATGCAGGACCTGCATCGGGGGAGAACCCCTCTGTGTGCCGCTAACACACCATAGGAGGGCAGGAGGGCAAGGATGGCAAGGAGGGCAGTCCGGCTGCGCGCAGCTCGGAGGAAGGCCGCCTTGACAGGAAAAGACCCTGCGGGATCGACGATCGCATCCCTGGGCGGGTCCCGCTTATTCTCCGCTTTTTTGCGCCTCCTCCCCAGGAGTCCAGGGGACCTCGCTGCACGGCGACGTCATGCTTATATAAGGGTCCCGGGGAGCCGGGGGGCGCCACCGACACATGCAATCATCAGCTGCATGTGACCCCCAAAGGTTTGCTGCTAGGTCTTCGTAATAAGATCGCAATTGTGTCATCACAGAATCCCAAGGAAACAACGCCAAGGAGCAAACTGCCGGAGCACGCCGCTGGGTATCACCAGCGAGGCAATTCAGAACTGCCTATTCCATCCATAACCCTCCCATCATGTGCGTCGTCAAAATACAGGTCCACAATTGTGCCGTGGAGTTCCTCCGATGGGCTTATTAGCCATCCGCCGCTCGTCATTTAGAGCTGTCCTTCATTGTACCGCAAGACGAGCATGTCCACCACTGGCGCTCCATGAGATTGCCGCAATAAGAGCACGTCCAGTACGACGGGCCGCTGTCCACTGGTGCCGAACTCGAGCTTGTGCTCGCGCCGCTCCTGCTATTCTTGAAGGTCACAATCCTCGAGTTCGTCAGGTCGCTCGACCGCAGGCCGTTTGTCTTTGGTCTTTTGGCCAACCTCTCGGAGGCTGGCCTTTTCGGCGCCTTATCGGGCTTCTCCGACCCACATGCATCACAACAGAGATAATTAGCCGGGTTGTGCAATGTGCATATGGAACATGTCCAACCGCCCTCCGGTACAGGCGACGCCTGCCGTGCTTCCGGCCTCCGCGCTTCCGGCTGTTGCGGCTTCGGTTCCGGAGCTGGCGGCCGTGACCATTCCGGAACCGGAGGGGGTGTCGAAGTGGAGCCGGTCTGGTCCGGTAGGTACACACCGCCGCCGTTGCCCGTTGGATTCGCGGCGCTTGGCGGTATATAAGAATCACCATATTTCGCCTTCTCGTCCTCCTGAACGAGCTCCCACAGCGCCTGCGCTATAGCTGCATCGTTGGCGGCATCTTCCTCTGCCTGAGTCTTGAATCCATTCCGTGTAGCCGTCTCCGATATGGCCTGAATCTCATTCTCGTCATGATTTGTGTTGCCGCATCCCTGCAGCGTCTTGTTCCGGCGCTCCACAGCGTCCACGATGACCCTACGGATGTCCTGGCCAGGCCGCGGTGCCGCACCACCTAATCTCTGCCCTGAGCCCGCGGACAACACTCTTCTCTTCTCGGCTGCGGCTCGCGCTAGCCGCCGGGCCTCATGCATCGGGATTCGGCCACCGCCCAGTCGATGGCCTTCTGACAGGAATCCTTCGCCCGTGTATCCCTTGCGAATCAAGCCTTCATGCTCGTCCCTCAGCTGGTTCCACAATGCGTGGAACTTTCCATCGTGTGGTCCATGAACAATATGGGACAGTTCATGCAGCATCGTATCAGTCACTTGTTCGATGGGGAGGAACTGGTTCCGATCGCCGGGATAGCGAAGACGAAGGAGAATGCGCTGACCCTTGTTGACATTGAGACCTATGCAGCATTAGCCACCTGTCAGTTTGCGGTAGTTGAAGTTGCGAGTTGAAGAAGGGAGTAGTTTACCTAGGAGGTTATGCTGGTCCGGGTAGAACTCGGCCAGCTCCCTGACGACCCAGCCTCTGGCCCGCATTATCGGCTTGACCAGCGAAGCCACCTTCCGCAGGGTTTGAAGCGCATCCTTCTCCCGAGGGAAGTCCCTCAGATGGGAATAGGCCAGAACCAAGGGGTCGTGTTCTGCCATCTCTTGGGGTCGTTCAACCGTAGCCTTGCAGGGTACGTGGAGTCGTGCAAAGAAATGGACCTTTGGGCCGAATGACGACAGGAAAGATCAAGAGCGTCAAGCCGACGGGAAGAAAAGAAAACTGAGCTGCGCAGCTAAGGGAAACACAGAGAATGCTGCAGACTCATGCTGCCTTACTAAACCCGCCGACACAGCGCCTGCGCATATTCGAGAAAATGGCAACCACGACGCGTCAAGGTCGCTGCCTTTTGCGATTGCGGTCTGTCAGCAATGCCGTCGCCTTCCAGGAGGCTTCAGTTGCCCCAATAAGTGGGTCTCATCCTGGATTACATAAGACGCCTTGACAAACTGCGGAAAATTAGTAGGGTGCACCCACTAGCAGAACGGGCTCCTCTACTAACGTATAGGCTGTAATAACACCTTTAAAGTGTTAGTGGGCAAGTCCTTCCGGTAAGGTGTGCTCTACAGCGTGCTTCAATTGCCTGGCAGACCTGGCTGGCGCTCCCAGCAAGCAAACAATCAACCAACAACTACGCATAGTTACAGATATATGCATACCGTGTAATGCGTCTCTGAGATCATCGAGCTTGATGTCAGACGGCGCATAAGACAGAAGATAATATTCTACTTGCCGAAATCTGGCATCTCCTTGCGTCCAGAGATCTTACCGCTTTCTGCGCATTTTATAGCAAATGGCCATGAGCGTGCGGATACAGTCGCAGTGAACTGCTTCAGAGGACAACCTGGGGCTACCGTGTATTTGGCAGTTGCTCCGAGAGTCCTTCACGATCATCGGCATTTATATTTGGTGGCCTCGCGAGCTGAGCAACTGAGCTTGAAGTTACAGGTTCTTCTGATCGACGGGAATTTTAATCTGCAACAAACGAACACCGCCCGTTTCTCGATAAGAAGTGTCTCCGCCGCCCCTCAACGCTACCCACAATCGAGTCGATCTCAATAGGGAAACTCTTCTAGTCCTGCATCATGGGCAGGTCAAATAAGAGAGCGCGTTGGGCTTGGCGAGACAGTCACACAAGACATGCTTGCAGTCTATCTTGGGGCCATTCCTGTGGCGCCCAACACCTGGGTCTCACGTACTATGGAAGACGTCTCGTCTATTCTATGCACGCAGCGAGCCCTGGCTCTGACAGGCAGCCGGCCGGATCGGATGCACCCGTTGAGGCCCGAACAAGCTATTAACCTTCTTCGCAGAGTTGTCCAGCCCGTTGTTTCACGTTAACAGGGTCCGCTGTCAAGCAACTGGTTCGGACGCTCCCAACGCCAAATTGCGGGGAACCTAGCCACTCAGAGCTTGTCCAAGGGATGAGAGGAGAAAGCTCTGCCGAGGGAGAAGTGGAATCTGTGGATTCCTTTGGCAACTTGGCAAGCTTGGCGACAGCACGAAGGGACCGCGGGATACGTCCTTGAGGAAAGTTTCGGTCCCTGCACCTATGTGGTGCTCTCTGTGTTCTGCAGCATGCACAGATTGGGATAGGCACTGGCACACTCAGGTGCCGGTACTCTTGCCGGACGCTGGCCAACCTTGACGTTACAGAACGCCATGAATGATCTCCCTGACATGTCTCGGTACCCTGCCGCTAGCACACCGTCACTCATGCCAGAGGCAGCCTGGCAGCCACCCAGCCACCGACGCTCTGTCGTGAGCATGGCAGCAAAGTGGAGGAAGATCGTCCGCCTCAGTGGCCTCAGACGCGCTTCCTAGTCCCGGGCCGATCTGTCATTGTTGAAACGGGGTGCCGCGAATAGAACGATGCATGGAGACAAGGCACATCGGCAAAAGCTTGTCGACTCTAGTCTCCATCTCGTCTCTCCTTTCTTTCCTATTTTCTCTCTTTCTCCTCAGTTCCAAGAGTCCCAAGCCTCGACATTGTTTCCTCAGTTCTGTCCTTTCCTCTTTTCTGGCCGTTTGTTCTCTGGCGTCTGCGCTGAAGTCACTCCTTGAGCCTCACCGGCCCCCGCAGCCGGCGTATCCCTTCCTTTTTACCCCACGGCCATTATGAAGTTCCTCAGCATTGCTGCTGTTGCAGCGTCCGCTCTCTCATCGGCCGGCGGTCTGGTTGCCGCCGCGCCTCTATCTGTTGTGGTGGAAGCCTCCAAGTTTGAGATTTCGGTCCTCGGTGGCGCGACCCTGAAGATTCCCCAGGTCTACAACAAGGGCTTTATTCAGGTCCACAGAGGGCCTAGAGCCTTGGCAAAGGCATATGCGAAGTTTGGTGTACAGATTCCCGACGAGCTGCAGCAGCTGCTTCTTGAGATCCTCGCAGAACTCGGGGTCAATGTGAAGACAAATCAGACCACAAACGCCGGGCAGGGCACGTACACTGTTCCTAGAGAACCCATGGAACTTTTCTGACACTGAAGCAGGCGAAGTTGCCGCCCTGCCGCAGATGTTCGACACTGAATATCTTGCCGCTGTGCAAATCGGCACCCCGGCCCAGACACTAATGCTTGACTTTGACACGGGCTCTTCCGACCTGTGGGTGTTCAGCAGCGACACCCCGCGGACACAGCAGTCCGGTCAGAAGATCTACAACGTCTCGCAGAGCTCCACTGCGCAGAAGGTTGATAATGCAGTCTGGAGCATCCGCTATGGTGATGGAAGTGGAGCGTCCGGTATCGTGTACACTGACACCGTTAGCATCGGCGGTGTGACCGTGACCGACCAGGCGGTCGAGTCAGCCAGCCAGGTCTCAGGCTCCTTCACCAACAACTCAGCATCGTCTGGTCTCCTGGGACTGGGCTTTGACTCGATCAACCAAGTCGTGCCGCAGGCCCAGAAGACGTTCTTCTCGAATGCGATGGAGACCCTTGCCATGCCCCTCTTCACGGCCAACCTGAAGCAGGCAGAAGGTGAGAAGGGCTGTCTTGCCCTTTACGGAAATTAGGCCGCTAACACCCTATAGCCGGCAACTACAACTTCGGCTTCATCGACAGCACCGAGTTCACAGGCCCAATCACCTTTGTACCCGTGAACAATACGCAGGGCTTCTGGGGTTTTGACGCGCAGGGCTTCCAAGTCGGCGACTCGGCGCCCGTAACGTTGGCGCACGAGGCCATCGCGGACACCGGCACGACCCTCCTGCTCATGCCGGACGATATCGTCGAGGCGTACTACGCGCAGGTGACCAGCGCGCAGAACAACGTCCAGGTCGGGGGCTACGTCTTCGACTGCTCGGAGACGCTCCCGTCTTTCACGGCCTCGATCGGCGGCTACAGCGCTGTCATCCCCGGCGACATCATCAAGTTCGCGCCCGCGGACACCGACTCGTTCGACACGGCGCAGATCTGCTTCGGCGGCATCCAGAGCTCCGCCGGCCTGCCGTTCGCCATCTACGGCGACATCTTCCTGAAGAGCCAGTTCGTCGTCTTCCACGGCGGGGAGAACCAGCTCGGGTTCGCGGCGAAGCCGTTGTAGGGAGAGGGGTTACGTCCATAATGCTCTGCGAGCTAGAAGAGACGGCGGTTTCTATTGCGTGGCGTTTAACGGCTTCTTGGGCTGAAGCCTTTCATTTTTCCCCCCTTATCTTCTTTCCTGCATAGAATTAAGAAACCTGTATATAATTAACTGCGAACCGCGTTTGATTTTTTCCTATATTGTACATAATCGTGGAAATATACCATCTATACTTGGCCAGGGCGATGCTTTCCTTCGTGATCTCAACCTTATACGGATAATCCTTACATGATACACAACCGCCAGCCAACCGGAACTGTGCCGCTAGATAAAGTGTCAAGTCTCATGAAAGCGCTGCAAACGTGGACCGTCTCCGTACGAGGGCGATATCGTCCGGTTGCACAGCGCCAATGGCGTCCTCCGCATCCTCCGCCCACGCAGCCGGACCGTCCCCCTGAATCAACGGTGCCCCAGACTCCCCCGAGCCGCCGCTCATCCACGCACCGAGCGAACCGCCTACCCCCTCACGGGACGCCCGACCACCCCCAGCGGCGGTGGCCTGCGGCTGCTCCGCCATGTCAGCCACTGCCTCCGTGAAGCGCTTGCGGACCAGCCGCTGGTACCACCACCCGACGTAGCAGTTGAGGGCCATGAAGACCGACGCCGTGGCGCCCATCCAGACCCAGTAGCGGCTCGAGTCGCGGGCGTCCTGCGTGTCGCTCGCGAGGTTGACCGCCGGGTTGACGGCCCAGATGCGGCGCCACGCCGACGCGGTCGAGTAGCAGATGCAGTTGCGGTACACGCCGACGACCTGCATGGTGGTGCCCAGGACGGCGGCGAGGAGGGACCCGACCCAGAAGGGCGCGGAGGCGGCGCGGAAGGCGCGCCGGGAAGCGAGGGCCCAGCCGGCGTTGCGGACCGTGGCGAGCAGCGTCACGGCGACCTGGCACGAGGCGTACAGGAGGAAGGAGAGGGAGCGGCAGGCGATGCCGCGAGGCGGCGTGAAGTAGGCGACGACGCCGCCGGTGGCCGGGGGCAGGACGATGAGGACGAGGGCGGGGCCCAGGATCTTGAAGAACCAGCCCCAGGCGGTGATCTCCATGGTTCGCCTGAACTCAGGCCGCTGCCAGGCGTCTGTCCGCTCGACGCAGGCCATCTTGTTGATCCCGCGGCCCCAGAGCGTGACCGGTTGGAACTCCGTGCCATACGTGTCGCTCCATCCGAGGATCTTGCGCGCGAACCACCGCCAGGTTCGTGATCGCCGCCTATGAGCGGCACCCTGGGTGGGTTGCGCGGGGAGTGTGTTGGCCCGGTTGGGACGATCCGGTTCCCTGAGAGCTTTATGCCTGGCACCCACGATCCCGGCCGAGGTGCTCGGATTGTTGCTCGCAAGGGCGCAGCCGCTGATGATGGCAACGTGCACGATGATCATCCACTCGATGCCAAATCCAAGAGAGATGGCCGCGTCCTGACTGCTAGGGTTGTTGAGAAGATCCAAGATAGTGTACAGAAAGGCGCCTAAGTAGAAGAGAACCGGCGATCCGACGGCCGAGCCGAAACTTGACTGGGCGTCGAGCAGATTCAGCAGGCGTGATCTACTCTTCTCGTGGCCGTTGCCGTCATCCGACAGGTCGAGGCTCTCGAGGATTTTCTCCTGCGGTGAAGGATCTGCATCACCCTGCGGCAGCAGGAGGTTCCCGGAGGTGATGGTGACTAGAAGCTCTTTCTGAACGCCGGTGGCAGTCCTGTCAGCGAGTCGTGTCGACTGCTGCATCTGCTGGACGTACTTGACAATGCGATAATCGATGTGGGCTTCATATAGGCCTGCGACGATCATGTTGCCCGCCCCGACAACAATGGCAAAGATCCAGATCAATGTGTCAATGAAGACTGGGAAGAGGATGACACTGAACAGGAGCAGCGATCTGCTTAGCTGAACGAGGCGGTTGACAACACTCCAGGGAAATAGACTGAATGTCCAGTCAAACAGATACTCAAATGCCACCTTCTTTCTCCTGGGGATCGCCATGCTGAAGATGACGGACGGCAGTATGAACTGGACAAGCGGCGCGGCCCATTGACTCGGCTCAGTAAACTTTGACAGGCCCATACCGGAGCAGTTCTTCCAGCAGTAGTGGAAGCTTACGTACAACGGCAAAGTTGCGTTTATGTCGGCGTCGTATTTCTGAGCGCATACTTGTTTCTCGGGGGCAGGAGGGTTAATGAAGGCACCGTCCAGTTTGGCTTGTTCGCAACATTTGTCGCCGTTGTATGCAACTACTGCATACAAGGCGGATAACAGCACGATCCATCTAATCCCGTTATGGACTTTCATTCTTGCTATTGCCCTTGTGAGAATCGATCTCTGGCTGCCACTGCAATGTCGAGTGCTCGGCGGGATCTATTCGGCGTAAGACTGAGTACAAGCAGGAAGCACTTGACATCAGCTTCGGGAAGAGCACTTATGCGAGAGGACAAAACTCCGGACAAGTCTCTGGAGAACATGATGTACATGTTCCTACCACAGGTAAGCCCGCTCAGTGGAGTAGAAAGGTAGGACAGGCTATGATGAGGCTGAACCCAGAATCCTGAACGCCGTTCAGCTGAATGATAAGGATGCAGGGGTACTCCAGTCCCGTCGTGAAGCGTACCCATGCTAACGAGGCGGCCCCCAGGTGGTGCCATTGGTAAATTCGGTGCAACCTGAGACATGTATCTAAGCCTACGTCGGTAGTAGCTTCAGCCCGGCGTGTATCTAGCAGCTGCGCATACCCGACGAGCACTGGAGAATGCGTCAAGCTAGAGTTGTGTTGAGAACGCCTTGATTAAATGGGGATCATGAGAATACCACCAACAGCGTGCTTGAGCCATAGTATCAAATCCATCTATCTCATCGTTAATTCCTCTGAGCCATTGCAGGAGCTTGTGGAGATGTTAGATGTCGCTTTCTCTCTCTCGGGGGTGTTGTGGAATCCGTCTTGCTGCCGTGGCGGTACATCCCCTCAAGCCAAATTGGGCCGGTAAAAAAGGTAGCCTTTTCAGCCCACCAGGTAGGCGTGAAGCAACCAAGCAACTCGATCACTTCCGCACCTTGAGTGCGATGGGGTGTCGGCTGAGTTAGGTGCGGTGCCAAAGGAAAGCCCGGAGGCAAAGAAAAAGTACCCGACCTCCCTCCTCTCACCACCATTGTCTCTCAGATGGATGACTTGTTCAACACAGCACGCGCTAGAAGCAAAGGTGCGCGGGTTCAGTAGATTAGCTGCCTCTTCACTAGGCGCCGGAAGGATCATCTCGGAGGTTTCTACCTTTTTACTGTCGTCAATGATGATTTCACCCCAGACGCATCGAGGATCTCCATGGGATCTGATGACGACTCTCGAAGTCGGCGTGCCTGAGTGTTACTGAGACGAGACACGACGCGCTCCACTGCCACCGTCCAGACATGGACACATCCACTAGAGTACCAGTCGGGCTTGCAATTCGAGTTGACTGTGGGCTTATGTTTGTCCTCTCCCAGTTTAGACAGGAGCTAATGTATGCTGGTAAAGTGCCTAAGCAAGCATCAGGTGCGGAACATCATTCCTGACCTTGTGCCAGATTAGAGGGGATCGCATATGGCAGAAGAATGTTGCCGGAAAGATAACAAGAGATGAAGCTCGATGGATTCATGTTAAGGGAGAAGAGAGATAAGGATAGTGTATACAAGTGTATGGGGATATCCAAGAGAGGTATTGGCGTGTGTCTGGTGAAGCTGGACGATGTCCTCGAAGACGTTTTCCAGGTGTGGACAGTGGACGGAGAAGACCAAAGGGAGAACTCATACGTCCAGGACGGTGATTTTCATTCTGATTCACGGCAACTGATGTCATCTTTGATCACGGCCAGTCCATCGGTAAGAGCACTTGGGACGACATAGATAGGTTGCTAGCTATGTTGCCTACCTCGCCTTCCAGACTCACAAGTCCTTCAAGTGAAGCGTGAAAACGGCCTATCATGTTCTTTCCTGAAGACTCGCTGAGTTTTGATTTTGAGGAACTCCCTCCCCTTTGGACACAATAAGCACCTTCTCGATATAGGACCTGGTTCTTACAGCCTCACTATCATTCATCACTTGAAACAGGAGCAGGCGCAATTGGCGGTGTTGTTAGATCCTCCGTAGGAATTCTACGCAATACTATCCTTCCAAAAGAGAGGGGAAAGTCACTACTTTATGTGAGATGGATGAAACTTCCTTTATGTATCGGATTGTGGACTGCAGACTTGAACTGTACGCCATCTCGACGTCAATACTGAGGTCCTTCCAGACGAGAATTCTCTTCCGCATCAAGAAGCGCTCTGGAACGGAGTCTGAACGGAGATCAACAATAATGGTCGTAATCAACGTCAAACCATTGCTTCATTTTAATGAGTCGTGATTAAACCTTGAAGGAAAAGCAAGCGTCCGTCCCGTCAACTCTCCTGAGGAGGCGCTCATTAAGGCAGATAAAAACATGACAGCTGGCAGAAGATGTTGGTACGTTGTTCCACTACAGTCAACACTGTCCGGCGAGGAGGTCTGTGTCGTAATTTCGGAAGGCGCACTTGATACTAAACGTAGCAGAATCTGGCAGCGAGTCCAAGTGTTTTTTTTTCTTTTACTCTCTCATTCGAACAAGGCCTAGGGCGTACCGATCAAGACGTTTTCAGGTTACTATCGCTATGAGTCTTTCGAGTGGACCTGGAGGTCAGCTACCGTGGGTCGGGCGCCTTGCGCACTGCCCTATCAGACGCTCGACCGCGCAACAAGACGCCTTTCTCGTCCGGACCCGGAAAAGACCGGCGCCGCTTCACCTTCGGGCTCTCGGCGCCGAGGGGCTGTTCATCGGTCATCAACCAAATCCCTTGCTGTGACGGCGAGGTCATACGACCAAACTCGAGGATCTGTCGGATGAGGAAGCGGGGGCTACCGCGTCAGTGTCTGATCTCCCCTGGAAGAGGGGGAACAGAGTAGAAGATGTGAACAGACCGACGATTCCGTCACCAATCCACAGACAGGGTAGCAGTCTCGGGACATCGAGTATATCTTCCAGGGCACCCGTGAGAGTCTGAAGCCCAAAGCTCCTGGCCAAGTCACTCGCATCCCCTACCTTCTAGGCGAATAATTCATATCACACAGACAAACTCTTGTGTTTCCTGCTTTTCACAATGTCAAAACTCACTATGGCTCACGTCTCCGAGTCCCTAACAACACTCACCACCACCCTCCGCGCCCACCCCTATCTATCGAGCACCGCCCTCGCAGCAGCCATTGCCCTGCTCCCCGTCCTGCGCTCCGCCTACGCCTCCTACCAGGGCTTCCTCGCCCTCGGCCCCGGCGGCCCGCCCCACAACGTCATCGGGTGGCTCGGCCAGGGCCTCCTGCGGCCCTTCGCCACCGCCGACGTCCGGGACCCGGACGTCTTCGTCCCGCGGACGGGCGACCCGCCCTACGCCACGACCTCCTTCCTTGGCGCCGGGGGTGCCCTCCCCCAGCGCGCCGGCGAGCGCCCAGTCGTGCCCGGGTACATCGCCCCGCAGCGGCAGATGACGCAGCACTCCTCCGCGTCCACGCGCGACGCGCTCGAGGCCGCCCTCGTCGCCGCCGCGCGCGCCAACCCCGCCGCGCTGGCCGTCCGCCCCTCGGGCCTCGAGCGCCGCGGCTACCCGGCCGTCTGGCTCGGCGACGCGGCGACGCCCGCCGCGCGGGCCTACCTGCGGCGCACCAGGGGCGAGTTCACGCACGTCCACCCGGACGGGAGCACCCACGTGGTGCTGAGCCTGCCGGACGCGCAGGAGGCGGTGCGCAAGGGGTGGGCGGAGCGGCACCCGCTGAGCGGGTCCAGGGGGTTCTGGCCGCTGGGGTACCTGCTGGTGTACGCGCCGCGCGACGAGGCGGAGGTGGAGGTGTGGAGGAGGCTGGTCGCTGCGTCGCTGAGGTTCGTGACGGCGGTCGGGGGCGAGGAGGCGAAGGTGGAGTGGTGAGAGGTCCCAGGCCGGCCTTGCTGTCGAGATTGGTGTGCCGAGGGAAGAGGATGGTGATGAGGGGTCTTGGCTCTGCGCTGGAGGCATCGGTCAATTTCCCATGTACTTTACTGCCCTTGTATTATCTCCCGACTCTTTTCAGTGTTGATCCACGCTTTTTTAGAGAGCAATATACTTCTCACGACGAGTCCTGATAAACCACTTCTATTTGGCAAGCCCTTTGGGAAGGGGTTTGAAGTTGAGATGTTGCGTGACAAGTACTACTCGGCGGCCACAGACCCATCGCAACGGGGAGCGTCGTTCACCATAAGAGATCCATTGTCACTAGTCAAAAGACGTCTTTGAAATTGGCTAAAACTCTATAGATGGCTTCCAAGTTGTTGAGCGCCCTCTAGACCTGCAGTCTCCGCAAGATGTCAACAATGAGGATACCGTGTCGGACAAGGCTTCCTCAACGTTTTCATGTGAAGTCCGCTCTTGTATAGGAAGACTTCTTTGCTATAGGAAAGCGCCTCTGATGAGCGGTGATCTCAGACTGCCCCCTGAGCCGCGAGAGGTTGCAGAGGAAGGTGTCGACAATTTCGAACAGTAGAGAAAAGAGTCTAACCCGTCGTGGAGTTACATGCCTCGAGTTTTGGCCGCTCCGGTACGTTTCGAAAGGCCAAGGGCCAACATCGTAGACTGGAGACCTCTGGTGTCTTGGTCAGTGGTAGTGTGGTGTCATGTATGCTTCGAAACTTACACGGCGAACGCATTTTTAGGAGACTCACATGTTGTCGGTTTCTGAAGATATGATCACACTGTCGAGGATATTGTGCTAGGTTTCCACGACCTTATGGCGATGCGGGTCGAGCTTTTCCTCCAGCCACAAGGCGCGGCCGCTCGACGTGGAGTGACCCTGAGCCTGTTCAGGCACGGCATGGCCAACAATTTCGGGCTTCCAAGAGAGAATGGGAGGAGGGAAACGAGCGCTTGGTTGAGAGAGTGAGTACAGTCGCCGGCCACAACAAGGTATTCAGCGTTCTGGCTGCCCAAGTCCTGCTAGCGAGAGCAAGCCTGGTGGCATCACTGTCGGTAGAGACAGCAATAGACCATACGGCTCCGCCTGCGCTCGGAAAGAGGCGTGCTACTCCGCCAGAAGGAAGTCCAACTCGCTCTGGAGCAGGACATGCCGTGGCAATGGACCATTCGGAAATGGCTCTTGCGTTTCCGCGGATGCATCCCTTTCCTATCTCGACCGGCAATGCCGGCATGTCGCTCTGGCGAATCTTGATGGGCCAGCTGTGGCTTCCTGAGGCGTGGGCTGCCTCGAACGACGTGACAGATCATTTGAGAGATTAGGCGAGGCATCGCTTTCTGAAGACGGGCTGCCTGACGCCCAAGCTTACCGAAACGGGGCAGACCAAGAGCGAGGCCAGATGCCCTTCACGTCAACATATCGTGGGATCCACGTCAGGGTAATGGCGTTAGGGCAGCAGAAGTGAGATACTCTTTGGATTTGACAGCTGGACATTCTTTTTCTCGAGCCGCTCTATTTGAAAGCAGAGCGGTCGCCTATATTTCTATCGTCTATTTGTCTGTACGAACGATGAGAGAATAACATACCTCCCGGGCGTCAACCAACACACTACAGGTGCTGAAACTTGTGTCCTTGATGATTACCATACATCATGGCAAAATAACTCTCAACTTGACGTAAATTATCGTCTTTACGATGTCGTCTCAACTCGTGATTTTACAACCTAGGTAGCCACCCCTGATAGCAGTGAAGACTACATTGCCAATCCGGAGCCTGTCAGGGTTCTCGACCCCTATTCGCTCAGACGCTCAACAAAAAGACGTCTGTTGCAGAGCACGACAAGGCATTGGGCAACAGCTGGTAGTGATACCATTGGGTTAACCTCGTATCTGGGGCCGATGGCGTAGGTACCTTCAGGCAGCAAGCTAAGACCATCATCCACTGAGAACGGCGTGGGCAGCATGCGAGCAACTACATGAATGGTCCCATTTCTTCCCTAATGAGCGCAATGTTGCTGTCGTACCTTATGATTCGGAGAATTTCCTGCGTGCAGATGTTCGACAATTCCTGAACTGCGTTGCTGGCGCAGTTGACGTTGTGACACTTATCTAGCCACGTATAGTTGGCGATCACCGCTGTCCAGCAACGTCAGAACTGTCCTTGTGACACTAAAGCTGCGTTCCATTACAGCAGCCCTTGACCTCATCCGTCCCCGGGTTACATGTTTGCAGAAGAGGTGGTCATCGCATTTCCATGGTTCTACTCGCATGAGTAATCGTGCAGGCGGCTCTGATGAAGCAAGTGTTCCCGGCGGCTCGGCGCTTGCCGCGATGCTGGTAGTCGATTCGAGTGACAGAGCCTTCCCGAGAGGGGAACTTCGGCGTGGTAAAGTCTGAGTACCCCGGACAACCTGCTGAACGACCGGGGATAGTCATTGTATAACTCGAGTCCGCGGAAAAGCAGCCGGGCATTGGACTTCGGCAGAGGACATGATGTAATGGAGGGGATTTGCTCAATGGAGCGGAACAGTGGCAAAGAGGAAGGCCGGGTATTCATGCCCAGCAAAGACTCGGCGACTGCGCCAGTGCAGGCTATCGTGAGACATGGAAGCAGTAGCGGGACAGTACCTGCCATGAAGTATAAGCAGCGAGACCAGAATTCATGCCCAACCAGCATCGACGTCTGGCGAAGCGCGCGAGTGGCGCGTCGGACCGGGAAATACGGCTCTTCTCTCGAGAGAACCGAGCCACATCGCCATGAACGTCTAGTTCGCCAGCAAAGCAGCGGCTGATAACACGGGCTGCATGCCCAACAGTGCAAGGTGGGATCTTTGGACTTGAGACGTGGCCCATTGGCCTCGACTGGCCGCGATGGTGTGGGAGAATGCGGGATGAAGGATGGGGGAGGTCGGATTGTGGAGGTGCTGCGCTGTCCATTCTGCGGAGAGATGTCCTCGAAACGAGACTCGAGACAGCCCAAGTAAACCTACCCAAGGTACCTACCAAGCAGGTACTTCCCCGGTGCAGGTCTACCTGAGGTGACCTTATCTCACAATTGCTTGATGTCACCATGTCTTCCATGCTCGGCTGCCAATATGAAGAAAAAGGACAAGAGGTAAGGTAGAGAGGGGGGGACAGGAAAGGAAGAAGACGGGGTATCAACACTCAGGGACGACAACTTCCATCCGTCAATACGCGAAGCCTACCTGGTACCTACCTAATGTACCTTGGGTACCTACCAACCTTACTTATAGGTCAGACTCGGTGCAGAGCGCAGAGAATGGCAAAGGCAGAAGGCACACCCTCGGCACCGATCGGAGACGGCCGGTCTTTCTTTCCTGGTTTGTCCTTGCGGTCGTGCCTTCCAGCAATTCTGCATCCACACCATACGGCACCCGCATGTACCTTCCATCGTAGGCACTGCAGGCGCTTCAGGCATCTGGATCACACCTTAACGGCGATAAGGCAATGTAGGTACCGGCCAGACAAGACCAATAGCGAACGACCTCGGCCGTGGTGTCATTGCCTGTCCTGCCTCTAGTCGGCTTGCGTGTTGGGTACCGAGTGCTTCAGACGTCCATGTGTATTTGCTTAGCCCAAACAGCCCATGAGTACCTGTTTGCAGCTCGCACGAAACGCGTCTTTTCTCGCAGTAAGAGCGAGCTGGACAAATGCTCAGGACAGCGCGTCCACTCAGCCATTAGGCGAGCCCCAGCATGGAAGGAACATCCCATGCATCAGAGAAATGCCTCATCGAGGTCAGGCAAGAACCACCCAAGCTGATCAGAGGGCAAGAGAGACACTCGAACTCGAAGCGCCTATCGTCGAATTGAGGCTCTGTCCCCAGACTGATGGTCCGTCTGATAGCGTCTCTACCGACTTCACAGGGTCATGGCAGCGGCCGGTTGTTAGAGAGCCAACCCAGGGCGGATGTAGATATTGTTGAGCTCACCGACCTTGCGTGAACAGCAAAGTACTCTTCTCCGAATTCCCCGATACATATACGGAGTCCACCGTCTGACGATGCCGGAAGTAAGCGAAGGATCTAGGATCAGCGGGTAAACACGCTCACGCAAAACCGAGCCACAGCTTCGGGAAGCCGTCCACATCAAAGAACGGGGTTCATGCTACCCTTGCTCTGTCTCTCACCAGGGCTCGAGGGCGGTCCAAGGTGCATACGGCCAATGCGGTCCGGCAATGGGAGGCCGAGGCCTATTGGAGGTGAAGACTCCACCGAGATCATGCAGGTCATGCCGTCGGTGTGCTGAATAGACGGCATCACATCACGCTACAGAATCAGTCTCAGAGACTGACACGTAGCCATCGTCGGCACAGACGCCAAAAGATGCGTTATCTCTCAGTGTCTTAGCTGCTATTCCTGTGCCCCACGATGAAACCGGGCAGTCGCAGTTGCTGAGGGAGATACGTCGCATACCCAGAATGCATTCGGCGTGATAGGACGGAAAAGGTAGGGATAGAGGTGACAGTGAACCGTACACCTACGGCGCGTGCGTCTCGAGAGGCTAGCAATGCAGCTAGGTTGGGTAGTAGGAAGGAGGGTATCTCCCCGCGCCAAACAGCTGCGAGCGCAGGCTTTGTTCCGGGCCGTGTACTGGCTGAGAGACCGTGGAGGAGGGGTGCGAGTTGCACCGCGTCTCGTCGCACAAACTCTTCGTCAGGCACACTCGACTTGCGCCGGCTGCCATACATGTAGAAGAGGCTTACACAACAAGGCCGATACAAGGCGACAAGCCACACATCACACGCCGTAATCCGCGTGCAGCTGTCGTCTCGGATGGAGGGGGCGGGCCGGGTGGACGGCGAGCGCGGTAGCCGGCTGGAAAGGGGGCCTTGCAGGTGATGTGGCAACCAAACAACCTGACGCCTCACCGTGGGCCATAATCAGATCCCGCACAGCAACGCAGGTGGGGTTTGCAGGCGATGTGTGCGTTGGCCCTTCATACCACTTTCTAGAGCCTCCATCTCGGCCACCCAGCAGGAGATGCAGGAGCAAGTCACGAGCGGAGGGGGGACGCACGATGCCGAATCATAGTCGGGGGCTGCCCAAAGGAGCGGGCAAGGAGGGCCAGAGCGAAAGCCAAATGGATGGAATCTCGACCCAGGAAGCCCCGATTTGTTCTCGATCAGGCCCAATCGTTCTTCAGGCCCCTCCAATAACTCTGGGGCGGCTGGGGGTGGACGGAGGGGATTTGGGCGGGAGGGGGGAATCGGCGGAGACTGCTAGATGGGGCTACCTTCGGCCCTCCAGGGTCTTTTTCCCGCTGAGTGCTCGGCCGGGGGTTCGTTTCTTCGAGCGGTTGCCAGAGGCACGCCGGCATGGTGAGCCCCCCCTGACCTATTGGAGAGGCGGTCGTGGTGAGGCTGGCGGCATGGCACAAGCCGGTGAAGACATCTATTGGATGAATTGGCACCGGCTGTGCTTGGAAAGAGGTGCCGATGCGGCAGAGGGAGGGAACGAGGACAACTCGGCACGAGGTTGAGGAGGTCGAAATAGGGAGGGTGAAGAGATATGCAAAGGACAGACGACAGAGAGCCCGTCCTATGCGTTCATTAGATGTGGCCCTCGATGCCTCGATGCGCGATGCGAGATGGTTAGAGCTATAGGGTCCACGTGGACTTGCAAGAGCGCAGAGCATACCGAGTGGCAGACGAGGGCTATCGTACCGAGTACATCTGCGACTCGAATCGAGGTGCATTCACTCTTATCAGCCAAGGCCGGGGAAGAAGGCATCATCATCTCAATCGCCCAGACGCGAGTCCCTGCCACCAGGCGTGCATCATGCCCTGGTACGTCTTCCACCCCCGAGTGCATCGATCGATGGGCAAGTTGTCCCCCATTGATGCAATGCAATGGATCGCAGGCAGAGTGCGGCGCCGACGAGCCTATCGCGCCGTACGATAATTAATAACCTTCTTTTTATTTCTTTCATAACAACCGCCATCCGTCCCTCTTGTAGCTCCCACCCCCGTTCCCCCGTCCCCCGTCCTTCCTCAACAGCATCTGAAACCCACCTGAACCGGCCTAGATTTTTCTCCTTATATTATCTGTATCAGCGTCTCTCCGCCGTCTGTGTCCGGCTGGCTTGGCCCTGGTCTGGCTTGAACGCTCTCCTTCCCCGATCGGGCCACGATAATTTTGGCCATTGTGACCTTGTGAGAGCGACTGCAGTGCAGGTTACTCAGACCTGCTCTAGACCTGCGCGGAGGTACTCCGTCCCCTCTCTGCCCACCCAGGACGGCAAGTCACCGAGTCTCGCCGGTGAAGCGCCTTTGCCTTCCTCCGCCCTCGGCTTTCGGGTCGTCCCATCTCGCATCCGGACTAGCACAATTTTCGTGTAACCCGCGCTCGACGACGTTCTTTTTTCCCTTCCCGCGGCCCAACACATTAGATCTGGCGGCACAGAGCTGCAGACAGAACGCCCCCCTGCTCCGTCACAAGTCACAAAAAGTCACGAACCCCCTTTTGAGCGTTGCCCTTAGCTTAGCTCAACTTATATTAAACCCGGCCGCTCCTGCCCTCACCGTCTTCACCGAACCACCCCCCACACGTTATCACCATATCTGATAAAATCTAGAACTGCTTTTTTCCCAAGCTAATCTCCGAACCCCGCATCTTCTTCTCGTTCGATTCTTGTCTTTAATTCTTTATTTCCACCTTCGTCCCCCTAATATCCCGGTATCCTGGGGTGGTATAGCGGCGTTCTGTTGGAGGACGGAAGGCCCTTCTGCACGTGGTTTGAACGATGTGGCAGTAGCATCAAGGAGGGCTCGCGAAGTCAGAGAATGCATCCGCCCCCCAGCCTGGCTGAGGCCCCTCCGAAGACTGAAGATCCTCGACCGGGCCTGAACAGGCCGATGAGTCCCACGGAAGTGGTCAACCAGCACACACCGTCCGCCTCTCCACCCGTGAGGAAGGACACCAACTCATCCATCGTCACAACTGCGACGACTGCTTCTGCCGCCACGGTCAGAACCGATGGCAGCGTAGCCACCTCGTACAGCTCCGAGTCGTCGCCCACCTACGCGAGCCAGGCCATCTTCTCAGTCAAGGATGGATCTGACGTGGCCAATGGCCGCCGTGCGAACCGCCGGCGGACTGGTCCGCTGTCTGCGGAGCAACGCGAGAAAGCAGCGTTGATCAGGAAACTCGGCGCCTGTAGTGACTGTCGGAGGAGAAGAGTCGCCGTAAGTGCATGTGCTGCTTGGCTCTCATCTGCGTGAACATGCACTCACCTTATCTGCCGGGAAGTGCAACCCTCTTCACCACAACATGACGTGGGAGGACGCCGTGAGGAAGTACAGGTCCCACAGCCCAAACGGCTTGCAGGATCTCCCTCCACTCGCTGGTCGCCCTATCAGTCCGGCGGCTATGAACAACCATAGGTTCACTCACGATCCTCAGGACATGGAGATCGACTCGACTCCGAACCACCATCACCCAGGCAGAGCACCGCTCAGCGAGGCCCGTATTCGTACGCCGCTTCCGTCGGGGCCTCGGTTGGAGAAGACTGCAGCGGCGGCCATTGCCTTGCCCGGGATTGACAGCCTGAAGTCGGATTTGCAAGGCGCCGCTTCCAGGATTCTGTCCAGCCCTCACCGCAGCCGCTACACCGCCGCCCACGCGCTACTGTTGTACTGGCAGGATGACGACGACATGGGCGTGCGGGCAGCCGTCGAGGAGCTGCGCGAAGTGCTCGAGAGGCACTACCACTATACGTTTGAAATCTCAGCCATACCTTCATCTTCTGACGAGTGTAAAAGCTCCTGGAGATGGCTGTCGCGAAAGATCAACGACTTCGTTGATAATCGCGATCAGCGGGACGTTTTGAAATTTGTCTACTACAATGGACATAGCTATCTCGATGGTAATCGGGACATGGTTCTCGCGAGGTACGTGCGAATCTCTTTGTCTCTCCCATGTGTTATTAGTGAGGAGTGAAGGAAAGCTCTCAGACCGTGGACTCATGGCATCCACCGCGCAGTTCCAAGAACCCTGAGGAGGCCTCCACGATCCGCTGGAGCGGCATCCAGCAGATCCTCGAAGAAGCCGTCTCCGACACCCTCATCGTCATGGACGCGGCCTACTTCCCGTCATCCAAAATGGCACGTCAGCAAGGTGTGCTCGAGATAGTCACGGCGGCCGCTTCGGAGGATCAGTCCCGCCTCCTGGAACGGAGCGTTTTCACGCGCGCCTTGACCGACCAGCTGCGGACGCGCGCCGCCCAGCGATTCATGAACCCCCTGACTGCCGCCGAGTTGCACGCGCGCCTGCTCTCGGCGTACCCTAAAATGATACAGGACCGCCACCCTGAGACCGAAGCCCTCACCAGCTTCCCCTGTCCGCTACACATGCAAATGTGTGGCAGCGGCCGACTGCCCTCCATACAGCTGGCGCCTCTTTCGCGGAGCAGCAGCCTGCCGTTCGGCAGCATCGAGGCCGCTCAAGCTGGACCGGAGGTCAGTATGACGATCCGGCTGACTGACGACGCGCTCAACATGGAGGCGTGGGCCGAGTGGCTCCGGATGATGCCGGAGGGGATCAAGGATGTCAAGGTGGACGGTCCTTATCGCACTACGTTTCGGTGACAATACGTCACCCACATGACAGCAGCAACCACTATACGTTTCTCTATATATACATGTTTCCTTGTCAGGATTCTGTACGGGCTGGTCACTAAGCTGCTGGCCGCCCAACCTACCAAGCAACGACAGTCGGGGGAGTATATTCCCCGACGAAAATGACAAACGAGAAAAGCATGACGATTCCTTCTTCTTTTCTTCTTCCTTCTCCCTACCTGTTTTCAGGGACAGGATTGTTGCACAGAACAGCCACCCTGTTTCATGTTGGCCACACCAGAATGCGAAAAAGCGTTTCATAAAAAAAAGCCCTACGAGTTTTCACTTGTCGATATTGTTTATTTCTCTTCCCATCTCCTCCGCTGGGAAAGGGGGCAACATGTACGGGAGGATCTTATCTTGAGGATGCTGTGCGGCCGAAACGTCGCGTCGTACTCCTTAAGTGTAAGCTGTTCACCCTGTTTGCAACTGTGGGAATAGGTGAAGGAAGGCGAGGCTTTCACGAGAGGGGAGAGACGGTGTATCGCAGGGTCGCCCGGCGATGCCGGAATATGCAAGCCTCTGCGGGATGAGTGTTGTGATACCATAAAAATAACGTCGAGATTGGGGGAAGGAGGAAAAGCTGGCTTTCTGGCACATACATGCTTTGAATGACCGTGTGGGTATAAAGCCGAGGGGGTCTCGAATGACACGATGTCTCTCTTACGACAATGAAATGCTATGCCTTTTCACTCTCAGTCACGTCTCTTGCCTCTTGCTTACTTTGCACGCGTTGTTCTGCCGTGGTTCTCGATCGATTCTTCATTGTGCGAGTTTCTGTCATCAACTCTGATGGGCGTGCCCACCCATTTAATGACCTTCAAGATGGTATTTCCCAGCAATACTAATGAAGCATAGCAGCCTAAAAACCACCTGCCGGCCTCTCGGCGCGGAGAGCAAAGTAAGTCATAAACGCCAGCCATGCTTTTATCTAAAGAACCATGCAAGCCCGCCTTATGGCCGAGGCTCCCTTCTCAAGAGAATGTACCGAACGGCTTCGAGAAGAAATTCCAACCTAACCGACCCAATGCAGACAGACAGGAGAACCACCAACACGGAAGGCGCAGACCCTCTTTCACACGTCAGTCGACGCGGGACTCCTGCCCCTCACTCGACCCCACGCTGCCTTTCTCCTCCTCCCTACTCCCCTTCCGACAGCAGCGGCAGCGGCCCCTCGCCTAGAGAAGCGCCGCGAAGCCCACCACGCCCGCGACGCCGAGCGCGACCTTCCACGGCTGCGCGCCGCCGCGGCCCGAGACGAACCCGGCCGCGGCGTTCTCCTGGGCGGAGGTCTCGCCGTCGCCGATGATGAAGGTGGGCTCGTAGGCCCCGGTGTCGGAGGCGGTGTCCAGGGTGCCGTTCCAGCAGTACTTGGTGAAGCAGTCGGTGCACACGTCCGGGACGGCGGTGCCGGTGCGGTTGAGGCTGCGGCTGATGACGGCGCAGGCGACGCAGGCGGGCCAGTCCGAGTCGACGGTGCCGTTGCCCTGCGTGGCGGCGTCGTAGCCGTTGCGGATGATGTTGTTGCGCTGCTCGTCCGGGTAGGACGGCGTGAAGGTCGACACGTTGGACATGGCGGTGTAGGGCGCGTTGGGTATGTAGACGATCAGCGGCGGGACGGCGCCGCCCGACGAGAAGTTGGCCACGTCGCAGCCGAAGAAGGTCGGCCGCTGGTTGAGGCCGAGGTTGATGAAGGTGTGGTCGTCGGGGACGGCGGGGAACTGCGTGCCGTTGGCGATGGAGGACAGGCTCCGCTCGTAGGTGGCGCGCAGGGCGGTCCCGTTGGGCCAGTTGTACGTCGTGTCGGCGGAAGAGTCGACGGCGAAGATCACATCAACTGCGCGCAGCGGGTTGATGAGCGGCGCCAGCGGGATGTTCTGCAGGTCCTCGCCACCGTCGACAAGTGTGAGCTGCTGCGAGGACGCCCCCGGGTTGGTGTCGTTGTGGTAGCCCAGGAAGGGGTTGGGCGTGTACTGCGCAATGTCGTTGTTGTCATCGCCCAGGTCCTCCAGGATGTCCGTGATGGCGTTCAGGGCGAAGTCGGGCAGGTCGACAACCGATGAGATGTTGTTGAGCAAGAAGCTGTTGAAGAGCGACGAGGAGGTGCCCATCACGTAGCCGTACTGGTCGAAGCCCCTGACGCAGTGCCCGTTCGAGGGAATCGAGCCGCCAGAGAAGTTGGACCCGAGGTACTCTGTCGGAGCGAAGCCGAAGACGGTCGGGTCGAAGGAGCCCATCTCGAAGGGGTTGAACTCAAAGACGGTGGCGTTCAGAGAGATGACCGTCTCGTTCGGAGCGCGGCCGTCTGCTACCAAGAATGGGAAGGGGATCGAGGCGTCCTTGAAGTTGTCCGCCAGAGCGATGGAGGAGAAGGTGTAGGCGGGGCCTCCATCGGTGTCATTGATGAGCTGGTAAGACAGCGCCCGCCCCCAGTAGTCCGTGATGGAGGTGTCGAACCCAGCATCGGCCTTCTCGGCCACCTGGTCGGCGACGTCAATCCAGTAAGATGCCGTGTTCACAATCGAGATGCCAGGCTCCTCGGGGCCGGAGAAGATGGAGCTGTCGAACTGCCAGACGCTCGAGCCCTCGCTGCCGTCCCGCAGCTTCTCGACCGTGGTGAAGTTGTTGGCAAAGAGAGACCCTACCAGCCAGCCTCCGCCGGATAAGCCGGCAACATAGGTAGCAGCCTGCAGCAGCCCGCCGATGCCTCCCTCGTTGGTGGTGTTCGTGACGCGGCTGTCGGCAGCAGCGAGGAAGCCGGCGCCGTTCATCAGGGCACGGTAGCCGCCTCCGGAGACGGCGATGCCAATGTTTGGCAGAGCCGACACATTTGCACTGTGGCCTTTGACGTAGGAGGCGGGATCGAATTTGTCGGTCCCGGACCGGTTGAGGAACTCTATCATGGGCTGTAGCGTGGCATTGCGCCGCAGCTCTAGCCACGATGTCTCATTAGAGGATAAGCTGAGCGCATCACGGATGGTCGGCCGGTTGGACGGACAGTCGACGCTCTGGGGGGCATATCCGCCGCTTGGCGAGTTTGGAACTGCCCTGGGATGCGCCGGCCGGCCGTCCCGGGGGCGTGCCTGGAGCGGCGCATGAGGAACGGCGCTGGCGCTGGCAACGCCGACAAGGGCGGAGCATGACAACGCAAGCAGGACTGAGGGTAACATGACGGTCGAACTGGGAATGATGATGACTAAAGTAACAAGAAGTAGCAGAGGCGGAAGCGGGACGGACAAAGGCAGGAGAGCCGCCGTTTGATGGTATGTGGTGCCTCAACCTCTTACTCGGGGAGTTGAGTGTGAGAGAGACAAAGTGAAAGTGAAGCCTCCTGCGGGACCCTCATTAACAAGGAGAATACTAGTGATTATTAACGGAGAGAGGCATCAGACAAAGACCGGGCCGCTGATGTAGGCAGGCCAACGAGGTGTCTTATTTCCTCTAGGTGAAGGCCCGGGCTGGAGCTGGAGCTGGAGCTGGAGCTGGTGCTGGTGCTGGTACTTGGTGCTGGGCTGAGTCGTGTGCTCGACCGGGCGCCTCGGCATGCCGCCAGGCCGCCCTACCCACCACGAAGACCCAAAGCTCTAGTTAGTCGGCGGGATCCAGTGTGACGCAATTAGCAGGATCGACTGGCTCGGTCTCAGTCAATTGACAATGGCGCAGTCCACATGCAGAGGGACAGCCTTGCCTAACACGCGTATTCCTTGCCGTCGCATGTCTAGTGCTATGTCAGAGGTACCTGCTGCTGTGTCTCATTCCATCCTCCCATCCTCCTCCAAAGTGTGATACGCCGTATCGTCGTATCCAGGATACCTACAGACTAATCGAAGTACCCGCTTACAGATGATGTCGATCGGAGAGTAACAGAGTCCGCCATCCCCCGTGCCAATTCGGTGATAGGCCATTAGCAGCACAGAAACCGTTACGGGGGACCCTGGATTTATTTGCCTGGGCGCAGCCAGCGGATGAGATGGAAACGGTCCAGCGGCAATGCAGTCATGCAATACACAGCCCAGCAGCCAATGAACACTTGCTGATGCTCGAGTCCTCGTCGCTATCATGTGCTCCCTCGGATATTCCCATGAAGATGTATGGATGCAGAAGGAATAAGATTTTAAAACCCTTGGCGGATGCCCTGACCGCCCGTCATGCCCTGCCCCTGCCCCTGCCCTGCTGAAGCTCCCCTGGGGCCTGGGAAAGGGGTCATCCCGGGGCGGGTTTGTGCGTGCGTTGTGTTGCGTGCGTGCGACGTAAACAAGCCACCCCCGGTGCCTTGCATGATCTTCAACTGGGATCGACGGAGCGGCCCCGGAGGATGCACCGATCGGGCTCCAATACTCCCCCGAGCCGGATGGTGGGAAAAGCTGTGGGAGGGACTAGAGCACCTAGCTGCCTTAATTAGTTCATCGCGGCCGCTTCCTGAGCCTGCGCTGGCGCTCCCGCTGCCGTCGCTGTAGCTGGACGCGCAATCACCGCCACCTTGGCGCGCCGAACCTCCGAAGCTCCCGCTGCTTAAACTACCTACCTAATGCATAGTACATACCTTGTCTACCTATCTCCCCACGTCGATAAGCTGGGAGGGAGCCTTCCCTGGTTGCTGTGCCTCGATGTCAGCACGAGATTCAGGCAGTTGGACCGTGATGTATTCGATGTCAGCGGCAGCTCCGCCACAAATCATCACAGAGCCACTTTGGAGCTTCCTCAATGAGAGTATTGCAGTGTTTCGGGAGCCGGGCTCGCTGACACTCCCTGATGGGCCTCACCTGGGAACCCTTGTCGCAGAAGCAACCATTTCATGTCCTAGAGGGGCGAATTCAGCGAAAGAGAGGCAGATGTCGCTCCAGATGTCTCCGTAATGTGCTTAATAAGCGGAAGCTGGACTTCTCTTCTACTCCGTTCGTTGTGTTCAGGCGTTCCCTGTAATCTATCACAGACAGCCTAAGGTTGCACGACGTCCAGCAGAGGAAGAGAGGGAAAGTAGGGCGAGCTTACAAGCTCTCTAAAACAAGCTTCTAGATGATCGCATATGAAGTCATGATTGCTCCTCCCTGGCCCGGCATCTTTTTTCTCTAAGCCCTACCACTACTCTAGAACGGTGCTAGGAAAGAAAGGACAGCCCACATCCCGACACCGGCACTCATCGATTCATGTGATCGATCCGGATGCTAACCGCTCTCCTGTGAGCCTCGAGCTCCTCCACCTTGGCCAGCTGCATCACCGCCCCGCCCACGTTGCGGAGGCCCTCCGCCGTCAGGTTCGAGCTAGTGATGTGCTTGAGGAAGGACGCCAGGTTGACGCCCGAGTACTGCTTGGCATAGCCGTAGGTAGCTAGAAAAGTTGTCAGCTAGTATCTCTAGTTGTTGAATTCAGCGTGACACTTACGCAGAGAGTGATTCACGCCCGCCGAGTAGTCGCCCACGCTCTCCGGAGTCCACTGGCCGATGAACACGCTGCCCGCGTTCATGACCAGTTCGGACACCTTCTCCGCGTCCTTGAGCTGCAAGATCAAGTGCTCCGGCGCGTACTCATTGCTGACCTTCATCGCCTCCTCGATGGTCTTGACCTGGATCGTGAGCGAGTGGGCGATCGAGCCGCGCACAATGTCAACTCTCGGCAGGGCCATCGCCTGCTTGTGGAGCTCGTCCTCGATTGCCTGCAGACTCTGCTCCGAGAGGTCGACCGCGACAAGGACAACCTGGCTGTCGACGCCGTGCTCGGCCTGTGAAAGCAGATCTGAAGCGACGAACGCCGGGTTGGCATCCTTGTCGGCGATGACCAGGACTTCCGAGGGACCGGCCGGCATGTCGATTCCGACGCCGGCATTCGTGTCGTTGCTGACGTGCATCTTGGCGGCCGTGACGAACTGGTTGCCCGGTCCAAGGATCTTGTCGACCTTGCTGACGCTCTCGGTGCCGTACGCCATAGCTGCCACAGCCTGAGCGCCTCCAGCGAGCACGATGCTCTCGGCACCAACCTTGTGAGCGACGTAGACAATCTCTGGCGTAACGCTGCCGTCCTGCCGCGGTGGCGACGCCAGAACGATCTTCTGGCACCCGGCAACCATGGCAGGAACTCCCAGCATGAGAGCAGTGCTTGGCAGAACCGCCGTGCCGCCAGGGACGTACAGACCGACGCGCTCGATAGGCCTGGAGAATCGGCTGCAGATGACGCCTGGCATGGTCTCCACCTTCAGGGGCTTGTCGTCTTTCTGTGCGGCGTGGAACTTTCGGATATTCTCGAACGAGATGTCGATGGCCTTGATCGTCTCCGCGGGCAGCTGCATGAGAGATTCCGGGAATGGTGCCTTGAGAACCGGGGACGTGAGGGACGTCGCCTTCTCGAACTTGTGAGTGTATGACAGGAGTGCCTTGTCGCCGCCGTTCTTCACTTCATCAATAATAGGTACCACGATCTTCATGATAGCCTCAGATGACTTCTGCGAAGGGCGACTCAAGGCCGCGTTCAGCTCCTCTTCGCTCGTCTTCGAAAGGTCTAAGCGCTGCATGGTAATTCGACCACCAGCGGGCTTAGCAGGAGCGGGCGCGGGCGCGGGAGCCGTGGTAGAAACGCCATTGGCAGGTTTGATGCCCTCCTTCTCTGCCCATTTGCCTTTAGCATTACCAGCTCGCCGCTTAACCTTCAAACCCTTGGCATCGAGGCTCTTCTCGATGTCACCCAGCGTGACACCAGCGCTCACTGCCTTTGTGAGCGCGAAGTAGATGAGATCGGCGGCCTCAAAAGCCACTTCGTCAACCGTCTTCGCGTCACAGAGCTCCTCTGCTTCCTCCATAATCTTTGCTCGCAGCAGCTTCTCGTCTGAGAAGAGTCGGGCCGTGTATGAGCCTACCGGCGCGGATTCTTTCCTCGAGCGCAGCGTCTGCTCTAACCGGGCGACGCCGCTGAGCTCTCCAAAGCATCCGAATTGCTCCAGGTGGCAGAATCTGCCCTTTTGCTTGACGACAAACTTGAGCGCGTCGAAGTCGCAGTCGAACGATATCCTGATCAGCTGCTGGGTGTCGCCAGAAGTTGCTCCCTTGTACCATAGACCACGTTTTCGGCTCTGGTAGACCCCTGTCTGGGTCCTCACAGACTCCGTGACGCTCTCCAGGCTGCTGTACACGAGCCCCAGCGCAGTTCCCCTCTCGTCGCACACAACGGTCGGTAAAAGTCCATCGGTCCTGTCAGACTTCCAACGCTCTGAGAGAACCGTTGACAGCGACAGCTTGCCCTCCGAAGGGCCCTTGGTTGTAGTGAGCGCCGTTGAAGGGAGGACCGGGATTGCCGACGTCGATCGTGCTATTCCGAGGAAGGTCTCCAAGCTTGTGGCAGGAGACGGCTTGATGAACAATGACGGTATCTTGTTCTGCTTGACTCCCTCCTCCAGCATGGAAGCCGATATTGTCCTTGGATCAACAGTGATGAGCAACCCATGCTCGGCGGGCACCATCAGATCGCTAGAGCTGGTCACCTTTGTCACCACAGGAGCCACTCTCGAGCCGTACTCGGCATATTGTGTAAGTTGCTCCGGCTTCACGAAGACTTTGCGAGCGCCGCCATCGAGCAGCGAGACGACGTCTTCTGTGGAGCTCAGCCCAGTTACGTCCAGGTACGGCTGGAACTCTGCATTGTGCTGCCCCAGAAAGCGCTGCACCTTCTCCAAGTTCTGATGGGTCACTTCGAGAAAAACTGCACCAAGGCAGCTCACTTCCTCTCTGGTCAGGCCCTCGGTCTCTCCACCCAGACCTGGTGGTATGGAGACGCTGACGAGAAAGGGAAGCGGGAACGTCGACTCCGTAGGCCCCATTGTGGACTGTTCTTCACTGACTGATTACTCAATGGGTTGTGGAATTGGTATCCACGGATGGACAAGCTGAGCCGTATATAAACAACACAGTGGACGAGGAAGAGTCACACAAATCGCCTGATATCGTGCAACTTTTGGTGACTCGATCACGGCTAAAAAATCTCGACCCGTCTGGCGTATCTCCTGCATCGGCATTCTCGAATGGCGGGGCACCAAAACTGCCCACGCTGCCCCTCCTTCTTCAGATCCGCAGACGTCAGAGCACAGGGTCCCAAGGCCCGCATTTGGCTAAAGGGTGGCCCGTGCATATAAAGTATAGCGGAGCGTATCAACTATTCACCGATCAATTGGGCGCCCTACAGGTATCGCTGTACTTTGAGACTCGGCGCGACGACCTCTTAACACCGCGCTCGATCAAACAACAGCTGCCACCACAACCTTGTGCAAGCATCAATAATTGAATGACAAATCCCCAGGACTGGCTACAGTCTACCTGGTTGCCCTTCTTGTCTGGCCATCCGCCGCCGAAAACGGCATGCTTGCCGACCCGTGCTAAACGGCTCGCGCACCTTCTATCCACCTAATTTACCTACCTACCTACCAATTCACCTCGCGCAAACCTTCGCATCGCAATAATGGCGACCACATCCTCCGCCCCTCAAACAAACGGCATCCCGCCCTCGTCATCAGGCGGCACCGGCTCGCAGCAGACCCTCGTCGGCACCCAGTCACAACAAGCGCCCGCCGCGCACAGCCAAAACACCCCCAGCCAGTCCGCGCCGCAGACGTCGCAGAACGCCGCGACGCTCAACGCCCCGTCGGCGCAGCAGCAGCACCACCAGATGTCCTCCAGCGCCACGGCGCCGCGGCCACGCGACGCGCGCACCATCGAGCTGCTCCTGACCGCGCAGGGCGTCACCGCCTACGAGGCGCGCGTGCCCCTGCTGCTGATGGACTTCGCCTACCGGCACAGCTCCTCCGTGCTCTGCGACGCGATCCACCTCTCCGCCGACCCCTACACCACCCACGCCGGGTCCAAGCCCTCCGCCACCGCCGGCGCCGGCACCGCCAGCGTGCCGGGGACCGCCGGGGACGCCACCGTGTCCGCCAACGCCGTGCAGCTCGCCATACAGTCCCGCCTGGCCTATCAGTTCAGGGGCGGGCCGGGCCGCGCGGGCGGCGGCGGCGCCAGCAAGAACTACCTCCAGGACCTGGCCATGCAGCGCAACGCCGTGGGCCTGCCCAAGGTGGCGCCCAGCGAGTGGGGGGTTAGGCTGCCGAGCGAGCGGTTCGTGCTCAGCGGCGTGGGATGGGGCCTGCGGGACGTGTGGGCGGGCCTCGCCGGGGAGGAGAGCGACGAGGAAGAAGAGGACGAGGGCGAGGAGGGTGGAGAGGCGATGGAGGGGGTCGAAACGGGCGGCGCGCAGGAGGGCCAGCAGGAGAAGCCGGAGGATGTGGGCGGGGATGGAACCGAAGGTGGTACGATGGAGGATATGTTTGGGGATGACATGGAGGATGAGGAGATGGCGGAGTGAGCGAGCTGAGGACACTCTAGCTTCACTATCTCGTGGCCAACGAGAGCGGGAAGTTGGTGGCCTAAAGGGCAAAATAGGTTCTGCTTTGGCGTTGGTGACTCTTTCGAAAGGCCGGAGTTCCGGATAATGGAAAAGGGAATGCCCAGCAAGATGAACTTGGGCATTACCAGAGCCAGGTACTGCGTTTGATTCACATTTGACAGCCGAGGGGGAGAAGCACCGCTAGAGTAACCGGGTGCTTTTGTACAATACTACCGACATCTGTATCAATTACAGCGCTAAACCAGACGCCCTGCTATGCAAGATGGGAAAGACACCTCAGAACAAACCATCAACTCCTGCAAGTGACACGCCCGCGATATGCCCTGTGCTGAACGTCATGACCCCATGGGTAAGATGCAAGCCTGTCGCTCGTGCCAAATATGCTGTACATGCTGGCGCTGATGCGTTTTCGCGAATCCGATTCTTCACTCTTACTCCTTGATTTCCTTCTCGACCCTCAGGTTCTTGACCCCTGTGATCATCTCAGCACTGACGTCCTGGACTGCAACTTTCTGCCCAGGGCCTTTCTCCTTGTTCGCCGGCTCTGACGGTATGTGATCTCTGTGGTCCACCTGCTCTGGCTTCTCTTCCTGTAACCCTTCCAAGTCTTGCTCTTCCTCCTCTTCCTCTTCGTCGTCAGCATCTTCGTCCTCGATCATGGACCCCATCATCCGCTCCTCGCCTTCGTAGCTGCCGCTGAGTACGCTTCCTTCCGCGTAGCCCTCTTCGTCGACGGAGCCTCTGGAGATGTAGCTGTCAACCATACCCCCGGCGACTTCCTCGTCTTCCTCTTCCTCGTCATATTGGCTCTCGTGGTCGGCATCCGGACCCGCATCCTCGCCTTCCGTATCGCTGGCGGAGAAATCATCAAGGTCCAGAGGTGGGTCACGCCAGTAAGTGAAGTCAGTGTATTCTTCGCCGCCGCCTTTGACAAGGGTCGACACCGGGGGGAAATAGTGATCAACGACCTCTGTCATATTGACATAGCTCAGCTTCAGCTTGTTCAAGCTGAGAAGGTCGAGGGACACCTCGGCGTTGGAATTGATGGTGAAGATCCGAGTTCTCGGGACGTCGACCGTCCGGTAAGAGATCTGGTCCGTGAGCCGATTCCCGAAGCCGGCGTAGAACGGGTGATGGTCAGTGCCATAGAGCGCCTTGATGTCTCGCAGGGTGGCCATCTTGAAGATATGAGGCTTCCTGAGATAAATCTCCCGGCGGAGAGCTGCCATAGTCCGATCAGGAGACAGGATTGTAGGGCCTCTCGGAAGCCTGTACCCGTCCTGCACAATACCGTGAAGGTAAGCCCTCGTGAGGTCTGCTTGACCAATCGAACGACTACTGAGGTACATGATGTTGTAGCCGTTGGCGACAATGTCACTGTACAGCTTCGCCACGCCCGCATGTGTCCAGTCACGACCGATCATGTTCAGGACGTGGCCCAGAGCATCCGACTTGGTGATGGTGCCGTCAATGTCAGAGATGACGACGGGAGTTTCATGTTTCCAGAGGAACATGTAGGCTTGGCACGTCGCTCTGTTGACGGTGAAGCTCATCGAGTTCTCTCCCGGCTTCAAGTTCAGCGCCTTCAACTGATCACTAGTCAAGCGGAGCGTCTTGGCATAGCTGCGCGTGTTGTCTCTTGCAATCGTTGTCGACCCAGGAGAGGTTGGTGGAGTCTGAATACTCGAATGGCCGACGTCAGATTCAGTCCGCCTGTGCGTTGGGGACGTAGAGCTGTTGCTATCATCACTATGGTACCCTGGGTCGGAGATGGCGTCGGCATCTATAGCCGAGTTGGAGCGGAGAGACGCCTCCATCGTCCTCTTCATCGCTGCGTCCTTGGCTTCTTCACTGCTGTAGATCCATAAGTTCCCTTCCTCGTCAATACCAAAGAGAGAGCCGATGTCATAATTGCCCTCGAGTTCCTCGGAGAGGACTTTACGCGCAAGGATCTCCGCTCGCAGTGCATCTTCCTCGTTGTTCTTGAAACCGGTCATATCAAGCATCAGGTCGCCGGTCTCCGTCACTTTGCTTGGAATATTGACCGCTTCAAGCTCCTTTGACAAACTGATTGCACGCTCAACGGCCTCCTGGGCAGACAATGGCGGTGGACTGTATGACCTGTCTGACATACCAAGACTGTCCGGGTCCTCGGATAAGTCCGAGACGCTGAGCTGCTTCCTAGCCGTGCGACGGAGAATATCATCGCTGTGGAAGCGTTGTCCCAAGGATGACCAGTCTCCAGATGCCGGTCTCCCATATGAGAGCTCGGGAGACGTCGACAGGGGCGTTACTACTCCTGTAAACATCAGTATGAGGGGAGGAACTGGCTAACAGGAGACTACGAACCATTATCCCGAGGAGCGGAGCTTGAATATATGACAGCGGGAGGAGGGCGTTGCAGACTAACAGTCGAAGTCGAGCGGGGTTTACCGGCGTCTTCATCCAGCTGGAGGGGAGGAGGCTCCTGTAGGCCGGGTGTAGTCGGCCTCTTGGCTAGTAACGGCGGACTGGATGCAGGAGACACCAGAGGCGAGGTCTGCATGCTCTGTGGTATGGTGTCGGTCGTCTCAAAGACGAAAAATGCTTCGCCGCCTTCCCCGAGCTTCATGGCATAGTCCTGCTTGAGGCTGTTGACCTTAAACTCGACCTTCTTCTCATACGGGCGCAACAGCGAGAACTTGCCGAAGCGCACGTGGAAGGGAGAGCAAGCCAGTGTTCCATCGTCCAGTTCGACCACAATAACGTCGCATGCTCCCGAGAGCGTGCTGGGGTTGAGTGTGTTCCATGCTGTCGAGACCGAATCGGATATGTTTCGCACGTATTGCATGGTCGCCGATCTGCTGTCCGCACAGCAAGTTTAACCTCAAGCAGCTCTTGCAGGGACGCTACGGTCCCAGGTACAAGGCTTCAACTTTCTCAAGGAGAGGATGATCTGGCTCGGTGTTCGTGTTGCGGGTTCAGCTTGACGTATTGTTGAGGATGTGGTTACCGCGCGAGTTCCGGCCCGGCAAGGCCAACTGGTGATGATGGGAGGTCGATTGCAGGTCACGGAAGCAAATGGGCGAGGATATTATCTGCTTTAGCTTGCAGGATGCAGTCGATGCCAAACGTGTATTTCGCAGTCAATGAAGGGCGCTTAGGACCAAGGAGAGATTCCGGCAGCAAAATACAGCGTCGTAAATGTATGACGACGGATATGTAACGTGGGTATTGCGGGTGTTGGGAAGGTTGCCCAGCTGGTGGGCGGCTGACGGGGAGAAAATGGGACGAGGGTTGGAGGCATTGGGGCCTGTCAATCAGTCACCGGACAGCCCAACAATCCGCCAGGTACCGGCGTCGTCCGTAGTGGCTACGAGCTCGGTATCTGTGTCCTAACAAATATTTCGCCACCATAGCGCATATAGGCAGCAATTTACAATAGACATAAGATAACAGGCAGGTCTCAGCTACATCTCCCTGCGATCTGTCCCAGCGCTCTTTTGGGGGCTTCTAGCTTGTGACAGTGCTCCTTTGCAGGGTTCTGATGAGAGGTGCTGATGTCATTGTGCGGTATCCCCCTCGTTCGACGCTGAGGTGAAGGCTCATCATGGCCTTGCGAGCACTGCTTTGCTGCTTTGTGTGAGGCCTTTGACATAAAGAGCCGGACGTGTTTGGGTTGTCTGTAGTCTCAGGATAGACTTGCCCCTGATTCTGCGAAAGACAATAGGATTCTTGTCGGTTGCCGAAAGGGAATGTCTCGCCTCTTTGGCTTTCTCCATCCGCACCACATTAATGCGCTAGCAGCTGGCTTTGTTCCCGTTTTAGGTGCTGCTGGCGCTGCTGGCGCGCTGGCATGCCTTGGCAAGTTGAGGGGATCTTGGCTCTGTGCCTTCGGAAGGTTTCGTGCATGATCGGCCGAGTGCGGATGGCCGTTATTCTGGCCATGCGGCGGTTGAGGCGCCACAGCCCAGCTTGGGTGCTTGTGGGTGACTCGACGGCCTACCCAGCGAAGTTCCCGGGCGGAGAGGGTGGATCTCTATATGCAACGGGCCTCGGCCGCCTGGTATCCTGGTGGCATCTCGTCAAGCAATCCGGCCGAGGAGTACGGATCGCCAAGGAATGGCTGCCAGATCCCTCGCTTGTTAGCTCTCTCAGTCTCCCTAAGGGATAGCACCGCCGTCTGCGCATCCTGAAAGGGCAGGTTAGAACTATACGGCGTCCGAGTCAACTTTATGTAAGTATCTTCGCTACTATCATGGCAAGCTTGAGGTTATGTTGGTCCCTATTCACCCATACGCTCTCTCCCACCCGGACAAGAAAGAAGGCGAGATCTAAGTGCCATCCTCTTCTTACCCGCAACGCCCCGTGTACTGCGAGTGCTCACCCCGGCCGCCGGAATGGCGACGGGAAAAGAGCACACATATGTGCGAAGAAAGTCCGGAGCCCGACTGATGAACGCTGCCATCATGCCATCTCCTCCTCTGCTTAGCCAGTAACCATCACGCTCCCCGCTGGCGCATCGAGGCTAGCGCATGCGATGGAAGGATTGAAAGCTGGCCGCCCTCCACCTGCGGCAATGATCGGCCTCCGACCTGCGGAACATGGTCAAGGCGAACAGTGCAGCGAAAGAGGGGAAATGGAGCCCAGAGCGCGACAGACAAACGCAACATGCCTGAAAGTATCTTCCCCGGACTGCAGACCGGCGTCGCTGTAGGGTAGAGATGACTGTCGGCCTTGCAGCTCTACCTTTCATTACTAGTCGAGTACCAAGTGATGCAGCCGCATGCCTGGCTGGGTAGGGTAGATGGAAGCATGCGGAAGAAATTAAAGTAAAACGTTGAAAGAGGCTTAACCTGCGGTAACTAACCCAACAAGACGACAGAAGGGAGGCCAGGGCCGCCAGGCTGCAGAGACAATCACTACTGCCGAGGCGGCTCCTTGACATGAGCCGAAGGATGCGGAGTCGAGGAGATGTGGGCAGAATGAAGAGGCTCTGGTTGGTCCGTTTGCCCGTCGGACTTGTGCCCTGCCATCCCGCCCTCTGGAGGAGGCGTCGCCCCGTTTTGCGTCTGACTGACTGGACTGGACTTGACTTGACTGACTAGCAGTACCAGAGGCTCTGACCGACCGTCTCTCTCTCCCCTTTGGCCTCGCAGAAATTTATGATTCGTAGAGAGGAGAGGAGGAAGTCTGCGTTCTTTTAGCTCTCACCCTTCCTCCATCACCCGTCGGGACACACTCCCTGTTGAACCCCCCGGTATTGCGGCCGACGATTCCCTTTCGCTCGGCCACACTCGATTTGCACCCTTTTTTTCCCTTTGTTGTCCCGCCGCCGTACGACTCGACCGCACGACCGCGCGACCGTCTGACCTGTTCTCCCCCGCTGTCGTCGCACCGCTGCGCTATGTCATGGACCTCATATGCGCCGCTTGTTCCAACTGCTCTGGTCGTCTGTGCTGTGCTCGCATGGTGGTTTACTGAGCCCAAGACTGCCCATCTCAACCTCATCGTCGCCATCGGCTGCGCACTCTTCTGCTGGGCGGTTGCTCCCAACCTGGGCAGCGACTTCCCTTCCTCCTTCTACGCCTTCTGCATGAGCACCGCAACCATCTTCAGTCTGGATCACCTTGTCGTGAGCAACTCCAATATGCTTCTGACGGGAGCCGCTCTCGTTTGGTGAGGATCCCTGCTTGCGATTTCCCGTCGATCAGCCCTCTCATGTCGCTGGACTGCACACTGACTGGAGATTACTGTCTGTTAGGTTGATGCGGAGAGCATGGCAGACATTATGGAAACCCGTTCCCGAGCTCATCAACATCCTGGGTGTCGACGTCCCCGATGCGCCTGACGTTATGCTTGCGGGAATCGGTATCGACAAGGCCACCGTGAACTGGGCGCGACCTCATCCGAACAAACCGGTGCAGAAATTCTTGATACAGGTTAATGGGGTAGTCGGTAAGCAGCGCTTCACCTGGGTTACTCAACCTGTTCGAACAAAAATCTAACGGAGAGAAGTGGGCGAGTCTCCCGCAAACCAAGAGACGGCTATCACGGTTACCGGCCTGAAGCCAGATCATTTCTACAACGTACGTGTCATCGCCGTGGGCTCGAATAATTTTCAGGCCGGCAGCCGTGTCATCCGTCTCCGTACCTTCGGCCGCGACGGCAAACCCCAGCTGGGCAACTCACGTCTCCCTCCGAGCTTCGAACCCGACGACCAGCAGTCAGTCAACACAGACCATGGCGAGGAAGGTGGCGGTCAGCGCAACTCCATCGCGGCTATTGAGACCGCCGCCGTCCCTGATGCAGCGAGTTCACTGGCTCGTGAAGGCAGTTCCGGCGGAACCGGCCCAAGGAGGAACACGGTCGGCCGGAGACATTCCCCGTCTACCACAAGTATAGACCAACAACCTGTGCGGAAAAACAGCACTGGGCAGTCTGAGGCAGAGGTGCGGGTGCTTGGTGAGAGGTTCGACAGTATACGCAAGGAGACGGAAGAGACCACTTCGCTCATCGCAAAAGAGGAAGAGGACCACAAGAAGCTCATGGAAGAGCTAGAGCAGGAGAGGCGGCGCAAGAGAGCGGATCAAAAGAAGAAAGAGGAGCAAACTGAGAAGCTCAAGAAGGAGCTGAACACGACGGACCGGGCAATGCGTTCCGCGATACAGCGGAAGGCACAGAAGGAGAAAGAGCTGAAGGCAAGACAAGCCGATAGGTCCCGCTATCACGATAACGTTGCGAAGTGGGATCGACAGATTCAGGAGTGGCAGAAAGAAGAGAAAGAATTCGATGAGAGGAAGAGAACGGTGGAGGAAGAGGGCAGAATTAAGGTCCAAAAGCTACGCGAGTGCAAGGACAACATGCAAGAGGAATGCTCTCGGTTGGAGACTGAGCTGAAGGAAAAGAGAGAGCAGGTCAAGCACCTGGAAGACGATAGGAAGAAGCTTCCCGGTGCCGAGGAGGATGTTGACTGGAGAGAGAAGGACATGGAGATGAGGCGCGACTGGCAGCGGCGGGAGCGCGAGTGGCAGATCAAGATCCATCAGGAGATGAGGAAAGGCACCTACCTCGACGAGAATCTGCATGCTCTCCAACTACAGCTCCAGCAGATTCCTCATGCTAACTACCCCTTTTTCAACCAAGCGAATACATCCTCGGCTGAAGTTGACAGCACCGTGAACGGTCAGCTCAAGCGTCGGAGCAGAAACGGCACCTCACTCTCCAACACGATGGCTTCTCCAGGCCCCTCGTTCTCCATGCCTGATACAGGTCTTTCTCAGACTAGCCGGTTTGGAGTTCCTCGCCCTCCTCCTGGATTCGGAACGACGTCGTCATTTGGAGACTCGCATGCGGATGCACCCGAAGGCCTTGACGACGCGACAATGTTGGCCCTGACGGGAGGTGCCCCCTTGAGCCCCTCCGCGACGGCGCTCTTGCCAAGTGGTATATTCGCGGATGACGCGGATGACGAGCCTCTGAGCCCGTCCGACGACGTGTCCAGGCAGAGCCCCTTTGCGCCCGCCCACGCCGCGACCCCGGAAAGGGATACTCAGTCTCCAGCGTCGTCGCCTCGCTCTACGAGCATCTTCTCAAGCCCCCAGTCATCCGCGCAGAATCTACCGTTCGCGCAGATGTCGAACGATAACAGCGAGAGAAAGTCCTTGCATTCCCTCAACGGCGTCTTCTCATCACCTCACATGGCGCCGGGTCAACCGTCTATCAATAGGCTTGGAAGCTTGTTCTCCTTCCAGCGCAGTCGGACAGCACCGAAAGGTCTGGAGGAGGGCCCTGCTCTGGGGACCTTGAAGCACGGACAAAGCCAGTCGTTCCCTCGTAACGATGAAGATGGCGTTTCGAATAAGCGTCGGATCAGCCTCTCGAGCTGGAACGTCTTCAATCGAAACTCCGCAGGACCTGAAACCTTGGATAGCTTCGTCCCTTCCACCACGAGGGGCTTCTCAGCTAAGAGTCTGTTCGGCTCAAGAGCCACAGCAGGCGTTTTCGCTGAGCGAGACCCGAGCAGCCCTAGACCGGCTTCCATCGCCTCCTCAGAGTTGCCTCGGCCCTCTACCGACAGCGGATCCATCTGGGGGCCGCACGACGCGATACTGGGAAAGCAGAGTCGAATCTGGTCGATGGAGCCAGGCTGGTCAAGGAACCCTTCTCGGAGGCCCTCCCTCCATGGATCTCCGTCTCAGCTGAAGACCACGCTAGCCTCTGCAGAAGATGAGATCTTGGACGAGGAGGCTCTTCTTGATCCTCAGGTCTCCCCTTCGCAGGTGGGAGTCATCGGAAGTCGCATTCCGGTGTCGAGGAAGGTCTCCATGTCCAAGAATCTTAATCCTGCTGCACCTTCATTCATGGGCTCTATATTCCGCCCGAAGTCTGACAAGGAGAAGGACAAAGAGAACAGCGGGAAGGACAAAGACAAGACGAAGAGTAAGGACAAGGACAAGGCCAAGGAGAAGTTGAATGCTCCCGGCGTGAAAGCCAAGGGCCCAACATCGAATCCTGATGGGGCTCCGTCAGTTGACGAGTCACCATCCGAGCCTCGAGTATCTAGGGACTTCTCTCTCCATACGCAGACTTCCGTCTCCGTGTCAGAATCTCGCGAATCTCTGTCCCTAGACCAGTCCCTCTCCAACACACCCTCGGACCCGACTAGTAACGCGATGAGCGTGGGCTTTAAGGAGACCCCCGACAACGTCGTCCGCAAGCTGTTCCGCAAGAGCAGCTCAAGCAAGTTTAGTTTCTCCTCCCGGCTTGGCGGCAAGAAAGGACCCGGGAGCGCGACCAACTCCGACAAGAACATGTCGGCAGAGCGGTCCAGCTTCGGCGACCTTGAGGAGATGGGCGACGAGGGCGGCAGTGGCCTCGGCCGGAGCTTCGACAGCGTCACCAGCAGCCCGTCCCTGGGGCCGAGCAAGTCCCGGGAGAAGGCTGAGAGCCGGATGAGTGCGTGGCGGTTCGGGATCAAGAAGAAGGGCAAGGACAAGGAAAGCCTGGAAATTGATAGGGAAAAAACCGACCCCGAGACGGTTGCGGAGGAGGAGAAAACCGCGTGAGGCGTGGGACATGGCTACCTAGATATGGGCTGCTTGCTCTCGCGATGAGTAGTGCTAGACATGAATAGACCTGTTCGTCCATAACCTACCTGCCTACCCACTTATGCACTCGATTGTCATGGATCTGTCTGCCGGTCTGGCAATTGTATTGTATGCGTTAAAGCAAGTAGACCCCTATGGAGTTGACGCTCTATATCAGTCAAATATTTATCTTTATTCCAGCATAAGCACTTTCTCAGAACTGTTGCTGCTGTACCCGGAAGTGGTGGTAGTAAATGAAGCCAATTCGAGCATCCAAATTTGGTAGGCGGTGAGGCGCTTTAGTAGCGACAATTGGAGCTCCGAAGCTTGTCGGCAGATGGACCCCGAATGTCATCCGATCCCAAGACAACGACAATTAGAAACCTTCAAACTCAGCGACGACGAAGCATCCTACGCGTCCCCCGCCCTCATCAAAGCCTCATTAACTCCCCCCGAGGAGGCAGCAGAGTAACAGGTCTCTGCATGGCCGCAATGGTCCTCGAACCCCCCAATGGCGGCTCCTCCGCTCCCGCCGTCGAGCGCCTGCCCATGCCCTCGCGCAACCCGCTGCCCTTGTCTGCGTCACAGGAGGCACAAGTCCGAGATGTCTTCTACGATAGAGTGAGGAGGCACTGCCAGCCAGAGATCAAGGGTACGTGACATTTTGGGCTCTGTTTCCACTCCTCTCCCGGCTCGCCGGATACCCGACCCCCCCAATCCCGCCGACGCCCAACACCAACAGCCCTCCGCCATCCTGCGAAACCTCACAGCTGACACTTTCTCACAACGCGTAGCATTCGCAGAATGCGCCATGGGCCGGACCCTGTCGGTTCCCTTCGCCTGCCGCGAGACGCACCGGGCCATGAACGGGTGCATGAAGGCGCACGCGACGCAGGCGGAGGAGGACGCGGCGCGGGAGGAGTGGTTCTCGCAGCGGCTGGAGCGGCAGCGGCAGCGCGAGGCCAAGGAGCGGCGCAAGCTGGAGCAGCAGAAGTTCCTGCGGGAGTGGTGGGGCCTGCCGGAGAACGAGCGGGACGCGGCGCGGCGGAGGGAGGCGGAGGAGAAGCTGAAGAGGGGGGAGAGAGTGGGCGGGTTCGCGGCGAGGGACAGGGGGAAGACGGGTGGCGAGGGGGAGGGCAAGGGGCGGTGACGGGGCCGAATGACCAAGAAGGGGGGGAGGGGGAAGATACATGTTTTGTGTGTGCATTTCTCTGGTGTTCTGGGAGGTTGGGTCATAAAGTTTCTGCTGGTCGATGGGCTCTGTATGAGGAATACGCTACTCTTCTCTGCCCGTTGACATTCTTAGGTATGGATGCGGAGCCGCGTTTCTGATAGGGGACGCTGCGAGCTCCCTGAAAGCCGTGTATAACATGAAGAAAACATCGAGAACATACGACCGGTCCATACCGGGAAGTGGGAAACGAATAAATCTTGGTATCTATCTATCTGAACATTCACACTCAAAGCTTCGACACACTAGTCTGCAGTGCCTGCTTCTGCACCAGCGCCACCACGGTGTTCGCGACGCCCCAAGACAGCTCGTAGCCTCTCCCGCCGAGGCCGTACGCGTGTACCACGGTCTTGCCACCCTTCAACTGCTCCGCGTCCAGCCGCGGCCCGCCTCGCCGGGTCGGTCTCCTGCCCACGACGTCCTTGACGGCCGTCAGCTCTGCCGCGCCGCCCAGGATCTTTGGGTACGTGGCCGCGAACTCCTGCAGCAGCTTGTGCCGTAGCCCCGGCGTCGGCTCTGGGTCCCAATTGTCGGTCTCCTTGGTACCCCCCACGATGGTGCCGCCCTCGAAGTTGCGCGGCACGCAGAAGGTCCAGGAGCCGTCGGCGTTTTGCCGGGTGACGGTGGCGTCGCAGAGGTTGGACACCAGGCAGGTTTGTCCTGTGTCAAAAGTCAGTCTTTTCCAGGACTACCGCAATAGCAGACCGGAGAGAGGCTCCGCTTCGGTCAACTAACCTCTCGTCACGAAGACGTCCGGGTCGCCGAACCCAATGCCCGAGCAGTTGACCACGACGGCAGGCGCGGCGCCGAGCTCCCTCAACACGAACACCTCGGCGGGCTCCCTGATCTCCCGCTTTGCGATCCTGCCACCCCGGTAGACAAACCGCCGGAGCAGGAAAGCGCAGTACACCATCGGGTTGACGCACCACGTCTTGTACTCGCACCCCCACCTGACCTTGCTCGGCAGCTCCTCGTCCCGGAGGCGCCTGAAGCCGACCATGCCCAGCTCCTTGGCCCGCGCCTCCGTTAGGGAGGTGTACTCGGGCCCAGGGGCCTCGAGGTACTCGATGCCCTTCATGAAAGTGATGCCCGCCTCGGGGCTCGCGTCCGCGAGGGCGACCATCTTGGCGAAGGTCTGCAGGGCGAGCTGGTGGTCCCGGCGGTCCTGGTCGGCGCCGACGGGGATCACCCACCGGTTGTGGGCGCCGCCCCAGGGGGAGGTGAAGTTGATCTTGGTCTTGGGGTCGATGGTCTCGAAGGGGCCGGGGAAGTCCCGGGCCACGATCGTGACGCTGCAGCCGGCGTCTTGGAGGGCCAGGGCGGAGCTGAGGCCGATGACCCCGGCGCTGGGAGCGGAATCAGCGAAACTACATTCTAGATGGGGAAAGGAGAGGGAGAGAGATGGTCGCTATACCCGATGACCACAATATGTTGCGACATCTCCCAATTCGGCAACGAGTCCTTTTTGACGCTCTAGAGTCTTCGATCTTCCCGACTCAGAATATCTGGAGACTCGCCTTATTGCGCCTCCCTGTCTGAGGGCAGCTCAATCTGCAAGCTGAGCAGGTGAGGAATACGTTCGGTATATACTCCCGGAGACTGTATCCTCTCACCTGCGATGATCGGGCCCAAGCCTGACGAAGCCGATCAGTCACCGAGCATCGGAGGCGTTAACCAATTCGTGGTTCACCGGATATGTACCGGTCGTTATATATGGGGTTCTGATCTTTAGAAACGAATTACGATACGCTTAGGTGGCTAAGAACAAGTAGGAAGAGCCAGAACGGAATAGCCGCTTAGCTGGAAAGCCTGATATACTGCGATCGGCTCTTCCGAGGCGGAGGCCGATGAGTGGAGGCCGACGGCAGTTTGCCGACCGGCTCGGCGACCGGAGCCGTGCCGCCGCGATTCTTACTCGCAGCGCCCTGAAGACATACCTTGTGTTGTTGCAGATAACTCAGAACATATGTGGCTTTAATGGACATGGGTTTTTAATCTAGGCATTACTGAGCTTGCCGCCGACTTGGTGCCCAAATACACTGCCGTTCGCACGCACCGGTGATCTAGCCGCTACACTACCCATCCTTCGAACAGCATGAGTGATATATTTCGGTGCGCCTTAGCGACGCCGGCTGGAAATCTGAAGAAGCAGCGGCTGGCCCACATGGTGCAGAATGATGTTCACTTGGGAAGTGGGAATGTCCCCGGCGTCGGTAGCTTGGTCAAGTGGCCCGACCGCCTTGATGCAGTGGTATAACAATATGCCAGATGTCTGCCTTTTCCTTAACCCGAGAGCCTCAGACTTACGGCCACCGCCAGCTCTTTGGCTGCGCTGGCTGGGCACCTACTATGATAAGCAAGGCGTCAAATGGCACACATATGATCAGCAACATTGCAGGGCGATCCGTCAGCCATCCGCATGTGCCGCCGCTCTGAATCTCGTCGTTTCGGTGCGGCCAGATGAGATGGACCAGCAGGAGAATTCTCAGATCAATCTCAATCTTCTGCCGTCCAATCGCGAGCCTCGTCCAGCCATTTCTTTCCCCGCGCGCGTTTCCGTCTGTTGGCGGGCGTCTAGATGCAGCGTGATGGTGGCGCTGATTGGACGGCGGTGTCGAGGGCATTCTATTTCGGGATCCCCTCGGTCCCTCGACTCGCTCCCCTGCCAGATACACCGCACTTGTACCCCCGCCCAGCACCCAGTAGGTGCGCCGGAGGAGCGGCGACCAAGATAGATTCGTCTCTTCGCGGGTGCTGTCAGCGCTTAAAATACACTCCGCTACTACGATGTAGGGGAGGAGTCTGCAGCCGAAACCAGCCCTTCCCGGGTACGGCCAGCGGCCGAGAGATGCTGTGCGACTGTTGGCTGCTCGGATGCAAAACCGTCCTAGTGGACGAGTGTGTACCAGGCGTGTGACGGAGGGGAGGAGATATTTCTTTCTGTTTATCATCTAGACACTCTCCCCTTTCGATGCTCTCTGGTAGGCGTCATTCTGGTCGAGTCTGCTTGGTCTGACCGCACGTCTTTGGGTTTCTCTTCTCTCCTCCCCAAGCGTGCCGGCTTCAACGTGGGATTGATTCTCACCATCTCTTTGTGCGCCTCCTGTGCCTTACGGCAGTTCAGCCGCCATGCGTCGGTAGCGGGCAACGACATATCTCGATCATAGAACGTTCCTGTCCTCTGGCATCTCGAGGCTCTTCCTGATCCTAGAGGGATCGAAGCAGAGAGTACTGCGGGAGAAAGCCAAGAACTGGTATAGAAAGGAAGGGAAGAGCAGCCATGTCGGCGCCACCTCCAACAGGGAGCTTCTCCCTCTTTCCGAAGGATCCAGCGCGGCCGTCTTCGAGAAGTCAGAACAACCGTCCACACCCCACGGTGTCTCAGTCATTGCAGGAGGCATCCATGACGGCAGAGTCACCATCTCGCGGCTCTCCATCTAGAGCTGGGAGACAGACACCTCTGGATCAGAGGCATCCGATGCACGATCACCAGCCCATCTCGAACGGCCGAAGTTCAGCAGCAGACGAGTACGATGTCAGTGCAGCAGGCCCGTCCATAATACAACGACCAGAGCCAGTGGCAGACATTCCCGGACGTTGTGACACCGGTTTCTCGGACGCCCAGACACTCGTCCGGAACAGCAGCAATAGGTCGCGGAGCTCGATAGCCAAGCGACCGCTTTCCGAGATGCCACAGCCATCCGAGGGGGTGAGGTCCATATTCCCGCAATACAACCCTGAGCTGCCCCTTGGCCGTCAGGACTACTATCCCACGCAGACCAGCCCAAGCCACGTCCCGCGGGGTGCCATCAGCCGGCATCTCTACTCGCCGGTCGAGGAGCAGCCGGCCGAGACTCCAAGTCAGCGGGTCGTCAGCCCGGCGCCGATGCCCCTGAGCGCCGGCTCTGCAGCGAGGAGGTGGCCGCCGCCCCGGAGCCAGGAGAAGCCGGTCGTTCCGCCGACCAGCACGAACGAGGAGCTCAGGAGCTTCTGGAAGGTGGCCAACGGGTGGAAGGCGTCGGCGTCGGAGGGCCGCGTCTACTGCATGAAGATGAGCAGCGAGAAGGACGCCCCCGTGTACACGCTCTCCTCGGCGACGCAGCCCCTCTACAGCATCAGGCTGGATCCCACCTCCGCGTCGGCGTACGTCTCCATGTCACGCCACGACCCTAGTAAGCCCTTCAAGGGCCCTGCCAACCCGCCCGGCGCCTCCGCGAGCTCCTCCTCCCTCAGCGGCAAGCCCGACGCCTCCTCCAAGGGCTGGCAGGAGGTCCTCACCACGACCCTGGAGGAGGAGTCCCGGCGGCACCCGCCCGAGGACGGCCTCGTGGCGTTGCTGTACCCGACGGCGGCCGCCAGGATGGCGCTGGACCGGCCGGGGGACGCCGCGACGGTGATGACGGCGGAGCGCGAGTGCGGGCGCCTGGTGTGGGACGACGACACGGCGGCGCACTTCGTCGTGCACCCCGCGCTGGCGATGCCCTTCTGCGTCACCGTCGAGCGCAACCCGGCCTGGTCGCGCACCGAGTACACCCTCGAGCACATCGAGTCGCCGCAGCACCTGGCGCGCCTGACGCGCGACGGTACGGGGACGGGGTGGCTCGAGGTCGACACGGGGATCGCGGCCAAGATCGACGCCGTGTACATCGTCGACGTCGCGGTCGCGGCGCTGCTGCTCGTCGCACACTCCGACAGGCAGTTCCAGCATGTGGAGCTGTTCGAGCCGCCGCCGCCGCCTGCCGGGGCCGGGGGCGGCGAGCGCCGGCTGAGCCGCATGAGCAGGATGAGCGTGCGCAGGGACAAGCAGCACAAGCAGCAGCAGCAGCACGGCGGCAGGTCGCGCATGGAAGAGTTTGAGCTGGATCTGGAGAGCCAGACGAGCGAGAACCTCAAGAAGATCGATGTCAAGGACAAGGACAAGCTGCCGGGCTGGGCCAGGGCGCTGATCAAGGTGCTCACCGTCACGCTCAAGTGCGTGGTCTGGTGCGTCACGATAGGGTTCAGGGCGCTGGCGGCCATCATCTCGGGACTGGCCAAGTGTCTCGGCGCTGACAAATAGTTAGTAGATTCTCTATATCTGGGTTTGCAAAGGAGGGTGCAGAAGGCGTAGCGGTGCGAAAGGATCATAATGGCACGCGGGTGGGAACAAGTGGGCATGGATAGGTATTCCTTTGGGGTGACTGATCTGGTCAGCTTGTATTTCTAGCATTATATCCACCTAAGGTGTTGGGTATCGCATCGAAATTTGGGGGACGGGCCATTCCATCAGGCCTCCCTTAAACATCAACCAACTACCTGTGCTGAGAACGCACCCGCAACCGTGACCGCTGACTTCGCTTTGTCTACCTCTTGCGCTCACGGACCTTCATCTTCTTCCCGTTCTTGCCAATCCCTGAGGACGTCGCCGTCTTAGCCATCCTCGCCCTCTGAAGCTCCAACTCGTACTCGGCGTCAGTCAGCGCCTTCAGCTTCTTCTTGGCGATTTGCAGTTTCCGCCGTAGCCGAGCGGCGTTGGAGGCTTTCCTCCGGGCTTCTCTCTCTTCTGCATCCCCATGTCCATCCTCCATCTCCTCATCCTCATCGTCGTCGTCGTCAAGCTCCTGATCATCTTTCCTGCTCGGCAAGACCGTCTCTGCCTCTTGGTCATCGTCTAAAAAGACGATCTTCTTCGGCGCCTGGGGTCTCGAAGAGGGTGTAATATCCATATCCTCGTCGTCCTCGTCATAGTCCACCTCAGCTTCGCCCGTCATAGCTCCGGCCAGGATGGCCCTCTGCTCCAGGTCCGTCACCTCCTTGAGCGCGATGTTCCGCATCGTCCGCAGGTACCCCATGTCTTGTGTCTTGAGCAGCCTCACCGTCTCCACGCTGAGGGCCGTGTTCCCCCGGTCGCCGCGCACCGTGCCGTCCCACCTCTTGCCTCCCGTCAGGGCCGACCCGGGTCCCTTGCGGGAGACCATGGAGAAGTAGAACTCATCCTCGTTTCGCTCGGCGGCCTTTTGCCGCAGGGACTTGAGCGTCGACTGCTTCTTCTTGTAGTCTTTCGCGCGGAGGGCGTAGTCCTGCGCGGTCTGTTAGATGGGCTGCGAGAGGTTGCTATGGAGAATTTCGGGGGGACCAGCCTTGTGCTTCTCCAGAAGACCGAGTTTTGATCGCTCTAGTGGTTGCGCTCTCTCCTTATGGTTGCGGCGCTGAACCGCACTGGTTGAAGAGGAATGTTAGCTACTCCCTCCACAAATGGCATCTCAACAAGAGAGCAGGGAGAGGACATCGGCAAATGCAGCCCGTGGAAACTTCCGCTGGACACAACTGAGAACTAATATGAGACTCCAAAAGGACATACTTTCTAATGGACGACATGTTGCCTAATTGAAACAGTGAGGTTCTCAGTTCACAGGCTTTCTGGAGGGGTCAATGGCTGCCATCGAGTTGACGGCGCTTTAGTGTCTGGAGGCGGTAAATATTTTTTGACCGCCTTTGAGCGATAAGATAAAAGAAGTGGGCAGGCCACCAGCCACGCAAGCCACGTCTAAAAGCCACAGATGGAGTCGATAAAAAACTAGCTCAGGGGCATTGGAGAGGGGGCCCCACCCGAAATGCTAAAAGCCGTTAGCCTTGCAGTAGCACGCCCAGGCCGAAACATCAATCACCACCGATCCTGTTTCCTTTGGCTCCACCATATCTGAACACGAGCACGCGTCTACCGTGCTCTGATAAAGAGTTGTGATCTGTGACCTGTCCCTGTACTCCGTGCGATATGTCTCGTTACACTCCCCAGAACACGTGCGGGATGAGCCCTCACCCATTCCAGTTATGTGGTCTGCACAATATGTACCGACTCTAGCCTAGAGCAAGATCCTGCTGGGGTTCTTCGTGGCAAGGGACGAGAGCCGAAGTCCCCCTTGCTTGCGGGTACGCGTGCCGTGCTAGACGGCTTTCCGGCCCCTTACGGAGCAGGTGATGCCAACGGACCCGTCTCGGCGCTTTCTCGAGCTCTGCTTCGCTTGCTTCGCTTGGCATTCCGTTGCCGATGCGGCTGGTCTGTGGCGATTCCCCGGGGTGAAACCCTCACTGGAGCCGCAGACGCCGGAACAGAGGAGCGAGCGGTATCAGCTGCGCAGATCCCATTTCTCCTGTGGATCTTGCGTGGTGGCAGTGAAGCGCTGCCGTGCTGGTTCGTTCCTGCCTCAAACCTGAATTGGGTTGCTCTTACCACCCAACATGGACACATCCCCGACTTTGTCTTGTACGAGCATTGCACCTCTGCTGCGCTTCTATTTTCGGTTTGCACTGTGTATCCCAAATGTACCCTGTGTCTTGCTGGGCGGCAGGGAACCATGGCTCGTTTAATGAGATATGACGAGTTCCTTCCACCTCTTTTCTTGTCTTGTTATCTCTCCCTTTCCTCACGTCGATCGAGTATTTCTACATTTCCTATTGTTTGCACGCCTTTCGAGACGCGTCCATCGTCTCCCAGGACCGTCCTATGATCACTCTTTTAGTCGTCCAGAATGGCATCCCTCAAAGGCAACCGTAGATCGGGCCGTCCAGTCTTTCTCGTTGTTCTTTTGCTCGTCATCGCTTATTTCACTCTGTATCACCACAGTTCCTCGGCGCCAGACGATAGATGGGGCCCTCTCGCCTATGTTCGCAGCAGCTACGACTGGGCACACCGAAAGCACAAGAATCCAGTCACAAACTTCCAGCCTCTCCCGCCTGGCAGTCCACTTCCCCTGGGCAGAATTCAGCATGACTTCGCTCGCGACTCTGGCAATACTGCCCGGCAGCGGCAGCAGCACAATCGCCGGGTGGTCGTCAAGGATGCATTTCTGAAATCCTGGGAGAGCTACAAGGAGTTCGCCTGGGGGTACGACGAACTCGAGCCGCAGTCTCTCAAGGGCAAAGACACCTTCAGCGGGTGGGGAGCGACTCTGGTCGACACCTTGGACACCCTGTGGATGATGGACTTGCAAGATGAGTTCGATATTGCTGTGCACGCTGTTGCAACCATCGACTGGGACAACACCACAGCTTCGTCCTGCAGTCTCTTCGAGACAAACATTCGATATCTAGGAGGCCTGCTGTCGGCATATGAGCTCAGTCACGAGAGGGTGCTTCTTGACAAAGCTATCGAGCTTGGCTATATGCTTTACTCGGCCTTTGACACACCGAACCGCATGCCAGTCAACGCATTCGACTTTCAGCGAGGCAGGGCCGGGGAGCTTACTGCCAACAAGAGAGAGGCTTCGGCGAGTGTTGGGAGCCTCTCTCTCGAGTTCACAAGGCTCGCCCAGCTGACGGGCGACATGAAATTCTATGACGCCATTGACAGGATCAAGAGAGAGCTTGTGCGAACACAAGACTCGACAAAGCTTCCCGGCATGTGGCCAACCTTCCTCGATATCCAAGATGGATTCTTGACCCTTGACAGCTCATTTACGCTCGGAGCACTGGCTGACTCACTGTACGAATATCTCCCGAAGATGTATGCGCTGCTGGGAGGACTGGACGATGCGTACAGGTCTATGTACAAGAAGGCGATGGAGACGGCGAAACGGTCCGTGCTTTTCAGGCCGATGCTGCCAGACAGAAAGCATGACATCCTTTTCGCAGGTACCGTCTTAACTAACGGGCACATCTTCGATCTCGTTCCGGAGGGACAGCATCTGTCCTGTTTCGCAGGAGGCCTGTATGCTCTTGGCGGCAAGCTCTTCGACATCGATGACCATGTCCGTATCGGCGCACAGCTCACGCGTGGCTGCGCTTGGGCCTATAATGTCATGCCTACAGGGGTCATGCCAGAAGTCTTTGACCTAATTCCCTGCCGTGGTCAAGCGCTCGAACCATGTGAATGGAACGAGACTCGATGGACTTTGGAGGGGAACCAGAACCTACCCAGAGGCTTTTCGCGTGTTCGCGATCCCCGCTACCTACTAAGACCAGAGGCAATCGAGAGCGTCTTCTTGCTCTACAGGATAACTGGTGACCCAGAGTGGCAAGATGTCGCCTGGCAGATGTTCCAGTCCATCAAGAGGGCAACCGAGACGAAGTTTGCCCATTCCGCAATCTTCGACGTTACTGCAAAGGGCTTCACGGAGAAATTGGACTCCATGGAGGTATGTGTCCACTTATGCCTACGGTGATGAGGTCTACCATAGTGCAACAACTGATGCATAGCAGAGTTTCTGGCTTGCTGAGACCCTCAAATATTTCTACCTAATTTTCTCCGAGCCAAGTCTGATCAGCTTGGATGACTACGTGCTCAACACGGAGGCACATCCGTTCAGACTTCCCAAACCAAAGGACAGAACCCTGAGACAGAAAGTGGAATGATTGAGATGCTGCATCAGGAGGAATAAGGTTCAAGGGAAATGCAACGCGCCGAGTAGGCCTATTTAGATTGTCAGGTGCGCTGTGCTTTTGCCCCCTTTAAATGGTGTATGAGGCGGAGTTGGTTGACACTAAGTTAGACCACGACAGGCTTAAGTGGCCAAGCTTGTCCAATGTATAACGCAGGTCATGTTCCATCATCGGGCACCTTGACCCAAGAGCCGGCTAATGCCTGCGAGCTTGCCAATACCTTCTCTGGAGTCCAATAGTCGCCTTCATAATCTAGTAGGAATCTCTGCAGCATCACCTGGCGGTCTGTCAACAGTCAGTCGCAGCCTAGATCATAATGAAACGGGTACGTCACCGTGGTAGACTTGCTCTCCTACGCCAGCTATGTCTCCCTCCGCCTTCGCACACTGTGCGCCTGAATTCTCCTCTAATTGCATCTTCGACGGCCGTGTGTTATCCGCGAGTGCGTGTAGTCGAATCCAGTCCTCAACAGGAGCTGCCTGTCTGTTTTGTCCGGTTCTGAAGCTTGCTCTGCTCTGCTTCCCGAAAGATTTTTATGCATGATGGCCGTCTTTCTGCTTGAAGAGCCTTTTTGTTACCCTTCTGATTATCTTCTTGTCCTTCTTGTTACCCTTTTGTTACCCTTGTTGTTACCCTTGTTGTTACCCTTTGCTATCCGCGCGTCCCGTCTGTCGCCCTTTTCCCCACCGTAGCAATTCTCGTCTTTGTCGCTGTGGCAGACAAGCAGACTCGAGATTGTTAGATCAGAAATAAGGATCTTCCTTTTCCTTTTAATTTCCTTGTTTTCAATAGACATTGGTATTCGCAAATGCGTTGCCGTTGTACGTGTCTTCTCTCGCCCGGCGCTTTGCTCGAACCTAGCGGAGCTTGCTGGAGCTGCATGAGATGCCCAGCCAGTGCCAGCGGCCCGGCCATCTCACATGCCGCGGAATACTCGCCATCGGATCTGCCCATTGCGTCGAGCAGCTCGCTATGCAGTTTCCGCCCAGGACAACGAAGGATCATATTTTACAGGGAATCCTTTTCTGCCAACTCTTTTTTTCCTCGTAGACGCACACGCACACGACCTGGCGGGTCGCAGGAAGGGCATATTCGCCTATTATTCAATTTGCCAATGCTCTTTACTCTTTCCCTTAGGTACCTAGGTAGGTAGATACCTGTCTACCTACCCAAGTGAAGCAGATACCTCCTGTCCCAACCTATCTAGGTACCTGCTTACCTGCTCACTCGACCTTCCTGCGCTTCACCTGCCACTGAATGCGGGCGGCCTAATCAACACCAGCTTAGTACCCAGGTAGACCGTAGTGAAGACCATTCCTCCCAAAACATATTGCCAAAAGTAAAAGGATACAGTGCCACTTCTCTGTAACTTGCTATCACCTGCATTGGCTTGGGAACATCCATTCCATCATGCAGGAGCATGCATGGGCAGCGAATAAGGGTGCACACTCGCCCAGGGGTCGGTCTTAAGGTCATGTAGCTTTGACGACTCGACGTGATCAGAGAGCCCAGGCCAATCGAGGGTAACCCAAGGTAAGAGGCTCAAGTTACCCTGTACTGGGCAGCCGCCTACAAATTCAGTCCCCTGCCAATCTTTCAAATTCAAGTCGGACGCCTCGTTCCAGTGCCCCTCCTTGGTTGCCTCACTGCAGACGTACGCTCCCCTGCTCAACATCCACACGTCTCAACAGGTCGCGGACTTTATCTTTTCAGACAGCATGAGTGCCGTGGATCGGTCTGCTGACCTTTTCGGTCTCGGATACTCATTCGCGAGCAACATGAACAATCCCACCTATGAACAGACTATACCGTGTCTGAAGGATGCCCTTGCTGAAATTGACGGTCTTTTTGTCGGTTTCAAATACCTGGAAAAGGCCGAGCCAAGTTCGACTGTCCCGTCCCGGAGTTGCTCAGAAGTGGCTTCCTCCATGGAGGGAGGAGCCAATGACTCTCAGGGAAAGCCATTCCAATCCGACCCCGGTCTCTGCGGACAAACGTTGCGCTTGTCTCCGTTTTCGACAAACTCTCTTGAAGCGTACGAGGACGAACTAGCAACTGCCCTAAATAGCAAGATCATCTCCTCTACCCGCCCGGGCACCGACCGAGCGAAGGCCCAGTGGGCGGCGCTTCGCGATCTGCGAAAAACCGTGGAATCTCATTTCAATCGCTTTAGGGGGGTTTGCCGCCATCCTGAGTCTCCTGAGTTATGTACCCCTGTGATACAAGATCTTCTAAGCTCTTATCGTGATGCTAAAGGGTTGCGTGAGAAAGGCATACTCGTCTTCAGGGATCTCGTATGTGGCGAGACCCCAAAGGATCTGAAGAGCGTCTTCGCATTTGCAACCTTGTCACTCGCAATGTCGGAACTCTTGGTCGAAAGAGGATGCATAGAAGAGAATCTGGGTCTAACCGACCTCGCATGCTTGAGAGAAGCTATTAGGTCTCTAGAGGAAAGAGACACCTTCACAACGCTGGCTGTGCGCCTATGGCCAGAATCAGAGAATGTCCTGCATTCTATCTCGGCAAATTCAGGTCATCTACAGCCCACACCTTCCGCATCGCATGTACCCTCCTTCTTGGAAGGCCACCTCCCATTCTCTTCTTCCAAGAATGGTATCACTATAGATCAGACCGTACCAGAAAGCGATTACACAATAGGCGAGGATATGCAAGGCACTGATGAAAGCTTCAAATACTTGGATTTTGACCCAACCATCAACTGGGAACGGGCTCTCGTGGCGACATCCCAGCCAGAAACTCCACCGAACTGTGCCCTACGGCAAGCAACAAGCATGCACCAGAATATTGCATTCTCGGATTTCACAGGACCGGAACCTCCTTCCTACAGTCCGGAATACCCTGGACATGAGGGAGACCAGAGACCCCTTCGCTCATCATGTCCTCCTGAAGGAGCCCATCAAGCCTCCTCCGAGATTTTGCAGATGGTCCTCTGGAGAGCCTCGCCATGCGGAAATGCCAAGGATCCCTTGGGCTGGGATTGGGACCGGTCATTGTTGATGTCCCTTTTTTGTACCAAGCCGTACATCATCGTTCAAAACTTCCTTAAGTGTGAGTGCATGAAGTCCCCACAGTCCTATCGATTCTATGACTAGGGTGGGACCAACAAACGCAGACTTAAAAGGCATGAAGGACGACTTGTCCGGCTTTCTCTTCTTTCTCTCTGGCCAGGGCCTTTACTCGGAGGCCAGCCAGAGCGGCGCTAGTCAGACTCTTGAGCGGTCTACATTTGTGAAGAGAGCTGCTGGAGCCTTCTTCATGCCTCTCAAGCATGAATTCAGGGGCAACCCACAGTTTCTAGGGTTGTTGGCGATGGCTAGAGCTTTTGTCAAACTAGGCTATCTCAAGACCGTGGCGCAGATCGAGGGATATCTAGAGCTCGTCTCGGTAAATCAACTGACATGCTCTGTGTTGATGCTTGTCGCTAACTGTGGTAGCCACTGTGCCTCTCCGAGCAGCAGGTGAGAGACTTCCTCAGCGATGTCAAGGCGCAGGCTAAGATCGCTTGTCCCCGGCTCAACCCTGCTATCAGCATCTCTGAAGGCAGAAAGCGCTCCAGCCCTGGCAAGAAAAATGTTGAGCGTCAGAAGAAAGTGTAGGACAATCCCTGCCAACACCCACCCCCCAAACGATAATTTCCCTGTCTACTGACTCTGGACGAATTAGCCTCGCCGACAGGCCATTCAAGTGCTCAGTGAATGGGTGCACGAAGTCGTACACACAGAGGCCGGGTCTTTCGCGTCATCTCAGATATGACCACGACAATGGCAAAGTAACGACTTATATCTGTGAGTCCCCCGGCTGTAGGTACCAGAACAAGCGGCTGGATCTGCTACGAGAGCACTGGAAAACAAAACACAAGGGAGATCCCATGCCGCCCGCCCTGATTTCCAGGAAGAAAAGGTCATGAAAAGTTAGTCGAAATGCGCGACGTCGTTTCGGCAGTCGACTGCGGGTGCCTGACTCAGCTATGGATTGTGTATACGGTCGTGGACCGCCAGCAGGATGGGCATTGTCGGGGACAGTTCGCGGCGTTTGGTATAAGGGTGAATGGCGGCCCGCGGAAGGGAACGGCTCGATAGAGCTGGAGGTGTAGGAAACATATCGGAGTCTGAAAATATGCCGAAGCCTCGTTTGGAAATATCCCACCTCAGTTGTAGCCATAGTCAAGATCCTTCAGCTGGCCGACTATCGTCAAGGCTCTGTGTGTTAGATAATTTGCGACATAGCCTTCTCGGCAGAAAGAAATGCTATAGGGCACTACGGGATATGACAAATAACCCCTTTAAGGACAAGACAGCACGACTGTCCCAAAAAGTTGTCTGATACTACATCGCCGCGCCCACGATTGTAGGTACGCGCCACCCCACTGACGCTTACCGGATCAACTATCAGCAACTCCCTACGGAATTCTGATGCCAGTGCTGAATGATTCAAACCTGTGGAGCTGAACATGGTGGCACGAGACTATGCGGCGAGATTTTCTATCTTCAAAACCGCAGCTATTACAGTCAGTTCACCATGCCGGCAAAGACCGCTTGAATTGTCCTGTTATCTATACCGTAGCCATCAGACGCCTAGACCATGATGTTGATGCCGCTTGAATCACAACCTTCACCCCCAAGCTCCAGCGTTAAGGGCTTCAAAAGTCCTCCTCCTCGCTCTCCCCATCTTCCTCCTCCTCCCCCTGCCGGAACACCACCTTCTCCGCCAGCGCCAGGCACCTCCGCACCGGCAGCCCCACGACGTTGTCCACCCCGCCCTCCAGCCTCTCCACCAGCAGCATCCCGCCCATGCCCTGCACCGCGTACCCGCCCGCCTTGTCCGCGCCCTCCCGGGTCCTCACGTACGCCTCGATGACGCTGTCGGGCAGGCCGCCCGCCTCGCTCGCGAAGAACACCTTGGTCTCCTCGGTGTGCGCGGCCATCTCGTAGCCGGGGTGGCTCGCGTCCGCCTTGGGCGCCAGCACGCACACGCTGGTCAGCACGCGGTGCACGCGCGTGTCGCGCAGGTGCCGCAGCATGCGCACGTGCTCGGCCTCGGACCGCGGCTTCTCGAGCACGCGGCCCTCGCGGGTGACGATCACGGTGTCGGCGGCGATGACGAGGTCCGGGTCCGTGGGGACCGGGGGGGCGCTGGCTCCGGCTGCCTCGGCATCCTGCTGCTGCTGCTCGAGGGCCGCCTCGTACACGTCCAGGCACTTCTGCCGCGCGGTCGCGGAGACGTACTCGAAGGGGCCGTACTCGGCCTTGGAGAGATTCTCGGGCTTGGTGGAGGGCTGGATCTCGAGGTTCGTGAGGCCGACCTGTGGTGTGGAAAGAAGCGGTTAGTTACTCGCTGGCGGTGGGAAAGCCAGACTGCGTGCGCGTCTGCCTGAAGGTGGGAGGGGGGCTGAGGTTACCTGGGCGAGGAGTGCCCTTCTCCGCGGCGACGCCGAGGCGAGGATGACTCTCTTGGTCTTGAGGTACTTGATGATGGGCAGCTCGAGGGGCAGGGGAGGGTTCCCCTTGCGGACGGGGGCGGTCTGCCGGATGGGGATGCCGTGCTCTGCGGCGGCTACGGAGTAGTCCGGAGGCGGGTCGGACGGAATTGAGTTGTCAGCCATTGTGGGATGGGGCAGTATTGGGTTTATTGCGTGTAGTAAGAGAGGGCTCGGCAGGACGATGCTGCAGATCTAGGATTGAGACCGGTGACGTTGAAACAATGCCGTCGTCTTAAACTACTGCTACCCCACAGAATCCTTGACCTTTTTTCTTATCTTATCGGCAGTTCGCACCCCCTGGCTGCCATGGTGCCTGCGGGGGTGGGTCGCCTCAGGGAACGTTCCGCGTGGGAATTTACCGATCACAGGGCCCTTCCCGCAATCACATGTCACAAAGTCAGCCGCTCCAAGACACCTCTCGGTGCAGCCTCTTGTCCTCTTTCCATACTGTGCAGATCCCCAGCAGTTATAACCTTCTCCTTCTACACCGGTGTCGTCGCTGCGTCAAGTACCTAAAGAGCAAACATGTCCTCCCCTTCAAAATCAGCATCTCCGGCCCGCGATGGTGCCGGCGACGACAAACCTCGCCTGACCGAGGAGGAGAAGAAGCAGAACCACATCGCATCAGGTACGGCCAAGCCCAAGAAGAGCCAAGCCTTCTGATCACGCATCATCGCACAGAACCTTTCCGCTGATATTGAATGCCGTCGGGCCACAGAGCAGAAGAGACGCCAGGCCATTAGGGAGGGCTTCGACAGGCTCACCGAGCTGGTGCCGGGCCTGGAAGGCCAGGGCCGCTCCGAGGGCCTCGTGCTGAAGCGCACGGTCGAGTACATGCGCGAGCAGCTGGAGGAGCGGCGCAGGCTGGTCCAGCTGATCGAGCAGAACGGGGGCCAGGTCGACGACGCCGTCAAGAGGTGAGAAGTGCAACCCCGGCGCCCTGGAAGGTCGCGCTCTAATTCTGCCTGCGCAGAGCGTTGCTGCAGAGTGCGAACGGGACACCGAGAGGCAGGGGTTGAGTTCTGGGGATGCACGGTTCGCAGGATCACAGCGGCCGTGATTGCAGCCTAGAATGGAGCTTCGGGGCCACGGGGTCCCGGAGAATGCCCGTCCGCAATGTCCCCGGCGATATTCGGGAGGATGGGACGCGAGATGTCCGCGAGTGAGCATCCGTGAATGCACGCACGGCGCCGTCCCCCACGCTTGACGGGAGTATGACTCACGAGGCAACGTGTTGGCGGGCAGCTGGACGGATAGCAGCGTCAAGATTGGCTGAGAGGAAGGGGCACAGGATGCGCGATTTGAGAGGGGTATATATCTATTGATATGTATCTACCTTGGTCTTCAAGAACTTCAGGAGATCGGTTGGGGTCATCTGTACACTCTTCGTCTGCGGCTCGGCATCTTTTGATCCGGGTATCCCACTGGTGTCTACGTTGACGGTGCCGCTCTGCACGTCTCTCGGGCCGACTACGACGATAGCCCCATAGCCTTTTAGCTTCGCCTCGCGAACTTTCAGTGATACACTGCGAGCGCTATCATCCAGGTCGACAGCTAATTGTGACGGATGTAAGATATCCGACGATGAATGTTCGTCGGCGATGACATCCCGCAGCCCTGCGGAGCCTAGCAGGATCTCGCGCGTCTGCCTGGCCATGGCCAAGACGGGCTCGGTGTCATTCACGGTGACGACCATGACCTGGCGAGGGTTAAGCCAGAACGGCCATTTGCCATCGTAATGCTCGATGAGCAGGGCCATCAATCTCTCCACAGAGCCCAGCACAGCCCTGTGGATCATGACCGGCCGTACACCTTCCCATATACCAAGAAGCTCGGGGTCTGTAGTCGACTCGCCCTTGCGCTCCAGCTCCGGGGCCGGCGCCTGATACTCCAGCTCGAATCTCTTCGGGAGCTGGAAGTCCAGCTGGACAGTCGCCGTCTGGTGCTCCTTGCCATCGGAGTCTTTGAGGATGATATCGATCTTCGGACCGTAGAACGCTCCGTCCCCCTCGTTGAGGGTCCAGCCCTGGCCGCTGTGGTCCAGGGCCTTCCTCAGCGCGTCCTCGGCCTGGCCCCACTCCTCCAGCGTGCCGATGTAGTGCTCCTCCGGCCGCGTCGACAGCACGAGCCGATATGGACCGAGGCGGAGGACCCCGTAGACGCGGCGGACGAAGTCGAGGGTTCGACGGATCTCGTCCTCGATCTGCGAGGGCCGGCAGAAGATGTGGCCGTCGTCTTGGTGGAAGCGGCGCACGCGCGTCAGACCGCTCAGCGCGCCCGAGTTCTCGTTGCGGTGCAGGGGGCTGAAGTCGGCGTAGCGGATCGGCAGCTCACGGTAGCTGTGGGTCTGGGCGGCGAAGATGAGGCAGTGGCCGGGACAGTTCATGGGTTTGAGGCCGTACTCGTCCTCCTCCTCGCTGCTGCTGCTCTTTTCCTCGGCGCTCTTGCGCTCCTCCAGTGAGCGGCTGGTCACTGTGAACATGTCGTCCGCATAGTTCTCCAGATGGCCGGACTTGGCCCACAAGGCCTTCTTGTAGATCGTGGGCGTGATGACCTCCTGGAAGCCATAGTGTACGTACTGTCTGCGCAGGAAGTCGACGAGGCGGTTGAATATGCGGGCGCCATTGGGCAGGAAGATCGGCGAGCCGGGGCTGTAGATCGAGGTGGTGAAGAGCTCCTGCTGCACGCCGAGAGTGCGGTGATCAGGCGGAAGTTTCGGGGCGGAGGAGCCTGTAGAGGAGGATGCGAGTCGGCGAGGACATCGCGGGACGAGCCGTGGTATTATTGGCGGGCGGGAAGAGGGCCGACACCTCCTCAGTGGAAGTGAGGAGCATCTCGCCGCCCTTACAGGGAGCATCTCGCTGTTGCCTGGCTGCCTTCGGCCCGGAACGCGGATCTGAGCATTGCTGCTGCAGGTCTTGAAGGTTCAGACGGCATCGCCAACGAGGTGCAGAAGAGCAGGGATTTAGGTGCAAAGCTCCTTGCCAGGAACGGCATAGCTCAGTGTTTTGGTGCTGCCGCTTCGGCAAGGGACAGCGACGCACACCCAAACGCGCATGACAGGGGTTTCTCTGGGTAGCAGTGGTGTCTCCTCGCACTGTACGATCACCCGCCAGTGCGCACACACCCGACGTCATCCACACAGTGAAGGCAGCCACCCAGCCACGCCCTCATCTCATCTATCTGGGATTCATTCATTCTCTCACAACCCTTGACTGATGATTTATTCCTCGCTCGTTCACTAGAAGTGACTCGACTACTTCGGACATCAACTCTTCGACGTTGCATCTGCGGATACCTAGCTTGGTTTGCCTTGGCCCGTGTGACTCACTGCGCGCGAACCGCCTTTGAGCACCAAGAGCACCAAACAGCGGCGCCAACTCATCATATAAGTCGCTTCTGCCTTCGCTCGCTGCACGTTACCACATTCAAACTCCGAGTCGTGGCGCTTCGCTCTTACGAAGTCGCACGCTCAAAGAAACGCCCACCTTGCTGTTCCGAAGCCGCAGTGTCTGTCGAGTACATAATCCTCGGTTGCCACCTTCGCTGCCGGTCTTCTTGCCCGTTGGGGTCTGCAACTACCTTCGCGCAACCGCCTCCTTCTCCTCCTTGACAGGCTCGAGTCCTGATAGTCTGTCATGTCGCGAAGACAAGAGGTACCGGTGGAAAGCTCCTGGCGCATGGTGGAAGGTGAACATGACAGCTTCGATACTTCCATCGTGCCTGATGACGATGGCTTTGTTATTTCCAGCGGACCGTCACAGCTGTCGTCAGGGTCGCAGGGCAACTGGAGTGTCGGAAGTTCTCAGGATCACAGCACAATTCAAGACTTTGTGAACAAAGCCGATGAAGAGCAGGTCATTCTAAAGTCTCCCTTCCAACCCACCGTCCCGGGAGCAGTCCGGCGCAGCCCCAGGGAGAGTGTGAAGCACAGGTCACCGGATCCGGAGTTCTACATGCCGACGGTGGAGGTGGAGAGCCCGCGGCGCTCAAGCGCAACCTCGTCCAGAACAGTCAGACCCGTCGGCCGTCAGATCCTGCGGCGTCGCCAAGTCAACAATGATGATGACAGCCCTACGAAGCGACGCCGAGGCGAGCATTGGGATGCACGGAAAGGCTGGGGTCCCGGGACCGATGAGTCTCCGGGCGTCGCTGAACGCTTGGCGCGATCATTGCCAGGCGCTGTCTTTGACATCCTCGGATGGTTCTTCGGCGTGGTCGGCTTGGCGTTGCGATACGCGCAGAAGCCACTCGCCATCTGCCTCGCCATATACCTCTGTTTTGGCGGTCTCATTATCGCGCAAAACATGGCTACCAAGTCGTTATACGCCTCGCTGTCACCCGTATGCCGCATTCCGGGAGCCTCCTTTCTGGACTTACCGTTCTGCCCGAAGATGCCTGGCGTTCCGAAAGGAGACGAACCCACCGAGAAGCCGGTGGAGTTTGCCGGGCTGATGGACGTACAGGACAAGTTCGAAGAAGTGCTAGAAAAGAGCGCTAACGGTGTCTCTCTCCCGATGGAGATGAAGCGATCCGAGGCGGCGATCCGGGACCTGCGGACTTTGGTCAGACACAGCGCTCTGCAAGGCAGGGATGAATTGGTCCTCGAGTTTGACGGTTATGTCGACACGGCGAAGACTGCTTCAAACGGCCTGCAAAGATTCAATACGCACGTCGGCTCTGCAGTAGACTCCGTCATCAGTATCAACCGCTGGACCTCACGGTACCTCGATGGACTCGTCGCTGCCGAGGAGCAGGCTCACGGGTGGCTGGAAGACTTCACCTCGTGGGTGTTCGCGCCCTTCCAGCCAGCCGTCTTCTCTGAGCACAACCTGCGCGACAAATACATCGAGCACACGGCGCTTGTCTCCGACAAGATCGGAGGTCTCATCCTTGAGGCGCAGGCCGTCCTGCTATCGCTGGAGAAGGCGGAGGGCCACCTGGGGCTCATCTACGAGTTCGTGACGCGCGCGGAGAAGAGCGTACAGGCCGACAAGCACGAGATCCTGTGGACCCTCTGGACGCTCGTGGGGCGCAACTCGCGGCAGCTGCGTAGCCTGGACGGCCAGCTCAGCCTGCTGGCACGGGTCAACGCGCAGCGGACGGACGCGGTGGCGCAGGTGTCGGAGCTGATCGTGGAGCTGGAGAAGATCCAGGCCGGGCTGGACGACCTGCGCGAGAGGGTCGCGGAGCCGGGGCTGATGAGGGGCGTCAGCGGCCCGGGCGGCGACATGCCGCTCAGCGTGCACATCGAGACCATCAACCGCGGGGTGGAGCGGCTGGAGCAGGCGAGGAGCAGGATCCGGGCGATCGAGGACGACAGGATCCGGCAGGTGCTTGCGAGGGGGAGGGAGGAGGAGCGGCTGATTGACTCGGCGTAGATCAGAGGCTTGTGCTTGATGAAGATGACATATTTGGGAGTTACATGAGGCAACGATTCACGGCTTTGTGGCTATGACTCTGGCTTGGCCAGTGGCGTTTGGAGTTTCTTAACGACGATGGTTACAGCTCCTTTCTGTGGACTTAGCTAGCAACAAATGATACCCTGAGATTTCACACTTTACAAGAGGACGTACTGCCATTTTATCTTTTGCTTAGGAGGTTTCGCGTCTGATGACGGGTTTGCGGCGTTGACAATGCGTCTGTCTCCATACCTCTTAGGTGGTGAGAGCAAGCAAAAACGACTACATGCTTTGAGCTTCTGAAAAGCCGGGGTCCGCCACTTGGAACGACGATAGCACTTGAGCTGGGATACGCGTCCCAGGCCTAGCTGACTGTTACGAGCTTCTGGCTTATGAATAGAGACCAACTATAAGAACTCGTGAAAAGGCCATTCAGCCAACTAGCAGCTGAGACTAGTTTATCGGGTTGGTCCACGAGATAGGAGGCTCTTCACTTGAAGTTGCCAGTTCCTCTTTGATAGTGGAAGAAAATGACTTTCCAGCGTTGATGCCTTTAGGAGCCAGCCGGCATCGCTAGAAAGAAAGCCAGTGGAAGGCGGCGAAAGCCGTTGTTAGTTTAGGACGGTGAAGCTCGAGTTCCGCCGCCTGTTTACTCGCGACAGTAAGCACTGTAAGGGTGAAGAGAGACCGAGCTATTCAATCAAAGTATCTCGGAGACAACCAACAGTCCAGCATCGCCCATCGAGCAGCTGCGTAATAAATAAAAAAACTTGGGAGCCATTAATCACCGATGCTTGTCAAGTTAATCTGCGAGGCCGTGAATAGATAGGGCAGAAGGGACGAAGATGCCCAGCCAATTTGGGGTGGTGGTGGCGCCGCACAGCGCCTGCTCATTGGGCGGATGGGCAGAGGAAGCCCACCTTATCAGCGGGATTGCGGGGTAAGGGAAGCTCATCCCACTGCAGCGGCACCAAAAACAGCTGAGGGGAGCTCTTGGACGGAGGGAGAGATAGATATAAGGTCCATATCTTGTATCCAGGCTTTGATGTGCTCCAACCTGTAACACTCGCCCTGGTCTCTCCGCGTCGGGGCTCTCGGCGTCCCATACTTAGTCAGGCACACGCGTAGACAGACCTTCAGGCTGAAAAAGAGGGAGAGTCTGAGCTGCCAAAATGCATCTCGTGCCAAAAGAGGTCCGTGAATCCCCTCAGCTGACATCTCGCCTTCTGCTGGAGCTTCGATAAGGAGCTGGTGCCAAGTGCCGAGGTGCTGCTGCTGCTAACTCGACCGAGCATCGCAGCTTGATAAGCTCGTCATCTCCCAGGTTGGCTTCATTGCCCAGCGCCGTCTCGCGCGCGGCGTGAAGCTGAACCACTCCGAGGCAACTGTAAGTCGAACCCCTGAGTTAGACCACCTTACAAGTACGACGAGATTGGGTGCAATGTGCCACCGAGTGTTGGTCACACCCTTGAGGGAAACCTGTACAAAGCCGTGCCATCCTCGAAGGTCGACGACTGACACCGTCCCAGGCGCTCATCGCCAGCAACCTCCAGGAGCTCATCCGCGATGGCAACCACACCGTCGCCGACCTGATGAGCATCGGCGCCACCATGCTGGGCCGGCGCCACGTGCAGCCCTCGGTGCTGTCGACGCTGCACGAGATCCAGGTCGAGGGCACGTTCCCCTCGGGCACATACCTCGTCACCGTCCACAACCCCATCAGCACCGACAACGGCGACCTGGCCCGCGCCCTGTACGGCTCCTTCCTGCCCATCCCGGACAACTCCGACGCCACCTTCCCCCTGCCGCTGGCCGACGCCTACGAGCTCACCAAGCAGCCCGGCGCCGTCGTGCCCGTCAAGGGCAAGGTCACCCTTAACGAGGGCCGCAAGAGGATCCGCCTCAAGGTCACCAGCAAGGGCGACCGCCCCATCCAGGTGGGCAGCCACTACCACTTCGTCGAGACGAACCCGCAGCTCGAGTTCGACCGCGCCCGCGCCTACGGCTTCCGGCTGGACATCGCCGCCGGCACCTCGGTGCGCTTCGAGCCCGGCGACGCCAAGACGGTGACGCTCGTCGAGATCGGCGGCGGGAGGGTCATCCGCGGCGGCAACAACCTGGCCAGCGGGCCCGTCGACCCCTCGCGCGCCGGCGAGCTCGTCGCGAGGCTGCAGCAGGCGGGCTTCGCGCACGCGCCGGACCCGGCGGGCGACGCGGCCCTCCACGCCGACGCCTTCGCCATGGACCGTGCGGCGTACGTGACCATGTTCGGCCCCACGACGGGCGACCTCGTCCGGCTGGGCATGACGGACCTGTGGATCAGGGTGGAGAGGGACTTCACCGTGTACGGCGACGAGTGCAAGTTCGGCGGCGGTAAGACGCTGCGCGAGGGCATGGGCCAGGCGACGGGCCGCTCGGACGCCGAGTCGCTGGACATGGTGGTCACCAACGCGCTGGTGCTCGACTGGTCGGGCATCTACAAGGCGGACATCGGCGTCAAGGACGGCCTGATCGTTGGAATCGGCAAGGCCGGCAACCCGGACGTCATGGACGGCGTGACCCCCGGCATGGTGGTCGGGAGCTGCACGGATGTGGTGGCTGGCGAGGGCAAGATCATCACCGCCGGTGGCATCGACACCCATATCCACTTCATCTGCCCGCAGCAGGCGTACGAAGGTATTGCGTCTGGAATCACCACGATTCTTGGTGGTGGGACCGGGCCTAGGTATGTCCTCTCCATCCTGATCTCTCTAGCTATCATCCCTAGGTTCAGCAGACTGACAGTTTCTTCAGCGCCGGAACCAGTGCCACGACCTGCACACCCGGCGCCAACTACATCCGCCAGATGCTCCAGGCCTGCGACGAGCTCCCGCTCAACGTCGGCATCACCGGCAAGGGCAACGACAGCGCGCCGGAGGCGCTCCGCGAGCAGATCGTGGCGGGCGCCTGCGGCCTGAAGCTGCACGAGGACTGGGGCACGACGCCGGCGGCGATCGACGCGTGCCTGACGGTGTGCGACGAGCTGGACGTGCAGTGCCTGATCCACACCGACACGCTCAACGAGTCCGGGTTCGTCGAGTCGACGGTGGCGGCCTTCAAGGGCCGCACCATCCACACGTACCACACCGAGGGCGCGGGCGGCGGCCACGCGCCCGACATCATCTCGGTGGTGGAGCACCCCAACGTGCTGCCGTCCAGCACGAACCCGACGCGGCCCTACACGCGCAACACGCTGGACGAGCACCTGGACATGCTGATGGTGTGCCACCACCTGTCCAAGAGCATCCCCGAGGACGTGGCGTTCGCCGAGTCGCGGATCCGCGCCGAGACGATCGCGGCCGAGGACGTGCTGCACGACGCCGGGGCCATCAGCATGATGAGCTCGGACAGCCAGGCGATGGGCCGGTGCGGCGAGGTCATCCTGCGGACGTGGAACACGGCGCACAAGAACAAGGTGCAGAGGGGGTACCTGCCGGAGGACGCGGGGACGGGCGCGGACAACGCCCGCGCCAAGAGGTACGTCAGCAAGTACACGATCAACCCGGCGCTGGCGCAGGGCATGGCGCACCTGGTGGGCAGCGTCGAGGTGGGCAAGCTGGCGGACCTGGTGGTGTGGGACCCGGCGTGGTTCGCGACCAAGCCGAGCCATGTCATCAAGAGCGGGTTCATCGCCTGGAGCCAGATGGTAAGTCTTACTTCCCCGTCCCTTCCCCTTCTCCCTTATGCCTCACTCTCCCCCCTTTTCGCCTGTGAGCAACACCGCTGACGAACCGCCCAGGGCGACCCCAACGCGTCCATCCCCACCGTCCAGCCCGTCATCGCCCGGCCCATGTACGCGCCGCTGGTGCCCTCGTCCAAGGTGCTCTTCGTGTCGCAGGCGAGCGTGGACCGCGGCGTGGCGGCCGGGTACGGGCTGCGCAGCCGGGTCGAGCCGGTGCGCGGGTGCCGCGCCGTCGGCAAGGCGGACATGCGGCACAACGGCGCGATGCCGCGCATGCGCGTCGACCCGGAGCGGTACACGGTCGAGGCGGACGGGGTGGTGTGCGCGGCGGAGCCGAGCGCGGAGCTGCCGCTCACGCAGGCGTACTTTGTGTATTAGGGGTCCCCCTCCGCCCGGGGGGGGGGGATTGGTTGGGGACAATGGTTATGTCGCTTTGGCTGGATGGAGGTGGGGGGGAGGGTTGTGGGTGGGGGAACTGGGAGTGGTTCAGGGTTGTGTCTAGGACGGACAGACGCGTCTGCTTTTTGGGTGATATGCCATGGAATTGGAAACTCTGTTCTGCAAGCAAGCGGAAAGGTTGATTGAACCCCTTCGTTATTGTGACCTGTCTCGCGTAAGATCCCGCTTCAACGAGGTGACTTGTGCTGTTGTTGCCGGTGGTGAGCAGCGCTGTCTACTGTACCCCACCTCAAGTGCCTGAGTACGGGGGACCTGGCATGCCAACGAGGGCCGGTTGAAAACGCTTTAGACGGTAAGAACGGCTGCGTAATAGTGGCGATTACTGTCCCGGCCTGAAGGGCCCGGGCTGCTAGCCTCGTCAACCGGCCTGGAGTGGCAGCGCTGCTTGCTGTAGGAGGGAGGGTCCCAGCGAGGTGAGCGAGGCTCCAGCTTCCCACCAACTATGCCTGCTTATCTTGCTGCCCACTCGAGGCCCCAGCAGACGAGCGTCACATCAGCAAGTCGCCTTGGAGCCAGGGCATCTGGGCAGGGTTGAGAGCTCCAGTTAGTTACCTAAGTTTGTTGCTCCAAGCCGTAAGCTATTGGTAGCGCCCGCGCCGACAGGGAGGCCTTTTGGAGAGTGCTAGGTACCTGGACCTGAGCGGGAGCAGAACAGTAGCGCTTGACGCCCGCGCTCCCCACAAGTGACAAGACCGAGCACCCATTTCATACTGCTATGTAGGAACCCTAACATACCTTGGTAGGTTCTGCTCCAACAACAGGTGCAACCGCCGACTGCTGCACTGCCCGCTTGCCCGCCGTAGCAAATATAAATGCGAGAAGAGAGAAGGTGGGATTTTGAGGGCGGATGCCCAGCGCCCGTAGAGGGCTGCATCTGACAGCTAAGGCCTAGGTACCTCATTTACCAGCTTGAGACGACGCCAGGTGTAGTGACATAGGTACCCAACAATCAATCGTGTTTAGGCGAACAGACACTTCATCGGCCTAGCAGTACAGAGGCACAGGCAGTAGGCTGAGTGAGGTATCAATCATGTGCATTATCCCATGCGAGAAAAACCATAAGTACACGAACAAGGCCCGGCCACAGCCAGCCAACTCCGCAGACCCGGTGCCGCCACCTACTACCCGCCCGCCCTGTATATCCTGCTCCGCAGAGCCAGACTTTTAGTCAAAAAAAGCCGTTTCCTTCCCTCCCCTTGAAAGCCAAAACCGCCTTGTCATGTAAGTCATACAGTTGCAAAGCAGCGAAAACCCCACAGAGATCAGCGCGACCGAGTGTGCCGCCACGAGCCAGACACACGCTCTCTGGGCCTCGGTGTATATCATAGAGCGACAGCTTATACCGCGTCCACCCGGACTATGTGGCCCTAATGATGGAAAGAAATACCGAAGAGTTAAGTAGATATGAAGAGGCGAGAGCGCGCAAGAGGTATCATGGTCACGTTCAGAAGAGAATCAGAGCAGTATCGACCGATGGCTGTCCGGCTCTGCACTCTAACCGCTCTTGGTCTTCTTGCGCCCCGACTTCTTGGGCTCCTCCTTCTCAGGCTCCGCCGCCGCCGGCTTGGTCGACGTGCGCTTGCGCTTCTTCTCGGGGCTGGCCGGGGTGGCAGCGGCGCTCTTGGCGGGCTCGGGCTGCTCGCCACCAGGAGTCGCAGTCTTGCGCTTGCGGGTGCCGGCCTTGGACCGAGGGGTCTTGGCGGCCGGAGTCTCCTCGGCAGCCGGCTCCTCGGCGGCGGCGCTCTGCTGGAGCTGCTCGGCAATGGCGTCCTGGTCGTTGCCGGCCTCGGGATCGCCGCCAGACATGGCAGGGACGGGAATCTGGAACTCCTCGGCGTACTTGAGCGCCTCCTGGTCCGTCATGTTCTTGGCGTTCTCATTGCCGGCCTTGAACGAGTGAACACGGGCATTGTACAGGCGCAGGTTGTACTGGTACGCCTTGTTCCATCCCTACAGAACCACTGTGTTAGCCGCAGAGGCGATCAGGGGAACATGTGCACGAGGCACTGCGACTGACCTGCTTCTCACTGGGAGTCATGGATGCCCAGCGGCGCTGGCCCTCCTCCTGGACGGCGCCCTTAGGAGCAGCCTCGCCGAGGTCACCGGCAATGATGGGACGAGCAGTCTGCATGTACAGGAAGTAGGGAGTCAGGGGCCGCTTGGGGGCATTGGGGTCGTGGTGGCGCTTCTTGCGCTCCTTCTTCTCCTCGACAGGTGGTGCAGGTGGGCCAGGCACGGGAGGCAGCAGGTTGAGGCCAAGGGCGCTCTCCAGGTCTGGAAGCTCGCCGCCATTCTCAAGGTTGGTGCCCTCGCCCAACAGGAGGTTGGTCTGGCGCAGATAGTCGGCGGAGAAGGACTTGATGAGATCCTGGATGGTTGCAAGACGGGAATACACCTTGGATGTGGGTTAGTGCGACCGTACTCAGCGTGACGCTGCATGTATGTGCATATACTGAAAAGGCCGAAACAAGCCGAAGCGGAAGCAAAAGGACAAGCAAAATCAGACGTTGGGAACGGTAGGCCCCGGGGCTAGACAGGACACAGGCAAGCTAGGGCGTGCGCCGTGCCGGGTGAGACGCGGTTGCAGACAACGCGGGGTGGGGCCATGCGATGCCAGTGTAAACAAACCGGCAGAGCCGGGTCAGGAAGCTCCAGCGGCCAGCGCCTAGATAAGAGAAGAGGTAAAGGAAGACTGAATCACGTGGGACTTGAGCAGGTTCGGCTGCCTTGTACAAGCACGTGTACATTGATTGAGCGCGCACTGTCATCGGGTCGCGCACTGCGTGCCGCTCATCTGCGTGCATTGCGCTGCGCTGTGACGAGGCTCGCGGCTTCGGAATTGTACGATGGCGGGTTGCGCCCGGCACCGTCGCGCCATGGCGTGCGGCGTGATGCGCCGGGGGCGGGCCATTTTGGAGATACCAATGCCGGCTTTGCGACGGCATGGGATGATGAAGATGATGGGGGGAGCTGGCGCGTGGGCCAGTTGGGGTAAAACGGGAGTGGAGGGATGCCTCTCAGTCTCGCCAGCTAAGAGAGACCGAACCATTGCTGTTGGTCTCGCTGTGCTGTGCTGCGCTGGAGCGCCCAGGCGAAGAGGAAGAAAAGCGGGCAAGCGACGATAAGAGAGAAAGGAGATGCGAGGAAGAGAAGCTGGGCTTACCGAATCTCTGACGCGGATGAAATTGTCGACATCAATGACACGAGGCGGCATGACGCTGGAGGATGCGACGGGCGGCTTCTCCTCAGGCGCCTTGTTCTTGGGTGGACGGGCCATCGCTGCGATATTACAATGTTGGTGGTGGGTGGTGGCGGTGGTGATGCTTGATTACCTGGAGCAAGAGGCTGCTAGAGAGGTCTCTTAGAGGTCTCAGCGGCTGGATGGGGCGGGATGATGGTCGCGATGGACGGACAATTGCGAGGGAGCCGCTGAAAGGTTGGTGGAGTGAGGGAGGGAGGAAATTCGGGGACGCGCTGGAGTGGGCGGGTGCCGGATATTTGTAGCGGCGCGGCGGGTCGGGCAGGCACTGGCTAATCAGTGAAAGTCCCAAGGTCGAAAGGCCGAAGGCTGCTGCTGCTGCTGGCGCGCCAAAGCAGGCGAGGGCGGAAGGGCGAGAGGGCGGGCGGGCGAGCGACTTGCTGTGTGTGGTGCTAGCTGGTAAAGGGCATTTGGGCTGCGCGCTGCAGTGGCAGTGGAGGGCTGGAGGTACAGCGCTGCTTGTACCTCCCCTCCAAGCCAGATCCTCGAAAATCTCTGAAATTTTGCTGGGCGGGACCCGTCCCTCTCCCCCAAAAGCCCAAAAGCAGCGACAATAACAGCAGCAGCAGCCGGGCAGCAGCAGTGGCAGCCAGCCAGCCTGAAAAATCAGTGAGGAGGAGGAGACGCCCATCCCAGTCAGCCCATCCATTCCCATCACCACGAGGCTCCAGCAACTGTGCCAGCAAGCATATGAACTCCCTCCTCCCCCTAGGTATGCTGCACCTACCTACCTGTAAGTAGACTCTTTATCCTCTCTACACCCACCTCAGATATAAGGTAGGTATTTCACAGGTACTTCTACCTACCTAGGCAGGTACTGTTACCCTATCTACTCAGTAAGGGAAGGTAGGTAAGGCAGGACCAGTATTACTTGCCAGCCAGCCCTCAGTGTTACAGTCGATTAGCAGCTTTCTTACGTCTATTACGTGCTTGTTACGGCGGTGGTCTTCTTGTCAAGTCCGATCAGGTCAGGCTCTCCCCGGACGGGGTACCTAAGGTACCTGTTCCTTCTTTGCCTTAGGTACTGAGCTCGGGTAAAGGTGGGCTCCCAGCTCTCTCCCCATCTCTCTCTCTTTGCCTTCCACCCTTCCATCCTTTCTCTGTCCCCGAGCTTCCTCCGCTTCCGGCTATCGCTGCTCCCGCCCAGCGCCTAGAGGAACGCAACACACACGCACCCACACACCAGCACCTACGCGCTCTGGGGGGTCATCGTCGATGTCGCTCCTTACCACAACACATTCATCGGCGCATTTCCTCGCTACGTTTCCCTCAACAGATTTCGACTTTTACGGCAAGGCCTAGTCAACGAGGTGCGCCCGAGCCCTCGAGCGGTGCCTCTTTGATTAGGGCGCTCAATCTCGAGGATCAGGAAAGGTCCCTTTTGCGCCGCTGTTTTTCGGTTACTGCTGCTGCTCGAGGCTCTCTGCCATTGTTGCTGCCGCTCCCCTCCGAGCTGCCAGACTGCCAGAGGAGCTCCCTGAAAGAGCTTAGGTGGGCGCGGTGGCTGGCCACTTTCCCTCGGGTGCTTCGCCTGTGTGCCAATGAGGTGGCAGCACAGCAGCTCCATCGCTCCATCACCTGAAATGTTGCAGGGGTCGCTCTCGCTGCAGCGAGTTAGCGCCCTTTGTGCTCTTCTGCTGCTGCCGCTGCTGCTAAAAGCGGCGTCAGTCCGAACTCTGCTGGCTGCCCGTGCTGGAACCTACACCCGCCCTGCAGAATCAGGCACGAGTCCGCTAGGACAACTGTCTAATGGCCTTCCGGCCAGTGATCTCAGCAGTGGGAGCAGTAATCTTTCTGTCTAGAAACCCAACCACCGCCAGCCAAAGGCAGTCGGTCGCTGCTCCGGCCCGCCCAGCGCTTCACTACCTACCAGTGCTACAAAGAGCTTTCCTCTGACCCCAAGAGGGATCGTATTCAACCTTACAGTGCTAGAGCCTAGACCCCAGTAAGCTCTAGCAAAAGAGACAACTTTGAGAGGGGGCCACAAAGCCTTTTGCTAGGCAACCACTCCACTATAGGGACTCTGAGCTGGCTACTACGGCGATTCTGCTCAAGGTTACATGCCTTTAAGTGCTGTTAGTCGAGGCGTTGATATCCCGCCATAGCAACCAGTTCCTAAGCTCAGCCTGGCACGCCCACCTGTCGAGGGGCGTCTCCCTCAGAGAACCGGAAGTTCCTCAGGATTTGCTATTCCATCCATCAGCCCCGTAACTTTAGTCGTTCGTAACCGTTCCTCTCTGTCTTAAGCTGTGCTGGCCTCCAGGTGCGCGAACCGTTCTCCTCCAGAGCTCTCATCAGCCTGCTAACGCACTTGGGGCTGCTCTTGTTCACTGCAAGAGCATCCTTGGCTGTAGCTACCCTTACCTGTCCCCTAGTTTAGGTAGGGTCTTGGGACCGGCTTGCTTTCACAAGACGTTATGACCTACCTTACCCTATTAACGCTCACCAGAGCTAAACTGGCCCCAATATTTCGTAGGCTTTTGTGATGCCGCGCCCGATCACGGTTACTGCGTACAGCCTACGGTTTCCCGGCTAGTTTCAGACTTTCGGCAAGATGATAATATCGGCCATGCCGCCGCCATCCTTGTCAGCCAGACTGTGCTCAAGCATTTGGATGTCGCGAGCTGTCCGACTACAAGGCTGTAAGTCTGCGCGACTGATTAGGTGTGACTGAACGCGTCATGTAACAGAGGTGGCGCTTCCCATCTCTTGCTGGCCCTGATTGCCCACGCGTTACCTTACATGCCATGTCCCCCGCAGGCGTTTCGTTCCATACTATGTAAGCACTCGGCATCGGACGGAAATGTCCGAGTGTCATGACGGTCGCCCTCGCTGGCCGGCGCTGGCTCCGGCGGGTGTCGGCACCCCGGAATAACGTGACGCCCCGGGACCTGTTGTGCGGGGCACATCGGGCCCCTTGCAACGGTGTCTTTCCCGTGACAGCCACCGCGACTCCGGAAGGACTCCGTACAGAATCCCTTGGAGTTGAGTACAGTGCAGAGACGAGTTAGCGTCGGCTATCAGTGCTAGACTGAGGAATTAGCAGCAGGGGCTTGGAGCTATTTGTACGCGTAGCGATCGAGGTAGCTCTGGGTCCGCCTAAGCAAGAGCTAACTAAGGCTCTATGCTCCTTTCTGAACGACGCGGAAAGGGAGTTTTCATCTCTTCTATGGTCCCTGGCGGCTCAAGATAAGGTGGCCAGAGCTCCTGATAGCAGGTCTGCCCACCACCGGCAGAGGGAAGCAGAGGATACGCAGTACTAAGTACATTACTTGGGTAGGTAAGGTAGTGATAAGAGAGGCACGGTGTTGATCCGGGGCGGGGCAGGATGGAGAGGGTGGCGCGTACGGGAGTCGAAGAGTGCTGAAACGCAAGGCTGGTGCCCAATGAGACCCACCAGGCCCTGCTCGCAGTGCCCGCATTGGGGCTTGGCTGACGACCGACCCCGCCGGCCTTCTCAATCTGCCCCTCCTTCGCGACAGAAAGCTGGCCGAGCTGCTGCATTCTGGAGCTTTGAATGGCGTCTTGGCATGTTTCTGATGTGATCGAGAGCCCGTGTGAGCTCGGGAAAGGGGTCGATTCCGCACCGTTCACGCGCCGTTCGCAATCAAGACAAACCCCTCTCAGCTCTCTCTCCCTCTTCCTCGATTTCCCACCCCGTTTTCCCCTCCAGCAACCTCTGTCCGTCTGTCCTCCCTCACGATCAAAACACCTCTCGACTGCGTCGGAGAACCCAACAAAAGTAAACAAGAGAACTTCCCGATAGCCGGTCCTTACCGACCAGCTCTGTCCCCTCACCGACTCCTCCACCAACACCTGTATCGACATCTCACTGCCCAACTCTGCCTGAAGGTACGTCATCCACCACTCCTCCTATTCCTCCTCGTAGACCGGCCGTGTGCTACCTGCGCAGAGTGCCTACCTTGCCGAGAGAGACACTGACGCTCCTGAGAACCAGAGTGCTACAAATAACGCAAACAATGTCCCTCTTCAAGGCGACTCCCCTCTTGTGGGGGTTGGTCCTGCTCTTCCTCTTCGCCAAGCCCACTCACGCCTTCGGAGCCGGCAACATCGCCGGCATCTCCAAGGTCGAGGGCCAGAACTGTAAGCTTCCCTTCCCAAGCCCTATTTCGCGCCCATCACCCCTCCTGCCCTCCTCGAAGCTGACCGCTCTTTCTCCGCAGGGCGCCATGGCGACATCGAAGACACCCTCCTCAAGATCCTCATGGCCCGCGCCGTCGGCGGCAAGAAATTCGACAAGCTTATGGTCTCGCGCGTTTACTTCGGCAACTGGCTGCGAGACTACAGTCAGGCCATCGACGTCGGCACCGTCAAGTCCGTCTCCGCAGAGGCAATCCGCCTCCTGCTCTGCGTTCTCGGCTTCCTCAGCTTCGGGTACGGCTCCGGCGAGTTCGAGGTCACTGCGGACCGTCTGGGCTGCTACCGCCCCGAGGATCACATCGACAATCCCAAGGACTATGCCGATAACCAGGATGCGCGTCAGTATGACCGGAGGCTGCGCGGCCCCATTGATGAGCGAGTCGAACTGGCCATCGATCCTCAGACCGGCTTGAAGAACTACATCGCCAATGAGGGCGCTAACATCATGACCTCGGCTCTTCACGTCCGCCGCCTCTTTGGCAAGTGCATTGAGCTTGGCCGCTCCTACCAGAGCACCCGCAACAAGGCTGAACTCTACGAGGCTCTGCGCCTCATGGGAACCGGCCTTCACTGCCTTGAGGGTATGTCCTGCATGTTATGGGAGCTTTTACAGGCACCTACTGTTTTTGCTGGTCGTTTTGTTGTCATGCTGACATTCGCGGATAGATTTCCTCGCTCACAGCAACTACACCGAACTGGCCCTGATCGAGCTGGGTGAGCGCGACGTCTTTCCCCACGTCGGCTCAAGCACTCAGCTTCGCATTCCCGGCGCTCGCCAGGAGGTCTACCCTTGCGTCACTGGAACGTTTGGTGGTGTCGACTTCCTGCACTCTGTGACCGGAGAAGGTAGGTAGCAACAGACCGATTGAGTCTGGGGTTGGGAGGGAGCACATACTTACGCATGCCTAGTCTCGGACAAGTTGACCCAGAACGAGATCCAGGAGCTTGAGGGCACCCTCGAGCAGAGTCAGAACAGCGACACGAGCATCCTGCGCAATCTTCTGGACAAGATCCCGGACGGCATCTTCGGAGGCGACAACAAGAAGCAGAAGATGGATCAGATCCAGACCAACGCCACTTCTGCTCAGATGCAGCAGATGCAGGTCTCGCCCCGAGAGCCCGAGGAGTACACCCAGTACATCAAGTCCATCTTCGAGCAGGTTATGCCCGCCATCGAGTTCCATGATGACATTCTCAAGGGCATCACTGAGGCCATCGAGAAGATTCCCATCCTTCCTAAGATCATTGAGCAGCTCGAGGATCAGCTTTCTGTCTTCGTCTTCTCCATCATTGCTCCCTTCATCGTTCCGGTCATCAACCAGATCAAAAATGAGCTTCGAACAGGATCCGATGAGATCATTGACAGCAGCAAGAACGAGCAGTTCGTCGTCTTCAACGACCGTAACAGCACCAATCCTACCCACTCTATGCTTTCCAAGGACCACTTCTCTAATGTGAGTAACTGAGTACTGCCCGCCTACGAAACGTGCAGGCCGCAGTTGCGTAGCGGCGGGGAACATCTATAGCTGACATTCTCTCAGATCCTGAACGAAATTGCCGGAAACACTGCCAGCAAGGTCGTTGCCTGGGTCGTGCCACAGCTGATGGAAGCTTGGGACGACCATAGTGTCGACGTCGACCGTACGATGAACCGCATCATCTATGGCGTACTTCACCATCCCGCACAGCGCGACATGGGCGATGACGGAGCCCGCGATGGTCGCCAGCTCATGTTCCGCTCTGTCCAGGAGTGGTGGCAGAACATGGACCAGCGCCAGCAGCAGGACTACCGCCGCAAGCTGTCGCGACAGGGTGTCCAAAACGGCGAGAACCACAAGGAAGGTGTCTATGACACTGGCCACGGCCACGGCTGTGCCGGCAAGCTCCAGATGCACAAGCAGTTTGGCAGCGGTGGCGGGGACACCTTCGAGGACCAGATCGCGGGTGCGGCTGCCGGTGCCATCATGGGAGGCGTCACCAGCGGTCTATCGAGCATCGTTTCCGAGCAGACTGGCGGCGCCGTGAATTTGCCAACCATGGGTGGCCAGCAAGAGCACAGCAGCGGTGGTGGCGGCGGCCTCCTTGGAGGCATCACCTCGCTGCTCGGGGGCAGCTTCAAGAAGGAGGACACCGACACCTACGCCAGCCAGCCGCAGCGCACCGACGACGGCGGATACAGCCAGACGTACACGCAGTACGGCCGCAACGACTCCGGCGACCGCTACGGCCAGGCCCAGGTCACCGAGACCGAGTACCCCGACGGCGGCCGCCGCACGGACTACCAGCGGTTCGAGCAGCAGGAGGATCGCCACGGCGACAGGCCCAGCGGCGGCTACGGCTACGAGGAGCGTACGGAGACGCGGCCCACCTATGGCGGCGGCTTTGAGGAGCGCACCGAGCGGCGCTGGGAGGATAACCAGGGAGGAGGCTTCCGCCGCGAGGAGCAGGAGAGCTACGGTGGCGGCTTCGGCGGCGACCGTCGTGAAGAGGGAGGCTTCGGTGGTGGTGGCGGCGGGCACCACGGTCGCCATCACGAGGAGGAGCGATTTGGTGGTGATGAGGGAGGCTACGGTCGTCGCCAGGAAGACAACTTCGGCGGCGGCGGCGGAGGTGGCGGCTGGGGTGGTGGCGGACGCCGTGAAGACGAGGGCTTCGGTGGTGGAGGTGGCGGATTCGGCCGCCGTGAGGACGAGGGCTTTGGAGGCGGTGGAGGTGGAGGCTGGGGCGGCGGTCGCCGCGATGACGGCCCGCCTGGCGGCTTTGGTGGCGGCGGTGATGATTACGGCCGCCGTGACGATGGCCCGCCCGGCGGCTTCGGTGGAGGAGGCGGCGGCTGGGGCGGTGGCCGCCGCGATGAGGAGCGCCGCGACGACGAGGGCGGAGGCGGATTCGGCGAGGACGTCCTTGGCGGCGTCATCCGCGAGGCGCAGGACGCGTTTGGCGGTGGTGAGCGCCGCGACGACCGGGGCGGCGGCGGCGGCTGGTTCTCTTAGATGGGATAGCCGTCGTGTCGCCTCTACACTGCTATAGCACCATGGGTCCTGGTCCTCTAGATTGGAGGTTGATGAGTCTACGACGTTGGAGTTTGCAGCGAGAGAGAGTCGGCGCGAGAAAAGCGAGAGGCGTCGAAAAGTTGTCGAGAATCAGAGGACCGGAGTTGGTAGCTAGAGTGAGGCGAGAGAGTTGAGATTGGTGGCGCTGAAAAGTCGTGAGGGCTGAAGACAGAGTATTCCATAGGGAAACAGAATTGATGTCTCTTGTATTGTCTCTATTCTCTTCCCTCTTCCAGGCACTGCGCTGTACACCGTACAGAACAACGTAGGAGTATGAACGACGCGGCTGACGAGTCTGAGAATTCCGCCTTTTGGTTCGGGAAACGGAGAGCCATTAATATGGGAGGAATATATGCCGGTTTCCCGGAGCTGGGCTTCCTGGATTCTCCGCGCCCCGGCCAGGTACGGGAGGGCGGATAAAATACGATCCATCCTCACATCGTCCGTCGCCAAGGAGATGGCGCCCGACCTTGCCGGCTCCTCCATCTCGTCCCTATCTACATGACGCGGTGGGCTTGCGCTAGGGGCGCAGGATGGTCTGGGGCGCCGCTGTTCCTGGGGAAGGGATCGGTGGAACTGGGGTGACATGGGAGAGCTAATTCATTTGGATATATTGGGTCATCTTCTGGGGGAAACAGAGCTCCGGTCCGCGGCTTGGTTCGCTGGTGTTTGTGAGGGGAACAGAGGAAGAGAGCCATGACGGATGGAGATCAGGGGAAGGGAAGGGGTGAGAGAACGGAAAGAGTGAAGGTCGATATATATCTACCTGTGACCCTCGGAAGAGAGTAGTTTGAATGAAGAGCATGCTGATATTCTTGAAGAGTCCTTTCTTTATCCTGGGCCTCTTGAAGTTCTTAACTATCACGTCGACACTGCAAGATAGCAAGATGCAGCTCCCTACCTCAACCCTCCTCGCCCTCCTCCCCTTCTACATCGCCTCCCTGCCCCTCCCCGCCTCCGCCCAGGGCCCCTCCGGCACCGGCCGCACCACCCGCTACTGGGACTGCTGCAAGCCCTCGTGCGGCTGGCCCGGCAAGGGCAGCCTGACCCGCGGCCCCGTGCAGACCTGCTCCAAGGCGGACGCGCCGCTCTCCGACGGGGGGAACACCAAGTCCGGGTGCGACAGCGGGGTGGGCAGCGGCGGCGCGTTCATGTGCTCGTCGCAGAGCCCCTGGGCGGTCAACGAGACGGTCGCGTACGGATGGGCGGCGGTCAACATCCAGGGCGGGACGGAGAGCAGCTGGTGCTGCGCGTGCTATGAGCTGACGTTCACGGGGGGGCCGGTGCAGGGGAAGAAGCTGGTGGTGCAGGCGACGAACACGGGGGGAGACCTGGGGAATAATCATTTTGATCTTGCGGTGAGTTAGCTTCCTCGCTTGCCTTCTCTCTCACGCCTCTCCCTGCATCATTCCCGCTTCTGCCTCAGAAAGGGACAAGCGGAACGGCACTTTCACCCACAGACCAGCCGGCCGGAGACCCGGAGACTGACCGAAGGGGGCTTGGTGGCTGCAGATCCCGGGCGGCGGCGTGGGCCAGTTCAACGCGTGCACGAACCAGTACGGGGCGCCGAGCAACGGCTGGGGCGACCGGTACGGCGGGGTGCACAGCCGGGCGGACTGCGACAGCTTCCCGGCGGCGCTCAAGGCCGGGTGCTACTGGCGGTTCGACTGGTTCCAGGGCGCCGACAACCCGCCCGTCAGCTTCCGGCAGGTGGCGTGCCCGGCGGCCATCACGGCCAAGAGCGGCTGCGTGCGCGCCAACGACGCCATCAACGAGACGCCCACGGGGCCGAGCAGCGTGCCGACTTGGACGGCGTCGTCGTAGTTTGCAGGGAGACATGGGGAATGAAAAGGGGAGATGGGGATGGGGCGAGATTAGGAGGATATTAGCAGAAGAATCAATGTAGATAGTCGGACATCTGTACATAGGCAATTTGGCTGACTTTAGTATAATTTACTGTTGATGGTATAAACCCCCCCTGTTCATCACTTGAGGCTGCCAATGAGGAGGTGACTGGCTTCTACCATTGAAGGCGTAAACTAAGGGTTCATGTATGTCGCTTGACATATGCTGTTTAAGAGACGAGATCAGTTGAGAACCTACTGATAGCCGTACGTATGTACGTATCGTCAAGCAGTTGCGAAGATGCTATACGATGTGATGATGACGATCGGCCCCAATCATTCTTTGTGTCAAATCCCGGGAACGGCTGACTACTCTCTCCTCCTCGAGGGAGGGAGCCGACTGGGGTGGCACATCCGGCACTTTCCCCAGTCCCGACATGCCTGTCATCGGGAGACTCGGTCGTGCTAGACAAGATCCGGGCGTCGCTGTGACAAGAAAATGATGGGGGTTGTACATGTACGCTGATTCAACGCATGCTGTGGGCTAAGACAGTCCGTCGATCCTCAGAGACACCACCGACGTGGTAATATGGAGCTGGAATCATGCCTCTTGACGAGATAAGATGTGTTGGGAATCGGTCTTGCTCAGAGCTTGCTTAGGACATGCAGGTGGTCCTGCTGCGCCTTACGAGGGCATACAAAATACTGCGTGTGCGTTGTCGTCAGAGAGATCCACTCTACATCTGTAACCTGGATTGCGCAATCCCTCTGCTCTTGTGTCTGCTCTGACACTTCAGCCTTCAGGCGGTGTTTGGTGACATCAGTGGTTGATGAGACGCGCGCCGTTTGATGGGTTGGGCGATCTGCTGAAAAAGAAGCTTTTCGCGTAGCAAAGTGTGGCTTCGGGCCACGATGCTTGGCGTCGATCTCGGGTCAGGAAAAGGCAGCCATGGATGTAAGATACCCAGGTAGCTGACAGCAATGGTAAGATGTCATTCGTGATGGTGTGTGGTGTTGGTTGAGTGGACGACTGACTGAGAGACTGACCTTACCGTCTCCGAACAGGTACCTTAGCTTCGGCACACAAAGTACTCTAGCAGTACGCATATGGGTCGATACCACGTACTGTACTTTGAGATGTCAGCCAGCTGCAGGATGATTGGAACCGCGATATGCTGTACGTGGTGGGGAGTGACATGCTTCGTATCGATACTTGTGTGGCCGAAGGCGTTACAAACCTACCTGTACCTGCCGTACCTAAGGTAAGATACCTTACTTACATAGTAGGTCGGTATCTGCGCGGTAGTCACATACTATGGTAGGTACCTGGGTGCCTAGTACAGAAAGTGAGATGGCCCGCATTAAGGTCGCCTTCCATCGCATGCTCGGGCAGCCCAGAACGGCATGGCGCCGCCTCTAAGAGACTTAAGCTCTTTCTGCACGCGACAAGCAAATCAGCGGACTGAAGTCCGTCCGCCAAAGCGCTTGGCACCAGAAGGGGTCCCTCCCCCTCGTCGAATCGTCCCTCCACCCCCTCCCCCTGCCCCCATCCACTCCCCTCTCTTCCCGGCTGCTCGGACTCTTCAGCTCTGGCTCTGGCTCTGGCTCTGCCCGTCCGTCCACTCATCCCTCCCCTCTTGTTTAACGCACTTCGCCGCCTCTGCGCGCTCGCTCCTCTCCGACCCTTTTTCACATCATAAACCCGCAATCTCGCCCGCCAAGCATCTGCACGCAACGCCTGGCCTCACCACTTCCGCACCTCGCTGCCTGATGATCCGGCTCTGGGTTCCGGTCGCGCAAGACGGAAACCCCTCGCAATAATGGTTCACGACAATGACCGAGACCAGTAAGTTTGCTACCGCTGCCGTTTCTTGGCTTTCCCGGGTGCCGCCTGGGCATTCCTGCCAGCCCTTCTTGGCTCCTGTGATCGCATCTTGGCCCGCCAAGAGAATGCCAAGCCTGGGGTATGGAACCACCGGATACTGACTGACGTCTTTGCCAGTCGTTGACGAGATTCGCAATGTCGTGTACGTCTCAGCCTTTTTTATATTCTCTCTCTGCTTTCGCGTCCTTACTGTCTTGTCATTGCTTGTGCTTCCCGTCTTGAGTGACCTCGTCGCCGAGGCCGCTTGCACCAAAAAATTCCTGTTCTCCCAGCTCGTCTCTGTCGCCGTCCTCGGACGATCGCGTGTCACCAGCTTCGTTCGCGACGCCCCCAACGCCAGCGTTCCCATGTGTTACCACAGACCTGCGCTGAGACGGCGTTTGTTAACTATGCCTTCGTCTGATCGTCGACTGACCCTCGCTCCAAAGCCTCCTGTTTAGTAACCCGGTTTGGTCTGGCTCGAACAGCATTCCGTCGACAATCATCCGCAACATCACCGCCCTCTCTGTGTGTCGCCCTTTCGGACCTTCCTCGCATGAGCTCGCACTAATTCCCAGCTTAACCAGAGCCAGATAGCATACTCTGCTCACATTGACAAGAACATAACCGTTCTGTCTTCCAGATATGCCCAGACCGACAACGGGATCATTCAGGGCCTTCTCTATGTCCCCGACATCTCGGCCGTCAATCCGTGTGCCTCTCGCAAAGGCGCATATGTCCCGTCCACTGCCGTAACGCGAGATGATCTGCCGCCTACGAATTATAATCTCGTCGCCATAGCGCCTTGGATTGATGCCGAGTGCTCCAAGGCCTTCCTGTCCTCCGCCGGTACCGACCCCCTTCGCGCGTTCATCTTCTATCATCCAGACAACAGCAGTGATGCCCCGCCATCCGCTGGCGATGATGCGTGGGACATGCAAGACGGCGGGTCATGGAGGAAGACCAATCGCTTCCCCATATATGCCGTGTCCGGACTCATCGGCCAAGAGATGATGGGCCAGCTGAGCCAGTACTCTGGCAGCCTGGCCGAGGTGCCTTATGGCGATAACATCACGGCCTTGTACAACCCCGACCCTGAAGACTACGTCCGGATATGGACCGAGGTCAGGGTCTCAACACCGACCGGCCTTCCCACAATGTGGATTTTCATTCTAGTCGTCATTGGCGTTCTTCTTTTCGTCGTCACAGCATCGTCTCTCCTGATGCATTGCATCCAGAGGCGCCGCCGTCTTTCTCTGGAACGTCGCGTTAGGTCTGGTGAAGTCAACCTCGAAGCGATGGGGATCAAGCGGATGACGGTTCCGTTGGAACACGTGGAGAAGTTCCCCTTATTCACCTACAACTACGAACCAGAAGCATTCAGTGTGCCGACATCACCCATGTCTCCACGGCAGCCTGGAAAGTCAGAAACCCGAAGGAGCAGCCACACTCCATCAGAACCTATCACCGGAATCACATCAGAGAACGACTCCCCCAGCCCAGCAACCAAATCAGCCATCACCGCCATCACTACTGCCACAGAAGACCAGCCCACCTGTCACATATGCCTCGAGAATTATCAGAAACGAGTGACAATCATCCGAGAGATACCATGTGGTCACATATTCCACCCCGACTGTATCGACGAGTTCCTAAGTCGTGTCAGCTCCCTGTGTCCAATCTGTAAAGCGTCGGTCCTCCCATCTGGCTACTGCCCCAAGATAACAAATGCCATGGTCAAGCGGGAAAGGGCGTTGCGAAAGCTGCGCGACCACATCGTCATCGACGACTCGGACAGTGAGAGCACGCATGACAGGATACAAAGCTGGGGGAGCAATATCAAGAGGAAGCTTTCCCTCGCAAGTCGCGGCCGCCCACCGCCCACCGTGGTTGAGGAACGAGAGTTGCAAGTCAGGGAACACCGAAAGAGCCCCACGGAGCTGATACGCCAACGTATGCGTGATCTAGCTGGCGCCGACCCCGACGATGAGGACAGCCAGGAGGGGCGGCCTAGGTGTAAGTGAGACTGGCTCAGGGCCACATCTCGGACATATGCTGACGACGTACTTACAGGGAGGAGGCTAATGCACAAGGTGTTCCCGGGCTTCTCTTGACTTCAATCTTACAGGTTCCTCGGTCGGCGCTGATCAAGGAGTATATACCCCCTTTTTGACACTTCCCTTTTTTTCGATTATAATGGAGCATAAGCAGGCGTTTCTGTGGGCTGGGACTGGATGACGGGTTATGATGGATCTACAGCATGCATCATCGTGGTTTTGGGTTTGGGTGGCCAAGAGGCTCTTCCAGTCGGCTTTTGGCTGGTCTTATATACTCTAAACGGGTATAACCAAGCGTGTATATGTGGGTGAAGGAGTCTCACGAACAAAAGTTGCGAGCTGGAGAGACCATATTGAGTTTCGGGAGGCGGGAAAGGCTGCCCATTGCGGCGAATCTCTCCACGATGGGACGTGGAGTGCGAAGTTGATACCCGCGGAAAGGGGATATGATCTGCAGAAGGCTTATCTGCGGCCTGCGCTTAGACGATGGGCACAAGTATCCATGAGACAGCATTATGGCAGTCCAGAATTGCATCGTCCAAACTTGAATGATCATGTGAAGTTACAGATCAGCGTTTTCGTTGAAGAGCACTCCACTACTGCCAGGACCACGATACGGCCTGTTTTCCGTATGTTCAGTTCAAAGCGTAGAAGCAGCCAGCCAGCCGCCTATAATCCCTGGTCCCATCATTTCATGCCCATACCATTCGTTCGCGACTTCCACCAACGCCGCTTTCCCTCCCTTAAAACTCCAAAGCAAACAAGGTATATCGAACACATGAAGACAAGAGCAGCAGATCTAACCCCCTCCAGGAGACAACTCCGAGGTGATTCCCGTTCCACGGGGACATTCGCTCTCCCTACTCCTCCTCGACCTCCTCCTCCCACGTCTCCTTCTCGCGCTTAACGAGCGCCGCCATCTCACCGGGCCTGAAGATGCTGCTGTCGGGATCGCTCGACCGCGGCACCTTGCCCAGCCCAGGGTCGTCGAACACCGTGCCGATGTTCTCTATCCACCGCCGCCGGCGCTCCATGAGCGTGCGCGTGACGTCCCCTATGCCCGGGCGCGCCATGCCCGTGCCGCCGCCGGCCCCGCCCGCCGCATGCGCCGCAGCGGCGGCCGCGTTGGGCCGCGCCTTCTTCTTGGTCTTGCCCATCGTGCGCGTGCGCTTGAGGTACGCGCTGTTGACCTGGCCGTCGAGGTCCTCGAGGATGGTCTGGTACTCCTGGTGGGCCATGCGCTCCTTGACCAGGTCGGTGAGGCGGGCCTTGCGGGCGCCGTTGACGAGCATCTGCTCGCGCAGCCGGCCCTGCAGCAGGCGCAGGCGCGCCGCCACCTCGTCGTCGTAGTGCCCGTCGTAGTCGGGCTTGGCCTCCGGGGCTACCTCCTGGCCGGGCTCGGCGGCGAAGGGGAGGAAGCCGATGTGCCGCAGCTCCTGCTTGATGCGCTCGTCGACCTGCATGTAGTCGAGCTTGGGGTGTGTGGCCTTCTTCCACGCCTCGCCGGTCGACTCGGGCATGAAGGATGCGGGCGGGATGGAGGGCTCGGCGGGGGCGGGGTTCGATGTGCCGGGAGCCGTCGACGTGTCGAACAGGTCGATGCCATTGATGGATAGATCAGCGGTGCTCCCGTTCATGGGTGTATCGCTGCCATTGGTGCCATTCATTAGCGGCTTGCCCTCCTCGCTCGGTGCAGGGGCGCGAGACTCCGGGCGCATAGTTTGAAGTAGGCGCGACAGCAGCGGGCCGACAGAGAGCTTATCCGACTCGGCCACATCGTCGTCCATATTCTCGATGGTTCCGCGGGGAATGTTAGGCGGGAGCTTATCCCGGTTGGGCGAGGAGTCGATGGACATCGCACCGTCCTCCTCCGCCCATATGTCCGTGTAGTGCTTCTTGCCGCGGCGGGGCATCTGGAAAGGCGTGACGCGGTCGCCACGCTCGCGCAGGAACGCGAGGTCCTCCTCGGTAAAGGGGCGAAAGTACGGCTCAATGTAGGTTGAAAAGGTGCTGAAACTAATCTGGTTGGATGGCTTTGCGTTGCTGAAGTCCTTGTCGGGCGGGTCGCCCGCGATCAGGTCACCGAGGTCGGACCTTGGATACGTCGCAACCGAGTAAATCTCCCTGATTTCCTCCTCGGACATGCCAGACTTGACCGGGCGTATCTCGTAGACTGTAGGATCTGGAAACGTTGACGGATCCTCACCAAAGGTGTTGGCCTGGGGGATGCGCGGCGGGGGAGGGGCGCCATCGTCGGAGCTGGAGTCCGAGTCGTCCTCATTCTCCTCGGCTTTGGGCTGCTTGTCGACCTCCATCGCACTTGGTGTCGCAGGTGCGGGAGGTGAGAGTGAAGAGGATACGGAGTCGTTGTCGCGTGTTCGCCCTTTGCTGGTGGACTCGCGAAGAGGGGATGATCGCTCTGGCGAAGGGTAAGTTTACGCTTCCGTAGGATGTGCTCGGCAAGTGACCAGAGATGTTGAGGATGCGCGTTAGGCACCTGTGCAAGTCGCCCAAATTTCCTGCCCCAAGGACTAAATGCGTCCAACTGTAAAAAAAAATAATGATGCGGAACTGACCTGTGTTGGTATCCTGCGGCGCGAGGTTCTCCGTCGCTTTCCTCTTTTTCTTGTTCGCTTTGTTCGCCTTCCGTTCCCGTTCCTCGTCATCGGCCGCCTCTCTGCGCAGGCGCTCCTCCTCCCTGCTTCTCTCGGCAGCAAGCTCGTCCATTCTGGTTCGACGGTTGCTAGCCAGGAGGCGCATCCCACGGTCGCAGAACGAGCCCCGCTTCTCGATGGTCTCCTGGAGCCTCGTGAGACGGGCAATGATCCCGTCTAAGCTCTTGGAGTCCGGAATGACGGCGTTAGACGCCGGCTGGTCGACAAGATCCTCGTATGTGAGGTTTCGAAATAAGTCGAATGGCAGATCCAGGTGTTCTGTCTGAATCGTCTCGACGGGAGGGAGGCTCGCGGTTGGAGCTGTTGGCACGGAGCTGGGCGTGGTGTTGCGGCTCCGCTGGCGGGCCATCGCGCCCGCACCTTTCTTGCCTGTTCCCTTTTGGCTCGACCCTGGAGGCATGCTTACATCGGTTCACACCGGATCACAATGGTGTGTATGCGGCTTTTCGCAAACAGAGCCGCTCTGGCGTTGGCGATGGAGGTCGTCATGCGCCCACACTATCGCGGATCATTGTGTGGCGTCGAGGTCGGCCCGGAGCAGGAAGATAGGCGGTTCCGAAGTGAGGCTGATGGTGAAAGTGTGGCGCAGTCGCGTGAACTGTTTGTACCCGGATGCAGGTCCCCTCATCCTCCACATCGCTAAGACGCAGATGATACATTCTGCGCATCTTTGAGAGACTCACCGCCTCCTAAGTCCTCCAGCTCATCTTGGCGTTGAGCACTATTCTTTTCGCGATTCTTGATTATAAAGTCTCGTGCCACAAGTCGTTTTGGTTTACTAGGGTCGTTCTGAACTTGATACTAAGGAGGCTCATCATTGTCTACGACTGAACATCGAGCTTTAAACCCCATTTACGTACTTGAGCCTCGGAAAAATATACGACGACCGGAATCAACAGAGTAATCCCAGAGCCTCTACGATATAGAACTGATTGGCCTCTCGGACAATGATATTCGCTAGATATGGTGGGCTTGCGCAGGCTCTATTAAGTGTAGCCTATGGCTTGCCTCAGTCTCCTCAACACCGTCACGATAACTGTAGGTCAGTGTTAGCTGAGGGACTGTTAAATCAAGGTTAGGTGCGTCGGTGGGACTTGGCTCAGGGGGGGTTCCAGTGTCTCCTGGCACATCCTTGTAGACGTAGGTCGTCGAGTTGGATAGGTAGCTTGTATTCACCATGGTGATACAAAATACTGAGTGCAAAACTGTCATGAGATGTGACACTGAAGAGGTTATCGTAGGTAGTCACTCAGTTCTTTAATTTGAGAGTTCTTATCGTACCCCTACGGCTGGATGTTGTTAGGCTCGCTTCAGCAAGAGGCCCAGCACTCCAGTTTGAAAGCGATTGGCACCTCTCGCGCTTTTGTTTTAGCGTACCGCTGTCTACTTTTCATAATTACCATGCATCACGAAATACCACCGGTCTCGCTGCCCTTCTTTGAAAAGGGTTCTACAGCGCGTAGGGTCTTCAATGTTGAGGCATGAGAGTCTGGCAGTCTACAATATCGATGGAAATGGCCAATTCAAACGTCGAGATGAAGAGACAATCCAGAAGGCGCAGCTACCACGGAATATTGCTTGCGACGGCCAAGAAGTAATACGAAGAATCACAGTCCAGAGATCCCACATCCCACATCCCAACTACAAGAACATTGCATCCATCGGGGATGCGACGCGACGGAAGCACACAGACAGCCTTGACGCGCCTTGGACGCCCCGTTCTCAGTTCGAATTTGATGTAAGCGAGATCGTCCTGGTGTCGAGTCAGTTTGAACAGCACCACGACACTTGCAATCCCGAGATTTCGTCCCAATCCGAGTGGTCCCCGAGGAGGAACTCGGCCGGGTCATGGGATGTACGCCAACCATCGGCTGACACTTGCTGCTCGTGGTTACATGGTCTGAGCCATGCGAGTGCGCGTTGGCAGCCCCGGGATTACAAGCCAGCGACCCTCAGCGTGCTTCCTTGGGACCCCGTGTGCGTCGCGGTCTTCGCATGTGCCTCCATATCCTCTCTTCATTGGCATTCTTCGCCTCCCAACAACCCCGCCATATACGGCACGGGGCACGGGAATTAGGCTACTGAAGCAAGCTACCGCTACCTTATCTGAACAGCCGCTACCCACACCACACTGGCATGCTGCGGCTTACGGACGATCGAGGGGTGGACCCTTTGTGCTCTTTCACCTCGACCCAAGTACCCAAGTGGGATTCTTCTCATTCGACTTGTAGTCATGATGTGGAAGTGCAAGACGAGGGCTCTCAGTGTGTCCTCGCCAACGCAAGGTCCGCAGAAGAGCACTCTGAGAATCGCTAGCGACATGCGCCAAAGTGCCGAAGGCAAAGTGGCTCGACCGCGAGTTTCCGAAGGCGGCGATCCTCAATTTCTGGCTCAAGCACTGATGTCCCTCCTGTTAGTGTTGGCGTCTAGCGCGGCGACGCGCTCGAGAGACCCTGAAGCAAGTCTAAAGGGTGTTTTGCAGCCGAATGCCTGTCGACTGCAGGCGTGCTCTGACAGCCGACGTTGATTTCCCGAATAGTTCGAGCATGTGTATAATCCGTTGACATCATTGGCCTGTCACCTTCTGCACCGTCCAGCCCACTCAGGATGGAGTATGGAGACCCGGGACCCCTTGGCATCTCAACCCCACTGCCAATGGGCTTCGACGCCGCCATGCTTGCACGCCTCTGTCGATCGTTGCACGCTAAGACTGGCAGTGGAGAGCGGGAGAGGCTAGTGCAGTCTCGTCGATGAGGTCAGTAGTCTGTCTCGAGTCTACCTATAGTACAGGAGCATGTTGGAGGCGTCTATCTGTCTTTCCATAGAAAAGCTTCTATTCCATCTATATACCTCCCATGCCCGGTGCTGCAGGTTGGCTCTGGGCCCCTCTCCTTCTGTCCTCCACGTATTTGACTCGTTCCGGTGTCGGTCAACAGCATCAACTGCTCAGCAGCGACCCGTCTCGACAACTGAGCAATGAGAGAGTACCATGGCTTCTCCTGGTGGTAACATCTTGGGCCCGGGTCTCAGCCCGAAGCTCCTATTTTCAGGAATAGCCGGTGTGGCACTCCTTGCCACAGGGCTTTCCAGCTTTCTCAGAAAGCCAACCAAAGCCCACAATGAGAGTCCTGGACTCGTTAGGGCTGTGCTCCTCTTCTTCTATTCGTGCTTCCTCAAGCCTCACGAAGATGATGGCAAGGGCACACAACAAGACGCCCTTGAGTCTTTCTACAAGACTCAAGCTGGAGTTTATGACAGCACGAGGAAGGCCCTTCTTAAAGGCCGCGAGGACATGCTAGGGCTAGTTGCCGCCCAGCTCATGTCCAGGGCCAAAAAGGAGGGGAAGAGCAAGGAGAAGGGGAAGCGAGTCTGGGTCGACGTGGGACACCTCCGGCTACTCAAAAATGCTATACTCGAGCTAACAGGACTTAGGTGGGTGGAGGGACGGGATGGAACATCGAGGCAATGTCCGAGTTTGTCAACGTTCCCGAGTTCTTCTCCAGCGTTTACCTCGTGGATTTCTCTCCTTCTCTGTGCGAGGTAGCCCGGAAGCGTTTTGACAGACTTGGCTGGAAGAACGTCAAGGTCATCTGTGAAGACGCCAGGAAGTTCCGCCTGGAGGACTATGAGCATGATCTTCAGGGATCGCGAACGTCTACTCGGTCGCCGAGCAGCTACTTCTCTCAGAAACGCCCCGAACATGGCGGCGCTGATCTGATCACCATGTCCTACAGCCTGTCCATGATCGTAGGTTATTCTATTTCTTAGAGCCGGTACTGACCACAAGCTAACTGGTGTGCAGCCTGACTTTTACTCCGTCATTGACTCGCTCGGCACGCTTCTTGCGCCTAATGGCATCATGGGTGTCATTGACTTCTACGTCCAGTCAAAGGTCGATTTCGGCTTCCGGAACTATACCGGTGGCTTTACTGGTCGACATATGAACTTTTTGGGCCGCACATTCTGGCGCGCCTGGTTCGAAATTGACAGAGTTGGTCTGGAGCCAGCTCGTCGCGACTACCTCGAATATCGCTTCGGTACAGTTCTCACTGTAAACACGCGGAACTACGTCCTGGGATCCATTCCGTATTATATCTGGGTTGGGTGTCAAAAGAAGCCCTTCTCTTCCTCAAGCCTTCCTCACGAGATTGTGGAATATGTGGATTCCCTAGTCACCGAGTCTCCCTACCTCGCAGCCGCCAATGCCCCGAGTGCCTTGACACGAGCAGTGGAGAGGACTGCGCCGGAAATACGCTCGAAGGCGTTCGACGCTGCGGTTCTCAACCTTTCATCAAACTTGCCTTTGCCGTCATTCTTTTACCAAAATCACCACTGGCGCATCTATTATGACGACCAGCTGAAGAAGCACACCCAGTTCAATGACGAGTACATCTATGCTTTCACTTGGGAAGACTCAAGAGTGGACGCGCGAATTCTGAACCTCAAGTCCGACGACGTCGTTTTGGCCATCACGAGTGCAGGGGACAACATTCTCTCATACGCCACACAGAGCCCGGCCCGGATCCACGCTGTTGACTTGAATCCGACACAGAACCATCTCCTGGAGCTCAAAGTGGCTTCCTACATAGCCCTTCCCTACGAAGACTTCTGGATGATCTTCGGAGAGGGCAAACATCCTGGATTCCGCTCGCTGCTGATCTCGAGACTGTCACCACACCTTTCAAGTCGAGCCTTTCAGTACTGGCTGAGTAACTGTCACATCTTCACGAGCAAGCGCGGCCATGGTCTGTATGACACCGGCGGCTCCAAGCACGCCATTCGGGTCTTCCGATGGATCTCACGCATCTTTGGCTGCCGATCCTCCGTGAAGGCCCTCCTGGAGGCGAAGACGCTCAATGAGCAGCGGGAGGTCTGGCGCGGCGAGATCCGGCCGGCGCTCCTCTCCAGCCTCGTCAACAGGCTGGTCGTCAGCCAGGAGAGCTTCCTGTGGGCAGCTCTCGGAGTGCCGCGGAACCAGCTCGCCATGATCGAGGCCGACCACGCCGAAAGCGACGCCGTCCGCGGCGACGTGCCCACGGCCCGGAGCATCCGATCCCACGCCGTCTGGCACTACATGGTCAACACGCTGGATCCCGTCGCCGAGAGTACGCACATCGCCCTTGACAACCCCTATTATCACGTCTGCCTCACCGGCCGGTACTCCCGCCGGTGTCACCCGGACTACCTCTCCCCGCAGGCGCACGCGCGGCTCTCGCGCCCGGGCGCCCTCGACGGCCTGCGCATCCACACCGACGAGATCGCCGAGGTGCTCGCGCGCATGACGCCCGGCACCCTGACCGTTGCCGTCATCATGGACAGCATGGACTGGTTCGACCCGGGCGAGCCCTCGGCGGCGGCGGCACAGGTGGCGCGGCTCAACCGCGCGCTGGGGACGGGCGGCCGCGTGCTGCTGCGGTCCAGCGCCCTGGTGCCGTGGTACATCCGCGAGTTCGAGGCGCGCGGGTTCGCGGCCAAGAGGGTGGCGGCGCGGACGCCGGGCGCCTGCATCGACCGCGTCAACATGTACGCCAGCTGCTGGGTGTGCGTCAAGGCGGAGAACCTGCCCCCGCCGACGCCGGAGATGGGGGAGGGGGAGGGGGTTGCGTACATGCCGGTTATTTCTATCTGAAGGGTGAAGAGAAGCGGCTGAGCACTAGAGGATTGTCAAGTGGCTGTTTAGCACGACTGATTCAGTCCAGTGTTGGGTCCCCTGAACTCAGTTTGTAGCGTCTCCCAAGGTCTACGAGACCTTGCAAACTATCACTCGCTATAGAGTTATGAATAGAGTATCTTCTATGTCTACTCACTCATACGCCCGTATTATAAAGCGCAATAGCGATATGTAGACCTGCATCAATGAGCCTGCCTTAAGCGCCCAGAAAGTTGCAAAGATGATGATTGGTGGCCTGCTGGTGTGTGATGGATGGCACGTCAGGTGATTCTGCCAGCCGGAGCCAACGATCTCTGAATACCTTTAGCCGTAGCAGCAACGGTCCGTTCCACGGGTGACTAGAAGTCGAGGTTGGAGAGCCAAGAAACCTCACTCGGGGCCTGCATGGTTTTCTGCATCAATCCGCATGCCTCAGTCGTTTGGGCCTGCGAGAAGAGTTGATGAGGGCTGTCACCAACCTCGGCCTCATTGTCACCGAGTAGTTGAGCCTTTCTCGCCATGGAGGAGGAGGAGGATGTCATTGAGTTCGCGCAGAAGGCTCTCAAAAGTGTCTCGTTCATTGCGATACAACAAGGACTAGATAAAAGGTCCTCGCTTCATGCCGAAGTGGGAGCGGAGCTGTTCATTCTCGCCTCCTCCCTCGATGATGCTGTCTGGGACCACGAGGCCCGCGTGCGGCAGCGCGTCTTTAAGTTGCTCAGAGACGTGGAGCACATATGTCGTGTAAGTGAAATTATTTCCTCTTTGGGTCAACTACTCCTGTCAGAGCTAGGAGTGAGCGTTTTGGAAGAATGACCCGAAGCGATTCAAAATTATGAGATCTCGTGAGAGCTGACCTGGATCTTTCAGTGGCCTCAGAAGCCCCTTGCTAACGACCTCAGCTATCTGGAGGCCGTAGCTTTCGCTCCGCCAGGCTCTAAGGGATACACCGTAGCTGAATGCAACATAATAAAAGGACTTGAAGCGTTTGTCTCCGAGGATCACAGGCTTGTCAGTCGCAGTCTCCGTCACCTAAAGAAGTTTCAGCGCAGAAGCGTCGCTTCGTCTGCTCGCGATACTAGACTTGAAGACAATCCCTCACTGAAGGTTGTACCTTACGATTACCCCGATCGAGTTAACCTTGTTCTCTACACTGTCCTTTCAGCCAATCTCAGGTGCACTTGCACACTCCAGACAGAGGGAACAGAGGCAGTCATCGGAAAGCGACATTCCACAACTCTGCTTCTGAGGCATACATATGCTCCAACGTCTCAGGAGGAAGTGCCTTTCGATATGCTTATTTCGTCAGCTCCAACATGCTATAGTCAGCACAGACAAATCCAGTGGCAAGATGTTCAGGTCCTTGTCTCTCTTCGAGAAAAGAGTGCTCGAGAGAAAAAGCGAGTCAAGATTATGGACATTGACGATGACTTGGAGTCTCAGCCCCGGAAAACTAGGCGGTTCAGGCAAATTGTGCAAGGAAGGTTCTGCCAGCTCATAAGGCAGGACTTTGGGTCGAGGCTACGCCTAATGATACAGAATCAAGAGCTGCAGCAACTGGAAGAGTGGGAGCCGCGTAAGCAACTCGTGGAGCGGCTCCCAGGCATTCCCCTGACCACCATCCTCCGCCAGTACCGGCTCACGAACCGGATGAAAGTCGCTCTGGCTTACATCATTGCGCGATCGATGTGGCAGTTTTATGGTTCAGACTGGATGAAGACGAAGTGGACAAGCGAGACTATTTACTTTATGAGCGAGTTATGTAGCGTGCCTCACGACGGATCCACAGGAGTCTTTGCCTGGAAGCCTTACTTCTCCGTCCGTTTCGGTGAAGCTGATGCGAATTTTGATGAGTTCAGCAGCTTCGATGGAGAAATTCATCGCAATCCGAGAGTTCTCGCCCTGGGAGTCATGCTGGTGGAGATCGGGATGGGAATTCCCATCCGAGAGGCTGAGGATGGTCTCGATAGACAGACACTAACGGCAAAAATGAACGAGGTCTGGACGTCTGCAACTCGATTTTGTGGGAGCAAACAAGCGTTGAGGGAGCTCGATATTCCAGTCTACTGGGCGGCAGCTAAGAGTTGTCTTGACCCGGGGATATTTTCCGAAGCCCCCTGGGTGGCAGGCACTACAAGTGCGGACTACCAGGACGTTCTGGACAGTCGGCGAAGAATACTATACGAGGAAGTAGTTCACCCGCTAGAGAACCTTTTCCAGAAAACTGGATGGGCTAGTGAGGTGACAGCAATCGAGCCCATGGAACAGAGAGCAAGACCACAATCTACTTCAACCTCAATGCTTGAACCTCTTCAACCAGAAAATGTTAACGATTTAAGGGGCTACAGGGAAGCAAAACGATGGTTGAAGCGGATGGACAAACTCAACTCTCGACTCGATGCAACGTCATTCCAGCCAAGCAAAACATATCGTCCAGTACGGATCGCGGTGTTAGACACTGGCTGTAACGACGACTCTCCTTTCTTCCATCCCTGGGAGAGAAGAAACCGGCTTCGAAAATGGAAGGACTGGACAGCCACTGAAGCGGCTCAGGGCGAGTCACCAGATCCTCAGGACACGGATGGCCACGGGACGTACATGGTCTCGCTTATCATGAGAGTTGCTCCACATGCAGACGTATACGTAGCACGAGTAGCAAAGGACTCTAAGAGCTTGCTTGATGCAGGCCCCAATGTGGCCAAGGTTAGAACGTCCAGCATTGGGAGCAAGTGAACGTTGGCAACTAATTCGATCACAGGCAATCGAGTGGGCTCATTCCGAATGGGACGTCGACATCATCTCAATGTCCTTTGGCTTCGAGGAAGCGAAATTGCCTATCAAGAAGGCCATCCACCGCGTCCTAAATGAGCGTGACGACGGAGTACTCCTCTTCGCAGCAGCCTCCAACTCTGGCGCAAACGCGAGGGAGATGTTCCCCGCCAGGCATGAGTCTGTCATATCCATTCGCGCTACGAACGCCAGACAAGATTTTGCGGACTTCAATCCTCCGCGGGCCGAGCACGACGGCATCGTATTCGGCACCCTGGGGCTGAACGTGCCGTCCGCGTCTCTGGGAGACCAGTCGGGGGAAGAGTTCAAGTCTGGGACTTCCGTGGCGACGGCTGTTGCTGTTGGCATTGCTGGGGTGGCGCTGGAGTACGTCTTTCGGAGGCCCAACATGCCTGGGTTTGAGGTTCTAAAGGGGAAGTTGGGCACCCGGAATGGGATGATGGCTATGTTCAAGGCTATGGCGACGCGGACGATGAACGAAGGCTACTACTACGTCGCGCCTTGGAGACTCGAGGGAGGTTCTGATGATGAGCGGTGGGCTCTCTTCGTCGCAGCACTCCGGGACGTCTTATGAGATATTATCTTTATCATGTATATTCCGCCTCTCTGCCGAGACAGGTCATATTTCCTATCTTATATGGGGATAGATGACGTCGTCTAATGAGCTTTACGTTGATTTACTGCGACGTACTGAGTGCAAACAACTTCCAGTTATGAGGTTCACTGATACTGCTCAGAACGCCTCCAAACCCAGCATAGTCCGTCTCCGTCATGGCGGAGATGTGCACTTCGTCTGCTTCTTCCAAGTGGTTGTCATCTTCATTCTCGTCACTGTCATCGGTGCTGAGGTATGCCGCCTTATGCCTAAACTCGTCGTATACCACTCCCTCATCCTTCGACCCCTTCATTTCGATTTTGAGGAGCTGGTACGCCAGTACGATATCCTCTCCGGCCCTCCATTCTTGGCTTTCACTGAAGTCCTTAATTCGAGAGACGCTCCCTCCTACCGAAATGTCTCCAACGGGCGAGGGCACCGCGCCTCCAGCTTCAGCGGCCTGAGATGAATACTGCCGCTTCCCCTTCATAGCCGAGAATCCCTTGGCAATCTTGAGACCGCTCACCATGTACACTGGTGACCTCCTCCCCAACCCTGATCTGATGGCAGCTTGTACGCGCGGCTCTTTTACCCTCGCGACAATCTCCTCATGGCTCGGATCGGAGATGAAGTAGATTGTCTCGAGCGCATCCATGGTGTACTCTGAGACAGCACTGCCGCCCCGAGCGCCCGAGATCTTGGCAGTCACGCCCTGCAGAAACTGAGTCCACAAGGCCAAGGACATGTCACGAGAGGAGTCGCGGGCCATCCGGCTGTCGTACTCCGTGAAGCGCTCCACGCGGGGGTAGCGGCTCAGGCTGGCAACCTGCAACGGGGAGAGCACTCGGTGCGGTCGGGTCGGATCGGCGATTATGTTGCCCAGAGCGATCGGGCCGTTTTCCGGCTTGAAGGTGAAGTTCGGGACGAGCAGGTATGTCGGTTTGGACGCCATGGCTTCTCACCGTGAGGTGCTGTCCTCGACTGCGTCGTCGAGGGTTGGGAGCCTGCAGACCCGACGGCTCTCGCCATCGTAAACTCGCTACTTATGTAGCCATCTGCACGCGCTCTTGCAGCGCGGCGGGGAGTTGTATTTCTCTCGAGTTCACTGGTGTTGGGGGCCGAATGCAAAGTATAGCAGGCCAATAGGGATCATTTGCAACCCTCTCCTTTGCCGCGGCATCTGCATAGAACCGCTCAGATTGCCGCCTCTTCTTTGCAGCGATCTCGCGCAAATTCGACTGATACAGCCTTCTAGTTTCAGCATTGAGAAGGACATATTGCCTTGGATAATTGTCACCAGACATCGTGCTTCTTCTCTTCAGCTCTGAACCTGTAGCTGAGCTAGGACTGCCTGCTTCAGCTTATCAAGGGCCTTCGATTGCAAAACATCTCGGCGAAGTGAATATGTACTACTGCCTGATGCTTTCGTAGCTTGTGGTTAGTCGACACAGCTGCAATGACGGAGCATGCAACTGTGATATTTGAGGCTGCTAAGGCTTGTCAAGGGGGCCTCACAGCATGCGTGAAAGTGCCGGTGCTCATGGAAGAAGAATGGGCGGAGAATCGCCTGGCTGACTTCAATCTCTGGGCAAATGGCGTCGGAGCTTTGGCGACAGGTCGGGCGTCTCTTGATTCGAGACTGGGGTTCAAGCCGGAAGTTCAGAGGGTTGTCACAAACCTTCTATACCTGCTCAAAGACATTGTGGATGAATGCTACAAAATAGGTATGTCAAATATGTCAACATTTTCGGTTGAGATGTTCCACGGTCGTTAAATCAGGAATAGGCCTTACAGATGATAAGACCACGGATTTGAGAAGAACTGAGCAGGCCGAGAGAGGCCGGTCCGCGTCTCCATGTTTGGATGAGCAGGAGCGATCCTTCTCTCCTTGGTCAGACGGATCGAGTACAGACACGGACATGAGCCTCGAATCCTTTCCTACGGATAACCGCCTGTCTCAAGTCATGACACAGACTAGGGTCATTCTCAACAACCTTGGTCGTATAGGAGTTGCCATCCGGCAGTCCGGGACCCGGGCAAGGCTACAGAGAGCAGATTACTTGTTCAACCCGGAGGAGCACGCCGAGTTGCGGGATCATCTTACTGTAGTCCTGCTCTTTCGGCCAGGGACCTGGAGGGAACAACTACAGTCGAGAAAACTAACCGAAGTCCAAGACCGTCTAATCACATGCAACCTGAAGCGGCGGAATCGGTTCATATATGCACAGACACATGCCAAAGGACTTACTACAACCTCGTTCTTGAGCGTGAACGCCAAGCGAGACAACTCGGGATCTCAGGCGAAGGCTTCGCAGAAGACCACTTCTGATGTCGGCAAGCCCGATATATCGGCTACTCAGGAGGCGAAGCGTCAGAGTAGCGATCAAGCAAAAAAGCAGACCGCGAAAACGGAAACCGCTGCGTCTGCGCTGAGCGAAGCGTTCGCATTGCCAGATATATCCGTATCGCAAGCCGCAACAACACAGGTTTCTGCCACAGCGACCAAGATGAACTACCCTCGTCCCCCTCCGACCAAGGCGGAGACGGACTTCTTCAAGTGCCCCTGCTGCTGCCAGACGCTCCCCATCATGATCTCCCAGGGCAACAGGTGGCGGAAGCACCTCACAACCGACCTCACACCATACACCTGCGTATTAAACAACTGTCCGACCCCTGGGAAGCTCTACGCGACCAAGAATGCCTGGAAAGAGCATATGCTCGAGGATCACCCCATGCTGCAGTACTGGTTGTGCTTTGCCTGCGCCGACTCCAAGCAGTTCAGTAGCGAAGAAGCGTTGGTCGCTCACACGAGGGAATCTCACAGGAATACCATCTCGGATGATCAGCTCGCCGTTCTACTGCCTGCCTGCGTACGGACCGTCCCTGCAGATATCAGTTCGTGTCCAATTTGTCCTGGGCTAGATGGGGCTGAAAACATTGGCAGGGACTCGCTAATCGACCATATTGCCAACTGCGTCCACGCGTTCTCGTTGAGAGCTTTGCCCTGGGCTCCTGATGCATCTGAGGAGAGTGCCGAGTTCATCATTGCCAGTGTGGCAAGGGCCCAGAACTGGCTTATTACCTCGTTCGGCATGGAAGAGGCTGACGAGGTGATATTGCAGCGTACTGAACACATGGCCCGGCCGGAACAGCCGTCCCATTACTTTTGGGACAATCCATACTTTGAGGAAGGAACAGGGGCCAGCAGCGCTGACGACGTGCGGTCATTGACGTCAATCGAGAGAGAGCTCGAAAAGCTGAAGGCGGAAAATGAGAGCCCGTTGGCTTATTCGGACCCCCAAGAAAGCTATTCCAATATATCTGGAGCAGTCAGCATTAATGAATCCGAAGGGTCGCAGTACGACGCTCACGAGGATACCTCTGCAGTTCATACTCGCCAGATGTCGTATAAGTTTCACTGGATGGAGCTATCTGAGAGCCCGAAGGAGGAATTCAGCGAGAGAGACAGTGAACTCGTGGGTGACAAGACGGGGAAGGATGACGCCAAAAGTATCGGTGAGTAATAACGACCAAATAAGAACACCGGCTCTCTGGGAACCCATCCATCTGACAATTCGATCAGATTTTCTCGGCCAGCTGATCCGGCTTCAGGTCTACCTTGAGATGCAAGAGTTCAAACGCGACCGTGATACCCTCAACAGCCTCAATAATCTGCCCAAAGTCAATCCGCCATGTGCAATAGATGCTGAAGCTAATGTAGTTGAGCCATCAGCCTCAGACAGCTACCTCGCTAGATCGGTTGCTCCTGAAGAGCGTGACGGGACCCGGCAGAGATTACGTGCCGTTGCTGGCGATGCCGACGATCTCCACGGTGCACCTAGACTGCTTCACCCATCCATCATGGCCATCATAACCGAGGTGGTGTATGCCGCATATAACATTCTGCCGCCAAGGTGACACGACAATGTTTGCGTCGGATGAAGCTTGGCGAACCAGTAGGTAGGCGGCTTGTTAAGGAGACAAGCACCTCACTTGACACCAGAAGGAACGGGAAACAAACCGTGGAGTGAGCCTCGGGCCTTGAATCCTGGACCCCCGAGCTGTGCTGATCTCAATAGTGCTGGAGAGGTAAAGAGATACCTTGTCCGAGAGGGGATGGTGCGTCTACCATCAGCGATCTTCAATTGAATCTAAGTATTAAGCAGAGGCGTGGTATTTTTGAAGGCATCCGATGCGTTCCTCGCCCTACATATGCAGAATTCGAGAGTGCCGAATAGTGTATGTCCTAAACGCAACATTGACCTCTTGTGTACTGCTCGGCGAAGTCCACGAGATGAAAGGCGTGTAGGAGCATCCAGGGCTGGCTCAGCCAGGAGAGAGCCAAAGAAATCCGCCACAGCCTAAGCTGCTCTCGTAGACGCACCTTTCTCGATGGGGCAGCGCCGCTCGTCTTCGGCGGCTAATGCTGTTCATCAATGTCATTTCCTTTTCTCCTTTCTAGACACTTTCCGACGTGGAACTTCGAGTTCGGAGTCGCCGAATTGCACATAATCCTCAGGCATCTGCACCAGGATCTGCTGTGCTAACTGACGGGGGAAAAGCCTCGGGTATGGCCTCACGAGGAGCCACATACTCTCCTCCGTCGGCGCCGCTAGTCGTGCGGGACAGCAGTTCGGCAAACCGCTTCTTCAGCGCTTCCGCACCCACGATATCGCCGGCGGAACTGCGGAACATCGGGTCAGAGACAGTGCCAAGCAGGGCGTCACGCAGAGCGTCCGCGAGCGCCTCCCGCAGCGCCCCCCGCAGCGCATCGTTCTCCTTTTGTAGCTTAAGAAGTGCCGCTCCTTGGGGAGTAACCGTAGGAGAGTCCCTTTGAAGGGCAAGATTGGAATAGGTCGTCGGGGGGCGGGAGGTGGTCGTTGTGACATCCTCGTTGCTTTGGTTGGCTGGCAGCGACTGCGGGATCTGGGCTTTGGGACCGGGCAAGCCGGGTCCCCAGGGTTCTATATAGCTCTCCCGACGCTTCCAACTTTTCGCCTCCGATGATGAGACGTTACCCGCCTCTGCCTCGGTGCTGCTGCTGCGGTCAAATCGCCTGGACAGGCGCTCCTTTTCAGACGCAGACTCCTTTCCTGTACTGATATGTCGGCGGGCCTTCGTGGTCTCGGCAGGGATAGCAGGTGTCGCCTCCGGCGGAGACTGGTCCCGGTCGAGCCCCTCATACTCTGAGATGCGATGTCGCGCCGCTGCCAGTTCCACAGTGAGGCTTGTGTTCCTCTTCTTAAGATCGCGGTTTGCGTCCTCGAGGACCTCATTCTCGTTCATGAGTTGCTTATTTACCTCGGCTAGGCGGTGCAATCCGGCGTTGATGGACTCTATCCTTATGCGAACAGCCTCGGCGCTGGCTTCTGGGTCCAGCACTTGCTTCCTAAGGTCGTCGATTATCAAATTGACATCGTCGATGTCGAACACAAATGCAGGCCTCTTGACTGCTCGACCTGCTTGTTGGCTGTCATTATGGGACGGGCTGGGGTCGGGAGTTCGCTCTCGAGAAGACCCTCCGGTGGGTTCCTGAGATCCGAAAGACTGCTGATCCATTATACAGTCATATCGGACGGAAGAAGAGCAATTAAATTAGGTACGAAACAATGAAGGGTAGATACTCCCTGGAGATTAAGGCGACAGAGCGAGTGTGGGACGTAGAGCGAGCGAGCGGAACTTGCAGCCTCGGCGCATGCATCCTCCCCCCTCCCACAAACTCGGTCGAAGCCAAGTGGTCGGATAAGCGCGACGTGGCGGATAGTTTAACCCATGCACAGCCCAAATCCAACCAGCGGCGTGAGATTGTTATGACAAGACTTATCTCTGGGTAACTTCCTGATCTCTCATCTCAGAGAGCTTCGTAGGCGGTCTCTATGTCGCTTAACAAGGACGCCGGCTATTCACTGGGTTCGACTCGTCGGGTCTAACCCTGCATTTGAAGCCAATGAGACCTTCAGTTGAACTAGATGCCGATGAAGGCAATGGGAGAAGCCTTTTTTTTTTCACGAGGAAGTTATCTATCACCGTGATTAATGACAGCAGGCTCGAGAGGAGCGTAAGAAGGACAGGCGCCACCTTGCTATCAACTTCAATTGTGCCAGCTGGACGCAGCAGATGACGAATGAGTATCGATCCCTTTTACATAACTCTTACTTGCCTGGAATTGCTGTATGGATATGAAATAGCAGCGATATTCAGTTCTGCCCCCAGCTAAGGGTTTTGAAGACGAAGGGCCTCCGGCATTAGAGGTCCAGTGTTATTATGCCTCCCCGGAGACGATATGATAATCAGTAATCAAACGCGAGAATTAGACGCTAAACTATTCCTCAGCCTACAGAGAATATTGCCTCGCATCGAGTCCAAAAGCAGGCAGAACATCCCAGGGCGTCGTTGAGTAGCGATAGCGAGGATCCTAATCGATGAGCAACGCCCAAGCACTTCGACCGAGAAAACACTAAGCCCCTTGCCGAGCTGGTGGACGCGTTGGATATAGCAATCGCAGACCCGTGAATTCATAGTATCACGCATGACAGCTTGCCGCTTGCATGCCAGCTCCTATGTGATCATACTCTATACCTTCACTATGAATCGTATCTGCATGTGCGTCGAGGGAGATCTCCGTAGACAAAATAGCATATTGTTCCTGGATATGTAGTCGGTACTTGTCTGAATAGACGCTGGAAAGGATATTCGAAGGGAATTGGCGGAAGCCCCGCCGATATTCGAAGTACCCGAAAGTTTGGGGTCTCCACGCATCGGTCCAGAGAGTGTGAGTTGTCGTGGCGCGGATGATCCTACCGACATGCTATGAAGGAGAAGGATGCTTCCGGCACCGAGTAGAGTATTGTAGGGGACCTTGAAGGCGTTCTATTTTCAGTTAGCCCAGCTCCGTAGGCCACACATCGAGATATCATCAGAGCTCTCTTAGGGCCAGACGGCAAAGATGAACTAACTTATGTGCATGCAAGACAAAAGAACCTGAGGAGTGAGCCCGTCCTGTCACGGGCTGACGGTCCTTATGTTCGCGAGTTCCCCAGCAGTCATCAACAGGAAGAACCATAGGTCGGGGACTTTTGTACCCGAGGGAGCAGGGGTTTTCCCAAGACGCACTAAGGCGGCCGACGGCCCAATGTCTCTTAGCATAGAGCAACACTCAGGGCAAGACTAGTCAAAGGCAGGTAGCATCCGCCTTTCCCCTCTTGAGCTCTTGTCTCATCATCACTCCACCCATAAGGCTGATTCGCTGACATTCGACGGAACCAGGAACTCTTGGAGAGCAGGTGTGAGGAACCAGTCCATCCCCGTACTCTATGGGTAATAGCCTCCGCCAACGAGGCCGAAATCGGCCCCAGAAGCAAGACGAGATGGAGCCCCTTTTCACACCGGATGTGGAGAGTCACTTGTTGCGTAGGCGCTGAGGCACCCTATCTTGCAGCAGCCCCCAATGCCCAGGGACCTGGCATGTGAAGGCTACTGACTTGAGATAATGGTTTTGGGGGCAGCTCGAGCCACTCGCTCTCAGCAGAACAGGTGGAGACGAGGGCATCGTGCTCCTGTGGTCAATAAGTGAACCACTAGGTTGGATTTACAACCATGGAGACTGACCGTTTCTTGACTCACTTGTCGACAAGAAACCTGTCCCCGTATCCGAAGCACAATCCGGGAGGGCATGGTAATCTCTCATGGGACAGGGGCTCTGATTGACTGCTGCCGTAAGGGGTTCCTCCCCATATTTAGAGTCCTGGTCGCCCGGATCGTTGACAACGATCTGCCACCAAAGATTGCATGGAGCTAGCAAGGCGGCGCCACCAAGGAGCAGGCCAGAACCCTAAGACCTAACCAGCCACTGCTATCTTAGCTGTACGTTGATCGACTCTACCAGGCTGCGCCATGACGCCTGATTCCAGCTGTCTCCTTGTCTAAGCCCACGAGACCACTGGCGCCGACTAACTGAAATCGTTGTCAGTCTGGGCTGTACCCGCGGTCCAAATAGAAATCCCGCCTAGAATAGCTAGAGAAGTCAGTGTCGAGCTCTTTAGGACGGCAAGTGCTAGCTCCCAGAGTTATTGCAGCGCCTCAGCCCTTGTTGAATACGTAGCAGGTAATCCTGAAGTTGTAAACAGGCATGATCAAACATGCTGCGCGTCCATCGCTCATTAAGTTCGATGAGGTCTGGAGCGAAGAGGAGGTCTATTCCATGTTGACTTCAGGTGATGGAATATTGTTTCCCGGGAATCTCAGCGGTCTGGCTGGCTGAGAGCAGTGCCAAGTGCCTTCATTGGTGGGATTGTTCACTCGTAGCTCATATCTCATCGGCGAAGAGCTGGGTGCAATGACAAGGACCTTGCCCAGTAAAGAACAAGAAGACCTAATGGGGCAACCCGCACAGCAAAAATGCCTGTACCGCCTTGTAAGGCGGAGCATCTTCGAGTATGACGCCAGCACGCGGGAACCCAAGGGCCCGGATCACGGCGGTCAAGACCGAGGATGTCTGTCTAGCCTCGTCAGCCAGGCAAGGAGGAGCCGGGACGGCACGCCAAATGACATAAGATGGTAGATTGATTGTCTCCGCCGAGCTGCTCAGCTCCGCGACATCCTGAGAACACTCCAGGGCGGAGGAGCAGCACCGGATGGCCCTGTCGCCGTTAGTCAGGCGAAGGAAGGAAGAAGGGAAGAAGGAAAAGCCGACAGGAGATGTACTTTGGGGATTACGTGAGATTAGCAAGCGCTGGCAGGCCTATTTTAGCGCAGGGCGACATGCAAGGGTTGATTACTCTAGAGCAGGGGGCTGGGCGCAGCTCAAGCTTATTGCCCTGTGTCCTCATGATGTCAGAATCGTCGCCTTTTTGTGAACACCTGTGAGCGGTAGAGCGGAGGGAAAAGTGTGATTAGATCAGGCGGCCCCCAACGAGCCCAAGCAGAACCTGCCCCGGCGCAGAGATTGCGCGGAGAACGGCGGCCTGACGAGCGCGTCTCGGAGGTACAGACGCAGAAACAAACGCGGAACTGCCACCGTGCCCTGACCGGTGATGGCTTGCATGAGCCCGGTAGGGCTAGATTACTCACTGGGTACGACGCCAGGTGTGGCCCCCCGAGGAACCGTCCCAGGGAACGGTTGGTTGCAGATGCGCAAAGGACCGAGTCAATGCCGTTCGTCCTGTCACCTCTTCTATGATGCCTCGATAGCACATCGCAGCCTATTGAGCTTGAGCTTGACGGCCCCATAGGCATTATGGTGGGAGGGATAGCGTAATCACTTCTCCGCCTGCTGTTACGGTCTTCCCGTCCAAGAAGAGCCACCCGGTATTACTAGTCACCGTCGCGCCATCCAACGAGCTCGCAGGGAGCAACAACTCAGGCAAACGCTGCTCCTGCAGGCTCTTTGTGACATTTTACCCAAAGGGGCAAACCAGGTCTTTTTTGGATTGTGAGTCTCGAGAACAGCGCCTTGCGGGCGGAGGGTTTGCCGAGGAAACAGGGGCAGCTAGTGCCACGGTCTTCAGCCCTGCTGTGGAGTTTGTCGACAGCTGGAGCGATAGCGCCATCACAGAGGCTAAGGATAAGGTTAAGACCCTGTGCGCGGTCCTTAAAATAGAGCCTGCTTAATCTCGGGGGGCTGTAGAGTGCAGTCTGCATCGCGCATGGTGCGGTGGAGGGTCTCGCTCGTTAAGCTGAGGTGTGAGGTACCAACCGTAGGGCCGACCATGACAGCGCAGGGCAGTGAATGGGCATGTATCAACTCGGCGAACCCAGCCCGGCCCTGTCTGGAAGTGATTACCGACCTGCTGGTCTGGCAACGCTAATGCCACCGAGGCGCGGAAGCCCTCCTTGTTCAAGTTTCCGCCATCTAATAACTATTTCCATCGGTGTTCCCTGCAGGGAGCTGTTCTTGCTTGACAGACGGCGGGGTGGGTCAGGATGCACTCACTGGATTAGTCGGACGGATACTAATACCAGACCTCGCGCTGCTTCCCCCCCTGAGTCTAGGTTGCTCCTGATATTGTGTCCCAACCAAACCATTGAACTCACCAGCGAACTCTGGCCGCGCGATCTCTTGTCCGTTCTTGTGGATTCCAGCCGTTTCGATGCAGGGCACCAGTTCTCTCAAAGTGCCAGTCTCCGACCCCCCGTCACCTTCGTCAGACGGTGCGAAGTCGTCGAGAGTTTGTCTCAATTGTCGAAGGAAGAAGAAGAAGTGTGATAAGAAGCTTCCTTCATGTGGAAGATGCACATAGTAAGCCATCACCATGGCATTGTCGGTCTATCGGCTAGCTGGAAACTTCGAGTCTCATCACTACGTCGCAGTTCCTTGGAGTTTTGCCAACATGAAGGCGACCCTAACGTCTCGAGCGAGAGCGGCAGGTCCGCCCAGCAGGACTACGATCAATCCTTTGCGACTCTTGCGGCCACGAACCCTTTCTCGTTAGATCCATTTCTCGAGAGTCGCGTCGGGTCCACCATTTGCTTGAATCCTGTCCTGTTCCACTCCCTAGAGACGACCGAGGACATTCACCACTTCATCTTCCGCAGCCTCACACAAATAATCGGCAGCAGGTCGAGCGTCGAGAGTGTCGCCAGGTACTATTTCGGAACGGTCAACACTTGGTTCACTGTTGTCGAGAAAGTGAATTTTGATGACAGATTAGAACAGCTGTGGTCGGAGCCTTCTGCGGAGCTGGCACTGCTCCTCCTGTCTATGCTGTTGGTGGTTCGGACCCCGGGGGACACTCCCGGGTATTCGATGCAGAACGGACTCTATTATTCCATTAAGAGCATGTTCTCTCTGGTTGAGACAAAGGTGACCCTGTCAGCGATGCTGTTGCAGGCAAATCTGCTCATAGCCCTGTACGAGCTCTGCCATCTAATGCCGCAGCAGGCGTTCATGACCATTGGCGCTTGCACCCAAATGACCCGTGCTTTCGGCTGGCATGATGCGTCTTTCTGGGCCGAGGATCGACAGGTGCTGTATCCAGAGAAGCTTAAATGCTGCTCTCTCCTGTGGTGGGCGATCGTGTTTCTGGACTGGTGAGCATCTCCACTCAACCTCGCTTGCATCAATACGGCTTTGCTGATCTCTGCTATAGCGGGCTCAGCGTCGAAGAGCACGGCTACCCGCTCACTACCCAGGGTGCCAGTTTCCAGATTCCCCTGCCCGAGCATTTTGATCCATTATTACAGCCCTCCACAGCAAGTCAATACGGTGGCCACGAGACAGGCGGCCTGTTCAGGTTTGCAGACGAAGGATCGGATAGGATCGACACAGCGGTGTGGCCGGAGGCGAAGTCTGCTTCCTTCCTGCTCCAAGTTATGCAGCACTCAAAAGCGCCTACAATGTCGCGAGACGAGCTGTCCGACGCTATCACCGCTTATGCCCGGCATATCGTCTCCCGTCCCTGGAAACACGGAGGTCGTGGAGGTGCCCTGGGTGTAGCCTACATGTAGGTTCTTTCTTGTTGTAGAATGCTGACGATATCCTGACGAGAGTGTAGTGCCATTATCAGACTCAACTATCCTCAGATCCCACATGGCCCGTTCTCTCCCTCCTCGATCAACGTCACGGACCGCCGCGCTGTCGAAAACGTGATGCCAGTAATCACATCAATCGTCAATATCGCACAGATGATCATCTCGACGGCACAATATCCATACCTGGATCCCCTGGTTCCGGCCTGCGGGTATTGTGCATATTTGGCGGCGATGACGCTGATCAGCCTAGGCGATACCGTGATCCACGATCCGGAATGGGCCGGCAAAGTCCAGATCCTCCTGCAGTGCCTTGAGATCTTCTCCAAGAGGTGGATAGTAGCTGGTAGGCGCAAACCTGTCGCAGTGGGATATCTGCAGAGCGCTGACCGTCTTGGAAGGAAAGCACATCAACGCCATTAACATTGCTTTACACTCCCGCCTAAGCCCAACCCAGGTGTGATCACAGTCAACTGTGGTTCCGGAGAATATGCAGACGTCGGCCACGTGCAACCGCGCTGTAAGAATGCGAAGAAAGAAGGCTTCGACTCCCGTCACCGTGACAGATCTGGGTGTCGAGACCGGAACTGCGGTTTCTGGCTTCGCTGGAGGTCAGAAACAGGACCCTAGGTGGGTGTCAATTCCCAGGCAACGGATGCCGTCTCATGTTCCAGTGTGGCGCGCAGCATCAGGCTCAGGGATTATGGCGACTAAATACAGTACAAGTTCTGTCGGAGGAATTGCCTCTTCGACACTCGCTCTTGAAGGTCCGCGGAGCAAAAGGGTGGCGCACGATAAAGCCTGATGACTGACCGAGTCTCGCAAACAGTTTCGAGGGTCGCCGCCCACTTGCCGAAGTCGAGGTAAGCTCATCCAGTGTCTTGGAGGTGCGCTCGGCCACAACCAGGCTGTGCCGGAGACGCCGACAGCGTTGGTCAGCGCCAGGCCAGCGGTGGGTGGGATGGATAACAGAACGGTATATGACGGTTCTGCACGGAAAGCTGTGTAGGTATTTATAAGGATACTTGAGCAGCAGGCTGCTCTAGAGCGAGATACCCGGGTTGACAGGACTATCGGCTGGAGGTTGTATTTGCTGTTTCGAATAGGTACGGGTACTTAGGTTCCTAGGTACTGTACCTGGGATAACTTTGGTAAATTCGGCCGCAGGTAATATTTGCTGAATAAGGTACGGAATACTGAGTACAGGTGCGGAATACGTATCCAGGGCACCTACCTGGTTCCTCGGCCCGTGAAACGACGCTACTCTTGACCCTAAGCAGGGGGGACTTTGCTGAGACATGGATGCGGGATGCCAAACGGAAGAAGGCACGCGTCGGTCGTGGCTCCCTGTCAACGTGAGAGCACTGTACTACGACTAGGTATACAGATACCTGCCGCGCGGGTTACAGTTTTTCCTCGGGCACCGAAAGTCTACAGGGCATAGAAGGTACGGATCTGTTTCCGCGCAAGTACGGGGTGCCTTCCAGGTTCCTGTTACTATTGAGCCAACATTTCCCCTCGCCAGACATTCATGGATGCACCGTCGAAGATGAGATGCTTCAGTCTGCGCTGGAGACGCGCGTTCTCTGAATAACCACCTAGATGTCGCACTATGTGAATAAGTTCAGGATCTCCAAGCATGGACTGGACTCGATCTTGAGAAAAACCCTGAAAACTGTGTCACAGGCTCTTCAGCACTGCTCCGCCGCTCTAACCATCACCCAGTCCAGGAGATGCATATCAAAATTGGACCGCGTGTTTGGTGCTGATGATGATGGACATCCAGCTCAAGGTGCACAAGGTTTCCTGCATCCTTCGTCTTCCTATTCCTCATAGCAGGCGTCACAAGATTCTGCTCATCTACGAATCCTGCTTCTACTACTTGAGCGCATATCTCAGGCCCGTCATGCTTACGATACATGTCGAGGAAAGTAGTCCATGCCCCCGACAATTTGGTACTAACGAGAACAACCGTGACATTGGACGCAAAGCGCCTTCAACATCGGCGAAATAACGTCGGAACCGGGCACCGATTTAGGTAAAGCCATGGAATTCGGCCAAGCACGTGTGGAAGGCGGCGGGGAATTGTTCTCGAAGTTCGGGGTGCAACGGTGCGGGGGTCAACTGTCTTCCAGGTTACAACGCGTTCTTACCCCTTACCCGTCGCGGTCGACGTGCTACGTACTTTACTCTCCCTCTCTCGGGCACTCCCTGAACATGCAGGGACCTTGCCAATCGGCATCACCCACCGAAGGATGGTTCCGAAGGAGGCACCTAAACCATTCTTCGACCTAGCGCTCTAGTGCAGTAGGTTTCATCATAAGACAGGTTGTATGTAGTACTGGAAACCCAGGCGCTCAAAGCTCCTTCGGCGGAGCGTCCGGCTACCTACATAGTACAATACTCCCGCTTCACGCACGCTAGTTCTGACACGCGACGATGCTCCCTACGGAGTTTATCCCATACAGGCGGTCGCTCTAGAGCTGCATTGTTTCTGGGCTCATCCCTGAACTCATTAACCGATCCAGTCCACTTATGATGTCAACATTCGAACATACAGCACACCTGTCGCATCGCGATCCAGAAAGAGGTCACTCTCCCGAGTCCACAGGACCGGGAAGATGGCCGATCCTGCGCTCGGTCCGCTACGGAGGACGTTGACCACCCTTTACCGTGGGAGGAGGGTCGCCCGTCTGTCCTCGTCCCTTAGTACGCTAATTTGCCGGCATTCCGGTCCGACTCCTGAGAAAAGGGTCTCTCAGACCTGCAGTTTGGTCTTGAAAGCGGGTTTCCAAGTTCCAAAGCCATTCCCCCCGCGTTGGCGTTGTGATGCCTCCCTGTTGGCGCGACTCATCATGTGGACATGCCTACATAGTAGTTTCCGCGCCCACCATCCTAACGTCGAGGTCCGAACCGTTCGACAATGCTGCAAGAGACACTCCGGCGGCAAGTATTCATTTCCCTTCCGGAAGGAAGGCAACAAGTACGATTCCACTACGTATCGACGCCCCCGGGAGGACACAATGCCACTGGCTGTTCAGAACTTGGTGCGTCGACTGCCGCCAGGGACAGCCCCGCCACGTTTCCTCCACGCAATGCTCCTGTCTGAGGACAAGTAATCAAACTCAGAACACCGAGCCAAAGCATCCCACGTTACTCTCGAGATCTCATATATGACATGGATGGAATGCTATTCAACCCTGTTCCATGTCTGCTGGCGCTTTCTGGCAAATCGCACCCCTGACACAAATTATGTCATGCAGCAACATGGGCATCCTTCAACCCTGGATTCTTCTTATTTCGATACCCGCCTCCTGTCTCCACCAACGTTGCTCACCGTCCTGGATCCCTTTCTTCTGTTCTCTTTCGTCCCATCCCATCCCCTTCCTGCGTATATAGTGACGAGAAACCCTGTCCAGCGGCAAGATTTTCCCGATTTGCTGCCCGACGAGTCCCTACTCATGCTTCTCCGTCCAGCATGCGTTGGCACGATTCAGTCCTCTTCACCTTCATATACTCTTCCCGTCGCCCTTTCTCCAGATGACTCACTAATTTGCGAGTCGGTCACATCCTACCTTCGCTCTTGGAGAACGCCACAGAATGAGCTCGTCTTCGTCATCGCGCAAGTCGCGCAAGGCGACAAGCCTCTCGAGTGTCATGTTCACCAACGCTGTCTACTTTCCCAACCACAGGATATACAACGGGGACACCCCCGGCGCTTTGAACTACAGCTGTATTAGTCACGTATACTACTGCTTTGCCAATGTCGCGCCCGATGGGGGAGTATTTGTGAGTTCATGTGCCTATCAGATATTACGCGACCTCCAGCTGAAGACTGGACTAGCTGAGCGATGAATACGCGGATGCGGGAGCGCCCTGCGACGGCGTTTCAGGCGGACTTGGCTCCTTGATGCATCTGAAGCAAAAGCACCCCCATCTGCAAGTTGTCCTCTCTATAGGCGGAAGCTCGTCGACCGAGATTCTTCCCATCGTAGCTTCGGATACGATATTGCGAGACAATTTCGCTCGATCTGCTCGCGGTCTTGTCGAGGCATCTGGGTTGGACGGGATAGACAGTGAGGCTCTCCAATCATTAACGTCATCTGAGCCTGATAATGCTGACTTAGGTTCGGTGGCCAAGTCGTATGGGAGTACCCATGCAATCCGCAGCAAGGCGCAGATTTCCTTGCCTTGATGGCGGCCATTCGCATACACCTGCCCGATGACAACTACCTGCTCACCGCCGCGCTCCCCGCAAGCAAGGCTGTCCTGCAGAACATTGATCTCCGTCGGGTGGGAGACTACCTCGATTTCATCAACCTAATGGCCTATGACTTCTTCGGCCCGTGGACGCACAAAGCCGGTCATCATGCACAGCTCTACGCCATGGGCAAAGACGAGGCTTCGGGATCGTCAGGCGTCCAGTATCTCATGGCCCAAGGCTTTCCCGCGAGGAAGATACTACTGGGTATTCCTGTCTTTGGGCGCAGCTTTCTAAACACGACCGGGCCGGGACATAAGTTCAAGGGTGCCGGCGGCAATGACGGGTCGTTCGACTACAATCAGTTGCCCCGAAAAGGTACCAAGGAACAAGTCGACAAGAGATGTGTCGCGGCGCAATGTGTTGGCGGAGACGGTGGTTTTGTCTCGTATGACAACCCGGATACGGTGAAGACGAAGGCGACATTCTGCAAACAAAAGGGACTTGGTGTAAGTCATGCGATGCCCTCATGCCAGTCATTGAATCAAGGAGCACAGACTAACGCACGCTGAATTAGGGTCTATTCTACTGGACCGGACCGGCGGACGCCAAAGACACAAAACGGAGTCTAGTGGCCGCCGGGTTTCGAGCCCTGCATAGTTCTTGATTCAGTGGAGGCCGTTCTCCAACCTTCACAGGACTTTTATCAGCGCATCTGCATACCTGGAAGTGGCCAGCCACGGCTGATGGCTTATGTGCATCTGTTTATTTATTCTCTTGTCTCCCTTCTCGCCTCCTTGGCGGTAAAAGAGGATGATCGTCTGCATTACATGAAAGAGGACTCATTTAGGTCGGCGTCTGGTCTTTGGAAACATGTAGATGAGCAACGCGCTTCTGCATCTGGCAGCGGTGTCCCTCCTTCCTAGCAAGTATTTCCATACTGCATTTCCGGCGTAAAAGGGCTCAATCTGCTGGCATCATAAGATAGAAAAGGCAAGGGGGAAAAAAGGAAGGGATTGAACGATTTGATCAACACAGCATCTTGCGCGAATTAAAAATGACTATTTGGGCTGTCTTCATCGTGCAGTACCTCAGAGATCTCAACTTACTTGTCTCCCGAGCATCTACCTCTCCTGCCAATGGAAGCGTGCCAACGTAGCCGACCAGCCAGGAAAACCGACTAGTCATATCTTCCATCCCAGGCATGAGGCAATCCTTCTGCAGCGGAACCATATGCCCGCCCGCGTACGTGCCTTATAATAACATCAACCTGCTATAGGTCCCGGCGTTGAAGCGACATGCGGGATGACGGCAGGCACAGGGGAGAATAACCCCCGGATCATTCTGGAGATGGTGCGGGTGGACATCTCACGATGCGGCGCCACAGTGGGCTCCCAGCCATGGAGTTGACATTTTACGGGTCCGACACGCCCATCAAGGTGCTCGGAGAGACGCCTCGCTGGCATCAGCATGGCGACACCTTGCTTTGGGCACCCTGCGTGCAATATAAATCAGCCACTTGGAATGCTGCTAGCCCTTGGGCTGCTGTTTATCCCCACCAAGTACTGGGTTCCGTTACATGAAACTTGTCTAACTGACACAGATAAAGCTCGTCCAGGCGGTGAAGTGTCTAACGCCAATTGGCTCGGCTGCTGCCGCGCCGGGAAGAGAGCATAGCAAGATCCCGTCCCATCCCGTCATTCAGACACCAGCTGGGTTCGGTCCGGTAGATGTACGTAGAGATACACGTGATCGCGCTCACCGGGCCTCACCGTCGCTCACCGTTGGATCCACCACGACCTCCTTACCGTCTCACCTTGAGCTATCCGACCTCCGACATACTAGCAACTTGAGCTCATGTGCGCCTGAACTCTGTATACCGCCGTCTCAGCATTGCGGTGCAGGCTCAATTTCAGTTCGAATATATATCAAGATGAACGGCAACGCTCTTGCAGAGCCGTCATCCCTCGATGCACGTACGTTCAATCCCGGAAGCTTTATTGACACGAGCACCAATGTGGCCTTTTGTATTAACAGCTCCGCCTACAGTTGACTACGACCCGATCGGCCACCTCAACCTCCTGTTCTCATCCGCATCCACCCTCGGCTCCATAAACACCGTGTCCAGCACTCTGCAGCTCCACAAGGATGCTCTCTCCGCCGACATCTCCGCGCTCGAGACCGCCCAGGCCTACGGCCCCGACTCGTCGCTGGAGCGCATGCAGTCCGCCCAGGCGGAGCTGGCGTCGCTCTTCCGCCGCATCGAGAGCGTGCGCAGCCGTGCCCTGCAGACCGAGCGCGACATCACCACCATGACGGCGGACATCAAGCGCCTGGACAACACGAAGCGCAACCTGACGCTGTCCATGACGGCGCTCAAGCGGCTGCAGATGCTGACCACGGCTTACGAGCAGCTGCGGGGGCTGGCGCGCACAAGGCAGTACCGTGAGTGCGCTGGGCTGCTGCAGGCGGTCCTGCAGCTCATGCGCCACTTCAACAGCTACCGTAGCATCGAGCAGATCGCCGTCCTGAGCCGCAACGTGGCGGACCTGCAGCGCGAGCTGCTCGAGCAGGTGTGCGAGGACTTCGAGATCGCTTTCGCCAAGGGAGAGGTCGGGGCGCGCCGCGGCACCCTCATCGAGGCGTGCCTGGTGATGGACGCGCTGGGAGACACGGCGCGGTCGCGGCTGGTGACCTGGTACGTCAACACCGAGCTCCGGGAGTACCGGCAGGTGTTCCGCGGCAACGACGAGGCTGGCAGTCTGGACAACATCGGGCGGCGGTACGCGTGGTTCAAGCGCATGCTGAAGACACATGAGGACGAGCATGCCGCCATCTTCCCGCCTCACTGGCGGGTCAACGAGATGCTAGCCATGGCATTCTGCGACGGCACGAGGGAGGACTTCAAGGGCATACTGGAGCGGAGCATGCGGCGAGCCGACGGGGCCAAGATCGATGTTAATCTCCTTCTAAGCTGCCTGCAGGAGACGATGGACTTCGAGCAGGGGCTGGAGAAACGCTTCGCGAGCGAGCTGCCGAGAGCGAGCATCGACACCCTGAGTTCAGCGGACGACAGGGCACAGAACTTCAATGGCTCAATATCGGTAGCCTTTGAGCCGTACCTAAGTCTTTGGGTAGAGTCGCAAGACAGAGCACTCGCGTCCATGATACCGAAGTACAAGAACCAGCCTCTGATCCCGGAGGATGAGGAGTTCTCCCCGCAGTCTGTCATCCCTTCAGCCATCGAGCTGTTCCACTTCTACAAGATCACCCTCTCGCAATGCGCCAAGCTGTCCACGGGAGAGCGGCTGCTAGACCTTGCCAAAACTCTAGCGAAATATCTGGATGAGTACGCACAGCAAGTCCTGCTAGGCTTCCTACAGAAGGGTGGGCAGCATGGTCCGTCTGTCCAGGATATCGTGCTGGTCTTGAACACAGCCGATTTCTGGCATATCAACACGAACCAGCTGGAAGAGAATATCAAAAAGAGGATTGACTCCGAGCTGGCCTCCAAAGTCGACCTTTCTTCGCAGTCAGACGCCTTCCTCGGGGTTGCTAGCGCGGCTGTCCTTGCTCTGGTCCACAAAGTTGAGCTGGAGTGTGATGGAGCCTGGAGGGAGATGAAGAACACAAACTGGAGCAAGATGGAGAGCGTCAGCGATCATAGCTCGTATGTGACGGAGCTACTGAAGCATGTCAACGGCAAGGCTGAGGAGATACTCCCCCTCGTCGTCAAGCAGCAATATGCGCGGGCATTCTGTGACAACTTGGTGGAGCATATGGCTACTGCCTACATCAATAATATCGTGCTTTGCCGCCCCATATCAGAAGGCGGCGCGGAGCAGGTACGCGCTTACGACTTACGTGTTATAGTTATCTTTGTGCTAATGGAAACAGATGCTGCTCGACAAATACACGCTCACCAAGGACTTCGAAAAGCTCCTCTCGTACCACACTCCCTCAGCCTCAACACCCTACACTCCACCCGCTGGGTTCGTGAAGCGCGTCAATCACAGCATGACGCGCATCGACCCCCTTCTCAAGACCCTCCAGGTCCGTCCCTCGCCGCCAGAAGGGCTAGTGCAGGCGTACCTCATCCACATCGGCGACCGCTCCGACACCAACTTCAGGAAGATCCTCGAGCTCAAAGGTGTCCGCAAGCAGGACCAGGCCCACCTGCTCGAGCTGTTCACCATCCACCGCGACGGCGCCGGGCCCGACAAGCCGCTGGTCCAGAACTCCCCGCTGCTGACGCCCCTCATGGCCGGTCCGGGCATCGGCAGCTCCGGGCTCGGGAGCATCGGCAGCCCGGCGTCGGCGCTGAGCGCGGTGGCTGCGGGCGGCGCAATGCAGGCGCGGTTCGACGCCACGTCGCTGGGCGAGAAGCTGCTCAACGCGGCGAGGGACGGCGTGGACCGCCTGGGCACGGGGGCGGCGTCGTCGGCTGGCCAGGGGGCCACCGCGGGCGCGGGAGGCGCGGGGACGGCGGAGAAGGCGACGATCAATGATAACCTGAAGAATTTTGGCAAGTTCTTCCGCAGGGATATCGGCGGGCTGGGAGCCAGGTTTGGCAAGAGGGACGTCACTCCGACGGGTGGTGGAGCCGAAGATTCTCAGCGATAGGTGTGAGAGAGGGCGTAATTGGATGATCAGACGTCGCAAGCTTGGAAGCATGCCAGATGGACCTGTAGCTGGAGCTGTAGCTTGGGAAGCCGTAGTTTGAGAAGCCGTGGACGCTAGCGAGCTCGCTTTAGCATTCCGGATACTATATCGGCACATATTCCTGACGGCCATCGAGAGCTTGGCCCAGTGAACAAACCATGCTATCAAAACCGACCAAGCTCATCCATACGCTCAGTACCCAAAGTATGTTGGTGAAACAAACGCTCCTGCACATATATGTGATAGCGATCGCGATAAGCGCTGGGCGCCTACAAGGGTCATGTCGTGGTATATCATCCCATTGGTTAACTTCCACCCAAGGCCCTGAACGTCAAGGATCTCTAAGGGACAATGTCTGTGATGACCGGATGGCCGGCCGCCATGCGGGCGAGCACCTATTCTTTTTGCCTGTGCTATAACGGGAAAAGTCTGCCCGATGGACTCAAATGCTTGTACGTATATGCGGCCTCCTGCGACCCGTGCTCCGTCGGGGGCCTATCCCGATGTCCGGATCGCTGCTGGAGAGTGCCTACACCTCGATGTTGCCAAGTTAATCAGAAAACAAGTTCCTGTTGAACACAGCCATCATATGCAAGGTGTATTCCAGCAGTAATGCTCCAAATGTGAACTGCATGCTTCTTATGCAGCCAACAGAATCCAGCAGCCCGGCTACTCTGCGGCCGGTGAGTTGCGACCAGCTCGGAAGCCACGGCCAAGGTTGACAGTATATTCCATTTGCGAGGGGTGCCGGATATGAAGACGAGCACTTTATTCCTAAGAGGAAGAAGCGAAGTGAAGCCCCGAAGTTCCTTTCAATTCATCACTTTTGTTCTCGCTTATGAAATATGTTCATGTCGTGCCTATGCGTGAACTAGGCCCCCTTTATCTCGAGCTCGAAGAGGATGGTTTAATAGCGGTGTTGGCACACACAGCATCCACGCCCGGCTGCAACCTGCCAACTCGAAAGCTTCTCCAGCATGGCCTTCTCCTCGCTGGAGACGACGCTGATAACTGCAGTGAGTTGAGTAGGATCACTTGAAAATACGAGAATACATGAGACTTATACGAGGCCTTCAAAGACGGGGTCACCGTCCACTCCTCTTAGCAGGTCAGGACTGCAGCCGACTATGACCACAACGATCCTTCCGGAACTGACGCCCACCGAGCGAGCAAGCACAGCGCAGCAAGACAACACGTCGAGTGGTAGTGTCAGCATCGCAGCAGCAGTTGGGATCGGACTGGGCATACTAGTGGCGACCCTCCTTGTCGCCGGCTCGGCTCTGGCACTCATGTTCTGCCTCCGCCGGCGCCGGCAACGGAGCGAGAGGACGAGGCTGCCACCAACGCCGCCTCCCAAGGATGAGTGGGCAGGACCGCATGGCTTCTATGAGCTGCCATCAGAGACGGTCTCGCAGAAAGTCTATGAGATGTGCGGCGCGGGATCGCCAGGTTCGGAGGTGCCCTTGAGATTCGCACAGCCCCTGACGCCGTACTCATCGCCGCCGGCGGAGTTCGGTTTTCTTCGATCAGAGTTGGATACGCGGGGGACGCCTGCGGAGCTGGGGTAGTTTCGAGCTAGATGTGGTTATCCGCGGTACAACATTGTGGATTATTTCGTTCAGGTGCCAACCTGTGTAAGGAACTGGGTCTTGACAGACGCGATGTGCTTTAGTGACCTGATCCAGGCATATGACAGTATGATGACTAGCCATAATATCAAGGTAGCTGCCTTGATATAATCCTAGAAGTTCCAATAACTACTCCAAACTTTAACGGTCCCAGAGGTATCTTGTCAGGATATCCTCTCTGAATAACGACTTTGGTGTCGTTAGGAAAACCAACTCCGAAGAAATAGAATCAACAGTTCAATTGGTGACCTATGTACCGTAGCGTAACAAGACCGGCAGCTATCATCCTGAAAGCCTTCGTCCACTCCAGTCTATCCAGAAGCCGCAAAAAACTAGCCGCCTCTTGCAGCACCTTCCGGCGTTATACAACTCCAAGCAAAATCCATCCTAGGTCTTCCCAAATCTCTCACGCCTTCCAGACCCTCTTGACGGTCTCGACCAGGCCGACATCGGTCGTCTCGAACTCGTACAGGCCAATGCCCACGATGACCGTGGCCGCATTCAGCGCCCACATGAACAGCTTGTGAATACCGGGGAACCTCCGCTTGGGGACGTAGTCGATGATAATAGACTGGAAGCCCATGTGCGAGTGCAGGAGGAGACCGGCACACAGGAGCGCGTCCAGGGCCGGGTTGAGCGAGCCCGCCGCGAACGGGGCGACGGTCAGGGGAACAAGGCCGAGGGCCAGGATGCGCTCGAAGTCCCAGTGGTAGTGCCCGTGGGACGGCGACGGCGATGGAACGGGAGCGGGGTCGTTCACTATAACGGATGTTAGAAGAGTTCAGCATGATGCAGTCACATCGTGTGTGTTTCCGTACCGGTTCCGTGGATGACCTCTGATGCTCAAGTTAGCCGCATTTCCCACAGATAGGTCTCCCGCGAAGCGTGAGGGGTCGAAGGGCAGCGATTGACTTACGAGGTCCGGGAGGGAGGATGTTCCGCCGACTGCTGGCGTGGAACGCAGCCACCTGCATGAAGTTCTTGGTGAAGCCTCCCTGGACGCCCTGCTTGAGGCAGGCCGAAGCGAGCAGAGCCGGGCCGGCCCGGCTCGAGGTCATCAGCGACCGTGACGCAGGCGCCGCGGTGAACATGGCGGCCTGCCGGAGCAGAGTGGATCGAGCAGCTGATGCCATCTTCGCGGGAAAGCGCGGGGAATTCTGACGATTAATTGGTCTGCGCGGGGATAGGTATGCTGTGTTCACCAGGGCGAAATCGTCGAGGTGGTTGATGATTGTTGCGGCGAGCCAGCCGGAAGGTGATAGTGATTGCCGAGGATCTGAATTGGAAGCTGTGTGATTGGCTGCCCAGACCAAGGTAAGCTCGTGACGGGACGTGGTCGGCTCTGGCGGCTCCGAGCGGAATAATGTATCGCCGATCAGATGGCACCCCTGTCAAAATGTTCTGGAAGCTCCAAGCTCCGCTAACAATTTCACGCGGGTCGAGCTTGCAGAGCAGCTAAAAGGACCATATTGCCAGCCATATTTCCACCGACAAAGGCAGGCCCCCAATGCCTCTGCGATGACGTTACGCAACCCATAGCTACGACGGCAGTTTATATCGAAGCAAAGGAGCGCAACGTTCCGTCATGGCGGGCGCACTTCCTTTTCCCGGCTTGCTTCATCCGAGGAGTCGCATCTGCCACGCGTGTTTGCGATCACAGGGTGTTTCCGTTTTCAACCTACAGAGGAGATGGATCGGGCTGAAAGTGCTGGAAAAGAGGGATATAGCACAAAAAAAATGGGACAAGAGAGCTGCGCAGATCGAAAAGGGGGAGTTACAGAATCTCTTTGACGCCTTCGAGGAGAGGGGATACATCAAAGATCTTGCTGGGTAAGCTTAGATGTTCTAGCTCCAGGGCTTTCAAACCGCCTAACAGTTCCAGGCAGCGAGAATATGTTAAAGAGCTTATGAGGAGGAAACGAATAGGTGCCTATGTTGGCATCGACCCGACCGCGGACTCTCTCCACGTTGGCCATCTTCTTCCGCTTATGCCGCTATTCTGGATGTACCTGAATGGTTACAGGACCGTGACTCTTGTTGGAGGATCTACAGCGAAGATAGGAGACCCGACAGACAGGCTGAAGACCCGTGATGAGTTGGCAGGAGCCACCCTGACTAAGAATATGGCAAAAATACACTTTCAACTGAAGAAGCTCTGGCTTAATGTCGAAGAAAGGGGCCGCAAGTACGGATATGAGAAGGAGTGGGCGTGGAAACGAGCGGTGGTCAACAATAACGCTTGGTGGAACAAGCTACCGATGTTGGATGTCTTAAAGCGCTTGGGTTCTTCCATAAGAATTGGCCCCATGCTGTCGCGGGATACGTATGTCTCAAGCGAACCCCTATACTATGTATACTTCCTACTGACAATTGGACTTTCAGTGTTAAGAGGAAACTCACCGAGGGCGACGGCGTGTCGTTTGCTGAATTTTCCTACCCCCTCATGCAGGGCTGGGACTGGTGGCACATGTTCCGCGCGAATGGCGTTCAGATGCAAATTGGAGGGTCCGACCAATACGGGAACATTGTAACCGGTATCGATACGGTCAAGATATGCAGGGGAAACGAGCCAAATCCCTCCGAGAAGCTGCCAGAGGGCGAGTGGGATGACCCTGTAGGGTTCACGGTGCCCCTTCTGACTGACTCCTCGGGGGCAAAATTCGGCAAGAGCGCCGGCAATGCCATCTGGCTTGACCAGTTCCTGACCAATTCCTTCGACCTATATGGCTACTTCGTGCGGCGACCGGATGCGGATGTGGAGAGGCTCCTGAAGTTGTTCACCTTTATGCCGCTCTCCGAAATCGCCAAGGTGATGGAGAAGCAGAACGTTGATCCCTCGAAACGGGTAGCACATCACCGACTTGCACATGAGGTTGTAGCTCTCGTGCATGGTCGGCAGGCCGCGGAAGAGGCAGAGGCGCAACATCGCGCCATGTATCGCAAGCTCGAGTATGAAGTGCCCGCCACAGAGGAATCGGAATCAGACGAGCACGCCCAATACCGGGCAGTGGAGGGAAAACCGACGACACCGAACAATGCGCCACGCATTGATATGCAGCTTCCCGAGTCTCTTATCATGGGCAAGTCTATTGCGCGTATCCTGTACGCGGCTGGGCTCTCACAGAGCATCGGGGAAGGGCACAGGCTCGCAGCTCACGGAGGCGCCTACGTGGGCGCCGCTCCGGGTCAGGTGGCACATGAGAACAAGGGTATGATCCCGGAGCAGCTACAGTTCACCCCTGTCAGGTTGTGGTTCCCTGAGGACACCAAGAGGTTCCTTGTCGACGGCAAAGTCTTGATTCTGCGCAAGGGGAAGCACAACCTGCGGGTCATAGAGATGGTCAGTGACGACGAGTGGAAGGCATCCGGGAAAGAATACCCCGGCGAGCCGTTTACCGGAGAGTTCCGGAAGCTGAGGGCGAAGTTGAAGGCCTTGGAGGAAGGCACCTACCAGCCAGAGGAGGAGGCGGAGAATGAGGCCGAGCTCGCGAAGCCCACATTGGAGTTCCCAGACACACCGCGAGTCACCGACATCAAGAAGAAGATCGAGCAGCTGGAGGAGAAGCTCGATCAGCTCGACCCGCAGAAGAAATCTTCCAGTTGAGTATCTGATACCGATTTGCCTCTTTCCCAGAGTAAGCATCGGCTGTCTCAATACGTGTAAAATCATATGTATATATCAATGCTGGGGGTATTTTATTACGACGTCTGTAACAGACCTGTAGAATATTCTTGTACAATATCAATACAGAAGAGCCTCTCACCGATAAAACACAGTCAGGTCTCCGGTAGGCCCGGGGAAGCTCTTGAGCTTCTCCATGATCTCCGCATCCGTCAGGTTCTGCTCAGTGATGATCTGGTCGAAGTTGTGCAGTCCGTCAGTGTACCGCTGCAGGGGGTCCCCTCCGGCTGCTGGCCGCATCTGCCCCGTCGCCAGCGCAGCCAGGTACTGCTTCGACACGACATACTTGTGCACGCGGTACAGCAGGCCCTTGATGACGCCGAACTGCACCAGGCGGCGGACGTCGATGTACCGCAGCACCTCGAACCCGGAGTCCATGTGCCCGCGCAGCCACTCCATGACGGTGCGCCCGACGCAGAACGTCGTCATGAGCTTGATGAGCTGATAGTTGCTCACGCGCTGGGGTCCCGTGCCGCTGCCGCCGCCGCCGGTCAGGGGCCGCACGCACACGTAGGCGGCGCACTCGTCGACGATGCCATCGGCGTTGGCGACGAAGTCGTGCATGCCGGGGCGGGGCGCGTAGCAGGCGCCGAAGAAGAACATGTCGAGCAGCAGGATGGTGTCGTAGTAGAGCAGGTGGCGCAGGGCGATCTGGGCGAGCTCGAGGGAGACGTCGGCGCTAAAGGCGATGCGGCGCACGTCCGAGACGCCGTCGATCTGCGCGATCACCTTCTGCATGGTCAGGTCCCAGGTCGGGTCGACGATCTCGGAGAATTTCATCTTGGCCACGGGCACGTGCCAACCCTTTACCTCTGGGGGCGTCCGGTGGTGGGGGAAGAGCTTCATGTTGATCGTGTTCGCATCATCTAAAGCACGCGGTGAATGTGAGCATGATCTACTGCAGGAGGACTGGTGGGTAGCTAGGGGAACTCACCGACGGGGATCATGCACTCTCCGTAGTTGTTTAGGTCCTCCTTGATGATCTCCAGCAGCGACTCGATGGGCCGGCGGTCCGGGTGACTGGAGGCGTTGCGACCGTCGAGGCTGAGGTACTCGTTCTGCTTCTCCATCTCGGCGAAGGTGGCCGCGAGCCGGCGGACGACGCGCTCGTAGGGGATCTGGTCAACGTCGGACTCGACGACGAGCCCGAAGTTGAAGATAAACTCATTGCGCTGGTACTTGGGGTGGGGGATAGACACGGGGAAGCCCAGCACGCAGTACTTGTCGTCCGGGTCATTGACCGTGATGTAGCGGTTGAAGAAGGACTTGCGCGGGATGATGTACTCCTGCAACACGTCGAAGTCAAACAGGGGCGGCTTATCCACCCCGTCGACGGGGACGATGCACCCCGGCGGGCTTTGCGCTACGATCTTGGTTCCTGTATCCTCTGTCAGCTCTTGACATCACAGCACAGGCCTCTTCAGATGGCATTGCCTGAGTTCTCTACTCCCGGGCAAGGATAGCACTGGGCTCGGTTTCACTCACCTTCCTGGGAGAAGAACCTGGCATAGAAGATGCCCTGGATCATGTTTGCTGTGTGATGTGTGTATCCAATCTTCCTGGCCTAAGGCTGCAATATGGACAGAGACCACCGTGATCGGTGCATCTCCATTCTACTGTCCGGAGTTGTACGAGACGTGGTTGGGATTGCTGTGTTATGTCCGCCTGATGCTCAATTGCTCATGAAATACAACGTTCTAAGGTTACAGGCACAGGTGGTGCGAATGAGGTATAGTGAAGCTAGGAATGTGCGGCGTAGGATTAGTCAGAACCAAGCGCCGTGTGCAAGAGGTGAACGTCAACGTATCGCATCATGCTGTTAAAAAAAAGTCAAGGAATTTCCCTCCCAATGAGCATGAAGATGCTGAGACTACCCTCCCGAACGGAGACTGTACCATATAGCTGATTGGAAACTACCTACAAGGAAAATAGAGCCAATCCGGAAGTGGGTGATGCCCCTTGTTCTAGCATAGTCAATCTATCGCTGAGATGAGACCGCCGACGTAAAGGGTCGGTATCATATCATGGGATCACATAAACATTTTTGGACAGAGCTGCTGTATTCGTCGATGTTTCTTCGTCAATCGAGCCTGTGCCTGCAAAGAGGCCTATTCGTAGCTCGGGGAGGCACCTGCTACTAGGGACTATCTACACTCCTGGACCTTCAGATTAATCGCCATGAAGGCAAGGCGTATGCTAATTAAGGTCCTCAAAAGCCTGGGAGAGCGTCATGACTGCTAAATGTATCATCTTCACCGCCGTCGCATCTTCAATGATTCCATACCTTTGCCCTTCACCTGTCCTGCATCACCCGATTCGTAGCTCCACCACCTGACATCTCGATGCCTCATCCACTCAGAAGATGTTCAATGGCACCCTGTACGCTTCCACCACTACGTCGCAACGCCGCCACGTTTCTCTCGAAATCGTAAAAGCCCATCTCGTTGAGCTGTCTGAGCTGTTCAGCATACCGCTCCTCCGGGGGCCGGTTGTCAGGCGGCGACTGCGGTGCGGCACCTCCCAAGCCACCCAAACCACCCATTCCCCACATCTGCATGGCCTGCTGCATCATTTCTGGCGTCAACGGTGGGAGACCGAGCGGGTTGGCACCAGCGGCGCCCTGACCGGGGGGTGCACCGAATAAAGCAGCAAAGGGGTTGCTCGCCATTGTGTTGGCACCAGCTGGAGGCGGGCTTGTCGAGCCAGTGTTTCCGCCAGCATCGCCAGCCTGGCGCTCTGTGGCGCTTCCATCAGCACCAGCGGCAGGAGTGGGTGAAGTTGCTGGAGCCGGCGATCCGGCGTTGGCCTGGCCAGGTACAGCGAACGGGTTGAAGAGAGACGCAAAAGGATTGGCAGCAGCATTAGCAGAACCGCCTGCTCCTCCACCAGGCGCCCCAAACATTCCGGGAAATAGGCCCGGGAACGGTGTCTGGGTTTGCGCGTTGTTTCCACTGTCACCAGAGGCAGGTGCTCCGCTCGGAGTTGTGTCTGTCGCTCCGGGAGCCGGGAACGCGCCAGCTCCCTGGTTCCCACCCATCATTCGGCGCAGCTGAGCAGCGGTGCGAATAGCCTCGGGGTTCGTCATCATCGAGCGAAACATTGGCGATTGGAGCATTTCGCGCGCATTGGGCATGTTTCGAAGCATGGGATTCTGCTGAATCATGAAGTCGACAAACTGTGGATTGTTGAGAGCCTCGTTCATCGTCTGTGCGATGGCGGGGTTAGAGAGCATCTCGGCCATTTGCTCCTCGTTCGGGGGTGCGCCCATCTGCAAGCGAGGTATTAGCAGCTAGCTAGATAATCCAAAAACGGGACTTGGCAACACTTACGCCACCATCGGCACCGAAAAGGTCGCGACTTGGGAGATTGGCATGCCCAGCAAACCGGGCGCCGGTGAGGCCAGCCAGAAGGTTGTTCGCAGAGGTGCCAGCGGCCATGTTAGTAGGGACTGCCTGCGGGGTCGGGGCAGAGGCAGCGGTTGGGGCCGGCGTGGGATTGCTGGCGGCGCTCTTGACCATGTGAATCGTGTTGCCCTGCTTGATCTTATATGTGGCTAAAGTGTCATCGTTCTTCATGACTCTTCCGGAGTAGATCAGACGCTGTCTCTCGACGGGGATGTTCTCGTAATCGTCACCGGAGAGCTTGGTCTTGAGGTCGAGCACCGTCGCGGACTCGGACATGGTGATAGTGTGATTTCCATCACCAGATGTCTTGACCTTGAAGGTGACCTGGGGCTCCGCGCCCTCTGCGTTATCCGACATGCTGACCAAAATTACTTGAGGTTCGGGGAATCGGGTCGCAGATAACCGACTATGTGGGATGAGGATGGGTAAAAGTCGTTGGCGCACTGCCAATATCGCCTGTGTGAGTGGACTAGAGGCGGTGAACACTGCCGCCGCTCAAGTATAAGCTAATAGAGGAAGAGAGAAGGAAAGGTGAGGGATATGAAGGTCGGCGGAGGAGCGCGAGAAAGATGGATGTCGATGCGCTGTGACCAGAGAGGCAGAGGTGAAATGTGGGGGAGTTGAGGCGTGCGAACAAGGCAGGTAAGGTAGGTAGGTGGGGTGGAGTGTCGGCCTGTCGCGCGATGCCATGGTAGCGCTTCCTCTTTTGGGTACGTAGTGCAGGTTAGCAATTTGCACCACGTTTATCTCACGACGACCTTAATACCATAAAGGGTTATCTGATTGGAAATGGGCTCTCCTTCCTCACGTCTTATTCAATTAACCGAGCTCTTTAACGTTAATCCCTTATAGGTACTGTAGATAGTAGCTACCTCACCTCCCAAACATATGTGACGCAAGTACTGATAGCTACCTAGCCTCTGAGGAACCATGTGCACGCTTTGCCCAGCTATTTTCACACCGCGCTTCACCTGAAGCCAAGTCTCTACCTGGTGCGTATAGGTCCTACCTCACTTTGCCCCGTTCATATAAGAGTGACTATGGGGGTACATCAAGCATTCTTACTGCTGCTTCTCAGTTTCTAGAGAACGACGGGAATCCACGAGCTTCCACGCCACTAATTACAATACTAGTCGTAACTCCTGGATGGGGACGCTAGTGGACAGGCAAGCCCACAGTTAGCAACCAGCCAAACCCAGAGGGGTAGTGAGGTAAACCACTAGCTAGGTACCAGGTAGGTACAGCACGGAGTATGTACCTAAGGTCTCAACTTGGCCGGATCGGGCCTTTACTTCTACGACTCCTGGGCAATCGATACACTCACGGTGGTTGCAAATAAGTAGTGACTGTGGTAGAAATGTTCAATAATGATTGCTTCGCTGGCAGTTGCAATAGATAGGCCAGCGATGATTCACATGCCTTGCAGCGTTCAAGCGAAGGGCTCAAGATTCGGCCGAGTGCTGGGAATCGGGTTTGATCCTGTCCGCACAGCACCTTGCCATGTAAGGTTTTGTATTCACTCCTCCAGTAACACTCGCGGAATCAAGACGGAATAAACAGTCAATAACCACAAACTGCGTCGCTGGATATAATTGCTCCAAAGGGCGTTCTGTTTGTCACTAATATAACTGATACGCAGCGCCGCCTCGGCGGATCCAAGCCTGTTGTGGATGACGCCCACCTCGAGCTGTTAGATATACCGGCATGGACTTTATCGCTACGGCTCCTTGGGAATCTTGCCCGGCTTGTTCGAGAGGAGCCACGGCCGCCTATCCCAGAACTCATCCTTGATGATGTCGAGGTGCTCGACCACGATTCGTGCTTTTGCCCGCTTCTTCTTGTCCTTCTCTGCCTGCGTCTTCGACTGCTGGGTCGGCTCGGCCAGACCATCAATTTCCGCTGCTGCTTGGTGACTTCCAGGTTCCACGAGTTCATACTAGGGTTTTGTCAGCTAGGACAGACTTCACGATATCGGGGGGCTTACATCTCTGAAGATCACACTCCCTTTCTTGTAGATCTCGGGCTCGTTGTTGTAATTGATGCCGAACTTCGAGAAGAGAATCTCGTGTTTGTCGCCAGATACCGTCCCCTAGCATATGAGTTGGCATCAGACCAGACAGTACGCTGTTCGAGAGTGCTTACCGCGAGGGCCTTCTCCGCCTCCTTGTTATCCATGCCGCCTCTCTGTATCAGCGCCCAGAACACAGTGTTGTACAAGTTGTTGATATGACCTGCTTCAGAGATCAGTCACCTATTCATTTATCTAGAGGCTATAGCTGATTCTCACAGTCAGCCTGTCGCCAACTCATGTAGTCTCGCAAGTTCTGGACAGTAGGATAGCACACAGCCCGGCCATCGAAGCTGGGCAGGGGTGGTGACAGTGGCGCATCGGGAAAGAAGGTCGACCAGAGGTATATGTAGTATGCCGTGAATGTCGACACAACCGTAGTCACCACCTTGCTACACCAATGTAAGCATGTCTCGAGCCCCGAGATACAAGGGAAAACGGGACAGTAAGTACCTTGACCGTCTCTGAAAGAGATGGCATGACTTGTGTAAGACGAAGCTGCTTGCATTAGCGGTGCCAGAAAAGTAACGGCGGCCTTGAACACACCTGTATTCATCGCTGATTCCGTATGCGATGGTGATATCAGGAAGCTCCGACACCACGGCCTTGGCTGCAGCGTTCATAAGATCCAGTGCTCTTCGGTCATTAGGCTTCTCGAAGCCGTACTTGTCGGCGAATCTGTCAGGAAAGTTCAGTCTCAGCTCAAGGATGGCAGCACAAGAGCTAGCTCGTCGATATTACTGACTTGGTGAAGCCACGGCCGTCTATCCTGACTACTATCCATGTGTTTGGGAGCAGCTTGTCTGGTTGTTCGAACTCTTTCACGTACTCCCATCTTGACCAATGCGTTAGCTGTTAGACACATCACTACAACAAGGCTTGTCTCACTTGGAATTTGCCATTGTATCGTATGCAGTGTAGATTTAGCTTGATAAGTGTGTGGTGTCTACCTCTCGGATATTGACACCTGTGGTGAAGATGCTTTGAGCTGTTGTTGCTTGTACCGGTGCATTAGAGTTGGTGCTGTGCAGCACCCCACCAAACATCGCTGGGAGGTTAGACCCCGGGAATATAGCGGAAGAATCATGCATGTTTAGCGCCCGCAGCTGGGGCATTTCTGCCAAAACTTTCGTGCTTTTTCAGCCTTGCAGCGCCTCTCCGCGTCGCGACCCCTCTACTCCCCACGTCCTTCCATTCGCGAGACATTTTGCACAGCCGTGCCTGCTAGCGAAGCCAAACCACAAACAGGATGAATCTCCTCCTGTCCGACGATTACCTGTACCAGGACTATCCCGACGTCCCCGGTGGCACGATCCGATCCGGGCACTCGACATGCCTGCGCTTCAATCGCAAGGGCGATTACCTCGCATCGGGTCGCGTCGATGGCACGGTGGTGATCTGGGATCTTGACACAATGGGTGTCGCTCGCAAGCTGAGAGGCCACTCCAAGAGCATATCCTCGTTAAGTTGGTCGCGATGTGGTCGGTATCTGCTGTCGGCTTGCCAGGGCTGGAAGGCGATCCTTTGGGACCTCCAAGACGGGAAGCGCTATCGTGAAGTGCGCTTCCGGGCTCCCGTATATATCGCCGAGCTTCATCCTTGGAACCAGTAAGTGGCAATGAAGCCATATTCTCTTCGCGCGCTGACTTGACTCTTGCGCAGCCACCAGTTTGTTGTCTCTCTTTTCGAAGAACAGCCTCTCCTCGTGGATATTACAGAACCAATAGACGTCAAGCACGTACTTCCCTCGGCGCCGAAGCGATCTACAACTGATGGCGACGCTGCAATGAGGGAGAAGCAGGCCAAGGACGACGCCAGGCAGATGACTACTGTCACCATCTACTCGGCTGCAGGTGACCACATACTAGCCGGCACGAACAAGGGGAAGCTGAACATCATCGACGCCAAGACATACGAGATCATCTACTCGGAGAAGATATGCAGTGGCGTCGTCACAACCTTGCGGCTTACGGAATCGGGCAAGGACATGCTTGTCAACTCACAAGACCGCATCATCAAGACATTTCACCTACCAGACTTGTCCGCGGAGGACCTCGATCCCGATACAATACAGATACCGCTCGAGCACAAGTTCCAAGATGTAGTCAACAAGCTGTCGTGGAATCATGTCACCTTCAGCTCGACAGGCGAATACGTGGCAGCCTCGACATACAACAACCACGAGCTGTACATCTGGGAGAGGAATCACGGAAGTCTAGTGAAGATGCTAGAGGGGCCGAAAGAGGAGCAGGGGGTCATTGAGTGGCACCCACACAGGACATTACTGGCGGCGTGCGGGTTGGAGACAGGCACGATCATGATATGGTCCGTGACGAGTCCACAGCGATGGTCGGCTCTGGCGCCGGATTTTGTCGAGGTCGAGGAAAACGTGGAGTACATCGAGCGCGAGGACGAGTTCGACATCCACCCCCAGGAGGAGATACACAAACGGAGGTTGGACCAGGAAGACGAGGCCATCGATATCTTGACGATTGATAAGGGGCCGGAAGACGTGGACGGGTTCCGCATGCCGATCCTCTTTAACCTCGGGGAGTCAGATAGTGAGGAGGAATTTATTGCCGTTTCGACCGGAACGATGCGGCGGCGGAGTGAGGGGGATGGTGATGCGGATGGTGCCGGTGAGGAGAAAACCGTGTCTAAGAAAGGTGGAGCTGGCAGGGGCCGAAGTAGGAAGAAGTAAGGCACGGCCACAAGAGCATCATGAATGTATAACAGCACGAGAAGAAAGTAATGATACCCATGTCCGTATTCTCTTGATTTGTACTGTCAACCATCAAGTGGTTCTAGTAAGGCTGGTATACCTCGGGGCCATAGCTCCATCCAAGCGCACAGATCCGAGGAGCATACAGTAAACATAAAACAGAGGACGACGCGGCGTTACTGGGGCGCCGTCAAAGAGGCAAATAGAGCGGATAGACCAGATAAGCCGTCAAGCCGTCGGGCTAAGGTGTGACGCCAGTTAAAAGCGGCTGCTAGGCTCAGTAGGTCGTTTATGAGGACAAGCCTAGAGGATATTGTTGATTTTGAGGGGCATAAAGTCATCCGCCACCAACCAGAGAGCGTGCAGACCATGGGTTGTGTCAGATGTGTGATGTCGTCCGAGTTCTTGCGGCTCCTTTGGGTGGTGTGGGCTGGCAGCCTGTTCTGGAGTCTTGAGTCACCCCGGCGCACTGCAGGGGCGGAGACCGGAGTGGGGACGTAGCCGAATCGGGACTAGCGCAATCTGGCACCTCCTTCGCCTTCGAAAGGGCGGCTGGCCACTCCCGAAAATTCCTCTCTATTCTGACCTCAACAAACTTCTTTCACCACGTCGAATCTCATCGTCGAGCGCGTCGAAACCCGCGCATCGAGCATCAAGCGCCTTCCGACTTGAGCCTATGCCGATATAACTACGATTTACGACTGCTTTTATCGAGTCCGATCCGAAGACGCGCCGCCGAGAGGGGGGAGGCGAAATCTCTGGGGGGAAGTCGCTCCTCTGGGGCCTCGCGCCTGGACTGAGCGTGGAGGACCGCTCAATCCTTTCCATCACCACATCAGCCAGGTTGCGCTCTGCATCGCCGCGCATCTTTCGCCTGCTTTAACCCTTGCTCCTTCTGGTTTTGCCGGCTGATTTAGTCGCGCGCGCAGCCAGTTGACGGTCGTTTCATCACCGCTTGACATCACGTTAGGCGTCACCGCGTCACGGCCTCGAACCTCGAGCTTTCGATTCCTCAGTTCCCACGCCGTCATCTACGACATCCGTAAAGATGGCGAACCTCTATTTCCCGCACTCTAGTGCGCCTCTGAAGACGATCCAGGAGATTCAGTTCGGTCTCCTGTCGCCTGAGGAGATCAAGAATATGAGTGTGGCCCACATCCTCTACCCCGAGACGATGGACGAGAGCCGAATGAAGCCGCGTGATGGCGGTCTCAACGACCCTCTGCTCGGCTCCGTAGATCGGCAGTTCAAATGCAAGACGTGCGGCGAGAACATGTCGGAGTGCCCTGGTCACTTTGGTCATATCGAGTTGGCGAAACCTGTCTACCACCCTGGCTTCATCAAGAAGACAAAGAAGATCCTCGAGATCGTCTGTCATAATTGTAGCAAAGTTCTGGCTGACAGGGTTTGTCTAACCGACATTCTGTGATGTCTTCTCTTTGCTAATCACTCCTAATCTAGAACGACCCGGAGTTCGCCGCGGCCGTTAACACTCGAGATCCCAAGGTCCGGTTCCAACGTGTATGGGAAGCTTGCAAGAAGAAAAAGAAATGCGAGAACGAGGTCCCCAAGAACCCGGACGATGACGAGTTCGATCCGAATGGCAAGTCGAATAAGCCTCCGCCCATGAGCCATGGTGGATGCGGCAACGTTCAACCAGCAGTTCGCCAGACGGCACTGCAGCTCTGGGCGTCCTTTGATGTAGTGCAGGACGAGGGTGGGAAGACCAAGGAGAAGAAGCTCTTGACGCCTGAGATGGCTCTCAACATATTCCGACGGATCACCGACGATGACCTGCGAGACATGGGCCTGAACAAGGACTACGCGCGTCCAGAATGGATGATCATCACTGTCTTGCCAGTTCCCCCGCCGCCTGTTCGCCCCAGCATTTCCATGGATGGAACAGGCCAAGGCCTGCGGAACGAAGACGACTTGACGTATAAGCTTGGTGATATCATCCGGGCCAACGGCAACGTTCGGCAAGCTCTGGCAGAAGGCTCGCCGGCTCACATTGCTCAAGACTTTGAGCAGCTTTTGCAGTACCACGTGGCTACTTACATGGACAACGACATCGCAGGGCAACCACGAGCACTGCAGAAGAGTGGCCGTCCTGTTAAAGCCATCCGAGCGCGTCTCAAGGGCAAGGAAGGCCGTCTGCGAGGCAACTTGATGGGAAAGCGTGTCGACTTCTCGGCCCGTACTGTCATCACTGGTGACGCGAACATCTCGCTGGATGAGGTCGGTGTGCCGCGTAGCATTGCACGCACCTTGACGTATCCAGAGACCGTAACCCCATACAACATTGGACGCCTTCACGAGCTCGTCCAGAATGGGCCCAATGAGCACCCGGGAGCCAAGTACGTCATTAGATCTGATGGCACGCGCATCGATCTTCGACATCATCGGCGCGCTGGACAGATCTCGCTTGAGTATGGCTGGAAGGTCGAGCGTCACCTCATTGATGGCGATTACATCATCTTCAACCGTCAGCCATCCCTTCATAAGGAGTCCATGATGGGTCACCGAGTCCGCGTTATGCCCTACTCGACGTTCAGACTGAACCTTTCGGTCACGTCACCTTACAATGCCGATTTCGATGGTGACGAGATGAATCTTCACGTGCCACAGACGGAGGAGACTCGTGCTGAGGTTATGAACCTGTGCATGGTCCCGCTCAACATCGTCTCACCGCAGAGGAACGGTCCCTTGATGGGTATCGTGCAAGACACGCTAGCTGGTATCTATAAGATGTGTCGTCGAGATACCTTCCTCACAAAAGAGCAGGTCATGAACATTATGCTCTGGGTTCCGGAGTGGGATGGAATCGTTCCGGTCCCAGCCATTCTGAAGCCGCGTCCTCGCTGGACTGGCAAGCAGATCGTCAGCATGATTATCCCTAGGGAAGTCAACCTGCACCAGGGAGGTAACGACCTCTCACCAGAGGACGACGGATTGCTCATCCAGAGCGGCCAGCTGATGTACGGCCTTCTTTCCAAAAAGAACGTTGGTGCGGCTGCAGGAGGAATTATTCACATCGCCTACAACGAACTCGGACCTCAGGCAGCGATGCAGTTCCTGAATTCCTGCCAGCAGGTCGTGAACTACTGGCTTCTACACAATGGCCACAGTATCGGTATCGGTGATACTATTCCCGACAAGAGGACAATCGAACTGATTCAGGAGCACATCGATGAGCAGAAGGCCGAAGTCCGTGACCTGACTTTCCAGGCTACCAACAACCTGCTTGAAGCTCTGCCGGGTATGAATGTCAGAGAGACATTCGAGAGCAAGGTTTCCAAGGCACTCAACACTGCTCGTGACAAGGCTGGTACTACGACCGAGAAGAGTTTGAAGGATATCAACAACGCTGTCGTCATGGCCCGGTCAGGCTCCAAGGGTTCGTCAATCAACATCTCGCAGATGACTGCTCTCGTCGGACAGCAGATCGTCGAGGGAAAGCGTATTCCGTTCGGCTTCAAGTACCGCACGCTTCCTCATTTCACTAAAGACGATTACTCTCCCGAAGCTCGTGGCTTCGTCGAGAACTCTTATCTACGAGGTCTTACCCCCTCTGAGTTCTTCTTCCACGCCATGGCTGGTAGAGAAGGTTTGATTGATACCGCTGTGAAGACGGCCGAGACTGGTTACATCCAGCGTCGTCTTGTGAAGGCTCTCGAAGACCTCAGTGCCAAATACGACGGCACTGTGCGAAACTCCCTAGGCGATATCATCCAGTACATTTATGGCGAGGATGGTCTTGACGCCATGTACATCGAGAAGCAGAGGGTCGACTTCCTCAACATGTCTATCCCGGCCTTTGAAGCTCGATATCGCCTCGACGTCATGGACGAGGCCAGGCCGACTGCTCTCGATGCCCTTGAATATGCTAACGACATTGTCGGCGACCCCACTGTTCAACAGCTCCTAGACACAGAATATGAACAGCTTCTGGCTGACCGCAAGCTCGTCCGAGAGATCAATGCTAGAAAGAAGGACGAGGAAATGATGCAGCTTCCGCTGAACATTGTCCGAATCATCGAGACCTCGAAGAAGCTCTTCAAGCTTGATGACGCACAGCGAAGCGACTTGCTTCCTCAGGATGTTGTCCCTATCGTTCAAACAGTGCTTGATAGAATGGTCGTCGTCCGCGGCGCTGATGGGATCTCAAAGGAAGCTGACTACAATTCGACAATCCTTTTCAAAGCTCAGCTCCGGTCCCGGCTAGCTTACAAGCGCCTTGCAGTCCACCAGCGCCTGAACAAGCTGGCTTTCAATCACATCATCGGTGAGCTTGAGAGTCGCTGGGCCCGGTCTATGGTCAGCCCTGGCGAAATGGTCGGTGTCCTTGCAGCCCAATCTATCGGAGAACCAGCGACGCAGATGACTCTGAATACCTTCCATTTCGCAGGAGTCTCGTCGAAGAACGTCACTCTTGGTGTCCCTCGTCTCAAGGAGATTCTCAATGTAGCTAGCGACATCAAGACGCCTTCTATGATGGTGTACCTTGATACGCTGAACCCTACCCAGGAGGCTGCCAAGACACTCCGAAGCAGGGTTGAGCATACAAATTTGCGTTCCGTTACGGCAATGACAGAGATCTACTACGATCCCGACATTCAGTCGACTAACATTCCTGCTGATGTCGATATCGTCGACTCATACTGGGTCATGGAAGACGACGGCGCTCAGAGCCCGGAGAAGCAATCGCGCTGGCTGCTGCGTATCACTCTCGATCGCCAAAAGATGCTTGACAAGGGTCTACGTGTTGAAGATGTCGCTAGCAGAATCAAGGAGGATTATGCGGGAGACCTAGCGGTCATTATGAGCGATAACAACGCTGATGAGCAGGTCATCCGCATCCGCACAATACGCGAGGAAGAAAAGGAAGAGGAAGACAAGCGTATTGAAGACGACGTCATGCTCAAGCGCCTGGAAACTCACCTCCTAGACAAGCTGACACTTCGTGGTGTTCCTGGAATTGAGCGAGCCTTCTTGAACAAGGAGACCAAGCTAATCGAGACCGAGAATGGAGCTCTGCTTGCGGCCAAGGCTGACCCGCGGTGCGAGGAGTGGTATCTCGACACCCAGGGCACAGCGCTGCGTCAAGTTCTTGCGGTTGAGGGCGTTGATGCCACTCGCACCTATACCAATCACCTGCACCAGATTGTTGACGTGTTCGGAATCGAGGCGGCTCGCTCTGCGCTGCTTCGAGAACTGTCTCAGGTGTTGGCGTTCGATGGTTCATACGTCAACCACCGGCATCTTGCGCTCCTGGTCGATGTCATGACGTACCGAGGCAGTATTGCAGCCGTCACCCGTCATGGCATCAACCGCGCTGATACTGGTGCGCTCATGCGATGCTCGTTCGAGGAGACTGTGGAAATCCTTCTTGAAGCCGCAGCTACGGGCGAGTTGGATGATTGCCGCGGCATTTCTGAGAATGTTATGCTAGGCCAGCTTGCGCCTATGGGTACTGGCCACTTCGAAGTCCAGCTCGACCCGAAGATGCTGGAGACGGTCATCTCGGACAACGCGCGGATGGGTCTCATGCCTGGAATGACCATCAAGGGCAACGATGTCGGAGGCGCTGCTACTCCCTACGACACTGGATCGCCCATGGTCGATTCTGGCTACCTCAGCATCGGCTCTCCTACCCTTGGGAACTTCTCTCCAGTTGTCAACGCTGGGTCGGATACGCCGGCTCCAGGCTTCTCCAGTGAGTATGGCGGTTTCGGTATGGGCACTGTCAATCCGTACTCGGGAGCAAGCCCTAGACCTACGAGTCCGTTCAGCGCGACGTCGCCGACGTCTCCGTTCAGCAGTGGCTATGGAGGATACTCTCCAACATCGCCCTCGGCTGGCTACTCTCCGACGTCTCCCCTCATCGATGTCGGAGGACGGTATGCGACTTCGCCTCAGTTCAGTCCATCCTCCCCGTCGTTCTCGCCAACCTCACCAATGCTGCGGGCGACGAGCCCGTCGAGCCCGAACTACAGCCCGACGTCTCCTAGCTACTCCCCGGCATCGCCTTCCGGTGGAGCACGGGGCTACTCGCCTACGTCGCCAGCGCAGTTCAACTCGCCGACCTCGCCATCCTACTCGCCGGCGAGCCCGAACTACAGCCCGGCGTCTCCCAACCTCCATGCGACATCACCGTCGTATTCTCCTGCCTCTCCTACCTGGTCTCCCACTTCACCCGAATCATACTCGCCGACGAGCCCCACCTTCCAGCGTTCGCCTGGGCAGATGCAGTCTCCGACGAGTCCCTCGTACTCGCCTACGGTAAGATGACACGTCCGTTCCTGCCTGCGAATGCCTTCTAACAGATGACGATAGTCCCCGGTATTCTCGCCTAGAACCCCGGGACGTGCCGCGGGAGGTCAGGACTCTCAGTAGTATGTTGCCGCAGGCCCCTCTCTGTTTAGCGTTCTAGTACTGATCTTTCTCTCCTTCACAGCTCTCCAACGTCTCCGACGAATGACTGAGTGTTTCATGTCTTTGTATAACACATCTCGGAAGGCACAGGTTGTCATTTGCCGCCTTTTTTACTCGTCTTTCTACCGCATGAACATGGGGTTGCGACATGCATAGACAAACAGGCAAGGGTCTTATATAGACATGCCGGGAAGGGGTAAAATATCCTCGGAAAAGAGAAAAAAAGACGAAAAAAAAAGAAGAGAACGATCTTGATTCAGAAAGCGTGAGTCCGATATCAGTGGAGCCGGGTGGATGACGATCTGGTCTGGGGAGAAGGGCGTGGCTTTTGTTTTCCGTTGGGCGAAGGGGGGAAATCACCGGCAAGCAGACTGACGCATGGCCGCGGGACGCGGCGAGGGGGGCTTCTTGCAGAGCCAGGAATGGAAAGAAACTTGGTTTATTTGTGAAAGAAGAAGACCAAATTGTTCCCATTCTCGGTGACGCCTGTCTCGCCCGCCCTCTTGCTCATCAACTGACTTGTGGCTGGCCTGTCCCTTTCTCTGTGGTTTGCACATCCTGGTTTGCCACTCGCATCGAGCCCGACCTCGCGAGCTCCCGCTTCCTTCCTCCAAACCAGCTGCCAAGTGGCTTAAGGATCAACAAAGAAGTTCTCACTTTGCATCCCAGGGACCGTTTTGGAAAAATCGCATGATACGCAACGGGGAGTTAATGAACGCAGACGAGATCCGAGGGGAAAGGTGTCGGCGGCATGTACTACCATATGACGTGAAGAGAAAAACTGTATACCTGCACAAGCGAGCAAGAAGAAGCAAAGAATAATTGATGAGAATTTGCGGCAACCGCAATGGGCTTGTCTTCGATAGTGAAACAAGCCGGAGAGACAAGTGGTGATCCACGTACCTAGTGCCTGCCTGACATTCCTCCATCGTGGACGTGCGAGCTGAGGCTCACTCGTGTTCGCGACCGCGTTCGCGACGGTATCTGTGCCGCCTCACGGGCCCCCTAATTTCGTTCTGACGTAGGGCCGGGCCTTTCCGGACGAACAATGCTCGTCTCCCTTGCTCCGACGTCGTTGGCGTGGCCGGCGTCATAGTCTCACCGAGGTAGCAGCCCATAAAGGAGGTTTGTTGGTAAGCCGAGGGAAGTCAGGACGATCACCGCGGCCCAACTCCCAAGTCGAGGGATCTTCCAGCTGCCGTTACTGGTTCTCGTGCAACGGCCTAGGAGCATCACTTGCCTGCCAGTGATGAATGAGAGGTTCGGGAACTGGCCGTCTCGTCATGAGGGGCGGCCAGACTACTCCGCGGCGGCGCGGACGAAATACGCAAGCCTTGAGAGGGAGAAAGAGAGAGTGTGTGTGTGCCGGCGCTCTCTCCGACAGCCAACGAACACTCTGATTGTCCCATCACAGCCTGCCGTTGCGCTATTCGTCGCCAGTAGTGCCGCAAGTCGCTAGCGAGGAGGGAGGTGGGCGACGTTGCGCGAGACTTGGAAGTGGCGGCCACGAGAAGAAGTTGGGTGCAGCAGGTACAGGGTACGGTAGCATCGGGGCGGACAGATGCGGTATCTTGACTGACAGCACGCTCCACACGCACACGCACACACGCACGCATACGAGGCGCACACGCACACACTCTCCCACTTGGCCGAGCCACCCTTACACCATTTGATGCAGTCCAGTACTATGAAGGGGTGCAGGTCGATAGGCGCGATGCGGCTTGCGCGGGTCAGGCGAGCAGGGGAGGCGGGACAGGCAAACAATCCCAGTCCCCCACACGCCGATTGGAGGAAAAGCTGTCCTGCTCAGATGCCTGTAGCCGCCCGGCGCCCGGCTGCAGTAGCAAGCCCGATCTGCAGTGTCGCGTGGGCGGGCGAGGATTGGCTTGCGTCAGGCTGACCTGGCTGGAGGCGTGCAAGAAAGTCGAGAAGTCAGGCGGTTGCCTTATTGGGCCGCGATGTGCAGTAGCACGCTGCTTCTTGGTGGTCGCCTAGACATTGCCGCCGTTGGGGGCCGAGTTTCTACACAACTAATATCGTTCAACGCCGCATGACTGGCCGGAGGGGTTTGTGGCCGATGCAAGTTGGCGAGAATCAATGAAGGAGTGGGACTAAGTGTGCTCTCTGTGCAGACATCGTTCCGATGTTGGCGGGGAAAAGGGGGGAGGGAAATTGGTAAGTCGACCGATGCGGCTGTAGGCTGCGATGTCAGATCGCTTGTTGGTGCTGCTGAAGATCCAGCCAGGCAGGCGGGCGGGCATGGACATGCTTGCTGTCCCTATCGTGAGTGCCTTAATTGTCGTACGCACCTTGGTTGTTGTGTGTTGGTGCTGCTCCTGAGAAGTTGAGGAGGCAGCCGGGAAGACCGGAGCTGAACCCCCATCAAACCTCGCATCCCTCTCCGCGTCTGCCGCGTCCTGCCCGTCCTGCAGTGCTCTACCTGCCTTCCCTCTGGCCGCCTGTTGCTCGCGGCTCGAAGACTGAGCGTCATGTGGGAAAAGGAGAACAGTGGTGTCGTTGGATAGTCTTACGATGCACAGGCTAGACATGCACCTGTGGAGACACAGATCCACTGGCGAAGAGCCTCTCACAACCTTGTCCAGCAACCTTGATTCCTTCCCGGATATGGACTCTTCCTACAGCTATCCCGTGTCGAAGCTCCCTTCACTGACTGCCGCCAACCTTGCCGGCGTCAGAAAAGGAAGTAGCCGACTTAGTGTCACGTCGGTCTAAGATGCTCGGCTAAGAACACTGAGCGTGCTCCTGTTCCTCTGCTAGGTTCTTCGGGCAAGTTGAGCCCATAGCTAACTCCTTCGCCGAATTGTGTCCGGACTCTAAGAAGTTCGTGCCACCAAGCTGTCAAACGGGATGCTGAGCAGTAAGGCCCCGGTCATTGTTGCGCAGATGGAGGACAGACCATGTGTTGTTGCTGCTATTGCTGCTGACTGTCGTGTTGTGGAGGGCATCGCTCGGAGGACTCAAGGTTACATGCATACAGTACACCACCAATCGGTCAAGCGATCCGGCAAATCATGCATTCGCTCCGCTCTACTTTTTCCCATGCGGTGTGCCGGGGTGTTGCCCCCAAGAGGCTCGTCAGAACGCCTCCAACGCCCTTCTTTTGCATCATTGAAAGAGACATGTTGGCCGCGGTTATGCCCCTCGCCGGTTCGTCCCGTAGTGTCCCGTAATACGTGACGGAGTTGGCACGCATCTGCAGGCAGCCTGACCTTGTCACGCTGTGATTAAAGGGGATGGAATAAGAGAAAAAAAAAAGATGTTAGATGTTGGTTTGAGACACCTCGGCCTGATGCAGAGGAAAGGCGGCAGTGGTGGTGGTGGGGTCTGTTGATTTCGCTACTTCTTTCCTTGCAGTTGGTGATCGATCTCTTGCGGTGCCGGATCGATTTCCAAGGTCAACGTTTCCAGCTATTAAAGACGTTCAAGTCAGGACTGTCCTTGTAACCCTTGCGAACACACCAACGCCGGCAACGGCTCCTACGACAGGCAGCCGGCAGCTGCCCGCCTTAGCCACCCCGGCTCTGTCAACGAAGGCTTTAGGGTAGATCCTCCCGATGGGCGCCGGGGCTTTGAGGGGCGCATCACATGATAGAACAATAATGCGGGAGATTATGTAAAATGAGAAGGTTTGAAACCGTCAGCAAGAGCCTCACAAACTTCATGTGAGGGCCATGATGGGATGACCCGTAAGGGTCACCATAACATGTTCCATTCCCGGAATTAGATTCGTGAAGCAATGGTGATGGTAGGGCGCAGGGCGCAGGGCCGCACGTCCATCCGGCCGATTTTTATCGGACCCCGAGCATGCAAGAGAAAGAAAGTTTCGGCCCTATGAGAATGAGCTTGCGGGGCATGGTAGCCGCGGAACGGGGTAGGGAAGCATCTGTCAGACAATAGGCGGCCTGCAGGTTGACGGCCACACCCACGGATGCGCCCGTTGATGTCGCGTGGAGTTGCAACGCTGTGTAACTGGGAACATCCTGGCTATTACTCCTTTCGGCCTTTTCGTTTTCTGCTTTGTCTTCTTCGCGAGATCTTGGAGTCAGACTTCCATGTCAACAGGGACATGCCAACGTGTCGTCGCGCCCCCTTTCTCTAGCCGGGTGCTGGCATATATGGCTAGATCAGGCCGACGGCGCGTTGTTGCACTTTATTGCGTCAGTCCTCTTCGTCAAGTAGCTGCAGCTAGGTTCTCTTGTGCCAGGTTTAGGAGGCTTCTGGACGCAATTGATAATCATAGTCACTTTAGAAAACTGAGGCTGTGCAAGCAGCCGGCTGTAGTCGGGGAAAGTATGCTTGAATTGGAGAGAGTGTTCAAAAGACGAAGGTAGCTTCTCATGGGCAGGCATGTCCCAGGCTCACCACGACTGGGACCCATCAGCATGCTTGGAAGAGTCTCAGGAAACATCAGGCTGGTTGACTGAGACAGCCGGCTCTTCATCCTCTCAGCCACCAGTCTTGCGTTCCCACCCTCTTGCTCGTCCAGACCATACGAATGATCCCGTCCTGGCGACGTCTACATGCCCTCTAGAAGCGTGATGAATAGGAGAGGTTGACAGACCCGCCTGCGGGTCATTGAGTGGTCTTGAAAACACACAATCGGTAGTGAAGCGCTCGACTATCGAGTAGCCATGCCGTCGCTGCTTAAGAGACCGATGTAATTAAGCTGCCATCAATTGTTAGCCAGTTGCTTTCTACTCAGCCATTCGATTTCGAAGGCGATACCCTCTGGACCGGCATTACTTACTTCCATTAGCCGTCTTTTGCTGGCATAGCTCACACGGTCCCGGAATGGTGAGTGTCGTGGTCTGCGGCCTGCAGTTGCTATCGCAGGTATGGCCGCTGGACGTGTACGGAATGATTTGCTCGTGCCCACAGGCCCAAACCCTGTGTATCACTTTGCAGGTGGTTGAATTAGGCATGCTGGGCAAGATCTGTGACCGGCACTGCTGATTGTCGCCGATGAGCCTTGTGTTTGCCAATAAGGAAGCGTTGAAGGTCTCAGGCGATGCCCAAGTCCTAGTCTGTTGCTGATGCGTGACTCAGGTGTTGATCCTACCCGCCACTGAGATGTCTCTCTATGAGAGTGTGCGCTGACAAGTCTGGGGAAATGTATGGTGCAACTGGCAAGAGAGGCGACAGATGGGTCCCTTAGGTGACTGAAGTTGAGAGGGCAGTCGATGTTAAGGTTAGACTTCGGTGTCGGGTCGTCTTCGCCACGGGAGGACCGATAGGGTTTATATAAGGTAAGATATGTCTGGGACAGCATAGAAGAAGTGGAATTGTCGCAGTCGAGCTCACGTTGTCACGAATGTGATGGTATGGCTGTTGTCCGCTGCCTGCCTCCATCGGCGTCCGCTGTAGGATGTTGGATTCGCCGACAGAGAAGCGCAATCACCTCGCCTCTGTCGTCTCCTCGGTTGGTCGTCATGCGGTTGGGAGTGAATTGGTGGGCGACTTGCATGACGGGTAAGATTCGTTGCTTCTAGACTCCGTTTCCATGATGTGGGTGATGTGAAGGCAGGGGATTGTTGGTTGCATACCGGGATGCTTCCGCATCTAGAGGGTACCTGTACTTGTGACCACTCGATCCACTAGAACACACTAGAGCCGGATCGTGTTGGAGCAGAGATGCACCAACCCTGACTGACAGATGGGAAGAAAAGGGGCCTCTACAGAGAGTGGTCGGATCCACAAACCGGGAAGGGGCCTGCAGGCTTCCAGGTCGCCGCCCCGGCGGCACTTTCCTGTTCTTACATTCTCGACCCAACTCGCCTTTCACTCCGAGGCCCCGGAGGAATCGGTCCAGCAAGAGAATACTCACAAGGCCACAGGCGAGGAGGCAGGTTGCGGGGAGAGCGTCGGCGGTGTTTTGCTCGCTTTCCAGATTTGGTTGAGGTCCGGTCATGTCCAGCAGCAGAGCCCGGCAGGAGGCAACCATCGTGATGGGGGTGGCTGTTGGCTGCGGCCACTGATTCGGCCGTGATATGCAGAAGACGTACCACAACGGCGAAGGAGGGCTCAAATGCCGTCTCGGGAAGGAGCTATTGGTGGCAGCCACCGTTCGATTTGATAGCAGAGCGGAGGTGAACCCACCCCTCCCATAATTCCTCGACTCTACTGGTGAGGGATGGACTCTGCCCGGCTAATGGCCGCCGCCAAAGGCTTTGGCATGCTTCATTGAGGGCGCAGCATGGCAACTTCTACAGAAAGTGGGTGACAAGTGGGTGGGTAGAACCTGTTGGCTGGCCTGGTGACTGTTGGCGCCTTGTCGATGCTTGACAGCACGGGATACGGAGGGTTCATCTCTCTAAAGGGTGTACAGGATGTACTCCGCGCAGGCCAGTTGTATGCCAGGATGTCGCACATACGGGGACCATGCTTAGCCTGTTGTGGGAAAGTGAAGAGGAGTGTCCTTAGCTGCCGCCGGACACCAACAGCACCCCTCGCGCCTTGGCTATTCACCGGATAAGACGGGGCTCAAGAGGAAGGGAAGTGGAACTGGTTGCGTGCGAGATAATGCTCAAGCATATTTGGTATATGATGGAGATTCTCGAATCGGAATTTGGTCGTAGCCATCAGTTGCAGTGCTTGGTGATTGCCTTCTCAGGGGTGGCTGCTTGTTGGGCGTGGACCAGCCGAGACTACCACCAGACCCTTGGACTCATTCACACAGAGCTGAATAGTTATTGCGAGAAAAGAGCAACATTTCACTGATCAAAGGCTGATCAGGCCCCAGCCGCGACTGTTGTTGATTCCTGGGAGATCTCTGTACTGAGCTCATCATTCCCACGCATCCGCTAGGGAATGCAGGCTATCTCGGTAAGGAGAGACATCAGACTTGCTAGGCATGCGATGGAACCAGCAGGCGGTATTAAGGTTATGAAAACAGAGTTTGTGCTACACAGACGTCGTGTTATTGCAGCACAGAGTTGACATGAAGGCCCTGCGATACGGAGAGCTCAAGGCAGAATGCCGGCAGCCCGAAGCGTGAATCGACGCAGGTAGGTTCTTCCTGGTACTGACGTGCATGACGCCGTGGCTTATTACGGAATGCTCAGCAGCCGTCGAGAGCGGGCAACTACGTACTCTGTAGAGGAACCAAAGCAACCACGCGAAACTGGAAGTATGTTTGGCGGCCGGAAGTGAGCTTCTACCAAAGGTGGTCGACAACCTGTAGGTCTGAATTGCAGGGAATGCTGGCAGCCGGCTCTTGTGGTGGTTGAGCAGACCTGGAGAACGATGCGTGGGACGAACCTCGCGTGAGCGCTGCTGCGTCCGCTCACCCATGAGGGTGTATTTGTGTGTGGTGGCCTAGATGAGAGGGGAAATTTTGCCTGTCAGGCCGGTCGCCACGATATTCCTCCCTGCTGCCGTCAGTGTGATGGAGGGAATACGAAGACAGGAGGTGCGGAGGCCCCTCCGTCCTAGCAGACAAGACGGTCCAGATAGGGCGCGCAAAGCAGGGGGGAAAGCAGCCATAGGCAACTGGATTGTCTGGGCTCGAGGCCAGAGGAGGGTAAAGGTCGAGACGAGATGGAGTGGACCAGGAGGCAGTTAGACCAGGCAGGCCAGGTCCCGTGGAGGCATGACCTCGGGCTTGTCGAGGCTGGGCCCACAGCGATTGGATACTTTCAGTCCGAGGGACGTGTTGCTTGAGGTTGGGCTGTGATATTGACAAATCGCCAGATCTCTTTCCTCTTTGCATATCTCCCAGTCGCCTCACACCCGCCGCCATCGCTGCTTCCCTACCTTCCTACTATAGCCCCAGCAGGGGGCCCCGGCTCCGGCTTCCTTCCACGAGATTGGCATCTCGCCTTCCCCGGTCGTGCCTTTCCAGTCCCGGTCCAGGGCCTGCCAGTGCACAGGTCTCGTCGTCGCCTTGGCAGGCCTGATCCAAGTTAGATACCTTAGGTAGGTACCTACGTGCCTCCCATTGCTCCCTTAGGCGATGCTTAACTAACAGCCTGGAGCGTACAGAGTACATGACGCTACAAGCATAGGTACAGTACCTTGCCTAGTGCTCCGTTAGGTACCTGATGATGCCTGAGCTAGGCTTGGAGGAAAGAGCAGGGAAGGTGCCTCTTTGCATTTGTTCCGTGCGCCAGAGGGCGCCACTGCCTGTCCTGAGAGGTCAAAGTCAACATCACCCAACGTTGCAGGTACCTTAGGGCTAATAGACAAACCCAAGACGTATTGAACGCGCCTTCCCGCCTTTCCTAGGGCTCTTAAGGAACCTCTGGACTTACAACAGTCTGTCAGTTATTTGATGTCTCACCAGGCTGTTTTCTGAGTACCTTCATGGGTCCCTACTTAGGTGGTTACCTTATAAGTTATAACAGACGGCGTAACGCTAAGAATAAAATAAAAAAACAGGTCTGGGGCAGCCGGCGCACTTCCAGGAAGCAGGGCATTTATTTCATCAATGTCTCGTATGTTCCGGGCGGTCTCCTTCGTCTCCTACCAGTCGCAGCAGGTCCAGCCAAGGACGCCGACTTCCCAGAAAGAAAGTCTACACATGACAAAAGCAGAAGGGCTCACTTCGAGTGGACCATCGTTATCTGGCACATCCTGCAGTCCCCGTGTGATCGAAGCGCAGTATCTAACGCACCCACGTTGTCCCATTTGATGCTGCAGGACCGACGTGAAAGTCCGCTAGGGAAGTTCGGCACCAACGCATCTATCCGATGTTATGCGTGCGTTATGCTTCCGCAGACCCTTCTGGAAGCTGTGGCTGCCAGGTGAGGGCCATCCGTGGCAACCTCCCGCCGGTCTGCCCGACTCCTGCCCGACACGGCTGTCGATGGGATGCGCAAGCCTTTCTCTTGCGGAGGGTGTGAACTCCCGCGTCTCTAGGCCCAACAACACCTCCGCGGCTCATGTAATGTCCACCACTGTCGATCTGCGTTGTCGATGCTGGCGCCGACGGGAAGAGCCAACGGACCCAATGCGGCCGGAGATGCGACCGCGCGGCTCTCCGTAGGCCGGTCGGCATTTGTCCGGACTTCTAACTGCGCCTTGCAACAGCCCCTAAGCACCGACGGCGGGGCTCAAAAGCGACCATCCATGTACATTGCATTGAGTTCGGTTGTTGGGAGCGTTTTGAATATAATAGCCAATCGCTCTGACCGTCTCGCCTGTAGGCCCAGGAATGCCTCCCGCATTTGTCTGCTGCCTAGTGGTCCGGGATACGGCGTCAGCCACACTTGTTAGGTAGGCTCAGCTTAGCTTGAAAGAGCAGAGTGAAAGGCCCGAGGCAGTTATTCCACGAGGACAAGTGTTGGCATCGAGGTGGGAGTTGTTCCTGTTATCCAAGTGAACCGGATCTGCCCGTCCCATTGACGGCCGAGCCCGACCCAATTCACAGGCTTCAGAACGACCTAACAGTCAGGCGTTCCAGCCTGCTGGCTACTTTACGGAAGGGCACTGCACATTGCGCAGGAGATCGGCCTCGCCGAATAATTCTGCGTGCTCACGAGGAGAAACTGACTGGTCCCAGCTGTTGCTATTTTCTTGACTGCGAATAGAGAATCGCTTCGAGAGCCAACTGCGGATATCGGATATAGCGAGATGTACAGTAGGACCCTGGTCTTGGAGATGATGGACTGCGGGTTGATTCCGTCCCATCGCCGTCCGAGAGGCCGGGAAGAGATGTCTTCCGCGCTCACGATCTAAGGCGCGGGCGCAGAACCCAGCCAACCATATTGCGCAGATTTGGGCTATCTCCAGTTTGAGTAGCACCCTTGGGGAGCATAATGCAATTTCTCACTCGCCCGTTCGGAGCGAGAAGCGCTTCTTGTCGCCATTCTGTGATGAGAAGCGCAGGCGATGACGCTAGCCAATCAGCACATCACCTACGCGCCCAAGAAGGAGTCTGTTCATATGCCTACACCAGGGTCCTTAAATCCTCAACACGATTATCGACAGGAAGTCGGCAGTGGGGAGGGTCATCAATTCCAGCCAGGGCTCCCTCGGGGTGTTGCTCTTCCTCTACGACGGCCATGCTGAGGGTCATCTCGTTCCTCACCATCGAGCGATACGAGAGACTATGGCGCTCAGGCTCGCCTTGCCTCGTTCGGTATCGTTAGCCATCCAATACCTGTGTGGACAGAATCAGGAGTTGGCTAAATGCCGCTCCTAGGATCTCCCGAGATATTGGTCCCAATGGACTCGAGCTAGAATGCGTGAGAGTCGGCTGGGCCGACCGGATGACCGACCCTCTCGCCTCCTAAAGCCCCATTAGGAGACATATGAGGCACTGCACCTCATCACACTCACCAACAGGAGACATGACTGCTGCATGAGGTATGGAGCGAGAATCCTCCCGTCCTCCCGCCTGCCACCTCCATGCGGACCGGATCTCCTGCCCTGATATGTCCTTCGACAAGGGTAAGGAGCACCCTAGGCCGGTTACTCACCCGCCTCAAAAGAGGGGGCCACGTCCTTCCGACCCTTCTTCATCTCAGACAAGGGAACAATGCGTCACCCACATTAACCCCTTGCCACTTGATCGCAATGCGAACGTTTGCAGATTATTGCCTCTTGATCCCTGGGTTGACCTGCATGCCACTCTCGTTTGGCCGTCGCAGTGTGGCCAGCGTAGACCGTAAGTGGTCTCGGTCGTGATTGCGGCTTGCAGCTGTCCACTTTCTCCTACAAAACACTCTAATACCCGTGTTGAAGGGATCTCCTGACATATCGCGGCGAGTATCCGCCCGTATGATCACCCTTTTTCGGTCATGTCGCCGCTGCAACCCTAGAGAGATCAGCATGCGCGCAGAGGGTGACCGAGGGTCCACAACAGTCAGGACCGGCCAACGATACTGGCATCGGTGAGATGGCTCATACTATCATCCCGTCCGAAAACCCACAATGGGGGGCCGGAGACCTCCCTGATACGGTGTTCAACATGGAACAGTGCATGCGTTCCAAGACATTGTCCACCAACATCGAATATCGAGACATCGTCATCGGAGGACTTATTGGAGTATGGCGATCTCGGCACCGAGCGGGATCACTGCTCCATTCTGCTGTCTCCTCTTCGAGGGTGGAACGTGAATGCTAAGCTACCATGACCTCTAGAAAGGGCAGTCACTGTTCCGGCATTCGGCTCAGGTTAAGCGGTGCGTCTTGAAGCCGCTCGCGCCAAAGGTGATAACAGGTCGAGGTGAGCGATGACTCTAACCCAAGATCAATTTGAGTGATAACAATAATCAAGATGTAAGCCTAACTTACTGATGAAGAGTAAAGACACGGAGTGGATCGATAGAGTCCCCGCAAGGCTCCGGACGGGCGATCGATGTGCATCTAGTCGTCAAGATTCACTACCAAGTGGAATTTTTCACATCTCAGAACTCGAGATGGTTAAGTCTGTCTTGTCACGATTGCATCAAAATGGACAACCTAACGATCGGGTGTCTCGAGAGTTGTTGCAGACAAGATGGCAGTGTGTTGCAGGTGGCCGTCTATCGTTTGGTGTCTCGTGACCGTCGCCCTGGCCGGTGTACCTTGCCTGAGTTAGGGGGGCACATTGAGCTGTCAGAACTAGCATGTCGCAGAGCAAGCTTGGGGTTAATGGGCCGGACGGCTAACCTCGGGCGAGATGCAAGCCACCAGAGGAGGGTGGCACGATACCCTCGAAGGTGTGTGCATGGAGACTCCCGATGATGGCCCTAGCCTCTCAGAAGAAGGGGAAGAAGAGGAAGGGATTACCCGTGCCCCACACCCCCGTGTTCTCCGCGTCCCTCTCCCCAGCGCCGCCGGACGAAGGCACTGGGGTTGTTTCCGAGATTTTATCTTCGTTGTTGCCGGCGAACCAATCAACACTGGCGGAGGGCCGAAGCACCTGGAGGCCGTGGCTAGATGATCCGAACCCAAGGACGGAGCCGCAAGCATTCTCCACATGGTCCGATATCAAACGTCCTCTGAATAGTCTCTCCGGCATCACTCCATCGTGGAGTGACGTTTCGCCATCTTTCACACAGCCCTTCGGGGAACGGCCTTTTCCCCCCCAATCCACGCGCAGCGCGGATAGCGAAGGCCTTTATTACTCATCGGCCGCTTGTGTCCTGTTTGGTCTGGACCGGTCCTTGCCAATGACGACCCCACGTGTGGCCGATCGGGGGAACCACCTGGACGGGGAGCCGGACCCCAATCATGAACTTTTGCCCCGCTCCGCCCATCATAATACGTCGGCTTGAAACGGACACTGGCGTGTGCGCAGCTTGATAAAGAATTCCTACGGGTATTTCTAAGCGGTCGCATGTGAAAGACAAGTGCCCGAGCTAGGCGCCTTGGTGTGGATAACGCCCCATGTGATGAAAGGGTGGGCATGGCTGACGCCTGACCGTCATCAGGATCCCGGTGCTACCGTGTCGCAAATACTGAGATGTATTGGCCCAATACGGTACTCCAAGTATATAAAGCGCCGCCGCCATCTTCTCTACCTCCCATGTGCTCCTTCTCTTCCTCGTCTTCCTTTCGTCAGATCCCATCAGAGTCAGCTCCCCGAGTTTAGTAACGCGGTGTAAATCCTCTGTTCATTCTCCAGGCCATCTGCCCCTCCAAGACGCCCCTCCCAGGCCGCTAGACAAAGCAGTTTCCTCCTTCCCTCTTAGGAGTACTATCTCCCCTTCGCCTCACCATCTACCTCTACCCGAGACAAGACAAAATGTCGGCACCCAACGGAACCAGCAACGAGGAGCTCCGTGAGCTTGATGTGCGCGCCCAGGCATTCATCCCAGAGGCAGCCGAACACACACCACACAGGTTCCTCTCCCTGGCACCGCAGACATCCAACTCGTACCCAAAGCGGCCGACCGGCCGACGCCCCAGTCAGTCCCTGTCGGAAGGTGGCCTCGCCGATGTAGGCGCGACAACGGAGAAGGCGGAGGACCAGGTCGTCGCACACAAGCGCCGCAGCTCATCTCTCAGCACCAGCAGCGACGGCGGAGCCAAGTCGCCCGCGCGGTTCCGGTTCCTGAAGCTCAACCCTGTGCACTACGGCGAGCACCCAGATGACCACCAGGCCGACTGGCACGAGGTTGCAGTTGAGTGAAGGATGGGCGCCGCGAATTGTCTCGGTCTATCAGCGACTGGGGGGGATTTGACACGGGGAACGACAAGAAGGCACGGGAGTACGGCCTGTTTCCGGGGTTGTGTGTAGCCTACGAGCGTTTTGGAATTTCTCCTGTCTTGTCTTTTTCTTGTGTGTTATCATCATCACGCACCCTGGTGGCACGAAAAGCAGCAAAACAGGTCGGGGTTCCTTTCTGGAGGAGTTACGGGCCATGTCACGATTCGGGAAGCGACTCATTGGGAACTTGCGAAACGGAATAGAATTGGGAATTGCAGATTGGGCTTGGCTGAAACGGGAGCGTGGGACCCTTTGTTTCTGAGCTTTTGTGTTTTTCTCTGCCTTCCCTGTATTGTCGGGGTTTGCAGCATCTACCCACGTACAAACGTACAAATGTATCTGACAAGAGTCTTGGCCTCAACGGCACTTTCAGCGAGGTTTCAAAATGAACTGCAAATGATGAGCCACCCTGCGAAACTCTCGGCTTGGTTACGGTGCACCCGCTCTGACCGACTTGCGAGCTCTTTCTGTCGAGTTGTGGATGGGGATCGACAGTTGCACGGGGGGCTTGCCAAGACCTCAGAAAGGGGTTTATCTCGCAAGCTGGAATGGGAAAGACAAGTCGATCCCGCTGGAAATGATGGAGACGGTACACCACTCAGTGTCTGGCATATCGTGCAGCACGTAAGAATACACCGAGTACACGTCAGCCCCTCCTGTTTTCCCTCCTGCTGCCTTGCACTGTTTCTCCATTTGTCCGAGCTGCCCGCTTGCTTACAAGGTGGATTTGCTGAGTCGATGGAGGGCGTACCGCGCCTAGCCTCGGTTCTGCCTACTCGCCTGCTTGCGTCACACAGCATGCTGGAGATTCGCAGGGGCCTGCAATTCTGCAGGGAGAAGAGAGAGAGAGAGGGCCTGAGAATTGCCCTTGTCTGTACCTTATTTGCTTATCGCTCCTGGATATCCGGCTGCATGGGCGGAGCGTGTGCATTAGTGCTATTGCCTTTCGACTAATACGAGAGCGAGATGTCCACAGATGTGGTATGCACGATGAGATGGATGGTGGACGGAGCAAGATCCGGGGTTCCACTTGTGGCAGGCTGTGCCGAAGGGATCTTCCTCCACCACCAGGACAGGATTCAGAGACTGGCGGGCGGCTGTCTCGCAACCTGGGCACAATTCGTGCCGGCCGCCGTGTCGAGGAGCAAGGTCACTTCGTGCTGCGAACATTCAAAATGATTGGACTTGGCGTTTGAGGCTGCTGAATCTCTGCCAAGGACAGATCAGTGGAGCCGGACTCGGGCGATCAGAGACGATCATGCCGCCCGAGACAGCTGCCGAGCCTGCAGATCCGGTACAACACACGGGGGCCTGTGAGACTCTGCGTCTGACGGTGTCAGGAGCCTGTGAGTGAGGATGCAACTGAGATGTCCTGTTTCGATACCGCAGAGACAACCTGCCGTCATTGGACCCCTCGCATCGTCCTGGATAGCGCCAAGTGATGCTGCGAGACAACGGAGACCAAAGAGCAACCGTATCTCCAGCTCGTTCCTTTCTCTTGGCGCTGAGATCCAGCACCCGAGAAGAGGCGAAATCCCCAAATCCTTCCGCGGGGGAGGCGCCGACAGCCCCCGAGTCAGCGGCGGTACCCGGAGCGCCGTGGCCTGATGCCTGCATGACACCCTCCTCCGTATCCCTAGACGCGGCTCCCGGCGGTTGAGATAGATGCCTTCCCCGCAGTCGGGAAGGTCTAGACCAGGCGCCACCACATGCAAGTCGGCAAGACCCGTAGACCAGACACGCACCTAGCCAGCCCGTCGGTCCCCTCCTAGGCTTGACATTCCCCGAGAGCTTAGTCACCGATCTTCAAGATCCGTAGCTCCTCGCTCCCTCCGCCGTGCGCCGCCAGGAGGGCCGCGACGTCCACCTCCAGCCACTCGTCCAGCACGCCGAGGTGGCCGCCCTTGTCGCTCCCGTCACCGACAAGGACCCGCACCACGGGCACCAGGCCGGCCCTGACCGGCGGTGCCACCTCCCGCATGCCCTCGGGGGGCGCTACGTGGAAGGGACACCACAGCGTCCAGTGCCCCCCTGCCGCGACCGCCAGGCTCCTCCTCTCCAGCGACGGGTCCGCCAGCAGCCGCAGCAGCGCCCGGAACCCCTCCCCCGCCGCCAGCGCCGCCGCCGCCGCGACCGCGGCGCTGCCCTCGCCCCTCACCCCGGGCCTGACCAGCGGCGCGGTGAAGGGGCCCTGGCTGGCGAACATGGGCTTGGCCAGGCGCACGTCGAGGACGCGCAGGGCGCCGCACAGGATCATGTCCAGCAGCCAGGGTGCCGCCTCGTTCTGGAACTGGCCGCCCAGGCGGCGGACAACGAGCACGACGTGGCGGATGCGCCGCCGGGACTGGGCATAGCGGGGGCAGGCGAGCAGGCCGGTCTCCGAGCTGAAGATGCCGTCCAGCGAGCGGCGGCTCGTCGTGGCGTCGACGTGGAAGGCGTTGCGGCCGAAGTAGACGTCCGCGGCCTCGCGGTAGAACTGCGTGCCGACAAGGAAGAGGTTGAGGGGGAAGCGGGCGGCAGGCGGGCCGGGCAGGTACCACGGGGCGATGCCGGCGTTGGCGTCGTCGCCATCGTGGGCGGCAGTGCCGTCCGTCTTCTCGCTCATGCTGCTACTGCTACTGCTCTCGCCCGGGGCTGGAGGGTACTTGCACCACTCGCCAAGGTGGACGCCTCCGGGCGCGACACAGAGGTAGGTGAGGATCTGCTCCCGCAGCTCGGGCGGGAGGTCGAAGAAGTAGTAGAACGTAGGTGGCGCCATGCTTCCGAGCTGGAGTTCTCCTAGGTTGCGTCTCCGGCAGCGTCTCCACCCACGGACTCGCCTGGTGTGCCAGGGGTTTCGAAATCCCGATCTCGATACTCGCAGGCTGGAGAGGTCTTAGGAATATGTGTTTGGGACGAGGCGAGGTGCTGCCTGTGGCGGCCTCATCAACATCGTGCATGCAATTCGTCGGACCCACAAAAGTCGCTCCAAGCCACTTTCCACAGAGAGTTCTTGCCCAACCAAGGAGGCCTCGCTCTCTGGTGAGCTAAACAGGGACGACAAGGTCGGTCGTGTCCAATGCAGTATCTGTCTCTCGGACACTGGTATTGAGCATGGAGCACCCTACCAAAAGAACTGTCTAAGCTTCCGATTAACCGGGCAATTTAGAGCGTGGGCTCTGCTTACAGGCGGACTTCCCTGTAGGGCCGTCCTCCCTGAAGATATGGAGTGGCTATACGCTGTAAGTCATCCGTACAGTGGGTTGCTTACCTCAACCTCCCTAAAAGGATAGTGAGAAATACCGTATAGTAGACCCTAGTTACTATTATTCTATTTTGTTTTGGGTTTCGGAAGCAGCAAGTCAGTTCTTAATAGAGACGGGCCTTTCTTTTATAGAGCAACCTTAAGTAGGCCGAAACCCCACCACTCTTGGGTACGCTTACCGAGAATGATGTGCTCTTGGCAGCGTCGTATTTAGCCTCTTACACTTGGCATGGCTCTACGACTGAGGCTCATCAACAGGCTTGAGCAATTGAGGAAGTTATCATTATGGGCGGCAGAGGTTCTCGAATTCAGCACATCTCACGGGGGACCATGGATTGGCATCTGCCGAGAGTTGTAGTAAGAACGTCAACCTGGCAACTTCCTTATTCAGACCAGTATACCATTTCGAGGAAAACAACCGTCCTCCCTAGTCTACATGCATTGCGCCCCCCGGAAGTGCGTGGTGTAGGGAAGAGAGGGCGCAATAAGATCGTCTGCGAGTGTGGATGTCCAGGAGAGACTCCTGCCTCCTCGGGGGTCATGCTCTCCTGTGCGGTGACCGAGGATAAAGGAGAAATGGAGACAATGAAACCCGACTTTTTCAAGCAGCAATGAGCCTTTTTGAGTTCCGAGTGATCGTCAAATGTCATGATGCTTTTCGCCAACCACCAGAACCCCCCCCCCAATTATACCATTCCAAGTCATCGAATATCCCTTCTAGAAGCGATCTGTCTCAGATATCGGGGTTGGTGGAATAAGCTCGTCAGTCGTTTAGCGGGAGGACATGGCCTTGGTCACCAGTCTCTTCAGGGCAAGCTCCTTCTTCTTCAGGTCGTCGGCAGACGAGTCCTCGAGCTCAAGCTGGGACATGGCGTCGCTGAGGGTCTGCTCGATCTTCTCCTTCTGGCCGCGCTTGAGCTTGAGAGACAGCGTAGGGTCAGAGATGATCTCCTCAACACGCGAGATGTAGGACTCAAGCTGCTGCTTAGCCTCGAAGCGCTTGCTGAAAGCCTCATCGTTCGTCTTGAACTTCTCGGCATCTAGGTGGATCAATTAGCTTTCGTCTGCATCAAAGACCAGGTCGCCGCAACTTACCGTTGATCATGTTCTCGATCTCGCTGGAAGACAGCTTGCCAACGGAGTTGGAGATGGTGATGTTGGCACTGCGGCCGGAAGTCTTCTCCGTGGCGGTGACCTTCAGGATACCGTTGACGTCGACCTCGAAGACGACCTCGAGGACGGGCTCGCCGGCCTTCATCGGGGGGATAGGGGCAAGGGTGAACTCGCCCAGAGAGGTGTTGTCGTCACAGTTGACACGCTCACCCTGGTAGACGGGGAACTGGACGGTCTGCTGGTTGTCGGCAACGGTGGTAAACGTCCGCTTTTTCAGCGTGGGCACGGTCTGTCCACGAGGAACGACGGGGGCGAAGATGTTGCCCTCCATGGCAACACCGAGAGACAGAGGAACGACATCCAGGAGCAGGAGGTCGGAAGTGTCGGCAGAGGTGGCCTTTCCAGAGAGGATACCAGCCTGGACGGCGGCACCGTAGGCAACGGCCTCGTCGGGGTTGATGCTCTTCTCGAGCTTCTTGCCGTCGAAGAAGTCGCTAAGAAGCTTCTGGATCTTAGGGATACGAGTAGAGCCACCAACCAGGACGATCTCATCGACCTGGCTCTTCTCGATGCTGGCATCCTTCAGAACCTGGGCGACGGGCTCGAGGGTGCCGGCGAAAGCCTTGGCGTTGAGGTCCTCGAAGCGGGCACGAGTGATCTGCATGTTCAGATCCTCACCATCGAAGAGCGAGTCAATCTCAATGGTGGCCTGGGCGCCGCTAGACAGAGTCCTCTTGGCACGCTCGCACGCAGTCCGGAGTCTCCGGAGGGCACGGGCGTCGCCAGAGATGTCTTTCTTCGTCTTTCGCTGGAATTCCTTCTTGCAGTAGTCGAGCAGGTTGGTATCGAAGTCCTGACCACCCAGGTGGGTATCACCAGCAGTGGCCTTGACGGTGAAGACACCTCCCTGGATGTTGAGGAGGGAGACATCGAAAGTACCACCACCAAGATCGTAGATGAGAACGTTGCGCTCCTTACCAGACTTGCCGGATCCCAGACCATAGGCGATGGCAGCAGCAGTGGGCTCGTTGATGATACGCAGAACGTTCATGCCAGAGATGGCACCGGCGTCCTTGGTGGCCTGACGCTGGTTGTCGTTGAAGTAGGCAGGGACAGTGATGACGGCCTTCTCAACCTTCTTGCCGAGCTTGACCTCAGCAATCTCCTTCATCTGTTTTCGAATAGCGTTAGTGGCAGATCCCCGAGCCCAAGAGAGCGGTGCTAGATTCTTACCTTGGTCAGGACCATGGCGGAGATCTCCTGGGGGGAGAAAGTGTGGGTGCCGCCGAGGTACTCAACCTCGACCTTGGGGTTGCCGTTGTCGTCGACAACCTTGAAGGGCCACGACTCCATGTCCTTCTTGACGGTCGGGTCATCGAAGCGGCGGCCAATGAGACGCCTGAGGAGGTAAAACAGAGTCAGCACTGCAGCGCAAATCAAATGGAAGCGACCCGGCTACGCACTTGACATCGAAGACGGTGTTCTTGGGGTTCATGGCGGCCTGGTTCTTGGCGGCCTCACCGATCAACCGCTCGTTCTCGTTGAAAGAGACGAAGGAGGGCGTGGTGAAGCTGCCCTGCTCGTTGGCGATGATCTCGACATTGCTGCCCTCGTAGGTAGCAACGCAAGAATAGGTGGTACCTGGAGATTGGGAGAGCGAGTTAGCAGGTGCGCTTTCGCGATGGTAATGCGCTCAGCCGTCGCGGGAGAATCAAGACGTACCCAGATCGATGCCAATGGCACCATCATACACTTCGTCCGCCATTTTTACTGATGTGAGATGGGGTTGAGAGGAGTGAGGAGGGAATTCGGATGAGGCAGGACTGCGTGGGGTAGCAGGATGGAGGTTATTAAAAGGCAGGGTTGAAATTTCGAAATTTTTGGCGGTCAACTTTTTTTTCTCCTTCCCCACCAATTCTCCCACTAGGTGGAGGCAATCGCCTAGCGTCTGGCGAGGCAGCCCAGGCCAGTGCTGCTGCTTGCTTACCTTATCTTATCGGGAGACCCTGGGGCCCGTGCGGCACCGAAGTGGACGTGGTGCCCAAGTGCCTCGGGAAGACGACGAGTCCAGGCATATCGCACGGATTGCAAATGTGGTCGCATCTGTTTGCCAACATTGTTTTGGTTCCCTCCAGTCGCCTGGCATGACTGGAGACAGGATAGATTAGATAATCCAATCCACCAGCTAAATATCTGTGCTGTATCCCGAAGCCACTTCCAGATTCCCTTCCCGCCAGCCCAGAGCTCCTTTCCTCCCCCCCGCATGAACAACCTTGACCAGCCAATGAAAGAGAACTCCCCCCTTCGAACATTATACAACACCAACGAGACAGCTATACTATACCACATCACAGCATGCGAGGGACTCTAGGCCTCGGTCATTGGCCCCGGTATGAGAGCCTCATGAACTTCAGGCTGCTGCCCAAGCATAGCTTGGCCCGAGCTCGGCTCAGTATCTTGGAAGGTTCGCTAGGACGGTGACCGTCTCCAGCTCGACGTCCGCTCCATTAGGGAGCTTCTGCCCTTTAGGCAATGCTGCACACACTTGAACCATTATAGTGTTGACACTATGATGGAGCCCGGCGTCGTATACCATGGCCCCGGGTTCGACCGGGTCTTGTGGAACGGGGATGCTGCGTCCCAGTGTTGTCCCATTGACGATGACGAACAGCTTGTACGGCCGCTGCTGCATCTCCAGGGCCGGAGATAGCTTGGGAATGATCTGCGCTCTGAAGTGATTGTTGGGCAGAGTGATGGCAACAGACTGCTGAGTGTGTTTCGGATGAGGCGGCAGGTTGAAGACGAACCGTTTGTCGTAGCTAATGGTGGGGTGCGTTCTAATGCAGAGATTCTGAATCAGAGCATCCGCAACACCTGACATTGATTAGTTACCGATGCTCCCAATTCAAGAGTCAGCCTCTCCATCCACTCACCTTTGCCTGGTAAACGATACTTGAGCCGATCGTAGAGGACGCTAGGATTGGTCACGACTTGATTCTGGCCGTTTGGCAGACCAGACGAAGGGGCTTGAGTCACTTGGCCTGTTGCCGGAGATCCAGTAGCGTTCGTTGCTGTGCCGTTTACCTGAGGAGGGACTGCAGGCGACTGACGATTGCCATCTTCGCGCTTTACACCCGTCAGTGGGCTGGGCGGCGCGACCGACGCTGACACGCTTCTCGTCTTGTCTAGCTGCATAGGAGTGCCCGAGCCCCCTGCTGCACTAGTATAATTATTGCTGGGAGCTCCGTTTGGTGTGGTCTCTGGAGGCGCTGAACCGGTCGACCCCGCCGTAGGTGGTACTGGAGATCCCGTAGCGCTGTTCTTCCCTCCAACATGGATCGTAATTTTCTTGCGGCCCTTCGTAGATTCTTGCGCCGAGGATGCAATCAGTTTGATCTTGGGCTGGGGTGGCTCCTCAACTGCCTCCTTGGCTTGTTCAAGTTGCTCGTAGAAGGCGTCCTGTGCTGGATTAGCAATGATGACCCATACCCGCATGTCAGAAGACAGACCTTTAGTTCTCTGGCCAGTTCGGAAATCTCGCTGCCTTCTTCGTTGTAGTAGAATGCGTTTTCCCACAACAGGCTGGCCTTCTCCTCAAGTGCAGACCAGCTCTTGAAATCGCTCCCTTTGGCGACTGCTCTGCCATGGATGCCTTTTACCAATTTCTGCAGGTTTCTCAGGGACATGGGCTCTTGTATGAGTTGATAGTAGTCCCGAAGTGATCGAGGAGGAAGGAAAATGAAAGGTTCAAAGTAGGCCCAATCGTCTCTGTGTTCCTTGTATTAGTAGCGCACAAGTGCGGAGTAAAGAATAACATACTCTTCTTCTCTCCTCCGAATCAGCTCCTCGACGATCTTCTCTTGAGCCTGCTGGAAGGATAGACCCTTGTAGGGGACATTCTCATACTGCGTGTCAGATGCCTGCAGAGCATTCTTTGGAGGGCGCCCCGGCCCTCTCCTTGCTACAACGGCACGACTGCGCCGAGGCCCGGCATCGTCATCACCGTCGGCATCGGCGTCAGCATCCTCATCCTCGTCCTCATCCGCGTCCGCATCCTCATCCTCGTCCTCATCGGGCTCGCCCTCGGCATCTTCATCCCCTTCCGCTTCCGCCTCTGTCTCCACCTGTGGCTCCGGCTCCGGTTCCGGTTCAGCAGGGATAGCTGTTGGTGCAGCGCTATATCCAGGAATGAGCTTGTAGGCGGGATTTGTTTTGGTCATATAGTTGCTGAGTGCCTTTCTCACACGCTCGGCATCCTCGTACTGTGGAGAAGATCGAGGATAGAATTCCTTTGCGTTGGACACCATGCGCTTGAAGTAGCTTTCCAGTTCTGAGAGATTGGCGAAATCCCGATTCTTCAGCTTGCGCTCAATGGTCTGTAGCGAAATCGGCATTCGTATCTTCTTATAATAGTCTTCATTGCCCTTCTCCGGTAGGAGCTTTTCGAAATACCCAGCGACGAGGCGGCGACTGGAGGAAGCACGAGTTAACTGAAAGTCTCATGTGGTTGTATGGTGCAGAATATAATTATGAATGGCTGGTGCCATAGAATGCACTGGCCGGTAGACACGTCGCAGAGAAAGACGAGTGCGTCAAGCCGCAGAACGGATGCACGCAAACGGGCGCGGAGGGAACGTACTTCTTGTCGGCCGTTCTCCTGATCTGTTCAAGGAAATACAAACCGTATTGAGTGGTTGACTCAGGTGTCTCGCCTTTGAAAAGATCGAATTCCTGCAAGGGAGTAATACCGTGTTAGTCAGGATATATAACGGGAACCTCATCGCCGACTTGGAAGATGTTAGGCGCAGAAGATGGAGCCGAGGTGGATGGCATTGCTAGGTCTGTCGGTTTGAGGTAGGGAGATGTCCGACGCCTTGCCCGCACGGCACGAGCTGGCATTGCTCCTGCAGCGAACAACAGAAAAGGAGGATGACAGTAATCCATCCTCAACAATGCACGATAATTCTGAGTGCAGAATACATGGTATTTACTGCAGCAGAAGGCTTACCTCTTGCAGTAACCTGCGACGCTTTGCAGCTCGGTCTTCCGCATCCGCTGCGCCAGCTCCGTTGGAGTTGGCTTTCCGCTTATGGTCCATCGTGATGGGATGCGATCGAGTCGCGAAAATCGGCGCAATGTATCTGCACAATTAGAATCGATTGCGATCCGTCGTAAGTCGCGCAATGGCCGGTGAGGTCGCTGCGACAGTTGGCGAACTCGCGGCTGGTGAGCGACCGGACGCGTTGATGATCGATTTTCCAGGCGCCCAGTGGTCTTCCGCAGATGGCACGAGTCTTAGTGGCAGCGCGCCCGCAAAAGTTCCCCAAGGGCGAAACTGGCGCTTGTAGGCTTATGGATTGCACGGACTATATCCGCTTCAAAAACCGCGAAATGACCTGGCGAGCCGCTGTGATGTATGGGCACTGCTGACGAGCCCTCGAGGCTTTCTGAGAAAGGTACGTCGCAAGAACTCAGACGCCGGATTTGGCCCAGCACCCAGGTACGTACCTGCCTCCTCAGTCACGCGCAGGCAGTAAGGCCAAAACTTTGACTGTGCCTGTCTGGCCAGGCATAGCTACTATGTAAAGCTAGATGGTTAAGTCGGCACGTGATCTGAATGACTTTAAAGCTTGGACACCCCTCAATAGAGAGCCTACAGTACGCTGCGTCACACAGTACACTGTATTTCCTCGGTAAATTCGGTAAACGGCACTAGCATTTCGCCCACTGTAGCCCGGAAATGCTGAGTCATCTATCAACAGACGGCCAGAAACAGTGGACTGTGCAAGTCTGAGAGGACACACAGTGCCACTGGCCGCCCTGGGGCGGGCGCGTGCGAGGCTGCATCACAACATTTGTTTACTCCAAACTTTCACCCACCAATTGTCGCTTCTGCCCCTCCACGACCCGAAGAGGGAAGAAACTCCATTCATCTCACACTCGTTACCGGAGCATACTTTTCCAACCCGCAGTAGAAGAACGAAACTTCATAGGAAGACGTTTGTGCTGCACGCCTTGAAACCCTCGACGACTTTTCTTCCCTGTCTCCCTCGCGCAACAAGATGTCGAATCAAATGGAAATGGGTATTGACACCTCGCGCCGCAACCCGCAGCCCCGACCCTTGACAGATAAGGAGAAGGCGCGTTTGGAGGAGTTTGTTGACTCGATCCATTACTCTGCTCGGTTCGTCGCCTTCGCTATGTACCGGGTCGAGCGTGGATACTGACGTGGTTTTCCCCAGATATTCCGACAGCGAATACGAGTATCGTCACGTCCAGCTGCCAAAAGCGATGCTTAAACAGATCCCGAAAGAATATCACGACGCGTCGAAGGGCACATTGAAACTGCTGTGGGAGGATGAGTGGCGGGGCATGGGCATAACTCAGGTGAGTCGCTCTGCGATATTGTAGCAGGACATTTCGCTAACTTATAGGAACAGAGTCTCGGTTGGGAACACTACGAGGTCCACGAACCCGAGCCACATATTCTCCTGTTCAAGTAAGACCGAATGATGCCCAGCGCTCCCTGTCCTCCTGCTGACGCTGCTTTCTCCCTAGGAGACCATTGAACTACCAGCCACCCCAATAAGACCCCCGCGGCGATTTCCTCGACGAGTTGTCGAGAATATTATATCTCGTGCTGCATTCAATCGACTGCATAGCGACATTTACCTCACTTCTCAGGGTATAATGCTTCGACGATGACGATTTTATGGCCCTCTCCTCTCAAAGGCAAGACTGGGGAGCAGAGTCTAGCGACTCATTCCCCGGATCGCGCGGACGAATTTAATGACCCGCTTCGACCGTGTTGAGGTGTTAGACCGAGGGCCACCGCGAATGGGTTTGGTTTGCGTTCACGCACTTTGCGGAGTTACTGGAAAGGAGAACAAACTGGATCCGGTTGTGGTTCTGAAGAGAGGCTGAAAAGCTGGGTGCGTGGAAGAAAGGATGCTCATCAGAAGCACCGTCGTGGGTAACACCCACCTGCCATGGGCGTCAAGAGTACCCCATAGCTAATGTACATATAACGGAAATAAAGAATACGTCAAACGGAACGCTGGGCTTCAAAAAGAGTCACGTTGGCGAGCCTATCGCGAGTGGTGGAAGCCGAAGGTGCCATGACGGCTTGATGTTTATACATTTAGGACTGCGCGTCTGTACGTCTCCCACTCTCACGGAATGGGCGGATAGACCGTATGCCGGCCCTCGACTGGATGGCATGTTGTCGATGTATCAACCTTTAGCCAAGTACGGGAGGTCTGAATGACCAAGGCAGGGTATCCAGCGTTACTAAAAGGCTTGGTGCGCCAATTCATTGTCTACGGAGGCCGAGACGACAAAGGGGAAGAAGAGATGGCGAAAATCGTAAACTCATGCAGACAGATTCGACGACCCCGGATTTATGTGCTCAAAGCATGCAGCTGTTGAGAGCTCGAAGCTGGAATTCAAGGTGGAATGGAATGCAGAATGAACGGAAAGACTTGGTCCGTGTTGAGTGCTAGGATCGGGAGAGCCCGAGAGGCCAATCTAAAGTCTGACCCTCCTTTGGCTCCTCCTTGGTTCGCGGAAGTCATGACATCGGCTGATTTTCCATCTGGCCACATATCAAGTTGCAGCAGCGCCTCACTGATCACATAATACCAGCACGCCTCCTTCAGTAATCCTTTCATTCCGGCCAAGAGACCACGTTCCCGTTTAGAACCCGTGGCCTCCTAATATATTCATGCCTCGCCAACCCCTCCTTTCCAGATGAGCCTGATTTGTAAAGATTCCGAGTGAGCGTTGTTGTTGCGCTTGGGTGGTTATACTTGCCGAACCTTGTCGAATCTTCAGCACCCTCTTATCGCGATAGTGCTGTTAGCCAACTACAGCTATTGGTAAGCGCAATTGCCCCGGGGACGTGTCATCCCATGGTACTCAACTAACAGAATTTCCGCGGCACAGATCGCCCCCGGGAAGGTCGCAGTTTCAGAAGTCGTTTGGGAGTCTGCAAATCTGCCGCCATAACCAGCTGTCCTCTTCCAATTTTGCCGGCAGCACGGCAAAAGCTGATACTTAATAATACGCCATGAAGTCCGCTGCGAAGCTCTTCTACCTGTCCCTGTTTGCTCTCTGGGGCCCGCAGGCACAATGTCAAGACTCGCAGCAAGATGCTTGCCCGGTATGCCTTGATCTTTGCGCTCCTCGGAGCCTGTTGCCTGGCTGCAGCAGCACGTTCTTCTGATTTTCGTTTCTTTGTCTCTAACACTTCAAACTATCAGATTTCGCCCAAGGCCATAGTATCGGACGCATGCGCCTCGTACTCCACCCTCGAGCGGCTGAACGACAAGGTCAACCCCGTGGTCAATGACCTGACCCGGACGACAGACTTCTTCTCCCACTACAGGGTGAACCTCTTCCATAAGAAGTGTCCCTTCTGGAACGACGAGAATGGCATGTGCGGCAATATCGCTTGCGCAGTGGAGACGCTCGACAACGAGAAGGATATCCCGGAGGTGTGGCGCGCCAGCGAGCTAGGGAAACTTGAAGGTCCTCTGGCGAAGCACCCAAAGAAGACCGTACAAGAGGAGAGACCAGAGAGACCGCTCCAGGGAAAGCTCGGTGAAGACGTGGGTGAGAGCTGCGTGGTTGAATACGACGACGAATGTGACGATCGGGACTACTGTGTCCCTGAGGACGAGTCTGCCTCGTCAAAGGGCGACTATGTCTCCCTTCTCCGGAACCCCGAGCGCTTCACCGGTTATGCAGGAGATGGAGCCAAGCAGGTCTGGGACGCCGTCTACCGCGAGAATTGCTTCCAGAAGAGCTCATTTCCGCACAATGCCGGCCTGGGCTCTTCGTCCCCAGCGAAGAACCTTGCCGCCCTCGATTTCAAGTCTGTCCTGGAGGCTGCTGGAAGGCAGCAGATCTTAGAACAAGAACGCCAAGACAATCCGAATACCCCGTTCGTCGCGAAGACCGGCATGGAGAACGAAGAAGAGTGCTTGGAGAAGCGCGTATTCTACCGGGTCATCTCAGGCATGCACGCGAGTATCAGCACACATCTCTGCTGGGATTTTCTGAACCAGACGACTGGTGAATGGACTCCCAACGTCGACTGCTATGTCTTCCGGCTTCACAAATTCCCGGACCGCATTAGCAACCTCTATTTCAACTACGCACTCTTGACCCGCGCGATAGCGAAACTCGGTCCTCACCTCCAGAAGTACACTTTCTGCACGGGCGATCCGAATCAAGATGCCGCCACGAAGGCGAAGGTACTAGCGGTGACGGAGAAGGCCGCCAGTGAGCCGCAAATCTTCGACGAAAGCCTCATGTTCAAAAACGGCGAAGGTCCCAGCCTGAAGGAGGACTTCAAGAACCGCTTCCGGAACGTGAGCCGGCTGATGGACTGTGTGGGCTGCGACAAGTGCCGGCTCTGGGGAAAGCTGCAGACGGCGGGATACGGGGCCGCGCTGAAGGTGCTGTTCGAGTTCGACAACAATGACACCCCTGACGTCCCTGTCCTCAAGCGCACGGAGCTTGTTGCTCTCTTCAACACCTACGCCAGACTCAGCAGCTCCATGAACGCGATCCAGAAGTTCAGGGCGATGGTCGAGGAGAGGGAGGCTGCGGAGGCTGCCGCGAATCCCGAGAAACTCGAGAAGCTCGATGCCCTCCCTGACTGGGCGAAGAAGCCTCGCCATGTCATTGTGTCCAAGCAGACCGAGGAGATCTACGAAGAAGAGCAGGAGCATCCCGATGAACGGCCGGTCGGGGAACGGTCTGTCGGAGAGCAGTTCCAGTACGAATTGGCTAGGGTCATCAAGGCCTATAAGATCGTCTTAAAGAGCTGGCTGGGCTTTCCTGCAACGCTGTAAGTCATTATCACTTGAACATCATACTCGACCTGGTCGAAACTGACGGGAACTCTTATGCAGGTATAAGATTGGGTCATCAGAGCTGAAGAGGTTCTGGCAGTCCTTCATTGGACTTCCCGTGAGTCCTCGTACGTGGAAATTTGAGCGGCCGAGCCTCGATGAGCTCTGATTGTTATATATAAATATCACTTATTTGGAGTTATGGGAACTTGGTATCGAAGCATAAGATATGGCGCCTTGCAATTCTAGAGATACATCGGGCGGGCTAGAAGACATCGGGGGGGGAGAATATGGATTTGTCCATATGCGTCCGTCATTAGTCTATATATTACTCGCATTTGACTATTCGTGTTGTCCCTCAGAACACGCGATGAGGGCTTGCCAGCCGGGTATCTATGCCGTTTTCTCTTCCGTATTCCATACTACTCAAATGCCAAACAAGCTTCGACGCCTCTCATCGCCGCCAGCTGCCCGCCCCCTTCCCTTCAGCGGGATATTCGTCACCGCGTTGCCAATCTTGGCCTTGACGCAGTCTACGTCGACAACTATCCCGCGCACGGCATCCCGGACTTCGGACCTCGCAAACACCGCCGCCGTGCGCTCGCGCACCTCGTCCGTAGGCTCGGCGAAGGACCACGCGATGGAGATGTGGAACGCATCCCAGATCGGGCGGCCGTCGGTCTCGGCACCGGCCCCCGCGTACAGCGCCGGCTGGTTGTGCTCTACAACGAGCCGGTTGCACCGCGCCAGGAGGACGGACAGCTCCGCGTTCGGCGCGCGCCTGCCGCCCTCCTCCACACCCGCCTGCATTTCGGTCTGCTCCCTGCTGAGGTCGCGCTCGCGGCTCCGCACCCGCAACACCAGGAACGAGCGGTTTGACTCCGGCGAGCGGTGCCATGCCAGGGTCGTGCACGCCAGCGCGAACGGCGCCACCCCGCTCGCGCGCACACCGTCGGCCAGCCCCTCGAGGAAGCCGGCACGCTCTTCGGTGCGCAGGACGAAGGGCCGCGACAAGCTGACGTGCAGCGGCAGCGATGCGCCGAGGTCGCTGGTCAGGAAGCTGTGCAACAGGAGCCTCTTTCCCGTCCCCTCGTCGACTCCGTCGCCTGCCGGCGCTGGGAGCTCGGCCTCGAGGGTGGAGAGCAGGCCGCACAGGGTGTCGTGCGCGGGCGGAGGGGGCAACCACTCGACGTAGACGTGGCTGGGCCAGTGGCCGGGGAGGTGGGGGATCTGGCGGCGGCGGCCCTGGTGCAGGGAGGGGTCGTCGGTGGTGCTGGGGCGGACGGTGGAGGCGTAGAGGTCGTGGAAGGAAGGGGGCAAAGGCGGCAGGGCTGACGCGGAGGAGGAGGAGACGCGGCGCTTCTTAGCTGGGAGAGGGGTGTCGTCGCCGGGGGGCTTAGCGGCGGGACCGGTGCCTGTGTGTGAGTCCGAATCCGAGTCGGAGTAGTCGACCAGCGGGGCCATAGTGGTCAGTGCCGCGCGTCGGCCGCGGATGCGGTGCGGGCTTCGAGGTGCGGGCGCATGGGCTAAGTCGGGCAGACGCTACCGCCGTGTTGCGCAGGCGTTAGATGGAGGGTCTGGGACAGTTAGCCGGGCTGGGTGGCTGTCAAGACAGTTCGACAGCTCTCGTGGTCTGCGGTGGTCTGCGGTGGTCTGTGGTGGTCCCTGCATATTGCGGGGATGGGATGGCTTCAGCTTTCCAGCGAGTATGTACAGTACACAGTGATCTTGGCACCAGCTTCAAGTGGACCTCTCCAGAATGGGTACTGTATAATGCCGTCAATCACGTTAGGTAGCTACCTTAGGTACTTGAATGGATGGAGTCCTCCACGTCTGTTCATGAATGATGGCAGCTCCTAGACGGTACCACCCGCAAACGTACACGTGTGTAGAGCACAATGCCTGGATACCTGAAGTTCCTCTGCAAAAGCCTAGGCCTCGGGATGCCAGGAACCGACATCCCAGATACGGATGGACCGTTCTGGCTGACGGTGAGTGGCCTGGATGACGTAGGCCAGTCGCTGGGCGGTGCCCCTCGCTAAGCCCAAAACGGCCGAAGGTTAAAGTGCTTTCGGGACGGATGACCAGTCAGTTACGGAGCGGATTCAGGTACCTCGCGCACTAGGGCGGGGTGCAAAAGGTACTGTGTGCAGGTGACTCCACGCCCGGAAGGTGCGGTAGGGCCTGGAAGTGCCATGCGGGTACCTCCTTCCCTTATTCGTCGTGTGCGTGAGCGAGCAACGACGTGTTCGGCCAGTTATCGCTGCCCGAAAGGATGTGCCGGACGGAGAAGGGCACAAAGAAAGGGAATACGCCTTGTCGCCCCTGTGGTTCTTATTCTCGCTCTTCCCTCCTCCAACCTTTCATCGACTCTCGACTCTCGACACTCGCATCCGCAGTTCCTGTGTGCATCTACTCCGACTCCTGTGCATCTCGTTGCGGACATTGCGGGCAATCGAGCCTCATTTTGTATCCCGATCCGGTATTGCTCCGATAGCTGTATTGCTTGTCTGCGCGACGATCAGTCCAGCATCTAAAAATGGAAAACCCTGAGGACAAGCAGTGGGTAAGTGTCATGTCGCACTCTCAAGCTTTGTGTTAGTCCTTCCCACTCGCCGCGTGGGTGTCTCAAAAACCGGGCATCTCTTATTTCATCACCTGTTTCCACTATTCCATCCTATCATTTCATCATCCCAATGATCCCCCGCGCGTGTAGTCGCTAGTCCCTCCATTTCTATTGCGTCGTCGTCCCGTCTAGAGTTGCAGGGTCGCTTTCTGGGGCAGGGTCCCCGGCAGTGACGGACAGACGGGTTGGGGTCCTACGCCCGGCAGCGCTCGGCTTGGTGGACCCTACTTTGCTCGCTCCAGAATTCAATGGAGCGCTGTTGCGTCATGGCGAAGGACGCGCAAGTGTGCGATCCACCGCAGAGGCTGACTGAGCCCATGACCTCAATTATTCCCCGGGAACCCTGGTGGGATAGATAAACAGTGTATTTCCCGAGCCAAGACGTGCATGCGCTGGAATCTTTGGATGCTAATACGAAGGTTCAACCTGACCACAGGCCAAGAAGTACATCTTAGACCCGCTCACTGCACCAGAGCCAAGTCAGGAAACCGGTCCTGGGAGCTCATTCTACAACGTTCGCCGCTCGCTCTCAATGAACACTAAGGAACCAGAATCTGCAACGCACCGCCAGCACCGGAAGCATAACAGCAGCGGTGGCTATCCGTCTCCTCCGTCATCTGCCAGCCCCAGTCGTTCGAGCTTCCACCCCTCGAATCCCTTCTCCGACACCCCACGCTATCTGCCACTGTCGCCGGAGCAAGGTCCGTCTGATCGCACTTCTCGCAGCAGAAGCAGCAGTCTAAGGGACTCGGGCTACCAGTTGCAAGAATCTTACTATCCCCAAAGTCCAGCGTCTCTTGGACGCAGCAAGACTGTTCACGGCGGTCGTTATCCACCACAAGCGCATCGTACCCAGAACTCATCTGGGTCGGCCCGCACCCACAGCGCTGCACCTGACAAAGGGAAAGGCCTCCGTCGCTCCGGCTCTCTTAACGAGAGATACCCTGGCGATATGTCACATCGGCCATTGGACATGCTGAAGAAGGACCAGCGGACGGCGGATCGCGCTCCGGTACGGTCGCGCGCCAAGTATTCTTCGATTGATCCCATTGACGCTCTGGACGTGACTGCTGTCGGGGGTGCCTACCACCACGGTGGTCCTTATGATGCGACGCTGGCCTCGCGCAATGTGAACAAGAAGTACTCTCCCCTGGACGCAGTTCATGACTCCAACATGGAGGCCCTCAAGGCAACGCCACGAGAGTACGTGCAGGATTCGCTCATCAAGCATGTCCCGCTTCAGGGGATAGCGACAGTTCCTCCTGGGATGACCGATATGGGTGGTCGCGTCATGAGTTATCAGGAAGGACCGGACCTGATGCGCGAACCGGACGCCGGTGGTGGAGCGTATAAGCGCTATGATTTCATTGTAAGAACAGCCCAATGAAGGCATCTCGAGATCCGGTGACTAATGCGATCGGCAGCAATACCGGGATGATGACCTGAAAGGGAAGGGCGAGCCGTCCTTCACGATAGAGAAGGCGTTGAAGGAGCATAAGACGCAGTTGAAGAGGTATTCGGGTTCCAATGCCGGGGAGTACGAGATGCAAGCGACCCGGTACTCTGATGGCAAGGACGGCAACGTCAAGGTTCGGCAGCGAAGTGTGAGCGCCGCTGGCGCCGGCCCGTCATCCTCTTCCCGACTGGCTCCCCCAGTATCTCCGACTACAGGCATGTCCACTACTAGCGATATTCGTCGAAGCAATACTACGGGCAAGAGACTCAGCGATGGCCTCAAGAGGCGGTTTGGCAGCATCCGCCGGAAGAGGAACTCTGATGATGTCTAGGAGGCATCTGACGAGTTGACTGACGAGCCCGAATTGGGGAAAGGGAAATCGAGCATGTAACTGGGAGGTGATCGCAGCGAACAGCCGCTGATGTGCAGGACAATGCTTTGTCTCATGATGGCGTTATCGGTACTATGCGGGATGTCTATGGAAAGACAGCTTGTGGAGGTTACACTTGCTGAGGAGCACAACCTTTTTCTTCTTGGTGCTAGGGTGTCCAGAGAGACATTGAAATACCCATGAATGGAACGGGATCATGTAAAACATGCGGATAAGCTGTGCTGGAAGGCTGGCGCTTGGTATTGTGAACTACGCATCCGACGTGACGGTTATACGGAGGAGCAACCAGGGGGTGTTGGGCGCATAAGTGTCACAATGTCGGATGATTGGTACATAAATATAGAGTAAGACTATACATATGTCTTGGAATGGTACAAACATCGAGAAGCTCATATTTTTCTCAGACTATTTTCTCGCATCTTCTGCATCGAAATTGCATCCTTGAGGGTGTCCTGCCACAACGATCCCGTGGGCATAGTATGAGCTACTGAACAACCAACACTATACTAGATACCTCAAAACACATGATATTTCTGAAAGAATGCATGCATCGCCTCCGCCACCTCCTCCTCGTTCGTCTCGAGGGCAAAGTGCCCGGCGTCCAGCCACCTCAGCTCGAACTTCTCCACGTCTCTAGCGAAGGCCTCTGCGCCGGCCGGCACGAATATCTCGTCGTTCTTCCCCCACACCGCCAGCACGGGCACTCCAGACTCGCGCAGGAACTTCTGGAAGTCCGGATACAGCGCCACGTTGGTGCGGTAGTCGTAGAACAGGTCTAGCTGCGCCTCCGCGCGGCCCGGTTCCCCGAGCAGCGCGAGGTCCAGCGTCCAGGCCTCTGGCTGCAGGCGGGCCGGGTGCGGCGACCCGTTCTGGTACTGCCACCTGACGGCCTCGGGGGACAGGGCCATGGCGCCGAGGGCCTCGCGGTCGGCGGGGGCGCCGGGGGAGGCCCAGAAGTCCCTGACGGGGGCCCAGAAGCCGGCGCCGAAGCCCTCGGCGTAGGCGTTGCCGTTCTGGGTGACGACGGCGGCGACGGCGGCGGGGCGGGACAGGGCGAGGCGCAGGCCGGAGGGGGAGCCGTAGTCGAAGACGTAGATGGCGTAGCGGCGGAGGGCCAGGGCGTCGGCGAAGGCGGCGAGGGTGGCGGCCAGGGAGGCGAAGGTGTAGGCGTAGCGGCGGGCGGCGGGCACGGCGGTGAAGCCGAAGCCGGGCAGGTCCGGGGCGACGACGCGGTAGCCGCGCGAGGCGAGGAGGGGGATCAGGTTGCGGAACATGTGCGAGGAGGAGGGGAAGCCGTGCAGGAGGAGGACGGTGGGCGCGGTGGGCGCGGAGGGGCCGGCGGTGCGGTAGAAGATCGTGAGGCCGTCGGCCTCGACGGTGGAGACCTGGGTTGTCGTCGCCATCTTTGCGTATTGTGAGTCTGGCTACGGGGCTGGGGGTGCTGGTTGCTGTGATGGCTCAAATGGTGAGGCTGGCTATAGCTATGTTGTGCCTCTCGGTCTGCACGACGCACCCAGTCCTCAATGACGACTATTCGAGTGTCGCTTGATGATGATATCTCACGACATAGTGTCTGGGAGGCCATGGCCGTGATATATATACGAAATCTCACATTTCCATCTCGGTCTCTCTCAATCCTCCATCTCCATGTCATGTGGTTGGTGTTGTTCTCGTGTTGTAATGTACGCTTATGTCAACTGGAGATGATTACTCAACTTTTTGCGCAGATAGTTTCCAGTGGATTCAGGCACAGCTTGCGAGCAGCACGACGGCGAGCACGACAAGCAGCTAATGCAGTGGATCCAGGGGGAGAAACAGCCAGTCCTTCCGTGCTGCAGTAGGGCGCCTCCGCGCCCTTCGTTGCTGACCAAATGACGAGAAGACCCCGACAAACCCCGGTTCACAGCCGGCCTGCGCCCTTGTCGCAACGGCCTCCTCGCTCCTCGGACTTGGTCGTCCGCCCAGCCAGTCATCGTCGAGCTGCTGTCCCGAAAGGGAAATGCGTCTTTCACCCGCCCGACGGCCTCCCCATCTCAGGAGCGGACAAAGACATTACAAATTGACGACAGGGCATCCTCAGGCGTAGGAATAATCCTGAATTTACCACATGATCCGGTGATCGAATCGCTCACTTGACATTAAGCGTGATGTTGGCTCGGAAACAGCATTCCCACAAAATGTAACCAGTTCAATACCTACCTGTCCAGTTCTATGACCGAGTAGCTGAGTGCTCAAGATAGGCGTGGATGGCAGATTTCGGAACCTGGACGGGTTCCATCCAGCCATTGATGCAGTTAGAGCGGTCGCTCTCAATGTCACAAGGTCTGGGATGGTTCCACTAAGATTGGCGGCCATTTCACCATCATGACCTCCATCGCTGTCGCCCTACACCGAACGACATCCATTGGTCGACTAGGCGCAGGCTATGAGAGAATAGCCAGATGCAGCAGCACTGCATCCGCCTCGGATTCCTTTAGAGGCGCCTTGCACGGGTAGCTGGAAGTCTTCCGCGTGTCTCTCATCATGTTGCGGAACGTCATAGTAAGAGCACTCCGTCACATGTCGCTAGGTGAAGTGCCCAGGGGCGAGGCTGCTATGGTTTAGGTAGACCTCGAGCATCCTTTGGGAAGGCAAGTCGCTAAGGTCGCTAGTAACTTTGAGATGGCTTCAAATCGCGTGTAGTCAAATAAGCTTTCACTGAAGAGCCCATAAACTAGTGCCCATCCTTTGACAGAGGAAGGCAAAGGATGGGCACGGCGGGTTTCGTAGATTTCGTGTTAGATGGGTCGTCTCGCACATCCGTTCAGCGGTGTCCCACACTCCTATCCGGTCCTGTTCGATCTGTGTGAAAGTTAGAGTTTTCGAAGCAAGAACCACCATCAAGCAAGACTCCTCGGACTCGCGAGTCGAGCCCAACCTCCCGCCCAACATCACGACCCACCACCGCGGGCGCCCGCAACCAGATAACAGAAAAGTAAACTATAAGTGAGACATTCTACACACATTCGGGGGAAGTTTTACCGCTAGGACCTTAGTTTTCTTGCTGCACAATTGAGCCCACTAGTGAGAATTATGTTTGTCGTCGTGGTTCTACGATCCGCCGAGTCACGGAGACCCGTCTCTCAGGGGAAGGCTGCGGTGTCTCGTCGGGCACTACACTGCGGGCCTGCAATGCCAATTTATGTGGGAAAAGGCCGCTCCTTTGGACTACACCTGGGACCTAGTGTCTTACCTTGACTGGTGACACGCCTCCTCCCATGAAGGTTTGGTGGAAGTTCCAACAAGCTCGCAGCGTTGTCAGAAACAGCGGTGGTACAGCCCCGTCCGAGGCAGGAGGACCTCAAAGACAAGCTCTTTGTTAACGTATCCATGCGATTTAGCGAGGAACAGACAGTGGAGGAATGGGAACACATTCTGAAGAGAGGCTTCTTCAGCCGCGTTCTGGTCAATGGCCGTGCGGTAATCCGATCAAGGTTCGTGTCATGGCAAGGGAAAATGGTACGGCAGGTGTTGCATGGGCATAACATTGAGAAGCGGAATTTCATTTGTAGACTATAACGGTGATATCTGCGCCGCCTCGAGCGGTATTTTTTTGTCACTCCCTGCTTACCATTCCCGGTCCACTCACTGCATGTGAGCGGCATGCTGTCATGCTGCTCGTCATACTAGAAGTCCTCGCTTCCGCTACTCACTTCGAAAGTAGGCCGGAGCCGCTGCCGGGGCACTAGGTCCCTGACGGTTGAGGCGCGAACCAAGGGTAGGGCGGCTTGGAGGAGCGGAAGTGAGGACACGCTGGTCTTGGTAGGAGACAAGACAGTTGGAGACAACGGGATAGTAGATGACTCCAAACCTGTGAGGAGTTAGCTGCCTACTTGGCAAATGTATAGGTTCCGGCGCGACGTTTCACTTCGAGGGAGCTGCTTGCTGGTGGGGGATGAGAGGCTCACTGGCTGGGGTTCTGGTTGGCATAGGATCCGTTGCCGTAGCCGGGGGCGCAATATTGGTTCCGTTGTACAGGCGCCCGTGGTTGATTGATAACCTGCTGAGCTGCAACCTGCTGAGCTGCGACCCGCTGAGCTGCGACCCGCTGAGCTGCAACCTGGACTGCAACCTTTTGAGCAGCAACCTGCTGAGCTGCAACCTGGACTGCAAGCTTTTGAGCAGCAACCTGCTGAGCAGCGACCTGCTGAGCTGCGACCCGCTGAGCTACAACCTGCTGGGTTGCAAACTGGTGAGGTACCTGCTGTTGATGGACAGCCTGGGGAATCGCTTGGGGAGATGCCCGCAGTTGATGGGCATTCAGGGCTCTGTAGACACGGACCAGGGCTTCACGGACACCGATGAACTCCTGTCGGACAGCCTGGGCTTCACGATAACCAAGGGCTCGACGGGCAACAGCCAGTTCTTTGAAGACCTTGGCCAGAGCTTGTTTAGGATCAGCTTGGGCGTGTTGGGGGAGGGAAGGACGGTGTGCCGAGCCTCGGGTGCTTTGGAGGGAGGATCCGTGCTTGACAACCTTGTTGTCGGACATTGTGAAGATGGATGAAGTTGGTCTAGTCGTGCGCTGTGGTTGGTGTATGGGCTGAGATACCCGCTGATACGAGAATGAGGGTCTTTATGGAAGGTTGTTCGAGACAGAAGATCTTGCGAACGAGACGGGGACGGGGGGGGAGACAGATATAAGTCGAAAGGGAAGGTGAGATAGGTAAAGTGCTTCGGGCTTGCTTCTCGACTGCCAAGCGGGTGGCCATAAGGTTTTCCGCCAAGCGCAAAGTGCTACCAACACCAGAAGAGGAGACCAAGAAGCATCCAACAAAAGGTGAGGTTGTTGTACAGATGACGGCTCAGGACCGGAGGCCCTTGACCCCCAAGGCGGAGACATACCTATGACAAAGCAAAGAAAGCATCGTCTCACTGAACTAGCAACAGAGTAGTTGCTTCCTCTTCGTAGGGGGGTGCAACCAGCGTATTAAGTTTGGTTGTCGGCAGGTTGGTGGCTTTTCACCGCGAAGAAGCACGACCGAGTCCATAGAGAACCATGTTCTGAGTGAACTCTAATGTGGGCCCCCTCGCATCCGTGTTGATGACAAGGTTATTGCAAGGCGGTTATTCATGAAGACGAGACGATGGATTTGAGATCTGCGGCCTGACCGTCAAGCGGTGCTAGAGACGCCACGGACTGGGAACGGAGGATCGGTCTATTCCTTCTATGGTCACTGGTCTATCGCTTCACAAATGCAGACCGCAGCACGCATATGCTGCTAGATTAATTACCGGTTTTGGCCTCCTCAGCCTCGTCCTCCAGACCATTCTCGGCCAGGTACTTCTCAGCATCGAGAGCCGCCATGCAACCAGACCCTGAAGATATGTTAATCCGTGGTCAGACAAGGCAAGGTGGCAACGGTGACACGTACCTGCGCTGGTTATAGCCTGTCTGTACCTCTTGTCCTGCACATCTCCCGCCGCAAACACACCCTCCACGCTCGTCTGGGGCGTGCCGGGCTTAGTGACAATATAACCATCCTCGTCCGTCTCGAGCTGGCCCTTGACGAGCTGCGTCGCCGGGTCGTGGCCGACGGCGTAGAACAGACCATTGGCCTCCAGGGTCTCCACCTCGCCGGTCTTGACGTTCTTGACGACCATGTGGCTCATGAGGCCCTTCTCGTCGCCCTTGATCTCCACGCCTACATTGTTGAAGCGCACCGTGATCTTCTTGTTGCTAAGCAGCCGTTTGGCCATGATGTTGCTGGCTCGCAGGTAGTCCTTCCGCACCAACACCGTCACGTGGCTGCCGTACTTGGTGAGGAACATGGCCTCCTCGGCGGCCGAGTCGCCTCCGCCGATGACGACCAGGGGCTTGTTCCGGAAGATGGGTACGGCGCCGTCACAGACAGCACACGCCGAGACGCCGTTCTGCCAGTACTTCTCCTCGCCCGGGAGGCCCAGCCGCCGCGCCGAGGCGCCGGTCGCGATGATGACGGAGTCGGCGGTGTGAATCTCATCAGGTGACCACTCGGTCGCGTACTTGAAGGGCCGCGATGAGAGGTCGAGGGTGGCCACGGTCTCGGAGATAATGGTGGTGCCGAACCGCTCGGACTGCGCGCGCATCTTATCCATGAGCTCGCCGCCCATGATGGCCTCAGGGAAACCGGGGAAGTTCTCGATCTCGGTTGTCGTCGTCAACTGTCCGCCGGCGGCGGTGCCGTTGGCCATGAAGCCCTCGTAGAGCACGGGCTTCAAATTCGCCCGCGCCAGGTAGATCGCGGCCGTGTGGGCAGCGGGCCCGGAGCCGATGACTGCGGTCTCGTGTCAGCGAGCAGCCAGACAGAAGGATTGGAGTCAGAGTCAGGGGCCCACATACCGACTACCTTGGTGTGCATCTTTCTGGCTCCTATACTGTGAAATTCACTCGAGCTCCAAGTATTACTCTTGATTCCAGCGGCAGCTATCGCAGCAACGGAGAGTCCACTGGCGCTGGAGCGTAGAGTACGGGAGAAAAGTCGCGAAAACAGCTTGACGGTTGGGATCGGAAACCTTGATGGCGGGGTTATGGTTATATACAGGGAGGAAGGATTGCGATAGAATCTCCAGTTGCCGAAGCCAAGAGGCAAGATTCGCCGGTCCTTGATTCCAAATGGGGCCGTTTTAGCTGCGTTCGATAAAGCGTGCAGATTTCTAAGCGCGGGAACTGCTTCTGGGGCTTCCAAATTTTGTCTGTTGTCGTTGATTCCAAAGAGGTACGGGTCCCTCCCTGCCCCGCCGGCATCGGCGCGGAGAATCCTACGCAACATATCTGACGCGACCGATAAGATTGATTACGTGTGCGCGGCGATAACGAAAGTTAAGTCAGCAACCCGAACCCTGGCGAGCTCGCGCCTCGTCGAAAGCTTTCATTGTTTCGACGCAGACTCGTGACCTCTCTGGCAGTATCTCAAATCCACCACCACCTATTACGGAGTACTGCAAGGGGTTTCGAAGACGACAGAAGGCGGCCGAAAATCTCTCTGCATCTCAGTCGACCTGGTACAAAAACAATCAGCCCCACAGACAACAGCCTGGGAGCGCACCAACCTACACCCGCCAGAATGGCGACCGCAACAGCGCAGCCAGCGCTGCTCGCGCAGCAGATGCTCTCCCACGAGGCCCCGCGACCCACCTTCTCCTTCACGCCCTTCCTCCAGACGACCTATCACCACGGTCTGCCCCCCGACCGGCCGATATGCAAGGCCTACAGCGCCGGCCACTGCCCGCTCGGCACGCGCTGCCCGGAGCGGCACGTCTCCAGCACCAGCAGCACCCGGCAGGAGGGCGGCGGCATGCCGTTCGGCTCGATGGTGTGCAAGCACTGGCTGCGGGGCCTGTGCAAGAAGGGCGAGAGCTGCGAGTTCCTGCACGAGTACAACCTGCGCAAGATGCCCGAGTGCAACTTCTTCGTGCGCAACGGCTACTGCTCCAACGGCGACGAGTGCCTGTACCTGCACATCGACCCCCAGAGCAAGCTGCCGCCCTGCCCCCACTACGACATGGGCTTCTGCCCCCTCGGCCCGCGCTGCGCCAAGAAGCACGTCCGCAGGCGGCTGTGCCCCTACTACCTCGCCGGTTTCTGCCCCGACGGCAAGGCCTGCAAGGAGGGCGCGCACCCGCGCTGGGAGAAGGATTTGGAAAAGCCGACCGTCAAGGTGGAGAAGAAGGAAGAGGAGGAGCCGCCGAAGCGAGAGCACCCGGATGATGAGGATGAGGGCATGATACGCGAAGGTGGTAGGGGAGAGAGAGACAGAGGTTATGACAACCGTGGAGGCCATAAGGATAGGTTCGGCGGTGGCGGACGGGGAGGTAGATGGAGAGGGAAGGCAGGAGGAGGCGGAGGTCACAAGTTTAGAGGGAGGCATTAGTGGCTGCTGGTAGAGCTGAGGCTCCCTTCATAGCAGTTGACGAGGCACGTCGGCTCCCGGGATGAATGTTGTATAATTAGGAGTTTGATACAGAGGCAATGATACCACAGACAGGGAATTAACCCTTTTGACACCTGGAGAGAGTTGTTCATTATGCTTCATCTATGGAGTCGTGATATGTCTACAGATCGAGAGGCGTGCCATTGAACACCCCTCAGGTCGAGAGTCCAATGCCTCATGTCTCTTTCCAAACATTTGAGTCAGGCTGGTCGGTACGCACCGCAACATACTCCGAGCCCTCGCCATTCTCGCTGCCCGACCGCGGGCTATTGTAGGAGCTGGACTGCCACGCGGACAGCTCATCCACGTTCCTGATGCCCATCATCCACGCCACCATCCCGCGTGGGACCCACCTGCCCACAAAGCCGTACAGATTTGCGCCGAGCCCGACCCTCACGGTACCCCTTTTGATGGATCCGTCGAGCACATCGAAGACAGCGTTGTGCAACTCGCGGAGGGAGCTACCGCGCATACCCCTTATTCTCCCAGCGGAGATTGCAGACGTCGACTGATTGACAAAGTTCCGGCCGTATGCATGACGCGCCGCATCCGGCCACGTCAAAGTCTCGACGTGGTCGGCGCTCTGGAGGAGGCCGGCCGGGTTGGTAGCGCTCCTCATGTTTGCGGGAGTGAAGCCCGCGAAGTCGAAGGTGCCGAGCTGGATGTGAGTTACCGGAATAGCCAGGGGCCGGAGTTCCGCCGTCAGGACCTCAGTGAAGGCGGAAAGTGCCGAGCAGACCGTCGCTTCCGGGGCGTGGAATGGTGGGTTGATTGACGATATGACGGAAGGGGTGAAAACGAGGACTTTCGGGGTTGTCTTCTCTCCTGCCGGGTTAAGTCGGACGGTAAGGAGTGGAAGAAAGGCCTGTATAGTCAGGATAGGATGGAGGAGATGTGTGTTGAAGAGGTCGGCAAAACTCGAGGGAGGTATAGTAGCAATGGGCGACGTCTGGTAGCTAAGAGATGGGATGAGGATTACTCCCTTGAGCGAGAGGTAGTTCGTCTTCGCCCTGGGAACTGCGGCATGTGGTGACTGGAGATAGAGTGCGAACTGCTCAATCGAGGTGCCTGCGCTCGGGGGCTGTCTCTTGTTAGCTAGGCCATGGATGAGACCCTCAATAGGTACTTACGTCGGTGATGTCGATAGGGAGCGGCCGGATGTCGGGCCTCGCCAGATTTTGAACCATAACCTCATCCTCGACGCTGTTGCAGACGATGAAGATGATGAAGCCTCTCCTCTCCATGTCCAGGGACAGCGACCGCGTCAAAGGCAAGCTGGGCGACCCTGCGATGACAACTACCTCCAGCCTCCCTCCATTCTTTGCTCGCTTCGCTCGGCGCGCCTTTCGGCAGAACTTGCTTTTCTTATAGGTCTTGTAAACCACAACGCCGGTGGTGAAGACAATGACCCCCGTCAGGATCTTATGCCGGGTTACCCAGCCCTCCACCTTCTCATACAACGATGCAGGCACCGCGACGACTTTAGGCGGGGGCGGCGGGGGCAGATTCGGGCGGATAGAGTCTGGAATCCATTGCGAAGATGAAAGCGACTCTCTTATCTGGCCGGCGAGTTTGTCGACGTGCTTGTCGATGTAATCGGCGACATCACCGGAGTACCGTTTGAGATCGGTCGGTATCGACGATAACTGCCGCGCTGCGGTTAGCCACGAGTTTCTCGTGAAAGCGGCATACCAGTGACGGATCTTACAATATCCAGAAACTGTTGGTCATCGGCAGACATCTTCAGCCGCTGAAACGATGAATCCCGAGGTGTCCCTGATGGTTCTCCGAAGGTGAGGTTGCCGGAAGCACAAAGAAAGGCACATGCAAAGCCGTGGTCCCCTGTCAGAGTTATCACTGGCTCCTTCTCCACTTCTTAGGCGGCTGTGGGGTAAACGTCATTTTCGCGACCGGTAGAAGCAGCTGCTGCAGGGATGGTGCTGCGGTTTAGTCTGATTGGCTACACTCTGCCAAAGTAAACAGCTGAGCGCAGCATGACTGACGGTTGTCCTGTACATTTCTTCAGATTCCAATCTTACGCCGTGTTTTTGAGTATCAGAGGGCCGTTCTCCATATACAGCACCAAATTCGTTGATCTCACAACTTGCGCGCCTTGACCCTCAGGCGGACATAGCTAAACATGTAGCCGCCTCCCGGCTTGGCACAGACGACCTCGAGGACATCGACCACCTCTTTGATGCACTGCTCCCTCTCGCTCTCGGGAACGGCCTCGAACCATTTCTTGCCCATCAACCTGACCCAACCGTTCACACCTCCAGCGTCGGCCGTCGTTGGCCGCCACTCGCGCTCTATCTTCTCAACCTTCCATCCGCCCAACTGCTGTTCTAGCATATGGGTAACCCAGTCCTCGTCCATGAAGAACCATGGGTTGATCTCCTTAGCCTTGTCAACGCCGATACGCCGGCCTACGCCCGACAACAGGCCGGCGACCATCTCTGAGACGTTGCCGAGCCCACCGGTCTCGAAGACGAAAGTACCGCCGGGGGCAAGTGCCTCACGGACGCCTTTGAAGAAGCCTTCACGCTTCTCCGGAGGCCGCAGGATCCAGTGCATGGCCGCGTTGGAGAAGGCCTTTGTGAACTCTTGTTTCTGCAACTCCGGCTTGGCGATCAGGTCCAGAGCATCAAAGACTAAGGTTCGGTCAGTAATCGTGTAACTATTGCCGGCCGGCCTGGCCTTGGATTAGGCTATGTTTGCTTCCTGACCTTCGAAGGTGCAGAAGTCTACTCCAATCTTCTTGTGGGCTTCCTTGGCCGCTTCAATCATGGAAGGGGAGCTGTCCTGGCCGTGCAGCCTGCCCTTGCCCTGGCCGAGCACCTTGGCTATTTCTAAATCGAGGACTCCATCTTTGCGCTGTCAGTTTCTTTCTTGCAAGTCATATGGGGAGACCCTGGCTTCCGCTTACCGCCGCAGCCGATATCGAGAATCACGTCGTCCTTCTGGGGATCCAACCATTGCATGACCTTTGTGGCCAGCTTGGGAACAAAGGAGGCTGCATGTTGATACGCCTACACAAGGGAGTGTTCTGTCAGACAAGGCACAATGCAGGCGACTAGCTCAGAAGCCTACCTCAGAGGACCAGTGGTCTTCGGTTTTAGACGCCATGGCTGCTTGCTCGATGTCGGATGAGAGCACAATCGAAGAACAAGATAAATAGAAAGTACCTCTGGGCTTCTAATGCGCTGACACCCTTCATATATGTTTTCCTCCTATTTCAACCCCGCAAAGAGATTGATGAAGTTGGAGGCTCATTGAGTCCTCCTGGTTGGAGATCCGTCAACTCTAGCGCCGATTTCGGAGGTCCGATCTTTGATGTTCAGTTCTTCATATCCACGAAGAAGCGTTCACAGACCAGCTTCAGACGCTTATAGACAATTGGGTCTTTTGAGTGGTGTTGGTTGCTACTATGTAACTTGTGGATTACATCGTGGGAAGGTAATGGGCTGTCTCTAAAGCGCTGTTTGGCGGAGGGCCGTAACGGCCACCACAGCATCGTCATCCGTCTTGTTATCTGAAAGAATAACTCTAGTATGCCTTCCAAGTGGCTGGGCACAGATCTCGAGTCAAGTCATTATCGGTTACAGCGTTGATAGCGGATAGAGGTTGTCTCCATGACACAAAGTCCAATTGGTGAGACTTACATCTGATGCAACCATTCTTCACGCAATATTTAGTAATAGAATAGCCTTCACCATCGAGATGCGTCAAACGCGGTGCTGCATTCAGTCAATACTAAGTAGCTGGTACTTTTGGTCTCCTAGACCATCGTCTAGTCTCTTCATGATGGCGAGGATCTTCTCCTCTTCCAGACGGCGACCGACAACTTGCACGCCGACTGGAAGCCCATGCATGGCGTCGGCATCATACAACTTGTACGCCCCGTGAGCTACACCGTTCAGCTTCTTGATGTTGAAGCCTGCCGGGAGTTGATCGAGATCTTTGTCGACATGCGTCACGGGTACAACTCCGGCAGTATAATCAAGCTATCACTGTCAGTAGTGCACAAGATGACTGCAGAAGCCTGCTTACCAAGTTGAAGAGGAAGGTATAGCCACAGCTGCTAACAGCGTCCTTCATACCACCGTGCGGCACCGCGGGAGTCGCATTTGGAGGTGCAAGAATGAAATCTAGCTCTTCCTTATTCCACCACTCGAACCACTCCGCCCGGTACGTCTCCCTCTCCATAACGAGCTTCCAGTTTTCGAACGCGCTCTTCGCGTGCCAATCCCGCACAAGCCCGGCCCATATATCATCCCGGCGGACGTATTTCACCCACAAGTAGTAGATGTACTTGAGCGGCCGAGGCAACCTCATGAGAAAGCTCAGCTGATCGGCACCAGGGTCCTGCCACTCACCGGTCCGCATGAACGACCTGAAAGTCTTGCAGCCATCGGCGTTCAACAACAGCGAGGCGATCCGCAGAGCGCGGTACATGTCGGGCGGGCTTATCTCGACGATTTCATGATCGTCCTTCCTGAAAGCCGCCTCCGCGATCTCTAGGGCTCTCCGGCACGCCGGACTGGGGTCCACCACTCCGTCTGTCCTCAGCACACCGACACGGAGCTTCTTCTTCTCTGCGTACTCCGCCTCCATCTCCGGTCGCCACGCCAGCGGATGCGCGCCGTAGTCATACTTCCACGGTTGCATCCCGATCACAGCGCTCGTGAAGTACGTGAGGTCGTTAAGCGTCCTCGCCATGGGGCTGCACACGCTCATGACGCCCTCCTGCCCGGGGATGCTCGCGCACACACCGTACCTGGGCCAGCGGCCCGTCGAGCACCGTAGGCTGTAGCAGCCGGAGAAGTGCGCGGGCGCGCGCACGCTGCCGGCTACGTCGCTGCCGATGCCGATGCGCCCGCCGAGCGCCAGCAGCGCGGCCTCGCCGCCCGTGGAGCCGCCGGGCGAGGAGGCGGCGTTGTGCGGGTTGGTGCAGCGGCCCCAGACGTCGTTGGTGGACTCGAAAGACAGCAGCGTGATGGGCAGGTTCGTCTTCACGTAGGGCACGGCACCGGCGTCCTTGAGCAGCCGGACCATGCCGCCGTCGCGGGCGGGCGCGTTACCGACGAAGCTGCTGTAGCCGACGGTGGCGTCGTAGCCGCCCACGACGATGGAGTCCTTGAGGCTGACGGGGATCCCGGCGAGCGGGCCCTCGAGGTTGACGGAGCCGTCCTGCAGCCAGGTCTCGGCGGAGGAGAGCATCACCTCGGTCAGGCAGTTGGTCTTCTCGTGCGCGCGGAAGGCCACCTTGCCGTAGGTGCGGAGAATGTCCGCCGGCTGGAGGAAGCCCTTGTGCACGCCCTGGACGAGATCCTCGATGGCCGCGTCCACGGTCTCGTGGTCTGAGGCCGTGAGCGGGGCATGGTAGGCGGTCAGGGAGGCGATGCGCTCTGCTCGCTGGGCCTGCTTGAATTGGCTGCGGAAAGGTGTAAGCCAAGCTTCTATTTCCTCATCTCTTACGGCTCTGTGGGGGATCTTACCAGTCCCTGCGATGCTGGAAGTAATCGAGGGAGAAAACCATCTTGCCTTCCTGATTCTGCGAGGTCCCTCAAGTCGAGACCACAGTTGGAAGTTACTATTCCAATCTCATGCACGCATTTAGAAAGGCTGGGGAGCGGCTTCTCTTTGTATCGGATCCCCGTCCCTCTTGCCCATCCGCGGTGAGGAGGGGGGACCGAGACGGTGTTCCCCGCACCAACAAGGTCCCCCCTATCTCCAACTAAGGAGGCTCGATAGCGATCACTGTTCGTTTCCTCCGTCCCTATCTACCAACCAGATTCCAGCCTTCGCTTCTGCCCACCGCCGCCACGTCCAAGCCCCCTCCAGTTACCGTCCGTTACCGTACAAGCACTTTTTGCACTACCCAGAAACAGCCTCGCTTCTCGGTCTTCCTAGGCTCTCTCTCGCTTATGCGAATATAGAGCGCTGGCGGCCTAGAAAGGACGACTCTTGCCTGGCCAACCCCGTACCAAGCAAAGATGCCGGCGGGCCGGCGCTCACCCAGCGGCTCTTGACTGCCGGCGGCCGGGAGAGGGTCCGCTCCTGCTACGAGCAAGCCCTTTGCCTTCCTACCCATATCCCTCTCTACCTTATCTCTTTGACTTCAAATGCAAATTGGCTTTTCAAACGAGCAGTGGCCCTTGGTGTTTACGTAACATCTTCTTCCGGTGAGGGAGCCGTACTGGGCAGGTCGCGCCTGCCGATACAGTTATGCCGCTTGCAACCGGCCGCCGCTGAAGCGAGCGCGACTCGCCCGCGTCCGGAGAGAAACCGCTGGCGCCTTCCGTATCGGACCTCCCACGGAACAGCGGTACGGATCACATCCAAGATTACGACCAATCCTCGGCCTTCTTACTTTTTTGGACTCGACGTCAACACTCCTCCCACTCGTTACTGCTACTGCGGAATCAGTATGCTGTCGATGTCGAAGCTGCCCACAGCGCTGTCTTGAGATATGAGCGCCACTCACCCAACCCGAATATGGGAGACAACGTGCGGTCCTACGCTGATCGGATGTCGCCAGGGCCATGAGCGAAGGAGAATATCATCTCGGTGTACGGCGAGTGACGCACGGTCCTGGATTATGAGTGCGGCATGCGGATGTTGAACGAGCGCTTAGCTGCGGTCTCTATCCACAATCCAGTATGGTCACGACAGACACAAGGTGCGCCGAGGCCAGGAAGAGACCGCTGAATTACGTCAACTTGTAGTATCAGTCTTGTTCAGCGGATCGAACAAGTCTCGCGCGCTATTCGGCTGTGCCCGAGTAGCACCTCCCACGCATGGCCACGCCAGAGAGGGCAGGGAGAACGGTGGACGAGGCTGCTTGTGCGACACCGCTCCTCAGGTCCCGCACCGCTTGGAGCAAGGCCACATGGCTGCGCTGGGAGGCTGCAGATGCTCTCCTCTCGTCCTGAACAGGGCAGGACCTGTTGGTGCTTTCTGAAGCGACGCTCCGTCTCTGCCGTCTTTTTCACGCCCAGAGAGCGCGGCTCCTGCGACATCTCGTCTTGAGATTTACGCCGGCTGACAAGCGTCGTCAGAGAGTTATTCTCGTAGAAACGCCTGCTAGGGGGAAGAAATAAGGTGACGTTCGGTTCCCATTTGCGTGTATCCTGCAGTTGCTGATTTTCCTCGACAGTTTCGGCGTTGTGTTCCTCTCGCTTCAGCCTCGGGAAGTTAGCAGCGAGACTGCGTAAGAAGGCATGGAGTAAACCGGCACAGCGAAGTTTCGAATTCTCAAGGTGAGGTGTCATTACTCTGCGCATACCGATAGCGTACCATGATCAATTCCAGGTGAACAAGTCGTTCTGACAGAATACAGGGATACGTACAGCACAGAGACGGTGCTATCCAAGAGTGGGCATGAATTTGTCGAAGCTCATCCAGTCGTCACTGTGAGCCGATTTCTGAAAGGGACGACGAGCAGGACGGCGAGAGCTCTGGGAGACAGGCCAAGGTGAACTCAGGGTGAGTCGAAAGTCATGTCCAATCGAAGTTGCTCAGATCTGTCGCGTGGTGCTATGCCATCCTGCACTCACCTCGGCCTTGCTTCGTTGGCCTCAGACATACTCTTCACTCTTTGCCTGTGGCTATTTGGTCTTCGTCTTCAGATCATCCCGCTCGCACTCTCAGTTCCTTCCCGATCGACATCCCAACCCATTCTCGGTCCACAAGCCGTTTCTACTATTCCGCGAGTTCCGTGCAACAACCTCAGGTCCCCCAGACTAAAACCTCCAGTCTGTGTGGATCAACTGCTGCCGAAACCTGATCCTGAAGTGCTTTACCCCAGCTTCGCGGGAAATCGCCGTCTTTAGCGCATGACAATCTAGCCTCGAACACCAGTCGCAGCCTCTATCTCAGCTCAGATCCCGTCACGCCCACCGTATACTATTCTGCAAAATGAGTAGCCTCGTGGATCCCAAGGCACCTCTGAAGGGCTTTTGTCCTTCCTGCATCATAGAGACAAACCTTTTCTCGTGTTGTACATGCGAGGGTATGGCATACTGCTCTGTAGAGTGTCAGGAGGCCGACCAACCCGTCCATGCGCTGTTGTGCGCCGCTCTCATGAACTTCAATGAGTCCACTAGACCGTCTAAGCTTCATCGCCGAGCGATTCTCTTCCGTGAGGACGGCGAACTTCAGTTTATCTGGTTGGTGGTCACTGAGGACTACCACTTTGAACTTGCCCCTATCTTTGGTGACAAGCTCGTTGAGGGCCACCTTTGTAGCGAGGACACTGCTCAACTGGGCGCTCATCTCAGCACCCAAGATATCACGCTGTTCGCCTGCAGCGATAGCATTGATGAGGTTGCTAATGAGTCTATCAAGAGACTCGGAGACCCGAGTCTTGCATTCGACTGCCGTGGTCCACTCCTGGCTATCGGCGACGATGGCGACCTGACCATGAATGATTTCCGGGCCGTCGTTGACTGGCTCCAGTGCTACCCTTTCAACACTGCTCTCCTGGACCCAGCCCGCTTCGGGGGAAAGAAGTACCACGGCGTCATTTCAACTACATCAGCTACTGTTGATGGGTTCCAGGTCCCGAGCCTCGTCCCGGTTCAGTTCAGCCAATCCATGATTCTGAGCATGTCTATCAACTGCAAGACGATCACTCTCCTGAAAAATCTTCTGCCGCTCTGCTATGTCTACAGAGTCCAGACAGGCGAGGGCAAGAATGTCTTCCAGCAATTTCGTCTGCATGATCTGGAGCACCGCCTAACCCGGGACGGCCACATCCATCGTTCCTGGTGGTCTGACTGCACTGTGGAGGCGACTACCCCTGGCAGCATGATCTACTTCCGCAAGGATTGGAAGGCTCTTCTTCCAGAGCATCTCGAGATGCTCGAATCTTTCGTGCTCATGAAGCTTGCGGGCGCGCACCTGGCTTGCGACGGCGAATACGTGGACAAGGACCGTCTTGCTAGCATGCTCACCACGGAGGCCTTCGACGAGTATTGGACTGCCAAGAATCCCGGCGAGGACGATGCTAGCAAGTCCCCTCTGAAGATGTGAGGAATCGGTGGAGCTGGAGAATCTGTTGCTGTTTGCTATGAGATCCAATGATTACCTCGACGCTGTACAGCATGGCTGGGGAGATTCGTAAGGTTTAAGTTGCTAGAAGTGGATGATAGCAGATAACAGTCACGACAAAACGATGGACACAATAGAATGAGAACTTGAAGACTTTGATAACTTTCCCTCATGAGATGTGCACGCCCTTGGTATGAGAATACCAGACTAGGCGTATGCAGTGGTAGAAGCATTCATGAGCACCCTATAATATCGACTCTCTAGAAACCTCTGCCTGCGGTATCTAGTCTGCCGATGCTTCAGGGACCCAAAACCATCACCATAGTCCACCCTTCAATAGCAATTCCATGTACCCTTGTAGACCTTGGCCGCATCAACACACCTTTCGACCGGCAAACCGTATCAATCTCCACTCGAAAAGCCATCCCCAGAAGCACTGTAGCCAAGGCCTAACCCGTATAGGTGAAGAAGAAGTTGGCAAGAGCCGGCCAGTCCAGCATGGTGATGTCCTCCTCGCCATGGATGCAGATGTATCCGCGCCACTGGTACGGCACGCGTCTCTGCGTAGCGAGCGCCGCCACGACGGGGTTGATGATGCTCCAGGGTTCCTCGAAGAAGACGATCTCGAGGAGGTGGCCGCGGCCGCTCGTGACGCGGAAGGTCCTGCGCACGGCGAAGACGGACCCCTGGAGCTGGGCGTGGTAGTCGCTGAAGACGACGTCGGCGGGGATGTAGCGCCACAGCGGGCTGAGGCTGTCGACGAGCTTGGGCAGGCACAGGATGCGGCGGGAGGGGCAGGCGAACTTGCGCGAGGAGTGGTAGGCGGCGCTGCGCTTGCTGCCGCAGACGATGCCGTGGACGCCCTGGTCGGCGAACATGCAGGCAGCGGAGCAGTAGGGCATCTCCCAGCACGTGGGGCAGACGGCGCGGGCAGAACCGTGGTCGTGCTGGGGGTGGCAGAGGGGGCACGGGCAGTTGGTCGTGCAGACACTTGGTCCGGCGGGCTGAACGTCGCTCTCTGGGGATACACATCATCAGCGATGGGCCCTTTCAAGAGGGTCAAACTGTGGGTTGCGCGGCATTTTCGGACTCACCATTGTCATTGTTCTGGGGACCGAGTCCGTCGTTGATATGGCTCATCCAGTCCTCGATCTTAATAATCTTCTCGTACCTAACGCGGGATGTTAGAGAGACATTCCAAGGAATGTATGCATCCGCCGGGGCCTCTTCAGGCTTACAAGTCCGGAGTGTGACCGCGATCAGGCAGATCGATGCCGCAGTTGCTCTCTGAATTGTCCAGATCGTCGCCAGACTCAGGCTCAAGCTCCTCGGTTTCCTCGCCGGGCTGAAGCTTGTCCGTCGAGGTGAACTCGATAGAGGACGAATCCGACGAATCTAACTCCATCTTGCCAAAGACTAGTTTTGTTCACGTCTGGTAGAACATTTACCGCGTTTAGGATAGAGAAGCTGTCCTCCAGTGAGCCTTAGGCGTTGAGAGATGGAGTTGTGCCGTCACTTCGAGGTGTCAGCCCCGTTGAGGCAAAGTGAGGATCAGAATCGCGGGCTTCAGACATTGTACTTACAAAGAAACGGAGTTCCAGACTCGAAGCTACTGCAAGGAACAGAGAGGCCCAGTGTTGCTGTTGTCTTCGTGTCCCGCGAGCTGCGGCAGGCCTCGAGTTGAGAGATCTCAGCGAAAATGGGGCGTTCAAGGGAAGAAAACCTCAGCTGGCGGAAGCAGAGAGGTAAACAAAGGTTGAGCCTGGGTAGCTTCTTCTGTGGGAGGATACTTGAGAGGTCTAAGCGGGTCTCATGGCTGGCTCTACCAGGCTATGACATCGCTGTGCGAGCGGACGAGGATGGAAGCAGCAACAGGGGGCGAGGGGGTCCCTCGCCGGTTCATGTCCGGTGTCCGAGCTTCACCATACTGGAAGAGGAGCTCTGCCGGAAGAATGAAGAAGAGCAAGCCGGAGTGAGTTGTTGTCACCATGTGCTGTGTTCTTTGCCGCCCCTGGTTGTTGATAGTCGAAGGAGATCTATCGAACAGCCAGTGGTGGGTAAATTGAGAAACCTTTTCTAATGCTAGTCGGTATTTACAATGTCCAGCAGCTTATAGTTCTAACATGATAGAGTTGGAGATTCGTGGTGGAAAAGAAGTTGCGTGAAGGGTGTGAATAGGGGCCGATGACTATGTGGATGACCAGGGTCCGAGAGACCTCCCACAAACCCATAACTGTATGAAGCATAGAACAGACTGGTGATGATATGGAAACTTATCGCAGGTGAGCACTGAAAATACAATAAAGAAGGAAAACAGTCGGCGGAAATATCCAAGTACACATGAGTGATCATTGTTAACACACCTTACGGAGCTGGAACATTTTTCATTCGAGACGAGTACGCGAGCATGTGAACTTACTGAGTCCTGAACTTGATAGTCATGATATTGGGGTTGACACCGAATTGTGACCCTCTTATACAAGATAAGCTGAAGACTCCTTGTTTCAATGATGGCAATCGGACGGCTCAACGAAAGTCATGCCTAAGAGTAATAGAGTTATAGGCCAAACAACAAAGGCTCTTACGCCAATCCCTTTCACGGGAAACGCCGCCGTTACTTGCCCCTAACCGAAAGCAAGAGTGGTAAATGGGTGGGACTTTCTTGGGCAAGTTATTTGTTGAAGTTGCTGAGAATTTCACGAAACTCCTCGCGCCGTTAGGCAGAGACATGGCTTCATCCAGACTCTCCGCCCACCGACCGAGTTTGTTCATTGCTGATGACAAATTTAAACATACCTAACAAACTGCAGATAAGCACAAGTATGAGTCGTTCGAAAAGCAAGCAGGATCTAAATGGACTCTTTCCATGGCCTTATGTCCAGACTTAAGTTTCGTTGGGACCGGCGTGAGCTTCACGTACAGCGGTCGCTTCTCATAGAGGAGAAAGACACGCATCTTATTCCAGCCCAGCGCATCAGGGAGCAGTTCCATGTCAAAGCTATAGACCAGACGCGCAAGAATGAGTCTCGTCTCCATGTACGCCAGACTCCGTCCGATGCAGCCCCGCGGTCCGAGATTGAACGGCTGGAAGACTTCCTTGTTGTCCCCTGCGTACTCCTTGTCGCCGTCCAACCAGCGCTCAGGGACGAACAACCACGGGTCTCTGAAATTGCTGCTAGAGTGGTAGGCGGCCCAGTGCGGAACCTGCAAGTTTGTTCCAGCAGGGACGTACTTCCCATTGACGTGAGCGCCTCCCGCAGGGACCATCCGGTTGATGCCCGCCGGGAGGGGAGGATGGATGCGCAGGGCCTCGTTGATGACTGCTAGTATGTATGGGAGCTTGGACACCGTAGCGAACTTGATGTCAGCCTCGGAATCGAACCTGGTGCGAATCTCCTTTTGAAGCTTGTCCATAGCATGGGGTGTTCGTAGAAGATAATAGACAGTCACTGCGAGAAGAGTCGCAGACGTTTCCGAGCCCGCCATAACTAGGATCTGGCTGTCAGCATACAGCTCCGCCTTCGAAAGGCCTGCGGTCTTCTCTCGATGGTCCAGGATGGCATCTACAAAGTCTGGTCTGCTCGGCCCTCGCGACACACGCCTATCAACCTTGGCTTTGGTAGATTCGACATGACTGAGGGCTTCCCGCTTAATGTATCTCGGGACGAGCATCTCAATTACGTGTCCCGCGGCACCCATAGTATTGATGATTTGTCCGTACATCATCATGTTGAGTCTCGAGAAGATGAAGTGAATCCAGGGGTGCAGCTCCGATTCTTGCAGGCAACCGAATGGCTCTCCAAAAGTAAGGTCCCCGATGATGTCGAAGGTCGTATAGTTGAACCACGCCCACATGTCGACTTTCTGGCCGGCCAATTCTCGCATACGCTGCATGAGGAGGTCGACATACACTGTGATGATGGGCTCTTGATCTTTGAGCGACTTGTCAGAGAAAGCAGGGGCGAGGAGCTTGCGGTGTCGTGCATGTGCGTCGTGGTCGACTAGCCACAGCAGGCCAAAGGCGCCGAAGAACTCTCTCTCTTTAGCTCCATAAATGGGATTCGGAGGCAGAGGGCGCAAGCCACCGCGGTTTCCGTGGATGTCCCTCTGAGCCTCGGCGGTAATGTAGCTGAGTTCGTCAGGGGCTATTCGGACTACGGAGCCATATGCCTCGTGGAGCTCAAGGACATTCTCATGTATGGTGCCTTTCAGTTGATGAAGGATTTTCGGCAAATCCAAGCCCGAGTTGAGGAGGGGGCCCGGGTATCCGGAGAGAGGATGCAGGAACACGTTGTAGAAGAACCCATAGAGGACTCGAAGAAGAACCTATTTGCGGATTGGGCGTCAGTAATAAGAACGACCAAATGGAATAGAGAATAGAAGAAAAACGAGGCTGTCTGAGGAAAGCATGAGTTGAAGAACAGAAGAATCTGGCCGCTCACTAGTACCAGTGTCGCAATGATCACATTCTGCCACGTCAGGCGTTGAACAAGGCTCGAGGACATGGACTCCATGATGTTCACCTTCTAAGGCAAGGCCTCGTGAAGAAGATGGCTATGAGGATAGCTGAGGTCAAAGAGTAGCAGGGTTGCAATCTCGGCCCAGAACCAAGGCGAGAACACTGAGTTGATATGAAGTATCTAAGGCAGGAATTGAAGAGAAGCTGCGTGATGGCCGGTTGATATTGTGGTAAAGTGGAGAGTGTCGGGATAGACTTGCTTCTAGTGAAAGCCCTTCAACCAGGACCAATGCTAAATGGTGAATGGTGCTGCATACCGTCTTGTCTGATATCTCTCGGTACATAAGCTACCTACAGGGAGGCAGTATACCTTCGAGAGTTCCTTATGGCCGTTAGCCTTTAAAGGGTCGGTGAATGAAGACGACGTCCCTTTATCACCAGGGACAACCGCAAGTGCCGTCAGGACCCGAATCCATCTCAACCCGGAGACTGAAAAAGAAGCAAAGCCTCTAGGCCAATTCACCGCGCGTGAATGAAGTCACTCTCATGCCGTCGAGGCGAGAGGGGAAGGCCGGCGAGCGTCGAGTCGGTGTCAGCTACACACACACACACACACACACACACACACACACACACACACACACACACACACACACACACACACACACACACACACGCGCGACTCACCAGCAAGGGTACACGCAGTGAATCGGTGTCCAGTTTAGCATCAACATCACAAGGAATCACAAGGATTGGTGTCGATTCCTGCACCCCGGACCCCATGACGTACACTCCATAGGTATCTAGGTAGGTATGTACCTCTAGACGAAAGACTTACACCACCGGGCAACAAGGAGGGCAAGTACGTCAAACTACAAGAATCCACTTCTCCTTCCTCACCCTGCAGAGGATTCCAAGCTCGAGCCCACGGAGGCTGGCCGTCTCAAGAGCGCAGGACATACCGGTACCAGGGAGGAATTTGAACTTGAAGTTTCTAGAGAAGGAATCATTACACGAGACACATTCCTTTCCTTCTTTTTTTTTTCTGCTCACAAGCTCTCCGTGACCTTGATGCTCCATTCCCGTGTGTGCATGTGAACCACGGCACGCACCTTCATCCACTTTCTCAGCTGGACAGGGTCAAATGATCGGAGCGAATGTGCTGCAGTTGCCACCCACAACTGGATAAGGTACTGTACCTACAGTATCGTTCCCGAACGCAAAGACTAAAGCGCAAGGCAGGTGCTGCTTCCGCCTTCATCGGCTAAGCTGCCTACCGAGTAGACTCTCTGAGTACCGGGCATCCCTTCGTGGATCTCATCTGTGTCTTGACGCTGTCAAAACGAGTGAGGAGAGTGACGGACACCCATTCCCTCATGCGAGCAGGTCTACAATGTAACGCGATGCCACAGAAATCCTGGGGTCGTGAAAGCAACGGCATTTGTGCATGTGGTCAGAGCCTTGCTGACATCGGAGAATGGTGCACCAGGTAGATCCATGGCAACGGTAAGCCGAGCAGTATTCATCATGTACTCCGTACAGCCCAGAAAGCCGGTCTGACCAATTATGTCTTAAACCGGAAACATCTGGAAAAGAAGGTCTTGAGTGATTGGATTGGTGCCGCATGTTGCATCGCTAGCTCTCGGTCCGCATAAGCAGCGCGGTCGGCTATCGACCGGATCTCACGGCAGCCCCCGCCATTTCACCAAACCCAGATCCCGCCCGTGTTCCATATAAGACACCCAGCCCGTCCCCCGGTTACCTACATGAAGCTATGCAAGCCTCGTCACACAGCTATCGAGATCCCGCAGTCCGTGACGTGGCATACCGCGGATGGGAGAGATCCTGCACCCGCCCGGCGAGCTGCAACCACCGTCGCACACATCACCCACTAGTTCTGGTCCGAGTACTAGTACTTGAACGTGATGTTCTTCGTCTTCACCCACTCCTCCAGCCCGGCCGCGTTGAATCGTCCGTAGCCGCTCGACTTGACGCCCCCGTGCGGAAGCGCGGCCTCGTCATGCACGGTCATGCCGTTGATGTGCACCGCGCCCGACTCGATGTTTCGTGCAAGCCTCAGCCCACGTCTCAAGTCGTCGGTGAACACTGCAGCCGTGAGCCCATACTCGGTATCGTTGGCGATCCGCAGCGCCTCCTCCTCCGTTTCGATCGGGATCAGCGACACCGTCGGGCCGAACGACTCTGTCTTGTATATGTCCATGTCGCTCGTGACATCCCGGACGACAATTGGCCGCAGGCGGGTTGCGCTAATGGCAGCCGCGTCGACATCCCCTCCCAGGAGAGAAGCCCCTTTGCTGAGTGCATCCTTGACTAGCTTCTTGTTCCTTTCTACTGCGGAGGCCTGGATGAGGACCGGGGCGTCTCCCTTTGAGGAGAAGAACTTCTCGATGGAAGCCTCGAACTTCTTCTCAAAAGCCTCCCGGATGCCCTTGTGCACCAGGATCCTCTCAGTGCTCATGCAGATCTGACCGGAGTTGAGGAATGCTCCGAGAGCGCACTGATCGGCCGCCAGGTCCAGGTCCGCGTCCTCCCAAACGATTGCGGAAGCCTTGCCGCCGAGCTCCAGAAGGATGGGCTTCAGGTTCTCACCCGCAAGTCTCCCCATGATCTTTCCTACCGCCGTGCTACCGGTGAAGTTGATCTTCCTGATGTCAGGGTTGGCTACCAACCCCGCCGTGATGGCCGCAGCATTGGCAGGCTCATGGACGATCATGTTCAAGACACCGTTGGGCAGACCAGCCTCCTGGAAAACGGAGCATATTGCCCACGCCACACGAGGGCTGAGCTCCGAAGCCTTGAGGACTGCCGTGTTCCCCGCTGCTATGGGAAATATGACTGAGCGAGAACCCAAGATGTACGGCGCATTCCTGACGTCGATTAGTCGAGATTCCGACTCACAGGGGCAATTAGTGATCATCAATGTCATACCAGGGAGCAATCGCGAGAACAACCCCAAATGGTTCCTTGAGAACCATGGCACCGACCCCCTCATCCTCCGTCGTGGGAAGGGCACCCTCAACCGTGACGATCCGCCCCGCCACGTCGAGGATAAGGTCCCTTGCGACCTTCAAATTGAAGTCCGCCCACCCTCGGGGCGCACCCGTCTCTTCCATCATATACTGTCCCAACTCCTCACGCCTCCGCTCCATGACCTCGGCGGCCTTGAGGAATATGTCTCGCCGTTTGTGTGGCGACAAGGACTTCCATGATGGAAAGGCCTTGGCGGCTGCATCCACCGCCGCGAGGGCATCGACGTCGGACGCGCTGCTGCACTTGTGCGAGAGCTTGCCCGTTGCGGGGTTGACGACGTCAAACGTCCTCTCTGTGCGGACTTCCTTGCCATTGATGAAGAACGGCACGGCGTATGACTCGCCGTTGGCGCTTCCGTTGACGGCCATCTTTACCTCAGCACTGCGGTTCTGCTTCTCGTTGAAGTCTCCAAAGCGGGGTCGTCACCCTGAGACCGCAGACAGAAATTCTCAAGTGCAGCTAAAATCCATTTTCGATCGCCGGCTGCCCGGTCGGGCATATAAGTATTGCCCATCGAGAGTCGAGCAGCAAGTGCCGTCCACATCCCGGGGCCGATCTAAATCCCCCACCTTTCGCCCCTTTGGCGGATTGGCCTGCCCCACCCTCTCTTCTCGAGCGACAGAGCAGTCGTCATAACTCGATTCCGGTCTCGAGAGCCGAAGTGGCTTGGCCTGCCTGAAACGCACATGCCGGTAGGTGTTACTGTGCGAGAATTACCTTATGTAGACAGTATCGTAGTCCTTATCATCGCGACCACTTCCCGAAGTCTGTCAGATTTGCATATTAAATCCAGCAGTCTTGCCATTCTGACCAGTTTTGGGCAATTTCCCTCTCCATTTTCAAGCTCTGGCAGTGCTAAGCTAAAGGATGGGGAGGATACGGCACCATAGGACTAGCAGTGCGCCTCCTGTCCCCGCAGCAGGTCTGTGAATAGAGACGGTAGGGGATCTCTAACAGAAAATTTGCCGTTTGCCATTACAAAGCAGGCCTCTCGGTTAACAGTGCGCGGCGGGTGGACGTTCCGCTGCTCACCGGCGCTCCGGGTACACCTTTCGCTTGCGGACCGGGGCTCCGTGTGGACGTTTCAGTTGCGCATCGGGGCTCCGGAAAACTAGTTTCGGTGCGACGTCCCTACGACAGGAGACTGAGATATTCCGGCGGATCCATGTCGCTCCGCAGGCGCCTATAGTTACACGTAAACGCGAAGTCTCGGATGGTACTGATGGAAGTGGTAATGGCTATCCCCCTCAAGATAGATGCCACACTCTGGGTCCGAGGCTGGGCTTCTCCTATCGCGCGTCTTCATCATAATTATCGGGCTTTTCGAAAGTCAAAATATGCTGTCCTCTATCGAAATTGATGTGCAGTTCACCTGTTCGTTCTAATACCCACTGTTTGGGACGTTTTGGGACGTCGTGGCCTTCATGCTGAAGACAATGCTAAGATGCTGTGTCGCAGTAGGCACATCATCAATCATCTGGCTTGTCCTGAGGCTTCGATCACTTTCTGGAGTCTCTTTCTACTCATCGCTCGTCTTAGAGCTGCCCGCTCATAGACCTTGCAATGCAAGGGTGGTGAGGCAATGCAAATCCATCTCGCGAGCTAGCGGAGTCGGGCCCGAGTCACCCGTGTCAAGCACGACCTCCCCTGCCCGCCATAGCCCGTGAGAATTTTTATTGAGCTGCCGACCCGTACCGGTCGACTGGAATTCCTGATAAAAGCCAGCTGGGCCACACTAGGATATGGCGAAGTTCGCATAATAACCGGTGGCACAGCGCCCGCAGGGAAGAAAATGTCCGCATGAGGATTCGCGCCCCTGCGCCCATGAGGCGGAGCGCGGATATGAAGCCGCGCAGCAGCATCTTAGCGGATGGGATCCCGGGGCACCATCTAAGCGGATAGAAATCCGGGCACCACTTAGCGGGAAAAGCGCCGATCGCCGAGAGCTGGCGGTCCGATTGCCGGGGGAGCGGAGGAGGGAGCCAGCAACGGCTATAAAAATTCCAGAATACCAGGAGTTTTGGCTCGCGAAAGGAAGAAGCCGTGCATCCGGTAATGGCCACCATAAGGGGTTGCAGCGTGACAATACAGAGCGTACCTTCCTTTTCATGCTAAGTGAAGCCTAAACTGGCAGGCCGTCGACCGGCTGTGGAAAGGATGCGTGAGACGACTGCAGCGGCGCGGACTCTTGCGACGTGACGGTGACCGTAGGAGAGTCATAGGCGGACCCATAATGCAGGGAGGACAGCGGTTAGGATCATGAGAGGATCAATCCTTCGGAGGCAATGGCACCTGCAGGGCGGCAGAGTCGTCCGGAACCTTGGTGAGGCCGATCCGGAAGAATGCGACCCCGCGGCGTGCAAGGCTGACTTCAACCCTGGTAGCCGGCATTTCGCCGCTCAATGGAGGTGATGGGGTTGACGAAGGGTTGAGGGAGAGAAGTAGACGATACTTGGACAGCCTTTGGATGAGATCCTGAAGTAGCTTTTAGTACTGGGTACTCCCATATAACGCGTGATAAGGGATGGTGACGCGTCTATCGCGCTTACCGGACTTCTTCTGTCTCGCCATCGCGACCTCGTTCTTCAGGACGGGAGCCTGTGTGTAGGAGACCGGTGACACCTTCGCAGATGGCGGCCGTAGTGGGCCTTTAATAAGTGGCCTTGAGGGCTTGTCCGGCATATCGAGCTCGTAGCTTGGGGGCGCGTCTATGCGAGAGCGATATTTATGGAGATCAACTGATAGAGGAAAAAGCAATCATGAATAACATCCAGATCTTCAACCGCACGTGGCATTCATCTCATGTCTTACCGTTAGAGATCCGATCTGAATCTGATAAGCGTGGGCTGGCAGCTTGGTCGTGGATTGCTTAGTCAGTCGAGACAGGCCCGCAGGGACCCTGACGAGCACGTGAAGAAGGCGGAGCTTCCAATTCGCATTACCTAAGAGGACGCTTAACTCGAACCGGCGCTAGCAGCCAATCAGATGTCAGCATTGTTGAATAGCCATTATACCCGACTGTACCCGTCCAATCAAGGGCGCGGTGCTACCCCGCGGCCCCGCATGGTGTATTTCGCCATTTTTGCTGGAATTTCCCTTAGAAAAGAAAACTGATCAGAAGGTCTCCCCCGCCCCCTCCGCAGTCGGATCTTGTGCCTTTTCACATCCCAACCCTCCTCAACAACAGTCGCGAGACCGGACCGCCAACAGAGCGTCCATACGGTTTCTTTTCTTATCGCGTGAGAGCCTCCGTGCGGTAACGGCCTATACGCGGCCATCCATTACAAACCACTTCCGGCTGCCGTTCTTTCATTTTCCGGCCTGCATGGATGGTCCCGCACTGCACGGAGCCGGAGGGGCGGCTTCGCTAAGCCCGACCAGCCCCGTGAGCGTTCGGAGCCACGGCGGCCCAAACGGCATCCTCAAGCGGAAGAGGAGCGGCGGCGGCGTCATCGGTGCCATGGATAGCAGCCCTGGCAGCGTCATTGACGACGACGGGGAGCATGGCGAGAAGAAACGCCAGCCCGGCGTTAAGAGAGCTTGCAACGAGTGTCGCCAGCAGAAGGTGAGTCATCGCGATCATCGCCATATTTACATTTTGCGCCCGCAACAGCGCAACTGCAGCGCCGAGGAGCCAATTGATACTGACAATAACCCCTCTCACAATCACAGCTGCGATGCGATGTCGTACAGGAACCCTTCCAGAGTTGCTCGCGCTGCAATCGGCTGAAATTGGACTGCAAGATCGAGTCCAACTTTAAGCGTATTGGCAAGCGATCCAAACACGCCGAGATGGAACGTGAGATTGAGAAGCTGCGCCGCAATGTGCAGCGAGCCAAGGCGCAGGGCTATGTCCCAGAGGATGACGACGATCCCATGCAGTCACAGCTGCACTCGCCCGTCGTCAACAGCGTCTACAGCCATACCAGGAACCCCTCTTTGATGGGGTCTGATGAGGCTGTATCGTCTCTCCTGCATCTTAAGCGGGGCGGATCCTACAGCATGCCCCGCATCTGTCGAGAGCTCGAGGACATCAGGCTGACCGAGGATGCTGAGTCCCAGCTGTTCAACGAGTTCTTTACCTTCTATCACCCCTTCCTCCCTTTCCTTAATCGCTCCCAGAGCCCGGACCTGTACTATCAGCAGAACCCCCTGCTGTACTGGAGCATCATCTCTGTCGCTGCACGCCGTTATGCCCCTGATCCTACGCTTCTCACAACATTATCAGGGCCACTCACAAGGCTGCTGTGGCAGACGATCGGCGACGTGCCGAACAATCACTACATAGTAAAGGCCCTATGTCTGCTGTGTACCTGGCCCCTTCCCACCAGCACGACCACCTCGGACCCCACACATATCTTAGGTGGTGTCCTCATGAAGGCAGCGACCGGCATCGGTCTGCATAGGCCGAACCACATCAATGATTTTTCGCGGGTTCCCATTGATCTGAACAAGGATCAGCTTCACGACCGGGTCGTGACCTGGGCGGTCTGTAACATCGTGGCTCAGACCGTTGCCACGGGATACGGACAGCCGGCGTCGACCCTTTACGACTGGACACTAGCCATTCGCCCAGGAGAATCAGGACCGTTCCAACTGTCTAGGGAGCTGGAAGCCCGGCTCCAGATAGAGAGGTTTTGTGACAAGATATCCAAGGAGATGTACAGCAACGCTAGTGACCCCAGAGGCGTTGCCGGAGATGAGCATCGAGCTATGTTGATGAGGGTATACCGCCGGGAGTTTAGTGAGTTGTGGGCCTCCATTCTGTCACAAAACCTGTCACCTATCGTCAATCTCCATCTGAGAGCCGCGGGACTTCATCTGAGACTTGCCGGGTTCTTTGATTCAAGCACCACTCCCGGATACCTGGACGACCTCATGGCCCTATGGCGCTCAACCGTGAGCTTCCTGGACTACATCCTGGAGAGTGAGGACGCCTCGTCCCCTCACGAGCACATGGGCGGGGATATCCTGAGGTATGCCTCGAACTACATACAGCAGATGCTGGTTGCCGCTGGGTTCGCCCTTCTCAAGCTCCTGAGATCGTTCTTCTCTAAGTCAGTGGACTTTGAGCGGGGACGCTCCCTCTTCCACCGGACCATCCAAGCCATCAGGACCGCCAGCGTGGTCAACAACGACCTGAATTGGAGGCTGGCCGAGCTGATGGTGCAGATGTGGAATGGTGCACGCTTAGAGGCCCACAATCAGGCCTTCCGTGACGAGGACGCCATCCTGGATATCGACGATAGTCTCCAACTAAAGGTTCGGTGTCGACACAGCATGAGCTTGGTGTTCGACTCTATCTGGCACTGGCGAGAAGAGTACCAAGCCAGGGGTCGTGGGACTCTTGACGGTAAGGACCCTACAGTTGTTGTGTTGATACAGCGGCCGGTTGCTGATACATGCTCTACAGCTCTGAAACATCCTACAAACCCCGACTCAGCGAATGAGTCGTCGGCATCATCCACACATCTGGACACTACATTGATGCCGCCTTCACATGCTCTTCCTACGAACATGCTTGGCGCCTCGAACGGAGCGCTCACACCAAGTGGTGGATCAGGGCTCGCCGGCCCGCAGAACAACAGCATGATCAACAGCAACATGAATTATGATACCAACTACGATTTCTTTGACCCTCAGCACTGGATGCTGGATGGCCTGCTTGACTTCAACTACACTTTCGTACCGGAAATGGGCGCATAGAGGGTGCCTTACTGACGTGGAGAAAGAAAAGAGACGACCGGAGGGGGATAATCAAAATGGGGCAACAGAGAACAGAGAACAGAGAACCTGACGAACACGGTTTAATCGAAACGTTTGGAACTGAGTGGCATCGGCCTTTGCTATAGGGCCGGACGGGTACCTCATCCTCGGTAGAGATTGAAATGATGAGATACCCCTTGACATTGATAATTCATACTTTTGGACAGCAAATGACGGGGTGGCTATAGTGATGGGACTTTGGCTTTCGCTTCTGCTCGTGTGTACTCCATGATCCTTCTGCAGTCATGGACTATATAGGTTAGCTTGACAACAACCAAAAAATCGGAAAAGGCACCTTTTACCTCCAAAGAAGTAGCTTTCCAAGAAGATGTATCTGTACATTGGCGTAGCTTGTACTGCCGTCTCCCGAGTCGACTCGACACTGTGTCGCCATCATGTCGCTCGTTCCTGGAGTAAGTTCGGCCACCCCGGGCTAGGGAGCAGGACGGCCGGCTCGCCTGGCACGGAGCCGAACAATATCTGAAGCCTACAAGCCACGAAGGAGCGGTGGGCGTCAAGGACCTGGCTTCTAGAAGGGAGGCTGGTCCATGTCTTGTCACCGTCAACTGCTCATCTGACCGCCGCGGGCGCCGTGGCGCACCCACCCCCTTGCTTGGCGGCGTTGGGTTCAATTTTGGAAACACCACCACAACCTTTCTCATCGAAACACGGCAGCGAGGCAGCACGCCCTCTGGATGAATCGCCATCCTCGCCTGTCCAGCCTTCTTCCGCAGGGGGGTTCCCTCGAGCGCGGAAATGGGGATCTTCGCCGCGCCGCCACCGTACGACATAGCTAGACCTTGGTAACTTGCCCGTCTCTATTGTCCCCTTCCGCGGTGCCGGAGATGGCAACGATACCCCTGCAGGGAAAGGTAGCGTAACGGTCTGGGCCCTGTCGAGTAGCCCAGCAGGAGTAAGATGTCCTCTCTGCTCGCCTATCAGAGGCCTCCGCAAACGAGGGTAGGTTGCCCTGAGGCTTCACTGTCGAGTTTTATGGTTTTCCTGAGCCACGGTTGTTGTAGGATCCCCTCGCTTCCCTGCCCCTTAGCGCCTCTCCGTTTCTGCAGCGTTCGAAATACCTGCTCAGTCTGGGCGTTGTCATGCGTCACTAGATCGTCCTGGGACGAGCAGTGCTGCCTGTGTCGCATCCCCGACCCTAACATGCTAGGAAGTATAGTAGATTGAGGGCCCGAGTATGTTAGAGTCTGGAAAGAGGCTGATGGCACTGTATTCCCCCAAAGGGTCGACGAACTCTGATGTCCGCTAAGGATAACCTAGGGATATATGAGGATGAGGGGAGCAGGACGGAAGAATTCCGGGTGGCTCGCCTCCTGGAACCGCCTAAGGAGGTAGACCATCTTCTGGAAGTTTACCGTTGAAGCTAACTCCGTGCAGGATAGCCAAGGGACGAGTGGAGTGAAAGAGACTTTTGGCGGCTTCAGTTCGACTCGGCGAGACGTCGATGCACTAGCATCGCCTCTAACTCCACAAGCCTACCTTGCAACGGCCGAATGCTAGTCTCGACCTAATAGAGGGAGGGGACTAGAGGCTCGAGAAGCGAGCGCCGCCGTGGAGGTGTGAGGTAGCGTGCGGAACTGGGGTTGACCTTGTCAACGCGGTTAGCTTCCGATCATTCTCAGTACATAGGGAATGACTTCTTACGCGCATGGTCGCGGAAGGCCCGTCATGATGGCGAAAAAAAGACATGGCTCTGTCGTGGTGTGGGCCACCCTGAGGTCGCACAACGCTTAGGAGACGCGCATTCGAAACCACTCCGCGGAGTCTAGAAATTACTCTCCCGCAAGAACGGGGCCACGAGGACAGCATAGACGCAGCTTGAACCGTGGGCTCTGGACAGTAGCAGGAGCCGAATTGAGAGTACCCATGGGTAGGGCGCTGAGGAAAGGTCTTCGTGAGAGGTTCACTTTGCTAGCTTGTATGGAGTGTTTCGATGTAGTGACACAGAAGCTTTCACAACGCTACTAGCATATCGAGAGCCTCATGTTGTTAACGGTGACGTGCTTGGAAATCCAATGCCTCCGGCAGGGGCAGCATGCATTCTTGTTGGTTGCCGAAGTGCAGCTTTCGATCGATCTCGAAACCATGTGGTAGTAAGTCAGCTGGTCAAGCTGCAAGACTAGGTATGTCGGCTCCTTGCACTCTTACACGCCAGAAGGACTTATATGCCGGTCTGCTAATCCTGCCTGTGGCGCGGCTCTAATGGCAGCAGCGTGCCCTGACGGCTAGTAGGAACGAGGAACAGGTGGCAGATTGACTGGCTCAGCAAGTGACAGGAGAGAGGATGGAAGTGTGACAAGCCAAAATAGATGGCGCCTTAGTCCTTGCGGTTACTAGCAATAGCGTTTCGCAAAGTGGTGAGGAGCATCTCGAATTCCTTACAGGTTTATGATACAATAATCTCTAAGTCTTCGGTATGTAGACTGCTGCTTTGACCATGCTGTGCGGGTCACACACACCAGACGGAAGTAATGAGCAAGTAGGAAGCAATCTTGTCATGATGCTAGTCAGAGTATTGGTTTAGCATGTTTCGGAATCTGCAATGCTAGACAATGTTATTGTGACGAGTCTTCATCGCTATGATTCTGAAGGGAGCGGAACATTCGCGGTTTCGGCGTTAGGCTGATTTCTCTTTTGTCCTCTCTGCTTCGCCGCCTAAGCTCGCGTGGCCTGCCGAATATGGACGGGCCGGCCGGCGGTCAAGGTCGCGTCGACCCAGGCCCGCGACCTGGCATTGCCTAGGCGACTGCTTCAAAACAACGCGTTCCCAATCATTCTATATATGATGGCAGCTGGGAGGATTCGAAGCGCCGGGCAGGCATTCTAAAGCAGAATCTCATGAATTTCCACCTTGTCTGTGGCCTCTCCTGGCGGTCAAAGTCACTCTAATATCGACACTGTACAGTGTCCGCCCCGGGGACGATGTGTGATTCGGCTGCCCGTGATACGGCCGAGGATTGTTACACCAGTAGCATGAGCCATCAGTCTGTCCAGTCCCGTATCTTTCGATGGCCTCTTGATGCCGGCGGTGGCTTGAGAGAAATCGTGGGGGCGCAAAGAGAATTGCCGAAGGAGTTGGGCATGGCACGAAGGGGGAAGGACACCAACCGAGATCGGGCTGCTGAGGACCAACAGCATCGGCACAACCTCTATCCACGGATTCTCTTGCTATCTCGCACACCCTCCAATACGGGAAGGAATGGCAAGGGTGGTCACTCAGGCAGATCATGCCGATAGGGTGGAGTTCAAGGCCAGCAACCGCAGGATTCTGGGGAGATGAGCACGCCATGATGCAGAGATGTCCCGTTGCAAGAAGGTTGCAATCACTCGTGAGAAGCCCGGTTACAGAAGGAGGCCAGCGGATCAGCCATTGAGGAATACCAACAGAAGTGGGTGTGAAACGAGGAGCGCACAATGCACTGGAGAGCAAGTCGTCCTCCAGCGTGAACCGGTGAGGATCTCCCGGCGGTCTCCGCAGCCATTGGTGCACGACCTGCCCACCTTCCCCTCCGTTAACCACGAGAACAGACTCTGTGGTGTGGGGTTGGCGGAAGACGAGTTACTTCTGCACACCTCCCTGAGGGACGATGCAAGGCGCTGGAGAGCTCATCTGGGAAACACATCCCGCCTAGCCGAGAGGAGGTAGGCGTTATGGCCCGGTCCATTGCCACTCCTGCAGTCAGTGACAGGGTGTCCACGCCAGCTACCTCTTGGAGAACTACTAGCCCGACTCTCTTGGGCGAGTCATAGCGCCCCTGCCGACCTGTGAGCATCTGTTCGGAGGGAAGCGTGCAGGGTTATTTCAAAGAGGAAAGGAGACACTGAGGAATGCTGTCACCCCAGGGATAAGAATCGAATTTTCCGAAATGAAGAGAAGACCAGAAGGTCAGGCAGGAGAGAGTGAATCGGTGGCGCTCACAGGGCTCGCTGAGAGGTTGACAACCATCTCGAGGGATGGGCCGTTAGCGAAACGTGTGCATATGATCTCCGCAAGCCTTCGTTCCTCCGCCTTCAGGGGGGGTTGCCCTATGGTTGTCTGCCGACGCCTCCGCCAAATCGTAGGCTTGGCATGACCAGGCTTGCACGTTAAACCCATTGGGGAACCAAGGCGCTTTTCACGCCTGTCAGGTCGATGAGTTGTTTGCTTGCCACCTTTCGTATCGGCAGGCAGCTACCGCCTACAGATAGGATAGGCGGGAGGATGGAGTGGCCGAGAGATGTGATGAATACGGTACCGAAGAAACTTTCTCGCTGCCGACGCCGAGTGACGGCCTTGGATCACCAAGAAGGGGCGAAGCATATTATCCAGAGCTTCGATCCCTGCTGCTTGCAGATTTCCGGCGCGGCGGAAGCGCTCCAGCGTCGCAAGCAGCGGCAAAAGATGCTGATAATGGCACGGCAACAGCACTTGGAGGCGAGATCATCGGCAGCGCGGCATGTTGGCGCGTTGGCAAGCACACGACGACGGCGACGACTGCGACTCGAGGTTGCAGTAACGGACAACAAACGCGGTTGAAGCTCGTCAGAGCGACAGGAGAGACGCGATCTCGCACTCGTGGTGGACTCGGGAGCCAATGGCGTCGACTCCGAGGCTGCAGAGCCGGCGCTTCGATGCAGCACATCAGACAACGAGACTGCGGCCGACAAGCGGCCGGAGAGTGGAGTTTTGAGTGACGTGTGCCCGAGGTGCTTACAGTTACGGTACCTGGATGGTACGGTCTGTCATTTCGTCATCTGGAAGGCAGCAATCGGTCGTCCCTTCCCAGGAAGTGCCCTCGAAATGGTCCCGAAAGAGGCAGTGACGACTGGGAATGCGGCAGAGAGAGCCTTGGGACTCAAGGAGTCAAGACGTCGCCGAGGCTTGGGTGGCACAGCAGTACAAAAATGGACATAAACTGGGTCCACCTGCGGCCCGGTCTCCATTGGCCAAGCTGGAGGCGCAGGCGGCATGACCCACTCTCACAGCCAATCTGCGCTTGCCTTTCCGGAGCAGCAGGTCCACTCCCCGAAAGTACCACGGCTGTACACTGCTTAGGTACTATGGAGCTTGCCAACCCGGCCACCACTTCCCGCGTGAAGCGACAACTTGCGCCTGCCTTTACGAGAGCTCTTTGTATCTCGTTGGCCGCTGCGACGTCCGATGATTCCGGCAGCTGGCTAAATTCATTCGCTTATCGCCATGTACGCCAATAACAGAGACGTTCACAGTCCATAAGCGCTGTCCGTAAGCGCCTGGCCGCTCATTGCTAACTTTGCACACTTTTAGTGTCTCTTAGCGCGTCCCGACAGTTTGGTACGCAAGGTGATTGGCTGGACCCGCGTTTCTACAAGTCGTGGTACTGGGTACCTCACTTCCTCGGCCAGCACTGCTCCCCCCTCGTCGTCGCAATTGTCCCCAAATTTGTCCACTTCTCCCCCGACTTTTTGCCCGTCACTCCCTCCCCCCCTGCATCTCCTCAGGAACGGAGACGGAGACGGAGACAACCATCACAGAGATGGGCGTTGTTTGCGTCAGACGCCCGGGCTCGAGCTCCAAACGCATGCATTCCCCGTCATCCAGCTGATTAGTGCTGGATCCGGCTATTCGGCAAGGTAGCACCTCGAGTGCTGTTGCACCAAGTGGTGTCGAGATGGCCCTCACCAGACGCTAACGCCTCGCGACCTATGCTCGGCTCTATTCCGCACATCGACGTCATCCCCGGGCGACTCCCTCCTCGCTCCGCACGGTCCATCATCTGTCAACGATCTAGGCGATCATGGAGGGGGGAGGGAGAGCATCAGCCCATAACGATCAGGGCGGAAGAGAAGTGACAGACCCGGGAGGTAGCGGTACAAGCCGCGCTTCTTCGCAGCTGGGGGCGGTCTGCCGTTAGGCCCACGACAAAAATGCGCGTCCAATCCCGGAACCTCCTTCATTCATGCGCGGACCAGCGACCCCTGCCCAGCGGCTTTTCCCCTCATTGGAACCTGTCGACTGCTAGTCGCGCTACTTTTCTGTCTTTCTGCAACCAGCGCTGCCAGTGCAACCATGCAGCCATCTGCCTGCCTCCCTGGCTCTAGTCCGGATGGGGCACCAAGCTCAGACTGACGCTCTGCTGTGTCGGGCGGTCCCTGCCTCCATGCGGAAAGGCTCCCGCGCCCATTCCCTGTTCCTCCTGCTCTTTCCCTCCTCGGCCCTCCAGGCCTTTTGTCTTTTCTGGAAGATGCCGGCCTCCGCGTTCTTCACATGCTGCTCTGCGGCGTGAGAACACACTAGGCCCCTTCCTGCTTGCGGCTTCTGCTCGGTGGAATAGATCTCGGAGACTACTGCTAGCTGCTCCTGGTCAATGGTCGATTACCTATTGGAACCTGATGGCGCCGGTCTCCGGCTTCCAGCTGAAAAGAGATGTGCACGCAAGTGCTGCAGCCGTGGTCAATGGAGAAGCTGGCGTCTCTCGCTTCTGCCATTCTGCAGCGTTTCATCAAGTCCAATTTGACGGCTGTTTTACTCCCGGCCAACTCCAGTTCATCAAACAGGCGCGGGCAGCCAGAAACGATCGCCCTCGCAGCGAGTCACGTAGGGTGCTCCGCACCGCAATCATTGCAGATTATACCACCATCCACCTCTACAACAGGCATCTCGATACACGTACGTCGGGCATGGCCCGTACAGGGGCGAGAGGAGTACCCAGTACGGACCACGCGACGCCGACTTGCACGCAAGCCTTCGCTTCAATGCGGCGATTCACACAGACCCTGGGCCGTTGTCGTTCCGTAACGCCTCGCTGCCCCCCTGCTGGCGCGCCCCTCACCACCCTCTTGCTCATCCCGGCTTCGCCCTCCCCCTAGACTAGCCTGTCCTACCCATGTATGTACGTACCTTACCTTTGCAAAGTTACTTGCTTGCCTAGGTCTACCTCCTTCGCCCAAGATCTACCCCCCCGGCTCTCCACGATGAGCCTGAACTTCGATGCGCCTCACCTACTACATCTTTTCCCAGTTGGACCCTCCTATATCACCTTGGCACCGTCTTCCCCGTCCATGTCTAAAGCGCTGCATTAATTAAGCTCTGGCGCTGATTCTGGTTAGGACCACCTTCGTCACTCGGAAGTGTTCTGTTCTCCGAGCTGTGCCTGTGGAGTCCATGTATGTACCGGCTCATGCATACAGTCCTGCCCAGAGCGCGCATCTGCTTCTCGCCCATTATTAAACAAATCTCCCAGTCTGCCGCCTGGGACATGTCATTGTCTTTTTCGTTGAACGTCGCAGAAATTGTCTCCCACACCCATCCTCCTTCCGGTGTCTCACTATTCCTACCCCTACTCCCTTACCTCGTTCTACGACGAAGACAGACACACTCACATTCATGCAAGGAATCTACTTGAAGTCCCTTTTACTAGCAGTTTCAAAGCACGACAGCCAGGGCTCACAGAAAGGCCCTTACATACCAACTTTGCACAGACAAGACCTGCCATACCCACTCCAGAGGCGTCAGACTATTCCAATCCGCTTGGTGGACCTTGGGTGTCCCTTCCGTGGGCTGCAGATCAGACCAGGGCACTTACCCATGGGTAGTTGATGTCAGGTACCGGGGTACTCTTCCGCGAAAACTGACTTGTCTGCTCTGGGGGCCCAACGACCGCACTGGCACCACCTCACCCCTCCGGCAAGGCACAGTCTTAAGCACTGTCGGCGGCTATGGTATGTACCGTTCCCTTGCCCCCGCATACACTGGCCCAGCACCTAGTCGAATATGTAGCCTATCCCACTCTAGTCCAGGTTGATGGAAGGAGGCTTGACTCCCCTGTTCCCCAACTAGGCATAGAGTGCTCTGAGCTCTTCTGCGTGGCTCCTGCGGTCGCATCAGAGAAGAGCCGGCCGTTGACCGATCCACATACATAGCTTGATCACCCTGCCGTCCTCAAAGACGCTCGAGTCCTCGTCTGCCGACGGTAAGGCTTTTCCTTAGTCCCTCGGCTACACAACGACCCATTCAAAGACCCAAAAGGCAGACTGTATGCCAACCCTTTGTTCCAAACTCGACCATATAACAATCAGTCTACACCCAAGATATCGATCAGACGGTTAGATGTGTACACGCAGAACAACATCTACCACCAGACCCTTGGCATCCGTACTCATTAGACCACAGAACGTTCAGGCACACAACAACAGCGCGATTGATTCCACCCTTTCCCGCATGCACATCCACATCGACATGACGAATTCCCAGTATCTACAATCGGGGGGTCGCTATCCTGAGAGGATGCAGGTGGACACCTCTCTGCCTAGGGGAGCATGTACGAGCGTCCCACAGCCAACTGTTGCCTATCAAGCACAGCAAGACTTGACCCCAAGCAGTGCGGTACGTGCTACTCTGCCCACCCTGGTTCAAGTTATATACTCGGCATCCCGAAGCTTCAGTAGCTCACTCCTGGCTCAGGTGTCTTCGTTCAACCCGCCTGCTACCACAGACTCGACGCTCTTGACACCTGTATCAAGCGCTGATTCACCTCCTTTGCACCAGAGGCAACCAAAGGCGATGAACTCATACCACCCTTCACACGCCGCAAGCTCCCAGCAGCCAACCCCTCCGGACACTTCTAGAATGTATTACCCTTACGATATGCATACAGCCAGTCAGGCCTCATCTCCCTTGACTGTGCAGCCTCAAGTGACCGAAGGACACTATGCTGTACCTAGCTTCATCGGTCAGTCACCCAAAGACAGTGTCCCACCTCCGATGCAGCCGTACTACGGCATGTTCGGCGTCTCAGACACCAACGAGCAGGATGACACACAATTGCACGGCATACCAGAATATCGAAGCTATATACCCTCCATGGACGTGGACCCAGGCTTCATGTTGCAGCAGCAGATGCCAGTTAGCGGCAGTCGCGCTCTTCACCGTTCAATCGGTGCCTCCTCACATCCACCACTCCTCTCGCAGCCCAACCCATCTGAGTTCAGGCCGCAAAGAGGATTGGGAATCGATAACATGCGGGAGACATCAGTCCTTGCGGCTCGATCTGCACCGTCTTTCGCCGCCGACACTTCTCCTGGTCATTCGAGGAAGGCAGCCACAAAGAGAAGGCCGGCTTCTCGACGGCCATCCGGAAAACGAGCACCAATGGGACCATCGCTGTCAAGCAACGGCTCTGCAGCGACCAAACTGGATAGCCTAGTAGAGGAGCTACAGCTGAGGCCGGACGCTAAACCGGACGATAAGTTTGTCTTCGAGCTTCGGAAGAAATACGATGGTGAGAAGGGCAAAGGCATGTGGTGCGAGATACAGAAGGACTACGAGAAGCAATTCGGACAGAGGGTCGAGAGAGAAAAGCTCCAGATGCAAGTCTCCCGGGCAGTCCTCAAGTATGCGGTGTGGCCCAAGGCCGAGGTGAGTCGACACTCGTTGCTCCTTGAAGTGTCTCAACTTCTCGCCACTAACCCAAACTCAGGAGGAGATACTCCTCGAGGCATTCCAGAAAGCAAACGACGAGTTCTCTCAACGCGTCCTTTCGTTTATGAAGGACATGGGCGGCTGCAAGAGCTGGGAATGGAAGCCAGCCCACATCGAGCTGAAACTCGTCCAGCTGGGGATGCTCGAGCCCACCATCGACGAACAGAGCAAGGTGCGGCGGCGAAAACGCGCCGCTGCCCGCCGGCGGTCTAATGCACAGCCCCAGCAAGCTCAGCAGCAGCTCACGGAATGGCAGTACCATCTCGGCGGCGCACCACTGATGCGGCGACCGTCAATGGAGGACGACATGAGCGCCGGACCCACGTTCACCCCCGAGCAGGAGGATGAGATAGCTGAAGAGATCATGAGGACTCGGCCCTTCGATCTGGAGGACTCTCCAATCACCGCCTCCGAAGAGAGCATGGATATGGACTGCTCAGGAAACGGCCCCCATATCGAGTCGAAGGTGGCCATCAAGGGGTTGCCGCAGAACAATGGCCGCCAGCAGAGCAAGAGGGTGGCCATCTTGGCTTGCGAGCAGATGATGCACGAGCAACAGGTCAAGCGCGAGTATTCGAATCGCGAATAAACAGCACAACAATGGCTTGTGCATCCTGCTTCTTCATCGCATAGAGGAGGATCAGTTGAACCGAACAGGCAAAGAAAGGGATTAATCGGCGGAAGGGAGACGTGGACATGAACGATTACGCTTCTCAACGCATTGACTGCACTGGCATTTCTCCCATGTTGAGACGCCAACTTTGTCTTGCTTTTCGACTTCCATTCTTACAGTCCCTTACATGACGGTTACATGGAACCATTACTTAGACTTTTACCTCCTCAGAAGGATCCTCTCTCATTCATTAAGGTCGGACTTTTGCTATACCGGAGGAAAGTGTGCTTTCGTTTCTGTATTCCTTTTCCATCCATATCCATAGCTTAGGGCCTACAGAGTCTGTATTCATTGCTTGTCTATTATCGCTAGTCTCTACACAAAGAGTTCAGACATACTTCCCACATGTTACGGCGATTCTTTCGCCCTCCTTCCGCTTCTCGACTCGTCTCCCGGCTGCCTCACTAGAAACCCCCCCTTTCCGCGCCATGTATCACCTCCCGGGCACCAACGGTAGGGACGGACTTGATCGTCTGCAACATCGACTCCAGGCAGCGAGACTGGCCGTCTTGGGAAGAGAAGACGATGAGCTATGACAGGTCCATGAACGCTGCGAACCCCTACTCAGCCACGTCGAAGACACTCTTCGTCGTTCTCCGCTCTCCGGGCGCCGTCTACCGTCCGCCCGCCCTGTTCCGAGCGAATTGGATCTGCAATGCTTCATTGCTGCCTTGCTCACCTCAACTCTCGTCGCGGGCATCCCCGAGGCGGTCGGCCCCTCCGGGCCACAGCTTCTCAGGCCCTGCTTCTCTATCCACCTGCCAGAGACTCTCCAGGCATCACGTCTGACCGAGGCGGTGCAAGAAAACTCTTCTCCAAGGCGTGGCCCATAGAGATCGTCGAACATGCGTTACTGAGCTGCTCAAGTACAGTACATACGTCCATACATCACGGACACAGCCCTCGGCGGCCCGTTTCGCGGCCCAAGTGCCGGCGCAGCCTGGGGCGGGCGGGCGCTGCACGTGGTAGATCCAATGACCGCCCGAGTAAGAAAGGACAATGTACCTGCGATGTCACTCCCTAGAAAGAGAAACAGGCAATGTCGAGAGTCCTGCAGAGGGGGGAGGAAGATTCGCGCGGTTCTCCTTCGGTTTCGCATGCCGGGACGCGGAGCGGATAAGAAGAGGGTGCGGGCCATGAGAGGCAGGGCGCTTAAATCCTGCGGGTCGGGAACGTGGTTCGGCGGAGAATCCTCCACTCAATGCGCGTGATGGATTCGGGGATCCTGGGCCGCGTCGCTACCGAATCGGTGGGAAGGAAGGAGGGGGGGGAATTGCGTTTCGTGCTCGCTGGCTTTGTCCTGATCGACTCTTCTCTCTGTGCGGGGAGGCGGAGAGGTGGATGAGACGGCAAATTCAGAGCAAGGAAGAACCCAGCGATACGTGTGATATCAGAATTGTCTACCCCTGGTTTAGTCTGCAATAGGTCTCTGTGTCTTTGGCTCCAATAATCGGGACCGGCGGATGATGTGATCAGTCTAGAAAGGGTAGCTCGGCCTGCGCTCCCAAATGCAGCGCGTCAAACCACGCACCACTGTGCCAGAGCGATGCTTCCAGGATGGCCTTCCTCAATAAAATTGCCGCTCTCGGACCCGTGGTTCTTCGTTGCCCTGGTTCCCTGGTGAACCGTCCAACCATTGCTGATAACTGACAAATGTTCCGGCGGCCTACTATAGTAATGCAAAGACCCGTTGATCCGTGAGCTGGAACCCCCGCAGAGAGACCCTGACAGGTGCTGTCCGCGGCCACCCGTTGTAAGCAGCTTAATCCAACGGCTGGCAGTCCCGCCGTTGCACATCCCTAACGTACGTCCTCACCCAGCAGTCTGGTAGGAAATCGAGGTTTAATGACAAATAATACACAAAACAGAATGCAGACAGTAGCAAGAGTCAGGAATGTAACGAGTACTTTGGACTTTCGACTCCAGCCGGTGAGAAGAGTCCATGCCACTGCTGCAAAAGCAAGTAGTCCCATCTGAATGAGCCTGCCAAGCACGGGGCACTGAAGACGTGCAGCCTGTCAGCCGTTTCCTGCAAGCTTCTTCCCTGTTCCGCTTCCATCGTGACAAAGGCGAGCCGTCGCACGATGCTCTCAGCTGCGTCTATGTGTGACGAGAGCGTGCCCCGTGCAGGATTGCGGATACTGTGTTGCCCGGCCTCGAACGAGTCGGGCCATGCCATGCTGGGTCCCGTCTCTGGCCGAGACCAGCTGCTTCAATGTGACAACCATTCGTAAGTACCAATTAGGAAGACATGCAGGACTCGGAGCGTCCTCAGCCTCTCTCCGCTTTCTTGACCTTCAGGAAGTCTTGTAGACCAGGCCATTGCTCGTAAAACTCTCCGTAACAAGATATCTGATGATCAATCATCCAGGAGACCCAGCCATGTGTCTTAGAAGAATTATGTTTGTTTGCAACCGAATTTTCTTGTCTTGGTCAAATTGAGGTCCTGAAGGATCGTCCAGTTGTCAACAACCGCAAGTTTCGAGGCCTCTAACTGCCCCTGATGACCGATACCTTGAATTCGGCCGACATCTTCGACGGAAATCTACCATGGCTCTCGTGTTGTGGTCTAAATTAAGACTGAAGCATGTAAGGGCTAAGACAGGTTCGGACTTTGAGACGTGCAGACAGAATAAGGCTGAAGGAGCCATGCGTTGGCGAGACATTGCATCTCGATCCTCGAGACACCACACGCAGATCGCATTCCACCTTCCTATCTGTAGGTCGAGGCAGAAAATAGAACAGTCGCGTGCACCATCTTGCTTGCCAAGGTATGCAAAGCGAGAGCTCGACAGGCAGGGGTGAAAGGCGTGATACACGAGATCCTGCAGTGTGATTTGTCGCCTTGCACAAAAGGACTCCCTGATGCAGCTAGTGATCGCGACGGGAACACAAAGGAAGTGCGATGGCTGCAGCCGGAAGACAAATTGCTCTGTTATCTGAGTGGCGCTCGCGGGGAAGTTTCTCCATGTTCACTTGCCAGACTCTAGCAGAAAGGTCCTAAGGAAGCCCTCTGGACAGCAGCAATAGAGCTGGGTGGCGACGCGAGCCGCAGGCGGTCAGGCGTGCTAGTCGAAAATGCAGATGTTCTGCCAGTGATGTGTGCAGGACATGTACAGCTCATACAATGCCTTGCATGTGAGATGCTGCACTGAGAACGCCCGCAGCTGGTATAGATGCGTTATTCCAGCGTATCAAGTTGAATCTGTCAGGCAGACTCGCACACCGTCCCGGCCACTCTGCGCTAAATAGAAAAGCAAACACTCTGGTGGCGTGGGCGGTGAATCCTTTGAGCAATCCATGCAGGACTACCTCATCGAGGGGAACAAGGGTGGACCTGGAAACATCGTACAAGCTCCTAGCCGGCTGAGGACGTCTTTCTGCATGCTTAGAGCCAAGCACCTGGGTGATCCGGAGAAAGCCTGGTGGGTCCTAGATGTAGATCTCAAGATGGATGAACTGCTGGGTAAGACAGGAAAAGGAGACATCCTGTCTGCATGTTTCATCTTTTTAGCATCATCGTCTGTCTGATTCCCTGACAGGCGACGAGACTCCGGGCACCGTGTACAACCATGATCCATGATTGCTCGGATATCTATGTTCCTTGTCAAGCACAGTCCTCCGCTTTCTGTTGGAATCAGGTTGGCAGGTGTTGCCGGAAGGGTTGGAAGCGGGTGTCAAGGGCCGGTCGTTCCCACGACGGCCCGAGATCTGGAAATCGAGTTGAAGCTGCCGATAGGATGCACAGACCATCTAGTTTGAACCGATAAGTGATAAGGGATCGGGTTAGTTACCAAGTTACCTATCTATGCCTTTTAGCGGCATCAGCCGCATAGGGCTTATGCCAAGGGTACGGAGTACCATAGTAACTCCTCAGCCACACTCCATTTCCAAGCATTCTCAATGCGGAAAGATGACAGCATCACGAACGGCGTCTCCCCGATCAACCTAGACCACGCGACCCACGATTCTGCGGCGCATTGCTGCGCTTGGTGCTTTTTTGGAGCGCCTTCTAGTTCTGTGAACTTCAGGGAAGCATCACCGGCCCCTGTTCTGCCGTACTTCACATGAAGCGTTCTACTTTCATCTGGAGGTGAGGCGTCTGCCCGGCATGGGCCTCTACTTGCGGGTTGGGGGCGGCACCATGCCGACGGCACATCTGGGATTCTTCCGCACAGCAGTTTGGCTCTCTTTAGGGCTTCTTCCCCTGTTGCCATGGCCGGGCGGCGGTCATGCAATGCGGCCAGACCGCATCGCGCAGCTCCGCCAGGAGACTGTCGACATGTTCTATCATGGATATGACAATTACATGAAGATTGCCTTTCCAGAAGACGAGGTACGTGCACCTGCAAGATCTTCCGTTGAGAACTTTGTGTACTGATAATGCGTGCGCACGCAGCTACGACCACTATCCTGCACGCCGCTGTCCCGAGATGCCCTGAATCCCAGAAACGTCGAGCTCAACGATGTCCTTGGCAACTACTCTCTCACTCTTATCGATAGCCTTTCCACGCTGGCTATACTTGCGTCTGCTCCTCCGGACGGACGTCATACTGCAGAAAAGGCTTTGAGCGACTTCCAAGATGGGGTGAAGGCCCTGGTCGACCAGTACGGAGATGGGCGGCCTGGGCCCTCGGGTCAGGGACTCCGCGCCAGGGGCTTCGATCTTGATAGCAAAGTTCAAGTGTTCGAGACGGTCATTCGGGGCCTCGGTGGGCTTCTCAGCGCGCACTTGTTCGCTGTCGGGGAGCTCCCGATATCTGGGTACAACCCTCCGAAGTCGAGCGACCCCCTGAACCTCCGACCCATCGCTTGGCCGAACGGTCTGAAGTATGATGGCCAGCTGCTGCGCTTAGCGCTGGACCTTGGGCAACGTTTACTTCCAGCGTTCTATACTGCCACTGGAATGCCTTATCCCAGGGTGAACCTTCGCCATGGTATCCCTTTCTACACCAATTCGCCCCTGCATGAGATGTCGACCAGCCACAGGACTGGCTCGGACGGGCCTGCCGAGATCACTGAGACATGTAGCGCTGGAGCAGGAAGCCTCGTTCTAGAGTTCACCGCTCTGAGCAGGCTCACCGGCGACACAAGGTTTGAGCAGCTTGCGAAGCGCGCTTTCTGGGCTGTATGGTATCGGCGGAGTGACATCGGTCTCATCGGCGCTGGAGTGGATGCTGAGCATGGGAAGTGGATCGGCGCTTACGCTGTCATTGGCGCCGGTGCTGATTCCTTCTTCGAGTATGCGCTGAAAACCCATATACTGCTTTCGGGACACGAGTTACCGAATCGGACGGCAAGCAAGGCTGATTCGAGAGCGCACTGGCTTGATCCTAACACCATTTACCCTCCCTTAAGCGAAGAAGAGAACTCACCGGACTCTTTCCTCGAAGCGTGGCATCATGCACATGCTGCGATAAAGCGACACTTGTACAGCGACAGAGAACATCCTCATTATGTGAATGTCAACCTCTGGACGGGATCGTTAGCATCGAACTGGATTGACAGCCTCGGCGCTTACTACTCTGGTCTCCTTGTCCTCGGCGGTGAGCTGGACGAGGCAATTGAGACGAACCTTCTGTACACTGCTCTGTGGACAAAATACGCTGCCTTGCCAGAGAGATGGTCTGTCAGAGAAAAGACTGTGGAGGGAGGACTTGGCTGGTGGCCGCTCCGGCCAGAGTTCATCGAATCCGTCTATCACCTCTATCGGGCCACCAAGGACCCCTGGTACTTGTACGTTGGCGAAATGGTCCAGCAAGACATCAAGAGACGATGCTGGACCGAGTGTGGCTGGGCCGGGTTGCAGAATGTCGTCGACGGCGAGAAGAGCGATCGAATGGAGAGCTTCTTCCTTGGTGAGACCGCCAAGTACATGTACCTGCTCTTCGACGAGCGACATCCTTTGAACTCGCTCGACGCACCGTATGTCTTCACCACCGAGGGCCATCCCTTAATTATACCGAAGAAGGGTGTGATAAAAAAGAAGCGGTCGGAAACTCGGCCGGCACCGCCAGCAACTAGCAAAGATCTTGCCATCTACCATGACGAAGGATTCACGTACACTTGTCCTATACAACCGGAGCTTCCTGCCCTGACCGGCTCCGCAGTTGCAGCTCGGGACGACATATATCACGCAGCGCGCATGCTAGACCTGCATCTGGTACCCAACTACCACGCTGGCATCGAGGCTGGAGATAAGCCCGGCCAGCACGAGGCTATCACGAACTATACATATTTCCCTTGGACTCTTCCCCCGAGTCTCCTTCCCGACAACGGAACCTGCGCGAAAGTATCCTCGCCCCTTGAACTCACCTTAGAATTTGCATCCAACGCACAGCAAGGCGGGGTTGGTAGTGCCTTCAACTTCCTCCTTGCATCACAGAATCTGGAGCGGCTCAATGCCGAGAAGATTAGGGTCCTCACCCTTTCCGGGCTGAAGTTGACAATGCGCCTAGTGGACGGCCCCGAGCAAGAGTGGCGCGTGACGAAGGTGAATGGCTTGCCACTAGGCCGGGACGAGAACGTCGTCTTTGACCGGTCTGTCCTTCGTGATGTCTCCGACCCGCGCTTCAATGTCGTGCGGGACCCGGTCATCGCGAAGCTGCATCACCTCCACCACGTAGACCTTACGCAGAGGAACGGGACGGCTTATTCGACGACGTACAACGACGATCAGCCGGAAGAAACCACCTACATGCTGGACCTAGACAATGTCCCACAGAACAGAGACCCCTCCGACGCCTCTACAGACATTGGCTCCTTCCTCCGCTCCTGGTTCAGTCAGATGGTCGGCTCTCTTGAATCGCACACCCCCTTCGCAACTACAACGCTCGACTCCGTCCCAGATGGTGTTCCCTTCAATCTCCTTATGAACGCCACAGCTGTCACGCCGACCGGGCCCGGGGCAGCACCCCTCCCTGGCACCAACATTCCCGCCGGAGCGCATATTCCGGCCTTCGGGCCGGTCTCGCCCCAACTCCTCCCCTGGGACACAGTCTTCGCCGCCGGCAACGCATGCTCCGGCCCGCTTCCCGACGACGCCCCCGCCCGTAACCAGGTCATCGTCATCCGCCGCGGCGGGTGCAGCTTCAGCGCCAAGCTGGCCAACATCCCCGCGCATACTCCCTCACCGCAGAGCCTGCAGCTCGTGGTAGTTGTCTCGGACGACGATGATGAGAGTGAGCTGCTGCCGCGAGGCGGCAGGCTTCTCCGTGACATCGACGGCGCCTTCATCCGCCCGCTCCTCGACCAGGTGCAGCTGACGCCGTCCGGGATCCCGCGGCGCAACCCGATCGCCATGGTCATGATCGGCGGCGGCGACGCGGCGTACGCCCAGCTGACGCACGCGGACGCCTTGGGCATCACGCGCAGGTACTACGTCGAGAGCCAGGGTGTGCGCGTGCGTAACATCATCGTGGACGACGGGGACGCGCGGACCCTGCCGAAGCTGTAGGGCGGCTCTGCAGGCAAGGGCAGATGTGGCCGCGGCCCCGAACGCAGACCGGGAGCTCTCGGCGCAACAACGACCGGGAGCAAAGCCGTCTGCAGGAGGCGGAGGCGGCTGCGGAGAGAGCGGCGGCTCCTGCGGAAATACCGTCGCCGGCAGCGCGGGAGAGGGGATACCCCAGATGGAAACGCCAGCAGGCTTAGAGCCGCAACGCGTCGCGCCGAGAAGTACGAAGTGCTGGGTGGTATGGTTGGCGCGTGGTGGAGGCGGGCTGCGGTGATTGGTAGAGTTCTGGGCTGGAACTGGATCAGGCGGAGAAGGTGAAGAAAGAGCCCCGGGGATAGATCTGGGGGTGTATATGATGAAAACTGGACGATATTACGGCTCACTCCCGCGGTTAGCAAGCTGTTTATGAGGGCGGGTTTTGTGTTTAGACAGGTACGACTGGGAATAGAGATGAGATATACGCTCCATGGTACGACACACGATATGATGGGTTGTTGTGCGTGTCGCTTCACCCGTGTTCTTGCTGTTGGTGTCTTCGGCCCCCTTGGCCTCAGCCGCGTCGCGACACCCTCCCCGACCGCGTCACCACCACCACCACCAATTTTTTTCATCCGAACTCGACCTTCCCCTTATAGGTTCAAAAAGGGACCAAAAATCGCATCGGGGCAGGACCATCAGAAACACGCAATGCCATTAGACGTCCGTGGCCACGTTGAATCGTGCACACGTCCATCGAACTGGCTACCCATGAGGAAAAACTAGGACTTTTCCGGCCGCTGAAGGCCAAGGCGGTTCTTTTTGGCACCTCCGTTCAACTCCCCCCCTTTACAACCTTTTTCTTTTCTTCTTTTTATATCTCTCTTCTCTTTAGTGATGGACTTATTCATGTCGTCGTTTACTTCTCACCTGTGCTACGTGACCAGGCCTTCCCCAGGTGTCACGGCTCCCTCAGCGCCTCATCTCGGCATGGTGAGCGGTTGTTGTTGGCCTCTCTGGAGCTATGATGCTCTGGACGGTACCCTGCCCTTTCCACGCCCGCTATACATCTCTCGCTTGATATCAACCCTTATGCGGAGGAGAGAACGGTAGGACCTTCAAACACAAGACAGCATCAGGCCAAGAAAGACTTGAATTCCATCGGAAGTGGCGGTGCATCAATTGTTATCTGTCCCCTGCTCAACTCGGAATCCATTACGTCCAGATGGACAACCAAAGGCAGTATTTCCCAAAAGCAAAAGTCTATATGCTCTGTCACATCAAATTCAGCACTGCGTATGCGGGTTTTCCGCCTCCCCCTCGGCGGGTGTGCTTTAGAACCTTCAACTTTTGACCCCTGAACGCCAGATAGTGCAATCGCAGAAACCTCCTTTCGCGTTATCCGCCATACCGTCTATACTGTTGCTCTTCCGTCTCATGTGAGCAGGAAACCGCCTAGTCTTATCAGAAAACCAAATACTCGAACTCGTCTGACATTGCAGAAGTAGCATAGAAGACCCAAGCCACCAACCACTGAGCCCAGGAGGTAAATGTTCGAAATCTTGAAAAAGTCCAGTTCGAACGAGCCTGTTCGAAATATGCGAGTCGAGTCTCATGTGACTGAACGGCAACTGAGGCCCGCGTGGCCCGGCCAGGTTTGATATCCCATTCGCTCAAGCCTCCTCGAGGAGGGTGACCACCGGGACGTCGCCAAGCTTGTCGCGTCCTTTCAGGAAGGGAATCTCGACAATGAAGAGGTAGCCAATCAGATTGCCTCCAAGTTGCTTCACAAGCTCTCCAGCAGCCGCGGCAGAGCCACCTATAACAAAAATTCGTTAGCCACGGTCGCTTTGACGTATAACACGCTTCCAGCCCGCCGAGACGACCGCAGGCACGTGAAAATGAGACTGCTGGCTGCAGGGGCGAACCAAAAAAAGGGGACGGCAGGGAAAGCAGATGACAAACAACGCCATTTTGTCCTCTTACCTGTGGCAATGATGTCGTCGACGACCAGGACCTTCTGGCCAGGCTTGATGGAGCCTTCTTGCATCTGGAAGTAATCCGCGCCATATTCCTTCTCGTATTCAGCCGTGACGCAAGGGCCGGGCAGCTTGCCCCTCTTCCGGACTGGGACGAAGCTTGCACCGAGACGCAGAGCGAGCGAAGGCCCGAACAGGAAACCACGGGCGTCGAGACCGACGACAACATCGGGCTTGATGGCCTTGTCGACGCCGCCGAATTGCTGAATCTGGAGTTCGAGGGAACGAAGGAGGGTGGCGTGGATGGCAGGGTCGAGGAACCATGGCATGATATCAATGAAGTTGATGCCCGGGATAGGGAAGTCGGGGAAGCGTCGCAGCGCATTGTAGAGGCTTATCTTTGTACGGGCGAGTTCGGAGGGGGAGGGGGAGGCGGCGGAGGGCTCTCGTCCCGAGGCATGGTCGGAGCTAAGCTGAGCAGCTGCGGTGGCAGAGGGCTGATCCAGACTGGCGGCCAGATTGGGGTCTGGTTCAGAGGTTGAGGTCATGTTGGGGAAGAGGAAAGGGAGAGGGAGAGAGGAGGAGGCGCGGTAGAGAGAGAGGGTTTCGTATCTAAGAGAAATTTGTCGGTGGCCCCCGGCTCGCAGGCTGGATGGAGGGGCGTGCAGGCACGAAAGGGCTTGGGCGTAGGTGAGTAATAAGACTTGAGCGCCTTAAAAGTGTAGGAAGATTGTTGGGAGTAAGACAGGGGAAGAAAAGAAAAAGAATGGGTACCGTAGCAGCAGGTAGACAGCAGTCTCCGCAGTGCAGCAGCAGCAATAGCAGCAGCCAGCGAGAGACAAACGAGCAGGCAACCAGGCTTTCCGAGACGAGGAAGGGGGGGAAGAGGGAAAGACAGAAAACAGAAGAAAAAAAAGCAATGCCTAGCCCTTATCCAGGAGAAGAAGAAGGAAAGTCGAGGCTAGACTAAGGTAAGGTAAAAAAGGTACATTAGCAGCTTAGCAGGAGCGCGAGCGAGCGGGCGGGCGGGAGTGGAGTGGGACAGCAGGGTTTAGTCGGACGGTGTGCACCGAGTAGAGAAGGTCCACAGCAGGTAGCAAGACGGCGAGACATGGCCAGTAGGAGTGTCGGGAAGAGGATGAAGAAAGAGGAGAAGGATGACAGTACGTTGCCATCCTCATGCCACGGTGGCAGCCGTTTGATACTGATGGAGACGAGGGCGCGCCTTGGATCGGCCAACGAGAGGGGGTTCCGACGTGCCTCACTTACCTCGCGCCGTCCGTACGCTGTACACGGCCTGTCAGCCAGCCAATACCCAGGGCGCCTACATCACTAGTAGTATAACAATGTGCGTGCATGCAAGGTGAGCCTCTCTCAGGGCTCTTGTGAACTATCGGAGCCGGGTCGAGACGCGGGTAGTCGAAAGGCCCAGAAGTGAGAAGAGTCATCCAAGTTAGATAACGAAAAGAAAAGGCTTATCAAAAAGCCCATGCCCCTCCCCCTCCTTTTCCCATTCTCATTCTTGCCTGCCCGCCCTCCCCTCTTGACGGACCTGGCCTGGCCCGTGCTGCTTGCCTCGGGTGCGACAAACACTGTCGTCTTCGGGCCAGAGCACCAGAGAATCGTAGCATCGTGGCATAGATGTCACAGATCCCGCAGAATCAGGCGGTCAGGAGAGATGACGATAGTAATAGCAAATGGTAAGCTCTGGCTGGCGCAGGTGGGATGGAGGTTGAAGAGCAGAGAAAATTGCTGCGAAAACCCCCGCCAACCCCACCATGCCGCTATGCCGCCGAGATGCGCTACCACCAAGTATAGATTGCGCCACTTTCCCCAAAGAGGGGCCGGCGAGGTACGTACCCGTCCGGTACCTCTGTGAAACGTTCGTGAATTTCACGTCGCCCTGCCCTGCGGCACTATAGTACTGAGGTACCTGAGGTAGATAGAGGCCAAGGTACCTGTAGCTTAGCTGTAGCTGTAGCTGTAGCTGTAGGTGGTGCTCCCTTGGTATGACAGCGCATTGCCCCAAGATGCCTCGGCCAAGTCGTCATTCGGGCCCAGGCAGACTCACCGCGATGGTTGCATCGGCGTTGAGGGAGGGTTCGGGTCGCAATGCCTTGGCTATCAAGGCAAGGCAGGTAAGTTGGATACGGTAGGGAGTCAGTCAGTCCACGGAGCCCATACCTGTAACCCTTTGAGGTTTTGGGCTCCTGGCCCCCAGCCAGCCAGAACCCCTCTGTCCACTTGCGCGTCTGCGACGCTGCTAGCATGTCCGTCTAGTGCACATTTGCCTACCTATCTACCTAGTAGTTAGTCTTAGTTGTGAGCGCAGGACAGAGTGTGAGCAGGGGCTTCTGCATGCATCATGTCGGGCAATGCAAGGCGACTCGGTCTCCGTGGGTGCAAGTCGACGAGTGAGTATGTTTCACGTACGGACCATTATCTGCATATCTGCGCAGGTGGTGACTCTAATCGGACAACACATCACCCCTCCAGGTGCTTCCGTGATCCCAGCCCTGCTTTCCCTAGACGTGTGAGCTTCCTTACCTTAGGTAAGTACCGTACAGTACGTGGAAGTTGTCAAAACGGCACCTTGAAGGACGAAAGGGTCGGAGCAGGACCGGCCGGGAGTTTCCGATGAACAACGCACTCGGGCCGCCTTTCCATTCCATAACAGCCCATCGTCTTCGCCGTGTACCTCTAATAGGCGAGGGAGGTACTTTACCCATATCTGATTGTGTTCACCGTACAGAGCAAGCACGACATGAGGCAGGATATAGCGGGCTTCACGGACCTGGACGTGCAGGTTGAACCATTGGCAACCCGTGCAAGAGGCGCGATCTGAGGTACCTGGGCAAGGTACGTACTTTGCCTTGCATTCTGGTAGACCAGAGGAAATCGGTCGATGTACCGCTATTACCATATTGGGAAACTTCAGGTGCATCCCGGGAGTTGTCTGCCCTTCTAGAATAAAAGAAGAAACGACGGAAATGCGTGAGCCTTCGTAACCGCGTAGCCCGGTCTCGACTGATTGACTGACTGACTGATTGACAGACCGCATCAGAGTTCACCAGATCTCTCTCCCTTCTCTGTTGCATCGCCCCCCACCTCCCCTCCCTCCTCTCACGTAACGCCGCAAAAGAATATGTGTCTCTCATCACAAGCCGGTCGTCCACCGAAGATGATGGTTGAGTCAGTGCGGTCGTCCGACTGGCCCATCGGGTGGCCGCCAATGTGGACTTTGTTTCCTTGCTTTCGATACATGACTAGCCTATCAGCAGCAGCTTCGTTGACTCTTCCCACGATAGCGATTGCGGCGTCGACCAAGGCACTCCTCGTCCATTTCCAGAGAGGCACGCAAGATCATGCTACCTATTGTTGCCTGCTCACTGCATCACAAACCCAAACAACATCATCATCGCACCATTCAGCATCATTCTCCCGTATTCTCCTACCCGAATCAGGTTTAGAAACCAAGCCAAGATGCGTTTGAGCATGTTATAGATACTCCAAGGAGTATGCAGCCGCTTGGTTCCGGCATGTGCATCTAGGCCGAACCAGATACTGGCACTGTCTCGCGGGAAAATATCATTCAGCATGCAAGTGCGTGCAGACTGTACAGATACCGTAGGAGAGGCGCCGTACTCCAAAGTCCCTACCTAAACTTCGTATCCCTAGAATACTTGCAGTTCTCGAGCTCGAATCTCGCGTCTTGTCAAGTTTTCTGTTTTTTTATCTTTCCACCGATTGATGTCGGCCCCTTCTTGCCTTTCCTCCTCGCAGGCAAATCAATAAATAGATCGTGTCTACCAGTGAAGTTGAATGTTATGTTGCTCTGAATTCTCCGTCAGTTGCTACTTATCGTTATCTACTTCGCTGTGTCTAGAGTAGATAAGAATGTCTTCGCTAGACGTGATAGCTTTCACACCATCACAGCTCTCTGGCCAAAGAGCTCAGGCGCGGCACTATTTTTCATTTCCCCGGGATAAGCAGCCCGATACCGCAGGCTCAACACGCACCCCTGGCTTCAGCTGCCTCCATCAGCACCTAGCTGATGACTGGGCGTTGTGGCGGCGACGGCTGAAGTTCTTTGGCTTGCGAGAGGTTGCGGACCCGTGGAACTGCTAGACTGCATCAGTCCCTGGAACTCCTCCACCGTCTCCTAAAGCAGGCAATGGATAATTCCCAATGCAAGCTGCTGTCCACACAAATTCTTCTCCCATTGAAATACATTGCTCCAGGTTCGGCCCTCCCGACTATCTGGTCACAACATCCGAGCCAGTCATGCTCCACCGGCCCGTAGGCGGTGTGGCGCCAGGGTCGTCGTCCGGCCCTGAAAACGTTATCACGATCAGGACTGCTGTTGATGCATCTGATAACGACAGTCGAAAGAGTCCGGCCATGGCGATCTCCTCCTCTGGCTAGGAGCGCAAATTAACCGCACGCGTATCTCACAAGTACAACGTGTCCACGGACCCCCGCTGGATTGTCCGTAGGTTATGCCGAAAGGCGGCATCCTATGTATAATTCATTTACTCCTACTCCCTCGCCTCTATCATCTGTTTCTCGGGCGGACAGGCCGAGAGGGTCCCTGCCCTTGTGCTGACGTGCAGGCTTGCTCGAGCCTCTCGCAGTCAGACCGTCAGACCAGCGACCTCCCAAGACAGAGAGTATGGAAGTCAGCCGTCCATTCCGCACTGTAAGACTTTGGCACCATTGGACCGTGAAAGATGACATCAAATCGGGTTGAAATTCCTCACAAGCCTTCCAAGACCGGTCAGTGCATGGTGGACGCTGTGCGACACCAAGGGCACAAGATCTTCTGCATTAGTGCTCCGTTAACGTCCCGAAAGCATTACCGTATGCCTTGTCTCGCAGCAACGGTACCGACTAGCATAAGCCCAGAGTGAGGGTATTTCCTCCTTTGTCAATAGCTGGTGACCAGGCCTGCTTGGCCACCAACGAGGAATGCGAATAATGCTGCATGGCGTATCCTCACCGCTAGTTGGACAGTCCAAGAGCCATTGGCCGCGCGAGTGAAGAACCGGCTTGGAGATTCCTTCGGCTCCGTAGCGGATCGTAAGGGCAGACATGCTAATCCCTCCCGAGTTACACGTAGTCGGTGTTTGGAGCGTCGCCTAAACTAGGCCGGAGGCTACTGCGAGCGGCTTCGGGACTTGTATCCCCTACTAAAGCCTCTTATCGAGTTCAGCGGGAAACCGGTAGACGTTGGCCGGCCGAGTCGCGGCGTATGCTATCAATGCACACTTGCATCGAGAACGAGCGAACGAGGGACCACGGGTGTGTAAGCGGCTGGCTTTATGCGCCCGGGACCGTCCCCGCGACCGGGTCGACACAGGAGTGCAGGACAACATATGCGGCTGGCCGGATAAGAAGGGGAGTGCAATATCCTGAGATATGACACCGACCTCCTTCCCTAATGCGCCTGCTGTCATTGGTTGAGGCGGGTAGAAACCGTTGCATAACCGGTTCGCTGGCACTTAAGTACCCAGTGGAAGGATAGCGAGACGCTGGGCTTGCGCGTAGTCGGCTGGGCGAGAACAAGCTGCAGTCGCCCGCCCTTCGTCAAGACACTTGGCGAGCCTCCAGAGTCGACTACGACAGAGGCGTCTACACTACAGCGACAACGTCAGAGAGTTATCAGCAAGGACCCCACAAGCTCCTCTGATAGTCCCACGGCAGATTAGTTATAGACAACTTCTCTCTTTCATTAGTCTGTATCTCCTTTAGGGGTATCATCCTACTGTCCTCAGTAACCGTCTAAAGTTAAAACGCAAGATCGCAATGCCAGCCACCTCCGAGCCCAAGCCTGAGCCCAGGCTTATCTGCTTCCACGCAGGGGTAACCTGCTCGAATATTAATCTTGATCGCCTCGGACCCAATTGTCCTTCTCATCGTTTCAGTATGACCTTAGACCACTACGGCCTCTATGTCGTCACTCTACTTGAGTGACAGAGAGTATAACATGCCTCCCATGTGAACCTTCTGCGCCACTCGTCCCGCGCTAGCATCTCCTCCTCATCCTCACCGAAACTGCAGCCGGACGATGGAGAACAGCATGTTCTGCAGCACGTGCAGCATGACGGCCACGCTGGTGGGTAGCAGCTCGGGCCACACGGCGAGGTCGAGGCGGCCCTCGGTGACGACGTTGACGCCATAGATCCAGCGGATCAGGCCGGCGACGATGAAGCTGGCGGCCATCTCGCACGCCCAGGTGACGGTCGAGGCGTTGAAGGTCAGGCGGAACGTGTACTCGTTGGGGTCGCTCTCCGAGACGTCCTCGAAGGCGAAGTAGGGGTAGACGTCGCGGTTGGCGCCGAAGTGCAGCACGACCACGGAGCCCAGGAAGGCGAGCATGCTGGCGTTCTCGGCGAGGAAGCGGATGAAGACGTTGCGCACGCCGACCTTCTGCCAGGCCGGGTAGGACTGCGACGTCAGGTGCAGGGCGGCGAGGACCCGGTGCAGCGGCGCGGAGAGCAGGACCGGGGTCAGGATGATGAGCGTGCTGGAGGAGAGGACCTGCAGGACGACGAACTGCGAGGGCGAGCGGAGGCGCGCGTACAGGGCGCGGACGTAGGTCTGGTAGGTGAGCATGAAGTATCTGCACTCATGTTAGTGGACCGGTGGCCGGATTCACACAGCTAAGGCTGTGGCCAGAAGGGAGATGGGGGAAGCAAACTGACAGCTTGAATATCCAGCTCAGGGGGTAGCTACCGACCCGCTCGCCCTCGTTGCCGCCCAGTATCCATCCCGTGAGGGCGTCGAGCAGGAACACCGTCGAGATCCATCCGTAGACGTAGACGATGGTCTCGAGGTTGTTGTGGGGAAGCGTCCGCAGGTAGATCTCGGCGTACGCCTCTCCTATCGTGTACGTCATGAGGCCGATGAAGAGCGCGAGGCAGAACCAGATGAAGCGCACGAAGCTGGCCGGCAGCCAGCGCCGCCGCAGCCGCACGGGTAGCGACGGCCGAGGGGAGTCGGCCACCCGCAGCAGGACGTCCGGGTCGTCGGCGTCGAAGTTGGCGGCGACGCCCTGCCTCCGTCGGCCCTCGCGCCGGCTGATGGTGTCGGGCTCGCCGGTCCACCAGGACGAGGTGAAGATGCGCTGCGTCTCGGAGAGTGAGTGGCGCAGGCTCAGGTGCCGCTCGTTGGTCATGAGGATGCAGAACGCGATGGCGACAGGCATGGCCATGATTATGAAGGTCCAGGTGATCCACGCCGTGTTGTGGACGGTGAGGAAGCGGGTCTCCGGGATGAGATAGATCGGGAGAGGTGCTGCGATGGACAGCACGGCTATGAAACCGACTGTCAGGGGAAACCCGAGGGAAGAGGGCCACCTGTGAGCCGCTTTGTTAGCATGGCAGTCTCTCCCATCTGTCCAGGCGGGACACATACCAGTTCAGGCTGTAGATATTAAAGACCTTGGTGATCCATATCAAAGCGGTAAGGTTGTAGAATCCGTAGTAGACGAAGAGAAAAAACCAGAAGTTGACCTGCACTCGCGCCTCTCCGTGACCAGGAGTCTTGCGCCTCTGCCCCGGACTGGTCGCAGGGTTGCCGGGGTCCACGCCGTCGTCCGGCAAAGGGTACTGTGGGAACGGAATGGCGCACCACGCAACGGCCTGGAGAGTAGCCATCTCTGTCAGCATACCAATCTTCCTTCACGGCCAACACACAAGACTGCGCATCAAGAAAGGAGGCTCCTTACCAGCGCCGCCGGCAACACGACCAGCACGAACCACCTGCTCCACCATTTGTCCACGACTCTCTTGACGGCGCCTTGCTTCGGAGTCACCCACAGGTCTCCCATTCTCTTTGTCCATCGGTGCGCCCACCGGGCCAGCTTACTCTTCCCCTCTCCATCTTGGGTGTCTCCGGCGCACTCCCCGTCCTCCTCGTCATCGTCCTCGTCTCCATCCAGCTCCGTCGCCAGGAGCACCGCTCCGTACCCGACATGCACGCTGCCGCCCCAGCCTCCCCGGCCGCCGGCCCGCGAGAGCAGCCCAAGCTGGCCGCGGTTTGTCGTCGGGGCGGGCCCGCCGCCGCCGCCGAAGCCGCCCCAGCGCGGGACGGCGCGGAAGCGCCCGAGGAGGGGAGACGCGTCGTTGGCCGGGTTGTAGCGCGGGTGGGTCTCGGTGCCTTGGTCGAAGGAGAAGAAGGGGGGCATCCTTTGTCTTTGTCTCGTCGAGGGCCGTCGAGGGCGACGTCCTCTCTTTCCTTCGTCCTTCTTTTTCTTCGGCTCCGGCGAACGAGCTGTCAGCGCGACATTTTTTCCTGCCGGTGTTTGGCTTGGGCTTTTTTTTGGCTTGCCGAGATAAGACGTGCCAGATTAAAATCGGACTGATTGTCCGGGGGGAGTGGGAGACCGGCCGCATTTAGCGCGGTTTGCGTCTGACAGGACCCCTGATCTGGGTTGGTGTCGCCCGAAACTCCACTGAAGGTCAGGGGAGCTTGGGGCGGGCTACGTCACCTGCGGTCGCGTCCGGGCATGTGATCGCTTCCTGCAGAGCTCGAGACATGGGTGGTGGCACTTGACGTACCCAGGTCGGTATGCAGCTACGGTATGGCAGAAGAAGGGCAGCGGCGACGTCTACATGCCAGTGTCCATGGCCGTGATCGTCAATGGCCATGGACAAAGCGAAGCGCCTTTTATTCAACACGAAACCTCAGTGTAGAGTTGTCGAACCCTCGTCCGTCACGGCTCGAACTTTAGATATATAGCCAACTCCAACTCCAGACTACCCGTTTGTGCGTATAACATGCCATCACCATGGCCGCTTGACCTCCGTCCCCCCTTTTATTTTTATGGTCATTCATCCATATCTCCACCGATCTCCTCTTCCTCTTCTTCATAGATCTCCGAGTCTGCGCTCTCGGATTCGTCGCTCTCCTGCTCCGTGACCAGAACCGCCGACACCTCTACACCTTCCGCGGGCTTTCCCACTGCTTCTGCCTTTGATAAATCCTCCTCGGACGGAGCGTCCTTCACGCCTTCAGCGAATGAAACGGCCTTTGCAGAAGGGGACCTGCTGCTTGGAGGCTCTAGGACATCTCCGCTCCAAGGCCTGCACTCTTTGACGATCTCACCACAACGGAGGCACGTCCAGCCTTCTCCTTCTTCCCTCTCGATGCGGGTCGTCAGGCAGACGAAGCAGTACACGCACCCGCACGGTATCGTCTCGTAGGGATTGGTGATGTCCGTCTGTGCCGAGCCGACCACTCCACTAGACGCCGCAGCGGCGAGGATCTCCTGCTCGGTAGAGGCGCTGGTCTGGTCCTGGTAGCAGATAGCGCAAGTCCGCTCTGGTAAGAATGCGTACTCGCCCTTCTTCTCCAACTCCGCACCAGGCTCTGTGCCTCCCTGCAGCGCGCCCTTCGTCTTCCTCCAGGTCCGCGTGATCCATCGCCGCCACCGATTTATTCCGACAAGAGGCAGCACAAACAACAGGAACTCGGTAAATGCATGCCATACCAACTGCCGGTTCAGGTACTCGAATGAGACCTCGCGGCTGACCTGGTTGGTGGGCGGTGCCAGCTTCATCCGTAATATCCTGTCGAGCAGCGTCCTGTACCTCCCGTTCAACAAGAACACCAGAAATGAGACGAAAGCAGCCGCAGCGTGTGCCGTAGACGCCGCCTCCGTAAGGCGCGACAGCCTCTGTATCCGCCGGCTGGGCTGGTCGTAGCCATTGTCCGTGTCCACCAAGTAATCCTCCCACTTCGTCCACGCATACCTCCCGCCCACCGTCACCAGCCCGTACAGCGCCTTCTGCCACCTCGACGGCGGCACCAGCACCGGGCCCTCGCGCCTCGCGTCCGTGAAGCGCAGGTTCTGCAGCGCGGCGCCGTACGTCGCATCGTGATCCCACACGCTGAGCTTGAACAGCGCCGCGCGCAGGACCAGCAGGATCTCCGCCGACCACTCGTCCGCCAGGCTGCCGCTGCCGCCCGTGGCAGCCCCGCCCCGGAGGTACTTGAGCGCCTCCTTGACCTGCCCCCGCAGGAGCTCGACCAGGTCCTCGTCGAGCAGCTCCGCGTCGACCTGCCCGACGCGGAACGCCGGCCGCGTGCCCTCGCGGGAGGACACGGCGTCCCATGCCGAGAAGGCAGAGAGGCCCAGGCGGCGCAGGAGCGGGGACGGGTGCGCGGCGAGGCTGGCGCGCAGCCGGGAGGCGGACTGCTGCGAGGCGAGGCGGGCCTGGGACTCGGCGGCGCGCGCGGCGCGGCGCTCGGCCAGGCGCTGCTGCGCCTGAGCGAAGGTCGGTGCCGCGCTGGTGTGGTTGTCGCTCATCGGGGCAGCATCGGCTGGGGATTGGACGCGGGGTGGTTGCTCGTCGGTGGAGATAGAGAGGAGGAAGTGTCGCGAGGGCAGGTTTTCCGGCCGGCCAAGTAGCGCTGGTCAAGTCATCGAGGGAAGAATCGAGGTCTTGTGCTCCACGGCTCCCCAAAAGAAGCTGCTTGCTCGGGTCTTTGGCAGAGCTGGGTCAGTCGAGGGACACGAGATGCTGGACAGACACGGTCGGGATGTAGTTTGCTTGAGCCGAGGTTCGCTCTTGCCTCGGGCCCGTTGCAGGTGAGAGTGGATGCGCTGCCCCCAGACTCGTAAAAGTGGGTCTGGGGAATCTCGGCTTTGTTCCTAAAATCAGTGGGAGGATCCTTGAACTATCTATCCCGTCTCTTCAACAGCCCAAATACCGGCAAACCTTCAATTTGTCCTTAGAGTAGCTAACTACATCTTCTTCTCTGATTTGGGGGCGTCTTGTTTCTAAGAGAATTGTCTCTTCTACATACGTAACAAGCTTCTGGTGGTTAAACTAAGAGACAGCCCAGCAAAGTCGGGCTCTTTGGAGGCAGACAATCACGTTGGAGGCCGGATATCAAGTTCGACCAGCCTGCGGCCTTGTTCCCAGGTCCAGCACCGGCATGACTGTCCAGATGCTGTCCAATGTCTCGATCAATTACATATGCATCGCTGCCATAACCGGCATGCGGCAGAGGAAGCATGTGCGATAGGGTCCATTAATCTCAGCTCTTCATCACAACCGCAGGAGACTGGGGGGTGGTCTTTTCTCCGACAGACCAATGAGCGTTCAAGCCGCCGATATCGAGGGTGGCATACCGGACGTCTGCTTACCTGATCTTCAAAGTGCGGCCTCGGTGCTCCAATCTCCCCAAGTGGCCCGAAGGGATCACAACGTCACATCTCGTCTGATTCAGGACAGAAGAAGCTTGGGCTACGGCAAGGCCGATAAGCTCAACGCCAAGCCGCCGTATGAGAGCTGCAGTAGTGCACCGTCACTGCGCCGACCTTCCTGTACACACCTTCAACGTATGGTCAATCTGTCTTGGGTGCTGGTTCCTGCTTACTGCCAGTGGCATACCGTCCTATGGTGTCACTAATTCACACAGAACGACTCTAGATCGGGCATGATTTCCGGCTTGGCAACTGCTAGTTGTCAGTTGACGCCATGCTTCCACGACTCGAAGATCTTAGATGGAGTACTGGCAGGCGGCGCGGCTGGCGGTGCAACCCAGCCCCCATCGATCACGTTTATCGCAGGCTACCTGGCGGTGAACAATGATTCCCAGCTGCCCTGCCACGCCCCAAGAGGCCTCAGTCAGCAGCAGTGACCAAACTCATGTGATTGATAACTTCTCTGCCCTTCTTAAAGCGTCGCCACTGCAATGAGGCAAAGTTGCTTCGACGTGGTTATCAAGGCGGCTTTAGTCGCCTTCTCCTATGTCCGACTTCATGTCTGTTATCGCCACGAGATTGAATAGCCACGAAGAGCCGATTTGCCGCTCTCTCGGGGAAAGTTCCCTGAGCCTTTCTCGCTAACCGTGGGCTGGTGTTATGGACTAGAGCCGTTGTCAGCCACTGAGCTTGTTCCAGACTTGCATGGTATAGACCTGGGGTCTGAGGTCAGCACTTTGACCAACAGTTGCCCTTTACTACAGTGCAGTCGCAAGTACTAGAAGATGTGGCGGGCAAGTCAATAGGCTATTGAGATACGAGACGTGCATTAGCGCGCACCCATCCCTTGTGCCGTCCTTCAATGGTGGCTTCATAGGGCTGAGGATGTAAGAGCTGGGTCCAACCACGTCCTCCCCAGACCTCATTCCCGGACGAAGATGTGGCCCTCCGCGCCAGTGGTGCATGCAATGCTACCATCTCACCACGCATCATGGGCATCCGTTCCGCTTACGGCTCTGCCCCCGCCATCAGATTGCAACCAGATAGCCCCCCTTGACTAGGCCCAGCCATGGAAGCCGTGACTAGGCGCCGAGAACATCACCGCCTCCCGCGGTCAGGTCTCTCATGTATTATGCTACCTTTTCCTTCTTTGCATGTTATACTTTGGACCGCTTATTTCCCGCGCGGTTCTTCTCCATGCCGCCGACAAATCTCATCCGGTAAGCCACCACAAGACTGGACCTGGGTCACCGCCTCAAGCTCCCGTCACTAAGAACAGGCCGGATGCACGTTTGGCGGCCTCCACAAGGTCTCAAGCAGAAGGTGAGGTCTCCCTTTGGTGGTAGAAGCAATGACTGACTCTGTGATATTACTTGGGCAGTATTCAGGACCTAAGAGGCTAAGTCGAGCTCTTTAGACCTCGTTGCCTTGATTCATTTCCGAAGTCGCCCCAACCCAGTCCGGGGATTGGTCATCTCTATCGATCAGTTCTATCCTCCCAGGACTGATCTTCTTTTGATCTGTTTGAATTCCTTTCACTTCATTCCAAGTTCGTGTTGGATAACTCCACTTGCTGCACTCGAGGACACCCTAAAGGCTATTAGGACGCCGCATCAATGGATGTCCCCTCGCCCTCCAACAGGTCTTCTACGTCTGGCGATAAGAGCCGGGATGCAACCCCAGAGCAACCCTCAAACCGATCGAAGGCCGGCATCCGGGTATCGTTAGCCTGTGTGCCTTGCCGCTCGAAGCATATCAAGTGTGATGCCACCTTGCCGGTTTGCCAGCGATGCCAATCGGAGCAAAAGCAATGCTACTACGCCAAATCCAGGAGGGGCATCCGAGATCCTAAGCAAAGGAGTCTGGTGGTCGAGAAGCCACATATCATAGACTCACCAGGAGACTTCTGGCCGTTGCCGCAGACAGCCAACTCCCACGTTCCGATTCGGTTACTCGATAGCCAGTCAAGCAGTTGGAACCTGCCGGACGGACAGACGGCTGAAACGTCAATCACCACAACGTTGCTCGACTCATACTACGCCAACTTCTATGAGTCGCACCCTTGGACTCTCCCGAAACATTATATGGTGGGACACATTACCGCAGCCCCCAACGATGTTCAGTTCCTGGTCAGCGCATTCTGCTACGTTGGTTCGGTGTTCGAACCGACGATCTCGTCTCAACAGTTCCGCGATGCAGTCTTCAGCGAAGCCTGTGGTCTTCTGACCTCGAACGTGTTTACCGTCCAGGGACTCCTCACCCTGTCCATCGCGGCGCTTGGGGAACGCACCCTCAACCTTTCAGATGTGTTGATGGACAGGGCGATTCAGATGGCTCTAGATCTCGGGATGCATCTTCGGAACTTTGCCGACACAGAGTCGGACGCCACAGTCGCTGAGAGCTACCGAAGGACTTATTGGGCATTGTATGTCCACGATTGCATCCGCACGGCGCGTATGGCGCGTTCGACCTTCAGGTTGTCAGGTGTCGCGGCGACGACAGATATTCCCTGTGAGGAATGGGAATACCAGTCAGGCGTAAGTCTCAGTTCATCACGTTGACCTTGGAAGCACTATTCGTGAAAACAGATGCAGAGACAAGACGATGAAAGCACGCGACAGAGTTCGGCTGACTTTGTTACAGCGAATTCCTCGGCCGGTGACACTCCTAGAATACGACAACAGAGACCCCGTGGAAGAACCAGACTTCTCCTCCTGGGCATACATGATCGAACTTTGCAGGATTGTCGGCGAGGTCTATTTGCCACTGAAGCTCCGTCCCGACTCCTGGGTTGAAGAGTCAAATAGGGCCGAGATGAGGATCATGAACTGGCTGCTACGCATTCCGAAGTGGAAGAATAACATCGTCGGATCCAGCGGGCACCCGGACTGGGTGATCCATATGGCCATCGGTCTCGCTCACACGTGAGTTTATCCATCGTCCTCTCGAGTCGCTATGATATCAGGTAGCCTAACCCCACGACCGTAACGCAGAATCCGCCTTCGCCTCAAGTGGCCGACCGAGCGCTCGCGCCTCCGTCTTCGCGATGGTTTCTGCATGGGACCCCTCGAGCGGCCCGAAGCGCCACCCCCCAGGGACCCGAATCTCCCTTGGGACTTCTGCCCACCAGAGCTGCAGGCAACCAACGCGCTCTGCGATCTCATCGCCAGGAGTCCAGTGGCCACGATGCCCTGGAGCCCCGTCAACATCGCAGCACTCGATCGCATCGCCACCGGCCTGCTGGACGCGTGCGTATTCCTAAGCTGCGATACGTACGCGACCAGAGAGAAGCTGAGCCTTGTCTTCGCGATCCTTAAGAGGCACAGCGGGGTGTGGCCGCTGGCGAGGGAGATCGCATCGAGCGTCAAGTTGGTTGCGAGGACATACTTGCAGGCTACTCCGCAGAACGAACAGAGGGTCGGCGTGGGCGGCAGTACGGCGGGCAGGACCGATGGAACCACCGGCGGTAGCGCCACGATGCAACCCACGGGAGTCGCCAGCACGACGTGGCCTCTGGTGATGTCCAGCCCGGATCTGGTCGTTACCCCGGCGCCAGTCGTGTCGATGGGAGGGAACATCTTCTCTCACATCACTGCCGCCGATGTGCCGGGCTTCGAGGACTGGCTCGTGGGAGACTGAAAGGGACTGTCGCTGATTGGCTCCTCTTGTGCTTCTTTTCACCACTAAGTAAGACAGCCACAGCGGCTGGCAGACGTTGTGACACGTGAACAAGTAATCCAGGAGGAGGGATTCCCGTGGGGTACCACTGCGTGTATTGTGGTCATGCCCTGATGAGAGACAGCTTGGTTTGATCCTGTGGCTCGCAATCGACGCAACCCTCGAACAGAATGGAGGTGCTACTGTTCTGCTTCGGTGCATCTTCGGACCGTCTGTGTGTTTCGGCGGCCGCTTACCTTACGTCCTCGTAGTGGTTTGCGGTGAATGATTCGTCTGTGTTAACCATCAAGAGGGGACGGGGGTTGGGTGATCTCAGCCCTACAAAGACCTGCAAGATGTACTATTTTTTTTTTTTTTTCGATTATTATACCCATTATGAACGACCGGCTGTACATGAACCCAATTATCCATGCACGGAAGCCTCATGACTTAAACGCACAGCTCCCCGCAGATATTACTGCTTTAAGCGGTGTGCGCTCATCATCCCTCAGCTCGCGCATAGCCCACACAGACACGCATGGAAAGGTGGTAAGAGACAATGTATACAGCATTCTTCCATCTTGCCATAATTAGACCACCCTGGATGGTCTCTCGGCCACGTTCATCATGGGCCGTCGTTGCTCTTTTTCTCGCTGAGTACGGCTCTGAGACCCTCGACATCTGGCTTGGCGCAAAGACAAAAGTCCAGCAAAAATCATTGAGCGATGTCGAAACAAAGTCGAACGCGCACATGCCGTCTTCTGAAATACTCGTTGGCCAGGCGCCCATTGCTAACTCTATCTGTCCTATTTCAATGTCTCGCGACAGTGACGCAGGTTATATAGTGTCAGTATGTGTTATGTTAGGAGGTGCCTCACTAACACTTCCTGACGGGCAGGGCGCTGTCTGCTCATAGGAGTATTGGGCTGCTTTACTCTCGTTTTCTCACTTGCATTAATCTCATCATTAGTCTGGACATATGCAGCTTCCCTCAGGGGCTTTCTGCTCGCATTTGACGTCTGGTCAAGATATCTAGACTGTTGTTCCAAGCTGTTTGTAACCTAACATGGCTAAAGCTGGATATTCTGTCAAGTAGTTTTCCTCATGCCCATGCATTAGAACTCCCTCACTCAGAGCCTAAGAAATAGTTTGTCTAACAACACTTCACGGTGCCCACGTGGAAAGAGTACCGTATCTTCCGCTTTATCGTTGATGAGTTGACATGTTAGCACATGTGCTGTGCACTTTTGCCCGATTCCTTGTCTAGTAATCCTATGATTCTTGTCAGGTTGTCAATGACTCCATCCTAACAACAAAATCCAGGGGCAAAAATCCGAAAAATGTTACAGTTGCTAAAAATCTATGTTGGACCATCGAGTTCTTGCCTCGCTATGTCCCGCGGAAACCTCAATGCGGCTGTTGCAAGAACAGATTCGGCTCATTGGAAGCGTCTTCGTGTATCTATTGACTGGCTTGATGTGGAGGCTCTCGCGAAAAAAAATGGGTGCAAATTACTGGGCAACGATGGACAGTGGAAGATATCCGCAGTACTTCCCGAAGCCACGAAAGTCTCAAGGAATTGTTACCTGACCGACCTATATGAATTGAAAAAGATAGCAAGTTGCTCATAAGTTCCAACATTGGTGTTAAACCTAGTACCTCTTGAAGTTGCTGGTAGCCCTGCGAATTGCTGCCTTGTCTCTGGCGTTACGCAAAAGAGAGACAATATAGTGAAGGGACAAAAAGTTAACAAGTTTGAAGTTTGGGAGCGGTGCGAATTGAACACACAACCTTCGGGACTGGAATCCGACGCGCTACCATTGCGCCACGCCCCCTCAGATGATTTCCGTAAAATTTTACAGAGCTATGTGCGCTGGTTGCAATTGGCACTTGATCGGGAATAGAGTCTGTTATTGCACTAGCTATCTATTATATAAGATGGATCTTAATATCGATACCTTACTAACAGAGTCTGTAGTACTTTAACGACGCTAGCTACGTTAACATAATAGACAGGTGCGTGCTTGGATAGGGGCTTTCCTTGATATTTCGAATGTTTAACTAGACCTTTGACTTGTAAAATATTATACCCTAGTATAATAATTGTTTCAACGCAATCGTACACTGTTCCGTTGTGTTAGTTTTTTTGTAGTCCCCCACTAATTAGGTACTCGGCGCCTTTGTGGCGGTGCGGCCGTAATTGTGAGGCATTAGCGAAGCCTTCAGATAATGAAAAATATTCCAAATTTGCAACCAATGGGGGCGTGGCGCAATGGTAGCGCGTCGGATTCCAGTCCCGAAGGTTGTGTGTTCAATTCGCACCGCTCCCAAACTTCAAACTTGTTAACTTTTTGTCCTTTTTGCCCACCCTTCCTTTGCGGCCCTAGGCACGGAGGTGGGATTAACTAATACGTACTAAATAACGTGCATAGGAATCACTTCCCTCGTTATTCCACCAATAAATATCAAAGACCGTAACATTCTGAGGCTTGCTTCTCATTGCTGCTGCCCTCGTTAGCCATGCCATGCCGGCTGCCAGGTAGTACGTAAATAGCCTGCTGTGAACTTGCTGTGAACTACGCCAATGACTCCGTGATAATATAGAGATTAAATACCATAAGGAGGTGGAACCTGTGTATTGACCATACCGGATCTTATACACGTTACAATAGACACATCATGAACAGTTATAACGTAGCTCTCCCTAGCCGTCACGGCTGCAGGTCTCGGTGGCCTAATTTCACAGGTGGCCTCATTTCACAGGCAAGCGCCATCATCGACAATCTGGATCCCTTCCACTCGACTCGAACTGTCGAATATTTGAAGTCTGGTTCCAGCGGCAACCGAAGTTTCCGTGGTGGCGCCTATTGAAGCTGTCTCCAGACGGTCCTGTCATCTTAGCAAATCTGAACGAAGGATTTTAAGGCGAAAACTGTCGAGGCTACGCAAAGAGACAGTCAGACTCATTGCCTTACGGTTGCCCTTCTTAATATCAACATCAACCTGAACAAACATGGGATGAGGTTGAGTTAGACTTGGGGGCAGGGAGAAGGGCTCGCTCAGAAGGGAAAGGCGCTGTATGTACAGAGGTAGAAGTACCTACGGCACCTAACGTTGTAGGCACTTGCGCTAAGCACCTCTAGTGGAAGGAGGGGGACCACCTCCACTTGAAGCTCGAGCTCTTCCTGCCCCGCCATCCATTCAACCCACCACCCCTCAAACCGCCGCAGCTTTTCTTCGCGAAGCTCACAACTGCGTGTCTGCATTCAACTCAAAGCCACCTAGCTAGCACGACAAGTCCGACGTGGTCGTGACGCGGCAGCACTCGATCTCTTGTTCGCATTGGCTTCACGGTCCGGCCCGCCTCGCGGCCCGCGGAGAGACCGCGATAATGAACTTCTCTATTGAAGTCCCGGGCGAGGCTAACCCTTTCAACTTGCGTGAGCTTTGCAGAGCGCTTCAAAGTGCAACCTCGCTTGACAACTCCCAGAGACAGGCGGGCGGGCAACAGCTCGCGGCCTGGGAGACAAAGCCGGATTACTACCCCTCGCTACAGGTGCGTCCTTCCCCTCATTTCCGGCTGGCAAGCGACGTGATAACGGTGCGGCTGACATTTTCTCGGTATTCGGTGTCTTGTAGTCTGTCTTCCTCGACGATTCCACTCCTGGCGACATTCGCTTGCTCGCAATCATTCTTCTCAAGAACGGCATCGATAAATACTGGCGTGGCACAACGGGAAAGTACAAGATCAAGTCCGAGGAGAAGACCACAATCCGAGACAGACTATTCCAGGGGACCATTTATGCCGAGGACAAGAGCCTCGCGTTGCACAACTCTCTCGTCACCGCCAAGATCGTCCGGATAGACTATCCGCAAGACTGGCCTCATGCGCTGACGGAAATTATTGGCATCCTACGAACCTTCAAAGATGGACTTCAGGCTCATTTGACCGGCGCCCTCTCCCTGCTACATTACACTGTCAAAGAGCTGGGCACAGCACGGCTCCGAAGGTCGCAGACCGCTCTTCAATCTGTGACACCAGAGATAGTGTTCCTCCTCATTGAGATATACACGGACAAGGTGACTTGGTGGAGGAATTGGCTGACGACTGGCCACGGAGATGAGGATGATGCCGATCTGGCTATACAGAGCAGCTTGATGGCGCTGAAAATCCTCCGTCGGCTCCTGAACTTCGGCTATGAGCAGCCTCATCAGGACAAGCTGGTCCAGGAATTCTGGTCGCTCACCCAGACACATTTCGGCCAGTTTCTCGGTTATGTCAGCCACGATTCTGCTGTCCCTGCCCCCTACCAGGACGTCGTGGGAAAGCATCTCCATCAGTTTACTAAGCTGCACCTGGAGATGTCTGAAGCCCACCCGGCAAGCTTCGCCGTCCTTCCCAACTCTATCCCGCTTGTTCACGCTTACTGGGACCTGGTGGCCAAGTTCGCCGAGGTCTTCGACAAGTCAGGAGGCCTACGAGTAACAGCGAGCTCGGACACCGAGTCGAAATCCAAGGTCGAGGGCCCTCTGCTAGAAAAGCTAGCCCTCAAAGGACTGCTCCTCATCAAAAACTGTGTAGCCATCATCTTCAAACCCCTGCAGACTTTCAGGTTTCGCAGCCCAGAGGTGAAGAAGCAGCAAGACGAGGCCGTCAGCGTCATAAAGACCCACCTATTGACGAATGACTTCGTTCTGCAAGTAGTCAATGTCATCATCTCCAAGCTTCTCATCTTCCGTAAGGCGGACCTTGATGCGTGGGAGGAAGACCCCGAGGAATTTGAGTCTCAGGAGCGCCATCTCGGTGACGCTTGGGAATGGGAGGTCCGTCCCTGCGCGGAGAGATTGTATCTCGACCTTCTTGTCCATTTCAAGGCGCTCCTCAGCCCCCCACTTCTGGAGTATTTCCAGACAGCAGCGAAAGCTGATGCGGACGTTATCACGAAGGAAGCTATTTATACCGCAATGGGCTCGGCTGCACCCAATCTCTACGAGGTGTTCGATTTCGACAGCTTCCTGCCTTCAACCATTGTGCAAGACGCACAGTACGCAGGCCCACTAGCCAAGGTCCTCCGCCGCCGCATCTCCATCTTGCTCAGTCTGTGGGTTCCCATCAAGATTGCTGACCGCAATCGGCATCTTATCTTTGGAATCTACCGTCACTTCATGAACCCCAAAGACAAGAACAACGATGAGGTGGTTCGCATTACGGCGGCGAGACAGATGAAGTGGATTGCGGAGGACTTCAACTTCCCCACCAAGTATTTCCTTCCCTACGCATCCGACCTCTTCGGAGAGCTTATAAACCTGCTACAAGAGATCAATGTGGAGGAGACGAAGCTGGCCGTCATTGAGACCCTTCGCATCTTCGTCTCCATCATGGAGACCGATGTCACGCCTTTTGGGGACCAGGTCATGGATGCTCTTCCCCTCATCTGGCAATCGGCCGGCGAGGATTCGTACATGCTGAAGCAGGCAGTGCTCTCCGTCCTTGCTGCGCTGGTGATGTCGATGGGAGAGAATTCACAGCGTTACCAACATTCCATGCTGCCTCTCGTCCGAGATGCTATGAACCCAAAGTCTCCCGACCACATGTTTATAGTCGACGATACAGCGGATCTATGGAAGGCTATCATGAGTCAAAGTTCGCCGCCTCTCTTACCGGAGCTTGTTGATTTGTATGATTACGCCGTCCCGCTTGTCGAGTACGTCTCCAGCTTAGCGGACGACGGCTTGGAGATCGTCAAGTCGTACATCGCTCTGGCGCCGGAGGCTGTCCTCTCGGACAAGAGCAGAGAGAAGACGTTGGCCAGCCTAGACAAGTCCATGGACGTGAAGACCCGCGAGCAAGTCTATAACACAGAGAAATGCTTGGAGTATATCATCCGCGCGGCGGCCGACATGGGCGGGGCGACTGGCCTGTCAGTTGTCGTCGCAGATATGTGGAAAGTCGGATTCCTGCCGAAGGTGTTCAAGCGCATCCACGAAGCCTGGGAAGCACATCAAACAACTGGCCCGAAGAAGAAGACCCCTATAAGCTCTATCCTCGAGAGCGACTACTTTGCCATCCTATCTCGTATCGCGATTGCCGACCCGGTGGTCTTTATTAAGCTCCTCGAGTCCGTCGCAGATCTAGGTTCTATATGGAGCTGGCTTAGCGAGGAGTGGTTCTCGAGCTTCGACAGCATGGCTGACAACGAGCGCCAGAAGCTGTGCTGCCTCGCCCTCACGCGGCTCTTGGAACTGCCCGACCCGGTGCAGAGCCTCGCCCTCGGCAAGCTGCAGGACTACTTCTCCATGTGGACCAGCGTTGTCACCGATGTGCAGGATGGCAACGCCACGGGTGCTGACCAACTGGTTTGGACGGAGGTGCCGCGGAGCGAGTTCGACACGGCGCAGGACACGGCATTCAATGTGGTCACGGCTGAGGACCCTATCCACACCGTGCATACATTCAGCTTTATTCGGGAGAGGCTGGAGGATCTCGTGCGGCGCGTGGGAGGGGAGCAGCAGTTTGAGATGGAGTGGGCTGTCAATGTGGATAAGCACGTCCTGGCCGGGTTTCAGGAACTGTCCAATCCTAGACCAAGGGACATCGAAAATTAAGGTGAGGTGTCGTCAGGAGGAGCCTCTCAGGCAGTACAGCGAGGGGCGTTCATGGTGGCTGTAGACGCCCGGCTGCTGGGATATTTCCATCATACCGGCCTAGATGCCACGGCGACCAATGGGTTTTCAAGTCAGCAATTGTCAGTTTATCAGGATATATCCACCAAAGCAGGCGAGTTATGAAGCGATTTCACATCTAGAAATGGAGGATGTTGCCGACATATGCATTTACAGTATCGAGACTGGCTATTTCCATCACGGCTGACAAACAGTACGAGAGGACCGACAGTAGGGTCTGTCTCTGAGCCTGAATACAGGTAGCTTGAGATCTCAGTGAACGCCGTCGTATCTGCCATTACCTCTGGATATGATACCCAGACAGCCATATCCGCATGATCTATCACAACCTGCTCTGCCCTTCCTGCGGTATCTTGACCACCACCTTCCCCCACGTCTCTCGTCCACCCAGCGCGGCCAGCGCTTCCGGGACCTTCTCCAGGCCCACGAACTCCCTGTCCGAGAACACGGTTCCGCGAAACTTGCCTTCCTTGATCAGCTTCATGATCTCCGCCCACACCTTCGGCACCGTCTCCTTCTCATGCACCGCGTACTGGCCCCAGTGGATGCCCACGATGCTGATGTTCTTCAGCAGCACCTTGTTCATCGCCACCTTCTCGATCGCGCCCGCCGCGAACCCCACCACGACGATCCGCCCGTTCCACGCCGTGCACCGCGTGCTCCTGTCCACCACGCCCACCGGGTCGAACACCACGTCCACGCCCCTCCCACCCGGCGTCAGCTTCTTCACCGCGTCGGGCCACTTATCGTCCCGGTAGTCCAGCACGTGGTCCGCGCCGAACCGCCTCGCGACCTCGAGCTTGCGCGCCGACCCGGCCGTCGCGACGACCGTCGCGCCCAGCGCCCGCGCCACCTGCACGGCGGCCAGCCCGACGCCGCCCGCCGCCGCGTGCACGAGCACCCAGTCGCCGGGCCGCACGCGTGCACGCACCGCCAGGGCGGCGTAGCTAGTGGGCGCGGTGACGAAGAGGCCGGCCGCGTCGGCGAGGGACCAGCCCTCCGGGACGGGGAGGAGGGTCGCCTCGCGGGCGGTGACGCGCGTGGCGTACGCGCCCTGGCTGGCGCCGAAGACGCGGGAGCCGACGGGGAAGCGGGGAGGGGAGCGGGAGGAGGCGGGTGTGGCGAGGACGACGCCGGCGAACTCGGCGCCGGATATCCAGGGGAGGGCTATGAGCTTCATCAGTTTTGTGGACTGTAGGGAGAATACAAGCGAGCGGGGGGAGGGGGATAGTCTTACGGGGCTGGTGCTGGTATTTGCCCTGGATCTGAAGGATGTCGAAGAAGTTGGTCGCCGCGGCGTGCACCTCGATCAGGTACTCGTCCGGCCCGGGCACCGGGTCCGGGAGGTCGGTGACCTTCAACTCGTGCGGGCCCTGGGACAGCACGTTAGGAGCTTTGACCGGCATCTCGGGGGCTGTCTTCGTACCTTGACATATTGGGAGACTTGTATTCCCCTCATCCTGAAGCAGATTGTAGAACTGTCTCGGGCTTCTATTGTCGGGACCTGGGCAGTGTTGAAGACAACTTCGAGACTAAAGGATCGAGAGAGGTCGGAGACGTTGAACTTTACCCCGGAGCTTTATACTCATGGGTAGAGATGTCAGCTGCGGGGAGCCGAGGCTTCGCGGCTCACTAAAGCGAGCCGTTGGAACATCCCTGCTGGGGATCTGCAGTACCCCAGGTTTGACCAGGCTTTAGCATCAGTGCTCCCGATCCCTTCATAAGCATCACAACCGGCATATATCATGATATAGCGATATTCAATGTCGCTATAGATAATTGATAATTTTCCCGATCCGCCAGCGCCGTTGTTTAGTTGATGCGTCTAGTCTATACACGAGGGTATCTTGGGAGACTTATAAGCTCCCTCGCTGAAGAATGGTTCAAGCATATATCGGGACATGGGTAGTCAGCGGGCCTAGATAGTAGGTGTCTGCTGACAACTGTTGCCGGCCATGGTAGCATGCATCAGGCCTCGAGCCTCTTTGGGAGCAGCTTACCAGCCATGCTGGGCGCTGCTACGGCAAGCGTCGTGATCCCACCCGCTCGCCCAGTGCCTGGTCGGCATGCCTGCCAACAAATGATGCTCCGACGTATTCGCGTATATCAAACTGAAAGACAGCCTGACTTCAGCGTCAACTGTCCCTCTGTCGCTGTTTCTCTTCCCGTCTGTTGCGTTTAACCTCCTTCCTCGCCCGCCGCTCCTCCTTCGTCTCGGCGGACTTCCTGTCCTTCTTCGTCTTCGTCGCCGAGTCGTCGCTCTTCACTGACGGGGTATCAGCTTCGCCAGCGACCTTGCGCGCCTCCTTCTCCGTTTTCCTCCTCCTCCTAGCCTCTTTCCTCGCTCTCCTCTCTTCCTTTGTCTCTTTCCTGTTCTCAGCCTCCGTCTCCGCAGAGGGCGTCGCATCCTCCGACGGCCCCGGCGTCGTGTCCGTCGACTCGCTCTCCGTCGACGGCGTCAGCGTCCCGTCTAGCAGCCCGCCCCTGACGAAGCGCGAGTACAATCCGCGGTACTTCCCCGTGCCGGCCGCTATCGACTCCAGCTTCGTCGCCGCCGCCGCGGTGACGACGACGCCCTTGGTCGCGGAGACCTCCATGCTCTTGAGCTGCTCGTCGAAGGCGTTGAGCCACCACTGATCGCTCGTCGCGTGGCTCTTCTTGCCGATGCCGCGCGTGTCATTCTTGCGCGACACCAGGATCGGCCTCGCCAGCCCGATGGAGTCGTCGCTGGCGTGGAGAGAGTGGCCCTTCCCGCGCCAGCCCTGGGCGGTAAGGAGGGCGTGGGCATTCATGGTGCCTGGAGGATAACTGTGAGAGAGAGGCAGGACGATTGCGAGCGTGATTCGAGCGATGTAGAGTATGGGCGCCCGGGAATGGGTCCCACGGTTTTTGCCAGTGGGCGGTATCGTGGAGAGATCTCGAAGAATTTCTTATCACAAGACATTTTTTGGTGGGGTTTTGGGGAACCTGGGGCGGCAAGTGTGTGATGACTCAGCAATAATATGTAGGCTCAGCCCCTGACTGTCAGTCAAGATTGAATATACATCGTAGGCATAATTTAGATCGCAGAGCAAGGTATTTCAAGCTTCCTAAATCAACTAGTGCAAAGTTCTCATCAAAACGCATAGCCTATGGCATCAGCCAGCCTCTGAGCCCCCATCCTGGTGGTGCAATGCCAGCGACTCCCACTGCTTCGGGTGTCTCAATATGCTTAGACGTTGCAGATGGCTTCGTGACCGTTCTAGTGACCTCCCGTGTAACCGTTTCCGTATGCCCCCAGATCCGCGACATATGCGGCCAGCCCCGGTCTCTCAGCTGCTTCGGCAAGAGGATGTCAGAAGCACGATGACCGTCCACGACGACAGCATGAAACGACCAAAGCAAAAGCAACAAACCGGCCAGCGGAAGGATGACATGAAGTATGAACCATCGGACCTTGCGGCTAGCGGAGCGGGCTTTGCGGAGCTTGCGCCTCCACACCTCTCGTCTTTGGTCGGCAATGTAATCCTGCAGTGGTGTTCTCTCTGGAGAGCTGGCCATCTCCTTAATCAGACCCTGGTAGTAAATGCACTGTGCCTTCGCAATCCTCGAGATGCTCTCGCCGTGGGTGGCTCCGTGGGAACCTCCATCCTTTTTCTCCCCAATAGCAGTATGGCGCTTGAAGCTCGGCCACAGGGCGATCTGGACCCGCGCCGTGTACTCCCTTGGTAGGATGAGATCCTTCACTTCTGGAGGAGCGCCTGCATTTGCGTCTTGGCCACGAGATGTCCCAGCGGGCGCGGTAACAGGTGTTGTGGCCTCCGTTTCGGCTTTCTGCTTATCCTCGGCTGCCTTCTTTGACACCTCATAGAAATCACCATCCCAATCCCAATCCTCCTGGTCCATATCTGGGGCAGCCCCGGGGCGCGGGAACTCGATACGGAAGATGGACGCTGACCGTCGCATAACGTTGGTGATGAATGCGGCTTCGGCGACTATGTTATGGATGTCCTGGTAGATACTTTTAGTCTGGCCCCACATGTGATTCCTGAAGACTTTGCCGATGCTATTGACAAGCGGTATGAAGAGCCTGGTGGTCTGCAGTGCAAGCTTGTCGACCTCGGACCAGAAGTTGGGAGGCAGTTCATCAGGACCAGGAAACATGGACCGCACAATTTCTGCCCGCTGGAAGGCTCGAGTATATCCTGTCAACTGTCGTCAGTAAAGGCTGGAAACAACTGTACGGAGGAAAGTACTGTACCCTCATTCTCGACAAGCTCCATATCGTGGTAGTGTAAGAGTTTCTTCTGAGTGTCCGTGGCGCCGAAGAGAAGCTGGTTGAACACAGTCATTTCGAGTACCTTGGCGAAAACGCCACTCACTACACAACGGCGTTTGAGGCTGTCGCGTATTAGGTCGTCCCAACCACCTACGAGGGGATCTCCACGGGATATAAGCGACACATAGTCGATGAATTGCTGAGGAAGGTCTTCAAGCCATGGACTACCCTGATTATCCGCCGGGTAGTCCACGTCAGTCTCAAAATAATGCTCTGCAAATCCTTCAACCCGCTCGTAGAGGTCAAGGAGCACGAGCTCAAACCAACTGTCCTTTGGCTCGACGTCATGTGGAGCCGTGAAGTTGAGACGTGTAGGCTCCAAACCCACCAGATCACGAATGAACTTGGTCTGGAAGTAGAGTGGAGTGCCGAATGTCGATTTGGGTTGGTATCTGGGTTCCGCGACCCCGGTCAACCGCTCCCTCTCGAGCTGGTCTCTGTGAGGATCACGGAGCTTGTATTTGGGCAAAGGGGGGAGCACCGCACGATCGAATTCATCGGAGCGCGGTCTGCGACGATGAATATCGATACCGCTGTCGTAGTCGGTTCTCGCGTCGGATGAGGCCGCAGAGGCATCGTCCCTATCCCTTCGGGAGGAAAACGGTTTGGATGTCATCTCGGATGAGGATCGCGGATGGCACTGTAAGGAGGAGATGTAAGGGAAGAGAGACTAGGTCACGAGGCTCGCCCTTATTGAAGGTGATACCCCGTTTCCCGAGATTGAAAGTAATGGTCTGAGTGATGCCTTCGCTGATCACGAGCAAGAGGTAGTTGGGATCGTTCTCGCCTCGAAAGCCAACATGGGCCGCGTTCTTTAATATATGGCATGCCATAGTCTGCTTAATACCGTCTGAAGGGCTTGGCCTGCTTTGTCTGGATGAACGTAACCTACCTTGGGAGATGTAGCAGAATCTTTCCGTTTGCGCAGAGGAACAAAGGCGCAGCGCATTCGATCTGGACGTGATGCCACAATGACAAAGATGACCTCGAGTTGAAAAAAGAATATTCGAAAGCATTCAGAGACCAGCGGAGGACTGAGCGGGGGAATTAAATGGAGAGCGAGGTGAAAATGCGAATGCAAGGAGGCAGCACAGCTATGACCCGGAACGGCGCCGCTGTGATATGCTGGGCATCCAATCTCAGGGGGACAGTCTAACTGTTACCGACAAGATTACGCCACTGCTCACTCGAGCCCTTGCATGTTCTTTGATCTCTCTTACTCGACGAAATTCAAGTTGAACCGTCAAACTGTGAGAAGTTGCCTGGTAGAATGATCGTGGCATCGCCATCTTAAATGACCATCAAGAACCATCTTCGATATCGGCAGGGCTCCTTACATAGACTGCACAATGTTGATTGAGAAATCAAAAGTCAATGCTCATGCGGGGACCAAGCACGGCAGGCCGTTGCCATAAGAAAGGCAAACGGGGTAAAGGCAGCAGTGGGACAAGATGAGGTTCTCTACATTCAGTCTGGCAGTATTAGGTGTCGTTTCCTCACGCAGGCAGGAGAAAGAAGATGAGTTATGGCTATGGTACCGGAATGTACCTGCTACCTTCTGCAGGTCGAGAATCCGCTAAGGAGCCACAGAACGTGATTGGCTGAAATGTTTGTAGCCCCGTGTCAGGGCGGAGCCGGGGGTTCATCGACAGTCTCGAATTTTGGAAAGCGCCAGCCGTCGCTTTTGCGCTTCCAGACTAAACCGACGAACAACATCAAAATTTCTGTAACCAGCTCTCGACTTTGCCTGGCGCAATAGTCGCAACTTCACTTTCAGACGCGCGACTAGATCTCACCCCCCGGCTGCTCTCGATCCTCAGGGAAATCGATTCTCCGCGATTCCATCCTACGACCCTCGAGGCTCACAGACTCTTCCGCCTCCCCCCACACGGCCTTCGCTCCTTCCTACCTGTCGCAAGATCAACCGGTCCTGCCTCAAACCCTCCAACCAGCCTAAACAGCGAACGATCCTAATTCCGCAACCCCTACGAGACCTTCGTCTCTCCTTGGTGATCAGGTCTACCCATCGAACAACATCCTCTCCCGCCATCATCATCAAGCCGCAGCCGAAGACATGTCAGAGCAGGTTGATCTCTCCACCATCCCCATCTCACCAAACGGTGAGAAGGGCGAGAATGGTGCCTCATCTGCCGCAGAGACCAAGTCTAACGAGCCCATTACCGTCTTCCACGATAAGGATAACTTCAACGTCAAGCACCCGCTGGCACATGACTGGACGCTGTGGTTCACGAAGCCCGCAAGCGGAAAGGTTAGCCTTGATTCCCCGGGCAAACTCTCCATAGTATTGGCATACTGACATTTTTCCCGCACCAGGGAGATGCGTGGAACGACCTGCTGAAGGAAGTCATCACATTCAACTCAGTGGAGGAATTCTGGGGCATCTATGTATGTGATCCTTCCCCGCCCAGAGGAATACGTCCACTAATAGCAAGCTAACTTCGGCGTCAAGAACAACATCGCCCCGGTCTCCGACCTCGCCCTCAAGTCCGACTACCACCTCTTCAAGGCGGGTGTGCGACCCGAGTGGGAGGACCCGCAGAACAAGCACGGTGGCAAGTGGTCATACAGCTTCAAGGACAAGCGGGGTGTCAACATCGACGAGCTGTGGCTGCACACGATGCTGGCCGCCATCGGCGAGACGCTCGAGGAGGAGGAGGACGGCGAGGTCATGGGCGTCGTGGTAAACGTGCGCAAGGCCTTCTACCGTATCGGCGTCTGGACGCGGACGGTTGGTAAGAGCATCCCGGGCCGCGGTGACGCTGACGTGGCTGGCGGCAAGGGCCGCTCGCCTGAGAAGGGCCGCGAGATCCTCATGGGCATCGGCCGCCGCTTCAAGGAGGTCCTCAAGCTCCCTCCCAATGAAGTTGTCGAGTTCTCCGGCCACACTGAGGCTGCCCATGCTGGTAGCACGCGTGCCAAGGCCAAGTTCACCGTCTAAGACTGAAGGAGTCCCAAAAGCGGTTGCTTTGGCAGGTGGTGCCGATAACCCCCGAACTGTGCGTATTGGTTCTTCAGGCGAAATGGCAGTTTTCATAGACTTTCTGCGAGGTTTTCCCCTTATCCCGAGATGAGAATGGCTGGCTGAGGCATGAATTGGGGGACAAACATGGCGAAAGAAGGAAACGGATATGCGTTTTGAGCTGAGAGCATATCATACCTTAGGCCTCAAGAGCATTATCTGAGCCTGCGGCATGGCTTGCTTATATTTAGATGGCTTTTGCGCAGTTTTAACATCCTTGTTGCCGCTGCGAGGGTATCCGCTGCGATCGGCGGAGGTGGTCTTAGATATCCTGAATGGACGTCTTACGAAGTGTTAAGGCAACGCTACCTCACCGGTTTTTGACAGTTCCTCCTGTGAGAATATGTCCATGTCTGTTACGAACAGCAAAGTCTATTGGAATGTGATCTGACGGTGGTATACACTCTATATGCAAGGCGGTATGGTATGTACAGACGGGGAGATGCACAGGTACGCACTCACACCACCCGGTTCCTATTCTCCTTCGTCCTTTCTCCCGGGCGCTCACATCTCATCCCCGCTGAAGTCGTCGACGAAGACCGCCTTGACCAGCAGCTTCTTGTTGATCTTGCCCATGGCGTTGCGCGGAATGTGGTCGACGACGCGCATCACCTGCGGGATCTTGTAGTTGGCCAGCCGCGGCTTGAGCGCGCGGCGCATGTCCATGGGCGACCACCGCCCGCCCGTCTTGGCCAGGTGCTCCGGGTCGAGGACCACCACGGCGCCGACCTTCTGGCCCCACTTGCCCGAGGGCACGGCCACGACGGCCGCCTCGGCGACCTGCGGCAGCGAGAGCAGCTCGCGCTCCACCTCCAGCGCCGACACCTTCTCGCCGCCGGACTTGATGATGTCGGCGCTCTTGCGCCCCAGGATGAAGTACATCGTTCCGCCCTGGCCCCGCGTCCAGTCCTGACTGGGCCGGGCGCTCTCGCCCGCGCCGGCGACGGGCCGCCGCACCGCCACGTCGCCCGTCTTGAACCACTTTCCGCCGCCGTCGCCGCCATCGACGAACTCGGCGGCCGTGGCCTGCGGGTTCCGCCAGTACTCCCTGAAGATGGTGGGGCCGCGCAGCTGGATCTCGCCGGCGCGCTCGCGGCCGGTGGCGGGGTCGCACTCCTCGCCCGGCAGGACGACCGCGCCGGTGTCGACGTCGACGAGACGCGCCTCCACGCTGGGCAGGGGCCAGCCGACGCTGCCGTCGACGCGGTCGGCGGGATCGAGCCCGCAGCTCAGCGCCATGCCGACCTCGGTCATGCCGTAGCGCTCGAGCAGCACGTTGCCCCTGCTGAGTAGCGACCAGGCCTTCTTGATGGGCGCGGGCAGCGCCGCGGACCCGGAGATGCCGAGGCGCAGGTTCTCGGGGGAGATGGCCTCGCGCGCGGGCTCCTGCAGTCCCGAGGGCAGGGTCTTGTGCGTGGCCAGCAGGCGGCTATAGACCTGGGGGACGACGGTGAAGAAGGTCACCTTCTCCGGCTTGTTGTCGCTGCCCGGCACGAAAGGGGCGGCGAGGCGCCGCCATACGGCATCGGGGTTGAAGGGGAACATGAACTCGACGGATGAGCCGGCGAACAGGGGTGTGAAGATGGCGTTGACGGTGCCGTGGATGTGGTGCAACGGCAGCACGTGCAGGAGGTGGTCGGACGGCGAGTACTCCCATGCGTGGAGCAGGGAGCGTGCTTGCGCCGTCAGTACGGAGTTGGGTATGAGAACTCCTTTCTGCAAATCCAAGTCAGTAGGACGTCCATTTACCGAACTTCTAAAGCACAGGGTTAGCGTACCGGCCTGTTGGTGGTCCCGGAGGTGTAGAGCATCATGCCAGCGGCGCCCTCGTCGCCGTCCAACGTGACTTGCTCATGCGGAGCGCTGGCAATGTGCTTGGGAAGCTCGACAAAAGTGGGCTTGGAAACCAAATCTGTCGCAAGAACACTTTGGGCATTTTTGGTGAACTTTGCGGAGGATAGCAGGAGTGACGCCTCGCTTTGGTCCAGAATGTACTGAAGCTCCGGCGTGGGGAAGGCCGGCGACAGGGGCACGGCAATTCCCCTCGCGGCCAAGATTGCCAGCCATGTTACTAGAGGACAGATGTCAGCTCGCGCTGTCTACGGGTGCATACTGGGTCTCATTTTCCGGAGGTCTCTTGTCGAAGGAGAAACCCTTCGGCTCAGCTCGGCTTACCTACATAGTCGTAGCTGTTCTCGACTAAGAACGCGACGCGCTCGCCGTTGAGGTCGTCCTTCCCGGCGGCTTCATACAGCCTATTTCTCGCTCTGGACACATCGCCAAGCAGCCCTCCGTACTTGAACCTTCGGCCGGACAACGAATGGACCACCGCCGTGGAGTTCGGGTCATGCTTGGCTATCGCCTCGAAGACGGGCAGTTTGGGAAGCGTAGAGGCCATCCTGACAAGGGACACGCCGCTTCGGGAATGAGAGACGAGCTGAGCGAGCAGAGACCGGGAGAGCGAGGTGGCTGTTCTTCCAGCAGACCGCCACGTATTAAAGGTAGGAAAAGACATAAGGAAGAAGAAGGAAGGAAGAGGGGGCTAGAAGTAGGAGGAGTAAATAGTACAGTAGTATTACAGTGATCTACATGCAGGGTAGAGACGCCACCGGTTCGGGGTCCATGCCAGGCTTGGCCCTGGCTTAGCTGCTTCAACCGCTTTAGGGCTCTCTAGGCTCCGGTAGAGTGCATGCAGGGGAGCTTGCGTACCGCAATGTGCGAAAGTCGGCAGTGTGGGGGTGCAAGTGCGCGAGAATAATGATCGGGTTGAGTCCGGCGGCCGGGATAAAAGCGTCGTTCAGCGACGGCAAAGAGACCGAAAAAGCTCACCTACGTCCCGCTCAATTGGCGCCCGTGATTGGCCCGAACCTCTCAGCGGTCCAGCACCTCCGAGGCCCTGACATGCATGTCATCATCCATTGCAGCGCTGGATCGTCGGCCCTAAAAGTGTTGAAGATACAGCACCTTAGCAAGGTGCATCAAATACGTCAAAGCCATTCAGTGCTTCCATTCGCTGCTGTACATATCATATCAACTCTCCGCGGTTTCCAGATATACGAGCGAAAAAAAGGCAGGAAAGAAAAGAAGGAAGAAGAGGAAGAAGAAGCAAAGGCAGAGTCCTTTCTGCATCGTCGGCTGAGAGACACCCCAACCGAACCTCCGCATGCTGCGCCGATTTGCCCTCGGACTCCCGAGCGCTCGGCGCACCCTGTCCAGAATGGCCTCCACTTCCAGCAGCACGCCGATGGAGGACGCCATACGTGACAAGGTCAGTCCGACCCTGCCCGACCAGCACCCTCCCCCTTTTCCCACTCTCCAACTCGTTCCACCCGGCTGACCTCGGAGTGCGCATCCAGATCACGACGACGCTGAACCCATCGCGCCTCGAGATCTACAACGACTCGCACCTGCACGCGCACCACAAGGCCATGGCGGGCAGCACCTCGCGCGAGACGCACTTCCGGCTCGTCATCGCCTCCGAGGCCTTCCGCGACAAGCGGCAGCCCGCCCGGCACCGTATGGTCTACACCCTGCTGCAGGAGGAGATGGCTCGGGACGGCGGCATACACGCGCTTCAGCTGCGGACGATGACGCCGGAGGAGGCAGAGAAGCAGGCGAAGGAGGCCGCCGCGGAGTAGCATTAGACAGTGCAAGCTGGCTGGCTGCTGTCGCTGAGGACCGTGATGAATCAGCGAGATCAGACGTTGGCTCTCGCGAGCATCTGCTTTCCTCTGGCAGGGTGATGTGGGCACCGTAAGAGGGGTGCATGTATGGATACGCACGTATTTACGTTATTATGTACGATGGAATAATGGGCGCCAGCTCACAAGACGATGGTTGATACCCCCATAGACTGATCACATTAAGCCCTCAAGGAGCAAGCTTTAGAAGTACATGTATCTTCTTGTGTTAAACCCTGCCTCAATACACCTTTCACACAAGGTGACCTTTTGAGGCTCTCTGAATCATAGTAAACATTGGGTATCTGCAGAGGCTCATCGAGAAGCCCTCATCGTCAAGTACTCACACAGTAACATGCCGTCCTATCACTCACTACCTTTCCCATAGCTGCTCGACACAATGGAGCTCGCCGGCGTCGCCGACCCTCGCCGCCGCCGTTCTAGGAACTTCTGGAACCGGCGACTTCTTGCATCAGGATCCTCATCCTTGCGCCGCGACTTAGTCTTACTCTTCCGCTCAGGACCCTCGATTTTGCGCCGTGATTTAGTGCTGCTCGTCCGCGAGACGACGCTCGCTAGCGGGGAATTGGCAGGCAGAGACGGAGGGCGGGCCGCGTCGGCGGGCGAAGAGATGACTGACTTCCGCGGCAAGGGCGGCGGTGCCATTTTCGTCTTCAAAACTGTCTGAGGAATCCTCTGTGTCCTGTCGACAGAAGGCTGGGTAAGTCGAGGCGATACTATCGGAGGCTGGGTCACGATAGTTCCGACGTCTTGTGTTGCAGCAACCTCTGTAACCTCGTCCGAGGCATTCTTCTCCTCAAAGCTGTCGCTCCCAACATGAATCGACGTAGAACTGTGCAGTCTCGGAGAACCAGACACTTTCTCGACGTTCCCATCAGCTTTCTCAGGAGCTTGCGTGGTATCTTCTCCCCCCGACTCCTGAAGGGGTTGGGACTCCTCCAACGCGGGACTTATTGCTTCCCGTCCTGTCAGCTGAGCTTCTGCGAGCAAGGTACGCTTCTCTTGAGAGTCATAGGCAGTAGAGACCTGTTCCGGGTATGTCTTGAGGATCCCTTCAAGGTTGTGTCGGGTCACAATTCCCTTGGTGTATTGAGGCTTGTCCACGGTTTCGTTGTACCACTCAACAGCACTTAACGGCTGATTATCTTCGTCTAAGTTCTCGACATATCTTATATAATTCGTGAAAGCGCGGATAAAGTCATCATAGAGGAAGGATGATAGCCATCGACGTCGTTGCAAGTATTCAAGGTAAACGCAGGCCCTGACGTAATTTTTGAGGTTTCCCTCATACTTCTCATACGTTCTCATATAGGCACTGTACGGGTGGTGCGTGAACGTCTCCGGTGAGAGCAAGACCTCATGACTGCCAGAAGTGACCTGGCTTCCGTCGTTCGCTGCCTCTTCCGCAGCACCCTTGGCGAGCTGATCCCTACTCGGAGTCGCTCCCTGGCCAGCTCCAGACATATCCGGGAGCGCAGGGGGATTGGTCTGAATACCTGGTACGCTAAGTGCGTCTCCATTTGTTTCTTGAGATTTCTCCTGAGAATCCTGGGAGTCAACAAACATCGGCCCGGTTGACTGTTGACTAGTGTTCTCCTGGCTTTTCCCCGCAAGAAAAGATGGCGTCGACGTCAATGAGTTTGAACTCCGTAACTCGGGAACTGGTGCTGTGGGTTGCTGGCTAGCACGTTCCTGGCTAACCCCAGCAAGAAACGAGGGCGTTGAGGTCGAGGTATTCGAACTCTTCGAACCGAGGTGCAGTGATGTTCGCTCCAACTCGGAGGTTTCCTTGAAGAGTCCTGCAGCACGCTCTGGAGCCGGAGGGCTGCTGTTGCGAATGATCGATTTCTCGAGTCGGATGCGTTTTGCCGGAGGTCGCTCTGGGCTGCTTGCACTGTTGTAGGTGCACGGTATAACAGGGACCTGGGCGGATGGTGGAGTAGGCTGCGGAACTCTAGAGAACGGTGCCGCCTTATTCACGGGTATCGGAGCATCTGGAAGTGCCAGAGGGACCTCTAACTCAAGCTCTCCATCACCGTCTTCGGCAGGGCTCGAGGGGAAGTCGTTCAGAAAGAGTGCCTTCGTGACGGGTTGCTTGCCTCGTGACAGAGGGAGGCGTGGTGGCGCCTGTTTGGAGGGCTCAATAGCAGCAGCACTTGTATGTGACGGCCGTGGTGATGGTGACCAAGATATCTGCGAAGAGGGCTGAGAGTCCGATCGAGTTGGAGAGTCGTCTGCTTGAGGTGCTGCCGAGAGGCGCTGCGCTCCACTAGCAGGACTTTGCGATGACGGTGATGACAACGGCACTGGGGAAGGAGCGGCACGTTTGCGCGAATGGAAAGTTTTCAAGTCCTGAAGGACCCTGTTTGGCACATTCATGAGCCCGTATGCGCCTTGCCGCAGGTTCTCTGCCCAAGCTTCGTCACGCTCGAGAAGGGCGCCTTGGTCAGCCGGGATACGCACATATCGGCGGCTGATGAGTCTCTCGGCAGTCAGCCAAGACTCTGGCTCGTCGGAGGGAGACATGGCGAGGCCCGGTTCCGGTTCCCTTCTTCAAGTGTCCAGTCTTGGAAAGGCTGTGGCTGTAGCATCCGGCAAGGCAGGTACTGCTTGACATCCGCTGGCGCCGTCTGGTATTCAGGATGCGCCACTCTCATAAATACTTGGGTAGACATCCCACTCCAAAGGAAGGTGAGCCGCCCAGCCTTCAGGTTAGCATGGTACCTCCAACCGCTCGTTGCCGAAAGTGGGCGAAAGGCTGGGTTACGTGCGAAATATCAACCTTGGAAGGTATGGGAAGCTGTAAGTGGTCTTGAACGTGAGGCGCTGTTTCCTCTCTACCATATTCCCATGTCCACAAACAGAGTGGGTCCGGAGGCGCGACCCTGAACCAAACGTTCCGGGAAGCCAGAGCTTGGGTACCTTCGGTGGGTACGGTACTTACCACTGATTTTAGCGCGTCGCTGTGTGTCACGTGCTGCACTCAGTGTCCCGAAAGCCTCTGCATGTACCTAATGTGTGATTTGTAGTGGTCATGGAATAAAGGAGCCAAATAAACATACGATGATAGAAAGGAGCAGATAGAGGTACAGGATAGGAACCTTCATCCGGTACCTTTCTCGTGTTAACGTTTATTCAACCAGCAGAAATTCATTGGTACTAGTGACGTCTCTTCCAAGTTTCGGTTTCTTCCGCCGCCTCCCGCGCAGCTTCCTGTCGGGTGGCACCCCGCCTCAGGTACTCCACAGTCTATAGACATCAGCCCCCAGAGCGAGCGCCGAGGTGATCAACGTCGCATTCCTCCCGGTGCCGGTCCAGCGTGGCTGCCAAGTTCTAGAAGCAGCCATTCCCAGGGGTTTCTCCAAGCTCTTCTGCCTCCATCATCAGACATGAGTTGAGACCCTTTGGGCGTTACAGCTGAAGACCGACCAAGCGCTTCATGTGCCTTTCAGATAAGCTGCGATAAGCTTCCGGTTGCTATCGATAGCAGCCGTTCTTCTCTGCTTGGGAGGGCTTGGATGACAAGCTGCCTCGACGCAACTAGGCAACGAAGGCACCTCATGCAGAGCTCGGACTTATCCATCGACGTGAACACCAACGTCTTCAGGCTCTGCTACACATAGCACTTTCCAGAAAGCCATGATCCCTTGACAGCTGCACACGAAGCAAGCACTCCATGTGACTACGTTGCCTCCGTCTGCCGGCCCTGCCCAACAGCCACCATGGCGAACAACAACACCTCGAGGACGCCCCTCTCCCCGTCATCGATATCGTCGGTAGTAAACCTCTCATCTCGGCGAGGCTCAATCACATCCCTGTCGGTCTCCTCTCAACTCGACCGGGAGCACTTGGCCCAAGCCCTCGACCAGATTCACACCTCCGCAAGCCAGTCCGATTCCCTGACGACTTTTAACGACTTCGGCGCCCCTCCGGGCGGCGCTCCTGTGTCGGAGAGCAGGGGCACGACAAGTGACATAGTGCAACAAGGGTTGAGCGGCCTGTACACACGATTGAAAGAAGCTGTTGGAGTTGGGCCCAAGATCTCTCAGGAAACAGACGAAGGTGACGCACAAGATGTCGCGGAGAAGACAAGTTCGAACCCACGGACGGTTGTGCCGAAAGCTTCGATACCATCCCTATCTAGAGGAGATACTGGGGGGACAGCCTCGACCATGAGCTCAAAACCACCGACTGAATTCACTACCGCGACCATCTCTACGTCTCGTGTCGGCCCGAGTGCCGCGGAAACACACTCCCAAGCGCCATCTTCTTCCAAGGCATCCTCGATCGCAACCGTCTCCGCGCCAAAGTCAGTATCTAGCTCCCAGAGCCTTCCTAAGATGGCAAAAGCTGCCATTCCTACGGTGGTCGACCCGGCTGTTGCAGCGATTACTGTGAGCGCCTTCAAAGATAAAGACGTTCACCGGAACGAGCCAGCTCGAACGGAAGATGGTACCATGCGTAACCCCAGAAGAAGTATTAGCAAGCTGTCGGAGGGGTCCAAGCCTACGTCTACGGCCGGCTCCGAGAATCCAAACATATATGATGCTTCGGAGCAAAGGAAGAGCTCCAACACAAGCAGGAATGTCGTTCCTAACCATGCCAGAAAAGAGTCTCTCAACCAGGATGGCAATACCAACACCACACCAACCTCAGCTGTAACCTCACCTTCCACAAGCTCGACTTTACAAGTCCCGAGCACGGCGTCACGTGTATCCTCCGCTGAATCTAGCAGGAAGCCAGCAGTGATTGATCGCATCAGTCGGCCGAGTGCATCAGGAGAGTTGCGGTCAAGGTCATCCTCGCTCGATCCCAGCACTACCGAGCCGAGTCCTATTAGCACGTCGGCGCACAACTCGGTATACCACGAGTCGTTCAAGCAGAATGTGCGACCGGAGCAGTTGCGCTCCGGTGCTATGAGGATACCGGGTACTACAACGGACGAGGGTGCGACTGATACTGTCAGTGCCCGCCTAGAGATCATGCGGAAACAGGTTCTCAGCAAGGACTTCTGGATGGCCGACGAAACGTGTAAAGAATGCTTCTTGTGTGGCTCTCCGTTCTCTGCTTTCAGGCGGAAGCATCACTGTAGGACATGCGGTTGTATCTTCGATTCGAAGTGTACCTCGATCATCTCGGGTCAGAAGTTTGGAGTTCCAGGCAGCTTAAGGGTCTGCAAGACCTGCCTGGACATCATCAACCGCAGGTATGAGAGCGGATCAGACGACTCCGGAGACGAACCGTATCTGCCGGCCATATTCCGCTCCAACCCTACGAAAGCGTCTCAGCCAGCTTCAAGGGCCAGGACAGATGATGAGACAAGCCTTTCTGAACGAATTGACGAAGTGGACGATGCTCGATCAACTACAACCCCCATGATGGCAATACCGGCAACGCGAAGGATTGGCGATGCAAATAGGCGCTCTGCTGTCTTGGAGATAGACACGCCGCAATTAAGTCGCCCAGGGTCGTCAAGGTCTCTGCGATCTATGACATCTGGCAGACCACAGTCATCCGGGCATAGACGCCATCACTCCAAACATAACTTTCTTGGCAGATTTAAGCCTGCTCCCACCGACGAGCGAGCTCCTTTCCGAAAATCAGCAAATGAGGAGTTAGGCCGCAAGCCAAGATTGCCTGCCTTCCACGATGACAACATCATTGATCCAGAGCTGGCCCCTTATATGTCAGAAGAATCTAGTGGAGACGAGCAGATGAGCATCTTCGAGACGTTGGCTAGCAACGACCTGATGTCTTCGAGCCTGGACCCTGATAAAGCGAGTTTTGGGCCCTTCCTAAGTGCTGGAAGAAAACACAGGATGCGCCAGGACGCCAAAAGCGTCAGCGGCCTCAGCTTTACCACTCGCGGGCCCGACGACGGCAATGCAGCTGCTACGATCATGAATCATGGAAGACCTCAAAGAAGAAGGAACATGAGCACCGCAAGCGCGAGTGTCGTGCATCATCTCCGCTCTCCTCGGCCCAAATCAGGAGTGTTTAGCAAAGGTCCTGCAGCATCGGCCGAAGGGCTAGGTATTTTCGACAACTCTTCTGCCATCGAAGCGACGAAGTTGACGAAGAGCGATGCCATCAAAGACGAGAAGTCATCCGAAACGGAGCTAAGCCCTTTGAGCTCGAAACACGTAAAGAAACTGCTCCTGCAGCTGCTTCAGGATGACGACGTCCCGAACCCTGCGGCATGGGAAAAGGCGCTGACGCCGATCTTGATCCGTTGCTCAAACGACGTGAATCCCGACACCCAAAACGGAGACGTCATGGACATTCGACACTACGTGAAGTTGAAGAAGATCCCGGGGGGCAAGACTGGAGATACTAGTTACGTCTCTGGTGTCATATTCACGAAGAACTTGGCCCTCAAGAGTATGCCACGCCGGATCGTCAACGCACGGATAGTCATTGTCACATTCCCAATCGAATACCAACGCTACCAACAACATCACTTCATGAGCTTGCAGCCGGTTATTGAGCAGGAGAAGGAATATCTTCGAGTCGTTGTCAACAGGATCTTAGCGCTGCGGCCCCAGGTTCTGCTTGCCGAGAAGAGTGTGGCAGGTGTTGCACTCCAGTTCCTGTCCGAGGCTGGCATTTCTGTTGCCTACAACGTCAAGCAAACGGTCCTTGAGGCTGTATCGAGATGCGCAAAGACTGAGATCATTTCGTCCCTAGATATGCTTGCTTTGCCAGTTCAAGTTGGCCAATGCGGGGGGTTCGAGGTGAAGACATACGTCAACAACGACTTCCCAGGTCGAAAGAAGACATATATCTTTATCTCTGGCTGTGAAGAGAGTCTTGGCTGCACCATTGCCCTTCGCGGTGCTTCCACAGCTGTGCTTCGCCGGATGAAGAGGATCACCGAATTCATGATCTACGTTGTATACAATCTGAAGCTTGAGTCCTGTCTACTGCGGGATCAAGGTCTACATGTGGTGTCGGGAGATCCTGATTCCTCCTCAATCCCCTCCACTACCATCAGCCAACAGCCGACTGGCGATGGTTCCAAGGCCTCCTCTGTGGCCGAGGAACAAAACGGAAACGGTACTTCTGTGGAGGCAGTAAGCCAGGGCGAAACTGAGAAAAGCGCTCAGTTGGGCGACGGGGCGACTCAGGATGAAACAAGCCAACCCTCCGACAGCGCTTCTACTCTGTCGGAACAGGCAAAGAAGCTCATACGCTTGCACGAGTCACACTCCCGTGTCTCGCATGATAGTCAGGTTCACGTCCCAGAAGACGTTCCAGCGCCAACCTATTACAGCGACATGGTTGCAAAGTATGAGACCAAGATCCTCTCCGCCTCACCATTCGTCAAATTCGCCCAACCGTATCTCCTCATGAAAGCTCGCGAGCAAGAACGCCGACTCGTCTACCTGAAGCGACTGCGTGACCAGGACATTATTGAGGAGCAGTCGGAGAATGAGAAAGCAAAACCACAAAGGTTTCGACTGATCAAGCCGGAAATGGTCCATGAGATTGGCCAGAAAGCCCCAAAGCAAGTCATGGAAGTCCTTCACGCTGTCCATGACGCAGAATACGACAGGGCCTTGTACAATTACCAGACCCAGACTAGGCAGTGGGAGAACTATCTCCAAGGCAGCCTCGACCTCTTCGACCCATACGCTCATCAGAACATCGTCGTCCTCTATTCCGTCATCTGTACGGAAACAAAGATCCCCTGCGCTGAGCCGGGCTTGATTGCCATTGGCTTCTATCGCGAGGACCCAATTGATAATATGGACCCTGACTGCACTCTCGGCCAGTACATTGAGGATCTTTGTGAAAGCTCGAACTCAATCTGCCATGCCAACGGCTGTGAGCGGCAGATGGCTGACCATCACCGCACTTACGTCCACGATGAGGCTCGGATAACCATCTTTGTTGACAAGACCGTAGTCCTCCCACCCGAAGTCGAAAAGGCACGCGAAGAGCTTGAGACTGACGACGACATCTTCATGTGGAGCTACTGCAAGATCTGCAAGAGAGACATGGGCTTCATGCCCATGTCAGAGAGCACTTGGAAGTACTCCTTCGGAAAATACCTGGAACTGTCCTTCTGGAGTAAGGGGCTACGTCTGTACGAGAACACCGGATGTTCTCATGACTATATACGAGATCACATCCGCTATTTCAACTACCGGGACGCATCGATCCGTATGCATCATGATCCGATAGATCTTCGCGAGATCATTGTTCCTCGTGCTCGCATCACCTGGAAGGTGGAGCACGACCTTCGCTTGAAAAACGAGATCTTCATTAAGACAGAGGAGCGTTGGAACCGCTTCATGAACTCTGTCAGAGCACGACTCAAAAGTATTCGGATTGACAGCGTTCTCCCAGAAAAAGCAGACGCTTGCAAGGCAGAAGTCGAGAGGCTTATGAAGAAGGCCGCAGATGATCAGCCTGCCTTGATTCGCGATCTGCAGAACGCCTACATGGAGTCTAAATACTACGAGATCATTCCCATTAACGCGACAATCCGGCAAATGCTTGAGAAGGCTGTGGAATGGGACTCCGCCTTCGCAAAGTTCGAAGCCGACTTCCTGTCAGATAAGGACGTCAGGCAACTGACCATCATGCAACTGAAGAAGATGTTTGGCGACAATGACTCTAAAGAATCCCTCCCCACGACTATAACAACCGACGGGACATCCGTGGTATCTACTGACACGGAAGACAAGCCAACACCTCAGACAACACAGACAACAGTCTCGGAACCTGACGGGAAACAGGTCTCGCAGCCAAGTACAGATGAGTCAACCGATCTCAGTCCATCACAGTCTCAAGTTCTACCTGAAGCCGGGGATATCGCGACGGTGAAGACCACCTCGCAGGATGGAGAAGCCGTCCTCGAAAGTGTAGAACCTCTGGATCTCGCAACGTCGAAGTCTCCGTCGCTGTCGAAGACTACGTCGATAGTACCTGACGGGGGTGCTGACACGCCTAAGATCACGACGGAAAGCATTGAAGACGTGGCACCCCCAAACCTGCCATCGGCAGTAGAGCCAACCCAGGTGCCTGCAGCCGCTCCACCGTTGACGAGCTCTCTATCCTTGACAGAAAAGGTCGAGCAGCTGAGGAGACAGCATCAAGCCATGGTCGGCGAGCAGAGTAACGTCCCTGACCGTGCGAAAGAGATTCCACGAGCTATTCCTGAACGCGGATCGTCCCGTAGGGCGGGATTGACCGTGTCGCCACCAATGGTTCGGGCTATCTCCACTCCTGCAGGGACACTACCCCGAACGCACTCGAGCCTAGGCCGGCCACTTACTCTGAAAGACGTCAAACCCGTAGACACGGCCAGCGGGGACCTGAGTAGGATTCCTACGGGTGACAGTCTGAAGACCGACAAGAGACTGTCGGAGCGGTTTGGCATAGCCGCACTGAAGAGCAAGAAGGCGGGTCAGTCATCTATTCCACGCTATGTCCACCCAAAGACGAAGGAGCCCAAAGTATCCGCCTTGGCGAGGCACTTTGAGCAGCTCAGTCGTGAGTTCAGCCGGGAGTTTGAGAAAGAGCGCATCCGAGACCGCAAACAGCGTGCTGCTAAGCTGAGTCACTCTCGAGCGTTCCTCCCGCGCACTTCCACAAAGGCTATAGTAGAAGTCTATGAAGACGTGGATCAAGCAGTCCAAGAGCCGGGCCCCTCCGACGACGACCATCTATTAGACAGGGAACATAGCGATCCGAAGTCCACCGCCACGAACACGACGGCGGAGACTGCGGAAGCAGCGGCTCAAGACGTCCAGACAAGTCAGCCGGAGAGGGATGTCCCTCCTACAACGGAGCAGGCAACGGATACTCAGCCTAAAGCCGAGGGCATCGTACTAGACACGGAGATCGACCACCTGAAGGAGCAGAGTCAAGCTGTGTCGGAAGACGAGGGAGCTGGTAGCGATGCTGACCAGTCGCTCCTGGAGGATATCCTGCCCGGTGTGCAGGAAATAGCAGATTCGCTCGAATCAAGTGAAGAACTGCCCCTCGAGCTTCCAAAACATCAAAAATCGAGCTTGATGAAGATGCTCTCGACGTTCTGGGCCGAGCGATCCGCAAGCGGATGGCCGCAACTAGATTATCCTCTGAATGCTACTGACCACATCTTCATCGACTCGGATGTCATTGTCAGGGAAGACGAACCAAGTTCTCTCATTGCGTTCGCGCTCAGCTCGGAAGATTACCAGGCAAAGCTAGCTGACATCCGCCGGCAGTGGAAGGCGCCGAGCCCTGAAGACGGCTCTGGAGCGGAGGCCGAGACCAAATCTGTGGCCTTCTCAGATCCCGGGGAGGGTATCTTCAGCGAGGAAGAGCTCGAAAAGAGCCTGCTGCGTGCCACAGGGACTCATCTCAAGTACCAGTTCACGGAAGGCTCTGCAAAGATGCTCTGCAAGATCTTCTATGCAGAGCAATTTGATGCGCTCCGTCGGAAGTGCGGTGTTGGCGACCGCTTCGTCGAGTCTCTATCGCGCTGCGTGAAGTGGGATTCAAAGGGCGGCAAGACCAAATCTGTCTTTCTCAAGACGCTCGATGACCGCATGATCATCAAGTCTCTGTCTCCCATCGAGACATCTGCCTTCTTGCGTTTCGCTCCGGCTTATTTTAACATAATGGCCGAGGCGCTTTTCCACGAATTACCGTCTGTGATCGCCAAGATGCTCGGCTTCTTCCAGATCATCATCAAGAACCCAGTCACAAATACGGAGCTCAAGCTAGACCTCCTGGTCATGGAAAACCTGTTCTACGACCGCATATGGAGCAGGCTCTTTGACCTGAAGGGCTCCATGCGGAATCGCAAGATCCAGTCGACGGGCGAGCAGAACGAGGTGCTCCTTGACGAGAACATGGTGGAGTACATCTATGAGTCGCCACTGTTCGCACGGGAGCATTCGAAGAAGCTGCTGCGCGCATCGGTAAGCAGCACGCCATCCTCTTTTGTGCATGTATGGAAAGAGAAGCTAACAACAGCCCGCATAGGTCTGGAATGACACGCTCTTCCTTGCGCGACAGAACGTCATGGACTACTCGCTGATGATCTGCGTCGACGAGACAAGGAAGGAGCTCGTTGTCGGCATCATCGACTGCATCAGGACGTACACGTGGGACAAGAGGCTCGAGAGCTGGATCAAGGACCGCGGCTTCGCAGGCGGCGGCCGAAACAGGCCCACTGTCACAAGCCCGAAGGAGTACAAATCGCGCTTCAGGGAGGCCATGGCCAGATACATCCTCCAGGCTCCCAACTGCTGGCACCAGTTCGGCGTCCCGCAGCAGCGGGCGAGGTTTGAAGACGATCAGAGGTGACAGGACCTCCAGTAGGGAATATTGACAGGCATTCGCGACGCAAACTATTTTATACCACGGAGTTACTGGTAGGAGGTACAATTACCTAGGAACATAAACATGCCTTAGCAGGCTTAGGGTCTGGAGTTTGGAGCGTTTAATCAACAGGAAAAGGAAACTGGGCGAACTTGAGGACAAAAGTGTGTATTATCAGATACCCAGAGTCTTCTGGTGTTTATAATGCCATGCAGGGATAGATAGATACCCCTAATGAGAGATACAAGCCTTCCAAGGTGCTTCTTATCTCACATCTTGACTGAGCTGTTTATGGACGTGCTGGCAGCAACATTAACGAGTCCAAGGCAAGGACACTTGAGCATGACTTGTATGAATAGAAATGGTGACATTGAAAAGAGCCTTCGACATGGAGGGCTGAATGTCTCGTCGCGGGAGCTAAATTTTTAGTGGGCTGGATGGACCTGAGGACGTGAGCTGGAGAGCACCACCAAGGACCTCCCACCTCACATGAGCATCTCACCCGTCAAGCGCCAACGTGCCTCATCTCAAGCAACGGTGAACAGATGCGCCCGCCAGGCACACCTCAGCAGCTCCGCCCATGTCGATCGATCTCAACTGGGAGACGCTGACCACCGGGCCCGACGGCGCCGAGCTGGCCCACCGCATCCGCGACTTCATCCACACCAAGTTCCAGGCCGTGCCGCTCCCCCGCTTCATCAAGTCCGTCACCGTCCACGACTTCCAGTTCGGCTCCATCCCGCCCGAGCTCGAGCTCAAGGACATCACCGACCCACTGCCGGATTTCTACGAGGAGGAGATCGGTGACGACGACGAGGATGAGGACGACGAGGACGACGAGGACGAGGGCGGATTCAGCAGCGATGAGGTCCACCACGGCGCGATGCCGGACGAGCTGAGGGCCGCTTCAGAACGCAGGCGGCGCGCGGCCGGCAAGGCTGCTGCTACTGCTCCCCACCATGACCGCTTCCACCATCCCCACCCCCACCACCGTCCAGACTCGCTGCCGCCCAGCATAGCGGTGGGGAGGGCGCAGTACGTGCCGCACGACCTGGGCAGCCCCTTCCTCGGCGTGTCGACCCCGGGGATTCCCGGCGGCACCTCCAACCTGCACTACTTCCACTCCCACCTGGCGACCGGCCTGTCGGGCACGCAGACGCCGCTAGCCGCCGTGGCTGGCGCGCAGATCGGCGGCGGGTGGCCCGAGGCGGCGGAGGGGAGCGGCGGCAGCAGCACGTCGCCGTCGAGCCCGCCGTCCACGCTGCAGGAGAACCGGGCGTGGGCAGCCGGTCAGAGCCAGCAGCAGCAGCAGCAGCCAAGCCACAGCCGACAGAGCTCCATCTCCGTCGTGGACTTCCCCACGTCATCTTCGCCGTCGACGGCGACGACGTCCGCCGCGGCACTGCACCCACCTGTACTGAGGGAGAAGTCAAGCGTGTCGACGCTAGCACCCACGTCAGTTGGGACGTCGCGCCCGCCGACGCGGGACGCGGCCGGCGTCCTGGCGGGGTCTGCGATCGCGGAGGACGACGAGGCGGGGGCAGGAGGCCCGAACGGGGAGGATGAGGAAGATGGCGCGCACCGCTCGCGGCGGTTCCGGGAGCCGCGCGTCGAGGACATGCAGGCGGTGTTCCGGATCCGATACGCGGGCGACGTTAAGCTGCTGCTGACGGCGGACATCCTGCTCGACTACCCGATGCCGAGCTTCGTGGGGATCCCGCTGCGGCTCAGCATCACGGGGCTGACGTTCGACGGGGTGGGCGTGTTGGCGTACATACGGCGGAGGGTGCACTTCTGCTTCCTGAGCCCCGAGGACGCGGTGGCGGCCGTGGGGGCGGAGGAAGGCGGGCTCCGGAGCGCGGAGGAGCAGGATGGCGGCGATGGGGGGAGCGGAGGGGGAGGAGAGCAGCAGGAGCATGGACGGAGTACGGGCAGATTAGGGGGGCTACTGCAGGAGATCAAGGTGGAGAGCGAGATCGGGCAGCGCGAGGGCGGGAAGCAGAGCCTGAAGAACGTGGGAAAGGTCGAGAGGTTTGTGCTCGAGCAGGTCCGGAGGATATTTGAGGAGGAGTTCGTCTACCCGAGCTTCTGGACGTTCCTGGTATAGCTAGGACTAGGCCTGGTCTCCTGAGCAAAAGCTGAAGCGGAATAGAAACCATGATATGTAACAGGATACGGACAATATGTACAAAACCCTTGCAGTCCTCCAAACTTAACGATCGGTAAACTCGTGCTCGTCATACTCATGTCAGGGTGTTCTTGAATCCCTGATACGCCGCATTCATGTCCGAATCCAGCTGCCTCCTCTGGTCCTCGTCCAACTCCTCGGAAGCCTTCATCTGATTGAGCGTGATCAGCCACTCCACAATCTTTCCTCGGCTCTCGAAGTCGCGGTCCGTGACCTTGTTGACCGACTGAATGACGTCGGCGAGCAGCGGGTGCAGCTGGTCCTTCGCCACCAGGCCCAGCCGCAGCGCGTCCAGGAACGTGATGAAGTCTTGCGTCGCCTCCAAGATCAGCGCGCCGTTGGTGCCGGCCGCGGCGGCCGGGGTTGGAGCGCTGCCGGACGATGCCGTCACGGTGGTGGAGGGCATGCCGACGCGGATGCGCTCCGTTGCGCGCGGGACCTCGAGCTGCATCACAAGGTCAGTATACACTTCCCAGGTATTCGTTCTTCTCGCCCAACTATCAAGAGCACAAGGCCAAATAGAAATACGTACATCCCATTCCGACTTGAACTGCTCGAGGCTGCCGAACGCCTTTGCGACAGTCTCATCAGCGAGGATGGATTTGTACTGCTTCAGCGAGCGGTCGCAGATCTCGGTGTAGTCCGCTTCGGGGACGGCATCTTTCAGGAATGCCTTCTCCAGCTCATCCAGGGTCACAATGATGCTGAAGATCTCGGCCAGGGACTCCTGGAGGTCCCGCTCTGCCCGCGTCTCCGTGAGCTTGACCTCCTGCGTCACTGTTAGTCGTCGCTTTACGCGGCCTAAGTGCGCATGGCGCGATGATGCAGACCTACCTCGTCAAGGTTTATCGTCGCGGAAAGAGACGTGTTTGGGACATAGCTGTGAGGAGTCGGCGCATATGCTTGTCGGGGTATCATGTTGATTCTGGCATAGATGAGCTCGCGGTCATGCTGCACTATGAAGACCGTCACGGACGTGGGGAGCTCAAGGTGAACGAAGACCGCCAAAGATACCTAAGGTACCTACCTACCTCATGGTACGTAGACCTGTGACGTTAGTGCGCGACCCACCTATGTGCACCTGGTGGCTGAAATATATGAGACTTAAATTGCACACCCAAACGTTCATACATTTCCTCACCGCAGTATAATGGACATGAATTCACAACCACTGAGGCGATCCTAGCACGAGTTTCCGTGCCACCTATAGCTTTCAGGCGTACAAAGTTGCCTTGCTCGAATTCCCGATCTCTGGGCTGCTCCGATGATGCTTAAGTTGCAACGACTTGATGCATTTATTTGTGTAAACGAGTCTCTGAGACTACGCCTAAGGGGGGTGCGGTAGTCTACACAGAAGAGCTCAAATGCAACCCAGCCTATTCCATTTGTGACGCCACCATTGTCGCAGCTTCTCTCCACGCCGCTTAAGCATCCCTGGCCCTTCTCCTTGACTCTTTCCAGCAGGGGACTCGCTCCACGGCCGGGCCTCTAGAGCTGCCAAATACATGGCTGCACTTTCTCCTGGAACCGAGGAAAAGCAGGGGTCGTGCTTGGAGTATTCCTTGGCCTTCACCATCCATTCTGGAGACTCGAAGGCGGCGTCTGGAGGTTTGACCTCGTAGTTGTGCTTGTGGTGCGGCCAGCAATGCTTCCATCCGCCTTCGTCCGGCGAAGCGCATGGCCCCAATCTGTGCCACGTATCGGAGATGATTTCGACGCCAAACTCCCGACGTTCCCCGATTATTGTTTGATATTGGAACGAGCACTGCCGACGCTTGAGACTGGGTGATCGCAGTGCAGAGGCAGCTCCACGCTTGTTCATCCTGTCAAGCAATTCCTCCATGCATGAACACTCCCAGTCATCGTGTGGCCATCGGTAGGGTGTCTCCTCTATTCTTGGTTTGACGACAGGCTCACTGAGCGGTCGCTTCAAGTTGTGTGGCACCCACATGCGCTGTACTGTATGGAGGACGAGCTCATCTCGAACAATAGCAGCTTCGGTATCCAGCTTGACATATTCCGCGACGTACTCCATCTCTTTTGACTCGAATTTCGACAAGAAAGATATGGCATTATCTGGGACCTTCGTCCATGCGCTGGAGGTGGATAGAGATGACAAGGGTCGCCCGAATCGCTCCCCGAACCGGTGCCGCTGCATCACCAGGTAGACATCTCGGAAACCGAGTTTCCACATATTCCACCACTCCGGGCCATCACTCTGGCGCTTGCAAGCCCCAGACTCATCTGGAAGGCAAGAAATGCCGCTGGCTGAAGCCACGGGGCTGTCGACTGTAGAAAGGCGATGCAGGATGGCACAGAAGTGACAAAGTTCGTACTCGGGCAGGTCCCTCTCAAGAAGCTTCAGCAGTTCCCACCTCTCAGCCACGTCTGACGCGGTGTAGTGGTGTTCTTGCTTGTCCTGCTCTTCGATCCTTCTTCCCCGGAGCGCTTCCAATGACTGTTTCCCGGAAACCTTTAAGGTACGCTTGCAGGTCAAAGCAAACACAACTGTGGCGGAGGGAGATAATGATTCCAAGATCTGAAGAATAACTTTATCCGGGAAATTCGTTATGTGTGGTGCCATCGTGCTCTCGGCAGCGGGAGCCATCAGAACAGAGTATTATTGTGTGTGAAAGGGAAGTCGCATGCCAACTTGTCGCATGGGAAGACAAGAAGAGTGAGATTCCACAAGGATTGTCAAAAGATACAGAAAACATGACCTGAGGTAGAAAGGACAGGAAGAGTGAGATAAATATACTTGCGATACTCAGGGCTATTAGGTTCAGGCGAAGTTTATCAATGTCCATCAAGGGAGCAGGAAGTCCAGTAAGCTCTGGGGAAAGAGATATTCAAACCTAGATCCGTTACGGTTAATCATAATGGCAGAACTAAGTCTGTATTTAGAGACAGACTATCTGTAGTCGAGAACTCTTAATGTTGGAGACGTTGGTGAGTGATGTCTGGTGTTTGTTCAAACGGACTCGAAAACGGTACCTCCAAAAAGAAAATATTAGGAGGGTACTTCAATTCGTATTGTTTTTGCGGGAGTATGCGGCAAGAGAGCCTAGGGTGTAGGGTAATGTTCTAACTGATAGCTTGACCCACATGGCGGCTCGTCGTGCAGTTGTCGATAAGACAGGAAATCCACCCGATAAGGAAAATTTACGAGGAGAACGGGACTGAATTTCTCTTGCCGATTCAGCGAACATTGGTTTCTCAAGGATCTCCTTCAATCTCTCTGCCTCTACTCGTCGCCCACAATGGCGACCAGCAAGAAGAATCTGAAGGCGACCAAGAAGTTCGAAAAGAAGCACCTGAAGGGTGTTCTGGACCAGCGGAAAGCAACTGCGAAAACAAAGCAACGGCAGCAGATCAAGGCGAAGAAGCAGGCGAAGCGCGCAAAGGATGGCGAGTTCTTCAAAGGACCCCAAGATGGCGAGAAGGCTACCAACGGCGCGGCAAAGAAAGCGCCCAAGGTCAGCGATATGAGTGTCGACGACTTCTTCCAGGGCGGCTTCGAGATCATCGACAAGGGCAAGCCTGAGAAGAAGTCCCTTGGTCAGCTCGGCAAGAGAAAGCGAAATGGCCCCGCTGCGCCAGCACCGGCGGACGATGCTTCTTCCGATGACGACTCCGACATCGACATCACTGCTGGTGGTCCAGATGAGGCGAGCGATGACGAAGAGTCCGGAAGCGACGAAGATCGAGGTATGAGCAAGAGCGCAATGGAGGCTCTCGCTAAGGACGACCCCGACTTCTACAATTTCTTGAAAGAGAACGATCCGGAGACCCTCGAGTTCGATGAGCACGTCGACCTTGCTGAGATCGACGACCTTAGCGGCAGCGATGAAGAGCAGCCGAAGAAGAAGCGGAAGAAGGATAAGAAAAAGGCTGTCGAGGTCGACGAGGAGCCGGAAGACGAGTTCGCGCAGACCAATGAGCTGACGAAGCCTATGGTCGCTAAGTGGAAGGCGGCAATGACTGAGACGCACTCTCTCCGGGCGGCGAGGCAGGTTGTCCTTGCTTTCCGGGCCGCAGCGCACTTGAACGAGGACGACGAAGAGAACCAGCAGAAGTACTCCATATCCAGCCCGGAGGTCTTCCATGACATCTTAATTGTCGCCCTGAACCAGATACCTGAGGTTTTGCAGCACCATGTCCCTGTCAAGGAGTCGGCGGCGGGCAAGGTTTACGTGCCCACAGAGGGCAAGAAGTTCAAGACGATCTCGCTCCTCATCAAGAGCTACACCGCTTCCGTCCTCCACCTTCTCGGCACCCTCTCGGACGATGCGACCTTGAAGCTGACTATCTCTGCTCTTATGCCTCTGCTACCGTACCTGCTGTCGTTCCGCAAAGTCCTCAAGAACCTTGTCAAGACGGTGGTGCACTTCTGGTCGCAGTCTACAAGCAGTGAAGCCACACGGATAACAGCTTTCCTAGTCCTCCGCAAGCTTGTGGTCATTGGTGACAGAGGCGTTAGGGAGGCTGTTCTCAAGGTCACTTACCAGGGACTGATCCAAGGCAGCCGTACCACCAACGTCAACACCATCCAGGGCATCAACCTGATGAAGAACTCGGCTGCCGAACTGTGGGGAATCGACCAGACTCTTGGCTACACTACGGCATTCAGCTTCATTCGCCAACTCGCCATTCATCTCCGTAACAGCATTGTCCATAACCAGAACAACTCCTTCAGGACGGTATACAACTGGCAGTATGTACACTCCCTCGACTTCTGGTCCACCGTGCTGTCAGAGCATTGCAACACCCTCAAAGAGGCAGAGGCTGGCAAGGAGAGTCAGCTCCGGCTGCTGATCTATCCACTCGTACAAGTCACGTTGGGTGCCATGCGTCTCATACCGACGGCAGCCTACTTCCCCTTGCGGTTCCAACTCATACGCGCGCTCCTCCGCATCTCCCGGTCAACGGGCACTTACATACCCCTGGCGTCTGCCCTTCTCGAGGTGCTCAACTCGGCAGAGATGAAGAAGCCGCCCAAAGCCACGACCCTGAAGCAGCTGGACTTCAGCGTCGCTTACAAGGCACCCAAGTCATACTTGAGGACACGCGTGTACCAAGATGGTGTGGGCGACCAGGTCGTTGAACTGCTATCCGAGTACTTCGTGCTGTGGTCGACCAACATCGCCTTCCCCGAGTTCTCCCTGCCCGTCATCATCATGTTGAAGCGGTGGCTGAAGGACGCGCGGGGCAAGAAGGGCTCGGGCAACAAGAACGGCAAACTGAACGCTGCCCTCGTTCTCCTCGTGCAGAAGCTCGAGGCGAACGCCAAGTTCATCGAGCAGAAGCGGGCAAACGTCGACTTCGCGCCTCGGGACAGGACGCAGGTGGACGCCTTCCTCAAGGACTTTGAGTGGCAGAAGACCCCCGTCGGCGCCTTCGTCGTCTCGCAGCGGCAGATGCGGCTCGAGAAGCAGAAGATGATGGAGGAGGCTAGGAAGGAGGAGGAGAGGAAGCGGAAAGAGGACGAGAAGAAGGCCTTGGGCGAGGATGAGGGCGAGGATGACAGTGATGAGGGAGATGACGATGAGCTCGATGGCGAGGAGGACAGCGAGGTCGAAGGAGAGTTCGAGGATGAGGACGAAGAGGAAGAGGACGACGGTGAAGACGAAGAGGAAGCAGAAGAAGAGGACGAGTAGTGCTTCGGCATCAAGTACCAGGCGTACAGGTCAGAGGAAAAGTTCACAGGCTTTCTGTCGGGTTCATTAGCTCCGATATTCGCGTAGTCGACGCATTTATACGCTACGCACATAGAGCGATATTTGATTCAGGGTTATCACGATCCTCGTCTACAATATCTTCTCCAGCTTCCTATCTCCCAGTACAGTGCCAAACATAGAGCAGAATCTCCTTCGGCGTAGGGACACGACCCATACAGCGTCCGGCTCACTGTATCGATCCCAACTCAACATTGTGTGGCTTCCCTTAAGGAAAAGTAAGAATTATCTGGTCTCCTTCAGGGGGCCCTTTTGCTCCTTTGTTCGATCCCACTTGTTATGCACTTCTTTCTTTCAGAGATGACTACCGAACCGAACTATGTAACCAGAACCCCTTCTCCCATTCGTTATTCCAAGCCAAGAACCATCATCCCATCTCAAGACCGGTCGCCATATCATAAATCATACCTGCTAAACTTCACCCACTTGTGCCCGCGCTCGTCGTACCCTGCCGACGGGCCCACGTGCATCTCCCTGAAGCAGCGCGCGCAGAAGACGTCGCCGTCGCAGCCCAGGCACCGCACCGTCGCGTCCTCCAGGCACACGATGCACCACGTCTTCTGGTCCTCGTCCGTGTACCCGGGCCGCTTCATGACGCCTTTTACGGGGCGATCGCCGGGCTGGAAGGTCGGCGCGGCGGGGAGGCCGAAGGCGTCCGTCGCCGGCGCCGTGCCCAGGCCCTTGAGCGCCGCCATGCGCGCGGATATCTCGTCCTCGAAGTCGAGGGGCTCGTCGGGCGCGGGGTCGCGGAGGGCAGTCGGCACCGTCGGGAGGGACAGGGCCCCGCCCGCTTCGTCTCCGCTGCTGTCTTCGCTGGTGTGTGCTACGTCTTCTGTATCTGTGGGCACCTCAGGGAGAGATAGGCCACCCCCGGAGGAGGCATGGTTGCCTTCCAAGTCCTTGTCGTCCGCCGATTGTGTACTCGGTGGAACAAGTGCGGGGTTCGATGCCGACGCAGCAGCTTCTTCGCTATCCATCGGGCGATCCAGCTCCGCCTCATCCATAGCTTGGGATAGTACCTCCTGCACTGCCCGCTTCATCTCCTCACCCTCTGAATCGTCTTCCGCTGCTCCATGGTCGCCATCTGCCGGGCGAGCATCGTCCTCAGGGGGCCGAGCAGCATCCTCTCGGCCTAACTTCTCCAGAAGCTCAGCGACACGCCTGGACTCATCCTCCTCCTCCTCCTCCTCCTTCTCAGGAGCCCAATCGCCAGGCTCGGGACCTAGGCCTGCCAGGATCTCGTCAAGCGCCGCCTCGTCCGCGACGAAGAGCGAGTCTAGCTCGTCGCCATGGCCGCCGTCACTGCCACCCTGCAGGCGTGACGATAGTGCGGGGGATGCATGATCAGAGCTGCGAGATGCCACGTTCGTCCCAGCAACGTGAGCAGGCGGTGGCTGTGCCGGCCCAGGCACCGCAGACTCGGAGTACGGGGGTGGGGGGCCCCGTTCGCCGGTGGTCTCGCCAGGGGGCGATGCATCCTGGCTATCGCTATCCTGCCGCTTGTTCCGGAGGGTGCGGAGCCGGGCAGATAGGGCGTCCTCCCTGGTGAGAGGCCCTGCTGCGGGCTGGATACCTGTGGCGGATATGCTGAGTGCACTTGTTTGCGGGAAGAGATGGCTTAGTCTAAGTGTTCAACAACATGAGATGAGACATCTAGAGAGTGTAATTACTTTGAGGACGTGTCCAATGTCACAGTGCTGGGCTTGAGAGCATTCAACCTCTCAAGGAGGCTCCTGTCCAGGTTGGGGCCCGAGCTGTCCGCCATGATGCCATTGGCTGGGGTACGGAAGAGGCGGTGCTGGCGATAGTGAGCCCACGATGTTGAAGCGAAGTAGGCGGTTGGAGGCAATTCTGATGGGGAGCTGACCCTCTCGTGATATCAAACTTGAAGAGGGTTGCCCGCCATGCATGAGGCACACAGGAAGGCAGACTTGCAGATCGGGAGATCTAGATTGCCTAACAGGGCGTCGCTGTGGCTTGCCGACTGGCGCGCCACAAGATGGGGTTAGGGTGGTACATACTGCATAGTAGGTAGGCTCGCTGCATCATAACCTAACCGATCTGAACTTCTTGCAATGCAGATCACTCGCCTCTTGCCTGTGGATTCTAGTGCTGAGTTGCTCAATCCATGGATATCTTGATCTCTTGGTTGGTTAATGGGAATATCTCAGAGAAGTTTGACAAAACAAGAAATGACTCGTATCATCTAAATAACTCAGATGAATTCATCGTTAACTAAACCAAGACTGCCATATTTGAAAAGATCCCCAGGTTTTAGACTAAACTTGGAATGAACCTTGTTGTGCTGATAATTGCACTTAGCCTGTCCATGTATGTCGGCACAAACTCTTGATCAGAAAGAAGATCTTCTTGTATCCACAGGGCCTTCAGGCTTTGTCTCAAACAGTCTATATTTCGCCCGTACGTTCTCCTCTCTGTCCTCTGGACCACGTCGAGGATCATAATTCTCTGCTCGTCAGTCCGCGCCTCGTAGCCCAGGATGAGCAAAGGAAACTGAAGTTCGCAAGTACTCATCCGGCATAATAGGGCAAATGCACTATCCAAGAGAGGCTGTATACTCCGCAGCCCCCCAGAAATACTTTCCGAAACTCGAGTAAGATAGATGATTGCCGCCAGTTGATACAACTGGATCATATGTGTCGCATTTGTGTTCGACTCAGCCGAAAATTTGCCGTATCTTTCAGAAATTTCCGTCGCAGTGCTAGCTTTACCTTCTAGCATGTTGAGGCTTTCCACACAGTTCTCCATCGTGTCTCTCTGTTCCAGTACTTGGAATAGCACCTCGAAGATCTCGGAGAGAAAGCACAATATAGGATGAGATGGTCGCACAGGGTCGGTCATCTAGGTGCAAATAGTAAGTATAACTCACGAAACAATAGGGATTAGTAGACTTGCCTGTGGCCCCGTTGCACCCAGAATCCTGTCAGGCCCTTTAATATCAAGCTGCTTAGCAAAAATAGTCTTTACTGGACCACGTCGCCAGTGCAGGAGGCTGAATTGAGCAATCACATCATGATAATAAACCCAGTCGAGCAATTCAGTTACAAAGCTTGTGTTTGTCTGGTTATCGAGATGGTGTTCCTTGATAATACCTTTCACTCCACAGACGTACCACAGCCATTGTCCGCTTGTTTCCGACGATGTCTGGATCTTAGAAAAGCTTAGCTCACTTCAGGCCTGACTTTGGTCATCATATTCGAACCAACCTCGAACGAACATAGAAGCATGCCCGCGGCGACATGTTGAGCTGCCTCTGGTGTGCTTAAGGTACCATTCGCTGCAGACTTAGCGAGTGCGCTGATGGCAGATGTCTTGAACTGAACGGCTCGGGACTGGAGCCCATCACGGTACTGTGAAGAAACTGCAAGCAAGGCGAACAAGACGGCCCTGGATGTAAGGGTGCCATTTGACAGTGCCATCTGAATCAACAAATTTCTAAAACCTGCCACGTCCTGGTTGAAGATGACTAGAGAAGAGAACGCGGTAGATGCGACTATCAGACACTTAGCCTCAGTTGGGTACATTAGTAATTGATCAATCACACCCACAATATTGAATCAGTTCCGCCTCTCTTCCATCCAGCGGGCACGGTTTCCACGAGGAGAGATGCGGTGTAACTAGTTGGTCGGGCAGAATCCTTGCTACGTCGGGTGTCTCTGTGGAAGTGTTAGCCATTTGTCAGCAACCTCGGAATCAAAGGAAGTGGTTACTCCATGTGTTCGATTCTACCAGATAGTTGTACATTTCCATGTCCCGGAACGAGGTTTGAATGACATGAAGCTCGAGAGATCTACTCCGACTCTTCCTTCGTGGCGGTAAGTTCCCGAGTATCGCGCGTTTAGGATCGTTGTCCCTTGGCCACGCGAGGCGGATGCCATAACCTTGACACTTTCTTCTCACCCGAGCGCAGTTCTGGCAGCGTGGTAATTTGCGGTCACATCGAACTCTACGGTCTGTAGTACGTAGTCAGTCAACATCGTCTCAAGTGCAAAAAAGTACATCTGTCATATTGTAAGTCACCTTTGCAAGTCCAACAGCCAATAGAGGCCAAGCTTATCCCCACAGAGTGATTTTCTGCCATTCGGATGTGACACTGAATGAGGTTTTGCCCTGATCCTCCAAGACGTGACTATCGCATGTAGACGACGCGGGCCGTGGACCGGGGAGGGGGGATTATTGAGAATGTTAGAGAGATATGGACATGCTCGATGGCCTGACCCACCCAAGGTAAGTTCTCGCGAGATTTATGGGGCACTTCTCTACATTACTAATGATACAACGAACCTCTGCCGCACAAAGGCGTTAATGAACATGCTAACATGCCAACTAGGAATGCAGTCAAGTATTCGTGACTGGGACATGACTCGATGTATTAAACTACCTTGACTGTCATTGATGGTGAGCCAGGAGGTACTAAGATGGGTATTGAGTACACCAGATCTTTCCTCTGAACGAATCTCTTGTCGCCCGGCCCAGATCTTTCTCTGGGTATAAGTACGACAGGACGAACCATCTAGTTCAGATCAAATAATAGGCATTAGAACAAAATTTCCATTACTCTGCTCCCTCATTAAAATCCCGCTCTTAAGGTTCCTCACTATGTCTTCGTATCTGATCACTGGGGTATCGCGAGGCATCGGCGTATGTCCATGACCCATAGACGGCTTCATATTACGCCAGATGGAAGACTGATCGATCATTGTTCCAGTTTGCATTCCTCCGGTATATCTCTGCAGATCCGGCTAATACGGTTGTCGGGCTTGTTCGTGATAAAGTCACGACCGAGAAAAAGGTCAGCGAGGAGTTGGGAACCCGGCCCAATGTCCACATCATCCAGGCCGATATCACGGACTACGACTCGTTAAAGGTAGGCACGGACTATTGTCTATAGCAGAGACCATATACTTATACCACGCTCAGAAATCCGTGGACCAAGTCTCTCCTATAGTCAATGGATCCCTTGACTATTTGATCGCCAACGCGGGGTATATTTCCGATTGGTCTGCTTATCATCCTCTGGGCTCATTGTATGTATCTTCAGTCCCTTGCCTCCAAACGAATTTGGATTTGGAGACTAAGTCATGGCTCTCAAAACCATAGGGGTAACGATCCTCAAAGACTAGAAGACGACCTACTTGAATGCTTCCGCGTCAACACCATAGGAAACATCCATCTGTTCAACCTCTACATGCCGCTCATTCTGAAGGGCGGCATCAAGAAAGTCATTACTCTTTCGTCAGGATTTGCTGACAATGACCTTACGACGGAGTACTCAATCGACGTCGCCGGCCCATACTCGATCAGCAAGGCTGCTATGAACACTGCCGTGGCCAAGTTCAGCGCTGAGTATGCGGGAGATGGTGTTTTGTTCATGAGCATCGCTCCGGGAGCCGTCGAAGTCGGACAGGACAGAAATTGTAAAGAAACCATATCTACACTTCTCGGGCACCATGCTAACACTTGCCGAAGTGACCGAAGACCAGATCAAGAATGCCGTGGCTCTGGGAGCGAAATTTGCTCGCTACGCCCCTCATTTCCGCGGTCGTACGACACCAGAAGAGTCTGTCAAGGATATGATGTCCGTTATCGAAGGAGCGAGCCTTGCATCTGTGCACGGGGGCTGTTTCATCTCACACCATGGAAACAAGCAGTGGCTGTAAAGGGAGAGCGGGGACAAGAAGCCAGGGCTTGCTGCTTGTGTTAACATACATGCAGCTAAGGCTGGCTGTAAGAGACGTGAGAAGGGAGTACTCTTTCAAGTCACAAGTGCCCCTTGTCAGAAAGCAAGATGATCTCCTGCCTAGATGGTGCGGGCTAGCAAAAGAGCGTACCATCGTACAACGTTTCTTGCCAATCGTCTCAAGTCACCCGTCAGGTGCAGAGCACAGCCTCTCTGTCCTAAGAAACAGTGATACGTAGTGGTCTCCTGTGATGAAGTCACTTTTCTGCATCATGCAGCGTGCTGAAGCTTGTTGTGTGGAGAGGCGGCGATCATGTGAGACCCCGGATCTCCAACCCGAACAAACGGCCAAAACCGAGGGTGGCGGCGACGCGAGCCAATTAAGCTTAAGGGCGCGTTTTCAAACCTTTGACAAATCAGGCATAGCCCGCGCTAACGGGGGCTGTGCCGGACGTCATAGTGTGGTGTTTAAGGTACAGCGCTAGACTCTGCTAGAGTGGCTGAATGGATGCACCCGAGAAGCGATTTGGAAGAAGGTAAAGCCAAACAAGCTCAACAAGGCAACCATTGCACCACCAAATGCATCATCAGCCGATGGGCAGACCGGAAGCCCGTGGGCGAATCCTGTGTCTCCGTTCGCTGCATCTCGCTCCCACGTTAATCAGTCAGTCGGTCGAGCACAAAGAACGTTTGTTGGCAAGACTGGCTGGCCCAATTGATTACCCGGTCTACCGAATCCCAGTTTACGGAGTACGAAGTACCTTATCACCAGCTCACCTACCAAATCCCACCAGCAACCAGTTGGTGACCAGGGCTGGCAGGCTGACTTGTGACTTGTTGGTGTAACGAGTGACGCTACCACCCTCTCCGTCGCAAGATATTACCCGGGCAGCGGTAATACATAGTAAGCAGATTTGGGTGGGAGCCCAACGGCGGCTCGCACGGTTGATCCTTCTTCGCTATCATCATAGAAGCTCTTGGCACACGACCCCTACCACACACTATTTGGAACGGTCCAGGGCGAAGTCAAACACTCGCCCACACTAACCCAAACGCCTCCTCTTTTCTCTTTCTGCGCTACCAAGGCTACCTCATCGATCCCACGGGCTTTGTCTGTACTATAAAGCGCCAATCTCGCGTGGGCTGAAACCCCTGGTGCGCCTCGTCCCGACTTGGCTTCTGGCTTTATCTCGACTCAAATACCCGTCGAAACCCCGAACCTCTGCGCTGACAACCTATTCCCACCGCAGCGCTCAATCTGCAACAACATGAGGTTGTCTTCGCTATTTGTCGCAGCATTTGTGCTGCTCGTCTCCTCGGTAACGGCCATCGCACTGCCCGAGGCCGCCGAGCTCGCGAACTACGAGTCGCATTCTGAGCGCGACGCGTTTCAAGATCTATGGAAGCGCCGGGGCGGAGGTGGAAGCGGAGGTAGAGGCGGTGGCGGCTCATCCTCCGGCGGAAGCAGTAGCGGGAGCTCGAGCAGCGGCAGCAGTTCATCGGGTTCCGGATCGTCGTCCAGCGGTAGTAGCAGCGGGTAAGTCATTGGCTCGGATTTCATTGCTGTGCTAGAGAGCATAAGGGCTTGCTCTGCAGATGAGGATATGTCCCTGTACTGATGCGCCTGCTCTAGAAGCAGAGGCGGTTCGAGCGGAAGCAGTGGAAGTAGCAGCAGCGGGTATGGACCCTTATGTTTTTCTTGTCTCTTTCGTCTCTTTGGGTCTCCGCCTTCCTGTGGCTATAGGTACACTAACAGATTATTCTAGCGGGAGAGGATCGTCATCCTCTTCAACCGGCGGCCAGACGCGAGGCGGAAGCGGCGTGAGGCCCGCCTACGGAGGTGGTTCCTACTACGGAGGTGGAGCGGCGGTGCCCTACCGCGCCGGCACGCGCACTCCGAGCGGCATCTCGGCGCTGCCCTTGATCTTCGTCGGCAGCGCCATCGCCTTCTGGCCAGGCCTCTGGCTGCACGGCGCCTACATGTACCCCTACGCGCACCCGTGGGCCTACCACAACGCCACGTCCAACAGGAACGAGACCAAGCCCGTGCTCTGCGGGTGCGACCAGTACGAGGAGTGCGGCTGCGACGACAACAGCAACCGGACCTACATCGACTCGGTCCTCGGCAACGCCAGCTACGACTCGCTCAACAAGACGCTCGTCAACGTCGCGGACGTCAACGGCACGAGCACGATCCTAATCAACGGCACTCTGCCCAATGGCACGACGGCGGACGGCGGCACCGAGAGCCCCAGCGCCGGAGCTGGCATGCGCGCGCTGCTGTACAACGCTGGCTGGTGGCCCGCTGTCGCGACCGCTCTTGCGATGGTTTTCCTGGCGTGAGCGTTCTGCGCCCTAGAGTGGAAGAATTGGCAAAACCAAAAAGACAATAAAAAAGAGAGAAGAGAAAACATCATCGGAATGCGGTGGCATTGTCCTTTTCACGTTTTATACCCTCGTTTTATGCCTGTATGATAAGACTGGTTCAGGGCATCTGCGGCGTTGGGGAGTTGGTATACCATGGGTTTCAACTCTCATGTCCGCGACCCGTCTTGGATCGGCAGGAAGATTCACTAGTTGAGCAATTCAATATCATTAGACTTATCGACGCTTCGACTATCTTCGTGGGCTCTTCGGCCCTATACCAGTCGAGGTCCTCTTGCAAGATTAACAACGCCTAGCTATAGCATGCTCCAGTCCAAAGTCAACAAGCAAAATGTGCGCTCCGCTGTGTTATAACATCCGCTATCCCTGTGACGAGCTTCGAGTAGCCTCACTCTTCACGGCCTCCCTCTCTGCCCTCCGCCGCTCAACCCAGGCCCCTAGCTCCCTCCATATCCTCTCCTTCTCCGGGGGCCTCAGCGTGGCCGCCAGCCCGCTCGTGCTGCTGGCCACGAACACCCTCGCCCCCTTCCAGTCCGGGTCATACACCACCCCCTCCTGTTTCTCCTCTCCCTCGTCCCCCTCCCGCAGGACGCCCATGTTCTCCGCCTCCTCCTGCCACCCGTACCGGAACTCCCCCTTCCCCACCGCGCGCCCGTGCCTGACCCTCCACACGCTCTCCCATATGCTCTTGCCCACGACGCACACCGCCTCGGGCCTCCAGCGGCGCACCTTCTCCTCCAGGATCGCGACTCCCGCGTCCATCTCCGCCTTGCTCAGCTCGGCGCCGTTGCGGCTCGGCCGGGCCACGATGTTAGTGAGGCCGAGGGCGAAGCGGCGCGGCAGGGTGCGGTCCTCGGAGAAGTGGACGGGGACGGGGAGCACGCCGGAGGAGAGCATGAGCTTCCAGAAGAGGTTGGAGGGGTGGGCGTAGGCGTGGCCGGTCAGGGCGGTCTGCACGCCCGGGTTGAGGCCGACGAAGAGCACGAGCAGGTTCGGCGCCATGGCGTCGGGGAGGAGGGGGAGGTGCGCGTAGGTCGAGGGAGGGGCGTAGCCGGCCGCGGGGCGGCGGCGCTTCTTCTTCTTCGTGCTGGTGCTGGTGCTGCTACTCCTGCTGAGCAGCGAGGGCGAGGGGGGAACGGAGTCAGTAGGTGGTGTAGTGGCTTCTGTTTCTGTTGTGGTTGAAGCTGGGAGGGCTGGCTCCGTCGCGGCTTTGCGCTTGCGGCTCGGGGAAGGGGAGGCCGAGGGTTTGGCGGAGGCTGTTCGTCGAGGCGTCGGCGTCCGGGCCGGAGACGGAAGGAGGGCGGTGGCCGATGGGGATGCTGGCAGAGTTGAGTGGCGGGGGCTTCGGCGCAGCATCGTGCCCGGAGAGGGTGCAGGCTGGCCTGCTTTGAACATGAACTCTTGCAGCTTGAGGCGCCCTTCGAAGGTTGGTTTGACAGGGGGTGGCGATGTCTCTTGCGGCGCGGCGGCCATTGCTGTTCCCTCTTGTGCTCCCCTGAAAGCCAAGGGGCTATTTATCGTATTGTGAGCCTGCACGAGGGCGAGTCTGCTTTCCTGTATGAACGATGACTTGTATTGTGAGTGCAGGTAGCAAGATGTGTGTCTCGGGAAATATTGGTGACCAGGGCTAGCTGAGGCGTATCGCCACCGCACGAACGCTGAGCACAAGCTTCCGCCCCCGTGGAAATACTCAATGTGCCACTCATCAAAGATTGCTTGATGAGAAGAATGTGAAAAAGAATGAAAAGAAAAAGACCGTCAATACGAACTCGAACAGCGGTCCTGCAACGCTTAGCTTGACCTGGTTACCGTGTAGAGTCGTTCCCGGCTCGCCTCGTATTGTTGCTTTGCAGGACGGCAATTGACCGCAGTGGTGCTGTCTCAATGCAGGGGCTCCTCGCGCCCTGCCGGGAGAAGATGCAGCTAGCGAATAGGAGGTGGCTTCGCGCTGTCGTGACGACGTCAGAGCAGGGGAATGGGCCCCGCCGCACTGTGGCAGCAGCCGAGTTGGCGGGGCAGCTGAGTTGCGCAGCCAGCCAGCCTGCTTTTCCAGAAGAAACCTTTGCGGAGCAAACCTGCCTCAAGGACTCTTTCCGACGCGTGCGAGTGAGCGAGGCTATCTATATTTAGACTCGACCGTCGCTACAAAAGCCGGCGTGTTTCTCTTCTACCCACCTGCGTTCGACATTCTGCTAGCAAGTGTATCTGTCACAACGTGCTGCCGCTGCAATCCATTCCTTCTTCGGGACACTCCAAATCCGGGAGACAAGCACAAAGAGGGGCAGGCATCACCGAACCGCACAGAGCGAGACCCAGAAAGTCAGAGAGACACGATGCAGAAGATCAAGAAGGCCCTCTCCCCCACCGCCACTACCAGCGATGCTGCTTGGCCGCGGCTACCATCCTCGGAGGAGGTGGCAGCCCTGAAGGAGAAGTACACCCAGGCCGGCCAGGGTCAGGTCTTCACATTTTATGATTCGCTCAGCTCGGCAGACCAGGCGCAGCTCTTCCACCAGCTCTCGGGCTTCGACCCCGTCCGCATCAACGAGCTCGCAGACAAGGCATTGCACCCCGCACCTACCGATGAGAAGAAAGAGGCCACCCTGGAGCCACTGCCCGAGTCGGCCTCCGCGAGTATCATGGACTCGGATCCGGCGGACTTGGACGGTTGGTATAGGCAGGGCCTGGCCCTGGTCGCCCAGAACAAGGTTGCTGTGGTGCTCATGGCCGGCGGCCAGGGCACGCGGCTGGGCAGCTCCGACCCCAAGGGCTGCTTTGACATCGGCCTTCCCTCTGGCAAGTCTCTCTTCCAGATCCAGGCAGAGCGTATCATCAAGCTACAGAAGCTGGCGCACAAGAAGGCCGGCCTCGGTGAGGACGCCAGGGTGGTCATCCCGTGGTACGTCATGACCAGCGGGCCGACGAGGGCCCCTACAGAAGCCTTCTTTAAGAAGCACAACTACTTCGGCCTGGAGGAGGCCGACGTCATCATCTTCGAGCAGGGCGTGTTACCCTGCATCTCCAACGACGGCAAGATCCTACTCGAGAGCAAAGGCAAGGTGGCCGTCGCGCCCGACGGTAACGGTGGCATCTACCAGGCGCTTGTAGTGTCTCCCGTCCTCGAGGACATGCGGAAGCGCGGCATCGCGCACGTGCACGCCTACTGCGTGGACAACTGCCTCGTCAAGGTCGCCGACCCCATCTTCACCGGCTTCGCGGCATCCAAGGACGTCGACATCGCCACCAAGGTCGTCCGCAAGCGCAGCGCCACCGAGTCCGTGGGGCTCATCCTGCTGAAGAACGGCCGGCCAGACGTGGTCGAGTACAGCGAGATCGACAAGGCCACCGCCGAGGCGCAGGACCCCAAGCAGCCGGGCGTGCTCAAGTTCCGCGCTGCCAACATTGTCAACCACTACTACAGCTTCCGGTTCCTGGAGACGATCCCGCAGTGGGCGCACAAGCTACCGCACCATGTCGCGCGCAAGAAGATCCCTTACACGGACCTGGCCACGGGCGAGACGGTCAAGCCGGAAAAGCCCAACGGCGTCAAGCTGGAGCAGTTCGTCTTCGACGTGTTCCCCATGCTGGAGCTCGAGCGGTTCGCCTGCATGGAGGTCCGCCGCGAGGACGAGTTCTCGCCGCTCAAGAACGCGCGCGGCACGGGCGAGGACGACCCGGACACCAGCAAGCGCGACATCATGCTGCAGGGCAAGCGGTGGGTCGAGGCCGCGGGAGCGACGGTGACGAGCGAGGACCCGGAGGTGGGGATCGAGGTGTCGCCCCTGATAAGCTATGTGAGTTCACTCTTGCTTGACACTCTTTCTACTTGGCGTGCGTTTCTTTTACTGACTGAAGTGAACTTAGGCTGGAGAGGGTTTGGACGGCTTCAAGGGCAAGACGATCATAGCGCCAGCGGTCATCGAGCACGAGAACGAGTAGAGATTTTCTAGGCTCCGACGGCGGCTGATGTCGTGGTGATTCTCTACGCCTGATTAAGATCAGGCGTGAGGGCATCCACAGAGGGCTGGAAGCCACCGGCCAGTGTTCTATTATAGGTTTCACGGCGTCTCAGCGTTAATTGTTGAGGAATGTGTTCGAAGCCAGGGAAAACAAGAGCGATGCGTCGGTCTATATTTTCTAGGCGGCAGGGAAATACGCAGAGTATTCTGCGATATGTAATTCTATAAGAGCCCGAACCCGGGCGTATTCACGATGTGGGAAATTGATGGAATGTCGCCTTCAACGCCCGGAATTGTGCGTCCGCTATGTCCTTTCCACTCCATAGACCAGTTCTCCGGGTTACATAACAATGCTGATGTCCTTCAGTCCGGCGGCTTCACCTCGCTACAGCCTAATAACTGCTCACTCAAGCGCTTCTCCTGCAACTGCCCATCATCCCCGACACTACTCTCCCTTCTCTCCCTTCCTTGCCTCCCGTCCCCATCCTAGGAGCGGCTATTCAGCCAGCTCAGATAGCAGTTCCAGCCGATGCTGACCAGGTTGACGACGAGCACGCGGTGCTCGAGCGGGACCAGCTTGAAGTTGACCATCTGCACGAAGGGCCAGAGCAGGTAGTTGCTCTTGAGGGCCTCGGTGTAGCTGCGCTCGAGCTTCTGCTTCGGGTCCGTGCCCTCCAGCACGGCCATGCTGCTCAGGAAGATGCCGATGAAGGTCGGCGCGAAGAGCAGCTGGTCGCAGGCGACGCGGGCCAGGATGGTGGCGTTGGGGGAGGGCAGGTTGACGCGCCGCTGCAGGAAGGCGAACCAGGTCGCGGCGGCGGGGCCGAAGACGGCTGCGGGGCTGTGTGTTAGTGCTGCGAGTTACAAAGATGGGGAGATGAGGTTATTGAGGTTCAACTGACTTCCGCCGTAGAGGGCCATGCGCCCCGTCCGGAGCATGTCGTGCTTCTCGATGCCCTTCTTCTCCACCGCCTGCTGGGCGACGGCGTCGCCGGTCGCGAAGAGCACGGCGGTGGTCACCGCCTGGGTGAGGAGGGGCCGCCTGGCCAGTCTGGCTTGGTACCTGAATTTCTATGTTAGCTGCTGGATTTGATCTGGCATCAAGACTTATCTCACCATCTCAACATGTTGACTGTGCAACCGCTCTCACTCAAACAGGACGCGGTAGGAGGTGGGCGAGGCGTCGAGGGCTCGTTGAGACGGCGAGTTCCGATACTCCTTGTATCCTGAGGTTCCCCAGTGAGACAGAAGAGAAAGGGAAAGGAAATCAATGAGTTGACTGGGGGTCAATTGAGCCGAGAAGTCGGGGTGTTGTCGTGAAGGGAGACGTAACACAACAGATAGATTTAGGTAAGCCAAAAGCGAGATTGAGAGGCGGGGGACGATATCCTGGATGGAATGATGTCAACTGGCGATCTGAGTCTCAGTCTCACTTTCTCGGAGAGGATCTCTTCCAGCTTCTTCAGCTACACGTTCGCAGGTAATTCAAAAGAGCAGTGTCGCGTATGGCACTTTGAGTAGTTCTCTTATCGTCTTGTCTCAATCAACCATGGTCAGAACCAGGGATTCCCGTTTCCTCCTATCTTTTGAGCGGTCATGTGCGTCGACACCTCTTTTCCAGCTCGTCTAGCCCGTGTCGGAGCTCCAGAGCTTCATGCCTAAACAGGCTACTCCGCTGAGCTATCATTAGACGGCTCGGGGGGGCTCCCGCACCGGCGGTGAGCTGCCGCGGGGTGCCCCTGCGTGGGGCTGCAAATATGCGACTCTCGTACGAATAAAGTCGGAGAATCGGACATTTGCCAACTTCCGTTGAGGCAGGCACAGTTGGCAATACAGCAAACTGCATACTCAGAAAAATATGAACCGGATATCATTTATACTAAGTAGTGGTTCAATAAGCCCCGCAGGAGATTGTAGTTGGTGTTCCAGGATGTCCTATATACATGGCCCGGGTGTCTTCAGAAATGTGAAAACCGAGCTCGGGAATACTAGCGGTATCTAAACAATCAGGTCGTACAGGGGAGGAGTAAGATTCGCGGTCTCTCGACATGGTCCTCTAGAAAAAACTGAAGGGAACTCAAAGGTCTCTTGGGAACCCTTGAGAAGCCAAGTATCTTATTGATGTTAGGACAGGCCTGAGCGTGCAGATGGATCGATAGGTAATAAGACGCTCGAAGACTAGCTATTTTCTGTAGTCATTGCAAGAGGAAGTTGTCGCGGCCAATTTTTATATCTCTTCCAGTCGGGTATCGTAACATCGTTATAACAGCAAAGCACCTAGACGCCAGACACATCAATCATCCTTGATCCTGAGAGGCTCCATATAGCTAACCATATCACTGTCATTCTCGTGATCCTCGTCAACCATCTGGATCCCAATCCACTCCTCCTCCTCATACTCGTCAACCGCATCCCCTGCTGTTCTCTCTTCTTGCTGGACCTGGGGAATCCGCTCAGCAGCTACACTGCTCCTAGTGCTAGTGTCACCGTGACTGTACGGTGGCGGCGGATCCGAGTAGACGATATTCTTCCCACGTTGGGTATCACTGGCGCCGCCACTTACAATGCCCGTCCTTGAGGACCCGCGAGAGGGATGAGAGAAGCTCCCGAGCGACTTCGGTTCAGGTGGATATTGCTGTGACGGCCCATCCGATGCAGCACCTCTTCCGCTATCCGTCTCGGGCTCGGCTAGATGCGGCGTAACCATGATCGGGACGGGAACCGAGACGAGAGCCTCGGCCGGGAGCTCTTCCGAATCGACGGGACGACCCATCTTATCTGCGTGCTCTGCCTCCAAAATCGTGACGGCACCGTCTCCGGTGTCCCTCTCGATTGGGCCCTCACCGCCCTTGACGCCAGGGAAGCCGCAACGGGTCAGTATCTTCGGGATTAGCTCCGGGTACCGCAGGTGACCCTCGACCTCGGGGCTGAGGTTCAGGTTCTCGACGCCGCCAACGCCCCTGATGGCCTGCAGGCCCGCGACGCCGAGCTGCACGCTGGTGGCGCGGTACAGGAAAGCGAGGATGTAGTCGTTCTCCGAGTATACGTTGAACATCCTGCCCGCCACCACGCTGCGCATGGCCAGCCAGTGCTCCCGGCTCGACGGCACCGGCGCGCCCACCAGCACCACCGTGTCGACGAGCCCGAACGCCCGGCGCTCCGCGAGCTCCCGCAGGCACGCGCACACGGCGCGCGCGCCGAGCGAGTAGCCCACCAGCGTGACGGGCCGCTCACCCTGCGCCCTGTTGACCAGCGCGTCGGCGAGGATCCGCCCGGCCTTCTCCGAGCGGTTGCGCGCCAGGCTGAAGGGGTTGTCGACGCTGGCGGCTGCGCTGAGCAGGTATGCGGGCCACAGTGCAGACCACAGCGTCGCGAGCACGGTGCGCTTGAGGATCTCAACCTTGACGAGGGACCAGGCGTGCGAGGAGACGAGGCCCTCAAGGGACCTGCCCAGCGCGAGCAGGCTGTCCATCTCGTAGCGGAGGGCGAAGACCTCGGTGTCGGCGCCCAGGGCGCGCCACGGCTTCGTCACCTCGTCCTTGGAGGTCAGCCATCCGTTCACGCCGATGGTGACGCGCAGCCGGTGAGTGGGCTTGTCGGCCTCGCTGGGGCCCTCGTCGTGGAGGGGCAGGAACCGGAAGTCCTCGACCTCGCGGGCGTACTTGTCCATCATCTCCCCCTAGGTTCTTGTCAGCTATTCCCCTAGTTTCCTATCATGAACGTGTATACATTGCAATGCAGAAGAAGTAATGCAGGGTCAAACGCCTGGTAGAGGACAAAGGGTATGAGTGCACGATGAGAAGCGATGTGGAGACATACCGTCATCCGGGCACCAAAAGCGCCGAATAGCGTCCCAACAAGAGCTCCATTCATCCAGAAGATGCCCAAGAAGCTCGCAACGCCGCCCAGGCCTACAGTGCCCATCAGTCCCCCAATGGCCCCGGCAACAACCGGCGCTGCCAGCCCTCCCGTGATGCCGATGACCGCCGCGCCGGCCACCGACGCCAGCCCAACCTTCCAGAACCTGCTGCTCTGGTTCTGCTGCTTGCGCTTCTCGGCCTCCGCCTGGGCCGTCATCGCGGCCTGGCTCTCGCCGCTGCCGCCCTCCACCGCCCTCGAGGACGCCTCCAGCAGCGACTTGGCGATCTCCATCTCCTCGGCGTCCAGCACCGACGGCGGCAGCTCTAGCGACGAGGTGAGATACATGGCGAAGGCCCGCGAGTACGCCGAGTACTTCCCCGCCGAGAGGAGCAGCAGGAGCACGGCGCTGAGCACCTCCCTGCGGTCCTCGACCGGGACGGTAGTCAGCCGCGTCGCGACTGGCGGGTACACGCGCTGCAGAGCGGCGACGTCGCTCTCCGTGCTGCCACTGCTGCTGGCGGTGTCGTCCGCGAGACCAAGCAAGTCCCCCTCCGACGTGTCAGTCCGCTCGCGCGCGATGCGCTCCTGCCTCACGCGGCGCTGCTCGAGGATCCGGGCGTCGTCCGATGCGGTGACGAGCTCCTTCAGCCGCGTGTGAAAGTCCCGCCGCCACCGATCGAGGTCCGCCATGGCCGCTGCGCGGAGCGAGACGAGCTGCGGGCTGGCGGGTGGGCGGGCGGCAGTCTGGGGGCCTGTGGACGACGGCTGGTCCGCCGCGCGGCCGTGCAGGTCCAGCTCGGAGCGCATGCGGGCCGTGATCTCGACGACGAGCTGGTACAGGGCCTTGCGCCGCGCAGGGTTCAGCACGACGAGGATGTGCCGGGGCTCAGAGCTCAGGGGCGCCATTGTGACGGGGGTGGTATGAAATGCGCTTTCCTTCTGTTGGGTGCTTGTACTCTGTAGACTGCTCGTCACGCACTCGCGATGCTACCGGCTTCTGGCTGGATGACAGTCCAGGGATAATAGACCAGACGCACAGTCCCTTGCATTTGACGAAGGAAGCCGGCCACGTATGTCTAGGCAAGTGCGTCTCGCATGTCTTTTGAGCTTCGTACGCCGTGAGGCTGTCCGAAGCCTCCTTCCTTCTAGGCAGCCGTCAAGTGCACTCCCTGTCCAGCGACTGAGCCTCGACACCGAGTGATCACCGCCGAAATGAGTTTCAAGTATCAATCAGTTAAGGGCTCACAATGTTATAATGTATGAAGGAATATGTTTTCACAATTTGGGTACGTGCTCGTTATGTCTGTTAGATTTAGCTAGCACCGGATCTAATCCTTCGAACTGTGATGCATTGGCCGGCAGTGCTGGTGCGGGTCTGTAGGTACCTAGTTAAAGCTTATGCAACCGCACCGTTAGCGACTCGCCTGCACAAATGGATCCCAGCCAGTCCGTGTAGTAAACAATCTGCTCTCCATTGCATTGCCCTCGTAGGGGATATCAACCCTTCGAATAGCTGTACATACAGATGTAAATGGGGATGTTGCCAAGGCAGAACGGAGTTCGAGTAAGAAGAAACACATATGCCATAGGAGTAAATGCCGCCATAGCCCTTCCAAGTTACTACCCCATGAGCCGCCCTCCCTTTTCGTTTGCCTTGCCTCCCAAGTTCCTACACGACACCGCATGCAACAATCTTCCTCGGGTATCAAAATTGTTTCTTTCAATTCTTCTCTCACCCCGCACACTTTGGGCTCGCAAATCCTTCATGGATCGAAGCTCGCTTATCTTGACCCAGAGCCATAGTCGTGGTCCTCTCCGTTGGAAGGCTGCTTTCGGGCACGCCCGGTGATATCCTGCCATGTAGCACCAAAGCGCCTGCCGGTGCTGGCGAGCAGACCCTCCTCCTCATCAGCCTCAGCCTCCTCGTCAAGCTGGCTAAGGTTGAGCCTCGGGGTCCTGAATAGAGAAGTGATGAATACGATGAGGAATATGCCGAGGAACGCAAACTGCGCCCAGAAGTCAACGGCTCCAAAGACAGGCCAGTTCAGCGTCATCCTGTTCAGAAAGGTCGACATCACCGTCGGCGTGCAGACATTCTGAGCCGCCTCCTTGCCTGAGACCTCGGAGCAGGGCTTGATCAAGCTGGAATTTTTGCGGCAGTCGGGTTGCTCTCCCGGGTGGGCAGGCGGGTTGTCGCAGTACAGCTGCGTACCGTAGATGGAGTACTGAGGTGCTACCATCGCCACAACGGCGTAGTTTATACCTAGAATGATCAGTGCCAGCATGACGGTCGCGATTAACAAGGCCTGCGGCGCAGTCCGGCCCTTCCGGATCTGGAAGATCCTGACCCATAGGAAACGAATGCCGACAGTAGCGATGCCGGAGATTGAGCTGGTGAAGAAGAATAGGATGAGAAGCGCCATGAGGATATAGTCGACGGGGAAGGCCTTCGCCGACTGGACAAAGATCCAGTTGATGGGCTGGAAGACGTGGATGTGGCCGAGGATGTAGCCACAGTGCTGCTTGCAGATCGAGTTCGAAGCTTTGTCGATGCCCGTGATGAGCATGGAGACCCAGATAATAACGGCAAGCAGGAGTAGCAAGATGCCACCGATCAGCTTGAGCGGGCGGAAGACCGCCTGGACCTTGGTCCACGCCCTGAAAATGACGCTGTGGCCCTCACCACGGGCTTCAGCGGCGAGGCGCTCCCGTCGCACAAGTGTACGTTCCTCTCGCATAAGCGCCTCCATCTCTCGCCTGTCCTTCTGCGGCATGCCCTCAGGCCGCCCGGCATTGCGCAACTCGAGTTGTCTCTGACGCTCCCTGTTCCTCTCCAGAGCCGAAGCCGTGGTCTCCGAAAGTTGCGGAGCTGAGATGGATGGTGCCGACTTGATGAAGGAGACGGGCATCAATGCCAATCCAGCGCCGGTATATAGAACGTATAGCAGCGTTCCGAGAGTGACCAAAAGGCCTAGGCCGAAGGTCAACGCCTTCTCACCCTTGTTCTCCGCCAGGAGTCGCTTGAAGTAGTCGAGATCGAGATGTGCGCCCTTGTTGTTGCCCGCCGCAGGCACGAAGAAGCCGACGAGGAACAAAATCACGACGAGGAAGACAAAACCGAGGGTGTACTTGAGCGCTCCCTGGAGCTTGTCTCCGAAGGTCTTGGTTCCTTCCTCCTCCTCGACTTCATCATATTCCTCGTACCAGAAATATGCGAACGGGATGATCAGCAGACACAAGAGCGCGTCAAAGCTGTAGAGGGAGTAGTAGACGATCTTCAGGGTAAGCAGGATGCTGTTGACGCGCTCCGGTGTAGCCCAATCCTTCTTTGCGCCGAGGGAGGTCGACGTTGTAGACGAGACGAGCGCGATATCGACGGGAAGCAGGAAGACCGTCGCGAGGAGTGCAGTGATGCTGACGATCGTGACGATGCTGACAATAGCAGAACGGTCGCGCGGAGTCTGCCAGGTGAAGATGGTGATGGTGGCAGCAGCGAGCGCAACAGCTACTGCGACCGCATAGGCCACCCAGATCAAGCTGATCTGGACATAGCCGGCTGAAGCCATAGATTTCGGCGAATATCCAGCGCTCTGGATGAGTGCACGATGATGAGATCAATCAGTAGCTTGAGCTACAAAGCAGATCGTGGAGAAGTGGCTTGTCTTGTCTTGTCTCTGTGTTCTTGTTGTGGTGGTTCCGGGTTTCCCGCAGAGGAATGCCTCCAGTCTTGGTTGTTTCACCCGGGATCCTCGCGAAAAGTTGTGACGCAATGGGTGCGGGAAGACCTCCGCAGTCCAGTTCGCACAGCGAAGATCAACGGTTGTGGGGCTACGGGAGCTTGGACCCAAGTATCCGCGCTTCATGTACCCCACAGGTGCCTTTAAACGGCAGAACAGCTACTGTTGACATACACTGTAAAGTACACTACCCTGGAGTGAAGCATGCGGGTTCAATTGAGGATATCGATGGCAACAACCAAAGCCCCCCAGATATAAATTCAGTTATTACATAAACATAATCAGGGATACATGAGGATCGTCATTGCTGCAAGTCCTCAACTGTACCTGCCGTACGGTTACATTTACACCACCGAGCCCGTGTTTTTTAGGGTCTTTCGGCAGGTCTGTTAATCCGGCGGGCTGTAATGGCCAATCATTGCACAGCACAGCCTTTTGTACCTTTGTACCTCCAGCTCTCAATTCATCGCGGCGGCGTTCTTTGTAGACCAACCACAAAGGGGCAGCTTCGTCTGCGTCTGCCGTCCAGACGCGCCTCAGCAAGACTCGATCATTTCTGGCGATATGACCGTGTCGCGCATACAATGCAGTGCTATTCAGAGCTGACGCCTCCCACGGCGGTCACACATTCCATTGCGCTGCCGTTCCTTTCGGCGCAGGGCAGCAACCTGGTCGTCGCGAAATCCTCACTTCTTCAGATATTCAAAACGAAGACCATCTCGGCCGAGCTCGACAGCTCTCAGTCTGCTGCCGCAACAGCACAACAGTCAACCAAATCCGCAACACAGTATGACAGCCGACTCAACGATGATGACGGGCTCGAGTCATCTTTCCTCGGCGGCGACAGCGTCCTAGTGCGGTCCGATCGGTCGAACAACACCAAGGTTGTCCTGGTCGCAGAGTTTCCGCTCTCGGGCACAGTCACCGGCTTAGCAAGGATCAAGACCCAGAGCTCGAAATCCGGCGGCGAAGCGCTGCTCATACTCTTCAGGGATGCGAAGTTGAGTCTGGTGGAGTGGGATCCGGACCAGCTCGCCCTCTCGACCGTCTCAATCCACTACTATGAACAAGAGGAGCTTCAGGGCAGCCCCTGGGTTCCCCCGTTGAGTGATTTCGTCAATGCCCTGACCGCAGATCCAGGCAGCAGGTGCGCCGCGCTAAAGTTCGGCGCCAGAAACCTAGCCATCCTGCCGTTCAAACATGCCGACGAGGACATTGACATGGACGGCTGGGACGAAGAGCTGGACGGGCCACGCCCTGGGAAAGACTTGCCCTCAGCCCCCGTAAATGGAGTTAGCAACAACATAGAAGATACACCTTATTCACCGTCATTTGTCCTCCGACTCTCCAATCTAGACCCTAGCCTCTTGCACCCCGTGCATCTCGCCTTCCTGCATGAGTACAGGGAGCCCACATTCGGCATACTGTCCTCCACACTCTCTCCCTCGGCCGCTCTTGGCCGCAAGGATCACCTGTCTTACATGGTGTTCACCCTAGACCTCCAGCAGAAGGCATCCACCACAATCCTCTCGGTGGGCGGGCTGCCTCAGGATTTGTTCGAGGTCATTGCCCTCCCTCCTCCTGTCGGCGGTGCATTGCTCGCGGGCAGCAATGAACTGATCCATATCGATCAGTCTGGCAAGGTCAATGGAGTTGCGGTCAATCCTTTCACGCGGCAGTGCACTGGCTTCAGTATGGCTGACCAGTCAAGTCTTGGTCTACGGTTAGAGGGCTGCACGATCGAGCTCATATCGGTCGAAACGGGGGAGTTACTCCTCGTGCTCCAAGATGGTCGCCTTGGTCTCATCAACTTCCAAATTGACGGCCGCACTGTCTCCGGTCTCCACGTCAAGTTAGTTTCCCCCGAAGCTGGAGGTTCCGCTATCCCTTACGCAATTTCCACGACGAGTCGTCTCGGCAGGAACGTCCTGTTTGCTGGGAGCGAAGAGGGCGACTCGCTTGTTCTGGGATGGTCGAGAAAGCAGAGCCAGGCGTTGAGGAGAAAGTCACGCATAAACGAGACTGCTCTCGATCACGATGTAGATGATGACGATCTCGATGAGGATGATGAGGACGACCTCTACGGAGATGGCCCGTCTGTTGCCAAGACTGTGCAAACTCCAGCTGCAACAGCAAAGGGCGGAGAACTTGTCTTCCGCGTTCATGATAGGCTTACCAGCATTGCACCGATTCGGGATATCACTTATGGCAAGGCATCATTCCTCGCGGATAGTGAGGAGGAAAAGAACTCGGCTGATGTTCGGAGCGACCTCCAACTCGTCGCTGCTGTTGGCAGGGGAGGCGCTGGAGCTCTTGCGATCTTGACGCGGGAGATCCAGCCCAAGGTCATTGGCAGATTCGAGTTTCCTGAAGCTAGGGGTCTATGGACTATGAGTGCCCAGAAGCCGATACCAAAGTCGTTGCAAGGGGATAAAGGAGGCAATACCGTTGGGAACGACTACGACGCGTCAACGCAGTATGACAAGTATATGATTGTTGCGAAGATCGATCTTGACGGCTACGAGACTTCGGATGTCTATGCGCTTTCCTCAGCCGGCTTTGAGTCCTTGACAGGGACGGAGTTCGAACCAGCTGCAGGATTCACCATTGAAGCTGGGACGATGGCCAGACACAGAAAGATCGTACAGGTATTAAAATCCGAAGTGCGTTGTTACGACGGAGGTAAGTCTCGGCCCACACTCTCGCAATCCCGAACATCCTAAGTTTGCTCTGGCAAGTTTTGTTCACTAACATACGTGGTGTAGATCTGGGATTGGACCAGATCCTTCCTATGCTCGATGAAGAGACGGGCGCCGAACCCAGGGTGATCAGCGCGAGTATCTCCGATCCGTATCTACTACTCATCAGGGACGACTCGAGCACCTTCATCGCTCAGATGAACAAACATGACGAGCTGGAGGAGCTTGAGAAGGAGGATGACAAGCTCCTGTCGACAAAATGGCTCACTGGATGTCTGTATGCCGATATACACGGTGTCTTCGACGAGGCGCAGACCGATAAAGGCATAAAAAGCGGCGAGAACATCATAATGTTCTTGCTCAGTTCCAGCGGGGCTTTATATGTGAGTTCTCCGCTTCAAATCGATTGACGCATCTAATTTCTCCGCCTAGGTATACGCTCTGCCGGACTTATCCAGGCCTATATACGTTGCAGAAGGCCTAAGCTATGTTCCACCAGTGCTCTCAGCAGATTTTGCGGCCAGGAGAGGGACCGCGAAGGAAGCGATCACCGAAGTTCTGATTGCGGATCTAGGTGACACGACGTCTAAGTCTCCATATCTCATCGTACGTCTTGTCGTTGGTGGCACTCGGGCCTGCTGATCTAACACGTCGTAGTTACGGCATGCCAATGATGACTTAACCATTTATGAGCCAGTACGGTATAACCTAGGGAACACCCCAGAACTGACTAAGAGCCTGCGCTTCTATAAGCGGCCGAATTCGACGTTCGCAAAGAGCCCGATGGAGGCAGACCAAGATGATGCGACACATGAGCCTCGCAATCTTCCGCTGCGCGTCTGCAGCAATATCGCTGGCTACAGCACAGTCTTCATGCCCGGAGCATCTGCGAGCTTCATTATCAAGTCCTCGCAGTCGATGCCCAGGGTGCTTGGTCTTCAAGGCTCAGGGGTGAGGGCGATGAGCTCATTCCACACTGAAGGCTGCGAGCATGGTTTCATATACGCGGATTCACTAGGCATTTCCCGCGTCACACAACTACCGGCGGACTGTTCTTACTCGGAAGTCGGCATGTCCCTGAAGAAGGTTCCTGTTGGGCTTGACGTTAACGTGGTCGCCCATCATCCACCAACGGGTGTCTACGCGGTTGGGTGCAGCGTCACCGAACCGTTTGAGCTGCCAAAGGACGACGACTATCACAGGGAGTGGGCAAGGGAGAACATAATCTTCAAACCGATGACGGAGCGTGGCCTCCTCAAGCTGCTCAGTCCTGTCACGTGGACGGTGATCGACACCGTAGAGATGGAGCCGAACGAGATTATCATGTGCATCAAGACGCTGAACCTGGAAGTTTCCGAGTCGACAAATGAGCGGAAGCAGCTCATCACCGTTGGAACCGCCATCTCCAGAGGAGAGGACTTGCCTATTCGTGGCCGAATACACGTCTATGATGTCGCCACCGTTATCCCTGAGCCGGGAAAGCCCGAGACAGATAAGAAGTTGAAGCTCGTCGCGAAAGAGGATATCCCTCGCGGTGCAGTAACGGCACTGTCAGAAGTAGGCACGCAAGGGTTGATGCTCGTTGCTCAGGGGCAGAAGTGCATGGTCCGTGGTCTGAAGGAAGACGGGACTCTCCTCCCAGTGGCATTCATGGATATGAACTGCTATGTCACTAGTGTGAAGGAGCTCCCTGGCACTGGGTTGTGCCTCATGTCGGACGCGTTCAAAGGCGTCTGGTTCACGGGCTATACCGAAGAGCCATATAAGATGATGCTCTTTGGAAAGAGCAACACGAGTCTGGAGGTTCTCAACGCCGACTTCCTACCAGATGGACGCGAACTATTCATAGTCGCGGCGGATGCGGATGGAAATATCCATATCCTCCAGTTCGATCCCGAACGTGAGTCTTCCCTGCTGGGCTTGTGTTCTGTATCCCACAGGAACTGGTCGCTAACGCGCATCCTCACCTCCTAGATCCCAAATCGCTCCAGGGCCATCTCCTCCTTCACAGAACTTCCTTCTGCGCCGGAGCGAACTTGCCTACCACCTCACTTCTCCTCCCGCGCACTGTTCCTCCTCAATCTCCTCTAGCCCAGCAGGAGAACGGCACCACCAACGGGGAGGATACCAGCACCCTGCCGCCCCATGTCCTCCTCCTCGCCTCGCCGACGGGCGCACTGGCATCCCTGACCGCCTTACCGGAGAACTCCTACCGGCGGCTCTCCTCGCTGGCGTCTCAGCTCGCGACGTCGCTCCCGCACGCCGCAGCGCTCAACCCCAAGGCGTACCGGCTGGCGACGTCGGCGTCCTCGGCCGGCGGCGGGGCGGGGCAGACCACGGCGCGCGGGCCGCCTGGCGTGGACGCGGGCGTTGGCCGCAGCATCGTAGACGGGGCGCTGTTGGCGCGATGGGGGGAGCTGGGGAGCGGACGGAGAGCGGAGGTCGCGGGTCGGGTCGGGTTCGCCGGGGCAGAGGAAGTGAGGGGGGAGCTGGAAGGAGTGCTGGGGTGGGGGATGATGGCTTACTTCTGAGGATGCAATTTCAGAAACGATGGATATGCGTCGCCAGGAGGAGTATCTCAAGGAATTTGAGAAAGGAAGAGGCAGGGTCTCTCTATTGGAAGCATCTGGGGGAGTGTCAATATTCCACCTATCTAACTGTACGGTATTATGGGGTAGAGGCTTAGCAGGGAGTTGGTCTGCATTTGCGACATTCTCGGACGCAAATAGACGTTGTCATCATCTTGGGCCATCTTCGCGGACTGCGTATCAATTCCCTAGGCTTCCTGTGGAAAAGGGCGGGCGTGAGGTACATACTCTGTCTCATGTCCACCCTGCCTCGGTAGTCGGCACATCAGCCAGGTGCAGTCCTGTCAGCCGGGAGTCTGTTGATGTTACACTACACGTAGAGATTAAGCATAATAAGCCGGTGCTGCATCGTTCCAAAATAGCGTAGCTCAAAAGTGACACCCATGCATCCCCAGACCAAAACGAAAAGCATTGGGGCAGCTCTGCCCCAATTGAACGTCTGCCGCGAGCACCATCAGGTTATCTCCTCGTATCGACGCGGTGGTGGCAGTCTTGGCGTCGGCCAACCCAATGTCATGAATGCAACGCCTCGGCGGCGGGCAGGTCAGCCGGAGTTCCTCTTGCATGCTAGCTGAACAGAGTTGGCTGCCCGCTGCAGAAACCCCTTGACGCCACACAGAGGGCGGATGCTGGGTCGCTTTGTCCCTTGGCGCATATGGAGCGACACGATAGGCCACAGCTTACGACCGCGGCATGGGACGGGTCATTCTGGAGTCTCTCCTCATCCTTTGTCCTGCCCAACCCGGTGCCTGGCGTAGGCTGTGAGCCGCCGCGTGCGGTGTGATGGATGGCTTTCCATAGCTTGCTTGCCCCTGGGGCTTGCGTGATGGCAACCCGGGAACGGCGGCCTATTTCCTGCCTGCTTACCGTCCTCTCCTGCTCTTGTTACTTGTTCATGTGTCTCTCTCTCTTCCTTATGACTTCAACTCCTGAGCCTCCTCAGTCCTTTCGTTACCGGTTCAACACCGACCAACACACGCAAATAACCCGCCATCATGGCCACCTCCCTTCTCGGTAACCCCAAGCGGGTGATAACCCTGCTCTGGCTCGTCGCGGCCCTGATGTTCACCATCGCGGTCTTGCACTCGCTCAGTCCTGGCAGCACCGAGGGGTGGGTCTCCGACAAGGTCCACAAGCTGGCGGGCTCCGGCTCCGGCTCCGGGGCTCCGGGCGCCGCCGATCGGGGCCTATCACGCTCGTCCATGCATGAGCACTTGCGGCTCGCTGAGGCCTCGTGGGCGAAGACGGTCAGGCAGAGACACGAGATGATCGAGAAGGACTATGGACACGTCCGCGGCATGCCACTGTACGCTTATGCCATTCAGGAGTTCTCGGCGACCCCCTTTTGGGAGGAGCGGAGAAAGGGATCGGTGATGAGCGCCGTTGCTGACTGTTGCTGCAATTGATGCCTTTTAGATTCCCATCCGTAGACGCGACGTCGTACCGTCAGCATCCCTACACGATCTGGGACTTCACGCCCGCCTCCTTCGGCTGTCCGCACGAGATAGAGCGTGTAGGCCGTATGGGTGACGGCGGGAAGTGGGTATGCGGCATGTCGCGCTACGAGACGCTGCCCAAGGAGCGGCCGTGCATCGTCTACTCCTTCGGCGTGTGGGAGGAGTCGAGCTTCGGTGAGTGTTGGTCTTATCTGTCTTCGTCCCCGTCGCTTGATCCGTCGTCGTCTTCGAGGCGGCAGAGAAGTGAGGGTAGAATAGAACCCCCTGGTTCTTGAAACCTTGGACTCTAATGCGGAGGGCGCAACTCAGAGAACGAATTGCTGTCGCGCACGCACTGCGAGATCTTCGCGTACGACTTCTCCGTGGTCGACTTCGGCGTCCAGCTGGAGCCGGACAACCGGGCTCGCGCCCATTTTATGCAGGCGGGCATCGCGGGCAAAACCAATGAGTCGCAGACACCGCCCTTCTACAGCATTGCCGACCTGATGAAGAAGAATGGACACGACTATATGTGCGCTACCCTCCCCCTTCCTCCCTCCCCCCATCTTTGAGAATTCTCCCTCGAGTCAGACTTCTTGTTTGGTAGAAGAATTGGAGGCTGCACTTTATCACAAGGACATCCTGCTATAGCCGCACTAACATATTGTTTTTCTACAGAGATATTCTGAAAATGGACATCGAATTCGCCGAGTTCGAGGCCTTGGACGGCCTCGGCGAGGACTTCCCAGCTAACCGGGCGCTGGGGCTGCCCATCGGCCAGCTCATGGTTGAGATCCACTTCTTCAACGGCCAGACGTCCGAGGGATATCTAAACTGGTATGTTATTCCAAAAGCTTTCCGCCTTCTCCCCTCGATCTCTAGGGTTTAATCTTGAACTGGAAAGTCGCCTTTGACTGACGGGTGCTACAGGTGGGAAAGGCTAGAGGCTCGTGGGATGCGGCCGACATGGACAGAGCCGAACCTCCTTGCAGTCACGCTGAACCTGGCTGGAGATAAGAGCCCGACCCTGGCGGAGTATACGCTCTTGAACATCCACGACAAGCGGAGTGTGATATTCGGGGGAGTTACGGCGGGTGACATATGATCAGGAGGTCAATAAAATCTTCCGAAGTTCGAGCATTAGAAGAGGAGGTTGCTCTGTACAACACTGGCACGGCACGGCGTTCGAGTCACATAGGATACAAAGAGGCTAGTTGAACGAACGGAGATATAAAGTATCACCAATGAGACTATAATCGTCCTCTTACGGCGGATCGTCTTGATCAAGTGCAACAGCTCTTCATCAAGGGGCTAGAATCCTTGAGATCCTTTGAGCAAGTGACCAACCAGTGCTACCGACCGCTGTCGTCGCGAACTGCTTACTGCTGTTGACCCTACGGCAACAGAGGACACAGCCTCCTTTCGAACAATAATCTCAGGACCGGTCAAAGACAGGAGCAACTCGTCAATCGGAGGTACTTCTTTGATCCCCTTGTTGCCATTGTCGAATGGCTTATTGTTCACACGTAGCGTTCTTGCTCTGCAAGTCCCTTTGTCAAGCGTACGGCATGGCAAAGAGAGGCACAAATGTATTCTTCTCGATCGGTACGCATATAATCCCCGTTCGTGTCCTGTTATTCCCCTCCTCTTTTGGAGCTTCTCATTAACTAGAGTACTCGCGATTCGTCGACCTCGTTGCCGGAAGACAGAAAACCTCACTCTTAAATACTACCTAGTCTTGGAGATCGGTAAAGGTAGACCCCTCGCAAACGTTCCGCATCTCAGATCGCGAGTTCTCTTGACAATCACCAGAACAAGCCAACTCACCACAACTCACCACTTCAACACCATAGCTCATCTTCCCATTTCACGCCTCCTCGAGAAAAAAAAAGCTCTCTGCAAGAGTCATGTCATCCCACGGAGTCTCCAGCCCTGCCATGGCACCCTACGCGGTCATGCTCGTGGAGGACCATCTCCGTTTCAGGGGTGACTCTCCACTTCCTTCTACCCCGAGTACGCCGCGCCAAGGCCCAACGTTCCCGCAGGACAACTGCTCTGAGGATTGCATCGATTCGATTTCCCTGCCTTCACCGCTCATGCGAGTGCTCAACATGGACGAACCCCGCTCACCTGTCAAGTCCGTTTGGACCAACCCTTGGGTCTCTCCCGAACAGAGGCGTAGATCCTCTTTCTCGCCCGTGTCGCCCAGCTCCAGGTCCGAGAAGCGCAAGCTGCCCAGCGACTTCGATGGTGACAACCGTGGCTCAGTCTTGCCCCAGCCCAAGCAGCAGAGACTCTCTTCCCCAGAGACGAAGCAGGAGCAAGGGTCTGAGGACGTGCTCGATATGATTGCCATACCTTCACCTCTTATGCGGGTGATCATCAAGAGCCCCCCCAGTTCGCCTGTCGACTTTGGTCCAACCAACCACTCTATGGTCTCCGATCGCAGGCGCAGATCCTCATCGTTAGTCTCCCCGCCGGCCGTGCTAAAGAAGCGTAAGCTGCCTGTCAGCTTCGACGAGGGCGGCCCCGGCTCGACCGCATCCTCACCCAAAAAGCAGAAGCTTTTCCCGCCGGAGAGCTCGCTTCAAGGTACGAGGTCCCCGGAATTGAAGCAACAGTATGGCCCTGGCGCCATGATCGAGCGCCTTGGTCTCTTCAGCACGCCGTCCCCCACGCAGCCTCCGGAGCAGGCTCCTCGTGAGCCAATCAAGCTGACGATCATCCCTCCCCCCCCTAAGCGGGTGGTCGATCTGAGGGCCTCCGAGTCAGCTCCCGGCGACTCCCCTCGCCGGGAGACCCACGGCCCCGTGCGGGTCTCGCCCCCTCGCCCGGCCCAGGCGGCGGCCCCTAGACGGAAGGTGAAGCGCAAGGCCGCTCCTCTTTCCCCTGCCAACAGCATCCCCCTGCGCCGCTCAGCGCGCATCGCTGCCCTGGAGGAGCGTAAGCGCGAGCAGGCCACCGCGCGGAAACGCGACCTGCTTGCCTCGATGGATTTGCACTCTCTCTGCAGGGCGGCGGGGTCGAGTTCGCCTGGTGGGCGCCGGTGGCGCGACACCTTGGGACTGAGCCCGCCGGAGAGCCCCTCTCGTGTGTCGCCGGCCTCAACTGACGATTACATGCCAATAGAGGAGTGATAAGGGTGTGTTGTGTCTTGATTTGTTTTTAGATCGCGGTGGGTATGCAGGTAAGTTTTCAGGAGTTAAGTACTGTTTCTTTTCTCTTTTACTTTCTATTAGCCCCCGGATCACCCTTAAATAGATTGCAAACATTTTCCAAAACAAACGACTTTACACTGATCCTGCTCTCTCTCTCGTGATATGTTTGCCTCTGTAGCCTCTCCTAACAACCACGGCGGAGTATGTCTTAGGGTCAGACCAACCCCTACCAAAGCAAGGAATAGCATCATCAGCAACGCCAGTGGCCATCCGGAGCATCATGCTTCACAGCAGCGACGCACGCAGCAGCGACCTGACCAACAAGTCTACACAACACGGCCGGCTGACGGCGCACACGTCGTTGGCAGGCCCGGTCGGGCTAGAGTGGGCCGAACCTGTGACGCTGCACGTTTGGGCACGTCGAAGAACACTCGCGCATATAAGCTGAGTTGACCCGGCTCTGGTTGGCCGGTGGCCCCTGGCCGATAGTCAGGCCAGGACAGAGGCTTGCCGCTGAAGCCGGTCGGGGAGGTGTGCCCATGATCTTCAGCACAGCCCGACTCCCTCCATCACCCCTTCCGCAGGAGTCTCAACTGAAGAAGCGGTCTTGGCTCTCGGTTAGTCTTGTTTCGTCCCTTTGTCGGCCCACCTAATGTCAAACAGAGGAACCTCCCGGCTTGTCCTTATGTTTGTTCACAATCACCGCTTTCACACTGAAGTTCCGTAGAACACTAAAAACACCTAACTGCTTTCTTAAGGTCGATGCTGGATTGCCAGGAATATCGACTAATATAGTAGTAGTAGTATAATATAAGAAGACCTCCGATCTCCGAGATCTGGAGTAACCTAATTCAGACCTCTTCAAGAACGAAGGGATACGGATACAGTGACAGTAGATAGTTGCTGTGAGGAAGATCCCGCCAGGCAGAGTTGCGGGATACTTCCGTGCGGATGGCGGCGGTGCGCTGCTTGAAGAAAAGGGGAATACAGAATGCCGCGAAAACCGCTTTCTTGAATAACGCTCGGTCTCCCGGCTCCCTCGAGGGCCCGCCCTGTGGCCCTCGAAACTGCTCACTTCGTCGTCTCTCGCCGTCCTTGGATCAGGCCTCCTACCTCTACCACGTACTCCGTCATGAAACATTTGAAGATTTGACGCATATGGAACGAATATGTACACTCAGAAGTGCTCCTTCCAGAAGCGGAACTGGACCTCTCTGACCGTGGCGGCCTGGCAAGCCTTCTTGATATCACGGGCTAAAATAGAAAAAGTTAGCGAAACGCTCACTGAATGATCGAACGATGAATGTGTGCAAGCTTACCCGCTACTGACGGACCGCAGAAGTACACACCAACGGTGGTCTTCATGCTACCCTCCAGACCATTCAGATAGGTGCGATCCAGGATACCGTCCCGCATGGACGTGAAGAGTTTGGTGAAGTTGGGACGGCCGAAGTTGGTGCGAGACTTGAGCTCAGTGAGCGGGTCGTGGTCCGCACCGACCGAGTTCAGCACGATGTTCTGCGTCGTGTCCATATCCAGCTTCTGCGTCAGGTAGGTGTGAATCTTCAGGAACTCGACGCCGGAGCTGCCGGGTATCCGGGCGGCCTCGCTACTCTGCGACTCGAGAGAAGACAGCAGAGTCTGGAACCACTCGAATGAGCTGGTGTCCTTGCAGACCCAGAGGAACTCCACACGGCGGAGACGAGTGGGCGGGTTCGGGCCATTGCGCAGATGCCAGATGTTCTTGAGGATCGATGCCCAAGGCGTGACACCGATACCAGTGCCGATAAGGACGGCGATTTCGTTCTCGAACACGTCCTCAGCGGGTGCTCCATAGGGCCCGTCGATGCGGAGAGCAGGCATCTGCTGGCCGTTCTGGAGAGCGACCTCGTACATGCCCATTGGGTCGACACCCTCGTACAGCTTCGCCTGAGCACCACCAGCACCGAGGGCGTCACCAAGCGCACGGGTGAAGTCGCCCACTTGTCTGACGTGTACAGAGACATACGGGTCGTACGGGCAAGATGTGATAGTGAAGGGATGCCACTGATACTTGGAGACAGAGGGCACCTGCAGGAAGAGCCACTGGCCAGCCTTGTACTTGAATGAGGGCTTGGCAAATTGGATCTCCACGACGTCTGCTGCGTGTTAGCGCATTCCCAAGTCTCGTCCATCTGTGGAATCAGCCCTTACCATATGGGTGGCGGACGACGCGAGTGATCTTGGTTTCGCGGCGAGCCCTGACCTCACGGTAGAGGCGCTCGATCAGGTAGGCACCTCCAGCAAATAATTCCCATCTCCATCCTTGGTAGCCGATGCAGTGGGTCCAGAACGGCTTGCCCGCAAAAGGCGAGAATCCATCTGCGGTGTCACGGACGAAGCAGCCGACTGTGTGGGTGTACATCCCCAGCAGGAAAGGGATGAAGAGGTGATGCGTGTACCAGAAAGTCTCGAAAGACTGCTGACGGATTCTTGCATGGGCCGTCGTGAACATCAGAAGCATACAAAGAAGCATGACATGGCCGGTGACACCACCTGGCTGCATGTAGTGGATCTGCAGCGCGAGGACCGGCCGGATCTGAGTCTTTTCGACGTTGAAGAAGCTGGACAAACATTAGACGCGACAAGCATGGCAAGGGCAGAACGCTTACTTGACGTAGTGACCCGCCGTGTGGCAGATCGTGAAAATCAGCATGGCATACGCGACTTGTCTGTGGAACCAGATGTTCTCGTCAAGAGGCAGCCACCTGATCTTAGGCCGGATCCATCTGACAACTGTTCGGCATACCGGCAGCAAGATGAACGTTGTGTCGAATGACAGGACTAGACCGGCTCCTCGTGAGATCCATACTGAATACTGAAGCATATTCAGACCCGCCAGACGCGGGTCAGCCTCCTGCTTGTACCTGTGGCCTGAATTAGCCCACCACTTCTCTGAGGATGCTTCGTTGCGCCCGGTGATTGTCATACCATCCGAACGCGAAGAGGAAGATGTGCAGCCCCCAAAAGATGAAGTGGAAGATGAGCTTCGCGGGCGTGAATTGTTTCTTGACCAGTTCCACGGCAGCCATCTTGTCGGTTGCTCCTCCTCTTTCCCAGACCACCAAATTACAAACTGTCGACCGGCGACGTCAGGCGACTCGGATCGCGTCGGCTATAGTGGTGACGACCTCGAATGAATGAACGTGTCGAAGCAATCCCCAAGTTTCTAAAGCCCACTCCTGTCCGCCTATTAAAGAATCGTATACCAACAATCAAAAACCAAGAAGTCGACCCCGGGTGGTAAAAGAGCGATCTGAGCCAGCAGCGAAGGAAGGGAAGGTGTTGCCAAGAAAGAGGGCTCGAAGAAGACCGATACTTCTTTTTACCTCGCCGAGTGAAGAGAGAGGGAAGGGGAAGGGAAGGATCTTAGGTCTCCCGCGGGTGGGGAGAAAGTCATAAAGGATGCAGGCGGCCGGGCCTCCGAAGGCTATCTGCGCAAGGGTCCCCGAGTGAGATCGAGGAGGCGTCTTGATTCGGCACAGACAACCACCGGGACCTTGTATCCACAGACCAGAAGGAAGCCAATCTTCGGATGTCAGGTGTCCTTGAAACCTCTTATCCTCTTCTGGTAATGCCTTGCCCTCTGCTCGGTTACTGCACTGAGCCCTCGCGAAGGCAAGGAGGGTAACCCTGAATAGGGTTGAAGATCAGACGCTGAGGGGGTTTCGCTTGCAAAGACGCCTGTGTCAGGTCGGATCCGGAAAAGAACCTTATCGGACGGCAGGTGGTGCGACAGGGAGAGACAGAAGCGGTTGAGACGGCTGGTGTTAGAGACGCTTGGACTGGGGGTTGTTGGAGGCTATTCTCGTGTTTCGGCTGCGACAGGGGTTCTGGCGGTGCAACTCTAGCTTGCACAGGCCCTGCTCTTCTGCGGAAAGGCTCAATCGCTAGCAAGCAGGTTGGGTATCTGGGTTACGTTCAATCATGACAGCATAGGAAGAATTACAGCAGCAGAAGAGAGAAGGAAGACGGCGCATCGCGAACAGAGACAAGGGACGACGTCGGGACTTATTCTGAGCCAAAGGCCAAGAATAGCTCTGCGTGTCTAGATGTGACCAGACGGTCGGCGCTTAGAGGACGCACAAGACGGCGTGGAGAAGATGCAGGCTTGCAGGCGGGACGACGGGATTCGCCAGGCCAGGCCGGCCTAATGCTTGACGGGCCACGCTAGGCGATGCAGCACCGCAGATTTCAGGGACTTCCCATTGACCGTCGTCCCACGGCACCGAGGCACACGCCAATCACGGTCCTTCTGCGCAAAAGGGGGTGTGTGTGCCGGTGTGCCGCCTCGGTTGCCGTATCCTCGATGGTGGGGTTGACGTCGTTGCGAAAAAGCGTGCAGTGCAACCCTGAAACGAATGGGCTCAACTCACTTTGAGCCTCTGATGTCAGATATCAGACCTGCAGTACGGACGGTCACTTCACCACTCGTATCCAGATGGACGGGCCCTGTCTCGTTGCTCCTTCACCTCACTCGGGGTGTGTTCCTAGCAGGCCGAGCACAGCCGTGGCAGTCGCTTCGTCTCTTTCCCATGATTGTTGGTATTGCCACGTCATGCTCGACTGCCCGGTGGTCCTCTCAGTCTCGTGATGCTCTCACACTTATTATTATCGCCGTGGTTAAGATCATCTCTGCCAGCTTCTGAACCATGGCAAATCCGCATATGGCGCGGAGTATAGCGATTGGTCGGACGAGGAACCCGAAGGCGGCATCGACCTCGATCTCATTAACAGCCATTTCACCATGCAGACGATCCGATTCCTAGCTGGCAGGGGAGTTGGAGCTGCGGAGATACAACCCGTAGTGTGCCGGTCAGGCTGAACTTAGGGAGGATATCCGTCCTGGCGGATGAATCACATCGTATAGCCCAAGTTGAGTCCGCAACATACCAACGACTCACTAACTCGCGTATGACGCCACAGTTTCAGCAGCCTGGTCAAGACGACCGACGAGACAGCTCAGCTCGAAGCGACCGTCGATCTACGAGCTGGTTTGCAATCGTCTTGACGAAACGTTTGTGGATGTTTGCGACGCAACGCGAAGCGAATTTTGAGAATCCCATCTTCTGTCCCAGAATCCCATCCTAATCCGAAGCCGTCCAGCACTTACTGGTTCCTGAGACTTGGAGCGCCTCGCAGCAGTGCGGTGTGGCAGGGATCGGCCATTTGTGAAACGCGCCCGGCAGGAACAGATCCAAGACAAGCTTAATCTGTGCGTAAATTATCGAGAATCAGTGCGATAAAGGCCTCCAAGGAGAAGGCTAAGCTTTTCGGCACTGCTCTCTTGGTTTAGATTTACCGCGAGAGCCTTCGGAGGGGTCTGAATCTCCGGGATTGACTATTAGACTGAGGTCGATCGGGATGTGCAACCAAGGTATCGATCATCGTAATTGAGCAAGGGATCTGACGAATCCTCAACCGAGTAGACAAGGTTGTACGTATTCCGCGCAGCTCTGCGCAGATAACCCTGGAAGAACGCCCGGGACAATACTCGGTGTCCGTCACGCCAACACGCCGCCTATTGCTCTCCTGGTGGCCCAGACACCACAGCTGGAGCAACGGAGATGCTTCCAGCATGTAGGGGAATAGTTAAAAAAAAAAAAGCTTATGCTCGGCAGGTATCAAATCGCCCACCACTTATACGAACGAGTGAGGTTTTTCCAAGAGGCGGGACGCGATGTCGCGAGGCAGAACTTGCTCATGGAGAGCATTCAACATTGACATCGTGAATGAGCGAGCCACACTGGCCGATAGATGTCCACTTAAGCTGAACTGTCCCGGCCTGCGTGCCAGCTGGCGGGCAGGCAGTGATTGAGAGTCAAAGAAAGATAAAGACCCGCTCTCGTGTCCTTTCACTTTGTTGAAGAGCCGAGATCCTCTCGGGAGATCGCCGAAATGGTGCCTGAACCGCCAAGTAAGCTTCTTTGGTGGCTGGCGGCCAAAATTGCGCGGCCGGTGGGGCTGATTGTGGCGCAGGTTACGGACTAATGATCCACCGTTCCCTGGCAGCACCTTAGTAACCCTCCTGGGCAATGGCTATTCGTCACTGCGCATCGGCGTCAGGCACCGCCAAGTTCCTCCTCTAAAAGACAAGGTCGTTGATGTTTCGCGAGCGACAGAGCAATTTTCCAACTTAGAACGCTTGTTTGCACTCTCTTCAGCAGTTCGCCTTCTCACTGAAGTTTTCTCATTGTTGGAGGAGACATAAGACGCTTCTGCTCACGGATCGCATTTCATTCCCCTCGCGTTCGCTTCTCCCCTCTTTACCTCCCCGCGCCGCCTGTGCTGTATATTGTCGCAAATTTAGCCCACCATGGTGAGCCTGTCCCCGGCTGACAGTTCAGCAACATTGAAGGATGGCAACCATCTAATGTTTCCCAGGCTATCACGCGGCGCGGAAAGGACAAGAATGCAAGGCATGAGAAGGCTGCTGGCGGTCAGTCAGGCGGGGCTGCCAGACCCAAGAAGGCGACATTCGATACGACGAAGAAGAAGGAGATCGGAGTGTCAGATCTGACGTTGCTGAGCAAAGTCTCGAACGAGGCGATCAACGACAATCTAAAAAAGCGATTTGAAGGCGGCGAGATCTACACATACATCGGCCATGTCTTGGTCTCGGTCAATCCCTTCCGCGACCTCGGGATCTACACCGATCAAGTCCTCGAGAGCTATCGGGGCAAGAATCGTCTTGAGATGCCCCCTCACGTCTTCGCCATCGCAGAATCATCATACTACAACATGAAGGCATACAGCGACAACCAGTGTGTCATTATATCCGGAGAATCCGGCGCCGGAAAGACCGAAGCGGCCAAGCGCATCATGCAGTACATTGCCAGTGTGTCTGGGGGCTCCGGTGATATTCAGCAGATCAAGGACATGGTGCTGGCTACCAATCCCCTGCTAGAGTCCTTCGGAAACGCGAAGACGCTACGCAATAACAACTCGTCTCGGTTTGGCAAGTATCTACAGATACACTTCAATGGACAGGGCGAGCCGGTGGGAGCGGATATCACGAACTATCTGCTGGAGAAGAGCCGCGTTGTTGGTCAGATTACGAACGAGAGGAATTTCCACATCTTCTACCAATATACGAAAGGCGCGTCCGAACAGTATCGGCAAACCTTCGGCATCCAGAAGCCGGAGACCTACATTTACACGAGCCGGTCCAAGTGTTTGAGCGTGGATGGTATCGACGACCTCGCTGACTTCCAGGATACGCTGAACGCGATGAAGTTGATTGGTATATCTCAGGCAGAACAGGATAGCATCTTCAGGATGCTGTCTGCTGTTCTTTGGACTGGTAACTTGACGTTCCATGAAGATGATAGCGGCTATGCTGCCGTTTCGGATCAGTCCGTCGTTGATTTCCTCGCATATCTGCTTGAGGTCGATCCTAAGCAGCTTGTCAAGGGTATCACCATTCGCATTCTGACTCCGAGGAATGGTGAGGTCATTGAGTCACCGGCCAACGTCGCGCAGGCATTGGCGACAAGAGATGCGCTGGCGATGGCAATATACTACAACCTCTTTGACTGGATTGTCGATCGGATCAACCAGTCTTTGAAGGCGCGCCAAGGGACCAGCAACTCCATAGGTATTCTGGATATCTACGGATTTGAGATTTTCGAGAAGAACAGCTTTGAGCAGCTCTGCATCAACTACGTCAACGAGAAGCTGCAGCAGATCTTCATTCAACTGACTCTGAAGACGGAGCAGGAAGAGTATGCTAGGGAGAAGATCAAGTGGACCCCAATCACGTACTTCGACAACAAGGTTGTGTGCGACTTGATCGAGTCTGTCCGCCCTCCTGGCATCTTCTCTGCTATGAAGGATGCGACGAAGACTGCACACGCCGATCCCGCGGCCTGCGATCGGACGTTCATGCAGAGCATTAGCGGCATGTCCAACGCTCATCTAACACCGCGCCAGGGTAGCTTCATTATTAGGCATTACGCTGGTGACGTGAGCTACACGGTCGATGGTATCACGGACAAGAACAAAGATCAGCTCCTGAAGGGATTGCTCAATCTCTTCCAGGGCAGCCAAAATCGATTCGTCCACGCACTCTTCCCGCACCAAGTTGACCAGGACAACAGGAGGCAGCCGCCGACTGCGGGTGACAGAATCAGGAGTTCCGCTAATGCGCTCGTGGATACACTGATGAAGTGTCAACCATCTTATATCCGGACCATCAAGCCAAACGAGAACAAGTCTCCGAGTGAATATAACGTGCCGAACGTGCTCCATCAGATCAAATACCTTGGTCTACAGGAAAACGTACGCATTCGTCGGGCTGGTTTTGCGTATCGCCAGAGCTTCGAGAAGTTCGTGGACCGCTTCTTCTTGTTGTCTCCCCAGACATCGTACGCTGGCGAGTACACTTGGCAGGGGTCACACGAAGCTGCGGTGAAGCAGATTTTGAAGGACACAAGCATACCCCAGGAGGAGTGGCAGTTGGGTGTCACCAAGGCCTTCATCAAGTCTCCGGAAACGCTGTTTGCGCTCGAGCACATGCGTGACAGGTACTGGCACAACATGGCGACGCGTATCCAGCGTATGTGGAGAGCCTATCTGGCTTACAGGGCCGAGTCCGCGACTCGTATCCAGCGATTCTGGCGGAAGAAGAGAGTCGGTGCGGAGTATCTGCAACTACGCGACCAGGGCCACAGAGTCCTCGGCGGTCGCAAAGAAAGACGTCGATACAGTCTCCTCGGGTCAAGGCGATTTCTGGGTGACTACCTGGGAATCAATGCCACATCCGGGCCCGGATACCAAGTGCGAAATGCTATCTCGCTCGGCAGCAACGAGAAAGCCATGTTCTCCTGCCGAGGCGAGATACTTGAAGCCAAGTTCGGCCGCTCCAGCAAGCCGAGCCCAAGGATCCTCATCGTCACCAACAGCAAGTTCTACATTGTCAGCCAGATGCTGGCCAATCATCAGGTACACATCTCCGTTGAGCGCGCAGTTCCCCTCGGTGCTATTAGGTTCATCAGCACTTCGACATGCCGGGACGACTGGTTCTCTCTTGGGGTCGGTTCCCAGCAGGAGGCGGATCCACTTTTGAGCTGCGTCTTCAAGACTGAAATGTTCACTCAGATGCAGCGCGTCATGCCGGGTGGATTCAACTTGAAGGTAGCCGACACTATCGAGTACGCCAAGAAGCCCGGGAAGATGCAATTCGTGAAGGTTCTCAAGGACTCCCCTTCTGCAGTCGACTTCTACAAGAGTCATGCCGTGCATACTCAACAAGGAGAGTCGCCCAACTCTGTCTCCCGGCCGACGCCGAGGGCCAAGCCGGTCCCTCCCAGGCCCATTACCAGAGGGAAACTCATCAAGCCTGGTGGACCGGGCGGGCGCCCTTCGAGAATTACCCACCGGCCTGCCCAATCTCGCCCTTCAGCAGCGTCACATCGACCGGTTCCGCAGCCGCAGCCGCAACCAGTGGCAGCGGTTGCCAGCCTACCGGTTCATACACGTAATCAGTCAAACACCTCAGCTGCTCGGGTGCCTCCTCCCCCTCCCCCCGCGGCTCCTCCGGCGAAGGCAAAGATTACGGCGAAGGTCCTGTACGATTTCAGTGGTCAGAAGGAGAACGAGCTTACGGTACATGCTGGCGACATCATAGAGATTGTGCAGAAGGAGAACAACGGTAAAACCTCCTCCCGGAAGCCTGTAGTACCGACCTTACTAACGTGAACAAGGGTGGTGGCTAGCGAAGAACGCCGGCGGACAGGCCTGGGTTCCTGCAGCGTACGTAGAAGAGCAGAAAGCGGCGCCCCCTCCAGCCCCGGCACCATCCCCAAGAGCGCCGCCGCCGCCCCCAGTGCAGAATGGGCACGCCGTTCGTGCCAAGCCGGCGGCTCCGCAACCGCCCGCGAAGCGACCTGCTGCCGGCCGCAAGCCAGTTGCCCTTCAGTCGCGTGACTCTGGCATGAGCCTGAACGGCGGTTCCGACAGCAGCCGCAGCAATACCCCGACGCCCAGCTTAGCGGGTAGCTTGGCCGACGCGCTGCTGGCGCGGAAGAACGCCATGCAGAAGAGGGAAGAGGATGACGACTGGTGATATCATGACGTGATACGAAGTCAACGTTCTATATGACGATGGGTGGCTTATATTGACTATATGCAAGCTCGCATGGGGGTTTCTCTGCGATGTAGGATTGAATGCTTGAATGCGGGCAGCTCTCTAGACGGCAGGATGGTCCATACGACGCAAGTTCCCTAGACCCATGATCCAAATTGATGATTATAAATGCCCACGGAAGGATAGCTCTCGTGAGAAATCAACATGTGATATAGTCGGCCAGCCACACTAGGACGGACATTATTACATTGTGCTCTTGGGAGAACAAATATCTAATCTATATATCATCCTTCATCCTTCGTTAGGACCTTCCGTCGGCGTAGGAGCTCAGCGATAGGAACATCGTCGTCCTCAGCATCGTCTAGGGGTACAGCTCCGACACCGTCCACCTCTGCGTCCTCATCCACGCCGTAGTCCCGCAGCCTGTCGCCGTCCGAGTTCGTCCAGCCCGGCTCCCCATCCATGCCCTCCTCGTAATAGTAGTCATCGTCACTGTCGTCTTCCTCTTCCGTAGACCCGTCTTCTTCCTCCTCGCCGGGACGCGTGTTGTACTCCTCCTCATCCTCGTCCTCCTCCAGCTCGGCAATGATCCCGGACTGCTCCCCTACTTTCTGCCACCGCCGCAGATCCGCCGCCTGCCTCTGCCTGAACGCCGCCCTTTCCTCCTCCGGGCTGCCGGACTTCTGCGTTTCCAGCTCCCCGGCCTGACGTGCCGCTGCGCCGGGCCACCCGCCGGTCCGCCGCATCTTCTCGGGGTCTGGCGGCGGCCACATGCCAGAGCGTGCGTTGAACCCGTTCTCGGGCCAGTCCCAGCCAGTGCCGCGGCCACCTCGCGCCACGCGGGGCCCGCCCGCGAGCGGGAAGAGCCAGAGCAGCGGGTTGGCGGTGCCCATCGCCTGGGCCATGTTGCGGAAGAGGCCGACGTCGTACGGGAACTCGACGGGCTCCAGCTCCAGGGCCGCGGCGGGCCCCTTGCTGCCCCTCCCCGCGTCGTCCCACCAGCCGCCGCGCCGGGCGTACCGCTCCAGCACCGCCTCGTGGCGCTCGGCCTCCCAGCCCTCGATCATCGTGCGGTTGAAGATCCAACCCTTAACGGTCGTCACCAGCAGGATGCCCAGCGCTAGGCAGACGGCAGCGCAGATGAGGGCGAGGAGCGTGAGGTGGATGAGCGCGGGGAGGCTGGGGCCGAGGTAGGCGGGGAGGTCGCGGGACTCCCAGACCTGGCGGAGGCGGGCGTAGATGAGGGTCGCAAGGTACCAGAGGGAGAGGTTCGTCCAGACGAGGAAGCGCAGGAAGTAGGGGAAGGTCTGCAGGGAGACGCAGTTGGCGGTCCAGGGGCAGTGGTGGTCCATCTTGGGGACGCAGCGGCCGCAGTGGCGGCAGTGGTGGGCGCGGAGGGGCTTGGGGGCGGCGCATTTCTTGCACCAGCGCGAGGAGGAGGAAGGGTTCGGAGGTGGTTGGTTGGCGGCATCGTCTTTCGGGGAAGTCGAAGGAGACGATGGCTTTGTGTCGGACGTCGGGGAGGAGGACGGGAAGGTGTATTCACCGGATGAGACGCTGCAGGCCTTGTAGTATGTCCACCACAGGCAGACGAGGAGGATGTTGAAGGTGTAGGTCTGGGATGTTGTCAAGGGGCCCGGTTCGAGCGAAGACGACGTGTTGAACAGCCACTGTGATGTGTAGCCGAGGAAGAAGATGAGGATGCAGACGCCGGGGATGGCGAGGGCTTGAAGCCCCTTCGTTGCTGGACCGGTCTTCAGACCCGCTGCCATGTTCGAAGCTGCAGCATCGGCGCTGACGGTTAGTTTTGAGAAGTCATTACCATTTCTATGGTGGTTGGTTCTGTTGTCTACTCCAGATCCCGATTATTAACGGCACGGATTTCGCACAGCTGTGTCAGTACTTCCGTACGGGTACCTCAGCGTATGTCGCGTGGGGCTTTTAAGGGACGCGACGGCGCAAATATGACGAGTTAAAGTGGCTTACGTAACGTTGAGACGGGCAAGGGAGGACAGCTCTACGACGCTTCCGTGGCGCAGCTTATTAGCAACTTTTGCCCTTACTTGTCATTTGCGAGCCGAACGCGTGTTCTTCATGTGAGACCTGGTTATCCGGCTCGAGATACGAGATATCTTGAAGAAGCCGAAATCTGCGTGCGCCGCCCTAAATAGAAAGGATCGATGGGCTGATGAACGGTCTCTTGGCACGCTCTCTCTCGTTTTGCCAGTGACCGATGGCCAATTATGGCGGCTCACAGCTAGCAGCTCTCTGGTGAGCCCGCGACCCCCTTTTCCGGACGTGTGAGAATTGCTGGACTGACCCGTCTCACAGTGCTGCTGCGTCGTTTGTCTGGCTCTCCTATACGCTCGGGAGACAGTCGCTCTATGGTTCGTTAGATCAACACAACTATGCTCCATGAGCATCCCTAGCTGTGGCTTCTAACAGTGCTCGTCACCCCTTAGAAACGCCACGGGTCTCGGCGGCTCTCCTGTTACTGTTCTCCGGTATCACAACGTTCGGAGTCAGTTTCTTTTCGGCGTGGCTTCCCGGAGCAAACGGAAGATTCGGTATGACTGGACTGGGTATGCTTTGTGGTCTCTTATACCTGGATGCTAATCAGATCCTTAGATGATGAGATTGTCAGCACGAAGGCGCCTGCTGCGGATCTCCCACGCCGGCCTCGCCGGTTCTTCCTGCCTCTAGTCATAGCCTGTATCGCGCTGCGCGTCGAGATCTTCAACCATGTGACGCAGAACCTGCAATGTTCGAAGCCCGGTCTGGAGGTCCGTCGGTGACGCCACCTGAAGTGAACCTCACAGGATGGTTCATCGCTAACTGACTATATGGTACTAGGTGTTCATCCCTCTTGCTCTTGTCGGCTATGACTTGGCAAGGAATCGCAAAATCCGCCTCAGCACGCATGATCCAGACGATGACATCTCTAACACCATCTTTGACGATCTGCGGGTGTGGGTGTGGCAGGTCTGGCAGTCCTCAGCAATGCTGCTGCTCAGCGCCGCCATATTCGTATTCGGGGCTTATAACTCGGTGTTACCGAGCAGCAAGTCGACTTACATCTGCTTGTCGTCCGATCAGGGATCAAGGGTTCGACTTCTTCAGTACTTCGGCGTATTTCTCGATACAGTTATTATTGTCGCCTTGTGGCGGATACTGGCATGGGCGAGGACGACAAGAAGCAGGCTCCGCCTGTTAAGCGGCATATTGCTGTTTTCATCCTTTCTCAGCCTCCCAGTCCTCGGTTACCAGGCATTTGGGATGTTTTCCGCCGGAACATCTGATACGACGGCGCTTCCCTCCCTGCTGTTTCGACGTGCGGGACCTTCATCCATATACTACTTCGACATCTTCGTAGACAGCCTCGTCTTCGCAGCCTTCTTCGTCTCTTCAACCCTGTTTACGTGCGAGTCGTCACCCCTTTCCTTGTCCAGCGTCATTGTTTTCATATACTCCCTCATCTCGGCCGCCCATAAGATGCTTCTGGTAGGCACGTTCGAGGAAGTGTCTCGCTTCCGGGCAGCCATTCCCCTTATAATCATATGCGCCGGATTCCCAACCTTCCTGTATGCGAGCAATATTCGCAAAGTCCTCTTCCTCCCTCGTGCGTTTTTGGTTCTGTTGCTCATCCCGCTCCTGATTGCTGCTATTGTCTTCGCCTTGTTGAAGGATCCTGTCCTTGATCGTCACCCAGTTGACAGACTTGTTTATGACGCTAGGATTGAGGTCGATAGGTGGCTCACTCGCGCGTCCGTCAGCAAAACTCTGCCTATTGCTGTGCAGGAGTACCAGGAAAGAAATCATGGCCGTAATCCGCCTCCAAATTTTGGCACCTGGTATCAATTTGCAACATACCGGGAATCACCGATTATAGACAACTTTGCACAGATCGAGGATGATATCTGGCCGTTCTGGGGCATAAAGCCAGAGAAGATTAGGGACGACATTACAGAGGTCTCAAAAGCTCCTGGTATAGGGCTCGTTACCGTGAAAGATGGGAAAGTGTCGTATAGGCCAACGGATGATGAGTCCCACCGGAAAGTTCTCGACGGCCTCGTCGACCTCATCTCTGTCTTTGCGAGCAGCCTCCCAGATATGGAGCTCCCCATCAACCTCCTTGACCGGCCTCGGGTTTTGACACCCTGGGATGACATCCACCGCCATACCGAGGCGGCGAAGAAACAAAAGTTCAAACTGTTGTCTCGTCGTGGCGAGGCGGAAGCACCACCTGACGACGCGGGTGCGGCAGAGCGAAAAGCCACGAGTCCAGACGCCAACAAGCTGGCGGTCTCGACTTTGTCTGAGTTCAAGAAGCAGGCAGGTCTTGCTTGTCCGCCGGGGTCAGCGGCTCGAGCCGGCTTTGACTGGAACGTCCGAGACTTCTGCTCCAAGTGTGTAGAGCCACATTCCGAGGGTCAGTTTCTGAAGTACGCCGATCTGTCCAGAGACATCTGCCTCCAGCCAGATATCAGCCAAGTGCACGGATTCTACATGAATCTGATGCCCCCGGCACCCTACAACAACCTGGTGCCAATGTTCAGCAGATCTAAGCCCAGTATATACAATGACATTCTCATTCCGCTGGGTCCAGCGGATGACACAAAGGACCAAGACACCGGAGCCGAGTTCAACATCAAGTCGGACAGACTCGTATGGCGCGGCGACGCTGGAAAATCATACGGCGCCATCCTCCCGCCTCTGTCTCGTGGCGGCCACCAGGAGCGGCTATCACACTTGATCAACAATGCTTCCTCAAATGACGAAGCCATCGTGCTCCTTCCAACGCCAGGGAAGAAAAACGCCTTCGCCTACGGGCGGGTATCTCTTCAGGACCTGAACACTGCACTACCCTTTGATGGCGGCATCTCCGACTGGAGCGCATGTAGCGGCCCGGGTTGCAACGCGGCTAAGCAAGAGCTTGGCGTCGCCCCTGAAGCGCCGCCGGAGTTCATGAGCAGGTACATCCTGCTGACTGATGGTGATGAAGGGCCGCCACGCGACGTTCTGCGCGTTCTCCGTTCGAAGAGCCTGCCCTTTGTCGCCTCCATTTTCAAGGAGTGGTACACGGAGCGACTGATGCCCTGGGTACACTACGTGCCCATCGACCTCCGCTTCCACGGCCTGCACAGCACGCTGGCCTACTTCACGGGGCTGAAAGGTCGGGGGAAGGTGAACGGGCGCGAGATGGAACTGGAGGCGAGAATGGAAGATGCGAAATGGATATCGGAGCAAGGGAGGCGGTGGGCTGACAAGGCGATCAGGGCCGAGGACATGCAGATATACCTCTTCCGGCTACTGCTGGAGTGGGGTAGGCTGATACAAGATGACAGGGACGAGATCGGATTTGTGCTGGAGAAAGATGCCAACTAACGACAGGCGCCCATGACTGCGCCAAGTCCACGACCTGTACATATATGGTGTATACCACGGGCTTCTGCATTAATATGTAACATGAACGATGTGGCAATAACATTAGCTTCATTCTGCCTACCTAGCTCTCGAGAGACTCATTCAAGAACGGATGGTCTGTCCAGCCCATGAACTTCGTCTGGATCTGCATGCTATCAAGCACCCGCTTCTTCACATCCACAGCCTCGATATCTTGCCCGAGAAAAGCGCCATGCGTACTCTTGAAATCATACTTCTTCAGGATTCCCCACATCCTCGCGATCTCCTCCGGTGACAACGGGATGAAGTTGGGGATGCTCCACATGAACGCAAAGCTGTTCATCCCCGCCGGCCGGCCCCTCGGCGTCCCCAGCGCATCCGTCGCCCAGCTCCCCAGACCGGCCGGCGTCGTGAGCAGCGTGTCCGCGACGAACAAGTGGCCTTCGAACAGCAGCACCATGCTGCCCGGGAAGTGGCCACCCAGCCGGACCGCCTTCACCCCGGTCCCCACGCCGCCCACGGCGATCTCCGTCTCCACCTCGGTCAGGAACACCTGCTGCGCCGGCTCGTCGCGCGTCGTCCACTCGCGGTCCGCGGCGGAGAGGTACACGGGACACCCAAAGGCCTTGGCCCACTCCACGTGCGTGGAGTAGTAGTGCGGGTGGGAGATGACGACGGCGGCGAGGCCGCCCATCTCGTGGACCCGCCGCACCGTGTCGGCGTCCAGGAGGGTGACGCAGTCCCAGAGCACGTTGCCGGCGGGGGTGCGCAGCAGGCAGGCGCGCTGGCCGATGCCGACCTTGGGGACGCTGGCGACGAAGGTGACGCGCGGGTCGGCGGCGTAGGTGGTGAACTCGTTCCGGTGGCCGGCGGCGCGCAGGGCGCCGAGGGTGGTGAAGGATTGGCCCGAGGGCGGCGTGAACTGGCGCGGGTCGTCGCAGATGAAGCAGGTGGTGAGGGCGGAGCGTTCGGTGGTGGGGAACTGGGTGCCGCAGGTGCTGCAGACGAGCCAGTCCGCTGTGGCGTCGAGGTCGTAGGCCTCGGCCATGGCGAAGAGGGGCAGACAGGTATGGTGGTGATGTCTAAGATGGAGTCGGAGGTGTGATCAAGGGGGAAGTAGGGAGTGATGGGGGTATGTGCCGCTCAAGAGAAAAGAAGGATAGAAATGAAGATAATTAGCAAGCGGCAGCTGGTCCCGTCGCTTGACAGGAAGATGGACTGTCCGTCTTACTTCTATCCACAAGATGCACATCAAGGGTGGGGGTTGGTGATACGGCTCTTCGGACCTTGCCGCCAACCTTCAAAGGAGCTAGGGAAGACGTTCTTTGTGCCATTCGATACTCCTCAGGTACATACAAACATGCACTTTTCAGCTGTAGGATATGCGAGTCAAATCTCTTCAATGTTCCTTAATAGTAGCCCTTCAAATATACCTGCGTACAGATGCCTCACCTTATGTTGTTGTCCTTTGGTGACTCCAGACAGAGGGCACTGTAGAAGACTGATGACCAAGCCAAACAAGGAGCGATAAGAGCTATTAACTTTTATCGCCACGTGATGCTTAATTGGCTTTTTGGACCGTTACAGGTGGCCGTCAGCTGCGCTCGGAGGCGGACCTGAGATTTCCAGCCAAAGCACTAATAAGAGCAAGAGCTGAGCTCCGTTGGCCACAAGGCTGCCTTGCCTGCCTCTTACCAATCACTTGAATATGTGAACAGCAGATTCCCTGCACCTCTCTTTCCCTGAAGCACAACTTGTCGTCTTCATGTTAACGTCACGTATTTCCCTCTCCTCCGAATCATCATGATCCAGAGCCGCCGGCCATGGACATGTCAAGCTCCTCAGCGGCAGTCCTCACCCGACCGCGACTCGCGATCCTGACGGCCGCCGCGGCCATCTCTGTCGGAATCTATCTCCTGCAGGAGTCGCGCACCGCTCACAACAGCTCCAGCCATGGTGGGGGTCTACATAGAAGTAACGCCATCCGCCGTCGCCATCGGTCATCGGTGGGCGAAGCCCACCATGAGAACCGTCGCGAGTCCAACGCCTCCGAGACAACGTCTGTCGAGTCGCACGTGGACGAGAACATCGATGTCGACAGGCCCCGCACCGGTGCGGACGGCGAGACAATAGTGCCAGATGAGAACGACATGGGCAATGAGTGGTGGGGCGAGAACTCTCAGCGAGCTGGACAGAATATCGTCAGCCTACTCTTCAGGGTGTCCGAGGACAATGCGCGAAGGAATGCCTATGTCCACCGGGGCTGCATGTGCAATGCTTGTGGCATAGTGCCCATTCGCGGCATCCGCTACCGGTGTGCCAACTGTGCCGACTTTGACCTGTGCGAGACGTGCGAATCCCAAGGCCTACACATCAAGACACACATCTTCTACAAGGTCAGGATTCCTGCGCCTCCGTTCGGCCCCCGGCAGATGCAGCCTGTATGGTACCCCGGCGATCCCGATACGTGTCTTCGAAACCTTCCGAGAGCCTTCATGTCCAGAATGTCTAGGGAGACGGGCTTTGAGCGCCCGGAGCTGGAAGCTTTCTGGGAGCAGTGGACCTACATCGCAAATACGGAATGGCGAGAAGATCCGGATGACCTGGGTCTGGCTATGGATCGGAAGACGTTCGAGAGGTGCTTGGTCCCCAGCGGAGGGCATCGACACACTGCACCGAACCTGATTCACGACCGCATGTTCGCCTTCTATGACACGAATAACGACGACCTGATCGGCTTCACAGAATTTCTGCACGGGCTCTCGTACAGAAAGCGGAAAGACAAGCTCCGAAGAATCTTCGACGGCTACGACGTGGATAGGGACGGTCTAGTCAACAGAAGGGATTTTCTACGCATCTTCCGGGCATACTATGTGCTGTACAAGCAGATGCACAAGGACATACTGGAGGGCCTGGATGATCAGGTTATGAACAGCACAGAGGCCCATCAGTTGGTCACCAGCCGGCAACCGCTTAGCAGTCTATTCGGCCGCGAAGGGCGTGTCCCCCAGGCAGATCACCGCCCTATGGAGGGCAAGCTTTATCATGGCAATGGAGATGTTACCGTCAGCGACGATAAGAGCGGCGTGGTGAACGAGGACAAGACCGACACCGGAAACCGGGAAGAAATCCTGTCGAATTTGTTCAACCGGACCAATTCTCAGAGTCTATTCATCGAAAGCACCTTATCGCCCACGTCTGATCATGGTCGGTCCGCAGAGGAGTCGTTCACTCAAGCGTATTTCGATGCGCTTCTAAACACGCCAACCCGGGTGGAAGAATTGCCAGCTCTCCTTATAGGTACGTCCCGCGAGTCGGACGGATTGTTTGTAGACGATGAAGAGCAGCAGGGAAATGGCGAGGACAGTGACGATAGTCACGAAAGTGGCAGCTCAGAAGAGGACAATGAGGCGAATGTGGAAATCGTCAGCAATCCGGACCAAGGCCCGGAAGGGGGTGCTTCGGCTGACGCAGATGCCCCTCGGACGGGAAGTTCTAGCCGGCGACGAGCGAGCGAGAGACGGACGAGCAGAGCACCGACGGAGAATGAGGCTCACGCGCGTCACCTTGCTCTAACCGCTCGGCGACAGCGAGCTGCCATGGACAGGAAGTCCAGGGCAGCAGCAAGAAAGAAGCTGCATGAGAGGTGGAAGAGACGCCAATTCTATCTGGATGAAGAAGAGGGAGCTTCTCCGCCCGAGGGATGGGAGCCCGAGGAAGACATTCTGGGTGGCGTGAATGGTGCCGCTGAGAGCTCGAAGACCGCCCAGCATTACACCTTATCCCCAAGATCCAGATCTTCTTCAAAGGTGCGGTTCGCGGAAGACACCGACGATTACGAGATCAGGTCCAATCCATCGACGTCTTCCCGAAGCGTGCCCGAGCGGTGGGGCGGTATGGACATCCCGGACGCGGAGAGAGATGCAGGCAAGGAGATACTCTATCAGGTCACGCAACAGGCATTCAACGAGCTCCTCGATGTGCTCTTCAAGGAAAAGGAGGACCTCGCCATCCGCGCTGCTGAAACGAGGGCGGACCGTGATAAACACCGCGAGCGTTTCGAGTCTATCGACCTCGTCGAAGAGGATCGAAAACATGATCCATGGGCTCCAAACCTACCGGTTGAGCAGCCCACAGAGACGAAGCCCACAGAGACCAACAAGCCTGTCGCTGAACAGACGCTAGAGGAATTGCTTGCTTCGTCGGGCTATACAATCGACCCGTCTCATGCAGAGGCTGCAGGAGAGACTGCAGGAGAGGCCGTAGGACAGGAGCATGAACTTCCGGAGTTGGAGGCCATCGGCAATATCCTGGAGGAAGCCAGGAACCTGGAAGAAGCAAGGGAGGAAGAGCCTGTGCCCGAGCCGAGTCCCGAGGAGGAACATACTGAGGCCGCTGCCACTGCCACTGCCGCTGCTGCTGTGTATCGTGATCCCACCATGCCCCAGTTCCGTCCAAATAGCAACGCCGACCTGCAGAAGCCGTTCAACGTCACCGTCCCGGTGTCAAGCGACTCAGAGTCGGGTCCCTCAGCGGCGCCCACCCCCGGACAGAAGTCGTCACGCGACGCGAAGGGCAAGAAGGCCGAGAAGAAGGCGAACGGAACTAAGAGGTCGCCCTCGCCACCGACGCCCATCTCACACTCAACGTTGGTGGAGTGGAAGCGGCTGGACGTCGCGGAGCAGGAGGCCATGGCACAGGGCGGCTGGGGCAGGCTGAGCTACGAGGAGTTCGAGAGCATCTACCAGCGGGAGGAGACTGGGTCTAACAGGCTCGATTACCTCGGCACCTGGATCGATTTCTGCATTCCTTAGCGTGAGAGGTTTGCCATGGAGGATGAGGCTGGCTGGGCTGGCTGAGCTAGCATCTAAAACTTCGGGGGTGGTTGTTGTACATAATCTGTATAATATCGGAAGGCTTAGGCCGTAAAAGTCTGTTAATGATAGTCATGATCCCATCATCTACTGCTTTATTGTGCTCGTGAAAATCATTCTCTATCTGCGGCAGGTCTGGCCCGTCAATGTCTCCCCATGGCCGGAATCTAGCTCTACTCGTCGGCCTTGGACCGGACCGGCTTGTTCACCATGAGGGTAAGCAGCGAGTGCGCGACCTCCGCCGCGGCGAGCACGGTGGTCTCGCCGGGGTTGTCGTATATCGGGGCGACCTCGACGACGTCGGCGCCCACGACGTTCAACCCCGACAGCTCGTCGAGGACGGTCAACAGCTCGCGGCTCGTCCAGCCGCCCGGCTCAGCGGTGCCGGTCGCTGTTCCAGGCAGAAGCATAAGCCACCTCGGTCAGCCCAGGATCTCTAACAGCAAATGAAAGGAAGCAGCACGTCAGGGGATCTCGGGTGCCATAACACCAAGAGGAAAATACGAGACAACAGAAGATGAGGAAGTGTCAGGCCTACCTGGGGCGTATGCCGGATCGAGCACGTCGATGTCGACGCTGATGTAGACGGGCGAGTCCCCGACGCGCCGGCGGATCTGGTCGGCGATGCCGAGGGCGCCGAGACGGTCGATGTCCCTGGCGCGGATGACCTCGAAGCCGCAGCGCAGGTCGTTGCGCAGGTCGCCCTTGCGGCGCATCAGGGGGGCGCGGATGCCGGCGTGGACGGACGTGTTCTTGATCAGGCCCTGTTGCATTGCCATTGGTGTCACTCACTCGCGCCGCCATGTTTCTCTTGATGCCGAAAGAGGGGAGTAGAAGGGGGGGATCAAGGGAGCGCGGAAGACAGTTGTACTCGTCATGTAGCTGGAACCTACCTCTTCGTGGGCAATATGAAGAAATGTGCCGTGGTTGAGACCTCTGTGGCACTTGTCAGTCTCGGGAGTGCAAGTGTAGACTCGAGGGCGTCATGACGTACGCATAGTCGGAGAGACCTCCGCCTGGATGTCAAGTCTTTAGCATTTCGGGTCATTTGGCTCTGATGGGGGTGGGAGCCTCACCTATAACGGCCGGGTCCCACGTGTCTACCACAGTGAGTGAAACCGTCCCAGCTTTGAGAGAGTGAATATCCAGGCTTACCGATGTGGCTATCGAAGTGGATAACGGACACTTCTCCCCACCTCCCATACGTCCCGCGCAGGGCGGACAGAGTCGTGGTGTGGTCGCCGCCGAGGGTGAGGATCCGGGGCGTCTTCGACTTGGTGAGGTTGGAGGCGGTGCGGGACCCAATAACCTGCAGTCACAACCCACGACTTTAGCCACTCTCCAGAGCTGACTGCACTGCCAAGCTGTCTCTACCTTGTGGGCTTTGTCAAGCTGTCGCAGGGCGACATTGTTGTCCAGGAAGGTCAGGACGGCGTCTCCGCAGTCAACGATGGCGGCCCAGTCAGCGTAGGTGTTCTTTCCCGTGTAGATGTTCCAGCCGGCTTCCGGAGACATCCGCTGGCTGCCGATCCGGATGCCGGACGGGCCAAAGCGGGCTCCTGGCCTGCCTGTGGTTGTCTGTGAAGACGAGTCAGATCTGCCATCGAGGCCCCTGATGAAGCATCGATGGTTGTGGTACTCACGGTGTCGAAGGGCGCGCCGAAAATGGCGATGTCGTACTTGTCAGAGTCGGCATCCTCGTTGGAGAAGCAGTCGACATAGGGCAGATTCGCGAATGTCTTCAAGCCATTAAATTTGCTCCCGATGACGAGGTCATCGTCCTTCTCGATAGAGGCGGGTAGAGGTCGCTGGTATGAATCTACGGCAACGCGCGGGAACTCCCAGGCTCCATATATGCGGGATGGGGCCGTTGCCCATATAAGCAGGACGGATGCCCAAGATCTCATCTTGAAGGCTGCTCGACCGCTCTCACTTTATTTACTCCTTCTCACGCTGTGAGTCCCTGTGCAATTGGGTTCTGCTTCAAAATACACATTGAGATACCCGGTATGTCTCATCGGAGTGTTCCGTCACCGGATGAGGCTGAACCGGTGCCCCTCCATTGTTAGCACTGCCTTATCTTCACCGTTACTTAATAGCATCGCGTCTCTAGCCGGGCAATACGATTACGTGCGCGAAACGCAAAGTCGGCCGACTCCTACCTAAGCCAGGGGACTGATAAGAAAAGCCCAGATGTGAGGCTATCCATAACACTGAAAGTGTCGAATGCACCGTCAATGCGGACCCGTGTGACACCCGGATGGATGAGGTCCCCTCCGACCCGACTCTTGCGGAATTCGGAGGCATGCGGAGTTACCCGCACGGAGTTGCTAGACCGGCAGGATCGGGCTCTCTCCAACTACTCCGGAGCGGTCCATCTGCCTATCTCGGCCCCGGATGATATCATAGGTACCTGTTGTTGTCAAGGTATGCTGTCGAGACGAGTTTTACTTGGGTCCAAGGAACGGCAGTACTGAATTTAAATACCGCGGCAGAGAATGGAACGCTCCGCGGAAGTTCCGGAAATTCGGTGGAAGAAGCATCGTGATTGGCTCTCTTTCCCGTATCAGAGCCGGGTCTTGAAATGTGCCCGGTTGTCCGCAAGGTCGGTGTGGAAGAGTAGCAGTGTGGGAGAGTGGGAGGGGGGATGCTGACCGGGGCCCATTGCAACGCTGAGTGAGAATGGCGGGATGCAGGATGCAACCTGTTCGTTCCATGACCCCGAGATCGACGACCTGCCCGTTTCCGCATCTCGGGCGGGCGGTCAGCACCTTGAACGACAGCCGAGTTGAGTTGCCACGGAGGGAAGCTCCACGGACTCCTACGGGCCGCGGCCTCGCTGACCAACGGGAAGAACTCCTCGCATCCAACTCCGTGATCGAACTCGCCTCCAGCTTAACCCTCAACAGTTCTAGCGCCTGCCTCTATGCGCATGAAAGGCTGGAGACCCCAGATGGAGTTTTGCACCGGCGGCATCTTGGCGGCAGTTGACCATCCGCCCCTGTCCTGTCCCCCACACCCGACCGTTCCAAGTAGTCCTTCTTCCCCAAGTTTTTCTCATCCCGGCCCCTCTTCGTTCCGCGGAAGTTAATTCTCCAGCCGGGCCGGAAGATTGACGCGACTGACACCGATTGTCAACGTCTCACTCTCCCCTCTCCCTGCTGCGTGCCAACACGATGGACGTCCTCACTGCCGGCGCCCCTGTCCCGCAGCCAAAGAACCCTTCCGGAAAGGTCAGGAAGCGGGCGGCCAAGGCCTGCCTGTCCTGCAGAGCCCGCAAGGTGAGATGCGATGTCTCGCAGAGGGGGCGGCCCTGCATGAACTGCTACTTGGACAGCGAGACATGCGTCGTGACTGGTCGCGCATCCAGACTGTAAGTCCAAGACACGTTATCACATCTGTGTGACCTTGAGAGGCTTATTGCATCCCCATACAGCCGAAGAGCCCGTGAGGAGGATGAGGGCGGTCAAACCTCACACACTGCTGCCCATGCTTCAGAAGCTCATGGCCATGTCCATGATTACTCTGAAGAGTCCCCTTCGGGAGCTGGTGCACATCAGCAGCCGAGCTTTGCACCGGAACTTCAGCGGAGAGACAGAACCACCACGCCTGGCGCCGAAGATGTAACAGGGACCCATGCCGCTGCCATCCTTGAGCCTTTGACCCCGGTGGAATCTGTCGCGGCTCAAAGCGCCGAGCCTCTGAAGAACCATGTCGGAGCTACGCAGCCCGCAGACCTGAACCTGGACTTCCACTTCAGCGAGTCCTCTGTCCCTCCCATTCTGCACTGGAACAATGGCCAGAATGTCAACTACAGCTCCGACATCACGTACTCGTACTATCCCTTCCTGAGCGTCAGCAACCTGTCCAACATCCTCCCGCAGGATGTCAACTATCTCGACATGCAGGGCTGCCTCCGGGTCCCAACCCGGGCCATCCTGGACGAGATGGTTCAGCAGTACTTCCTCCACGTCCACCCTTACTTCCCGCTGTTCAACGAGGGCGATTTCTGGGAACAGTACAGCCATCCCGGCAAGGCCGGGCCCGCCGGGCACACCGGCCCCACCGACAAAATTCCCCTGCTAGTCTTCCAGGCAATGCTCTTCGCGACCTGCAATGTATGTCTCGCGGAAGTCTACTCCCTAGTAACGACGGGATTAATAATGATGATAGTTCCTCTCGCGCGCCAGCGTGAAGGCCCTGGGGTTCCCAACCATCAGGGCGACGCGGGCGTCCTTCTATCGTCGAGCCAAGGTGAACATCCCGCGTCCATTCTTGTCATCCCGTGACCGCTGACCACCGCCAGCTCCTCTACGACTTCGAGACCGAGTCCTCCCCCCTCGCCACCGCCCAGGCCGCTCTCCTGCTCTCCTTCTGGTCCTCTGCCTACTCCACCTCCGGCACCAAGCGGCCCAACAGCTTCTGGCTCAGCACCGCCATCGAGCAGGCCAAGAGCGCCGAGGCCCACCGCTACTACTCGCTGCTCCCCGGGCCGGGGCCGCACGCCCCGCGGCTGCTCAAGCGGCAGAACACGCTCAAGCGCCTGTGGTGGTGCTGCGTCATCCGCGACCGCATCCTGGCGCTGGGCGTGCGCCGCAGCGTGCAGATCACGCCGCTGCACTTCGACTTCGAGGCCCACGCCCCCCTGTCGCAGGCCGACCTCGCCGACGAGGTCGACCGCTCGCGCGTCTACAACCCCGGCACGAAGCGCTCGCTCATCGGCGTGCTGGGCAAGCTCGTCGAGCTGTGCGTCCTGCTGACGGACGTGCTCATGCTGGTGTTCCCGCTCGACGACGTGCCGGGCTGGGGCCGCCAGCGCGGCGAGGAGGGGTGGCGGAGGGTGGAGCGGTGCAAGGACGAGCTGAGGAGGTGGTACGAGGGCGCGCTGGTGCAGTGCCCCATGGCCGGGTCGGACCAGAAGCCGTGCCCGGAGTTCAGGAAGGAGTACCAGCATGACTCGGTGGTGCTGTACACGAATCTGATGTACACCTACTATCAGTGAGTGATTCCTCTCCCCCATAGGTTGACTGCAGGAGAGCCCTTTGCTGATGCGCGTCTTTCACAGCTCGTCGAGAGTGGTGCTCTGCCACCACGAGATCCTGACCCTCGCAGCTGCGATGCCTGATCTCGACAGCCGGGCTCCCCAGGCAGCAGCCATCTACGAGAAGCGACACGAGATCCAGGACGCGGCGTCGAGCGTGACGGAGTGCTTCAAGGAGCTCACCCAGCGCCGCCTGGCTCGGTGGCTACCCATCAGCGCGTAAGTTTCCCCCCTAAGCCTTAGGTTATCCCCCGGCCCCTCTTGTCGAACCCGAGTCTCACAACAAACAGCGTCACCTGCGTCGCCCTCCCGCTCGTGCTCCACATCCTAGACGTCAAACTCTCGCGCCCGGCGGCCTCGTCCTCCCCGTCATCCACCGCCGCCTCCCCCTTCGACCCTACCGCGCAGTCGGCCCTCAAGCAGCACCGCCTCAACGTCCTGATCGAGGTCATGCGCAGCATGCAGCCGCAGTACGACGGCGTCGACTGGGTCAGCGAGGCGATCCGGCACATCATCACCCTGGCGCAGGTCGACGACGACCCGTCCGCGGCCGGGAATAATAACAACAACAGTGGCGCGGGGGCCGGGGCGGCCGTGGACTGGACGGATATCTTGGCCACGCACCCGGGCTGCTACCTCCGCCTGGCGCTGACCATCGACCTCAGCCTCAGCAAGAACAGGCTGCCCGAGGAGCGCGACTTCCCCGCCAGCCTGCGGGGCCTCTTCGCCGGCGGGGGCAGCCCGATCCGCCGCGTGCTGCTGGCCCGGGAGAAGGCGAAAAAGCAGCAGCAGCAACAAGAACAACAGCAGGCCGCGGCCACCACCGGTCCCTCGCCGCAGATGCTGGCCGATTGGGCCGCCAATGACCAGTCCGTGGCGTTCGGGATGGAGGCCGGCGTGATGATGGACGCGGACGGCGGGCCCGGGGCGGCGGGCCTGATGTCCTCGTCCTCCGCCCAGGACGCGCCGTTCTCGGCCGGCGGCGGCGGCGGCGCGCTGGCGGCTGAGGCGAACGCCGGGTTCGGGGACGTGAGCGACCTGGTGGGGCAGGCGTTCGCGGAGGCGATGGACATGTTCGAGGGCAACATGTTCGACTCGTTCGGGTTCCACGACGGCATGTACCTGGGGAGCAGCGGCGGCGGCGCGGACGGGCTGCAGGACACGTCGGAGGGGTGGTCGCCCAGCGACGGGTCGCTTGATGATGCGGGAGTGGCCGGGGGAGGGAGTCACTGGGTGAATGGAGAGGCGCGGGCCGGGGGTGTCGGGAACGGCAACGGCTCTGCGGGTGAGCAGCAGATGGGCGATGGGCGGTTCAGCGCAGACCAGGTCACGGCGATGGCGTTGATGAGGGGAATGGACGGCGATGCTATGAGGCGTGCTATGTAAGTCTAGATCTTGGTGGCAATAAAGGGTTAAAAGGTGGCCAAAAAGCTGGGTGTCTCGGTTTGTTGTTGGGGGTTCAACTCGGAGTCTTGGTTCAGGTCTGACAAGCGCTCACTGTCCAAGTCGGAGATTAGGAATTATGCTTAAATTGAGAGATCTTTGGGCTCTATAATATGCCTCTACGCTCTATCTGCGCTCTAATGCGCGTTCTTAGAACTCTATTGGCACCATCACGCGAGATGCCAAGAGAATGTCTATGTAAAGGGAAAGGAAGTACAGGTGACGAAAGGCAGGATGCATGTCCGGCAGTACAACCGCCAGCCTGTCAACTAATAGTTCCGTCATCGCTAGTCTAGCAGCCGCTCTTCCTCCTCTTCCACTTTGCTCTCTCCCTTCGGCACCCTAGCAAGCAGCAACAAGCCCAGCCCGTACAGCGAGAGCCCTGCGACTCCAAAGTATGGCAGTCCCAGCCAGGGAAACCACGCCGTTCCTGTACCCCCTCCCTCTCCGCCCGCAGCCCTCCGATCCAGCCTCATCCCAGCTGAGAACAGCTCTGCGAGCAGTGGGTGCCCAAAGATGCTGCCCACCTCCTCAGATACGGCGATTATCGTGAAGACTCGGGCGCGGTGCCGCTCGCCGGCGTACATGCTGGCCAAGGCGCGTGTCAGGCTGGTGAAGGCCGAGCCCAAGGACAGCAGGATGAGGCCGGTGACGAAGGTGGGGATCCCCGGAGAGGCGGCGAGGACGAGGGCAGAGAGGAAGTTGACTACGTAGGATCCACGCGCTAAGAGGAGGTCACGGTAACGGTGGTTGTGCCGATGGTGGTGTTTAACGTGGGAGTGAACGCCATCGCCTTCCTCTAAGGAGGTGCTATCAGTGCTCCCGGACGGCGACACTGGCCGCGACGATGCAACGGGTTCGATGGCCGAAGGATCAGCACTGAAGAGGGGTGACTTCATCAGGAAGGATGAGAGCAGCGGTACTACCCCCACCGCAACGACAAGGTTGGCGATGCCGAAGACAGAGGACAGGTAGCCCGTTTGCGCGATAGAGATGCCGTATCGCTTGGAAGCAAACTGGTTCATGAATTGGCCCGTACACTGCAGAATAGGAAAATTGGCGAGCTGGACGAGCACGACGCAGACGAGGGAGGGCGAGCCTAGCAGCACGGAACCCGAATCCCTGATGTCCGAGACAGCGGTGCGGGCGTCAGCCGCCAGGCTCTGGGCGACAGACTGTCTCTCGGCTCGCTCGTGGTGCTCCGGTATCGTTTCGGGCGAGTTGTTGCCGTCGCCATTGTCGTTCACAAGCTTCTTGACCTTTGTGGTGGCTGTGCGTCGTGTTTCCGGGACGACAAAAACGAAGAAGAACAGTGTGAGGCCCATCAGGATGAAGGAGAACACGATGACCCGCCAAGGGCCATAGCGCTGCATGATGAGGCCAGCAATGGCCGGTGACATGAGCGATCCTAAAGAGGACGCCACATGAAGCTGGAGGAAGACAGTGCCTCTGTGTGAAGTCAGAATATGATGACTCCTCACAGAGTGCACGAAAGAGGAAGAATTTCTTGGAAAGGGGCATCTCTAACCTTGAAGACTCGGCTATAACATCAGAGGCTATGGCCAAGGTCGACGAGAGAAGTATCGGATTAGAACCCCCGATTATATCGAAAATAGGCGTAAGTATAACCAAGCGGGTGTCGAGGCGGTCTCCGAAATAGCAGATCAAAGCGAAAGACAAAGTCTCCAGGGTGATTCCCGTTGCGGCAAGTCCTGTAGAGGTACGCCGTTTGACCCTATCGCACTGGTTAGACCTGAAGCATCATCGCACGTTGTTGCATGTAGAGAATGATATGCTTTGATTTGCTCACCTATCAGCGACGATACCCCATGGGAGTGCAACAACGACGGCTGCACCACACAAGGGAGAGAGTCAGTAAAAGACCAAGATGCCACCAGCTACGCCGTGGCAGGCTTCTACCACCCATATCCGTAGCGTATATACTCTTCGAGGCTGGGTAGGTACTTGCCAACAATGGCTCTTATGGAGAAATATTTGGCGAATGTGAAAGCCAGATCATGCTGGACGATATCCACCTTGCAGAGCCGCTGGTCGAATCCATTCTCAAGAGACTGGCCCCGGTCCTTGTAATACTTCCGGCAAAGCACATCCTCGAGAATCTGCGTAATGGCCAGGTAGAAAGATCCCAAGGCGGACATGCCCAAAAACATCGTGCAGAGTAAGGCTGTAATTGTCCGGAAGGCCCGATCCCGTATGATCTCGGACAGGCGGGCCGCTCCTATACCCGCCTGATGGGATCGGCCCTCCACGAGCGGCGTGGTATTTCTGACTTCCTGGGTCATACTGCTGTCGAGGATAGACAAGGTTTGTCATCGACGGCTGGTAGTCGTTCAGGAAGACAGGGAGGCGTGTAGGGCGCCGCTCCTTGGGATCTCACAGGCATTTATACCTCTTCACCAAAGTGGGGTGTCAGCCTTGTGTCTTCATTGAGATAGGGTATTCCGTACCACTTGGCGAATCAACCGGCATCACCTTGGATTAGGATGCGGTTGTAGTAGTTGTCGGAGCATGATTATGTGAGATGAGCCCCTGCCAATCCTGTCCCTGCAGCGTATCACGACGGATCTGACATTTCGCGATTAGATCAAGAGCAGTAAGACGCCGCGAAGATTCTCCCAAATTGGCAGCCCGTGAATTGAGCGGCAGTTACCAAAGATAGGACCTTGAAGATGCGCATTACCGTGGGACAGTCGCTCATGATCTGGGTGGATGTTCCGAGGCATAGAAGACGAGTCAACCCAAAGACACGAGACCCTGGCTTCCTGTTTCAAGTTATAGAGGCCCGTACCAGTTGCCCGCTCACAACGCCCCCCTTCTGGCATGAAATTTGGGTTCTGTGGATAGGTAAATGCGGCAGAAGGTAAAATAATGATGCATGCGTACTCCCTGCTAATATTTACCTCGAGATTCGAGGATGGTAATGGAAGAGGAGATGGAGAGACGTAAGCTGACAGATTGACGGGCATTGGGTTCTCAGCCAGTCACGGTAAACGACACCCCAACAATCTCATATCACTGTAGTTCTATGCGAGACCCCGTTCTATGGCGTCCAGAGATGCCAAGAAAGCGCGGCAGACGCAAACAAAATGCATCGACGAAATGAATTTCTTACAATTGGAGCTTGGTGCTAAGCAAGGTCACTCAAGTAGAAGAGGAGAAAGCTTGTTTTGTCCTTTCCTGTGGCGCGAAGAATTCTATTCGGCAGCCTCCGACGCACACCCAGGAAAGACTTTCCCAGGGAAGACTTGCACAGGCCATGGAAGGGAATCTGCAGGTTGCCCGCGGCGTCTGAATACGCAAGGAGAACAACTGAGAATGTGTGAAGCGCGGCAGCCTCCCGCCAGCGATGACTCTGGAATGCAGCCTTGTAAAAGCTCAGGAGCGGCACACGTACAGCAGTGGCGAACATCAAGCGTCCTAGGGGGATGTAGTGTTCGTGTCATGGCGTCTGAAAATCGGTCGACTTGGGGAATATAAACGAACATTAGCAGTCATCGGCCAACTTCCTATTGCTGGGTGAGGGGAAGGACACGTCAAGGGTTGTCTCGCCTAAGCAGGTGAGGCGAACATGCTCCGGCCAGTTGTTGATCGGCTACCCGGTCATCCCTCCTTGATCCCCGGGCCGCCCCAGCATTGTCAGGGCCGAGACACTCCGGCCGCGTTCCCTGTCTTGGGGGCGAGGACCCTGGCTGCCTGCCGTCAATCGTAAGGCTGCTTTTCAAGTGGAAATTGCCTTACCCGCCCGGCCCCGCCGCCGTCGTTGGACGGTGATGCAACAAGTGCATCGTCAGCCAGGGATATTCCCTGGATGGAATGTGATCATCGCGCGTGTCTCCAAAGTCACTGGATCTCCGCTCTCCAGACCCCTAGGGGTGACTGGGTGCCCTTGCGGGCCTTGCTATCAGCAAGACGAGAATGACATGTCATGGGGATGGTGGGTTGGTAATGGTACCCAATGGACTAGGCAGTACGACTGAGCGATGCCTGATCAGGAGAAGCTGCATCGGGGGGAAGGACAGGCGGAATATGAGATGCCTGCTCCGCGGCGATGCTCTTGCCTATCCAAGAAGCTGTTGCCGGAGATGCTTGCACGAGACGACGCCACGTCTGCTTTTCGACTGCGCAAAGCGACTTCGTCAGTCTCTCAGTTTCTTTTCTGAGCCGACGGATGGAGAGGTCAGGTCATGTATTGTCGACTGATGCACGCAGGGTCAAGTGAAACCATGGCAGCAACAAGTGTGTCCAGGCAGAAACCAAAAAAAAAAAAAAAAAAAAAAGCAATATCTGCGCTTTCCCGTTCCCACTCGTTCCAGATCAGTGCTGAGCGAGTGAGTAGATGGAGTAAATTGCACGCTTCACGCGGTTCCCACCCAGGCCGTACTCAGTACTGCGTATCTAACTAAGGTACCTTGGAAAAATACTGCGTAGGAAACCTAAGGTAGGTGGTACCTAGGCAATAGTTACTGTGAGCAGACGCCAGAAATAGGCTGCGCTGGATCGGGAGCAGTCTTTAGCCTGTTCGGGACTGGCCGTTCCCGACAGACTGGTAACGAGTGGGGCTATCACATCGCCTGCCGTGTCTAACAGGCCAGAACCTCATCGCGCCTGCCCGTATCTGTCTCCTTCTACATGAATGTATGGAGACTACCTCGGTACTTCCCTCCAGGTCTCTGCAAGCAGAAAGCACAGGTATTCATGGGCGAACAGCTACATGCAGAGCCTAGAACTTTTCCCTCCCATCGGCTGAGCCCTCACGCATGCCTTCCAGATTTGGTTTTTGCTTTCTCATGGCGCCTCTCCATTGGATCTGATCTGCTGCCCTTTGCTCCGTCTTTCTCCCTCCCACACCTCTCTTGCTGCTCGGTCGATCATTGTACCGTCCATTCTATCCATTCTCTTGTCGATCCATGTTGTCGCTCGCCAGCCGTCGATGTCGATTCATTCTCAAGCCTCGTGGAGCAGTGGGGATATCTGCTTAGCTACTACTAGCCTTGCCTTGCTTTCCTACTAGCCTACCTACTTACCCAAGCGGGGCCCTAGGGACCGCTAATCGCCCTCTTCTGCAGATCGGCTCTTAGCATGATCTCGGACCGCAGGTCATGGACGGTGCGGAGTGTTGTCGGTGTCTGTTGTAGTCCTCCAGGGGACCGTGGCCGACGTCTTGCCAAGCAAACTTGCGAAGCACCTCCTCCACAGGGAGAGGACTCGGCCGCCTCACTGTATGATCTACGGAGTGCACTGTTCACTTTTCCCTGCTCTATGGGACCAGCTTGATCATTGTCCCCAGAATAAACCTGGAACGTCCAGCCCCTTGCTCAACCTGTCAAGATCTCCAAGAGCGCTCCCGCGGTGGTCTACCACGAAATAGCAAACCATCAGACGGCTGCCATTTGACGGCGAGACAATGTCCACGCTAGATTGGTTTGGTATGATGGGCATGTGCTGAACACCCGCCGAGTCTAGTGCTAATCTTAGAGACCGGACTTGTGTACAGAGTGCATTGGCCAAGGTTCGTATAAGTCCGAAGGTCCGGCCCAATCAACCTATGCAATCTGTCGATGTTAGACTGCGGGTAGACGGAGGTCGAGCGCTACGCAGAGCCAACAAGAGCACACTCCCCAGCGCATTGACCAGTTGAATTCAGAAGGATGCCTTGCTGCACGCCTCCTCTTTGGGGGTAGAGCGACCTCCTACACCATTGAAGGGTGGTCGAATCGCTCGGGGACTGGTCCAGATTCCATTTGACGCTGCGCCAACAACGACCCGAGTGAGGGGATAGCCCGTAATGAGCCTGAAAACGGCGGCTGGGCATGGTGCGTTGCAGGAAAAGGGAAACTGGCAAACATGCAGCCATCCTGTTGGAACCTCAGCTGCTCGGTTTCCGCTCATTTTCTCCCTTCCGGACACCTATTTAAAAACAGCCCCCTTAGCAGTTGGCAAGGGGTCACTCACACACGTTGTCACTGGCATCCTTCCAAGGTTAGAAGAAGTGACTTGTCACATAACAGAACCAATCCCCAAGATTCCCGCAACTTTGCCTCCTTGCCGTTGTTCGTGTGGACGGGAGACGCTTGCGCTAACTAAACGCGCTGACTACCCTACTTAATCTCACGCCAACCCTCCCTCTTGTCATAGCTTTTGGCCCTTGTGATTGTCGCCGGTCCCTCCTATTGCTCCAAACATGTCGAACGACATTCGGGATCGCGATACACGGAGGATGTGGGCATTGCCAGAACAAGGCTACACGCCATTGTCACCCCCAGTTTATGTCAATGATCCTCTCCTTACCCATCTCGGCAAGGATGCACCATCAGGAACAGCAATATCGAAGACGGACTGTCGACAACTGCACCCGTCATCAGTGTACGCACGCTACCCGACGCCTCCATCTCCCTTAAACAACGTCATCAGCCTGCGTTCAGGAACATTTCCGCATCTTCCGCGGCCTCACGAGGGATATCAGGGGCTTCCATATTCCACAATGCCCTCTCTCTTCCCGAAAGCCGACCGCAGGCACTCAAGTCTCCAGTCTCTTCCTCCAGCTCCGCCACCGTCTCCAGCTAGATCAAGACGAGACTCGAATTCCTCTCCGACAAACGACCTGTCCCTGTCTTTCAGGGCTATTCACCCCCAGTTCAAAGCTCAAATCTCAAGCCGAGTGTCTAACATGGGCCTCTTCGGCCTCCTCAGTCCAGAATTGTTCAGTATTGTCCAAAGCTACGCCGATTATGAAGCTCTCATCATGCTGAGACGCTGCTCCTATGCTATCTTTAAAGCCGTCAATATCGCAGAAGCCACAGAACGGAGCAAGTTGTTTCTCGTCTTGACTGCGGAGCGAAATTTCCAGAAGCATTTCCCGACTCATAAGAAGCTCCAGCACCCCGTGACTGATGTTCCCGACTGGCTGGAATCCGGTAATGTGTGCTCCGTCTCGGGCAGTACCAACGCTGAGCGTGCTACAAGCCTGAATTCCGAGGTACGAAGCCGATCGTCTCAAGAAGACGACAAGGGTAAAGCACCGAAGTCTGGTAATGGAAGGGGGCGGGCGGCTGGGAAAGGTAAAAGAGGAAAGAAGAGTGATGAAGGGGACGAAAAGAGTGACGAGGATGCGACTGAGAGGAAACAGAATCCCGATGCGTCCGACATTCCCAACACGGGATGCCGCCTATGCTGGCGTGTCCTCGAGCCGTGGAATTTTGAGAGGAAGAAGGTTCCGAGGCCAGGACGGGCAAGAAAGAACGGCGGCCGCGGCCGAGCGTCGGAGAGCGTGGATGATGGACCGGACACCCGGATCAGATATGCCAGAGTGACTACGACTATCAACAAGGACGGCAAGCCTCAGGAGTTCCTGACTCCTCTGCGGAACATCAAAGCCGCCTATTTCCCACGAGCAACGCCATTCCCCGAACGACAGCACATCCCTCTTCTGCCCCCGTCCGGGCCAGGAGAGCCCGCCACTCATAAGGTTGCCATACCCTTGAAGGCTCTTAGACCTACTGATACGCGGTACACACCGGGTCTTCATTCAGCTTCCGCGCTGCCACCAACACCAGGGCACTCCCTACAGTTTCCTCCCCAGGGACAAACCCCGTTGTCAGGGTATCGGCCCATCTATCCCCATCGGGGAGGACATCCTGCTTCTGCGTTGCAAATGGCTCCCTTCAGGTCATACAACCATCAAGCAGACTCGATCGCTGAGGATGATACCAAAAAGGTCTCTCTTACGCCAAAAACGTGGGAACAGTCCGACCTGCTTTCAACAGGAGGACAAGGCGCTGCGAACTTGATACCGGCCGACGCGCCGGCTGCCCTTCGAACCCACAACTCCTACTACTTGCCATCCCTAAGCCGACATCGCGATCCACAGCCCCTTCCATCGCCCAATCGCCCCATCATCAGAGCTCTGGGATCATTTTGTCTGATGTGTGGCGTTGAGCGAGGCTTGTACCGGGCGCAGGATGGGATGATCATAGAGAACCAGATCGGAGAGACATGGTGGGTATGTCGATGCGAAGAGCTGTGGGACGAGACGAAGGTTGACAGGTGTATGAACTGCTGCATGAACAAGCCTTTTAGCAGCCGGGCCATACTTCAAGATGACGAGGACCTCTGGGAACTAGGAGAGCCAGAGCGGGGATTAGGGGGCAGTAGGTTCGGCAGTCGATACACCGGATTGTGACCAACCGATGTCTATACGAACAATTGGGGAGATGAATTCTTCCTGCTAGGTATGTCCACTTCTTCTGTTTACCTTTCCTATGCTATCTCTTTCCGTTTGGTGGTTGACTGTTACGTTTCAGGATAACGGGAAAGAATTCTCGATGTCCCTGAAAAGTCGATTATTTGTAGCATGAGGTATTCCCTCTTTTGCCTTCCATTGTTAAGTAGCCGACATACGGAAATACATGGTCCGTAATACATGCACTTCAACATCTTGTTCATCGTAATAGTATGTGCAGTAGGGGAGGTTTGGGATGAGCTAGGGGAAACGATGTGTTCTTACCCAGAGAGTAGCAGTTACTCTAGCACGACCATGCCTTGGGATGTTCCTGCACGGAAGCCTCACTTTATCGCTTAACATCCTTTCTCTCACTCAGGGCTAGTAATGGTACTTTCTTTTCTCTTCTCCATTTTTGTTTATGTGGCATTCTGTTGTCAGCGTTACTAGACAGCGGCCCAGACGGCCATGTAGGCCGTGCATTGGGAAAACGGAGTACAGTTTAATTGTTACTCGTGTGCCACTTGGCCCGAGATGAGTGCACTGAACGAGGGTTCATTCATTCGCAGGGCTGGGTCACCTGGATTAAGGCTGCCTCAACCAACAAGCTGCCAAGAATAGCTATTTGTCTCCTTTAAGATCTAGAGCGTATCCGGTCATACCTCGGGAGCCCGTTTAATGAACGTTTTCAGGAGGTCGGCATCCAAAGAAAGAGTAAGCCGAGTTACGATGAGCTGAGCATCCATTCACAATGGAGCAAGGAAACAGTCTTGAGGCACGGTAAGTCGTTGGCGGACGCAGAGTTCCTGCAGCATAGTGTTACTATGATGGTGGTGCGGAGAGTCCCTCTGCTGGAGCCAACACACACAGGCCTGTGCTGATGACAGGTATTCCCGGCCCGGGGAAGGCTAGATGTGACTCCCGTGGAATAGTGCAAGTTTCCCTCTGTGCCAACTTGCGTCAGTCTCGCGTCTAAGGCGGATTGTTGTCTCGGCCTGCTCTATAGTTTGTCTCCCTCGAAGGGACATGCTTCCTCTTACCTTGCCAAGCTTTCGAGCAACGTTTGGTGGCTTCATCCTAGGCCTCGTATCCCTTCTCCGCCGCTGTTACGTTCCATTGCCGCTCAAACCTCCTCGTCACACGCGCCTCGCCGATTCCATCCAACAGCGCCATTTCCTACCCTAGGACCTCGGCTTCGCGGCTGGGCTGGCGAGCAGCATCAAGAAGTTGAAACCAACGTGCAGACTCAGGTAGGAGTCAGTCTGCACTGGCCGGCGATAGACCCTTCTGGCCTGGCCCATGTACCCGGCCAACAGGATACAGGGGCGCAGTTTCTCGTAATATTCATCCTTACATGCCTGAGGAGGTGTGTCAATCCTCCTTCCGGGAAGATCCCCGGCTGCAGCACAGGCAAACATACCGCATTTCTGCCCCGGACAAGCATCTAGTGGTTGAAAATCTAGAATCAGGAGGCGTTTCCACGGATTACAGGCACACATGTCGCTCCCTTTCACTGACCCTATTGGATAGAAGTGCTTTGCATAGACGCCATTGACGGCAGAGTGAGATGTAAGAGGGGATGGGATTACGCCGGCGAGGTCTCTCTCCTTGGCTAGCAGCCATCCTTGTTTGCTCTTTACCCTCCCACCCTCTGTCTTGCCGTCGATAGTGCGACCAACTTGTACAGCTCGTCAAACACTCGGGCCGGCCATGGCGCCTCCTCGAAAATGTTGCATGGATCCTACCGGTTTCCTGCTTTTTATGACGGCCTGACTGAGATCAGACGCATGAGTCTCAAAATAGTCGGTCCCAGGAACGAACCCCCCGGTGTCTCTCGATTTGCGGCGTTGATGTCTTGGGCCTCACTATCACGCACCTGCATGTATCTGTACCTTAGACTGTTGCGTTCTCCATCTAGGTCGTGAGGTTCTTGTCTCTTCCCCCAGTATGTTGGCCGATCGGAACTCTTTGTCCAGAAATCTGGTTAGAGTTGCAACTCCGTGTGGCGGCGTACAATGTGCTCAAGCCCCCCTTGCTCAACTCAGTGTTGGTGAGCTTCCATACCTGAAGCTGTGGGCTTAGAGAGATGCTTCAAGTCGCAAAGATACATGGCCCAGCCCCCCTACACCAATTTCGGTCCATGATTTCGCCTTTGAAGCCCGCAGGATCATCCCAGATTCCCCCAGTCCCCATCCTTGACTCGCCGGTATGTAGTTCACTCTCTATCCGTCTCACCTAGCAGTCAGGTAAGGACGGCACTTCTAAGCTTTTATTGAGCGTCGTACCGCCCATTGGCAAAGCCGCTTCTGCTACCAACAGGTGACCGGAGTGACAAGCCGCACACCCTCCCGAAGGGGTGACATCGGCGGAGCAGCCCGATCAGAACATCCATCTGAGCAGATGCCACACGCCACAGACGTCGTTGCTGGCAGTCTGTGCCCTCACTCGCATTGAGGGTCGCATCTTCGAAAGGTCACGGGCTTGATCATGTGCTCAACCCCTTGGCGCATCTCGACATCTGCTCTTCTTTCTTTTTCTCCTTACAGAGACTCTAGAATGCAAGGAAAGTCGTAATTGGTCCTTGAGAGCAAACAAAGACATGGTTGAAAATGGCCGATGTCCCACCTCGGAGTACTTCGACCGGCGCCACGACTTCAGACTTATTCAGGGAGAACAGAGTGGGTTCGCGTCTGCTTCAGCTGACCATGGGATGCATGAAAAGCCGAGAACTCAGCTATGGATGATGTCGTGCTACCTCAGACAACGGTGTAGCTTACCTCCCAAGTAGCTACAAGTCGCTCCTCCCTCCACCAGTGATCAAATTCACGGGAGACAGAATCCATAGAGACCATCGCCATTCTCCAGACGATACTACCACCCTTAGATGACGGCTGGTAATAATCATCTCCAAAATCAATCAAAGTCTGCCGCATCTTCACGATGACCTTATGTATCTTTACTCTCTCCTTCAATACCACCTACTTTTTTGCAAGAGCCCTGCTCTCGGTTCCCCGTGACAGTCTCAGTCAGTCCTCCTCCTCTGTCCTCCAATCTGTCCTCCAATCCGTCGTCTTCGCTCCGGAATACACACCGACAGCTCACTCAAGAACATTGGTAGGAGCTATCCCATGATGTGGCAGCGTGAGCACGAGCGTGCTCCCCGTCGGCGCCGACGCCACGCTGATCAGGATCACCGACGGCGCTGTGCTGGTCTGCGGGGCCGCCGCCACGGACTGCGTGATCGTCGTGGGCGGCAGCGTGACCCACACTGTAGTCGTCTCCGAGGACGGTGAGGGCGGCGGCGGAGGCGGCACCTTGCTGGCCACGGAGGTGGTGGCTGTGGTATCCGGCGACAAGGGTGGGGGCGGAGGTTGGGGATGGCCGGCGTAGGCCCCGTAGGAGGCGTAGCTGCCGTAGTCTCCGTAGTCCTGGACCTCGGTGCGGCCGAGGAGGCGGCGGATGAAGTGTCCGAGGCTGAAGCGGGGAGGGGAGGGAGGGGGGTTGTCGGTCGGGTAGCCGAGGACGGCGAGGCTGGCCGTCATGAGGAGCGCGAGGAGGCAGGTGAGGTGCATGTTGTTCCTGTATTTGTCAGGGATAGCTAGGTGCTTTGTTTTTAGAAGGGAAAGTGACTCCAAGGGCGAGTGTCTTGCCGGTGGAAGGGGTGACTCCGTCAGGTAGGTAGGTAGGTATTTATATACGCTCCTGGACTTTCTGTCCACCCGGGCCGGACGGTAGGTCTCCCGACCGTGCTTTAGAAGAGCTGCCGAGACCAATCTGCAGCCATACGGTATCAGGATTGAAAACTGGTCAAGCGATAAAAGAACATCAGGGCAGCCGCTAGACAAACAGCCATGAGTCGGTTACGCGAAGAGCACCTGGCAAAATTTAAGTCATCCTTGTCACTGTGTCCACCAGCGGAGTCATTTTGTGCATCGGTATGCCAGACTGTTCTCGTCGAGCAAACAGGGCTCGTCGGCCACCAGGAAATGATACCGGCCGATACTCGAGCAGCATATTCGAGTCCAGTGAAAAATAAGACAACTACCTGCTGGTAGCCGGCGGTCAGGGGACTCTAGCAGATAGAGCCAGCGAAATAGATGGGTTCGATTCGACACTATGAATGCAGGGCTCTTCCACCATTGCAGTCCAGTCACGAGCCCGCGGCACTCTCATATCCCATCATCTCCAGAAAAGACCAGGGCTGACAAACGCGTTCGTCAGTCCTCACCATTGTTATATCAGGGGATGAGGGTTGCGGGTTATACATCTTCGGCCATTTAAGTCACAAGGCTCACCGCGAGCTCCATCGTCGCCGCACCACGTTGAACAAGAAAGAAGGTGTCTAGAAGCCCTCCTCCACGAGACTCGGCATACAAGTTCCTTCGGTTCGTACGAGAGCAAGATAAATCGTAGGCCGCTCGGAGAAATGTCGACGTTGACTCCCGTCGGTGAGCACCTGGAACATCCTGCTTGAGAGCAACTGCCGTTTGTTGATGTCTTAGTTTGACACTGGCAGCGTCGTTTGCTCAATCTTGTTACACCAACTGTCTTACGGAGGATGTACCACCGCAAACAGGCGGCCTGCGTGTCATCTGTCTCCAAAGATGTGATGTTCGGGGTAATGTTCCCCTTTGATTCTATGATAATTGGCCCAGAGGAGCTTCCCCTAAGTCAGTATACTCTTGCCCTTTTGCATCCCGACGTGCCGTCGTCGACGCCTCTTCATCATTCTCACGGATCAACGATGTATAACCTAGGCGTCAGGACAGCTCAGCGGTTCTTACTCCTTCCCCCCGCCTTAGAAGAAAGACACAATGACATCGTCAACGAGTCTGAGGATTATGAGCGACAGTGGACTGGCTGGCGTCCGAATCGGGTGGCTTTTATGATTCTTGGAAGCACCGTACTGTCAGTCATGCTCTGGGGGTGGGGATATTGGCAAAGGCGAGCCTTTTCGGACTCCAGCTGCACCCTCAGGACATCGAGAAACTGTGAGCCTACACTTGAGGCCCACCATTCTCACATACCGACATCTGATTGATTGCAGCCCCTATCTTAGCGGACATCGACGTCGGTCTGTCAACCATCGCCTTCAATGGGTCCTTCTTCAGCGAGACCATCTTCCGCCAGGCTGCGTCCCCTGAAGTCGATGCGGCATGGGAATCTCTAGGTGTCAACTGTAAGGCTCCTCTTGTGATATTGAAACGGCTGGTTCTTGTCCAATCGATGATAGAAGATGACACGGAAGACAGACAGAGCTGCCATTGTCCCGGAGAGCCAAGCATCTGTTGGAGGGCTGACTCCTCGCCAAGTTCGAGTATCGAAGAAGTATGGCGGTGGTTACCCGGCAAATGTGGAAGGAATGCATCATCTTCACTGCCTCGTAAGTGCTGGCTCCAGAAGAATTTAAGATTCTAAATAGGGGGACTCACCGTGACCGCAACTCCAACATAGAACCTGCTTCGTCAAGCTCTGTTCTTCAACTACGACTACTACAAAGCACTCGGTGGTGGCGCCTTCAAGAATGAAGACTACGTGCTGCAAGCTCACATCAGTATCAGGATCTGCTCACCTTTCGGTAAGGGGCTATTGTTCGCTGACTTCGTATTAGCCCATTGTCTCGACACCCTCCGGCAGCAGTTGATGTGCGTTGTTGACGTCGGCGTGCTTGGACAGATATGGTGGGACACAACTTATCCCAAAGCTTTTCCTGACTTCAATACAAAGCACAATTGCAGAGACTTTGACAAGGTGAGAAAGTGGGCGGAGGAGCATCAAGGACCAGAGCATCCCCCTGAGGATTACCTGAGACCGCCGAGGCGAGACGACGTGCTTGAAGGTATCCCTTAAGCCAAGCTCACCACGTCGTCACTTTTTCTTTAAATAAGACCAGCTGCTTCACTCTTACTGTCGAGGAAAGAAGTATTCACCTGCCGGCTTCTTCGTCCTTTTTCTCCTTTAAGACCCCGGGCTGAAATTCCTTCCTTCTCCTCCTCCTTCCTTCACGCAACACCAGGCTTTCGAAACTATCTCCCGATTCCTCATCCTTGACCTTGCCGCAGACTCCTTCTCGTGCAACTTCTTCCATCCATCATACCAATTCTTCCTCTCAGCCACAAGCTTGGAATAATCCTCGACATAACTACCTACTATCTAGTCGTTTATCAGGTACGTGAGAAAATTTGTGAACGTAAGGCCGTGGTTTCGAGATTGTCTGGGGAGGTGAGATATGTCTTTTGTCGGACTGCTCTCGCCCTTTCTGTTCAGCCGGTACGTCTTCATTTTTTTTCTTTGGCTCTCCTCGCCGTCTACCTACCTGCCCTGGCACACGTCGATACCTAAGGCATCTGCATAAATTTGCTCTTTTCCTCTCGAGGCCAAACTACTTCTCTCACCTTCCTGCATATTTCATCAACGATCACGACCACCTCCCACCTCCTCCTGCAAACACACACTCACACACAAGCGCACACAACTACAATTTCTTTTGTCCTTTTTTGGATCAGAATCACAATAAGCATTGATTATCTTGCCTCTCAGTGTTGTCTCAAAACAAGAGAGTACTGCTGAGCGGGACAATGACGCGCTTTCCCTTTGTCAATATATATACCCAACACCGATTCCACATTCATGGATGCCCTCGGACGAGGACAATATCCCTTCGAGAAGAAGGCACAGTATCACCTCAACTTAAACAATCGTAAGGTGCCGGCGTCAATCACACCCGCCCCATTCGCTTCTTGAAAATCACTTCTCCTCCATCACGCCAGACGATCAATCTTCAAGTCTCGCAGTGAAACACGGAGGATCTCATTTTCAAATTTCCATCCACACTCGAGCTCCTCGAAGGTCCAACGACCTCATATTTACTCACGGGGACCACACTACATACCGGGCTGGTCCTCATCTACCCTCCTGTTTCCATCACCCCGGATCTTCTTTCTGAGCGAGTATTCACGACCTCCCACCAAAACTCGTGAATCTCCCTTTACACATCTGGGGCATCGTTGACAACGTACTAACGATATTTTAAGGACACCACAGAAAATAAAGACCTGTACGAAGTTACCGGTCGCTAAGAATTATCACAAGGTTAGTGAGAATGCAAGCTCCCTCACAGATCCTTCACTGCACATCTGGGACTGCAACGGCATTCTAAGTCTTGTCCCATCTCCTCTTCTCCCAGTTGCTTCTAACATAGTAGAGCCTTGCTTTTATACCCTACAATCATGCTGACGATAGCGTAGTCCACCCACCTGGGTGCAGATATCCTTGGCTATCTCGCACTTTCACACAATACACGACTTGAGACAAATTCTCACTATCCTTCTCACATAGATCCACACAACGATGTCTCTCCTCAAGGTCTATCTCGCTAAGAAGGCTGCCGCCACGGGCGCCAAGATTACGAAGCTGGAGGACGTGATCTCCGAGCCCCAGCCAGAGGCCCAGCCAAAGCAGTGTCCTCCTGTGGTATGAACATCCCAACTCCTGCCATACGGCAACACTGACAAGAGCACCTCAGGAGCCAAAGCCAATCGAGCGCGAGCTCGAGAAGAACCTGTCGCTTCTCCTGGCCCGGACGGGTCTGCCTATTGTTGCTCCCGGCCTTGATGGCGACTCCGACTCAAACGCCATCGCAATGTCGAGCGCCGGAAAGGCCCGGGATGCCTCAACGGCCAAGACGGACGTCTTGGTCGCCGTATCCCATGCGGTGAGCAAGAGCGACGAGGATGCCTGCCCTGGTGTGCCCCTCGCGGGGTTCGTCAACGGCATCAAGGTCTTCCGAGTCGTCTCCAAGTACATCAAACCGCCCCTGCTGCTCCTCCGGTGACCGTCTGACCCCCGTGGCTGCAGGACCGAGAAGGCACTCGCGGCAGTTGAGACCCGGACTGCCATCGGCACGCGCTTCCTGACGGAGCCAGTCGTCGACTGCTCCAGGCCCGCGCTCGCGATGTTCGACTCAGACCTCCCGTGCACGCGGAGGTTCAGGAACGAGTACTTCCACGTCAAGGAGTCGCTGATCGCCGGGTTCGGGGCGTTCGCGTCCAAGGACCTCAGGTACGGGCAGCACATCCTGGTGGAGGCTCCCCTCGTCATCACGACGCAGCTGGAGCTGTATAGGGACGTCGCAGACCTGAACTCGGCGGCCATGGAGGCGTACTTCAGCCTCCACCCGTACAGCCGGACCCCGCGGGCAGACAAGATCTCTGCGATCTTCGACGCCAATTCGTACGTTGACCCCCCGTGCCTCCTTCGGTGGTCGACTGTCACTTTATGCCCACAAGCAGCCTGTTGGTGTGGGATAAACATTCTCCAGAGTCCAGACCCGAGACAGATTAGGAGTGGTCAGGAGAAGCTAACAATCGGGTTCCCTAGGTTCTGGATCGACCCGCAGCACAACGGGGTGTTCGGCGTGGCGGCCAACTTCAACCACGCCTGCAAGTCAAAGCGGAACATCCAGTACGTCTACGACAGCGAGCGCAAGGTCATCGTGCTCACGGTGATTGAGAACGTGCCGGCCGGGACGGAGCTGCTGCTCTCGTACGGCGGCGACCCGGCCGCGCTCTACGAGCGGTACGGGTTCGTGTGCGGCTGCGGCGGCTGCTCGCGGGAGAAGGTCCTCATGGACATCGCGGCGCGGATGAACTGCCGGTACTGGTAGACCCGAGCTGGGAGGACGCCACAGGATTGCTTTTGGAAGAGATGGGCCTCGGAGAAATCGTCGTTGCTTTGGACCTGGCTTTCAGTGTCCCCGACTGAATATCAGACCCCGGTTTCAATACATTCCAATGAATAGCTTGCAGGAAATAGACGTCTTCCTTACCCCGAGAGAGATATTTGAGTGCATCAACACGTAATCGGGGCCAGCTGTGACGCTTGGCCTTTCATATAATTGTGAGTTCACAAGAAGGCAAGAACGATATTCAGTACATGAGCAGGAGGCCGGCCATAGGAGGCTGATGGAAAAGGCAAGAATATCACTGCGAATGTCTCGCGACCGACTCCGCAGTCCCACGAAGAAGGAAGGGAGTAAACAACATTTGCCATACTCCTCCGATTTCTCGCATCTCGCATTTGATCTCCGGCCTCCTGCCTGGGCAGATGGCTATCATCGGAGTGAGGTCGATGTTTACACTAACAGAGAGAACCAATTGGCTTCCTTCCCGTCCTAGGGATGAAACTTGGAAGGGATTACCAGCCGCCATCGGCAGGCCGCTGCACGCGTACGGCTATCTAACCGAAGCCATCGATACTCATCTCGGCGGCTCTGCACGCCAAGGCACAACCCTGGGGGCGTCGGGGACAGAAGCGAAGGATTGCTGAGTCAGGCGCATTGTGGGTGGCCGGGCAATGGTCCAAGACAGGAATGGCTCACGCAAGAGGCTGACGAGCGCTGGAACGGAGGAGGAGGAGCAGCAGCAGAGGATCTCCCAAGGAATCCGACGAACCACGAGCGCCATGGCGTGCTGTCGTGTTCAGGATCTCACGTTTCTTGGGGGGATGAGGTGTTAGTGGAGGGAAAGCCTCGTGGACGAAAACGGCCATCTTTTCGGCACTTCTTTACGGGTCCTTGAGGCGTCTTTGATGGCCCGACTGGAGGGAGCGTCTTGTCCCACCAGCGGGTGGTTACCTGCAGGCGAGCGGGAGGGCAAAGAGGTTCGCTCCAGAGCTGCTCGTCTGTTTGTGCCCGTCTGTCTGCGCCTTCGTTAGTGCAGTCCCTCAGCATCCAGACAGAATCTGAATGTTTTTGCGCGCCGCCTGCAGGCATTACCTATTCTTACGCCAAACCTACTGTTACCTGTGCTATGTAACTCCGTACCTGCTGCTCACGCATCTTTTCCTGTGCATTTGTCAGTCTTGTCAAATCACCGACCGCAGCTGTCAGCTCTTATTCAGCAATCGGCAGCGTGCCAGCCCCACCCCCGAGCTAAGTTACCCCTGCCTGCCCGATCGTCTCATAGGGCGGCGGGTGGGGTAATCAGAAAAGGTACGGAGTGCGAGCGTGGGTCTGTGGTGGGACCGGCTGCGTGAGATGCTGCCCCTCCTCCGGAGAGCTTCTCCACCAGTGCAACTCTATTGTCTCCCGCTTCTCTCTCTCTGCTGTCCGCCTCCTTTGCCGGTCCTCCAGCTTATGAAGCATCCATAATTAACATTGGGCCTACTGCGCGAGAATTCAGAGATGGACTAGAGCCGGAGTCCTCAGGCATCGAGGCAAATGCGGCAGATATGTGGATGAGACCTCGATGTTTTATAAGCAGCAAGCCAAGGGCCTGCAGGGGCGGCACACCTCCTCGAAGCTGCCGGGCGGGCTTCCCGGCTGTGGAGCATGCCAGCGACAAAGTCCGGCCTAGTACTGGACACCTTATGCTGCTAAGGCATGGTAGGGTACCTTACCTACCTAGGTAGTCAGGTAGTGAGTATTGCTTAAACGATGATTATCCGATCATGACGAACGCCCGTTGCTGAGACAGCTTTGCGTGCTGGATCCGGCTAGCTGAGTTTAGCCTCGCAAACAGTCTTCCCCCCCAGGGTGCTGTCGCATTGACTGTGCATGAGGTGTCTGCCGTACCCCGTACGAAAGATATAAGAGGCACGGGATGCCTCCTCGTTGCCTTCCCGTCTCTTCCCTCCCATCCTCAACCAACAAGAAGCCAATTGTCTCCACTCATACTCTCTCACTCCCCTCCCGTTAATCAGCCTCACATCAAATCATCCAAGATGGCTCCCAAGATTGCTATCGTCTACGTAGGTTCAGTCCCGGTCCCCTCGCTTCCCAGATCCCCTTGTCAATGCAGGAATCCTGCCGACCCCGAGTTGTACACATGGTTTAGTACACATGGTTTCGGGTAGCGACAGACACCAGACAGTCAACATGACTTTCACATACCTCCTTTGAGAAGGCCGCAATGGCTACGACAAGATGGATACGCTGACACCTTCCTCTCAGTACTCGATGTACGGCCACATCAAGCAGCTGGCCGACGCTGAGCTCGAGGGCATCAAGAAGGCTGGTGGCAGCGCCGACGTCTACCAGTAAGTTCCTCCAGTGCTTCCGGGCAAGCAGAGAAGCGTCGACAAGAGTCTCTAACCGCCCGGTAGGATCCCCGAGACCCTCCCTGAGGAGGTCCTCGCCAAGATGTACGCCCCTCCTAAGCCCACCGACATCCCCGTCCTCGAGGACCCCGCAACCCTCGAGCAGTATGACGGCATCCTGTTCGGCATCCCGACTCGTTACGGCACTTTCCCCGCCCAGTGGAAGGTGAGATCAGATTCCGTCATCCCCACCCCCTTTATCTCACTCTCCCCCATCAGATTTGCTGACGTGTCCCCGCAACAATACAGACCTTCTGGGACAAGACTGGCAAGCAGTGGTCGACGGGCGGCTTCTGGGGCAAGATGGCCGGCATCTTCGTGTCGACCGCCTCGATGGGCGGCGGCCAGGAGTCCACGGCCATCAACGCCATCTCGACGCTGGCCCACCACGGCATCATCTACGTGCCCTTCGGCTACACCAAGGCCTTCGGCATCTTGACCGACCTGACCGAGGCCCGCGGCGGCTCCCCCTGGGGCGCCGGCACCTTCGCCGGCGCCGACGGCTCCCGCCAGCCCTCCGCCAAGGAGCTCGAGATCGCCCGCCTCCAGGGCGAGGCCTTCTACGGCGCCGTCGCCAAGTACTCGGGTTGACTGCATGGTAGTGAGGGACAGGCGGCGGCGAAGGAGGAGGGGGTGAAGACTTCGGCTCCGGCGGCGGAGGGGGCCGCGGCGAAAAACGGCGCGGCGGCGCCCCAGAAGAAGGAGAAGGATGAGGAGGGCGGCCCTTGTGGCCTGCCGTCGAAGTGCGCCATTCTATAGAAAGCGAACAAAGTTTAAAAATCCAATATATACCATTTCTTCTTGCATTCAAACATTCCAACTCGAGTGTCACCTACAATGGGCTCGGCCGAGCATAATCTTGAAGACGATCAGACAGAAAGGGCTTGTCATTTGTATCCAGAGGTGGATATATCACTCTTGATTGGGCTGGCGCAGAGAGAAGGAGGGACCGCGGATTGAAGATCGGGAAGGCATCACGATTCGCACCCGAGCGGCAGTCTTCAGATCGGATGGCAGATAAAAAGCTCGCGTAGGAGTACAGTCTCGATTCCATTTTCTTTACTCCAAGCCACCACACCAACTCCAGCGCGAAAGCCTGTCAACTTTCAGAGCTCCCAAACAATCGCTTTGTGATATCCCCCGTCATCTTGCTCTATATGTACACTTGAGTCCGGCCCCGGCATTGGAGCTGGGCAGGGAAAGCCAGAAACTGAGTGAGAGGCTGTGAGGTAGTGAGGTATCAGAAGAGGCTGGACAGTGGGAAGGAGGAGAAGAAAGGAAGCAAATCCAAAAAGCTGTGCCCAAACATGCTGTACGTAGATCATCCATGCCGTCATTACCTCGTTCTCGTCCGGAAATATTCAACGCATTACACTAGAGAGGGGTCTGAACGTCGTGGGCTCGTCGATGGTGCTGCCCCATCAGTGGTCATCGTCCCTCGGCACCGCGCTCGACGGCTCGATGACGATCTGCGGCAGCCGGTTCAGCCTCAGGCTGGGCAGCTGCGGAAGAGACCTCGAGGACCTCCTCGACTGCCCATCATCGTCCTCCTCAGCCGCACCAGCGGGGGCGGCGTCGGCGACCAAGTCCGCCACGTGGGCCGACAGCCGTTCGTTCCGCGCCTGCGTCGGGCCGGGGTAATCCGGCGGCGGCTCATTGTACGGGCTGTTGGCCCCGGACCGCGAGTGCACTGGCGTGATGTCGTCCAGTGACACCTCGTCGTAACCCGGCGGCGAGTGCGGTGGCATGTCCGCGTCGCCGAGGTCCGCCTCCGCCGCGTCGATCAGCTCCGGGCTGGACCCCGCCCGTGCGCTCGCCGACGACGACAGCCGCGGGTCCGCCTCGCCTCTCGAGCTCGCGCGGGATCGCCCACCGGCGCCGGTTGGCCCCCGGCCAGGCGACTCGGCCCCGCCATTGTTGTTGTTGTTGTTGCTACTCCGGAAGGTGTCGATGCTCAGCACCGAGCTCGCGCTCGGCGCCCTGCGGTGCTGCAGTCCGCCCGTCTCAGCAATGCTCGCAGCGTCGCTCAGCAGGCCGACCCGCTCGCTCTCCGTACTGTTGGCGCGGATGCGCGTGCCGTCGTGTCGCGCGATGCCCACGTCCGCGTAGCTGACGCTGCTGACGGCGCGTTGGCGCGTCTGCTTGATCTGCTCGTGGCTCTGCCGCAGGTCGGACACCTCGTCCTGGCCGGCCGTGGTGGCGAGCCGGGTGCGGCGGCGCAGCTCCTCGAGGGCCACGGCGTCGTGGCGCTCCCGCGCCTCCCGGCGCTGCTGCCGGCGCTCCTCGCGCTCGGCGATCTGCCGCCGCCGCGCCAGCCGGATCTGGTACAGCGCCTCCATCTCCTCCTCGCGCAGGGCCTCGTCGGCCTCGGCGGTGGGGAGCTCGACCACCGTGTCGATGCCGTCGCGCTCGCCCTCGCGGCCGAGGACCTGCTCCGTCTCGGTGGCCTTCTGCCGGTAGGCGGGCAGGGTCATGACGCTCCGCACCGAGGTGTTGCGGTCCACGCCGTCGGCTGCGGCGCTGCTCTGCCGGTTGGTCGCCGCCTGCGCGCCGGCCAGGGCGTCCTCCATGTTGTCCTGTGCCTCGCGCATCCGGGAGCGGCGGCGGGTCGTGGAGTCCGCGTCGTCGGCATCAGCGGTCTGGGCGTGCGAGTAGCGGGGGCGGTATGCGGGGACCTTCCAGTCTTTCCACAGTTTCTTGAGGAATGGCGTTGGCAGGTATTTGGGGTTCGGGTGGCGGCTGCGGAGGGTTCGGATGAGGATGGCCATTGCGATGAGGCCGACCACGCCGACCACCACGCCTGCGACGATCTAGCAAGAGGGAACGGTCAGTATACAGGTAGGGCTTGTCTAGAAATTGGTTATCTTACAATGCTCGTCTTATTGGTGTGGTGGTTGTCGTCGTCAGCTCTCGGATGTAGCCTCGACTGCCTGGCTATAATCCGGGAAGCTGCGGATGGATCGAGGACAGGCGTGCCTATCCGAGCTCGAAATGGGAGACGCATCGTGACAGAGGCCCTTGTGAAGGGACAACAAGCACCAGGAGACGATTGATATATCGGGACTTCAGAAGGCTGCTGTCGTGAAGCTCATCCGGCTATGAATGCTGGGTTGCTCGCGTAAGACTGGAGATTGCCTGCATCGTAGTTCGGGGTCCCCGGCTGGTTGGGAACAGAGACAAAGGACGGGCGCTCTCCCAATGGACTGGGTCGTCTGGCGGGACGTGTATGCTCGCTGCTACCCTACTATGTCGTCAGCTTGCCAGCTGTTCCTCTGAGACGGCGGCAGGCAAGCGACTTGAGGCGTCTTTGTCGGCGGCAATTCGTGGGGTCTCGGCAGCCACGGCCCAATTACACGATGATTGGAGCTGGAACTTGGATTGGGGGCACAGAAGTAGGTGTGCAGAGTGCAGGGCCGGAAAAGTCGATGGAGATTGAGAGGAAGATAAGAAGAGGGAGCACAAGAGAGAGGGGAATATCCGTCGTACGCAGAGAGAAGAAGGTGTCAGACTGAGCAAAGAGATCTGGCGGCAGAACAGAGGCTGGTTTGAACGGATCAATGCGGGCTGGCCGTCAGCTCAGCTTATTATTATGTTGCTTCGCCGGGCCAAGGCCAGCGAATCCACCTTGCCGGGCCACGATCATCCATCACCGCCTCCATGCGATTTGCGAAACAGGCCAGAGGCTGTCCCTCCTCTTCGCCCCCCCTTTCCGGTTTTCCAGCTAAAGCCATCACTCGTAGGTTTCTTTTCATATCTGCAAATACGTCAACTCTCACATGCTCTCACTATCGCATCCATCCTCGCGCGGCTTTAGGTAAGCAGAAGTCTCGTTATCAAGACCAGGCGCCCACGCATCAGGGTCTCCAGCCACAAAGATGACCCCAGCCTTTAGAATCAGTTGGCTGGACAGCCTCATCTGCAGTGGCTGGGTCGAAGGATCTCGACCTCAGCAGCAGCCGTGTTTGCCCTTCTCACCCCTACCATAGTACGGAAGACAGCACTACAGCATCGCATCTCCCGATTCTGGTACTCGGCTACTACACAAGGTAATATCATGCCAGGTACGCACGCACAGCAGCTTCGAGACTGGTGCTACCCACCTGTCTGAGACTCCCCATCCCCCAATCTGCACCGTAACCCACACTACCTACACATATAGTGCAGTCTGGCACTGCACCCAATGTCTCACATGGCACATTACCGCCAACACCTCAGGGCTCTGCCAACGCAAGACATTGACAGGCATCAGAAGCGTATGTCCGGCCAATGGGACTCTCTTTCACACACCCCGATCCTCTCATCAATTCGGCAGCGGAACCCCATCTCGTCGTCCTGCGAGCCGGCGGTGCGGCTGTCGCAGGGGTCTGACTTGATATTTTAGCGCTGACTGCCAGGAATTGCATCGTCTCTTTCTAGCTTTCAAGTGAAAGACAGAGATTCCAGTGCAGATTCCGATTTCCAGTTTCAAGCATCTGTTTGCTTCTTACCATTCAACTGCCACCGGTTGGGATTGCCAGCGTCAGACCGCAGAAGCAGAATGCGTAAGTCAGGCGTCCGCTTCCTTACGTCTTCCCTTGGAGGTGCTTCATGATATCCCTACCAGTCGTCACTGGCATGAGTCTTTCCTTTACGAGCACAGTGGTCTCCATATTCCTTCCATGCCGGCTTCCATGCTCTTCAAACTTTCCCAGCATGTCACTTCCTGGACTTCAATCTAGGGAAAGTCCCTGAGATATGGAACTGAGACCCATTCCCCTTTGTTTCAGAGAAGCGGAGAGAAGCGGAGTGAACCATCACGCAGAGTACTGCAAATCTTGTCCTCGATGGACGGCCTATCTCCATATGCGAACGAACCCTGCGACAAAAACTGGAAGCATACTTCTTACGGGTAGTGTCCACTTAGGATCGAGTTGTCCATCAACATCTCTCATCTACGACCGCAACCCTGGCATCCAAAGGGTGAGACGAAAACCAGGCGGAAATATGAACAGTAGACGCCCTGAGTCCCGCCAAAATTGATTTTCTTCCAAGTTAGGTTCGGTTCGAGCGAGGCCAGATAAGGATTGTGAATCTAACTATCGACACCGACATGACAGCTATGATACTTCCGTGTACAACTAGCTCATGTCTTGTTAGACCTGCTGCCTTGTTGGACCTAGTCAGTCCAATGCATGTTAACTTGCGAAGACTCCGTGAGTGATCTCTGTCGAGCCGTCTGGCCTGAGTTGTCGACTATACTACCCGAGGACTCGTGTCGTGAGGAAGGCGCTTGACGCCAAATCTCCAGACAAACAATGTATGGAACGCTGTGTGCTTGAAGAAGTGAGACGGCTATAGACTGCGACCGGTCCGAGCTGCCCGTCTTCAATTCGAGATCGCAATGGGCTGGCCAGCACGAAGACACGCCGCCTGCCGGGCGCTGGAACAAACGGATAATCCATATCCCCTCCTACTGCCGGAGGGAGAAGTCCACTGCCGGGCGCAAACACCTTGGTCAAAAGTCTTGCGCAGATCGACGCCTATCTGAAGACAGACCGACCAAGTCATAACCGGACGGTTGGGTTGACGTACTAACTAACACCGTCCTGAGACGTCGTCCGAAGAGCTTTTGGCAGTATCTACCTCGACCTACGACAGCTCATACGCGATTACGATGTGCTGGACCGTCAGGAGCAGAACAAGGTAGCAAGCCGAGATACAATGAGCCGTGTGTGAAAGTACGTGCTCGCAGTTCAAGACCACACGGATCGGCTCAGAAATCGCTGTTCATATCCACGCCCGCTTACTTTCTCTTATCAGTCGCTCAAGGAGTTAAAGCCTCCAGTGATGCGAACTGGTCATGGTTCATGTGCGGCCTAGATTCGCGCTGTGGGCAAGGCTCGGATGGTGCTCACTTGCGAGATTTTCATCTTCGGGCGGAGTTAAGAGCATCGATCGATCGGAGTGTGTTGACCTGGACAGAAGCCGGGTTGTTCTTATCTGCCTTGGGCAGGCCGAAGTGATGCCAAGCAAACGGAGCACGGGCGGTCACTTCACCCATGGCGATAGTCCAGCGCTTTAACAGGTTCTCGCCAACTACTTGGTGCATCCTAACAGATTAGCTGTGCAGGATGGTTAGAGAGCAAGAGCGAGAGCCGCCTCAGTGCACCTTTCGGAGCACGTCCGTTTATCTACACTCTAGCCGGCTCTACAGACTAGCCAAATAGTTGCGCAACGAGCCGACAAAGATGCAAATAAGTTAACGCTGTTAGAGCTCGCTAATCTCCTAGCCTGGATTTCAGTAGTGGTCCGTGTGAGGCTGTGAGCGCAGAAACACAACTGCCGAACGTCTGTAGCCCACCACAACCCACATGGCAACCGGGCGGCCCCGTTCAATGCGGCGCGGACGGTGAGATAAGAGTCGCGCCCACGATTCGCTGGGGCCCCAGAAAGGCAGGTCAAGCACATCGGATATGTGCAGTGACTTCATCCGTGACGGCTTCAGTGCTCAATAGTGCCACTGACCCCTCACCTTGGTCCCTGGCAGCCAAGCTCGCCTGCAACCTGCAGCCTAGGCTTCTCCGGCCCAGGCATTTGGGTCGCACGCGGTCGGGGATGCTATTGTCGATAGACGATGGCCAAGACGATCCTACGCGTCTGCTCGGTACCGACTTGCGAGACGAGCTGTCTGCCGATCATGCCTTCGAGCGGCCTGCATGGAAAATAAGTACCTGGCGATCTCCTCAACGCGGGCGGAGCTGTCAGATGTAGTAGTGCTGCATCTCCTGCCTCTCTCCGATCCCCAGGTCTCTTCCAGCTTTTCTCGACCCGAGTGAAAACCACCAACCATGCTTGGCTCAAGCGTGGCCAAGCTACTCGCCGTCGCGGCGGCGGCGGCGGCGTCCGGCCTCGGGCAAAGCATCTTTGCAGCCGCCCAGATGTGCTCCAACGCCAGCACAGCCATTGACGGGACACCGTTCCCGCCTCTGATCGAGGCTACCCTTGAAGACCTGGTGGCCGGCCTCGAGAAGGGCCTCTTCACCAGCGTCGATCTTGTGAATACCTATATCGCCCGCATCATGGAAGTCAACTCGACCCTCCACATGGTGGCGGAGCTCAACCCTGACGCGCTGACCATCGCGGCCCAGCTCGACGGGCAGAGGAAGTGTGGCAAGACCAAGGGTCCGCTGCACGGCATCCCCATCCTCATCAAGAACAACATTGCGACCGACGATAAGATGAATAACACCGCCGGCTCCTATGCCTTGCTCGGTTCCAAGGTCCCGGAGGACAGCACCATGGCCGCCAAGCTGAGGAAGGCCGGCGCCATCATCCTGGGCAAGACGAACCTGTCTCAGTGGGCCAACTATCGCAGCTCCAACAGCAGCAACGGCTGGTCGGCGTACGGCGGCCAGACCAAGGGGGCTTACTATCCCGACCAGGACCCCTCTGGCTCCTCGTCGGGTTCGGGCGTGGCCAGCTCCCTCGGGCTTGCCCTTGCGGCGCTGGGAACTGAGACGAGCGGCTCTATCCTGTCGCCCTCCAACCAGAACAACCTCGTTGGCATCAAGCCCACCGTCGGCTTGACGTCGCGGTACCTGGTCATCCCCATCTCAGAGCACCAGGACACTATCGGACCGATGGCCCGAACCGTCAAGGATGCCGCGTACCTGCTCTCAGCCATCGCCGGGGAGGACACCAAGGACAACTACACCTCGGCCATCCCGTTCGACACCGTGCCCAAGTACGAGGAGGCGTGCGACTTCTTCGCCCTGAAGGGCAAGCGCATTGGCGTGCCGCGCAACATGATGAACATCGGCACGGCGGCCTACCGCGCCCCCATATTGACCGCCTTCAACGACGCCCTCAAGATCATGAAGAAGGCGGGCGCCACCATCGTCGACGACCTCAACATCACGGGCTACGACCTGTACCGCACGGCCAGCAACACCGGCGTGGTGCTGCAGGCGGACTTCATCTCGGACCTGCGCAACTACGTCTCCGAGCTGACCTACAACCCCAACGGCATCACCGACGTCGCGTCGCTCCGGGCCTTCACTCAGTCCTTCCCGGCCGAGGAGTACCCGACGCGCAACACGGCGACCTGGGACTCGGCGCTGGCCCTGCACTACGACAACACGGCGCCCGAGTTCTGGAGCAACTACACGCGCAACCTGCTGTACGCCGGGCCCTGGGGCATCACGGGCGCGCTGGCCAACTACTCGCTGGACGCGCTGGTGCTGCCGACCATCTTCTCGCCGGGCCTGCCGGCGCTGATCGGCGCGCCGGTCGTCACGGTGCCGCTGGGCGCGTACCCGCCCAACACGACCGTCATCCAGAACAGCATCGGGACGCTCAACTCGACGGCGCCCAACATCCCGTACGGCATCAGCTTCCTGGGGAAGCACTTCGACGAGTACAACCTCATCGGGTACGCTTATGCCTTCGAGCAGCGGACCATGGTCCGGGACACGATCGTGCCGTATATCCAGCCGGCGACGGAGCTCAAGGATGTTGTGACGAAGCGGAAGATGAAGTTGTAGAGCACTAGGTTCTGTGTCTAAGTAGATGCGGGGAGGGTTTGCATAAGTGATACTTTTGAAAAGTGGAAAACCAGCAATAGACGATAGACGAATACCGTAAAGGGCGTTGCTATTCGCACCATATCTTCTTGCTACGAACACCATATTTTGGAGAAGTGACTTGGCGTAAATACATCCTGCCCAGACATATCAATATCACTGTTTACCTAAACCGTTCATATCCAGATGTAAGGTGGCTGCGAGGGCACAGGCATGTAGGGCGGAAGGATAGGAGAGTCGGTGCCTTGGATAAGATTATGAATGTCTCAGGAACGGACTCAGCGGCCGGTAGGAAAAGAGTGTCGTGTGTTATAGCAACAGTTATGAAGCGATATACACTCAAAGTCCTGTCTCCTTTCCCGGTCCTGAGAGACAAGCCGTCTGTCCAGAAAGGTCGTAGACAAAGAGGCATTCGTGTTAGTGCTCCCTGATTTCCTCTGCTCTAGCGGGCGGGTCGGCGTGCCTAGGGCGCAAACTGATGCGTGCTAGCGGAGATTCTAAAACTTTGGTGCTGCACTTCAGTGGTTGTAGCTACCATTGTTAAGGACGCAACCCGCCTAAGCTAACCACATGAGCTTACCCACAGGATTTCACGCGATGCTCACCCTCACCAAGAAATTTTCACGGTGGATGTGAACTGAGTTGAGGCACGCATAGGAGTAGACTCACTCGGAAGTACCTACTCGTCAAAATATCTCACGAATCGCTCAACCGTGTCTGTCGTTACTACTTCGGTTACCCAGTAAGACGACACCCGGAGCTCAATCCAAAGAAATGCAGCTCCGCCAGACCGACGCCGTCGACGACTTCATCTCCATGGGCCCCTCCCCCACCAGCAGGGAAGAAGAAGAGGAGCAGCACCAACACATCATGCCTAGCCGCAGCGACCCCCTAGACGACGTCTTCGGCGCCGACGAGGAGGAGCACCATCCCCACAGCCACGGGCCCGCTAGCGACCCAACAGCCGCCGCCCTGGACCAGCACCACCTCCACCCCTCGGACATCCGTCGCCTGCGCGAGGAGCACGCCACCGCCGGCTATCGCGAGGGCGTCGCCATCGCCAAGGCCCAGAGCGTGCAGGCCGGCTTCGACGAGGGCTTCAGCCTGGGCGCCACGGTCGGCGCCCGCGCGGGCCAGCTGCTGGGCGTGCTCGAGGGGATCGCGAACGCGCTCAGGGGCGCTGCTGCTGCGGCAGCCGGAGATGCAACGGCGGTGGCGGAAGCAGAGCAGGCAGACCGGCTGCTTACGGAGGCGAGGGCGGAGCTGGGGATCAAGTCCGTCTTCGGGGAGGAGTACTGGGCCGCGGACGGGACGTGGAAGTACGCCGTCGAGGGGGAGGGCGAGGGCGGAGGGGGTGGCGAGGTGCTCTTCTCGGACGTGGCAGAGTCGCACCCGCTCGTGAAGAAGTGGGCTGCTGTGGTCGAGGCCGAGATGGGGAGGTGGAGCGTCGACCGGGCGGCGCTGGAAGGGGGGGCGTTCGGTGATGCTGCTGCCGCGGCTGGTACTCCGGAGGCGGCGCCGAAGGCGAAGGCGGTGCATGCGCAGCCGCCGAGGGATGCGTTGAACTGGTGAAGATGGCCATCTCTTCACCGTTCTTCATTCTACGCTGCACGCATCGGAGGCGGACTCTCCCAGAGGGCCAGGATCGACCAGCGCTGCCCAGCTATGTCCGGTCTTTTCACAGCCGATCAACAAGCCGCAGGGACATGTCTGCCGAGGAGGGTAGCTATCGACACGGAGTCGGTATCTGCGACTTGCGTACAGCAACGGCAACACTAGCTGCTCCCGTTAGGATATCAAGACACCTCTTTCCCGGTGAGCATCTAGTAGTAAAGTCTCATAAATAGTTGACTGGCGCTAACTGTTTACGAGATGAACAGAGCGATACTAAGCGATCCATGGGGTCCGAGTGACGACCAGAGGGGATGGAATGACCTTGGGGAAAGCTCCTAGTGGGGCAGATTGTCTGTTTGATGTCTCGATCTTTCCGCTCATCGTGGAATGGATCGGAACGGACACTTCGGCACTCTTGCGGCGTCTGGATGCCCTGGTGGTGACCCTCCCGGCTGTGGTGACGGTGGACTGGACAGCAAGTTTAGGACTGTGGACCATGTTACGGCGGCAGGGTATCTAGATTTTACGGCAAAGGCCCAAGATGACAATGAATAATCCCGCAGCATTCATGACAAAGGTATATTGAATTATCTTGCTCAAGGGGAGCTGAGACCGCTGTTTGACCATACATCCCAAAACCATTCCCAACTTCTCTCATGTCTTTCCATTCAGCAGCTCTCACAAGTCCTTATCAAACACTTCCATCAACCAAACTTCTTCTCAAACTTCTTCAGCATCCCGCTAACGCCCCTCTCCAGCTTCCCCGCGCCCTCCTCCAGCCTGCCCCTGACCTCCGTCTTCGGCTTGTACTTGTGCGCCATCTCCCCGTCCGTCGGCCGGTACGCCACCTGGTGGATGCTGTAGTCCGCGCCCTGCCCCGGTACCGCCCCGGGGTTCGTATAGCTGTAGCCCGAGAAGCCGCCCGGCGGCGGTGGTGGTGGCGGCATGGCCAGCCCCGGGCTCGGGACCGGCGGCGTAGGCGTCTGCTGGTGGGGGTGGTGGAACTGCTGCTGCTGCGGCATCGTGGAGGGCGCGAATCCGGGGCTCCCCGGGTACACAGCGCCGTACGGGCTGCCCAGCCCGGGCGACGGAATGCCGTGCACTGGCATGGTCGCTGCGCGCACGAGGCCCGGGTGCTGGCCCGCCGGCGTGGGCGGGGCGCCGAGCGAGCCGAACCCTGTGGGCGCCACGCCGGGGCTGGCGACGCTGTGCTGGGGCGGGCCCGGGAACGTGGGGGCTCCCGGCGGGGGCTGGAACTGGGGCGGCGGCATGCCGGGGCTCAGGGGGCCGAGGCCCGACGGCGCGAGGCCGGGGGAGAAGGGCGTGGTCGCGTCGTAGGCGAGCGTCGCGTGGATGGGGTTCAGGCCGCCGTCCTCCGGCGGCGGCGTCTTCTCGCGGTGGATGACGGTCTCCGGGGCGGCGGGCGCGGCGGGGTTGTACGCCATCGGGGCGAAGGCGGCCGCGGGCTGCGACGCCGGCGAGGAGCTGCTCGCCGAGACCGCGGAGATCGGGGGCGCGGCGAAGGATGGAGCCTGGCTGTTGGCCTGCACTGAGGGCGGGGCGGCGGCGTGGTCGGAGATGGCGGCGTTCTCGAGCCTCTGCACGACGGAGCTCACCTCTGCGGGTTCTGCCCGTGGCGGCGGCCCAGGCTCGTCGTGGACGTCGACCTGGGTCGGGGGCAGCACGCGGCGGACGCCATTGACGAACTGCAGGGCGTCCTGCTGCGTCCAGAAGTAAATGTCTAGGGCGTGCAGCTTGTAGTGGTACTTGCTCTCGTTTCGCGGGTCGTAGGTCGGCAGGTGCCACTCCTCTAGGCCGTCGACGTCGCCGACAGCTATGCTGACCATGCAGGCGTGCTTGTACGAGTAGGAGACGCGGGTTCTGTCCAAGACTATGGAGGCGGACGCAATTAGCATCTTACTGTGCTGGAAGATGGCTGCACTCGTGGCCGGCGGAGAGTTTGCTTACAGCCATCGAAGGCATCCTGATCATCTGTGCCCACTTGATTCGCGACCTCGATGCGCGCCCGGCCCTCATTTGCGTTCTCAAAGAGATAGACATACGAGCCCTTGTCGAATCGGTGGTGAGGAGGATTGTCTGTAGGAGGGCCGTAGAAGTAATGCACGTCCCCGAAGCTTCGTGCAGGCTCTCTGTCAGCTTGGATCACTCCTCGCAATAATAGGAGAGGGATCCCGAGGTGATATGACATACAGGGTCGCGACGTTCTCCTCGCCCGGGCGGACTGCCATCTCGTCGCGGGGCAATTTGCTGACGAGCTATCAGCGCGGGGGAGGGGCGGCGCGGCGATGGCAACCAGCAAGAACCGTCCGGTTGAGCAACGATTATGCCGCGCGGTACAGCTGCTTCAGAAAAGATATAAAAGAACAATAACAGCAGAGGTCGCGATGACTTCGTGTTGGAAAATACAGACAAAGAAAAGCTGTCGCGATTGCCATTTAGACAGCATCCATGCGCCTCTACCTGGCTGCGATGCCTGTAACCCTGCGGGACACGGCCAGCATTAGCCGGCATATCTGCGACCACTGAGGCGCAACCTGCAGCATCACTCGAGGCCGCAGGGCCCATCTTAGCCGTGTTGGGCGCACTGGAGTGACGAGAATCCTGGCCTCTGGGAGCTGCAGATGCAGGAGACTGAGCGCCGCTTGGATGTCGTGGGCGCTTACAGCAGGTCTGTTGGGCCAATCACATCTCCATACGGTAGGGAACGACCAGGGGACCTGGAGGCAGTGATCACTACCACCAATTCTTCAACAACCTTAACACCAGTTGCATCATCAGGCATTTCCAGTGGGCGGTGCTCCCTTTCCTGTCCTCACCAAACGGTGTATTGAGCATCGTAGATAGACGAGGCTGCTTAACTTTCTGTCTGAGGCTACGCTTCTAGTGATGAGACTGGCAGTGGCACCACTGTCAGATGCAGGATTTTGCCGTCGACCTCCCTCTCAGTCCACTGTTCCACAAAGCGGTTCATGGCGACCAGGTCCGCAAAGCAGACCCACGCATGCGACTTCGGCTTCTTGTGACTTCGAGGACACACGGCCACCGCTGTCGGCTCGATACTATCGTCTTGTCTTCGAATGTAGTTGTAAAGGTTCTGGCTATGCCACAAACTCGGGGGCATTACCTTGTCAACTGTGGTAATTTTCACCGTAAAGGGGAAGTTCTCGTGCGGTGCCGGTCGAACTCCCCAAAGCTTCCGACGTCCTCGCTCTTCTGCAGTGTAGGGATGGAATGTCAACCCGTCGCTAGACGATTTCGAGCAGAGTGTGAGGAGAAGCCCAATGGTGCGAACGGCGTCCATCCCTGCTGCGTGCGCGCCAGAAAGTTTCTGTACATGCCCCGTGTCAAAGCCGAGTGACAGCATGACGTCCCGCAGCGAAGGTTTCCATTTCTCGAAAGGTGCGGCTGACATACTGGCGACAATATCAACGAGATCAACCCAGTGGGATATGTAACGAGTAATAGACGGGAAAGCTGAAGCAATAGCATGAAACTCGCTGCGCCCATTCCAGACGACAAGGATAAAGCTCTGAGCATCATTCCTTCTGTTGAGCTTTCCAGAGTCTGTAGTATAACCCGGAAGTTCGTGTCGTGTAGAAGCCTTAGATTTCGCCGACTCGAAGATCTTGACTAGTAGATTGTCAATATCACTTCGCTGAACCCGGCGAGTTTCTGCAAATGGTGACCGTTCGTATCGTCCGTGCTGGCTTTTCCGGCGACCACACGCAATGTTGTGTCCCTCAATATCATATTCTTCGACCATTTTTGCTAGATCTGTTGAGATGTCGGTCTGCTGTAACTTTTCCACGAAGTTGCGGACAAACGCGAGGCCGACTGAAGTAATGCCCTCTCCCTGCCCATCGGCCCCTTCGACGTCGAGTGCCACACAGATTGACTGTTGGCAACACGAGCGCAAAGTATGGACGTCAAGAATTCGGCCATCTTTCCAAAGGTCCTGCAAGGGGCCATTCGCACTTTGGAGGAACCCAGCGAAGTAGGAGAATAAGAGAAGTCAAGCTAGATCGCCACTCCTCAAGAATTCCTTGAGGAGCGAAGTGTTCTGAGGAAAGAAGTGCCTCTAGGATACTCCGTACTTTTATAGGTGATTAGACCCCCTCTCTCGGAGATACCTTCTGTAAGTAATGTGATTGAGCCGGTCCACGCTGAGGACCGTCGATCAACGGAACCATGCCTTAACCACTAGGCCAGACAGGCTTTGATTATATTGATTGTTGAATGAAATATTGCGTATTTCTGATGACATTTATTTGGAAGACTCTCAGATGCGTACGAGGAAGGCCGACATGGCCAGTAAGTCAACAGGAGGACTGAATCCTAGGTGTTGGTACGGATTCATGCTTATGAATCTGAGCGTTGTGCGACATTTCACCAATTACAGGAATAGAACGTCTCAAAATGCAAAGAAAGGCGGTGCACAAAGGTAGATACCTGCTTCCTTACCCTACCCGAGTGTTGATCGAACTGTAGACATGGGAATTGTTGAAGACGAGAACGGTCAGGGGGTCCAGGTGTCAGTTCACGTGATCAAGGCCCACGGCACTGTTCTGGTGGAGCAGCTCCATTGGATGGTCCGTGCTCGACGGCATGGACCGTTCGGGGTGCCTTCAAAAATTTGGGACCTGCCGGAACTTGCCATGCGATATTGATGCCGAAGGCCTTCAAAGTGACCCCAGCACGACGAGTGAGGAAGAGCAACGCGTTACCTCACGACGGACTACAGGATACCTAAGTATGTTGTCGATGCAATGAAAGGCTTGCTGGTGCTCAATCCACTAACCCTTCATCCCCAGTCCGTCCTGGCCGATCTTGCTCTATCTGCGTTCCCGCCCGTCGAACATCGACCCGGCACTCCCACCGCGAGGGCACTCGTGCACCTCCTCCGGTCCCCGTGCCGACGACAACCTCGACATCGAGGTACACCACCCACACCTCCTTAGCCACCCCTCTCCTTCTCGCCTCCGACGCGGAGGCACCACCAAAGCACAATGGGCATCCAGCAGATCGCACACACCTGCTCCCACCTGCAGAACGCCGCCAAGGCCCGCCTCGGCCTGACCTCCATCCCCAACCACCAGTACAACCTGCGCCTCGCCCTCGCCCTCCACCGCGCGGGCTTCATCTCCTCCGTCACCCGCGCCGGGCCCCACCCCCCCCCCCCGGAGGCCCTGCTCTCCTTCGAGCCCGAGCCCGTCACCACCGCCAACGTCGCCACCCGCCGCCTGTGGCTGGGCCTCAAGTACTGGAACGGCGAGCCCGTCATGCGCCGGCTCGAGTCCGTCAGCAAGCCCAGCCGCCGCGTCACCCTCGACATCAAGGGCCTCGAGAGGGTCACGAGGGGCTTCCACGCCGGCTACGTCAAGGGCCTCAACCTGGGGGAGTGCCTGTTCGTCAGCACGGACAGGGGCGTGCTGGAGGCGAGGGAGGCGCTCGAGAGGAAGGTCGGCGGGATGGTGCTGTGCAGGGTGTCATGATGAAGGGGCCGTGGGCCGGGGGAAAGGAGAGCCCCTGCCGAGCGGAGCACGAGAAGAGACAGAAGCCAGGGAAGAAGGCAGAACCTCGTCACGGTAGCCCTCTTGCGGCTGGTGATCCATGGGTTCGAGGAGCGAACTGTACGTTTATCGAGAACTTGCGGTGGGCGAGGATATCCCCTCCAGGGTTGCTGTGAATATGTATTAGATGTCACTTGTACCATATTGCCAGGATAAGAGCAAATCCACAATCAAAAAACCATGTCAGCCAGATCACGAAAACCGGAATGTAGTACCTGTGCGAGCCGAGGTGTGGGGAGACATCCATTCTGCCTAACGATGCTACTCAAAGGCTTTTGTAATCTACCTCAACCATCTTCAACTCCTCTCCTTGAACAAGTCCAACGCTCGAAATCAGGTATCACAGGTAAGTAAGGCAGTCCCTCCAACAAGGTTACCGCCTCTGTCGAAGTTTAGGGTACAGGGTTAAAGGGGTACAGGGGCGTCTATTCAGTCTGTTGGTACTTCGTCTTCAGCCTTGGTGGGAGTAGCCGCCTTATCCCCAGGCTCCTCGGAGGTTTCTTCAGTAGCTTCCCCGGCGAGGACATCTTGCGACTCGGCGGGAGCGTCTTTAGCAGCAACCTCTAACTCGTCAGCAACCTTCGCAGCACTGTCCTCTGGCTTCTCCTCCTCGGCTTTCTCGTCAGTCACCTCCTCAGCGGCAGGCGGCTCGACAACATGCTCCGCCTCCGGAACAGGTGCGGGATCTGCAGCCGGCGTCTCGTCCTTCTTGTCGTGGTCGCCATTCAGCAGCGGCGCAGCGGCTTCCTCAACCTCCGGCTCATTGAAAGCCTCCGGCTCAGCCTCGGATGCTCTAGGCACTGCCGCTGGCTCGGCCACCTCAGTCTCGGCCTCGACCTTCTCGACCGGCTCCGCGACAGCCTCTTCCTTGACGACCTCCGGAGCCGGGCCATCGACTTGGGCCACTGCCGGTATCGATTCGCTCGCTGCAGGCTCAACTTCCTCAACAGGTAGAGGAACGGTGCCTTCGGCCTCCTTCGCTACAGTTATGGCCTCCTCAGCGGTGGCCACCTGCTCAACTACAGGTGCGACCTCCTTAGCCGCCGACTTCTCGGTGTCGGGCTTCTCTTCCTTCTCCTCCTTCTTGGGAGGCGCAGGGTGAGACTTTGCAACCGGTGCCGCCTTCGGGACGACTTTCTTAACCTCATTTTCCTTCTTTACAGCCGTGCGCGGCACCGTATGCTTGACTGCTGCTGGGCGCTTGGCCGGGGCGGCGGCGGGCTTCCTGGGCGGGGACACGGCCACCTTCTCATGCGTCTTGCTACTACTAGCCTGTGTCGGACGCATCATCCGAGCCAGGAATCCCTCATCCACTGCCGTCTCCCGCTTTGTCGGCGGGTGGTCCTTGGCGGGTTGTTTGGGCGGAAGGCCTAGGCTCGGCCGCGGTCGGTTGATCGTCGAGGACTGTCTCTTAAGGCCCTTGGCGGTAGTTGTCGAGGTTACGCTCGCTCTACTGGGGGATCGGCCGATGTGTTGTGAGGAAGCGTAGATACCGGACTGTCTTGAGAGGGACTGTCGCGGGGGGTTCATGGACTGTCGAGGGCCATTGACCTTGGAGCCTGATGCCGCAGTATGTGTCATGAGGCCAGGTGGGAGCTTCACCGGCTTCGTAGGAGACTTCGGCTTGGGCTTGACGAAGCCAGTGCTGGAAGGGGAAACTGTTATGGGTGGAGGTTTCTTCGCGGAGGACGGCGCGGGAGTAGCTGCTTTCGAGGATGCTCCTGTAATGGAAGTAGTCTTGGGAGCGGCTGTTTTCGCAGGCTCCACGGCCTTCCTTTCAGGTGTCTTGGCTGTGAGCTTTTGCTGCGAGACGGATGGGCTCGTGGGTGTTTTGGGAGATTTTGTAGCTTTCGTTGTGGTCTTCTGGCCCACGGAGATGGGCGCGGCCTTATGGGCTTTTGTCGCCGTCTTCGAAGCTCCTGATGCGCCTGCGGTCTTGGTCTTTAATTTGCCAGCATCCGCTCCGTTCAGCTCCTCCCCGAAGCCCCCAGCCTCGTAGAGCGCGCCGTTCTTGACCGCAATCTTGTCCGTAGGACCACCAGGGAGCATTTTAGCTTTAGGGTCCTCTATATCTGTGTGCTTATCAGGGTTGCTCCCCGGCGCGCCTGCTTGCGTATTTGCTTTCTTCTGAACCGCACTAGGCGGCGCCGCATCCGTCCGCGGAGACTCTGGGATGGGCTCGTTGGCGAGATTCGTCCTGCCCGTGCTGAACGAGGTCGGGGCGGTGCCCGACGATGCCGAGCTGTTCGAGACCACTTTCTCCATGGTGCTGCCAAAGACATTCGTCTTCTCCTGCAGGGCTGGTGGTGTCTCCCCTGCGAGTTCTCCGCTGAGCTTTCGCCTCGACACGCTGGAGTCGTCGCTGCGATCTCTTTGCAGACCTATGCGGCCGTCTTTCTCGACCGCGATGAAGCTCGTTCGGACCTTGGAGAGGGGACGAGGAGACTCAGAGCCAGTTGGTTCTTCAAGGAATTGTGTTAGCCTTTCCCGCTAAGCTTGGAATACATCGGAATCGAGCTGTGTTGCCGATCGTGTGGATGAGGTCATGGAAGGCGGTGGAAACCCATTTGTTTATGGGTCTGGAGGAGCAGTGGAAAGGGAAGATCGGGAACAAAGAATGGCGGCCATTCCACTCACGCGTCAGCGGTAGTCCAGGCGGTATCCCAGGCGATCTCCCTCTGTCGGGCGGGCTCGACTCCCCCCTTTGTTCGAACATGGCCCGAAGGTTGCCGACCTTACTCATGATTGCGTCGTGCACGCGCGAGTGCGTGCTGTGCTCTGCCGCGACTAGTAGCAGTAGTGGTGGCCGTGGTAGTGGTGGCGTGGAGGATTGGGCAAGGGCAAAGGACAGCTCAGAACTGTCGTTGGACAAGGAAGCCGCAACTCTGTCGCGAGCCTGGCTCCCTTAGATTGTGGAAAGCTGGCAAGAAGTGTGCTGTTGTTTCAGTTTCAGGCTTTCTGCTGCATGCCCGGCTGGCCCCTTTTGGGGACTGAAGCTCCTCACACCGACCGGCACGGATCAGAGCTCTGGGGTCAGGGCTAGCGGTAGCGAGGCCCAAAAAGTTCCGAGTCCAACGGGGTCCAGAATGGACGCGACAGCCAATCGCGCGCCCTGAATAACCCGGTAAGGAGGTAGCTTCAGGTACAGTACGCCCAGGTAACAAGACAGTCGGTGTGACAAGCAGCGACACGACGGACAAGAAACCTTTCGCTCTTGTCTCTACCTTAAGGCTGGGGGAAGCTGAATAGATGCTATCGCGAGATCAGACAAGGAGAGGTTGTGCTGCGGCCTGGAGCGTCTCACGCAAGGAGGAACCGCAGCGGCTTTAACTTATTCGTGTCCTGAAGTGCAGCCATTTTGGGAGCTGCCAGTTAAATTAGGGGCGCATATCGGGGCAACCAGAGGGGAACAGGCTAGCATCTGCACATGCAACCTTCATGCAGCCAGACAAAACCCAAGAGCTCGCAGGATCTGGATTGGTTGGACGACAGTTGGGACGAGAGACGATCTTATGTAGAAGCTTATGGGACATATCTATATCTGTAGAAACTATATATAGAGGATATCAAGGTATCTCTATAGCTGCACTCCCTAAGCAGTGGCCTGTTACAGGACTGCATACCATGTACAGCAATAAGTTGCCACGAGCGAGGCAGTTGGGAACAACCTGCTGGCATCCTTATACGCCGATATTCTATAATGATTAGATATGTCTGTTCTTACCACTGTATCTCGGTCTGTGGGTGAGGTTGTACTTATATCTGGCGATCACGCATTGCCCGTCTCAGTGCACAGACACAACCATGCTTGGACAATCGCAACCAATACACCATTAAAGAGCCTATTCAAAGCTGTGATCTTGCCTGATAAGTTAGCTGCACAGTTCTTCGGTAGAACTCCAGCCAAAATAAAACATCTAAGGTGAACAAACTGAACCTGCAGCGATTGGTATTGAAGCAAACACAGAAAAAAAGGGGGTGAAGCTGCCAAACGGTGTGACGTTTCACAAAATGCACCCCCTGGCCGGCGCCCACAGGCTGCCCCGCCATGGCGGAAGTAGCCGAGAGACGGAGCTCCGATCCCCGGACGCACGAAACCCCCACACAGGTGAGGCCGCGGAACTTTTTGTCGCGCTCGTCAACTTTTCGAGAAGCCTTTCAGCCGATCACGCCAGATCCGTCGAGATCCAATTGACCAGCAACCATGGCAGCCCGAACCCTGAGAATAGGTGAGAGAAGCCAGAGATACCCCAGGAACCTCTATTTCGCGTTGGATACGCACCTGCTGACCCGGGCCCACCCTCCGACACAGGCCTCATCCCCGGCGACGGCATCGGCAAGGAGGTCATCCCGGCCGGCCGGCGCATCCTCGAGGCGCTGCCCCCCTCGCTGGGCCTCAAGTTCTCCTTCGTCGACCTGGACGCCGGCTTCGAGACCTTCGAGAAGACCGGCGCCGCCCTGCCCGACAAGACCGTCGACGTCCTCAAGGCCGAGTGCGACGGCGCGCTCTTCGGCGCCGTCAGCTCGCCCTCCACCGCCGTCAAGGGCTACTCGTCGCCCATCGTCGCCCTGCGCAAGCGCCTCGACCTGTACGCCAACGTGCGCCCCGTCAAGACCGTCCTGACCGCGCCCAAGCCCATCGACATGGTCATCGTGCGCGAGAACACCGAGGACCTCTACGTCAAGGACGAGCGCACCTTCGACGCCCCCGACGGCTCCGGCAAGGTCGCCGAGGCCATCAAGCGCATCACCGAGCGCGCCTCCCACCGCATCGCGGCCATGGCCGGCGAGATCGCCCTGCGCCGCCAGAAGATCCGCGACGCCGCCGCCGCCGCCGGCGCGCCCCGCGGCGTCCACGCCTCCCCGCTCGTCACCATCACCCACAAGTCCAACGTGCTGTCCCAGACCGACGGGCTCTTCCGCGCCACGGCGCGCGCCGCCCTCGCGGACCCGAAGTTCGCCTCCGTCGCCGTGGAGGAGCAGATCGTCGACTCCATGGTCTACAAGCTGTTCCGCCAGCCCGAGGCCTACGACGTCATCGTCGCGCCTAACCTGTACGGCGACATCCTCAGCGACGGCGCCGCCGCGCTCGTCGGCTCGCTCGGCCTGGTGCCCAGTGCGAACGTCGGCGAGGGCTTCGCCATCGGCGAGCCGTGCCACGGCAGCGCGCCCGACATCATGGGTCAGGGCATCGCGAACCCGATCGCCACGCTGCGCAGCGTGGGGCTCATGCTCGAGTTCCTGAACGAGGAGGACGCCGCGGCCAAGATCTACGCCGCCGTCGATGGTAACCTGGAGGAGGCCAAGTTCCTCAGCCCGGACCTGGGCGGCAAGGCGACCACCGAGGAGGTTGTGCAGGATATCCTGAAGCGTCTGTAAATTCCAGGGGAGAGTGAGCATGTCAGGGCAAGAAAAGCATCTTTTGCGCGGTTCTCGGGAGGTCGGAGATAAAAGTTCCATAGATCCTGCCTCTCAGTGATTCGAGGCAGGGCTTCAAGTTCATATTTGAGATGATACCGTTGATATAGAGCAAATACATTCTGATTGTGAGAGGGAGGTTGTCTGTCATGTATTCTATGTACCGCTTTGTCTTCTATATCAACCAGCCTCCGCGCCAATGCTCCGTGTTGTAAGACATGATACCCTCCTGCCGAGGGCTCCAGCAATTTTTTGATACGAGACAATATGGTACGTGCTATACATACCTACATTACAGAGCATATTGGGGACATACAATACATACACATCTCGAAAGTATCCGTGTCCAAAAGACACTCGCTGATTTCGCCAGCGTTAGGACGTCAGACCGTCTATTTCGTCCTCTTAGCTTCCAACTCCTTCTGGTACTTAGCGACAAGCTCCTTCCTGTAATCAAGCAGTCAGTATATGCAACAACCATGGCATAGCCGAGGGGGGAAGATATGAAACTTACTGCAGCTGCGGGGGCGCCGGCGCGTAGTGGCTGAACTCCATGCTGAACTCGCCCTTGCCCTGGGTGGCGGCGCGCAGGTGGGAGCTGAAGCCGAACATGGCGTTGAGCGAGCAGTCGGCGACGAGGGTGAAGTCCTCGGTGCCGATCTCCGTGTCGACGATGGTGCCGCGCTTGTTCATGAGCATGAGGATGTTGCCCTGGAACTCGTTGGGCGCCGTGATGGTCGTCTTCATTAGCGGCTCTAGCACCACGCCGCCGGCGTCGGGGAACGACTTGCGGAACGCCATCTGCGTCGCCAGGCTGAAGGCGTAGTCGGACGAGTCGGTGACGTGCGTCGCACCGTCGCTCACCACCAGCTTGGCGCCGATGACCTTGTGGCCCAGCAGCGGGCCCTTCTCGCACGCCTGCTCGAAGCCCTTGCCGCAGGCCGAGAGGTACTTATCAGGGATGGTGCCACCGACAACCTGGCTCTCGTACTGGTTCTTCTCCGCGTCATCGGGGTTCGGCTCGATCCATCCCATGACGCGAGCAAAGTCACCAGGTCCACCGGTCTGTCGCTTGAGGAGATAGTCGAAGTCAGCCCGGCGAGTGATTGTCTCACGGTAGGCCACACGGGGCTGGCCCGTCTCGCAGTCAACCTTGTACTCGCGCTTGAGGCGCTCGATGTAAATCTCGAGATGCAGTTCACCCATACCGCTGATGATGGTCTCCTCACTCTCCTCGTCGACATGCAACCGGAAGGTGGGGTCCTCACGCTGGAAGCGGTTCATGGCCTTGGAGAAGTTGTCGGCATCGCTGCTGCGCTTGGGCTTGATGGAGAGAGACATGACGGCATCGGGGACGAACATGGAAGACATCGTGTACGGAAGGCCACCGTCGGTGAAGGTGTCGCCAGAAGCGCACTCGACACCGAAGACGGCGCAAATTTCACCGGCACCGATCTCCTGAACATCCTCCATCTCGTTGGAGTGCATACGCACGATGCGGGGAATGCGGACCTTCTTGTTGTTGCGCGAGTTGAACAGGTAGCTGCCCTTCTTCAGCGTGCCCTGGTAGACGCGCATGTAGGTGAGCTGGCCGTAGGGGTTCTCTTCAAGCTTGAAGGCGAGACCGACGAAGGGAAGCGAGTTGTATGGGATGAGCTGCACGGGCTTCTCGCCCTGAGATCTGTCGAGTGCCATGTTATCCACCTCAGATGGGTTCGGCAGGAAGTCGCAGACAGCATCCAGCATAGGCTGGATAGACTTGTCACCCAGGGCAGTACCCATCATGACGGGCGTGAACTTCAGGGCGATGGTAGCTCTCCGGATAGCGGCCTTGATCTGCTCGGGGGTGGGCTCCTTCTCGTCGAGGAAGAGCTCAGCAATCTCGTCATCGACATCTGCCAGCTTCTCAATGAGCTCCTGCCTCTTCTGCAGCGCAAGCTCCTTCAGATCAGCGGGAACATCGTTCGAGACCTTGATGACGGTACCACGCTGTCCATCGTTCCGGATGGATCGCATGTGGATCAGATCGACAACACCCTCGAATTCTTTCTCGGAGCCAATGGGTATCTGGATAGCAGCGGCGGGGATCTTCAGCTTGTGGTTTATCTGCTCGACAGCCTTGAATGGGTTCGCGCCCATGCGGTCCATCTTGTTCACAAAGCTGATCCGAGGAACGTTGTAGCGCTTCATCTGCCTGTCGACGGTGATGGTCTGACTCTGTACACCGCTGACCGCACAGAGAATCATAACAGCACCGTCCAGAACACGCAGAGCTCTTTCGACCTCGATCGTGAAGTCAATATGGCCAGGGGTATCGATCAGGTTAACGTGGTAGGTCTCCATCTTTCCATTCTCCGACTTCTTCCAGTCGCAGAACGTAGCGGCAGATTGGATCGTGATTCCTCGTTCCCGCTCCAGTTCCATGGAGTCCATCTTGGCGCCAACGGAGTCCCGACCGCGGACCTCATGGATGGCCTTGATACGGCCCGTGTAGAAAAGCACTCGTTCGGTCACCGTGGTCTTGCCGCTGTCGATGTGCGCCTATCCCAGCCATCAGCCGTCTTTCTTTGTAAGACATCTCGTGTACCACATAGATAACATGACTACGCACCGCAATACCAATATTCCGCACTCTGGACAGCCGTTTCGCTTCTTCGGGGCTCATGCGCGCGGCGACGGCTTCGGGTGACAGGTGGGCGCCCTCCTTCGCTGCCTTGAGGCTATACATAGACACAGACGTCAGCAATTGCTTCTGCTCATACTCCTTTCAAGGATAGAAGGGCAGTCGGGACATACGCCTCCTCCGCGGCGCTCATCGCACGCCGGTTCGCGGTCCTACTGAAGTTGCGCCTGCCGCCGATCTGGACAGGATGCCTTCGCGGCGCGTTCGCCGCGCTGGACGTGCATCGCAAGCTGAATAACCGGATACTACTGCTCGTGCCGAGCATGCAGCCGTCGGCGAGGACGGCCACAGCACCCCGGACCCTCATCTTCAAACAAACTGGAAAAGGAATGAATGAAGGAAAGGAAAGAATGGGAAAAGATCAACCAAACTGTTCAACTTTCTGCTCCCCCGGAAGAGCAACTGAGGATTTCTCCCGAACAATTTTTGGACCCTGGGATAGACCCGGGATCACCCTTCCAATCAGCGCTTGCTGATCTCCCAGCTTGCCGGGGCGGGCTTCTCTTAGCTTCACGCTTAATTCCCGATAAAACACGCATTATCGCATAACGGTACGATACCTATACAAGCGCATCTTGAGAGCTTTCTTCCGTCTCGCAGCGCCGCCTCGTCGCATCGACGTCAAGACGGAAGATGCAGAGAACGTGTATTCCTTTACTTCATACGACATAAGTACAAGTACCTATATAGATAGGTAGTCAATCATTGCCCGAACTCCTGCCTCTAGCAGGAAAGATGGGGTTCGTTAGCCAAGACGATTGGCTCAAGGTCGAATCCAGGCGTCCCAATGGTTCCCTCTTCCGCGTCCTCTAACCATTAGATCTGGAAATATGTCTATCGCATACTCTCTAAACCAAGAAAACACCACTGCCAAGCATGGCGACCACCATACTGGCCCCAACAACCACGAGCTGCGCCGAGCCCATCACGAAAGACAACGCCGCGGCGCTGTCCTTAGTCCCAAAGCCAGAGGCAGCAGCGTAGGCTGGCTGGGTGAACGACGGCGTCTGCGTGACCTCGTTCTGGTTGGCCGCGACGGTCGCGGACGGTATGGTGGCACCCTTGCTCTCGAACGCGACGATGTTGCTGTCCGTCGCGTTGAAGTCCGTCGGGGCCATGCCGATCTCGTTGTTCTCGAGGTCGTACACGACGTAGGCGGAGCGCAGGAAGGTGTCGCCCAGCAGGAAGGGGTCGCTGCTGAAGTTCTGGATGCCGAACTCGCACGCATCCTGGCCCTTGTAGGCGCCGGACGAGAAGGTCGGCGCCTGGCCGGTGGTCAGGTCCAGCACCAGCTCGTCCATGGTCACGTTGATCCGCGGGCCGTTAGGGCCGGCGAAGCCGAAGGAGAAGTATCCGTCGCTGTCCTGCATGGAGCAGGGGATGACGGCCAGCCCAATGTCGGCGGAATAGACGGCGCCAGTCTCCTGCCACACCTGCTCGGCGAGGTCCGTCGGCAGGTACGAGAGTGTGGTACCCGAGTCTAGGACCACGGCGATGGGGAACGACTGCGACGTCAGGGTGTCGCTGCCGCTGGAGCTGTATGCCTCGAGGGACGTCAGGGCTACTATGAACGAGCTGAAGGCCCCCGAGTTGGAGTCCTTGTAGATCTCGATTCTCGTCAGGTCACCCTTGTATTTCTCCGTATCGATGCCGCCGAACAGGATGTTACCCGTGCTGGAGTCGAGGTCGTTCAGCCACAGGCTGTACGCGTTGGTGTTGATCAGACCCTCCTCCTGCATAGCCAGCGGCAGGTTGGGATAGGCAGAGGAGGCCGACTGTGTGTCTGACACAATGGCCTCGTTGAGCGCATAGCCTACACCAACCAGTCCGTATGGAATATCCGTGTCGATGCCGAGGCCCATCGTTAAGTTGCTGAGGTTCGCTCCGCCGATCTCAAAAGCGTCCGTGAAGTAATCGCCTCTTGAGTGGCTCCCGTCGACATAGGAGATATCGAACTGGCCCTCGCCCACGTCGTCGAAGGTTGAGGAGTTATCCGGGTTGACTAGTCCGCGATAATTAGTGGAAGTACCTATGAAGCATCCTTGGCCGTTTTACTCACAGCTCCCGAATGTGCACGCATTGGTCGACGTTGTCGTGCCTTCGCAGACAGACGACTGGCTGTACGGTACCCATATGTCGCTCGAGCCCGTGTCGAGCTGCAACGTCAGGTCCTGTCCCGGCGTACCGACCTGGCACGTCGCAAAGTAGCCTCCCCTTGCCTGCTCGTTGGTGATCACCTCCTCGAAAGTATCGCCCGCTCGTTTGCCCAGCTTCGGCCGCAGCTCCCGCCTCTCAATGTCCCATCTGACGACGCCATTCTGCGCATTCGCCGCTGCTGCTAGAAGGGTGCTAGCCGCGACCGCCGGTGCCGTCCTCATAGCTCTCGCCCGGCTGCAATTGGTGAATTATGGCCTCTCGGCTCTCGAATGCGGATTCTATCGGGTATGGTTCAAGTTATATATTGCAAATGACGACAAGAAGAAGCGAATGGAGCGCTCGAGCTGCCAAACAAGGATCGCTTCAGAGATGGCCGAAGCCAGCAGAGACAGAGCAATGCCAAGCCAAGAATATGTGCCAAAGGGGCGGACGCCTCTTGTCTGAGGCACAGTTGGAACTGATCAAGATCGTAAGGGTATCAGACGGATGCGGTCGTCATGCAGTCTACAAAGGAGAGACGGTAAAAGTATATACAAACGTCCAGAAAGCAGTAAAGAGGGAATATGGTTCACCGAACCCGAAACCCAAGAAAAAGCCAAGACGACGCTGAGCCCAGCCCAGAGAAAGGAATGATGCCAAGCACCGAGGAAGAGGCCAAGAGACAGGCGTCCCGCCCAATTTTAGAGGGACGGACGCCCGCGCTGTGGCACAGCACGCATCATCGGCCCCTGTAACACGCTGGCGGTACAGTGCGGAACCCCCCGGGGCTCGAGGGTCTTCTGCTCTCTCCGTAGCATCAGGCCGCACTCGAGACACACAGTGTAGGAGGCCGGAAGTCCGGCACGACAGCCACACTGTGGATAATCGCCAAGCCTACTACGTTGATGGTCGGCCGCCGTTGGCAGCACCGCTCGTCACCCGCTCACGATGCCGCGGATGAATGAGGAAGACAGAATTAACAACCGTGCTAGCAGTTGGCGGTGGTGCGACTAAAGTGAGGGCTAGAGCTGCGGCTAGCAGGTTCACTTAGAGGCTCGGAGATGAGGAATTCATTCAGAAGCTGCAACTGTTATACGACTCAGCAGGATCAATCCTGTCGTGCTCGTCGGGTCTAAGCCGACCTGAAGAGCCTCCAATGGCAACTGTGGTGAGTCCAAAGGCAGGACGTGTTGTTACTCAGGCGCTTATGCGCTCTTCAGCTGCGCATGCGCCGCAATAGATGATTGGCGATCATCAGCCGACTCCTGGGTGCGTCTGAAACCAACATTTGCTGGCTGTATTGTTTCACCGGACGCAAAGTTGTCGAGGGTTCCCCGAGCCTGTGGGCCTTACCTAAGACACACTTGAGGACATCCGCGGCTGATACCCTCCGCATGCAAAGTGCCGGCCCTACTTGAATGGGAGGTAATCTATCACATACGCGGGGAGTAAGTATTCGCAGGCACCGGTAACAACACCGTCGCAAATGCTTAGAGAAGCTTCGGTGCCATCATAGACTCTCATGTGTATTGCCATGTCTCGCAAGGATTGCCGGCTCTACGTTCGATAGGACGCATTCGGGATCCCCTTTCTATGCGTTCACCTACTTCATTTCTCGGTAACACTCCTCGGGAGCCTAGCCTGCATCACTCCTCAGTACAGAGTCTGCTCGACATACTTCCCCAGCGCCTCCAGCGCCTCCCTCAACACCTCTGTTTCACACACATAACCAATCCGCACATAACCCCTGAAGTCCCTATCCCCTCCGAAGCACTTGGACCCCGGGACCATCATGACCTTCGTCTTCTCCAGCACGTCCACGCAGAACCGCGCGTCGTCCACCGGCTCCCCTCCCTTCCCGGAGAACCGCAGGAACGCCGTCGTGCCCGCCCGCGGCCGCACCCACGAGCACGCCCCCGCGTGCCGCCGCACGAACGCCTCCAGCAGCTCGCAGTTGGCCCGCGCGAACTGTACGTTGCGCCGGATCAGCGCGGGCCGCACGGCGTCCGACAGCGCGTAGGCGGCGACCTGGTCGTCGAGCTGCGACACGCTGATGACGGCATAGTCGCGGGCCGAGGCCGCCGCGCGGACCACGGCGGGGTCGCGCGAGGCGATCCAGCCGATGCGGATGCCGGCCAGGGAGAACGCCTTCGACATGGACCCGGTCGAGATGGTCTTGTCGTAGCCGAATGAAAGGATGGAGGGCGGGGCGTCGGCCTCGGAGGGAAGGCCGTGGAAGAGCGGGGAGTAGACCTCGTCGCAGAGGATGGTGATGCCGCGGGCGCGAGCGAAGGAGACGATTGATGAGAGAACGGAGGCCGGGATGACGGCCCCGCTTGGGTTATTGGGGTTGTTAAGGACGATCATCTATGTCTTGTTAGCCTCGATGCTTTGCGGACAGAGGCAGGGGGCCTTCTACATGCCTTCGTGTTGTCTTTGACTAATCCCTCCAGCTCGTTGGGGTCCGGGACGAAGCCGTTCTCCTCCTTCAGCCTCCACAGAGAGACTTCGGCGCCAAGGCTCTTCGGCACATCGTAGAGCTGCTGGTACGTGGGATAGACGCATATAACGTGGTCTCCCGCGCCGACCAGGGTGTAGAACAGCAGGAAGTTGGCTCCGATGGCGCCCTGGGTAACCAGGACGTTCTCGCTTGGCAGCGTCGCCGTGTCACCCCGGCTATAGAGGCTCGCTATACGCTTGCGCAGGCCATCTGAGCCACGGATGGCGCCGTAGACCAGCTTGGTGTCTGTGTGCAGCGGCCCGGGGGCAGAGCTGTCGGTAGAGAGCGCCTGCAAGTCATCGACGGATATGGAAGCCGCGCACGTTTCAGCAATGTTGAGGCACCCAGGGGTGTTCTCATAACGATCCATCCACTCCTCGACTTCGAAGGGCTCAATCTTCACCATCCTGGAGACTAAGGAATGGGGTAGACTATAGCAAGGAGACAGGGCTGACTTGTAGGGTGTTTTTGTAAGACGAACGAGTTTGACTAGCAGAGGAGAAACGAGCGCAGGTCACTAGCCGGGAGTCCATGATCGGACTAGACACGGCATGCTTATATTCACATCTTCAACGCCAAGATAAGAGGATGATGAAGGGCATGACATAGAAGGACTGCAGGCATGCTCCGAAAGGGCGCGTTCTCCTAAGCAGCGGTGCGAAGTTGCGCATTATGATCCAAGAGGCGTTGTGTTATCGCCCACATGGCCCCGTATGAGATACGGCCATTATGTAAGATGCCATTTAGTTCCTTTCCCATAGTCGAGCTCTTCAGTTACTGCCATCCACGAATCTCAACACAGACCGAGAGCAGTCAGTGACGGTTAGCATCTAGGAGGGAGCTATGGATGTTCTTTCTCGGCTGAGAGGTTGCCGGGGCTTTGCTATCGCTGCGGCCGTGAGTTGTAGGTTCTAGGTGGGGACATGAGCGGAGTAGATTTGTAGAAGATGATATGGGCACCGGAGTCCTCGGCCGAGAGCGCTGCTATGTGAACTAGATCGCAAGTTTGAAGGCTTCGACATTGCTATACTACCTACCTGTCTACAGGTTCATACAGGGCAAAGTCCATCCACGAGACGATATAACTCAGACTCAAGAGAGTGAAGCAACCTCGAACTGACCAGATCAGGCAATTCTGAACCTTCGGCGAAGCTAAGGAGGGACGGAGTAGGATGGGCAAGGCAGCTTGTGACCCCAATCTGCGCCGCTCCACAGACCAGCTGCCCAAAAGACAGCATCGGGTTCGTTGGGATTCGGGGCCCGCGGTATTGTATGACCGACGCCCCGTCCTAGAGCTGTGCCGCCACCGAAGGTGTTCGAAAAAGCGCGTTTCCCCCTGTGTCTGCCGTCTCCTTCTCGAAGAACTGGAGTGACTGATGTCCTTCCATCAAGCAACTCGACGTATTCAAAGCTTGTCTGGTACCTGTACCTGACAGCCGACGTAGTTGGCGTTGCTTGGAAACGCCTCTGCATTCGGTGTCTGAGTCGTGTGGGGTTCTGGGGCGAGCCGCTCAAGCGCCGACCCGCCGATCCCCAGGCTCCTGACGTGTGCGTACCGTGCTGTATATCTGACGGAGCAACCGCCAAGCCGCTCACACACAGATACCTCGGAGAAGCATCGACAACTCCTCGCAATCACCACCACAGCTCTCCTCCCACCCGATCTGGCCCACCATGGCGTCGCGCATGGCCAAAGCCCTCCTCCTGGGAGCGGCATCGCTGTCGTGCGTCGTCTCGGCTTATCAGAACACCTCAGCCTACGTCGACACGTTGCGCGCCCGGCTTGCGCTGATGGACGACCGGCCCGATGGTTGCCCGCCTTGGTATGTCGCAGCATCCTATCGTCATCACCACCATCCTCGCCGTTACGGCCTGCATTTGCGCCTGCTAACCTGGAATTTGACTCAGCTTCAACTGTCTCCTCCCAGCACATACATGCAGCCAGTACGCTGGTTGCAACGAGTACAACGGAAAATGCGACTGTCCCGAAGGCTTCGGCGGCGACGACTGCTTGAGCCCAGGTACGCCCCCGTCACTTGCCGCTTCGGCCTCACTCTCCACATGCATAAATGCGGCACGCGCTGACTCCTCCTTTTTACAGTGTGCGGTTCCCTTGCCCGCGGAAAAGACCGACCTATGCGCTCTGGCAAGACTTGCGACTGCGATGATGGCTGGACCGGTCTTAATTGCAATGTCTGTACCGAGGATTCGGCCTGCAACGCCCTCATGGAAGGTAATGAGGGCGGCGTCTGCTACCAAAAAGGGAACGTTGTCAAGCAAAACCACCAGATGTGCGATGTCACAAACAGGAAGATCCGTGATCTCCTTGGCAGCAAGGTTCCGCAGGTCACCTTCACCTGCAACAAACCCGACGGCAACTGCGACTTCCAATGTGCGTTCCGATCCGGTGCTGTTTACTCTAGACGTGACGTGATGTTAACATGTGCTTAGTCTGGGTGGACTCAAGAGAGTCCTTCTACTGCCATTTGGACGACTGCGAGGCGACTGCGGTGTTCGACGAGACCCAGAATAAGACCACATACGCTTGCAAGAAGGTCGAGTGTTCCTGCATTCCCGATCGGATGCTCTGCGGCGAGAATGGCTCCGTCGATATCACTGATTTCTTGACCGAAGAAATCAGGGGCCCTGGATCCTTCAACTGCCTTCAGCAAGGTGGTGTCAACCATTGCAGCTTCGAGGAGCCCGCCATGAACGACTTGATCAGCCAGATGTTCGGCGATGATAGCATCACTCTGACCTGTCGGTCCGGCGAATGCATGCATTTCTCTGAAGTGCCAGACTATCACCGGCCCGTCCCGAAAATTAACACGCCGCTCATCGCAGGAGTGATTGCCGCCTGCGGCCTGTTTCTCGTCGCTGTCATTCTCCTGACGTGGTATCTATCCCGCAGGAAGTTCAGATATGGCCTCATTCAGCTCGATGATTCCGACGACGAAGCCATCAAGCTCATGGCCGACCATAAACCGGCGACTTTGTACTTCGAGAATGTCGCTTATGGTCTCAATGGCAAGCAGATCCTCGCCGGTATTCAGGGAGTGGCCCATCCTGGCGAGCTCACGGCTATCATGGGTGCATCTGGAGCTGGCAAGACAACTTTCCTTGACATCCTGGCGAGAAAGAACAAGCGTGGACTCATCGGCGGAGACTTTTACGTCAATGGCGAGAAAGTCAGCGATACCGACTTCAAGAACGTAGTGGGCTTCGTCGACCAGGAAGATACCATGCTGCCCACTCTGACAGTCCACGAGACCATCCTGACAAGCGCCTTGCTGCGGCTGCCTCGTGATATGACTCGAGGCGCAAAAGAACAGAGAGTAATCGAGGTCGAGAAGCAGCTGGGTATCTATCACATCCGGGACTCGCTCATCGGCTCCGAGGAAGGAAAAGGCCGCGGTATCTCTGGCGGAGAGAAGCGTCGTGTCGGTATCGCTTGCGAGCTCGTCACTAGCCCTTCGATACTTTTCCTGGACGAACCCACCAGCGGCCTTGATGCATACAACGCGTACAACGTCATTGAGTGCCTCGTCACCTTGGCAAAGGACTACAAACGGACGGTAATTTTCACGATCCATCAGCCCAGATCGAACATTGTCGCCCTCTTTGACCGACTTCTCCTCTTGGCGCAGGGAAAGACTGTCTATTCCGGCCCCTTCCACCAATGCCAGGAGTACTTCGATCGTGTCGGATTCCCGTGCCCTCCTGGTTTCAATATCGCTGACTACCTTGTCGATCTCACGATGCACGCTGGTGCACAAACACCCTTCGACGACGGCGCCGTCTCGGCTGACGTTACGAGTATCGGGCCAAGCAGTACCCGAGCTGTCAAGTCTATCGCCAGTCTCTCTGGGACCAGCGTAGGAGAAGAAAGTGGAATCGAGGGCTCGTCATTCAGGCCGAAGGTTAAGCATCGGGACTCCGTCAGGACTCGCCAGGAGAGGGAGCTCTTTACCCGACGGAAAACCCATGTCGACACAACGTCAAGCTCTGACGCTGGCGGCGAAGAGCTCGGTGCCTATAAGCTTCAGAACCAATCGCCCAAGCTCGCACCGTCGCAGATCGAGGACCCAGACGACCTCCCTCCCGCTGCCGCTGGTGAAAGTGACCTCGACATCCTCATCGCCTCATTCGCGGAGTCTGATATTGCGAGGACGACGCAAGACGAGATCCGGCAAGCGATTACAAGGGCTGAGGACGCTAATGGAAGACATGTGAATGGTTATGACGCCAGCGGCCCGAACATTCACGTAAGCGTTGTCGGTAGAGGATATGCTCGCGTTGGCTGGCTGCGGCAATTCGTGATCCTCTCGGGCAGGACATGGAAGAATCTCTACCGCAACCCGCTGTTGATGCTGACGCACTACGCCATTGCCATTCTGTTAGCTGTCCTTTGCGGCTACCTTTTTTATGGTCTCACCGACGACATCCCCGGTTTCCAGAACCGACTCGGCCTCTTCTTCTTTGTTCTGGCACTGTTCGGTTTCAGCACACTGACGAGCCTGAACGTCTTTGCCTCCGAGAGGCTCCTGTTCCTTAGGGAGAGGGCGAACGGCTACTACTCTCCGATCACATATTTCGCCGCAAAGGTCCTGTTCGATGTCCTCCCTTTGCGAATCATTCCGCCCATTCTCATGGGTGTGATCATCTACCCCATGACCGGCTTAGTCCCCGAAGCCTCAAAGTTCTTTACTTTCGTACTTGTCCTTGTTCTCTTCAATTTCGCAGCAGCAGCGATCTGCCTGTTCATCGGCATCGTCTGCAAAGACGGCAGCGTTGCCAACTTAATCGGCAGCCTTGTGATGCTCTTCAGCTTGCTGTTTGCCGGTCTTCTCCTCAACCACGACAAGATCCCAGCCGCGGCCATATGGCTGCAGTGGCTCTCCATCTTCCACTACGCGTTCGAGGCCCTTATCGTTAATGAAGTCAGGTATCTGACGCTGGTCGACAAGAAGTACGGTCTCGACATCACGGTTCCTGGAGCAGCGATCCTGAGCTCCTTCGGTTTCAACAACGGTGCCATGTGGGCGGATGTCGTTAACCTGGGTATCTTCGGCGTGGCTTTCATCATCCTCGCCTACGGTGCTATGCATGTTCTCCTCGTCGAGAAGAGGTAATGCTGCAGGCCTCGTCGGTGGTGGGCAGGAAGCTCAGCAACAGCTGTACGGATATTAGTCTTGGATTTCGTGCATATACAATGCCAGAGAAGTTGGAACGGTCGGGATCTGTCGGTTTCCGTCTTGTCTCATCATTTCCTTGCAGATGAAGCAGCCTCGCTTCTGAGCATACTCATGGCCCTGCATTTGGGAATCGGCGTTTGGGGTCTTTCATGCACAGCACCAGATGTCTGAGAGACAGAATACAGTAATAAATATCTATATATACACTAGCCCGTTGTCTCTGCATCTGATCAGTATACAGCGCGCATTGGGGAGATCGCAGTGACGCCAACGGCCTGAGGGCCCATAATGTACATGGGAACTTCGGTTTACCCTTCTCAGCACAACAACAGTTGACTGCCTCATAAGTCCCGGACAGTAATATCGCTTCCTCACTCCATCTTGCCGCCTGTCAGCTCCTCCGCAACTGTCTTCTGCCTACGTACCGTCCGGCTCGACTCGCTCGTGCTGAAGTCAACGGCCCGCTGCGACGTCCTGTTCAGTTCCTGCAGCATGTTCTTCGCCGTGACGGGCGGGCCGTACGCGTCCCACGCGTTCTCCGACCCGTAGATGCCGCGCATGCTGCCCTGCTTGCGCCAGTAGTCCTCGCCGAACAGCTCGTCCACCTTCTTCTCCAGGTGGTCCTCGTCGACGATGAAGTCGCCCGCCGCGATGTACAGCTGCTGCAGGGCGTCCTTCCGCTCCTCGCTCCTCAGCTGCGCCACGGCGGCCGTGCGCGCCGCGCTCTCCGCCGCCCGCGCGAACCGCTCCGGGTCGTCCGGCACGAACGTCTGGCTCGCCGTGTGGGACCGCACCGTCGGCCGCGACAGCACGTCGTCGAGCCCCTCGGGGGCGAGCGCCGCCCGCCGGTTGGCCTCGCGCTTGTGCCGCGCGTGCTGCCGCGCGGAGCGCTCCCTGCGCTGCTTGCGGTGCCACAGGCCCTGCAGGCCCTCCTCGAGGGACTCGCGGCGCGAGGCGGCGACCTGCCGCTTCCAGGCGTCGAGCTCCGAGACCGGGTCCAGGCCGGCCTTCTCCCGCGCGGAGAGCGGCGCCGTCCTGCCGACGAAGCCGGGCGCGACCTTCTTGGCGCCGCCGTTGCGCCGCGTGAAGACCTCGCGGGGCACGGGGAGGATGCCCTTCATGCGGGGGTGGCGGACCTCGTCGGACTGAGGGGGGGTCGGGACCTGCATGAACTTGGGCGACTCGGGGGGGATGTGGGTGGTCAGGCGGGCGGTCGTGGTGGTGAAGGCGCGGGAGAGGAGGGCGCCATTGCTCGGTGCCGAGACCGGTATGGCGCTTGATATTGATAGGAGAGATGATCTGAAAACTGGCCGAGGCATCTCGACGGTGTTGACGTGCCGCTGCTGGGGTGGGCACGGTTTGGGGACAAGACAATTCCGAGGATGAGGCCGTTCGAAAAGGAGCTCTCAAGAGCCGGGGCCGGCTTTGGCCTGGAGCACCGCGAAATTCTTCCCGGCGCGGATTTACCGCTGCCCGGATTCTGCCGGCGGTGACCGCCCAAAAGTTTCCAAGGGCCCTGCCACCGCCCCACCAATGGGTGAAGCTCATTTTTCTCTGCTTTGTTTTCGCTGCCTCTCTTCTTCCTCCCCTTCAACAAATCCACGAACATCTCTGTTCGGCAACTCCACAATGGGTACCTTCAAGAAGGAGAAGTCCCGCCGCACTCGTGAGGGTACGAAGGGAGAGGGTGTGCATGTCAAAGGGTAAATTCCATGGCGTTGTCCTCTTGTTTTGCAGTCGGTGCTAACAGATGAATAGAGAGAATTTTTATAGGTAGCCCAGCGCCTCCGCCTCAACTTGGAAGGAAAGGTTCGTCTGACACGATGATAGAACAGCGAAGAGGGTCAAGCAGCTCAACGTCCTCAAGGGGGGGAAGCCCGTCAGAAACAAGGATGGCATCATCGTGCAAGATGCGGCCTACCAGAGCCGCGAGGTGCCCAATGCTCGGATAGAACCGAACCGGTACGAAGGCTCCGGACTTACTAATTTCTCGACGTCAATATTAACTTGTCATCTACTGCAGAAAATGGTTCACGAATAGCCGTGTCATCAGCCAAGACTCACTCAATGCCTTCCGAGAAGCGATTGCAGAGAAGCAGAAGGACCCTTACCAGGTTCTGCTCAAGACCAACAAGCTGCCCATGTCGCTGATCCAGGATGGCTCTGGTCTCAACGGGCTGAAGCAGCATCAGGCGAAGATGACGATTGAGACGGAACCGTTCTCAGACGTCTTCGGACCGAAGGCGCAGCGAAAGCGGCCGAAGCTGAGCGTCAGCACAATGGCCGATTTTGCCCAAGATTCGGTGAAGTCGTTCGACACGTACAAGGAGCGGCTTGAAGAAGTGAAGCTCCTGAGCGGCAAATCCGGAGAGATGGATGGCGAGGACGGTGATGTCGCGCCACCGGAAGATTTCTCCATCAGCACGGCGGTCGAGCCCATTTTCTCGAAGGGACAGAGCAAGAGAATCTGGAATGAACTTTGTTAGTATTCCCACAATCGTTCACGCTTCTTAACTAACTTCTTCTAGACAAGGTCATTGACTCTAGCGATGTGATATTACACGTCCTAGACGCTCGCGATGTCCCAGGCACAAGATGCTATAGCATCGAGAAGTACCTGCAGAAGGAGGCACCTCACAAGCACCTTGTCTTCGTGCTGAACAAGGTCGACCTCGTGCCCACCAGTGTTGCCGTAAGTTGAGACACTCCTTAGTTTTTTGCCCCTTTCCCCAACCCCCAAATCCCTTCTATTGTCCCCAGGATTTTTGTCAGGATTCCTTCCACAACTCTATTGCTCTATGGGAGGAACTCCGTTACGGCCTGGGAAGAGTAATAAGCATCTCCCGCATCCGCGGCTTCGGCCAAGGATGAGACGGTTTCTCCGTTTTGGAGTGCCGTCGTGGGATACGCGCTTGTTTCGTTTTGAGTTGAGATGTGCCCTGCTCGTCCGAGCACCATCCATGGTACATTTCTTAGTTATGATTCATACATTCATCGCACTCTCCGTTTTATTGTTGAATGTGGGCTGCCTATCAGGTTGCTAACGCAAGAACAGGCTGCCTGGGTAAAACACTTGCAAAAGGACAGACCTACGGCCGCTTTCCGAGCAAGTCTCAAAAATCCGTTTGGCCGTGGATCTCTTATCAATCTGCTCCGCCAGTTCTCCAAACTGCATAGCGAACGGAAACAGGTGTCTGTCGGAATCATTGGATATCCTAACACCGGCAAATCTTCGCTCATCAACGCACTGAAGGGCAAGCAGGTGTGTACAACAGCGCCAATTCCGGGCGAGACGAAAGTCTGGCAGTATGTCACGCTTATGAAGCGTATCTATTTGATCGACTGCCCCGGAGTGGTTCCCCAGAGCCACAAGGATGAGCCAACAGCGTTATTATTGCGCGGTGTTGTCCGAGTCGAGAATGTCGAGCATCCAGAACAGTACATACCTGCTGTATTGTCGAAGGTCAAGAAGCACCACATGGCTAGGACATACGACATCCCGGACTGGAATGACCACATCCATTTCCTTGAACTGCTAGCACGAAAGTCCGGCCGCTTATTGAAAGGAGGTGAACCTGATGTGGACTCGGTTGCGAAGCAGGTCCTCAATGACTTCATGAGGGGGAAGATCCCGTGGTTTACACCTGCTCCTGTAGTAGAGGGCGAGGGTGCCGAGTTCGAGGAAGGCCGGCAGGGACGGCTGGGCGAGATGCCCAAGAAACGAAAGAGAGAAGACGCAGAGAGCATACCCGATACGTCAAAGCGAGCCCCAGACGCAGAGTCAGACGAATCCAGCGACGACGAGTTCGAGGGTTTCGGAAGCGAGAGCGAACCCGAGTCTGGTGAAGACTCTGCGGATGAGGAGGATAGTGAAGGTGATGAAGAGGATGATAGCGAGGGCGATATGATCCCGCTAGAAGACTCGAGTGAAGAAGAAGGAGAGGGAGGTGCAGAGGACGACGATGGAGGTGGTAGACTCGCAGAGGTGGATGAGGAGAACGAGATAGAGGAGGCGGCAGCGTCAATATCACGACGCGGGAGCCGCAAACGGAGGAGGCGGACATGATAGAGGCTGGCAGCAACGCAAAGAATATACCCCACGACTGCATGACGAAGCATATTACTTTTGCCATATCTTGTGACTCGAAGAGGTGAGATCGTCTGTCGGTATCGGTCTAGACCGATCCTTCCGGTCTTATCATACTGCGGGCTGCCCCTTGTGTCTGTCCATTCGATCGAATCTGGATAGCAAGCAAAACGAAGCACGTCCAGTCTACGCCATTCATCGATCAAGAGGCGCTAAGGGATCATTGATGTAGCGGATGATGCACCCTTATTGTTCATGTTTCGACAAGTGTCTGAGGCCGAACGGCATGCCCGAACAGCAGCTACATTCAGTTATGTTTGCCTGCTTCACTCCACCAAATCTGACACTGTCTCATCGAGGAAGAAACTGCACCGCGGCAAGCAGGTCGCTTTGTTTGCATGCTCGTTGTAAGAAGAGAAGAGAGAGAAGTGCAGAATGCGCAGACAGGATGACTGGACACCCACTCAACTGTCCTGAGTAGAAGCCTTCGTCTCACGGCTGCTTGCTCATCATGAGTTGTCTGGAATCAGCCCGACCAGGAGTATCCTTCATCATGAGTCCTTCTTTCTATAAGAGGAGAGGAGAGGGCCGCATGCGTCTCGGGCCATCACGATTCTCTCTAGCAGTTCCTCGTCATCGCAGCGGATCTTCAGCGGAATGTATCCCCTCTGTCCAAGCACCTCCCCGAGCGACTCAGACGAGGACGAACGCCACCTGACTGCACCCGACCAGCTCAGCGTGTGGACGACGCCTTACCGCTCCCAGCCTCCGATGCATCCGTCTCGCTCACCACCGCCGTCCTTCCCTCCTGCGCATCCCTCCTGCAGCGATGAGGACCTCGTCATCATTGAGCGCGGGACCTACGATGCCCGGCACCCCAGTCAGACGTCCCGGACCTCCTCGACCCCTAGTCCTCGCGCCGCCAGCCCTCAGGAGAAGAACCGCGACATAGACGCCCCGTCAGGTAGCGTGGAGGGAGAGCAACGGCCATCCGGGCGCGCGGCACGGCGCGGGCGCTGGTGGCTCGACCTGCCGCTCCGTCACCCCATCGTCGGCCTCGCGCAGGCGGCGCGGCTCGCGAGCAGGAGCGGCGGTGGCGGCGGGCCCGGGACGCCGCCGCTGTACCGCACGCAGTTCCTGCCCTCGCCGCCGCTGTCGCCCTTCCAGGACGACAGGACGAGTGACGATCACCATCCCGGCGCTGCTCCGCCGCCGACGCGCCGTAGTGCACGGGGGGCCGTTGGCACGGCGGTTCCAGTAGACTCAGGTGTGCCAACAGGGGAGGTCATCGGGATGGAGTCGGCGGCTGCCCATGCAGAGGGCGCTCCTGGTGGAGCAGAACCATGGGGAGAGTGCGCGTGCGGCGCGTGCGGCGATGAGGAGTTGCCGCAATCACCTTCGTCTTCGTCTTCGGAATTCTCTCTTCTGGGGCCTATATCCGACGACGAAGACGAACTGGTGGATGAAGAGGACGACGATGACGAAGTCAAGGATCAAGAACTGATTATCATCCCGGTGTTTGGGGGACGCCTCATTATCACCCCCGAGAGTCGGAGAGCTACAGAGTAGGGTAGTGTTATAGATCACCACTTGGGGATGGATGGCTGCTGGACGGCGTTAGGTCGATATGACCACAGAGGTTGATTACATGGTCACGTAGATACTAGCGAATAAACAAGTTGAGAAGTTGTCTCAATACGTATGGAACAGTGCTCCGCAGTGCTAAAGAGATGTGTTGTCAGAGTCCATCGCGGCTAATAACGTAGGATCTCAGATGCGAAAGTAGAGAAGCCCATGGTGTAAGCGAACGCAAAGTGAACGCGTATATCCACCTCCCCTTCCCTGTCAAGAGGACCCTCCTGCTTCTCCTTCACCCAACATTGTCTTTGACTCCCGAGATTCCAAATCATCCGGATCTATAGCTCCTGCGCCAGTCCGATGCGTGTGGCAGGCATGCAGGCTGCATCACGCTCACCTACAGCACATACATTGCCAAGCAAGGGTTGCAGAACTGCATCCACACCCAGCTTCCACAAGGGATGTGGAATGTCTAAAAATACAACAAGCCTGCATGATGTGGCACGTCACCACGCTGCACATGCAGGTCCGCGGCTAACATGGCGTTCTGCTTCTGGAAACCTTCCATCAGAGCCGCGTGGGGGCCCTGGACTTGAAACAGGCGAGCAAACTGCAGGAGGATTGGACGCTGGCAACCATTCCGTTCATTGTGCTAACGCAGACTTTACTCATCCTCCTAATTGTACACTGCCAGAAACGCCGAGGAAGATCAGATTACCGACTCCTCCACATCGCTCTCCGTTCCCGTTATCCCATGCTAAGTACGTATCGTCGTTCCCTCGGGCCTGTGCCCGGATCAAGAAAATCAAAGCAGACCAGAACGCCATGCCATGCCCAATGCGTCCCGTCAAAAGAAGGGCTAGCCAGAAAAGCGGCGCCGAATTGGTATCCCGCCCCAAGATATCCCTTTTCCCAGCCCCCAGTGGCACTAAAGATACTAAAATCTATAACTAAATGATGACCATAATATGCCGCTCACTGAGCCTTGCGAGAGAAACCAAGAATCTTGAAGATACAGTCCATTGCAAAACCAATGTAAGTGACCAAGGCAGCACACGCTTCTGGGTTGTGACGCGAAGATGAAATTACAGCGTTGAGACATGAGATACCGTGATAACACGGAAGAGTCTCGAATCAAATTTTGTAATAAGGTGCTCAGCTGTCGACTTTGACTCTCTTAGCCTCATTGCCAGGCTCAATGGGATCCGACGTAGGGCCGCTGCCGCTAACTTCCGGGCTCTTTCGCTTGACCGAGGTCGACTCGTCCCTCAGGAAGCTGGGCCCTATTCCACCGACCGGAGTTGTGAAGTTCAGCGGGCTTGGCAGCGTGTTGCTGTCACTACCGCGATAGTTCCACTCGGGATAGAAACTGCTCGGGCTCGGCAGGAACTCGTTGTTGAGAAACCGAGAAGGGAGAGCAGAGACAGGTGTGTCGACATTCATGTTGTGGGAGCTGGGAGGTGGACGGGCAAATGGGTTTGGTGGCCCAGTTGCTCCCGCGGACAGGATGGCAGAAGCGGAGGGAGATGGTGGAGGCAGGACGACGCCAGACGAATGCGAGTCGGGTCCGTTTCGCCGAGAGGTCTGCGAAGTGACGTCTGTAGAGTTTGCATGGGCAGGAGACGTGGATTCGGCGGTAGCACTGCCTGCATCCGAGGGCTCATCTGGAATCTGGACCTTGAGCCGGGGTCGCGAGGACCCGCCGACCCGCAAACTGTTTGATCTCGAAGGCGGCGTGAAAACGTTTTCCGGGATAGAAGAAACAGACACTTGGCGAGCCTTAGAGGCATTAGGAGCATCGGTTCGCTTTGGAACAGGCGGCGACGTCGTGATCTCATTGCGAGGTACGCTCCCAGGATCGGCAGCTTGCGACCGGTTCGCAGGACTAGTATCCACCTTAACCTGCGGATCATTGTGGAAGGCAGCTAGATGCTGAGAAAGAATCGATCTGTTCTCGTCGATAGGCGTAAAGATGCTGTGCTGCTTACGCTGGGGGAGCTTCTTGATCGCGGACGCAGTGTCAAGCAGAGGTGGCTGCGGCGGGCGCTCCAGAGGGCCTTCCGTTTTTGGCTCTACGGGTGCGGGAGGCGGCTCCTGAATCTGGGGGGGAGGTGGCTGCTGCTGCTGCGGTGGTGGTGGTTGTGGTGGGCTTCGCATCGGGTGATGCGGTGGTTGCGGAGACGCATGGGGAATAGGCTGGGGAGGAAGCTGCTGGGGAGGGAGTTGCTGATGATGTGGTTGAGGTGAGACTGAAGGGCGTGGACCAGGGGTTGGTTGCGAAGGGTGCTGTGGTGGATAATTGGGCGGAAGCGAAGACCGCCGCTGGTCTTCCATATAGGGCTGCATATGAGGCGGCGGGGGAGGGTAAGGGTACTGAGGGCCCTGTTGTGGCATGTTGGGCGGCATATTGGGAGGGTTCTGAGGGTTATAGATCGCGGGATGGGGCATGAATGCATATCCATTCACAGGAGGGCCTTGGGGAGGCCCTGGAGGCCCTACTTGCTGGGGACCCATATTCGGCCCCATCCGGCGCATATCGTTCCTCGAGCCTGGCCTTGATCCGATCGGGGGTTGGGGTGTGTGGCCCCTCTGAATGTGCTGCGCTGCGTGTTGCGCAAAGACTACGCCGTTGGGTATCGGCGGTGAGGCCGAAGGCGTATGGTGTCTGATCTGTGGAAAGGGAGGTTGGGTTGAGAAATGATGCGGCGGCATCATATGAGGCTCCATGCCCTCCATATGTGGCGGCGTGCCATTTTCGTCGTCTTCGTCCTCGTCATCTGCGCCGCCATTGAAATCCGCCGGTCCTTTATGCTCGTTTGGACCGCCGTGCTAGCACCAAGCGGTCAGTATAAGTACGCCTGGTAGGGAAACAACCTCAAAACTCACATAAGTATATCTGGTGATCAATTCTCGCATGTCGCCGGACGAGTACTCGTACAGCTTCTTGTTGCTGCCGAAGATGAAGACAGCCACATCGACGGAGCAGAGCACCGAGAGCTCGTGAGCCTTCTTGAAGAGACCGCCTTTTCGTTTCAAAAAGGTGCTGCGCGCACAAGCAGAGTTAGCATTAGTTGCTATGCCGGAATCACAGAAGCCTTCCAGCTCCCGAGGGAACTTACACAGAGCGGTTCCTGTCATCCTTGATCGCCTTGATCTCGATCTTTCTACGACCCATATTGACGACGCCTGGGGGCGATAGCTATCCGCGGAAGGTGCAGAAGTCTTTGCGACGGCTCCTCCAGATGGTGCTGTCGTCCGGAGAGACTCAACCGCTTCCCTGGAGGAGGGCGACAGATCCTCGCCGCTGGCCTCGGCCGGGTTGGACTGCAGTGGCGGAGGAGCGACGGCGGCGACGGCTGACAAGGATCAACGGATAGTTTTTTCTCGTGAATAGTAGCACTGAAGATGCTCTCTCAGCTGGTGATGCTCTTCCGGTCAAAAAATGGATGGTCGCGACGCTGGTTGGCAGGCAGAGACGGCTGTCGCAGCGCAGGTGGTCTGGAGGTGGTCGCAAGTATGAAACACTCGGACAGGTGGCCGTGCGGAGACGAGGCCGTTTTGTGGGAGTCGGCGCACGCAGATATCTGGTGGGCGCCGGCAATGATGACGATGGTGAGGATGCAGCGCAGAGCAGATAGTACAAAGCTACATGCGCACCGTTTGAACAGGCTAGGCGTGCAAGAGGCTGAAGCTGTTCTAATTATAGACGGATCGTGTTCACCTCTTTTTTTTTCTGTGCGGGAGGCAGAGACGGTGGGAGGAGTGGGAACTGGGAAGAGGGCGGGCGATGGGGGGAAGCGAGCGAAGAAAAGGGAAAGGCGGGTCGGCCTAAAAAGGTGCGCGTGCAGAGGGTGAGTGCGTGCGTGCGGTCAGCACCGTGTCATTGTTCATCTGTTAGCGAGAGCCAAAAGTCACGTTCCCGCAACGTTGTCTCGTCCCTTGTCCTGCGCCTCTTGTTCCGCCCGTCTTCTTTTCCGTATGTTTTACGACCGGCAAAACTCGAAACAAGCCAAAAGAGACGTGGAAGGGTCCCTGTGCTGCATGACCGTACAGACCGAGTACCGCTCTCTGGACTCGGGCCATCAGCAATAGATGAAGTGTCCAATGGTCTCGCCGCATCCACGCTCTCCCGAGATCGTCGACTTTACCCGCGATCTCCGTTAACAAACAACTTCCGACACGTGCTTTCTTTGTCTTCCGTTGATCTTTCCATTCCATCCTCGAGAACAGTGCGCCTTCCTCTACATCTTTCTCCGGAACAAAGACAAGCTTCAAGCGATGTCCTGGATGGCCATCAGATGGTGGTCAGCGGCATCCCGCGTTTCGCGATATCGTCAGCGACTTCACAACTGCCGCAGCTAAAGTAGGTACAAACATAGATGGAATATCCCGTTGACGTTACCCCGCGACTACGTTAGCTCCTACTTCCCAACAGTCTACTTGCATGTCTGATACATCGGCGCCACGATCCCATTACCCATTATACCCCATTATTCTGCGCAGTACGTATGATTTAATAGGGTAATCGAGACAATTACCGGTAGCTTCTCTCGTTGAACGATGACTTCCATCACTCGTTCGAGTCGGTGGAGGGAGAGCTTACAGATCCGAGACAAGGTTACTTCGAGGTGTCTATTCCGAGACAAGCGGCGCTATATACCGAACCAGGTATCAGCACGCACTTACCGAAGCATAATGAGCGTGATATACATGTATACGTAGTATGCCCTGCTTATAGGGAGACAGTAGCAGCCAACCGAGACAATCTGCCTCGACATACCCGTCTGCCCTCGGCGATTTCAACCTTGCCGGTGGAGCAATGTCAACCTCAAAGCTCCTAAATCGGTCCACAGGGCTCACTTTCTGTCCGCTGAGACGCTTCTCGACCAAGCACCGAGGCACTCCACCCCATGAAGAGACCCTCATCTATCTCCTGCAAGGCCCATCACGTCCCGGTCTTCCCGTGTCCCCGACCGAAGCGCACAATGTCGTTCCCGGCTTCAGCCTCCCCTTCCCACCCTCCCCACTGCCTGCTGCTAAGCGCCGGGCGGCAACCCAGCCCCGCGGACACAGCAGGGGGAGGGTGTGCCGCATCGTGATCCGACTGGCGATGGAAGCTGTGGAATATCTACCAGGAGCCTCCCCCCGGGAGACCCAGAAAGTGCCGGGCCGGCGCGTGGCGCCCGTGATTGGACCCTCGCGCAAGGGACCTGGTGCTAAAAATAGATATATTTTTAGACCCGCCCAGTTAATTAGCCCGAGGAAGCTGCGTGCGTGGGAGAGGAAAAAGGGTATTTAGCCCGATTCGGCGCTTAGCGTCCCCCGAGATGCGACAGTGCTGCTCCCGGATTCAGGTCCGGCAGGCAAAGACAGCAAGCGGAGGGCGGTCCGGAGTCGCTGTTTGCAAGGACTACATAACTAAGTACCTTGCCAAGCACTTCGAAAACAACCTCCTCGGTCCACCTATTGGTCTGTAGAGCCGAAGCGAGGAGGTGGAGCAGGTGGGAAGAACCTCCCCTTCCTCATTCCTCTCTGTATCTATCCCTTGCCCTTGGAGGAACTTCCACCAGCTACGACTTGGGCATCTATGTCTCCTTATTTGCTACCCGTCTTCCTTCTTGACCGCAATCGCCGCGCCTTGCAGCAATGTGATATCAAGCCGGCACACATTCATACCCACAGCCCCTTGCTGTACTGCCGCATAGACGCGCTGGCCGCAGCGTGGCCAATAAGGCTGAGCCTCGCGGAAGGCCGTCTGCCCGGCCGGCTGTGGGCAAGGGGGGGTTGCACGCAGTCTGCAATCTGGATGCAGGTCCGCGTCGAGCTGACCACACACCCATCCCTTCTTATCTCGCACGTGCCGATACTTACACCTCCGATGAGCCTTTGACAGCGTATGGAACGGACAAGACAGCGTCACGGAGCCTAAGCTCAGGTTCAGACTCGATCCTGATCCTTCACACACACTCGTTTCATCTGGATGCAAGGTCACATATGCTTGCTGCAATCTGTCTGCATTGTTCTAAGTATAACAACGCGAAGTGAGCCCTGCAGGTGCATCTTGCCCGTCCGGCAACGCACGCGCCAGAACCACGAAGACTGTGGAAAGCCACGGTCTCCTCTCCCTTGGATAGGGAAGGGACTGGTCTCTCTTCCCTGCTCTGTCTTCCACCACCCGGCAGTCCCTCAAGCGACACTCCATTCACAGACTCAGGCGGCTCATCCAGAGCCCACACGCAATCATTAAGACGTACATATTCATAGCAATGTGGTATCCTCCCTCCCTTCATCCACAATGTAGTGGTGCAGAAGCGGATCGCCGAGATGAATCTTTTGCTTCCAATTTTAAAACATCTGCAGCCGTCTCCAGCCAAAAGGTGCGTAGCTGGCTGGTGTTCATACCGCGCCGTTCTCCAGGCACAGATGTATTTCGGAATGGTCGTGGGGTGTCGAGCGATGCCCGCGCCACGACCATCTGCGGTGTTGAATGTAGTAACTGAACGTAACGAAGACGCCAAGTATGCGCGCGTAGGCCGCGGTCTCACTCGCCAAACGCTCCGATCCCGTCGTTGTCGACTCCGCCTTCCTTCGCCATGGTCCCATTGAGCATTGGACACATCCTTCTCGGGTTAGCAAAGCCTTGAACATAGTCACATCAGGGACATCTTGGGTCTTACTTCTTGTTAGTCTTGATGTGGCCAATCTGGCCGCAGTTGGCACACCGGCGCGACGTTCCTGCCGGCTTCTCAACCGACGGCTCTGGGGAGTTGGCGGACACATTCTTATCCTTCTGTCCCTTGAAAAGTTGCTTCTGCTTCTCTCGCTGCAAGCGTCGCTCCTGGTTCTTCTCCAGTCGAGAGGTTTCCCGCTCAATCCTAGATTACACGAGTATTAGCCCTATTCTAGAAAATGGCAACCAAGACAATTCCACGCGGCAGAACAGAGCCAGACTGCGAAGAACCTTGAAAAACTAAGAGATATAGGGACTTACTTTTCAAGTAGCAACCTGTCCTGTTCAGCGTCGCCCGTAAACTGGACATTGCCATAGATGCTACAACACATGTTAGCTAGTGTTCTGGAAGGGGCGCGTCTTAAAACTTACTCAATGCCAGATTCCTCAGTCTCCCTTCTCCGCTTGATATACTGGGAGATGACGCCGGGGTCTTCGACGATCTCTTCCTTCCAGACTTCCTTGCCGCTCGCGTCCACGACGCAGCGCGAGATCTTGATCTTCTTCCTTCCGCCTCTGGCGCTCATCCCACTAGGACGACTCAGCTGACTCATGCCCTCATCAAATCTTGGGGTTCCAGTCGGCTGGCTCTGCGCGAAGAGCCGGTCGTCCTCGTCCTCTTGAGGCTGGACATCGGCATCATCGTATGTAGTGGGGTCCTGAAGAGTCTCCTTCTGCTTGTTCCAGATGTCGCTGATGACATCCATGTAGGCAGCTTCCTGCTTCTTGACGTTGTAAGAATGGCCTCCGTTCGCCTTTCGCTCTCGCTCCATGGCATCTGCAGATGTCGCATGGGCACCCTGCTCATGCAGGACATTAAGGAAGCCACCCTTCATAGACGTCTTGATGAAGCTGAAGCCCAGACCTCTCCCGGTCGGATCGCCCTCTCCACGGAGTTTGAGCATGGCTTTTCCGGAGCATGCGTCGATGAAGGCCTTCGTGGTCTTCCACGGGGCAAGCTGATTCGCCAAGTTCTCCTCACCAGCCATGTCCTGATCCTCGTCCCCCTCCAGTTCTTTCTCCTGGATGGCGAAGCCACTCTTCTCGACTTCGTATGCACCCACTTGCATGGCATCCATCAAACAGACATCTTCCGGATGGACCATGGTGTTGATACTGTCAGGATCCATAAGCCGCTCGCCTTCCTTCAGACCCCAACTCCTAGTGTCTTTGTCATAGTGAAGGAATTCCTTCAGCTTCTGCCGATTCTGCGCATCATTAGACTCCTTGACGTGATAGGTGATATCACCTAGATTAACATGGCCCTTCTTGGTGATGAGCCTGTAACTGAGCATCTTGAGCCTATTCTTGCTCGTGTTCGTCACTTTCCGAGAATGAGGGCCCGGGACTTCGACGGACGGGAGAGTCTGTCCGACAACGTAGAGATGGTCCATCTTGCGAAGATAGTACGTAGTGCCGTTGTGGCCACTACTGCTTCGGCCGAGGATGAAGTCTGTCTTCCGCTGCGAATGCTTGAACACCGGAGCTCGATACATCTGATTCTGGAGAGTAGGCACAATCTCTCCAGGATCGACAGTGCCGAAGATGGCGAAAGGGGATCTGTCTTCGGGTAACAGAACTTTGTTCTCGCCCACCTCGAGTTTCTGTGGTGGCTTCTCCTCCCCGGCTTCCTTGACTCTGTAGTAGTTGATAATCTTGTTACCCATACCAAAATTCGACAAGACCGTTGGTATCTCCTCGCAATATTCAAAGAGCACGGCAGTGGAGTTGTCATTCATCGATATGTCCTTCGACTCCTTGTAGATGTCGGGAATCTTCTGACCCTTGAAATCCTTCCTTCTGAAAAGCTGGGGCTTAACGAACTTCGCGGGATGCTTCAAGAACTTCTTGACTTGCATGTGCGGACGATGGTAGGAAGACGGGCTAGGATCGGACAGCTTGACCAGGTAATACGGCCAAAGAAGCTTGATCGCAGGAAGACTGTGCTCGACCTGCACACCGCCCAGAGTCGCTCTAACCTTGTCCCTAACATTCTCCTTGAGAGCCTCATAAGCCTCATCGTTGGAGAAGTTAAAGCGCTGGGAAATGTCTTGAGCCATCTTGCCATCGGCCATCCGCTTCATCTTGTGGTTCGGCTTGGGACGCTTGCTGGCCCTTAGGGCCGCAGCATCATCAACGAGAAGGTACGGGTCATTGAGATCCAAAAGAACGCGCTTAGCGCTTCTCTTAGTCGCCTCCTCGAACGTGTCGAAGGAGGGCGCCTCGAATCGCGTTATCTCTGGGAGACCTTTCTCGTGTGTGACTTTGCGCCGCTTCGCCACAGGCTCTACGATGCCCATGTCCAGACTCCATTCATCCTGCACTGCAGCAGCAGGAGACTGCTCCCGTGCATGAGGAGTTGGAGGGTCGATGATGGAATCCCAGTCCTCACATATGGTGCCGATGTCGTGCAGAGAGAATCCACCAATCGGTTCCAGGTCCGATCCCGGATCGACCACGAATATTTCGACATCAGCCTCGTCAACAGGCTCTGGCACCAGGCATGACGCCAGACCGAGACTCTCAGCAGCCTGGATTTTCTGTTGCCGGGCAAGAGATGCAGGGCCGGGAATTCTGAACTGTTTCTCCTGATCGGCATCAATGTCGAGGCTGAGTTTCGTGGGAAGGAGAGGCTTCGGCGCCTTGACAGGTTTCTTCTCAAGCCACAAGGCCTTCTTAGGTTTGAAGTAATCGTTGAAGTCAAGGGAGACGCCGCGCTCGAAATTGGGCCAGGTCTGGCGTAAGAACTCGAGGACGTTCTCGGGCGCGGAAGGAATGGTAGGGTCTTGGTTCGCTCCAAGCGAAGGTGCAGGATCAAAGTTGAGGCGTCTCAAGTCCTCGACTTCATCGACAATGTGCTGAGTCTCATCGGCATCGGCGATCTGTGTTCCTGGAGAAGGCGGATGGTCGCCAACTAATGCCTCGAGGGGCGATGACGGGCCCGCATCGCCGAAGAGGTCGTCGGTATCATTACTCGTGCCGCCATCATCCGTCAGGCCAGGGAGTTCCAAAGAGGTTCCAGCATCGCCCTCTTCCTCATCTGGCAGCTCATCGTCGCCGATGTCCTCGAAGTCTTCGGCGTCGTCCGCTTTGCCACTCTGATCGATGGCCTTGTCAGGATCGAGGTTGACTGGAAGCTGGCCCTGATTTTCAGACTGGCTCAGGATCTGCTTGATCGCGGCATCGTCTCTCGCCTCCTGCTGGTTCCAGTCTTCGTTTTCGTGCGCGGAGAAGTCGAACGACACGTCGGTATCCATCGTGAATGTTGGGTAGCGCACAACCCCTTCGAGCTCCTCCAAATTCGTGCGCAGTCGCGGTGCAATCAGGTCATCGTCTGCAGGTTTTCGACAGGCGATAGGATGCGCTCATCGAGATTCCGCAGTAGGGTAATCGTGAGGAAGCGAAGGTTAAGTAAGGTCTGGGTCGGTCCAGGCAGTCAGTAATTAATGTGGAGGAGGCTCAGCGTTAGCGCGCGGTACGACGCCGGTAGTGGCGCGATTTGCTGCCTGAGGTTTTAACGTACCGCAAGAACCCCAGCTTGTACAGTACCTTACCGAAACGGTTAAGGTACGTACCCCCACTCGAGAATGCCTGCCTATGCACGTCTGCGCGTGTAAGAGTCTCGAGGACTGTAGAGGTCGCGGTGAAAATATCTCCTAGCGTATTGATACACTATCAAGCAGTGTACAAGATCTGGACTTTCAGAGAAGACAGTAGGTGAGCATGCAGGCGGAGAGTTCTTTTTGGCGAGGCGAAAGAGCAGAGTAATAGTGAAATCCAGCGGTTGAGGTAAGGTTGTGATGGGGTATGGTACCCTGCGTTGGCGGAGGCTGTGAACGGATTTGAGCACAGCTCTGAATAGTTAGGTAGTCGCTATTTATCGAGTATCAACCCCATCTCCGCTATAATTGATATTGGATAATAAAGCCTACGTATCAGCCTTGAATAGTGCCGTTGAGCTGGCGTAGAGAATAGGCGTTCATCTGAGGTGTTCCTTAGAGCTGGCCAGCTCATCATCGACGACTCTGCTGAACGACTTACTACGGAGATGTGGCTGCATGCTACAGGAGCCAAATGTATGCAAAACTTAAACAGATATAGCGAGCAGATAGCACTAGGAAGATCACCGGAGTATGAGCAAGACGGTACCGTGATAATGCTACATTATTTTCCTACCCCTGCCACTCACTCTACGCCGATACCAGCAGACGTACATGCCTAAGCCACCCGAGCCGTTTTGATTCTCACAGCCCGACTCCAGAGCATAGCGCTCAAGTCAAGGCCCGTCTGGCAACTCCGAAACGCCATCCCGCAACCCAAGCCCGCCCGGTCCTGGACGGCGACCCGCCTACAATCCCCACACTCCCGGTCTCACTTGCAGCGTTTCTCGACAATGCCGGCGCCGTTCTCCTCGTACTCCTTCCGCGAAATCCACATCTGGTGGAACGTCCCTAAACTAGCCAGGATGCTCCCGCCAATCCATGCGCCGAAGCGGCGCTCGCTTGTCAGACCGGCAGAGTGGATCTTAATCTTCATTCCGGGGTACAATGCATTGAGCTCTAGGTTGAGTCGGTCGTTGAATCCATTGAGCAGGCTCGTGCCGCCCGTGACGACGACGTTGCCCAGCAGGTTGGGTCGCAGGTCAATGTCGATGCCGCCAAGACACGAACGGATCAGCTCCGGGATTGTCTGGCCCTTGGCAAGGCGAAGACCCTCGTCAGATACCGGGTATGCAGCGGTCTCGTCCCACATGCCCTCAGAGACCTTGAAGCGTTGTTCGCGCCACATACGGTTTGCGCCATCGGGCATCTCAAAGACGCGGCCCGGGAGTGATTTAGCCTGATCCTCAGCGCCGGGGGTAGTGTACCTGCCCGGACGCCAGACTTCCACCACGGACTCCTTAAACTCGGTGAGAACACGCTCCTCCTCGTACGCTCGGAACGACGGGTGGATCTCGAAGGGAAACTTCCGCAGTCTGGCCTGAGCTGGCGCGAGGGCCTCAACGGGGGTCTTATTCTCAACCATGAAGGTCGGGACGAGGTCAACTTTTGGCTCGCTGCTCTCCCACATGCTTCGAATCTGAGCAGACAGCCACAGCCCGCCGACTGGTGACTTCTGAACGGACCTCTTCAGGACCAACCCGTCGTGGATTGCCGTGACCGACGTGTTTGATCCGCCGACGTCGATCACTAGCGCCGATGCTTTACCAGCTGCGAAGGCAGAGAGGACGGGCGTCCGGCTGAGCCAGAAGGCTGGGCAGCCCCAGTTCTCCATGACGACCTCGATGGCCTTCTCTCGGTTCTTTGATGCATTCCACGGCGCTTCGGTCATCAGGAGGGGGTTCTCTTGGAGTGCCTTCTCCTCCAATTCCTGCTTTTCCACATCCTCCATAGCGACGTCTCCCTCACCGTCCTGCGCGCCTTCTTTCGGGTCGTCGTTCAAACCGTTCTTCGACGGAGGCGTTGGTCGCTCGGGCTGTAGTCGCTTCACCAGCATGTGCTCCCAGATCTTGACCGCAGAATCCCAGTCCTCAACCTCGGTTTCGCGACTCATGTAGTTGCGTACCTCGAAGTCGGCGCGGGGGACGAGGCATTCATCACCAAAGACGTCGCGTGCTGTATCGCCGGAGCCGATGTGTCCATAGAATGATGGCAGGACGGACTTGGGGACATCTTCGCCAGCAAACCCGGCGCGCGTGTTGCAATAACCAGGGTCGAGGACCAGGGCCGAAACCTCGTCTATTCAACCGTTAGCGACGGCGCAATCCAAGGGGAACGCATAGGAAGACTCACCTCCGCCATAGACATCGGTCGGCTGCACCGACGAGGATAAAGGCTGAGCAGCCATGTCTAATCGAGTAGAGAGATTCGAATTGACAGGTGAGATGTTCGTTGGTGAATGCGTAAGAGTCGGGAGTTGATGAGGATGTCGACAGCCTGGTCGCGCTTTTGCTGGGGTTAAGCTTGGGAGCTCGAAAAAACAGTGCACGGGCGCGTTTTGCAGTTCGGTCTCACCGGTGAAGGCTTCGGTAGATCTTCGGCAAAACTTAGCGCCAGGTGAGGAGCCGCTCACCGAAATGATATGCGGAACGCGCTGCAGAGCTGGCTAGCAGGTAAGTCGCCTGAAATCTTCCAAGAGATCGTCTAGCAGGAGCAGTAAGCGCGAAGCTTGGATATTTAAATGGTCCATGTATCATGATTGCACATATTACCATCCGGGTACCTAACAAAACCGGGGTATCATAACGCACCAGAACGCCATTACTCTGCCCTACCAATATGCGGTGGGAACTTCCAAGTAAATCATTCGAAGTTGGCACCTCACGATCACCAAAGGACATCGCCTTCAGCACCGTCCATATCCTCGCCCTTGACGTCTCCATACAGAACCTCGCACACACCCGCCAGTGGCACATCCATGACTGCATCCGTGCCTTCGTTCCATATATTCTTCCAGTCCAGCTCCCCGTCGGCGCGCACTTTGGCACCCACAGCCTCCCCTCCTCCTCTCCTGTCCCTTCCCCTACCGCCGTGGCCGCCGGGGCCGCCGGGGCCGCCGTTCTCCCTTCTCTTTGACACCGCGTAGTTGCGTATCCTCCCCTTGGAGTCCACCACCGCGATCTGAGCCACCTCGTCCACGACCGTCTCGATGCTCGACAGTGGCAGCGTCATGATCTCCGTGTTGTACGCCGCGAGCGCCACGTAGATGTACACGATCAGCATGACCAGGAAGCTCGGGATGGCCAGCGACCACCAGCGATTGGGGTAGTAGTAGATGCCCAGGGCGTGCAGGAACGGCGAGGGCAGGTATGACCACAGCAGGTAGATGAGGAACGCCAGCGATGAGAACAGGTACAGCACGAAGCCGTAGTACTCGTACGTCGGCACCTTAGGCGACGCCCGCGGCACTGGCTCTAGCTCGTCGTCCGAGGCGTCGGGGGTGGTCGGCCGCGAGGGTCGTAGGAGCGAAGTCAGCGATGGCGACGGGGGTAGAGGCGTCGGTGGGCGGCCATAGAAGGGCGGCGCGAAGTTGTGCTGCGGTACAGGAGGTCGCGGAGGTGCGGCGTCGTCGCCGCTGGAGGCGTCTGATTCATCGTTCGACTGGTTATCTGACAGAAGAAGACGATCGTCTTCTTCCTCTTCCGAGCTTATCGACATCTCTAGCAGTTCAAGCTCGCGGGACGTGTTTGCACAGCGTCAAGTCGGTCTTCACATGTCGTGGTCGGCAGTATAGATTGGTCTAAAGGTCGGTACTTTATGCAGGTTGATTTCGGTGCCAGGTTGGGTAATTCGAGGTCCGGCTACGTGCCAATCAAATATCGATTGAAACGATAGTGCATTTAAGGCCTAAGCGCACCCCTTTTAGAGGTGAGTTTACACTAACACTATCCAGGCACCTTCATCCATCCCGTTGAAAAGTTGCTTCTGGAAGAAGGAGGGTAAAGGGCAGTAAAATATGGCAGAAAAGGGGTGAGGACCATGCGCCTTTCATCATAAAAGCAAGTCGTAGATGGTCTCCTTCACACCCATGTGAAGTCTTGTCATATCAATGCTATGAGATAACGCTTGCCGCCGTAGGTTCTAGCCTGCTCTAATGTGTAGGTATCCCTCGACCTACCCGTCGATAGGGCAGCTATACTCCCTCTCCCTCCCGTACTCATCTACATGCCTGATGCCTCTCTGCTCGTCCTGAGCCTGCAGCGCCTCCAGGCAATGCTGGTGGTATATGTGCCTGCACGCCAGCACGACCAGCGGCCCCAGGCTCAGCTCCTTTCCACGCCCGCCCGAGGCCTCGCCATTTCCGTACGCACCGAGCCCTTGTCCGTCTTCGCCTACCGATGGGTCACCGTCCTGGCCGGGATCGTGCGAGACCCCCTCTGCATCGGGCTCCATGGCTTTTCTCTTCCCTACACTTCCACCAAAGTATCCGTCTCTAGCTATGTCGTCTGGGCGAGGTGTCTCCTTGCCCTTTCCGCGTTCAACACTCCTTCCTGCCGACTGCGCTTTCCTCTCCGCGCGCCGCTTCTCTTCGACGGCTTGTTTTTCTTCCCAGGCCTCCCAGATGTTTCCAGCAACGCCAGGGCCCCAGACGCGGCGGCCACAGGCCTCGCAAGTCGAACCCTTCGGTCTCCAGCCGCGCTGCCTCAGGTCCACGGCCTGCTTGACGCTGACGAACAGGCTACGCTCTAGCAGACGGTTGGAAAGGCGGAGGAGTGACTCCTCGTAGGCGTAGGCTGTGAAGATGGACGACAGAACGGCGCGCAAGTCAGCCAGGTTTGGTGAGGATGCCGCAGCTCTGGTGAGGAATGCTCGCAGAATCCGGAGGAAGGAGAGGTTGTTACCGTTGCTCGAGACAATCCGAGAGCCTGGCTGCGCAGTGGCACCCGCAGAGGTTGTTGTGAGGAGGGCTGTGAAGGTGTGCTGCACTAGAGACCGGAGAAGCGTAATCAGCTTCTCCGAGTCCAGGTCCACTAGAGAGGTTCCATTAGCAAGCTTGCCCTCGCCCACTATATCAGAGGAGCGGTCTGGCGACTGCTCTAGAACCGATGATAGAGTCCGAGTTATTTGGACCGTGGCGTCGATCAGATTCAACCAGAGCATTTCATCAGGGGACAGATCATCCGATCCAGTCCCCTTGTGTCTCTTCTGAACGGAGTTAGACTTCCGAGCACTTTTCATCTGCCCTTGACAAAGCCAAATTCCGACGTGGGTGTACTTTTGCAGGCCGTTGAGTAGATCCTCTGCGGCGCTCTGCACATCTACCGCGTCGCCCTCCGATCTTGCACCGGTAAGGAGGCCCTGAAGAGCCGACTCCAGCGTATTCAAATGCTTGACTAATCTGTCCATGGCTTCCTGGACCTGGCCTTCCCGAGCCATCAAAACGACCGCGGCATCTACGACCCCAGTCTCCTCCATTGTTGGTAATAGCTTTTCCAACCGCAGATTTGTGCTTTGCACCAGACCCACGTAGTCGGAGACGCGCCCCGGATCAAAACGGCACATGAGCTGGACGTATCGTTCAACCAGATCCCTGTGCGGCGTCGTCTTGTGTTCGTCCACGCCAGTCTTCTCAGACTCGAGGATCGTCTTTAGATACGTATACTGCAACTGTGGCTCACCGCTGATTGAATGCAGAACATGCTCATGTAGTTCCGGAGCATACGCGTTTATTGTTGTTGCAGCTCTGGCAGGATCAAGCTCGGCGAGGTCTCTTGCATTATCCCTGATCACATCGTGGACTTCCTGCACTTGGCGTTTTGTGAGGCCTGCTTGAGGGCGCAGACAGTCACCAATGCAGTCGAACACATCCTCTCTATCGTCAGGGTCTTCAAAGTAAGTTTGCACCAACTTCCCATACTGGTTATCTACCCTGTAGACTCGTTTGAGTATGCGGTAGAACCCTGCGTTCTCGAAGAGAGGAATGAGGGCGGCTGTGTCCGGGGGATGGTAGACTGAAAGGAGGTACTCGGCACTGAGTTGGGCGTCCTCAGCGAGGTCTTCCCCAGGGTAGTTGCAAAGTCCGGTAAGAACCCTCGTGAGAGTCGAGCCAGTAAACAGCAGGTACTGCGGGTATTTTGGAAGATTGCGAGCGATGAACATGTCGAGGTAGATGGTGGCTGCGGGGGCAAAGTCGGATGGGTTCATAATCTCCATGAGGATGGAAACGATATATTGCCGATCAACCGTGAGACCAAAGACTTGCTCTTCCGGTAGGTCTTTGTTGGTGCCTCCGTTGACCTGCTTATCTGGAGAGTCGTTCAAGAAGGGGTCCTCGAATGCCTCATTGAGCGCGCTGAGGAAACTCGCCGCGTCGTACTTCAATATCATCCGCAAATAAGGAAACGAAGGTTCTTGAGGCAAGCTCGGTCTTGTAAGAAAGGGCTTTCCGCTTCCCTTGGGCCAGGATATAGTCTTCCCCGAGAAGAGAAACCAGTATATCTCCGCCTTGCCTTTGTTTGCCACGCTGTCCTCAATTGCTTCTCCTGTAGGGAAGACCCTGCCAGTTAAGATGAAGGACAAGTAAGGGAATATTTTCAAGGCGTTCACCACGAACATATCGTGCTCCATCGCATTTTCAGAGGAGTGGTACTCTCCGTCTTGCATGAGATGCACCAACAGGCTCAGGAGATCGATCAGGGGCGTAATGAAGTCGTGGAGCGCCTTGTTCCAGACATAAATAAGGGCGTCATACAGGCCGTGCTGCTTGCAGAGCAGCGTAATTTGGTCTAGGTCCAAGGTCGCAGTGTCCATGTGGCAGATCATGTCCTCCAAGCGGCTCTCTAGGCCTTTGCTGACGAAGTGGGCTACCATCGCCTTGACAACGACAGGCGGTATAGCCGTGATGGACTGGTTGAGGATGTATGGTTCAAGAGTCTCAAGAAAGATGCCTTCGAAGCCAGCGTCCTCATACCATTCGTACATTTCATCGAAGAGGAAGTCCGTTTCTCCAACACTCTGGCAAGCCGTGAAACATGTCTCGGCAAGATCTTGGAGATGGGTGACATCCGTTGCAGACTTGTCCTTCTGTCTGTGGCCAAAGGCATACCTCAAAGATGCAGTCATGATCTCCATGAGCTTGTCTTTGACCATATTGTGTCTCAGCTCCGTATCTTCCGGCAGTCCGACAGTGAGCTTGTCTGCGTCTCCGGTGTAGTATGACGCTGCCAGCTGAATCGCGCCGATGTAGTCACCGTTCTCCATCAGAGCAATCAGGCGATCAGCCCAGTTAGACAAAGCTCCTATGGAGACGTCGTTGAACCCAAGGAGGAATATCCTCCCCTTGTAGGTTTTGAAGCTCATATAGAATGCGTCCGCCACAACGCCGTGCATGGATGTGTCCTCTTCATCTAGCTGCTCCACTAGACTGTGCAGTTGTTTGGAAAACAGGTCGACATGGTAGATCTGTTTGTAGATCAGATCGAAGTACTCTGTCATCCGCATGCTACGGTCCTCCAGAATGATGAGTCGTTGAGACAGTGTCAAGACAGCAAGGACGGACCGGCTTAACCACTGAACGGCGACTATGGCTTCCTCACACTTCCACCTGCTCCGCGCTCTGAATTTCAGGTTGGGCGGTTTGTCCTTGTCCTCCGACGGAACTTCGTCAACGTCGAGTACGGTGAGAACGTTTGACCAGCAGTATACCAATTTGACTTTCGATATCTGACTTCCCGTGGACGGATCAGGAACCTTGAGTTTGACAGCGGGGAACCAAGCCAAGCACCCGGTCATTGCGCTGTGAGCCGCTACTTCTTTTGGCCGGGCAGACTTATGCTGCGTCTGAGCGATTGGAGTCGTCGACACGATAACCAGCAAGTATGGCGTTAGCATCGCAGTGAGTCCCATACTATCTGTAGCACGCTCGACATTGCCCAGGGGCAAAGGACCGAAAGCTAGAACCGTGCTTGGCTTCAGGGGCTTGCCAGACGGGGGAGGCTTAGAATCTGGATACCTTCCTAATATCCTTGTCGTCTTGACTGTCCGCCCGAAGGATCCAGTACCTCGCGTGGCAAGATGCGAAAAGGCCATACCGCGGTCGTCTGCTGATACAAGTGCAGTATGCCTTGTGCCCAGAAACCCAAGATGCGTGATCGCTACATTCGGTATGTGTCCATCAACGGTCCGGTGCTTCATTTGGGCCGGGTCCAGATGGGGAATATGAAGGAACGGCCTGGCCGCTCTGGTTGTATCCCAAGTGAATATGCTGCCATTGGCATGCCCCCCAGCGACCGTTGTATAGTCGGCCGATACTGCGATGGAAGTGATAGCGCCCGACTCAACAGCTATGAGCCCGTCAGCAAGATATCATGCAAACGCGCGATTACAGTCACTTGCCTCTTGTTCCAGGACCGATGATCATCTTCAGGTTCTGGTTGTAGTCAAACATTAATATTATTCCCTTGGACGTCCCCAGCACTATAGATGCGGAGACCACCATGCATGTCGGCGAGCCGAAGTTCCTCTTCCCTGTCTCAGAGAATGCCTGCCCGTTCAGCTTCTGCAGTTTCGTCCATCGTACAACTTCCCACGGCGGAGTCGGGGTCTCAGTGTCGCCAGAGTCCAAGAAGAACTGGCTGCTCAAGGAAGCGTTGCGGCTGTGGTTCGAGAGAAATGCGGGAGAGGATGGTCGTGGAGACAGAGGACTCGGCGATGAGATTCGAGATTGGAACCTTCTGTCGAACGGTCTAAACGAGGGGGTCGGGCTCCTCAGTCCAGGTCTGGACGCGAACGACGGCAGAACGCTACTTCCGGGGGATGAAAGAACAGAGCCCTAGAAGGTGTTACAATAAGGCATGCGATCTTTTAGAAAGCTCTTGCTCACCTGTATCGAAGGCGAGCCGTCCGGCACGGAAAGCATGGAATCCACCGGGCTTCCCGCCCGCCGGGGTATCGCATCGGTTGTAGAGCCATCTTCAGACGCCGAGTCGAACTGGTCCTGCAGAAGCTCCCGGTACCTGTTTGTGATGACGCCATTGCTGCCCGGCACTGGAGTCGAAGGCGACTGCCTGGCCTCCTCGAGAAGCTCTGCAATGTGCCCGCGCTCGTCGGGATCCCCTTTAACAGTCTCGTCGTCGCTCGAGGCGTCGTCATTCGCTGGTGAGAGATCCAACTGCTCATGGTCACCTATCGCCTCCCCGGCGCCATCCTCCCTCTCCTCTGGTAGCGCGCTCATCGCAATTGCTTCGCGCCAGTCATGGCTTCATCGCCGTAGGTTCGGAAGTAGCCAGCGGTAACTCGGTAACCGGCGAGGTGGAGATATTGGTGCTGGTGCTTGTATGGTCGTTAAAGGTCGCAGTGGTGCAGTTAGAGCTGGCGCATCAACCATGCTAGACTAAACAACAAGCGTGATTTTGTCCACGAATCCGTCCCTATTTTACGACGCCCATGTATGTCGCCAATCGACCAACAACAGTGCACCCCAGCTGTGCCTCACAGCAATTACGCAGCCGCCAAGCTCGAGTCCCCTATCGTGCTAGGTGCAGGTGATAGGTACCTTCGGGCCGAGATTGATCCGGATAAGCTCTGGGAAAGCGATCATTCTTTAGCTTCGTCACTGCGGTGTGAAGAGTAGCACCAGAGAGGTGCCTCAAGATCCATAAAACCAGGGCTTTCAAGAGCATTCCACGGACTTTAATACAAAACACCTTTTTCAGAGATTCAGGAGGCGAGGCTTGAACAGGTCCCTGTTCATTTACGACCCATCATGTCTTCAATCGGGCCACAGCTTCCTCCCCACCTCACAAAGCGCAAGCGCACCCCCGACGACAGCGGCGACGATGCGCCCAACTCACCACCCAGCAAAGTCACGCGGCGCGCAAACGAAGATGAGATAGCTCTGGATGGTTCAGACTCGGACGACGACTACGGCCCTACAGCGGCTCCCAGCCAAGCAGCCGCCAGACCCTCCGTAGGGCCTTCGCTCCCACCATCCCAACCTCCCGCCTCCGACAGAAACGCAGACGAGATACCCCTAGATGATTCCGAATCCGGCTCCGAAGACACAGGCCCAGCACCACCACCACAATCAAAACCACGCTCTCCGCCCACTAGACGCGTTCTCGGACCCTCTCTCCCACCCTCCGACTTCACGCCGCAGCAGCCCTCCCGCCCTCCCGCCGACCCAGAAGACTCCGGCTCCGACTCCGACGACTACGGCCCCGCCCTCCCCGGCGCCGCCGCACCCTCTACCGCAGGGCCCTCCCTCCCTGCCCACGACTCCGCCCCCACCACCGCGCCCCAGCGCGACGCCTGGATGCTCGCCCCGCCCAGCGGCGACACGGGCTACCGCGCGCCCGACCCGACGAAGCTCAAGAGCCGCAAGTTCGCGAGCGGGCCCCGCGCGGGCAGCAGCGCCGCCGCTCCCGCCGCCGCTGCCGGGGGCGCCATAAGCAGCCTGTGGACGGAGACGCCAGAGCAGAAGGCGCGGCGGCTGGCGGACGCGGTGCTGGGCCGGGGCGGCGGCGACGACAACGCCGCGGGGGGTCAGCGGCCCAAGAGCGGCAGACCTGAGAAGGGCGCGGGAGGCAGTGGCAGCGGCAACAATGCCGAGAGGCAGAACGGGCCGCACGACGAGGCGGCGATCCGAGCGTACACGGAGCAGTCCCGGGGCCGGAGCCTTTACGAGGAGCACCAGGCAGCGAAGAAGGCGGGGCGAGGGGCCAGGAAAGGGGGAGACGACGAGGAAGAGGACGACCCCAGCAAGCGGGCGTTCGACCGGGAGAAGGACATGGCGATCGGGTCACGGATCACCGAATCCCAGCGGAGGCAAATGGTGAACCGAGCGGCGGACTTCGGTGGACGTTTCCAGAAAGGTAGCTATCTGTAACGATGATACCCTGTGGTTTCACTAGGACCAGCTGCACGCGTGTCACGACGTCTCCAAGCGGCCAAAATAGTATCAGGGGCATGCCTCTGCGCATTGCAATATCTTGATTCCTAAGCCATAGATAGCGTGCCAACGCCCTGTCGTCCCAAACTCCAAAAACCCCATGCGCTTTCCCTTCCCTTGCGAGCCTCTTTGCTATGCGTCCTTTGCCACGATTCCACAGGTAGCTACCTAATGATGCAAAGGGGAAAAAAGAGAAAATCATAAAACCAGCGACCCGTGCTCATCGAACAGCCATCCGAGCGTTTTTCCTATCCGCTCCTATCTGCAGCAGCGGAAGCTCATCGAGATATCAGTGCAGAACCCAGCCATCCTAAGATGGAAAATATCTGCTCGCACAAACTCGAAAACGAGATGCATAGTGCAAAGTGCTGACGTAGGATGAGGCTGATATACAGGCGAGACGAGGAATCAGTATAATATAAGAGGGGGTATATCCAACAGGACGGGAGGGCAGTCATCTCTCATGACGCAGCGGGTATCATCGACTTTCCAGCGCAGGCGCGGTTCCAGCCTCCAACTGCGACGGAGACACCTCCTGGTTGGTGCCAGATGCTGTCGGTGCTGATCCGCTAGCAGCCGGCGCCTGTTCCCCATTCTGTGCTCTGCGAAAGCCTGGCAATTGGTGCCTGAGGCCCGAGAAGAAGCTACCAGATTCTGGCTGGGTATTCTGGGGCTCAGCTGCGTCAGAGCGCTGGGAGCGGCGGAAGAAACCGAACTGTCTTCCACCACTGTCATCAGCACCTTGTTGCTGTTGCTGTTGCTGTGGAGTTGCAGCATTCCCGGCGCTTCCTCCACCCATGAACCGTACAGGCCTAAGAGTGCGGCTCCGGCCCCCAATGGACATCCAGGAGGGAGTTGGACGCGAAGGCATGTTCATTCTGTTGGTTCTTGGATCACCAGTGATCGTCACGGTAATGACGCCGGCGGTGCCCTCAGCACCCTCCGTTGCACCAGGGCGGGGCTTGGGGGTATAGTAGTCAGCCTTGCAGAGAGGACAGCACGCTCGTCTGCTCGTCAACCAGGGATCAAGACAGACGGCGTGGAAGGCATGACCGCACGTCAAGCCACGGACATCATCGTCATCCTCCAACGTGTCGATGCAGATAGCGCAAGTATCACCAGATGTGCCATAGCACTCAGGGGGTAGGGCAGCATCGATGTGCTCGTCGTCGTCATCGTCAGAGTGATCGTGGTCGTGGTCGTGGTCGTGGTCGCGCGAGTCTATGCTAGCGGCCCTTGAAAGCGGTTCAGTGCCTGCTACAGCGGGAGCGCTCGAAGCCTCCGTAAGTGGTTTTGGAGTCTCGGCAACTACAGCTGAGGTACTCTCAGTAGCTTGGGTCTTAGGGTCTTCCTTCTCCTGATTTATATTTGATGTTGCACTCGTCGGTGGACGCTCTTCCGTTGAATCTCGTTCCTTGGCAGGGAGGTCAGGCACGACGCCATCAACATCTCGAAGGCTAGCCGCACGACTCGCAGGTCGAGAAACTCCTCCTCTCGTCGGCAGACCTTCCCGTGCACGGCTTGCAACCCATGTCTTGTACTTGAGCATTGGGAATTTCTCGTTCACCTCGTCCATGGTCATCAGCTTCTTTTCCCGACGACGACGATGCGGTCGAGGCACATTCTCGAGGTTGATGGGCTCGCCATCTTCGCCGGTCATGCGCAGCTGGCGATTCCGGGCATTGTAGCGGAAGCAATACTTGACGCCGACAATGATCCTATCTTGCGTTAGGATCAACAATGCCACCCCGGCTCGCAGCTGAGCACAGGGCTGTGGGCTATACAGTTATGAACTCACCATAGGTTGGTGAAAACGACACCAAATCCCAAGGCTACAAAGAATAGCAGAGGGGAACTCGAGCCACCACCCTGGTTGTTTTGGCCGCCGTTCCCGCCCGCGCTGGACGTGCCTGAATTGATGGCGGTGTCTGCCGGAGTTGCTGATGAGGGGACAGTGGATGAAGGAACCGGCGATGTCGCGACGGCAGCGGTGGCCGAACTTATGGCGCTGGAGACGGTGCTGGAAGCGACTTGTCTGGCCTGATGCTCGACAGCCCGAGCAAAATGCTGCGAGGCCTCGACAAAGGCAGGATTGATGATAGCCATGGCGGCGGCGGCGGCGGCGGCAATTGTCGATAACGTTGACGGACAGAAATGTCACAATCGGCGGCGGTGGTGTGAGGGGACCATGAGGATTCCAACCTGACAAATCCGATCCAACCGCAAGACGGCGCCGTCGGCTATATCACAGCGGCAGCGGCAAGCAGCAGCATTGAGTGAATATCCACGCAAGGCCGATCAACTAGTTGCAAGCAGCAGGGAGACGCTCGTCGTCCCTCTCCCAGGGTATTTGTAGGTTGTTTCTTAGGTGAATGAGGAGGGAGGAGACGAAGGTCGGGTGGATGAAGTCGAGGTGGAGAAGTGGTGGATTTAATTGATTGCGGAGGATGGATGAAGTGCGTGAGTGAGATGCATGCAAAAGCAGCGAGACGAGGGAATAAGATAGCGAGGGTGGTGTTAAGGCCGCGGCGGGGGAGGCCAGGTGCGCAAAAGGACAAGGGAAAAATGGGGAGGGTGGTGGGCGGTGCGGTCGGCCGGTCTTGGAAGCTTGGAAGAGGAGACGACGACGAGAGGAGACTGGGGGGGGACTGGGAGAGAGACTCCGCCGGAGTGTGAGAGGACCGGCCTGAGTGGCAGGGGTCCTTTCTGTTCCTGTTCCCTGTCAGGGTGCCGGTGCTGTACCAAGTCAGCGTCAGGCTCGCGCCAGCCCTTCCCTTCCCGGACTAGGCAGGGTACGTACCTGCTCTGGTACTGTACGGATCCGTCAACGTCCACCTCCAGGCCAAAACTGAGAGGGGAGGAGCGATGAAGACGAAGAAACTGTACGCACGCAGGTACTCCGCCCGGTACCTTGCCGTAATGCGACTGATGGCTTCGGGGGAAGGCGAAGGCGTAGCTCGCATCCAATGGTGGATGCGGGTTTGCCCAGCACTTTCCTAATTCGATTGGCGATAACTACGTTACGAGTTCAAGTTATTTGAATTATTTGAAGTATTTGCATTTTTTACGGCGCATTTGTCAAAGGTCCGTAGCTGCCTCGTGTTGCGCCTTACGATTGTTTACCCTAGGGGAAGATGACGGGAGGGCGGTGCGGAGGAACAGGTCACAGACACGGCTTGCTGACAATGGAAACTGGAATTTGGCTGCTTTCAGTGCGCAATGCGTTGCCGCACCCCCGATCCCCATTGCGGAGAGATCTCAAAGCCAACCGAGCTAAGGGGGGATCTCATTACTACGGTCCTATGTAGAACGTCAAAGTATGCCAAATCCGACATTCTGTTCCAGGCTCCCAAGCCACGGTCGTCTTCGCTCAAGAAGGCTGAAACAGAGGAAACCAAGTTGAACCGGGAGCGAAGGGGACCTAGACCTGGAGGAACCTGGACAAGCTGGACGGTTTGCCGATCTTCATGCGGCGGCTAAGCAAGTGACGAAGCACGTCCTTGGCTCCTGGCTCCTCTAGCCATCAACACCCTAGAATCCTTAATCCGCCAGCGTTATAGAATGGCCGGCACGCGACGCAGCATCAAGGGGGATAGTCACGGCAACAGTCACGATGCAGGTGCTGCAGCGCGGTCACGCCCAGCGCGGCCAGATCTCTCGACGACTCGTTTGTTTGTCGCACCGCAGTGATCACCACCGTATAGGTGCGCGCGAGGGCTGTGGAGAGTTACGGGACTTACGGAGGCTGATTCACGACACAGAGCTGCGGGGCCAGAACAAGCTTCTTGCTGGCTGTGACCTGACATCACCAGCGGATACTTCGGCCACCGCTACGGTACAGGGCTTTCGATGGCACCCGCAGGCACAATGATAAACTCGACACCAACCATGACCGGAAGCTGCTAGCAGTTAGTCGGAGGTGATGCGATCCCGGAAGTATGGGATCCTGTTAAGGAGGCGATCTCTCCAACGCTCAGAGCGCAACCAGTAGCGCACCCCTAGACTAACATTTGTAGTGTACATAGTAGTGATGGGGCTGCATTGTTAATAGGTAAGAACCTCTGGGAAGGTGTGCTCACTGTTTTCTCGGCCGTTCAAGCAGCCCGGGTCTCAAAGACGCGACCCTGTGTACAGACAGGGACACGTTGAGGAGGCGGCCATGTCTAGACCATCCGCGGCATCTCGCATTTTGTTGGTGTTCGAGGGCAATGGCTCGCGAGCATGTCCGCTTTGGAACGCAAGGTGCTGACCACCTATTGCTGTGCTGCCTCTGCTACTGCTCGACAAAACAAGCTTGCGACGCTCCGTTAAAGGAATACGGCGTTAGACGCATCATTGGTCCTGGTCTTCTAGGTACTGCTTTATTATGCGTAGCATTGAGGATGCCACCTCGGCAGCCCCTCGTATCTGCGCTGCGATTCAGGTCGGGATCCCTTGCCAGCTCCAATCCTCCTGCTCGTTCTGCGACATGTTTGAATCCAGCGCTTTGGCCTCCCACGCGCGTACAATAATAATAGCTGACGATGGCCCCCGAAACGGAGGGTCAGATAAGCTCAGTTGGAAAGGCTTTGGCTTTGTCCTATTCCAGCTTTTTAACGTAGATATCCTGATCGGGACATCCCGCGGCCGATGTCCTGTTCCCTGAGACACGCATCCGATGGCTTTCAGCACCAATGCAACACTGTGCACTCTGTTTGGCCGTCGTCGTTATTTACAACGGCCACTACATGCAACCGCCTGACCGGATTCAGGGAAGCGGCCTGCCAGGAGGGAGATCACCGCATCAAATGCCCGAATGAGACGGGGCTTCTTCGCGTTCTTATTGGAGCTTTACACCTGATTGTCTCTCTTGGGCATCGTGGCACGAAGGTCATCTTCTCTGGGAGCAGCCCACGGAACCCATGTGGAGGCCTGCTGACGATCATCCTCGTGCCGGCGTTGATATCTTGGATCGCGTCAGTGTGGCACGGAGAGATTTCCGACCAGATTTCATCCTCGGCCGAGAGTAGAGTCCCTCCTTGCAGGAGGAGCAAGGGACTGCTTACATGACGTGACAGCAGGATCGACGGGAGAACAAATCCCGACATCGCCAACTTCTCTCATGATCACATCACGTTGCAAGTCATGAGGTCTGCGAACATTTGCTCGCAGCTGAACAGTGCCCTTCTGCAACACAGTAGACGTCGGCTACCGCTCCCGTGTGCGCGGATCGTCACGAGTCTCTTGCACGACAGTGGTATAGTGTATTTCGTCTCCTCCGCAAGCACGCCGCTCAGGTTACCAACTGCGGTTACTACGAGACGAGCTCGACGCGTATCAAGACGGCGGCACGGAAGTTGCACAGCCTCGTCATGGTGAGAATCCATCCACCCATAGGTAGAGAGTGTATCGCGAGCTGCGAGCTACGTGCTTGTAATTCCAAATACCGCTACAAATCACCAAGCCTCCACCGCGTCTGCCACGTCCGCGGCAGCTCTGAGCCGGGTTGATGAAGGATGAAAGGTGATCTACCACTTGCACAGCATCATTGACGCAATGCCGACATATTGCCCAGGCCCCGCTTCCCCGCACACACCACTTGCCCTGTGCTATCGATACAGCTTCGCTTCGGACTGATGCCGTGAGAGGCAAGATAGAGTCATGACTATCACGCCAGAGCTGCAAGTCGTGTCTGGCCACGTCCTTCTGGTCCTCACCTCGGTGGACGAGTAACAGGCGACAATTTAGACTTCTAACGGGTGTCTTACCCCTGTCAGGGTGATGCACGCTGCCGCGGGAGTGGTGTGTGTATGCACTGTCCATTGACCCGATCCGCGTCGTCGCCCATATTGTTGTAGCTGTCGTACCGGATCTAAGATTGGTGCTGTTGTACGGCTCCGTTTCGGCGTAAGTAACGCAGCGCGGAGGATTTGACGATGCTTTAGGTCCATTCGAGACGGTCCATCCCTCGTCGTTATCACCCGCATCCTTGCTCCAATGACCGTACTTCGCTTTCTGCTCGACGACATCGTGCCCGCTGGCGGCATCCTCCGAAGATCGGGTTTTTGTCATGCAGTAGCAGGCTAACAACGAACGAGCCCGCGCCGGCCCCGAGCTTTGGTCGTTCTAACAACACTCCGAACACCGACGGGAGGTCCCAGCCATTGTGCGGTTGCCTTTTTCAGTAAGCAGCGCACGTCCAATCCCCCCAAGTTTGTCCCTGTCGCCACTGGCTGCATCCTCGATGGCGCCAGGCGACGACGCTACGCACAGTCGATAGTCGGCTGGTGTCCGAAGTTGCCGGATAGCCCCTCACCCGGTGCCCTTTCGCCAAGGACCCGCACTCAAAGGGTCCAATATGTAGGCTGCTGACGCTGACGGGCTTGGCAGTCGAGACGCGGAGTTGTGCGTCGTCAGTCCCTTGTGGCTCAGCGCCGCCGCTCCTCCGCCTGGCGCAGAGAGCCGGCCTGGGCATTCGCTGCTGTAGACTGGCAGACTGGCAGGCTGCTGACGGCTTCTCCCACTGCTTTTGAAGGATTGCAGGCGGCCCACAGGCAGAAAGAGGCCAAGGAGCGGCTCCGGCTCGCCCGGCTGATCTCGTCTCCGACCGCCGGGCGGTGGTCCCCACTTCCCAACCAACCCCACACTGGTAGACGACCGTTTACCCGTAACCCGCATCTGAACAGCGGCGATCATATGCACGTCCCGCAGCATACTTTTCCCGCGATTCCTCCGGCTGAGCACGGAGTCCTCCGAGATAGGAAATCACGGCAGCCAAGTAGTTCGAAGGGGAACGCAAGGAAACGAGTGGAGCGCAGCGCGAAATACAGTGTACCGTCCTCCTCACCGGCGACGGACTCCGCAGACAACGACCACCACCCGGCGAGGAAGCCACCCTTGTCCCCGCCTGAGCAGTTGATACAGCGAAGACCTCAAGCAAGATGCCTCCAACTAAGCTGCCGGAGTCCGGAAACCCACTGTGCGTAACCGCCCGACCCCCAATAGCCGTATTACCGCCTTCGGTCTTCCTCCCTGCTATCCCGTATCTGTCGTATCCCCTGTCGTCTGAGTATCAGTAGCACCGTTGGCCGGTACTCTCCGTCATCGCAACGTCGTATGGGCCATCGTATGGGCACATATACGAGGCTACTGCTCTAGAGATGCATCTTGCCTCCTCGACAAACGAAGCAGCACAGAGCGCAGGGAACTTTCTAGCTAACGTGCCGGTATGCATCTAGGGTCTTCTTCGATATCACCTTGGGCGGTAAGTTCGCCTGTTTTGTGCGCAACCCTCACTGCTGGCCCCGCCTCTTTCTTCCATCTGAGTGGTCTAGGTACTCGGGTGCTTTGCTCTGATGTGGAGGGCATGCAGTCCCACTGACGGCATCACCACTTCTACGTCCATATTCCCTATGCCGTCGACAGAAGAAGTCTTCATAGAGATGAGGGAGCTTGGTCGCCGAATGGCTGACTGTTTCCTCCGTGACCGACGGAGAACCATGTCGCGTCGAACGCTTCTCGATCAAGGGATTGAAGAGGCTCTTCAAAGATTTATTCTTGTTACTTTCTCTTCCTTTTCGAGAACACTTGGACTGTTTTACGCCAGGAGATCCGGATGAGGAGATGGGCACCGCTCTGGTCTGACGATATTACTCTCTCCCCGCATAGGTGAGCCTCTGGGCCGGATAACCTTCGAACTGTTCAAGGATGTGGTCCCGCGTACGGCGGAGAACTTCCGGCAATTCTGCACCGGGGAGTCAAAGAACAACCTCGGCCGCCCTCAGGGGTACAAGGGATCAAGGTTCCATCGGATCGTGAGTCTGCTCTCCTGCTTCCTCCTTCTCTTTCTCCCCATGTCTTCACTCCGGCGCGCTCTCCGGGCGAGCCTTTGAGAGAGATACCCTCACGGGGTATAAGGGACCATTCCAGATTAGGGGCTGAAGAGACGGCCTTGGAATGGGGACGGTAGCAAGACTACTTTACTCTTCTGGAGACTAACTGCCGGGTTTCGCAGATCCCCAACTTCATGTGCCAGGGCGGCGACTTCTTGAATGGCGACGGTACGGGATCGACTTGCATCTATGGCACAAAAGCCTTCGCCGATGAGAACTTCCTGCTCAAGCACGACCAGCCCGGTCTGCTCTCTATGGCTGTGAGTCTTCTGTCTCCACCGCCCCCCTATTATCCCCGATCTCAACCGCGAGACCTCACCTTTCTCCACCCCTATCTTACAAACAGAGCTCACTCTTGAGCTCAGCACGCATCTCCGTACCCCGAAGAAAGGAGTGACCGCTTCTGGGAAACAATCTGGCTGACAGGCTGAATCTGCAGAACGCGGGACCCAACACCAACGGGTCGCAGTTCTTCATCACGACGGTCCAGACGCCCTTCCTGGACGGCAAGCACGTCGTGTTCGGCAAGGTCGTCGACGGCATGGACGTGGTGCGCAAGATGGAGGCGACCAAGACCGGCCGCAGGGGCAAGGACGTGCCGGGCCTGGACGTCGTCATCGCCCAGTGTGGCGAGATGTGAGCGGCTTCTACATCTGTGCGGGATCGAGGGGTGGCTCGTCGAGTCCCTCGAGCAGGAAAGCAAGAAAGGGGAGGCGATCAGCCAAGGGAATGCAATAAGCTCCTCGGTGGCTAGTATCTAAAACGGAGAGGGAATGCGTATACAACAACATACAACCGTTGTCGGGCGCTATATGGGAATCATCACACCGTCTACATGCTCGGAGCCTCTTGTCACGCAATACAAAAGTGATAACGTTCAAGTCAAGTCTGTATATTGCGAGTACGGCCAAATGCCAGATCTGGGCCAACACCCTTAACCATCTCCGAGGATCAAAAAAGCCCGAGTGTCCGCTCCTCCATATGAGCCTATGCTGCCGAGCCAGAGCCAAAGGAGATGGTATCACTAAAAAGCAACAATAACGCCAGTATCTAAGCCGTCCATGGCCCTTGTCCCTCTATATGACGTGGGCCTTTTGTTTCCTGGACGCCGCCTTTGGTATGCACTTTCCTCGTGTTTCCTCCCTGATCCTTGGTCCTCCTGTGCCATCTTGCTCCACTGTCCTTTGTATGTACGGGCCCTAGTTTATTTACAGTTGAATATGTCGCAAAAAAAGACATAGGCTGGTCTCTTTATAGCGGCGGGATGTCTGTGTCGACGTCTTATGCCGGTCAGAGTCGCCGGTCGCCAACCGCACGGCGAGGCGATCGCTTAGCCCGAGTGAAGGGAGTGACGGCTGGAGGATTGCTGTCCGACTGCACGGTCGATGCAGCGTCGCCATCGGCTACTACAGCCGTCGTCGTGATGGCTGCGACAGGAGAAGTTGTGGCTGAGGGGCCGTCCGTCTCGGTGACAGTAACAGTGACGAAGTCGTCCGTCACGGTTACTGTTACAGTCTTCATCCCTCGAGTGTGTCCCGAGGACTTCGTCTTAGTCTGCAGCGTCGTTGGAACAGCATCGCTTGCGGACGCAGTTCCAGCGCGGGAGGTGCTGGTAACGGAGTCGGAGGATCCTGACTCGTCTGGGACCGCGACATCAAAGTTGCTGCTCATCTGATCGAAGATTGCGATGTTGTTGCGGTCCTGGTTCTTGACAAAGCTCTCAGTGAGCGGCTGCGCCAACTTGATGCTGCTATCACTCTGGTTGGTGCAAGCCGGACTCTTGACGCTTCCCAAATCGTCGCTGCAGGGGTCAACAAGATTTAGCTCGATGCAGCTCGTGTACACTAGAAGACATGGGTCAGCAGGTGCTTCGTATCGTATATTAATGCAAGAAGAAAAGGAGGCAAAAAAGAGAAAGAAAGAAAAAGGGGTTGGAAGCATTGTTGAATGGTTGCAGATGGGGTAAAGGAGAATAGAAGGTAGAGAGATGACTTACGCTCGGGCGTCTCAATGTTGTTCGGGTCACTCTGGTTGCCAGCCGAATCCTTGAGAGTTGGCCAGTCCCAGACCCAGTAGAGAGTATAGCCTGAGCCGGTCTCAAGATCCGTAGGTAACTGGAGGTCAGACTGGCACCATAGGTCTGCTCCCTGAGGGGCCTCGGCCTCTTTGGGGAACTCGGCTATTCGCTGCTGGGACAATGCACTGTTCGGGTTGACCTGGTAGCACTGACCGTCGTCGAAGTTCCTCGTCGACAAGAGTCTGCCCCTGCCGTCACCGCCTTGACCGTCCGCGGTCCAGACCTTGTGGATGGAGAGCAGGGTATCGTTGTTAGAAGGCTGATTAGTTCCGTAGATGTAGACAGTTCCTCTATTGTCCGGCTTTCCCTTCTGAGTTCCCGGCGAGGTGACATGACCGTTTTCCTGGTACCGCAGTGCAATGACATCTCCAGAAGCAGTTGTCAGGCGAGGAAATTCCGAGCTGTAGTTGCCGACTGTCTGGGAGGGGTGGCAGATATTGTCAGTTTCGAGGATGACCTTCCCACCAGTTCTGCCGTTGGGAGGAATCAAGTAGTTGTCCATGCTGTCTGTAAATCCAGGGCCGCCATGCTCGACATAGCCACGGATGAAACCGGGAGTTCCAATCATGGTGCCGTTCGTTGCCACGCGCATGAGCTGGTCCACCCAAGAGTGGGCTGTGGCGGGAGTGGCTGCGGTGAGCAGCAAAGCTGCGCCGACTGCACGCCTTACACGCGAAGACATAGTCATGTTCCTGTCGAGTTCCCGTGATCTGTCTCGGAAAAATTGATAAGGAAGAAATCCAGTTCTCTCCTCTGATGTAATGAGTGAGCGTGTTGTCTGAAACGATACTCGATATGCGGTGCTTCGAATATTGCTGGGAGTGATTGTCTCGTTGTTCTCGAAGTTTGCGGTTTGCAATGGTCTGGTGGGCTCAGGGGTCAAGGAAGGAACGGACTCGAAGCTCGTCGAGAACTCGAAGATATTTAAACGTCCAGCGTCATCAGCAGCCCGGCTGAACGAAGAAATGAAAGGAAAAGGGAAGTCCTTTGATCACAATGGCATCGTTGAGAAGAGGCGGAGGGGGCCGTCAATGGTATTCTGACTGGATCGCCTTTGTTTGTTTGATGCCGAGTTGTCTGTGAGTCAATAGGGACAATATGCTTTGTCCGCGCACAATAGCTTGAGTGGTTGGGTGGTTTGGTGGGTGTGGCGAGAAGAGAAGAGGAGGAAGAGGAGGAGCGGCGCGAGGACAGGGAAAAATTCTCGGGAAGAAGGTCGCCGCAAGGCGGTCGTCGTGAGGTGTTGTCGTTCTGAGCTGCGGATGTGGTGAGTTGAAGGTGAGAAATGAGACCCTCCAGGTGGGAGCTGGAACGGTGGAGGAAACAAAACGACGAGGGCCGGCGTAGGCACAATAAAAGTAGGTGGACACGAGGGAAAAAGAGAGGATATGATCACTTGATCGTCGACAGGCTTGAGTGTTATCCCGGCTGGAGAAGAACCCGGAGAAGTCAGGCAACGAAGAAAGAAAGACGATCGACAAGGAGGGTGACAGGGTCGGAAAAGGGACCAGATAAAAGGCACTTTGTGTGCCAGCTTTTCAAGCCTGGGTCGGAATGTCACCGCGACGGGATCACAGGCTCCCATCCTCACACTTTGCATTCACAAGGGGCATGGGTTGAGGCCATCCCGGCCGACCCAGTCGGACATATTCGGTGGCCAGATATGCAGAGCCTGGTAGGAAGAAGCACGCGAGACTCTAGGCCGGCAGTGATACGTCCCTAGACGACGCATGGTGTGTGTGTGTGTACAGTAGTACATGGCTATCGGTAGAAACAGACGATATATCGGAGGTCTCAAAGGTACCACAGGCATCGAACGGCCGTGCCATGTCCGGATGTGTCGTGAAGCATCGCTCTCCTCCACCCAAATATCGCACCTGGGTTGATGTGGTACGTCCCCTGGTACCTCGCGTGGTGGGCGGCTCTTGCTTCCGTGTGGGTGGTCGCCAAGCCTTTCTGACAGGGGCCTAACCTGCCCCTTTGGGCTGGATCTAGCGGGGGAGGCTCCTTCCCTGCAGGCATTGTTTGGATCAGAACGCTCCTTCCTCAGGCACACGAGCCACCCTGCCTTGCCAGGTAGCCGGTGAGTCACTTTTAGTGCGCTCAACACGAACAAAGTACAAGGATTGTACCTCTCCTGTTTGTCCGATCTCAAATCTGGAACAAGGGGCACAGGAAGGAGCCCCTGGCGCGGTGTACAATGTGGTCCCTGCACGCCCTGCTGTGCTGCGAATGACTGCAAAATATCTGCATCTATTTCGATGGCCCCTTGGCAAGGCTTGCTGGGATCTTCATTCTGTCCCGCCATCGACGTCGCCCAATCATCTCTACAATATCTGGCACCGTTCGAACTGCCAGAGCGTTGCAGGAAAAAGAGCCCTGCCGTCAACCATTCGCCCCTGACGACTGCGAATGCGGCGGCTAGCATCCTCTGGTGGCCACGATGGCCGTCGCACCAACTTCACCGTGTCCAGTCCTTACGAAGCACGACCGGGGCGTTTGGTTGGCCCAGCTTGGCGCCTCTGGCGGTCCTGCCGCGTAATCGTTAATAAATCTATTTATCTGCTCCTGTCCTCATCTCGGCTATCTCATGGCGGCACGACATTGGTATTTCTTGTCCTCTTGCTCATGCCATACCGGCGGCGCCTAGACCACCCATCGCTTCCTGGCGCGCAGCTCTCGAACGCTCTGGATGGCACCAAACCTCCAGGACACATTGACAGAGAGTCCAGACTGGTACCATATCGCAATCCTGTTGTCTGCCGGAGCAAAAGGGCCCACATGAGGATGGACACAAGGATGTCTGTCTCACCATCACAAGGACCCCTTCTCACAGAGCAGGCATGACCCACGTCAGTTTATCCGGCGTGATCTCCAATGCGGCATCAAGTGTGGCGAACCGCACTGAAGAAGGGACGTGCGCCTCCAGATGCAAGTGTTTGCAGCCGAAGATTGCAAAGCTTTTGCCTGTTGTAAGCCAATTCCGCCGGTCTGGGTGTGGCTCACCTGCATCTCCGCATTCGACGACTTCCGTCCGCGACGGCTACTGTTTCATCCCTAGAGCACTATACCACCCCGGCCCGCACCGCGCCGGCATTCTTTATCCGTGACAGTATCTTGCACGCTATCGGGGAGAAAGAGCTCGGCTTCTCTTTGTCTCGTAGTCATGGCGGGAATTGCAGTAGTGCTGCGAGCAACTTTCTACTACGTGTGCGCGTTACGCGGACGTTCTTATCCTGGCGTTTGTGAAACTGCCGGTCCCTTTTGTCTGCATTACCCCCTACGAACTCAACCTTCTATCGATAGTCGATAGGAGAAAGTTGCTGTGGGAGATCACATATCACCTCGATCCACTTGGCTGGGGATGTTTCTCTTGGCGCTCACATCGTGGATCGTCTGATATTGTTGAAACGACCGAGGTTCAAGGAACCCGGCCTTCAAGGATGCAAAGACGTTTGCCCACGTTTCTTAGCAGAACTTGACAAAATCTCTTACATATAGCCGTGGAGACTGTTAGTGGGAAAGCTCTCCTCGTGCAAGATGTCGGTTTCTGCCACAGCGTGCGTATCGTTCCTCCAGCAGTTTTGATGCTCTAGCGGCAGGTCTCAAGCCTAAAACCGAATATCAGCTGTTCCTAGATAGGGGTTTCTCTGTCCTTCCCCATTTTGAGTCAACGTCGGCAACTAGGGGAACAGCACTAAGTGGCAAGACAATCGAGTCAATGAAGAGAATCATTTTCGGCCGTGACGCATGATAGTAATACATCATAAAGTACAGATGAAGAACCCAGCAGATTTCCCCCCACAACCCGAGAACACCAAAACACCCGTCGTGATTCCATACGCAGTTCATCTTCCGTGTTTCATCAAGCATACAGTCAGGCCTCTTAGTCGTTGGAAAGACTGAAAGGAGCCTTTCTCTTCACCATACGTTGCCCTTGACGTCCATCATGGCCGGCGGCGCCACGAACTCTGGGCCTCCCATTCTCCGCCTCACGTGCACCCGCTCGTCGAGGTTGCTGTCCGTCCGGCTTCTCTTCAGGGGCCGCGCCGTTCTCGACCCGTCGTCCCATCCACCGCCGGCGCCGCTCTGCATCCAGCCCTGTGGCGTCGTCGCGGCCGCTCCCGCCCACATGTTCCTGCCGTCCGCTGCAGGTGCGTTCCAGTGCTGCTGGGGGATGTGTGACGGGGTCGGCGGGCCCGAAGGCCGGCCGGTCACACCGCCCCTGTCGCCATTGCCGCTGCCGCTCTCGGCTGGGGTGCCATGCTGCCAGTTCAGCGTCGAGTTCGCCTGGTGGTTGCCGTTGTTGAACGACGTGCTCCAGTGCTGAGCGGCCGCGACGTCGGGGGCCAGGCCGGCCGCCTCCCAGCTGGTCCCGTCGGCGGCGGCGAGGTAAGCGTCCGCCGAGGCGGGCCCGCAGGCAACGAGCGCGCCCGGGTTGCTGTCGACAGTGGACGTCGCGGACATGAAGCTCAGGTTGTGCGCGCCCAGGTGGTGCGGGTCGTGCGCGGCGTGGTGGTGGGCCGGCATGCCGACCGCGGAGCCGTCGAAGCTGCTGGGGAACGCGGGAGGCAGGGCGGCCGTGGGCGGGGGCGTGGCGAGGCCGCTCGAGAAGGAATCCATGATGCTGATGGGATCGGGCCCGTAGCCGGGCGGCATGCCTCCGTGGTGCGGGTGGTGCGGGCGGGGGTGGTGGTGAGGTCCGGCGGCGCCGGCGCCGCCCTGCATCTGGCTCATGGTCTGCATGGTATCCCAGGCCGAGGTGAAGTTCTCGCTCATCACGGCGCCCAGCTGCTGCTGATACGACGGTGGGGGGCTCTGGACGGCCTCCCGCCCGCTGATGAGCATCTGCGCCTGGTGCTGAGGCGACTCCGGGTCAAGCGCGGTCAGGAAGCGCCACTCAGTGCCCGGGCTCAGCATCACGGTCTCGTGCTTGGCATTCAGGTACGGGTGGCACCGGTCGAACGTCCAGACCAGGACGGCGCGGCGCGTCCACGCCTGCCGGCCGTGAGCGTCGCGCGGGCACGACCACAGCTCCTGCAGCATGCCGACCTGGCGGATGAGGTCCAGCTGCGTGAGGTCACCGTCGGCGGCCGCCTGCTTGGGCTGCTCCTCCGGCTCGTCCTCGTCCGGCCTGTAGGCGCGCTTGCGCCCGCGGTACTCAGACCCGTAATCCGGGCCCTGGCTGGCTGACTTGGCCCGCTGCTTGCGCTCCTCGGCGTCGGCGCTCCGGCGGCCGCCCGTGCCCCGCACCTCGGGGTACGCCGGATAGTGCGCGCAGAGGCTGAGCGTGGTGGCCCACTGCTGGGCGGGGAAGGGCACGCGGCAGATGTCCCCGCGGCGGCGGCTGTGCATGCAGTCGCAGTTGGGATTGCGGTCGTCGCAGCCCGGGCCGTGCTGGAACAGCTCGCCGACGTCGTTGGTCATCTTGCACAGGGTGGGCTCGGCGACACCGCAGAGCTCGGCGGGGCGCGCCAGCCGCGTGACCACCTTCCACCGGTGGTTCTGCAGGGCGGGCTGCGCGACGGTGATCTTGATCATGCTGTTGAGGTCGGAGCCCTCGGGCAGCCGGCTAACGGTGTACAGGTCCAGGGTGACGTGCATGTGGAGGATGTCGCACCGGCTGTCCTGCGCCGCGGTCTCGAGCGCGTCGTTGAGCTCCGGGAACGTGTCCCGCCACTCCAGGGAGATGTCGCGCACCGAGGTCGACTCCCGCTGCTTCATGTTCCACGTGTACTCGTGCAGCAGCGTGTTGCGGATGGCGCGGTCCTCCTTGTCGCGGCCCGCCCAGTCCTCCCTGCCGTTCAGGAAGTTGTATCTGTGCGGGAAGACGGACTCGTCAATGAGCCCCTCGCTGTCGTGGTAGCTGTTCCCGTCAGCATCGTCGCGGATCCTCTTGTTCGACACGTAGATCCAGCACGTGCGTGGCTTGACCGCCACCAGGGCGTCGGAGGCAAGGAGCTGCGCGAAGTACTCGTAGTTGGGGCGCACGTCCGGGAGCCGGTCCTGCGCCAGGGCGATGAGGACCGGGTTGGTCTTGAAGGACTCGGACTTGACGTCGTCCTTGAGCTTCTTGTTGCCGCCCATGTTGGGGGCGTTGTCCTTCTCCTTGCCGAAGAAGAAGTGGTCTGTGAGGGGGCGGGCGCCAGCCAGTCAGCGACGAGTACGGTGAAACGCAGGCTGCAGCCAACAGGCAAACAATAGATGCAGCATGCAGGGTCCTATTGTCCCTGCTCTTGGCACTGCCTATGCAGGGCAAAATCACACACGGACACGACGAATGGAGGCGTCACTTACAGCAACGGTGGTGTATGAAGAAGTTCTTCAGCACCTGGATGTGACTGGACACCTGCTTGCGTTCCCGACGCCACTCCTTTGCGTTGGGCTCTGCGCCCGGAGGCAAGGAGCGAAGGTAAGCAATCCAGAGATACTCTGATATCAACATGTTTCGGCCGTAGAGCTGCTTCTTCATGGAGAACTTCCTCCTGCCCATCTGCGGGATCAATAGCAAGGCTGCGAGAGGGGCGGTAAGCAAGGGGACATCTCATTCATCGAAGCCTGGTTGAGGCTTCCGAGGTGAGGGGACTGACCATCAAGGAAGGCATCCTCCAGGAGGTCCGGCCACTTCTGGTCGGACTTGTCTGCCTGTCTTTCCCGGTACTGCTTGAACTCGGGTGACAGGTAGATGGGGTTGACGCCATACTTGCTCCTCTTCTGCAGCTGGCTGTGCTGGCGGCGGAGCCTGAGGCCTGTGGTGTTGTAGGGCGACCCGACGGACTGAGTCGGGACGATGGGCGGTGTTGGTATTGACCGCAAGGAAGGAGAGGCTGAGGTGAGTGAAGATGCTTGAGAGCACAGGGTCAAGGGACCGACGTTCTGGTGATGGTGGTGCTGCTGCTGGCCGTTGCCGTCAGACTCAGTCAACGGCTGCCTGGAGCTCGACAGATCGTGGTGGCTCTGGTCATAGGGGTAATCCGGCGGCGGCGAGAAGCGCTGTGACGGCAGCACCGAGCGCGGGAGCTCCATTGTCATGGAGGTATGTGTGTGTGGCGGAATGCTTCGGGGAGGATGGCAAGAATGAATGGGGATGCCTTCAGGCTCTTTTGTCGAAAGGAACGTTGGGTTTGTGCAAGAGAATGGAAGAGGGCTGAGAAGAAATGTAGAAAGGAATGACAGCGAAGCGCGATCCAGAGATCAAATATGTTGAGCTGACGAAAGGCATTGTTTCGAGGGCAGCCCGTATAGCTTATAACAACCCAGAGGACGAGCCTCCCGTCGTCCCCCGTGAAGCCCGGGATCGACTCTGGACGGACACTAGATCGAGCACTTGCTCCACAAGACATCGTCCTGGCTAGGGTGACGAGGCCCCTGTCCCCGAGCCTCCTCGAGGTGGTGCATCGCGACGGCAAGCGCTGGGCGATTCAGGTACACACGCGAAGACTTTTCCTTCTTTGCGGAGAGATCGCAGCCGGCACTGGAATGTAGGGAGATCAGGGAGGGGATCCAAGGCTGCCTTAACCCGCGGGTGGCGACGCTGTTGGCCGGATGTCAGTAGGTTCGCGAGCGTGAGGCATGTAGTTGAGATTAACATCTTCCATCTTCACACAATAGTGGGTGGTCCAGTAGTCACGCTCGGCTGAAGGGCCGCTGTCCGCCCTTTGAAGGAGGTTCCGATAAAGTGGGGCCACACTGAGCCCTGTTGTGTTGATTGTTGGTCGGCGTCGAAGAAACGCCCCTTGGCAAGGGCGCCGAGACACAATTGGCAACCCGCCGCCCTGTCTAGAGGGCTAATGCTTGCCCTTTAACCCCCCAGTTCGATAAAATCCACCGCGTCTTCATCAAATATCATACCTCGTCTTCGTTATCATTGCCAATATTGACCTTCTGCCTGCCCCTCCCTGTGAGCTGCTGCAGAGCCACCTTGTCGACCTGCTTCGACATCTTCTTCTCGAGCCTCTCCAGCTCCTCCTCTGGGTCGACGGCCTCCGCTTCTGCAAAGTCGAGCACAAGCCTGCGGCCCAGAAGGTGCGTGTCCCTGAGGGCCTTGAGCGCGTTCTGGAATATAATGTCAGACATACGCGCCATGCTAGCAGGACGGAGCGGGCTGGAGGGCCGACTAGCCCACCACCTCGCCGGAGCAAGTGGAGAGGACTAGATGGCTAAGCCCGCGTCATATGTACTCACCTCTGCCTCTCTCGGGGTGACAAACTCTGCGAAGGCGAAGCCTCTCGAGGAGTTGCCGAACCGCTTTGGAATTCTCACTCCGCGTAACTGGCCATAGGTTCCGAACAAGGCCCGCACATCTACCAAAGTGTCAGTAGGGCCGCAAATCAGTGCGATGGGCGCGTTTCGGCGTGCGTCATGACTCTCGGATCATGACTCTCGCTTTCAACGGCCCAGAGCAGAAAAGATCCGATGTCTGAGGCGACTTACCCTTCTTGGTCGCTTCGAACGGCAGATTCTTGATCACGATCTTCGTCCGCTGGCCGGCCGCCTTCTTGGCCTTGTCCTCGCGCCGGCGCTCCTCTGCCGCATCCAAGCCCTTGTGGGACGCCTTAACGGTGAGAGTGTGACCCTCCAGAACACGACCGTTCATAGTCTCAAGAGCGGCCTGGGCATGCTCTTTGGTGTCGAAGAAGCAAAAGCCAAAGCCCATGCTGAGCACACCTCTCTTAGGGTCGGTCCTCGTCTTGACCCGCGCGGAGACGAACCCATCAAGCAGCTTGAAGGCGTCGGCGAGCTTCTCCGTGGTAGTACTAAAGTTCAGCCCCCTCACAAAGAGGGTGGTCGTATCAACCTGTTCCTGATCTTCATCCCGTTCCAAAAGTTCGGCAACGGACGCCTTCTGCACAGGTGCAGCTGCAGGGGGGTGACCCTGCTCCTGCTGTACCGGCGTCGGGTGTTGGTCCGTGGACAGGAACAAGTCCTTTGGCGCCTTCTCGAGGAAGAGCACAGAGTCCTTGATCCGCCTGTATGCAAGCATTGCATAAGCCCTCTTTGCATCCGCCGCATTCTTGAATTGCACAATAGCTATTGTCTTGCTGGGTGGTGAAAGCACCTGCAGGACGGTGCCGTGCTCTTCGAACATCCGCCTCAACTCCTCGATGGTGGTGCCGAATGGAATGTTCTTGACTAAGATGGCCGTATCTCCCCTCTTCCGGGCCCCACGGAACGCCTGGAGGTCGACTCCGTGGGCCTGGAAGTATGCCTTGGTCTCTTGGATGATCGAAGTCTCGGCGCTAAATGCCGTGTCAACAATCTCTTCTGAGGAATGGATATCGCGTCATGACTATGCCACAATGGGTATCAACTTACATTGCCTGTTTTACTGCGCCATCCGACGAGGTAGGGTCCAGAAGCTCCGACTTGGCTATCCCAAGGCGATGTGCCATAGCTTCGTTGACCGCGTCCTGGTTCATGAAAAGGGAGTTCCAGTTCCAGGAAGTGGTCGCAGCTTCCACCTTCCTCCGGATAAGGTTCTGCTTCTTTAGGGGTAACTTCGATATGGCAAACTCATCCAGTTTGCTCTCCCTTTTCGCTGCAGCAGGCAGTATGTGGAGGATCCTGCCCTGGAAGATCCTCCCATCTGCACTCTGGAATGCAGCGATGGCGGCATCGGCCTGTGAATACTGCACCAACGCGTAGCCCTTGCTTTCTCCCGCCTTACCAACAGGCAGATGTACCTAGCCCAGTCTCAGCGGCGAACTCATCACATGCACAACATACGACAAAAACAAGGAGTGCCGATCCGCTCTCCTGTATCAGAGTCACGAAGCATCTACTAAAATATTCGGCCCAGGGTTCTCATCAAATACCTTAGAGGTATAAGCTGTCCCTATCAGGGGTTCATCATAAGGAGGCGGCAGACTCGGCTTGTGCAAAAAGGAAAACCAGGAAATGAATTGCTTACCTCTTCAATCTCCCCGAAGGTCTCCAAGTAAGATCTCAAGTCGTCCTCGGTCGTAGAATAAGCGAGGTTACGGACAAATATCCTCGAAGTCTTGCGGATCAGATCCACGGCGCTGCTCTCGGAATCAGGCTGAGCCGGCTGCTCCTCCGACTCCTTCTGAGAATCGTCGGCGGCTTGGGGCTCTTCCTCCACTGTGGCGGCACCAGGTTCTTCAGTCGACGGTGCAGCAGGTTCAGCACGGGGCATGATGGCCTGTTCTTCAGGAGATACAAGATCCAACAACCTGTTGGTCCTGGATCTCAGCCAATCATCGTCGGTTGCGTTAATCTGCGGTTGCCCCCTTGCCTCGGCCTGTACCGTGGGAGGCGGGGCTGCATCTGAGCCTTCTTCCGCCGCCGGCCCCGCTCTAGGTGGAGGAGAAGGTACAGGAGCAGGTACATCACGGCTCTCGTCCTTGGAACGTTTCAGCGGTCGTGATGGGATGTCCTCATACTCGTCATCGCTTTCCTCTTCAGGAGGAAGAAGTGCTGCAGCCTCCCTTGATTCCCCAGCAGTTACCGGATCCATGATACCCTCGAGCTTATTGGAAGACACCTGGCCCGGCCGCATGACCTCGAGGAACTCCTTGAGCTTTGGATCGGCTTCATCCAGCGCGTCACGCTTACGCTTCTTTGCGGTGTTCAGCTCCGGCTTCTCGACTTCATTCGCCTCGGGCTCCGGTGTGGGTAGTTTGACCCCGCCATGCTGTATCTTCCTTGCCGTCGGAAGCGAGGGGTCGGTGATCTGTACAACATCCATCGTTAGTCTTGGACATCGCATCCGGCCCTCGTGAGGGGTAAAGCCTACGGGTTTAGCCAATTCAACCCACAGCCTGGACAGCTTGATATAGGACTTGTTGAAGTACTTGGCTGCCTTCCTGGCATCTTCCGGCGTCTTGTAGCCCACAAACGCGATCCTCCTGGGCTGAATGAGCTTAAGGTCGGTGATCTCTCGGCCTCCAGTCGAGAAGTGCTTGCGCAGCTCCGCCTCGGATATCTTTGGGGGCAGGTTCTTGATGAATAGGCGGGAAGACTCCTCCATCTTGATGAGGCTGGTCTGGAGACCGTTGAACAAAAATGTCGAGGAAGACGAAGAGGGTAAGATGTGTGCCCCACTAAGGAGGGCAGGGAATATCAAGCCCTTAAATATTGCAGTCTCCGAGTCGTGCCCCCATTCCCCAGATGGTGGACTCCTTTCCTTCTTGCTCTCTTGTGTATATTTTTTTTTTTTTGAAGCTGTTTGCATCAAATTTTGGCCTCGACCCGCACCCGAGAAAATTCCTTATCGGCACGTCGATGGTCCGTCCACCTCAACTCTCTGTTATCTCCCCGTGACCTGGAAGGAACTCCGGCCGCCCTGCCGCCGTCAAAGTCCAGGCGCTAGGCCAGACCGGGCTGGCTTGGCCCCACCTGTACGTAGGCGCGTGTGCGGCTTCTCCCACGCCGCTTCATTTGCCCCGTTGCTCTGCCAGAGCACGAGACGCCATCCAACCAGCACTTCCACAGTGGATGACGCATTGCGCACCGCGCTGCTACTTGGGAGAACTCTTGACAAGCCCGCCATTCAGGCATACGTCTACACCTTCGAAATCGGCGACGCGTTCTCTGCCTACTTCCCAGCGACAAGCGGTGAGTCGCGCGACGTACTCAGCGTCGAATGCGATGTTGACAGTCCCCCACTTCGGGCGGTCATGTCGCCGTTCATGATGAGGCGAGCCAGCAATCGCTAATGAGATACCCTTTGCGCAGGATCTCGACACTCCGCCTAAGATCGACCCTTGGACTCGTACACCGAAGCCTACACGATGTCTGACAAGCAAGGAGCGAGCTCCCCGGCGCCCCGGGAGAAGCTGGAGGGTTGGTCTATCCGTCGCTATGCCCCCTGAGAAGCGGATGAGGGGACCTGGCAGTGGCTACAACATCGCTAACATTATCCTTGCGCAGCCCAGATCAAGTCGGCGGATATGGTGAGGCGACAGCAACTGCATTGTGGGATTGCGACTCAGGACTAACAGCTGGCAAGACTGAGGACATGCAGCAAGAGGCTATCGACGTCGGTAAGCGGCCGTTTAGGCCACTCTACCACCGGACGTTTAACGATGAACTGACACCCAACCCAGCTCAGGAAGCTATGAGCAGATTCACCATTGAGAAGGTGCGCTTCCTCTCACGCGCTAGCCTGTGGCAAGACGTCTAAATGCTGACCGGAAGCAGGATATCGCACAGCACATCAAGCGGACGTTCGACGAGCGCAAGGGACCTACCTGGCACTGCATCGTCGGCCGGAACTTTGGCAGCTTCGTCACCCACGGTATGACTCCCCTCTTTCGTCATTTGGAAACCCCTCTGCTGTCATCGGTGCTGATGACCCGGCCTCTTATTAGAGACGAAGCACTTCATCTATTTCTACCTCGGCCACTGCGCCATCTTGCTCTTCAAGACCCAGTAGGCCTGAGGCGGCATTTATCGCGGCGGGAGGGAATCTTGCCCAATACCCTTACGATTTAAAACGGGTGCTGGCAGTCTAGAGCTCCCTCAGGGAGTATGACGTGAGCGGGGAAGGGGGGTGTCCAACGGCCAAGGGATGATCAATGAAATCTGGGGTATTGCACGCATGCGTTTCGGAAGAGGTCGTGGGTCTGAAAGGTTATCTGGGGAGCCGAGCATGAAGGCAGTCAAGTCGCTTTAGTCGGGGTGTTGCTCCAAATCAAAACCATTAGACATCCAATCCAGGGGCGCGTGCAACTGACAAATTGGTGATCCGTCAGCTAGCTCGCCCTTGGTTGCAGCTCCTGCAGATTGCGGCTCTCCCCTAGATCGTCAACTCATCAAGCTAGCTGAGACATCGATAGGGGGAACTAAATGAGACATAGCTCGATCTAGCTTGAGCCTCCTCCCGCATGGCTGCAGATTAATATGTGAGATCCGCCCCCTGTCATCGTGGGGAGAAGCTTGATGCAGAATCCCTTCTTGAGGGTGCGTTGTAATATAACATCACCCCTTTTCTCCACTACCCGTGTCCTGACAGATATTTACCTAGCGTTGTTGCTGTGTTTCTCCCTCCCATAGGAAGTCATTTCCACAGTTATAAGCACGCTCTGTAGAATCTCCGGGATCACGAAGCAACAACAAAAGTTCAAATGAGGCCAAATCATTCCTTCTATACGGAATCTGGTCAACTGACCAACTGTCTTGGTATCTGCGGCTGTCCTGCCAACATGGGAATCGCTTGCGTGCTCTGTAATAAACAACCGTATCCTTTTGTAAATAGCAAATCGCTTCAATGCACGCCGTGGTCTTTCCTAGCAGACCATTTTCCTTTCCCGTACCGTGGTCTCCTCCCCTGTGATCTCTCTCGTCCCTACCCCTTCTGCGGCCTCAAGGCCCGGCAGACCATCTCGCACATATAGTGCATGCCCTCTTTCCCAACACTAACCCGCCATAGCAACCTTTCTATGAATATCTCTCTTCATGTCCTCCAAGCGCTGCCGCATCTCCATCAGGTCCATGATGGCCCCCTCCGGGGGATCATCCATGCCCACCACCTCGTAGTGCTTGATCTCGTACCTCTTATAGTACACCTTAAACGCGCGCGACAGATCCACGGCCTCAGCCATCAACCGCTGCTTCGAACGCGAGTCCGCATCCTCATGGTTGGCGGCCGCCTTACGCTTCTTGGAGTTGACAGCAGCGACCTGCTGCTCCTCGGCGGCGTTGTCCAAGTCAGAGGCGTTAGTGGGCGGCGACGATGCGAGGGGGGACGACTTGGCCGGCGACGTGTTCTTCGACTTGCCATTCATTGACACTCCGGAGCTGGCCGTGCCCCGCGAGTTCTGGCTCGCGTCTGAAGTGCGGTGCTTCGGAGGCAGGGGCGCCGCCGCCTTGATCTCCGGGCGGGTCTTGAACCGCTTGCTCAACGGCGTGCCGGAGCTCGAGCTGCTATCGTCGTCTTCTCGGGTCCGCTTCGCAGGCTTCGCGATGACCTGGGCCTTGATAGGCTCTTTCGGAGCGGGCTTCGGCTTGGGGGGAGGCACTCGGACATGGACCTCCTTCTCTCTCACCTCCTTTTCCTTTGGCTTCTCAACCAGCCTGGATCTCGGGACCGTTGTGGAAAGGGGCGCTTCTTCCGAGGACGAACTGTCGCTATCGGAGATAAACTCCTTTGATAGAACACGACCTTCCTTCTTGTCCTTCGCTCCGCCTTTCGCTGAGGCAGATGTCTTGCTGGGGGAGGTTTTCTGTGGGGTCGGCTTCTTCGAATTCGACAGCAGGCGCTTTGCCTGAGCCTCTGATCCGGTGACTTTCTTCTTGGTCTGGCTCGACTGTGAGGACGATCTCACCATTGCCTCTCCACCCTTGGCCTTCTTGCTCTCCGTCGCGGAGCGATCACCGTCTCCGTTCTTCCCAGATCCCGCACTCGAGTCTTCGGCATCCTGAACCGTGATCTTCGGCGTTCTGGCGACGGGCGCCGGTGGGCCGCGCGCGATCGTGGCCTGGAGTTTGCTTAGGCACTTCCCCTTTCCTCGCTCCTCCTTGGGCAACAGCTTCTGCCATTCGGGCTCCGAAGCCCCCAGTCTCATCCGGTCAAACTGTTTCACAGCATTGTCGATGGCTAGCTGTCGATCACCGTTGCTCGCATACCGGTAGCGGAACACATCCAGCTCCTTCCAGTACATCTTCTTCAAGACATACTTCTGCGACCTGTCGTCGAAATCGGCAACTTTCTCCAGGGCTGTCTTGAAATCCGCATCTGAGTCGCCTGGACATTTGTCACGCAGCTCCTGGAAAGTGCGGTCCTTGACGGCGAGTTCATGAATGATCGGTGAACGCTGCTGCTTAGCCTTGATTGCGGCCTGTTGTGATGCAGATAGTGTCGGCGCCAGCGATGGGGAACCAATGCCGCTCAGGGCCGGGCTTGCTGGTTGAGACCTGTTGAGAGCATTCGCCAGGGCACCCTTCCCGGATGACAATAGCTTCGCCTTGTTCCGCTTCTTACCAACACCCTTGTCCGATATCTTCACATTGGCGACCGTAGTGCTGGATTCCAGGTCAGCTTCCAAGTCCACAATACCGGGTGGCTTTGGACCATCATACGAGTTCTCCAGCTTCTCAGCGTTTGCCTGAGCAAGGGAATTCTGCAGGGCCGCAATGGCCGGGTCTGTCGCCATGTCTCGGGAACGGGCAGACGGTTTCGTGGAGCTGCCCTTGTCCTTTTTTAGAGGGGCGTTCTTCTCTCTCTCCTCCTTCTCTCTCTTCTGCGCCGCAGCGAGAAGGGGATGTGGCTTATTGAGGATCGACATTGTTGGGTTTGGCAGTCTCTCTGCTCTCTTCGGGAACTCTGAAGGGTCTGTGAGGTACAGATCGAGTTCTGGAGAATCAGTACCGGACAGTCGATGAACACTTGAGCCGTACAGGAGAGACTGTGGAAAGAAGATCCGATTAGCGAAGAGAAAAGAACCCTTTAAGCCTCGTCTTGTCGACTTGCGAATTCACCCCAGAAGCACCCCTCACTCTATTTTCACAATAGGGGGCATTGAGTGCCGGTCATTGTGTTATTGTGCGATCGTGAGGCCATTCGGCCGCACACCACAACAATAGCAACCAACCCTCATTCAGCGGAAGAATGGCAGCAAGAACTCACAGGAGTGCCCCCCAAAGACAATTGAATATCCTCTCCATTTTGCACGCATTGTATCATATCCTCCAGCACGCTGTCACTCAGAGTTATAGCAAATGCTTGCAGAGGGAGCGTGGCCACGGCGTCGGCCGAGCTCTCCAGCTGGAGGCCGGCCTCCGGTATTCTGAACGGCATCTTCGATGTAGCAAGGCAGACCACCTCTGCCTCTTCGGTTCGGGGACGAGGTGCCCTCCAAGGAGGGAGCTATGGGGGATCTAGAGGCTGGGTCACCGAGGGATTGGTGCTTTGGCGGCGGGCCTAGACGGAGGGTATCGGTAACGTTCGCAGGGGCGGTCGACGGTAGGGGCGTAACTCGACGTCGTTCCGGGTCAAAGCAAAACGAAGCAAAGCAAAGCAGATCAACAACTGCGAGTAGCGAGCCGCGAGGCAGGGCGTCACATGGCTGGGGACCTTGCAGCAGCAGGTTTCGGGAGCAACAGCAAGCGTTGATCTACGGGGACGACGAGCGGAACAGCTGTGGAGGAGGAGAAGGAGAAGGTGAGGAGAGGAGACAAGAGAGGAGAGGAGGTGAATAGAGGAAGTGAATGGCTTCCCGGGGAAGCACGAGGTCGTACTTGGATCGAGAAAGCGAAGAAAGAAGGTCGAGCGGAGACACAAGAGAAGCACAATGACTGACAATGAGGGACTCCCCGGGAGGTGCTGCTGCAAGCCGCGAGACCGGGTGGGCAGAGGCCGCAGCAGGTTGCCTGAAGTTCCTCCGCGTACCACGGAAGGGCAAAGTACATCAGGTACCTACCCTACGCTTAGTTAGTCCTCCCGCTAAACCCACTTGGTCTATCCCTACGGTCTGGCAGGGGAAGCTAAAGAAGGTTCGCTGGCTGTGAATGGATCCAGCGAAATGGTGGCCGGGCAGGGGTCACGGATCGGCTATCCCAAAGGAGAACGGACGACAGAGGTACATGCGCTGCGCTGCTGCATCCCGCGCACCATAAAGTACAGGATACCGGTCCCTGTCTCTGCCGGATCCATTAGCTACCTTGCCTTGAAGTGGTGGACCGCTGGTGGTGTTGCGGGACAAAGCGAAGCGGGTACACAAAGGTGAAGACAACGGCCGCCTGACCAGACATCTAGACTTGGGAGACAAACATAACGTGGACAGGATAGGCCAGAGACAGCGGCCCTCTGCTCAGGATGCCTGCGTCAGCTGCCCAAGCGAAGGCCGTGGAGTGAGGCGGAAACTCGGTGTGCTGTATGGGATGACACAGCCAGATGGACCCAGTTGGCCCAAGTTGGTAGGGCAGACGAGCCAGCCGAATGTGGCTCACGCAGTTTCGGTGCCGTGGGCTTCTCCCAAGCGGCATTGAGATGCACCCGCCCCCAAGGACTGACTAATAGACAACGTCCTCCGACCGTACAAGAGCTGCTAAGCCTGGAACGGTTCAATGGAGCGCCATATTCGCTCAGACCTGGGCTGCTCTCGTGATCCGAAAGGTAGTTCCAGCGACCAGCCAGCTACTTGTTCCTGTGGTGCGGATCAAGCGTCGCTTTGATCACAGGAAGCTGCTAAGGTCTTCTCTGGTCTATGGCCTTCTGCTGTGTTCAACAAATGGGTGCAGTGCGCTTATGCCGGGCACGCTCTCCGCCCGGTTTCCTGTGCAAGGCATGACTGTGCCTGGCTTCGACCTCGATGTGCTGACATCACTCGTTCCGGATGAATCATCCACGCAAAGCACCAGAGCCGGGTTGGCACAGGGCAAAATACGAGGCAAGCAGAGAAGGCGGCCCTTTTCGGTGAGGGTGCCAGCGAGCTGCTGCGTGCAACGTCTGTCGCATGTGCGCGACTACCAAAGCAGACAGTGTCCGGCGAGTCAGCGAGAAAGCCGTCACAATTGTAAGCCGGCACCGACAGCACTACGAGGCACAAATGCTCCCAGTTTTATGAAAATCGTACACGTAAGAGGCACTCGATCTTGGCTGCGAGACAGCAGCTGGACTGCGCTTGAGAGCAGCTGCGGCATGGCATGGACAGCAGTCGTCCATTGCGATCTGTTCGTCCCGGGCTGATTGCTCTGAAACATTCAGCAGCTCCGGGCCCAGCCTTCGACGTAGGAGCCGGCGCTCCGGGCCATGCCTCCCCATCCGCCACTAATGAGAGGGTCGGTCCCGCCGCCAATGGGGTCGCGGTCCAGGCGAAAGCCCTCTCAGGTTCCCGAAGGGAGGTGAGCGTCCCTTGCAGTGTGTTTTAGATTTCTGGTTTCCGGCAAAGGCCAAAAGGGCCAGCGCTCTTGGAATTTGTCCCAGGGGCTGGAGAGACGGGAAAGGCTGGGATGGAGGAGGCCGAAGCTCTGGCGGTTACACCATCCAGATCATGCTATCAGAGCGTCGTCCCCTGAGAAGGCCCCTCCTGTGAAGTGATCTCGGGGCGTGAAAGGGAACGGGGCAGGCGGTGGGCTCGTATTAATAACTTGTCGACAGGACAACCCTTCACAAACTTGATGGGGTTTCCAGCGACCCATTGTCTTTTTTGTCTCCGCCCCTAAATTAAACCGCCAACATTCCCGCTGTGGATATGAAGGCGTTGTTCCAGCATCGAGAGCGGGCCGCTATATTTTGTCTCCCGCCTTCTTTATCTCGCGTAGGGAGATAAGGCCGCAGGTATATTTCAGTGCTCTGCTTCTGCTCCTGCTCCTTCTCCTGCTTCTTGATAAATCGTCCGTTGAAGATGTCGGCAGGGCCAATGACGCCCAAGTCGGACTGCATGTCTCAATACATCTAGATGCTGGAGGGGCGTTGTACTTCCGGCCTGAGAGGTACTTTGACATCTAGTTCTCGCCACCACACTATTCAAAGACGGTTGTGTGGGCACTTCACTCCTCCATCCCACTTTCAGCTTCTCTGCCGAAGCACATTGAGACACATTCCTCTCGACTGCGAACTTATATTAGGCAGGTTAGCCTCGACATGCCTAACCGGGTCCAAATCGGGATCTTTCTGACCACCCTGACCCTGCTCGCGAGGTATTCAGGTCATGCTGTCTATCTACATATTGAGCAGACTGGAACAGACAACTGACGGCCTGCTGCCGGCAGCTCCAGCTGGCAATTCTCCTCTGCATGTTCTCCACGGAGACTCCCACTCAGCACCCGCAACCGGATCCTCCGATGGGCCCCGCCTTTTGCCGGGTTCGATATCGCTGCACCAGGCACAAGTCACAACATTAACCCAAACGTCCGTACCACTATGAAGCAAGGCACAGTGCGTCAGGAACCGTCCGCGGGGGGGCACAGCGCCTCCCTTGAGGATGCGCCTGTGGGTAGCACAGCAAGACAACATCAGCTTACGGTTGCACTCTGAGGGTAAGAAAGGCACCGAGGACGATCTGTTGGCAGAGATGCGAAGTCCCGACTACCTGAACACGAGGAGGCCACAGGATGGGCGAGGCACTTGACAGGATGATCACCGTGCGCATCCAACCTTACAGACGGCCGTGCCAGGCTGACAGAGAACCTTATGCGGCACGGCTGGATGATGCGAGGTCGCCCACAGTGCCAACGACTGGCTGGCCGTCGTCAACGATTTGGTCAAAAATAACCATCAGTGGGTATCCATGAGCAGATCTTCCGCTGCAGGCCCGATGTCAATTGCTGTGCGGCAGTCTGCAGTGGTACCTCCTCGCCTTTGGACTACTGGTGGTACTACACAATACCTTACCTCCGCAAGCTGTGTGAAGAATCAACGGCCATCTACTAGCAGAACATACCATTATACTAACATGTATCGTGTGACAATAGGGGTGAAGTGTTAGGAGGCGAGTACTTCAGTTCGCCTTGGTTGCCGTTGATTTAACCCACAGCAAGTTTTGCTACACTACCTTCGCACTATTGACCAGACCTGTGGCTCTTGTCGACTACTCCCCACGCGCGCTCTCCTTGGCCATCGCCGACACTTACCGCCTTCGGAGAGGTCCCCGCAAGACGCTCGTCGCTTGAAGTCCAGTCCTCGCTTTTCGGGTCACCGACAAGACGCTTATGTGTGTTCTATCACTCCCGGCGTGGTCCGGACTGGCGGAGAGGGCGACGACTGGCTGGTTGCTCAGTCCATGTCAGCTTCCGTCTCTCTTCCGCACCTTTTTCTTTTTGGCTAAGATAGAGGGGTCATAATGTACTACTTCCATTCCTGCTCAGACGTAAGCAACTGTCCACAGAGAACCTCAAAGGTTACCTCCATGAACAATCGCACAGGGCCAATGGACGGTGAGGGTAGTGCGAGTTTTCTATTAATGGTAGGGAAGTACTCTGCTGACTGGACGGAGAGTGCTGTCACGCTCGGTTCAACTCTTCCCGTCGGAGCACACTCTCGGTCGTCCATCAGCTTCGGAATTTGCCCCGCGCTGTTCAGCAGTCTGGTTCCGGTGTGACAACCCGCCATTTGACCAGTCGCGGGCGGAGCGCCGGTAGAGTGGGCTTTCTGGCGCGGGCCCAGAAGGCCGTCAGGTCATTGACAGCCGAGTTCTCGTTCGTCGTCGGCAGTAACGAAGCCATCTATCTGCAAGGGTGAACGTGATCACGGTCTAGTAGGACCCCTATGGTGCGGTTTTGTACTCAACCTGCGGACCGAGCGGTATTAGCCACGGTACGTGTGAGGTCTTTCCCCGGATTCATAGGTTGCTCCGTTATTATCCCGTCTTTTTCCATCTACTCTACCGTCTCCCACTACTAAGGAGGTACCCTCACGATGATCCTCCTCAGCCATCTACCTGTAGGTATCTGCCCACTCTTGCCGAGTCCCCGCACCCCAGGCACCTTAGTCTCGCAGCTGTCGGGGGGCCGGTGCCGTCTGCACCGAGGATCTGGTTATCCTGCCCCTTCGCTCCGTGATGCCTGCCATTCTTCCCTGTGGTTTTGGGCAACGGGAATATGTTGAGTTCCCTCCCTATCTATCTAATTACCTTCCTTGCGCGTACAGAGAGGAAGGCAGGGAGGATGGGGAGATGAGGACAGAACTATAGGAGGAGGCTATTATTGGCTGTCCAGCGGATGTGCAGCGGAGCATCGTGGCACGCGATGGCACCCAATTAAAAGCTATCCGGAAGGTCGAGATTCGCGACTGCACACACCTTTTCCGGCTTGCTGAGTTGGCGACCTGCCGGGTCACGATCCTTTCGAGCTCTGCAGCAGATTTCCTCAACCCCACGGACACCAACACCGTACTTTGCACTCTATTTCTCATGCTCCTCTCGGTTTCGTCTCTTCTTCTTCATCAATGGCAATTGCTACTTTTCTTCAACACAGAAGCGCCCGGGCAGATCACAGATCGAGGCACACACCCTTCTGCAACTTCCCTCCTCCTCCCCTCCCTTGCGTTCTCCAGTGACGAGCTCGGCCGGATAGTGAGATGCCATCTTCCCCTTCCGGGAATAGATGACGAGACAGCCCCGCTGCAAAACGTGGTCCTGGACATGGGGGTACCCGAGCGGCCGAGCAGGGTACAAGGCGGTACCTCGTCGTCCTTAGCCTCCTGCGCCAAACCTTCCTCGGCCTCCAAGGGCCGCTCTCCAGCTGGCCGGTTGCACCACCAAGCCCGACGTCAGGTACATGCAGTACATGGCGTGTGCTGTACCTCCGGTAGGCGGAGTCTCTCGTCTCTAGTTTACTCCCCCAAAGAGGCCCTCGGCCTAATAATTGATGACTGAGGTGCTGCACATCAGCCACGTCTACCCGCCCCATCGTGCGGGGAGATCTGGAGGTGTCGTGTGAGTTCCAAAGACTAGCGGACGAAGGACCAGACGGTGAGACCTCGCCGTGGGTGCCTCGCACGAGAAAAGAACTGATGATGTCGGACGTGCGTCGACCACTTACCTTACGTTGGGCCGTAGACGAGCACAGGATGCCTCACCGATGGATTGTGACTGGATTGATCGTCCGCAATCCTCTGGCCACGTCAGGCACCAGAACACGACGTCCAACCAAACCACCACAGCCCTGGCTCCTGTACCTGGCAGGACTTGAAACGTGAAACTCGAGCTTGTCCGGACGCGCAGACGAATGGGCGTCATCCGATGAGGCTGTCGATGAGGCTGAGTGTTCTCCTCGGGCTGTGGCTCATCACACCGCGGTGGGCCTGCAGCAACTGGGTCATGCGCGTACGTGTACGGCCGCGGCGATTGAGACCCGGAGGTAAGTGCCCGGGAAGACGAGGACCTTCTGACAAGGGCTCTGAGAACGGTCCTCTTTTCCATTGGGAGAAGCAAACAGGTCAGAATATTTCCTCTATTGGCTCCGAAGGGCTTTGTTGGGAGTCCGTCACTCAATCCTTGAGAGGGCTTCGTGCACCTAGGAATTCTGCAGCAGTTGCACCACAAAGACGGCGGAACCAACAACGCAGCTCCGGCCCTCGCTTGATGTGACCAAAAGACAACTAAATAAGCCCGGGGGAGGAATGATCTATACAGGGGCACTCTTCTATGTCATTGCAGATGAGAGAAAACTAACAGTCGCTTGGCAGTCTCAACTATTTTGCAACATGAAAGCGTAATAGGGGTAAGATTGTAGAAGGATAGTGATGCTTGATAACCCCACAACTGTGGTTGATGCCTATTGTTATCCTAGAGCTAAAGATGTAGTTTGTATACTCAGTGCGTTTGTGCTGGGAGAGAGACATGCATAGCAACGAGCCGATCATGGCAAACCCGATTTTTGGGTGAATGCCTAAAAGCAATCCCAACTTACCATGGAGAAGAACAGTGATTGTGCCATTCACTGCTGCATCCCGGATTCAGGTGAAAGCCATCATTCATCTCCTTCTCCTTTCACCTCTCCTGTCTCATCGGGGTGAATACAAACGCAAGACTGCTCTTGGAATACTCAAGAACCGAGTCTAGGCTTGGACTCTCGCCTCTACCATATTCCGCAGAGCAGTCTCACTACCCCCTACGAGACAGCGGCGACCCTCAAGCCGAACGCCATGGACTGGCGCAGCTACGGCATCCCCTTCCCCGTCTACCCATCCTTCGAAGAGTATCCCACCCCACGGCAGATGAGAGAGGACATGCAGGACCTCCTTTCCAGCCTCAACAGCTCCCGAGAGCGTCCCGAATCCAGCACCAACAGACGCACCTCCCACCGCGCCGCCAAGAACTCCTCGCCGCCGCCACCCGCCGCAGCAACCACGACGGCCGTGGCCCGGACGCCCCCTGGCCCCTCCAGGCGGCCCGCCGGCACCACCTCCCTGAAGCTCGCCATGGAGGACCTGTGCAGCCAGCTCGAGGCGGCGAGGCGCTTCTACAGCCCGTACCTGGAGCGATTCGACCGGTCTGTCCGGGGCGTGAGCAGCTACGCCGACCCGGCGACGCTGGACCGCCTGTGGCGGGACCTGCTGGAGCGGGCGGGACCGAGGGAAGGCGGCGCCGACACGGACAGAGAGCGGTTCGGGACGATGGCGGAGGACGTCCGCCGCCGGCTGGAGCAGGCCAAGGCGGCGCACGAGGCGTCCCGCGCCGCTGCCGCCGCTGGGCAGCGTGGCAAGTCGAGGGACGCATGGGGCGTGATGCCGAGCAGAGGCGGAGGAGACGACTGGGAGAGCAGCGAGGAGCGTCGTCGCGAGAAGGCGGACAGGGAGCAGTTCGAGATGGAGAAGGCGGTGCTGTTCTGCGGCCGGATCCTTGCTTTAGCGGGCCGGGCTGAGAGCAAGCGGTCGGCGTGCGCCGAGCTGGTGGGCGTCATCGAGTCCGCGATCAGGGAGCTAGGCCCCAAGCCTAAGAAGCAGGGCGTGGAGGCGAAGCATGTCGGAGACGGGAGCAAGCAGGGCGTCGACAACAACGCGAGTTCCGATCGCTCGACGCAGGGGACGCCGAATTCGCATCAGAGAGGTGGCGCCACAGACCAGTGGTCCAACTCGTGGGAGCAGCAGGGCGGAGGCGGCGCTGGTTGGCAAGACAGCCAGGGAGGCACCGCTGGGAATCAGGAGGCTACGTAGGAGTGGCCGGGAGAGACCTACAAGCATCGCTGCCGCGAGTTTATTCGGATGTGGGACTGACTGATAAGGGGGGGGTTGTTCTGCGAAGGGGGCGGAGGTGACAGTGGCAACAAGCGAGAGGCCAGGCGGTTCATGATGGCCAGTGCAGGGTCAATAGTCTGCTTGATGAGTCGTCGACAGCGACATCTCAAGCTCGCAGTACCCTTCTAGACGTACACTCAGTAGCTGCACAGTTTGCAGCAGAATACAGCGGTTGCTTTGTAAGAGATCTATGAATCGGTCAGATCGCAGCTCATCGAGGGAGCAGAAGAGAGGGCAACATCGCATGTCACAGCTCAGAGGTGCTGCTCAAACAGTCTCGTAAACGATTCGCACCAGTAGTTACCCGGTAGTCTCTACCCCCACGTCTAGAAGATGGACACTTGATGCAGCTCAGTCTGTGGACTTCTCTTGCTGCCCAATCACGGATATTTAGGCAGGAGTGTGTATCTGTCAAGTGAAGACACCCCCTAAGAGATGCGCCAACCCGCCCGAGAGTCAGTTCAGCAGGCTAGTAGGGTATATAGATCAGAGTAGGGCCAACCGAACTCAACGATTACCGCTCGGAGCCCACTTCGAGCGATATCCCCCCCATAAATTCGGGTGTGGTGTAGCGGTAACATCGATGACTCTCAACTTCACAATGGAGTTTCTCATCAGCCCGGGGTTCGACTCCCCGCATCCGAGAGTAGAATTTATCTTTTTGTTCTTTTTCCTTCCCCTACTCGCCAGTCCTGTTGGGCGAGCTGCTTCTTCCCAGAACTGCGTGGGAGGGGATTTGTCTGATGACATTTGAGGCTCGGTGTGCGAGGTCGTTGCATGGGCCAATGAAAATTTCGTTGCAGTGGTTATTATGGGGCCCATCACAGCCTCCTTTTCTTCAGTTGCTTCCCTCACGCACCGAAAACTCGATGGGACCCACGACGGCCGGTGGCCAGACCGCCAGAGCCGGCGCCGATAAGGCGTCAGTCAGTCATGGTCGATTCCGCTAGTATTAAAAAGGGCACGGTTGGTTCTCTCTAACTGGTTATACACTTGGATATGTTCTCTGAGCGCATCGCCTCCACGTTTTCCAAGTCTCAACAGCACTCATTCTACTCGTCATGAAGCGTTGCGTTGTCCCATAGCGATCAGGAGGTCGCTATTTCTCTTTTGTACTCTCCGTTCCCTACTTTCTCCTCCCCAGACCTGAGCCCTCCGGGCCCCGTAGCCGCCATGTCGGAGATCCCGGCGGACCTGCCCCAGGTCTGGCAGAAGCCTGCCTTTGCCGAACTCCTCGACGCGCTGAAGAGCCTGCGGGTTGAGCCCCCGGTCTGGAACATGAAGGTCTCCCAGGACGACATCCAACGGGAGCGGGACTCCACTGCTCAGCACAGGCGCGAGGTCGCCCGGTACCTGTCGTCCATCATCAAGAGCAACCTGCCATGGATCAAGGATGAGGAGCAGCGGGAGGAGCTCTGGACGGAGGCCAGCCGGCGGCTGGCCGAGCGCTGCGGCCGAGCAGGTAAGGCTGCTTTCCCACTTGTCGAGAACCCTAGAACCCCGGCCAGCCAGTCTGACACTGCCGCAGCTATGGGGGAGCTCACGCGGCGCTGGCCGTTTGAGAGTGACGCCTTCCCCTGGTTCGAGCTTACGGTCAAGGAACCTGCTCTGACGGGCGACAGCCTGGGCCTGAAGACGTGGGGGTCGTCGTACGTCCTGGCCCAGATGCTACCCAAGTTCAGCCGGGAGTCCCTGTCTCACCTTTTCCCCTCTCCTCGGCATGCTCCCAGCCCAGTTCTCGAGCTTGGTTCGGGGACTGGGCTGCTTGGGCTTGCTGCTGCCGCCATGTGGAAGACACGCGTCGTCCTGAGTGACCTGCCGGTCATCATGCCGAACCTGAAGTTCAACTTAGAGAAGAACCGGCCTGTAGTGGAGTCGCTTGGTGGGAGCGTCGATGCCGGTGCGTTGACGTGGGGCGGTGAGGGTAAAGAGGAGGTCGACCCCAAGCTCTTTGGCGAGAAGCATCAGTTCAAGGTAAGTCACGGGAGGGTTTCCTCGCCGAGAGTACATCGCTGATGCTCGTTTTGCAGATCATCCTCATCGCGGACCCCATGTATGACGATGTACACCCGCGCCTTCTAGCTAGCGCCGTCGACGACCATCTCGCCATGGATACGGACGCCAGAGCCGTCATCATGGTTCCCCTGCGTGATATGGCCACCCTCAAGCTTCTTAATGCTTTCAGGGATGAGCTGCTGTCTAAGGACACGCAGATCACCTGCCTCGATTTCACTATCGAGGACTGTACAGATGACTGGGACAAGGAGGACAGTGTCTATCACTTTGATTGTTGGTTGGGCGTCTGGGCAAGGCAAAAGGTGATGAGCTCTTGAAAGAGCGCAGGGACAGTTGACCAGCTGCAAGACACTTCCCGCTTTAGAGAGAAATTACCGAATCAGGTTGTTAGCAGTCCCATGAGACTGCCATACGGATAAGATAGACCGATTGATAGATAGCAGAGGTAGATATAGACCATATAGCATAGACACCGAGGCCACATTCATGAACATCTAATATCGTTCAGCTCTTGTTCAATAACATTCCCTCAGCTCATGGTATTAAAATCGATTTCAGATCTCGTACGGAGAGAGAAGGCCTGCCGAGCGGCTTGGGTCAAAGGAGGAATTAGAGGTTGATGCGCGTCGAGTAGAGCTGCAGCGTAGCAAGCACAACAATAGACGCTGTGTTCTGTCTCCAACAGGTCTCGATAATATTGGCTGGTTCTTCAAAGAAGATCAGTGCCATCGGGGCTGTTGCTCCGACACAGAGGTTCTGCAAAACCACCTGCGATGGCGACCAGCTACCTTAGTATAGCTTCCTCCGTTGATGAATCGGTTACGCTCTCGAAGCCCATTGCGCATAAATATAGTACCCAGATGACACATATATCCCAATAATCTCCCATTAGGGCAGATATACCGCATGTGTGCTAGATGACCCAGACTGCAGCGTGGACGACGCCATCTGATTCCGCTCTGACCATGCGCAATCTATTTCTGCATTGTATTTCGAACGAATATCTTCCTGCTCTTGGTATCTGTCTGTCGTGAAATCCCCTAGAGCGTTGTCCTGTCGCTCTTGTTTTGAGCTCTGAAGGAGCTCCGACTCCATTTGGAATTGAATATCGAGAACTTCCACCTGTTTTGTTGCACACGTCGGACACAAGGCGCGGACCTCTGAGGAGGGCCCTTGACTCTCTATCCACATTTCACAGGGGCACTTCAACGGCTGAGGATATGGCTCCATTGAAGTCCATCGATGGCCGCAATCCGGATGGGAAGACTTGAACGAAATGATTTCGCCCTGGCACATGGTCTCGTAACTGACAACCATTAGGAGTGCTGAAGACTCATTTCAGAAATGCGGGTAACATCCTTACCTTATCTTCTTGCGATTCCTGTCTCTTAGTCTCTCTACCTTGGTCAGCATTGAAGGTTGTGCTTTACTTGAAGGTCGGAATGTCATTAGTTATATCAATGGCATTTACAACCCATCCATCCGCCCGTCCATCGCAGCTCAACTTCATATTAGGCATCCGTGAGCTTTCCTTGAGCAGTGATATCTCCGAAAGTGCAAATATGCACCCAACAACCGCATATACCATATAAGTCGGGCGTCGGTCAGCTCACATGCAGCCTTGGCGAACAGGCTGTCATTGGAGAAGCTCCAGACAGTCACCGACGTGGCTTGAGAGTGCAGTTGTATGAACGGAGAAACGTCCCAGACATCAAGCCAGGATATCAGGTCATTTATCGTGGCTGTCTTTTGAGCCAACCATCAGTCTACTCACATTTTATCAAGCATCAAGATTGCAACTGTCACCGCGGTCGTATAACTAGTATCTGAGGGCATGTTGGTGCAGATGTGGGTTTTATTGGTTACAGTCTCGCCGCAATTCCTCTTATCATGAAGTCAGCTGGGGTGCTCTGCTTGGTGTGCAAGCTTATAGTGGTAATACCGGGCTACTCCAGTGGACGGGATGATTCAGAAGGTAATCTGGAGACTTGCTAACATCCAAAAGGTACCCAACGGGGCGGCCACCCGCAGTTTCCAGAGCCATCACCTATCTTTCGGAGACTTTTACTCGGCCGTTCAGAACAACTGCTATTTCTGCACGAAAGTCTGGAGCTGTATCGGAGATCTTGACGAAGATGAAGTCTCATCGCCACCTTCTAGTGAGAATTGGGAACCAATGCGGTTCAGGATTCGGAGGGACGAGGCTGGCGGGTCTCTGTATAAACTCACCATAACATACTCTCCTCCTTCCCGGACACCGCAAGATGCCATTTCCACGAATTTTCGCTTGGTACCTTGCCATGGTGAGTTTATTCGCCCTCTAGTATCTCTATCTGGCGCTCGGTTCCTGTCACTGCCAATGCTAGAATGGTCGGCCAGAAGCTAAAAATACCACCAGGAGCCAGCAGCTATACGCAATCCTCTGAACTCCGCAAGCTTGAATGCGAAACATCATCTATATATTCAATGACAACGGCTTATAACTGGTTCCGAGCTTGTTGTGACAGCCATCCGCTGTGTGACAAGCACTCGCCTACAACACAAAAGTGGCATCCCACGAGACTGGTCGATGTTGGCCTCGAAGGAGGATTGAAATGGAAACTCCGTATCGTGGCCGAATCCAGCCAGATTCTTGCACCAGTGCCATACATAGCGCTCAGCTACAGATGGGGACCTCGGCCCGCATTACTGCTGCTTCATTCTACCTTGGAAGACTTCCGTCGGGGGCAACCGATTGAGACACTCCCGAAGACGTTCCGTGACCTAGTTACTGTGGCAAGGCGATTTGGCATCCGCTACATCTGGATCGATTCACTTTGCATTATCCAAGACTCACTGGAGGATTGGGAAGCCGAGACTTTGACTATGCGACATGTATATGCCAACTCGGCGTGCACGGTTGCGGCTTCGGCGTCATCGGATGAAGAAGGCGGACTATTTCGAAGAAGAGATCCTAGGTCTATCCAACCGGTAGTGATCGATATGTCGACTATGTCGTCCGGCTCGCAGAAATTTTGTGTATTTGAGAAGAATTACTGGGACAAGCATATCTTTCAGGGACCCCTACACAAGCGGGGATGGGTCTTCCAAGAGCGACACCTGTCTCCCCGGGTCCTATACTGCGGAAACGAGCAGTTATTATGGGAATGTTTCCAGAAGATTCAATGTGAGGGTTTCCCAGATGGCGTTCCGTACCAAGCATCTGACAAAAACCTCGATAATCTATGGGAATTCCTTCGGAGCCGTCAGGCTACAGCCGCAGCTTCTTGCGAAGATCTTGATCATGGCATGCCTCAATCTGTCTACTTCCTCTGGCGCGACCTCGTCAAAGCCTACAGCCAATGCGCCTTTACCATAATTGGAGACAAACTACTGGCGTTTGCTGGCATCGCGAAGCTTTTCCAGGAGGCTACCTGTGACGACTATCTCGCAGGACTCTGGAGGTCACAGTTGCTCCAGGGGCTTGACTGGCGCGTTCACGAACCGGTTGGTAAAGCTTCAGCGGAGTACCGCGCACCATCATGGAGCTGGGTTTCAGTGGACGGACCGGTACATCCGCAGCTTGCAGCAGCCATTTCCGAGTACCTCGTCGACGTGGTTGAGGCGAAGACAGTCCTCCGGGGGTCGGACCCTGTTGGCGCAGTGCGTGGGGGACACATCACCGTAAGAGGTGTCGTGATACAAGCACGTTTGAGTGCTCTCGGAGGGGGCAACTCATGTAGTCTGGGTGTTGGTCCACACCGGGCAAGAGCTCGGCTTTACCGCGACAGCCTGGATGTAGAACTCTGCGAAGGCCAGACTATTGACTGCCTTGCGCTCAGCTCCTCACTTTGTGGGACTGACTTTGAACACGATTCGGAAGTTGTGTTTCTGGTGTTAGAACTAGACCAAGGCTCATCATCATCAGCACAGTTCCGTCGAATCGGCTACATTCTCTCGGGAGGACGAGATTGTCTATGGACGTTCGGTCTACGGTTGCGAAATGATGGACTCATGGTTCTCGGCCCCGATCAAAGTCTTTCTAACGTTACAATCGTATGAGGGCGCAGGTAATCTCCAGGGGTTTGCAATGGGTTATACAAAAGTATAAACTATGAAGTCTAAACTGGTTCCATGAGCTTTGCCAATAGCTCACCTGTACATGGTGCTCTTCCCCGTCGCCGGCCAGCGACCGCAACATGCTTCTCTGCGGGGCTAATTGACAGGGTCAAGTCATTCCGACGTGCAAGAGACGAGAAGGCTATGTTCTAAGCTCTTAGCCGTGGTCGGAAGAGGTGTGTTTGGAAGAGTCGCAATTGGGAAGGGCACGATGGCTGGCAACCGCAGAGTCCTATACGAGACCATATCACTAGCCCTGGAAGACTACATAACATCATTATAATGTCCTCATTGTTCGACATAGCGTTTGTCGTCTCAACGCCTGGGCGTTCGGAGGTAGGTATGTATATAGAAGCTGCCCATACGAGGAGCTAGAGACCTCCGGCGAACATCTCTCTCTCTTTGCGCATACAAAACCGGCTGTCTTGACAAATGAAACTGGACAATGCTTCTTTCTGTGCAGGGCTTCATTTTGTCGCTTCCCTTCCCCCCCCCCAAAGGCCTGCGGCGCCGTTGGAAAACAATATAAATAAGATGCGTCATTCCTGAAGGGGGTATCTCGTGCTGCAGAAACGAACAGACTGTCCGGGGAGGGCGGTAAAGTCCGTCCCCGGCGACCCTTCCCGCCCCAAGCTCAATCCTGTCGTCAAAGTGGCCTCTCCCAGTTCTTTGGTATATGTAGTTGTAAACATAGCGATGGATAAGTGCGTCTGCGATCATCATAAGCCTGCGCAATCTCCTCGTTGTCTCGTAGGGTGGTTGGTGTATGGGTGTTTCGATATGTGTGCCGCACGGAGATCGAAGAACGCCTCGTTCGGCGTCTCCCCGTCGTGAGAAGTCTAATCACCATAGAGAGTATCGTCATCACCCCATTGCCCTCTTACACAGCAATGGTGGCGCTCTTCCTGTTGTCGGCCTCCTCCAACGGGAAGCTGAAGACTAGCTTGAACAGGTCCCTCAGGAACGCATACTGCCCGGACCGCAGCGTCATCCAGCCGACGCTCTTGGCCACCTCCGACGCCGCGACCCGCTTGCCCCGCGCCGGCAGCGCCCCCGCGCTCCGGAACGCCGGGTCGCTGAGCACGAGGTTCTTGTAGCTCTGCAGCAGCGTCGCGTGCGATGGCAGCGACCCGAACGAGCCCGTAGGCAGGCTCTTGACGAACGCCTGCAGGGACGACCCCGGGCCCCCGCTCGCCTTGCCGTCGCCGGCGGCGGTGGCGGCGGCAGAGGCCTTGGCGCGGGCCTTCTCGACGTCCCACAGGCTCGCGAAGTACACGAGCTGGTTGTACATGTCCCGCTCCGACACCTCGTAGCGCATGCGGCCGAGGCAGTCACGCGCGAGGCCCTTGGGGCCCAGGCACCGGCTGCCGTAGACGCTGATCTGCCTGGTGCGGTGGCCGCAGCTGGGGTCGTCGCAGACGACCCAGCCCTCGTAGTAGCGGGCGGTGGCCTGGCGGATGGCGTGCTCGACCTGCGCGACGACGGAGAGCGTCGACATGGAGGCGCCGCAGGAGGCGCAGGAGACGCCGGCCGGGGTGACGCGGTCCGGCGCGGCGACGAGGCCTTCGAAGGGCGAGACGGCCTTGCAAGTGCGGCAGCGCAGGTTGAGGCGGGTGCAGTCGCGGAAGCGCACCTCGTCGGGGATCTGTGACTCGAGCGGGTGCACCTCGAGGTCTTCGCCCCCCCCATTCTGATGCTGGTTGTGGTTGCTGTACTTGCGGATGTCCAGGCCAAGGTTTTCGGCAAGCTGCGCCGTCGATGTGCCTTGGATGTTGGCACATAGACGCTCAACGGGAGGGAAGATCTGCTTGCCAATGTACCACTCGACGTCGGGAGCGAGGCCAGAGTCTGCTTTCAGGACGTCCTGGGGAGAATAGGCGCGCTTGGCCACCGAGTCGGAGCTTTGACTGTCGCCGGTGATGACGTACGAGATGACATCGCCCTTGCGGACTGTCTTGCCTCGGGCCAGCTCGCGCAGGGCGACCTGGACTTGGGGCATTGAGTCGGCGTTGGGGTACTCCTTCGGCGCCTTACCCAGCTGCGTGAAGATGATGTACTTCGGGACAGGGATGGTGTGCTCCCGCATCTTGCTCGCAATGTCCCGGAGATATTCGTGGACGCGCGCGATAGAGACCTCAGTGTCATCCCCGGAGAGGATCTCGTTCAAGATCCGCGTCGATATCTCTTTCGAGAGGCCGCAGTACTCTCTCCGCTTCATATCCAGACCCTTGACCTCCATTTTCTCGATCCATTTGTCGCCAGCCTCGATCATGTTGATCGCAGCATACTTCTTCTTGGCTTGGAGCAGGATGCGGCGGAAGATGTTGTCAATGTCGATCTCGAGCAGCCTATATCGCTCATTGACGGCCTTCTTGAACTCTCGGCCGACCTTTAACGCGTCATCAATATTGTCTACGTTGGCGTTGATCATGACGGAGTCCGTGTCTCCGTAGATGACCTGAAGAGACTTGCTCTCGGCCAGCTCCTTGGTGCTGCGGAGAATCTCACGACCCTTGTACGTGGTCAGGACGGCAAGCGGGCGGGCATAGAACCGTGACCTGGTGTAGCCGAGACAGCCGTACATGGAGTTTGCTGTGAGCTTAAGAGCGAGCTGCTTGATATCCCAGGTCGCAAGCTGCTCGGAGGTTGCGTTCTTGTCTTTCATCAGGCTCTTGACTTGCCTTCTGCGGCTGACGAGAGTGGCAATGAGTTTCGGCAGAATGCCTTGGTCCTGCTCGGTAGGGACCTCAGGAACAGCATCCTCGTCGTCAGACTATCTAGAAGTTAGCCCTGTTGATAGAGGCCAGCACGTCGGAACACTTACCAAGGATGAGCGATCGACGGTGGTGAAGCAGATGTTGAACTCCTGGATGATAGAAGGATACAGCGAGTTGAAGTCCATGACAAGGACGAATTTGTCGTATAGTCCCTTCTCCGGTTCGAAGACGAGACCGCCCTTGTACTTGTCCTTCTTCTTGCCATCACCGGCCTCTTCGCTCTTCTCTTCTTCCACACGTTGCCTGCCCCTGAATGTCTGCTTGTCGGGGCAAATATACTTGTTGCGGTGGAACTCGTGGAGCAGAATGTACTCGTTCCGTTCCGCACGGGTGCCCGTCAACGTCCTGGCCCAGGAATTGCCAGCCAAGTTAGTCAAGACCTTGGTCAACGGCAGCAGCTGCACCTTCAATGCTAGGGCTGTGATGAAATACGTGTCAGTCTCCATGTGTGAGACATAGTCCATGAGACCGTCCTTTGTTGTCGCCCAAGTCTTCAGAGCGACCTCGTTGTCGACATCCCTCCGGCGGTTGTCGCCAGAGAGATACAGGTTGCACATCTCCGTCAAGCTCCAGGTCTGACATTTGTACATGGCAGATTTGCCGGCATCGTTGGCAAGATCACACAGGAGGCGGCCTGCGATGATCTGACGTTCCGCGAAGATGTTCCCACCCATCTTACCCATCGATGATGGCCACTGTGAGCGTCTTAGTCTTCCCAGACGAGACCACTGGTGGACCTTCTTTTCATGCAAGCGGTTCAGGAGGACGCTGTAGTCAACACCCTCGAGTTGATGACCAAGGAGAACATCAGGATCCACAACATCAAGCTGTGCCAGGAAGAAGTTGAGAATTTCGGACTCCTGTTTCATGGTCTTGATGAGACCCTTCTTCCTGTCCTTTGCCATCTTCTCAAAGCCAAGCGGGAAAGCGGCCCCGTTTGGCCTGATGAGGGTGAAGGTCCGGCACGGCAGCTTATCGGCAGGTGTAGTATCACTGAGTGATACATTCTCGTAGATCCTCGCACTCAGCGAAAGGATCTCCTGCTTGTTCTCTTTGGCGTTGAAGGTTGTCCGCATGGCAACACTCATGAGAGTCAAGGGAGGAGCGTCAAGGTTGTCAGACTCGCTCGTTGGCGCGACCATGTTGGGATGTTCCACCAGCACCTCCAGTTTGCAATGGGATGCATTCTTGACCGCCGTGAAATCGGCGTCTTGAATCTTGAGCCAACAAGGACCCATGATGTTCTTCCAGAGAACGAACTGCTCAAAGAGGCCGGTATTGGCTCCGAAAACGTGCGAGAATGTCTCTCCTGCTGTGCCCGTCTCTATTTGTGGTTCTGTGTCCTCGCCGTTAGCACGATTTCATGCCCGACCCGGCATGTATCAACTTACTTGTGTATGGATAGAGAAGCTTCATATACTGTGCTTCCTTCGGAATGCCGGGCAACTCAAAAGCGTACTTTCTCGTGCATGCCTTGATCTTGTACATGCCGACATTCATCTTGGTCATCATGGCATCCACCTCCGTGTAGACATCCATCATCTCAACTTCTTCGGACGTCTCCTCTCCGTCTTGCACGCGGTGCTCGCGGGGTAAGAAATACAGCTTCCTCAGAATATTGTCAACCTTGACAAAGCAGCTGACGTAGGACTTGGTCTTCTTGTTGAGGACTTTGCCAAACAGACACAGGCTACCGTTGACCTCGGTATAGTCGGTCCAGAACATGTTCAAGCTGCCGTCCTCCTCGACAGCGTCTTTGTAGTCAATCTTTCCAACGCTTCTCACATCTGTAGGCGAGCTGCTGACGACGTTAAGCTTCTGGTTGATCGCGTTCCATGAAGACGAGTCAACAGCGGCTTCAGGAGCTTTAGTCGGTGAGGAATTAGCGGGAGAAGGGTATGGTTCGGCCTTGAGGACCTTCTTCGGTGGCCGAGAGCCAGACAAGTTGACACTCGCAGCAGTGATGGCGCCGGTATGGGCAACCTCCATCATGTCGTCCTCCTCTTCTTCTACCACCTCGATCTTGGGTTGGGCCTTGCGCTCGGCAGCCTTAGCTGTGGGTGACGATGGCAGTGGATCACTCATCGGAACATCTCCAGGCAGATGTTCGTCGTTCAGGTCGGCAGGGGGAGCAAAGCCGTCGTCGTCATCATCCATGAAGGTGTCAGCGACAGGAGTTGGAGGCAGCCTATCGTCGACAATCTTGACCTTTTTAGACATCGGTGGCCTGGACTCCCGTGCTGGTGAGAGAGCACGGGCTCTGCGTCGCTCCGCTGACCTGTCTCGCTTTTTCGAGAGCCGGGGGACAGGGGCAGGGATGTTTGAGTCGACTTCACCCAGGAGGTTCGCCAGGAAATTTTCGTCGTCTTCCGTCTTGATAACCTGAGCCAGTAGTTAGCATATATCGTAGTACCTCATGCGTGTAATGTCTCCGCGTACTTTAGGTTTTGGCTGCGCTTTGCCAGCATTCTTTGAGAAGTACTCGCTGATATCCCGATCATTGGCATCACGCTTCGCCTGGTCCTGCTCCCGTTGTTTCTTGGCTGCTGGAAGTCAGCAAAGGGTATCTGGGCTGAGGATTTCGCATGCCCATGCTTACCCGTCTTGCGGTCCTTGCCACGGCCGACAATTTCATCCTCACTCTCCGTCTCGTACATGGGAACACGGTCCCACTCCTCACGGCCGTCGTCGGCGTAGCCTTCGCCGTTGTCGTCCACAACGAAGTCATCCTCGTTGAGACGGTCTCGAACAATCTTCTTGTAGCGGTCTTCATCGACTTCCTCGTAGAGATCCTGGACGTCCTCGACCTGGTACGTGTCGAACTTCTTCTTGCCGGACTGGCGGAGCGCCCGCAGCTCCGCGAACTTGGAGCGCTTGTTGACTTTAGACATGCTGGGCAGGCCTAGAAGAAAAGAACAAGAAGAGGCGGCAATTGAGAACAGGTCTGACAGCCCAGCACATGTGTGAAGGGTCTTTCTTCAGGCTGGAGCTCGGGAGGAGGAGGAAGGTGGGAGAATTGCTGCAGTCTCCAGACGGCCGACTTAAAGTGGGCAGCACCGGCTTCAGAGCAGGGAGACGCGATTAATTCGGGTGGCAGCGCGTTGCCGTGACGCGAACCCCTGCACGCTCACTAAACTGGCTCCAGGTTAGTTCCAGTCAGTGCGCGCTAAGGGCCCGCTGCCGCCGATGGCAAAACTTCGGCCGAGATTTTAATGTGAAGGGCACTTGGAAAAAGTTGAAGAAGTACCAAGCTGAACAGCTCCATGAACTCACTCTAACACAGCAGAAAGGAAGCGGCCATGTTTCTGTGCAGGTCCTGCGCAAGAAGAGCAAGCGCCGCTCTCTCGCACAAAGTCTCTGCCGCCGAGGTTCGTGCGCTCGGAATCTCCTCAACAACGGTGCGGCGAAACCATGCAGCACCAGCTTTCACGAAGCTCGAAGAGGCCGCAGCGGCAGCAGGCGAGGATGCCGGGCAAACCGATCAGAGTCTTGCGGTGACGAAGGACTCGAAAAGGGGAGAGAAGCAGCTCGCATGGGTGGTGCGCAAACATCTCGAGCATATGAAGGACCCCTACAAGATTGCACAACATGTAGAGAACACCTTGAGGAAGGACCGCTTCGAGGAGGCCCTCGCCGTGACCAGGGAAGCCAGCAAGGGCGCTCAGTGCGTGGTCAGCTGGAATCATCTTATCGAATACCACCTGCAGCACCAGAGACTTCACGCGGGAATAAAGCTCTACAATGAGATGAAGAAGAGGGCACAGCGGCCGAATGCTCAGACATACACCATCATCTTCAAGGGTTGTGCCGAGTCAAACCATCCCAAACTGGCCGTTTCGGAGGCGCTGAGGATATACCACAACATGATGAACGACCAGCGGCTGCAGCCGAACTCAATTCACCTGAACGCCGTCCTCCGGGTTTGCGCCAGCGCGGAGGATCTCGAGTCGATGTTTACTCTGCTCCAGACCGCGGACAATCCCTCCCGGCAGCCCACCGCTTTTACATACACCATCATCCTCAATGCCTTACGATATCAGTGGACCAAGCCGCGGCAACCGGCCTCGGTTGCGCTGTCCGAAGAAGATGTCAAACGGCAAAAGGCTGTCGCCATCCGACGAGCCAGAAGTATCTGGGAGGAGGTGATACGTCGCTGGAGGAACGGTCAGCTCGTTATTGATGAGGAGCTCATGTGTGCTATGGGCCGCGTGCTCCTCATGGGAGAGACGGCAGACAGCAAGGACATCCTTGCTCTCGTCAAGCAGGTGATGAATATTGAGGTATTGGACGGTGCTGACCACACCTCCGTGGAAGGCCTGATGAAACAGCTGCAAACTACGACGCTTGCAGCGCGCGCAGCTCCTGGGAAAAACACGCTCTCACTTGTTATGCAAGCACTGGCGAAGACAAGGGAGACGTCTCTAGCGCCAAAATACTGGGACACTTTCACCAAGACTTACGGCGTAGTGCCGGATTCCGAGAACTGGTTGCGGTATCTGACAGTACTGTACCTCGGCAAGGCGAGTGGCAAGACCGCGCAGGTGATTTCAGACATGCCGCGCGAGTTCCTGCTGCCGAAGACTTTCGAGCTCGCGTTCAAGACCTGCGTGCGCGACAACCTAAACGAAAATGCTTTCGACAACGCCAACAAGATCTTCGACAGGATGTCGTCGACCCTGAAGGCTCCGTTCCCGCCCGCTCTTCGACTGTATCTGCAGGCTGCAACAGGCAATCACCGGAAGTTCAGGGTCATGGAGCAAAATGGAGAGCCGGAGAGGGCTAAGTTCGCGCTAGGACGGCAGATTTCCGGAGCGGTGGAACGTCTCTGGGAGCCCATGAGGCTAGCCACGAAGCAGTTCTCGTTCCCAGACGTCGACGCCAAGTCACCGCAGCAGGAGTGGCAGATGCTGTACAAGGAGCGGATGGATGCGGTTACTCTGGTTCGGAGAGTCATCGCCGCCACGGACAAGATCATCACAGAGGGTATGGCAGATCCGAGGGTGGTCTCAGTCTTGAAGACGCGGCGCAACATCCTGAATCGGTATGTTGTACGCTTCCTGGAGCGTGATGCGAGGCACGGCGGCCAGACAGGAGCAAGGGAAGCGATGGAGGGATCACGATCGCCGTCCAGACGAGCAAGCTTCGATTAGATAACTCTCGCCACTTGTACTATAGAATACCCAGAGACAAATCCCTGTATTAACATATGAGAACCATGCGACTTGTTTGTCCCAGGCCGCTGAGTCGACGGCCCTGTTGTTGAACCCCCTATTTTGCATCCAATATGGATATGCCAAACTCGAATACATTCATCTAACGGGATGGCGGGGAGCTGATTCGATGAGCGCACGAGCCAGGCAAAGAAAGCAGCGCTAACGTAGCGGGTGGTGGCCCCGATCATTTTGACGCGCCGAAACCATGGAAGTATCCGCGGCGGCTATTGTTGGTGCGATGAATGGATTGAAACGGCCTTTCTCCGTCCATTCTCTCGCGCAGCCTTAATCGAGCCTCCACCCCTGTGAGGATACCTGCCTCAAATACTTCTCGTTTGCCGGATCTCTCTTCATATCTAGACATTCTGGGAGAGTCCCTTGGTTTGAAGCACCAGCAGCTACTTTCCGCCCTTCCCTTTCCCAAACCACTCCCATCCATACTCATCTTCCCTATCAGAGCCACGACAGAACAGCTCACACGGCTCATATCCCTCGACCTCCAACTCAGCCGTCCAACATGGCGAAGGTAGCAACCGATTTTGAGAAGATCATCCAAGAGGGTAAGCCGACCTATTCTACCCCCAATCCTCCTCCTGTCCGCCTTCATCTCAGCTAACCCGCCGCCTTCCCACTTCCAGGCCGCGAGCGCAAACAGAACGAGGCCCTCGCCGCCAGGATCTTCAACCGCGACCGCCGCTCCAGCGCCCCCGCGCACAAGACCTCCTCTCCCGGCGGCTCGCTCGCCAGCCGCGTCGGCGTCAAGAAGGTGCGGACCCGCAGCCTGACACTCCTCCCTCCGCGTCGCTCCGGCTAACATCCCCGCTTCGCCCTCAGCGCGTCTCCCTGGGTCCCCGTGCAAACGCCGCCACGAAGCCCGCCAACATCAACGGCGAGTGGACGCACGACCTCCACAACAGCAGCCCGAAGCCCGTCAAGCCCACCTCCCTCGCCGCGCGCATCACCGCTCCCGGCGGCCCGAGCAAACAGCAGCAGCAGCCGCCGCGCGTGCAGCGGCGTGCCGCCCAGGTCGCCCAAGCGCTGATAAAGTCGGAGCTGGACCCCTCCTATGCGGCGCAGAACGTCAACGTCGTGCCGGCCGCCAGCAGCAGCGCTGGCCGGGGCCTCACGATCCGGGGGCTGGCGGGCCCGTTCGTGGTGATGGCGCAGAACTTCGCGCCCGGCACCACGGCGGCGGACATCGAGAGCGCCATGACGCCGGTGGGAGGCATCGTCTCGAGCTGCAGGCTTGTTAAGACGCAGCCCATCATCATCGCGGAGGTCGTCTTCGAGAGCAAGGAGGGCGCGGATAACGTCATCCGGACGTTCAACAACCAGACGGTGAGTTACGCACCTCCTTCTTTTTTCTCTAAACCCCTAGACCGGAGGGTGTGTGTCCAAGACTGTCGCGGCTAACTTCTTATTTTCTCCACGCGCAGGCGGACGGAAGGCTCCTACACGTGTACTACAAGCTGGGCGGCCCGCCGCCGGCGCACCGTCCCCAGGTCCAGCCGGCGCCGCCGACCGGTCCCCGCGCGAGCACCAAGTCCGGCAACGGCCAGGTGGTCGACGGGTCACTGGGCTTCGACGATCCCATGGAGACGGACGCCCCGAGCGCCGGCGCCAAGCAGGCGGCCAACGCCCTCGGCAGCAACGGCAAGCCGGCCAACGGCGGCCTGTACAGCGACCGGCTGGTCGGGTCGGGCAACAGCAATCAGCGCGGCCGGGGGTTCCAGAGGAGGGGTCGTGGCCGGGGACAATAGTGCTGGTCCGGCTATCCTTTCTCTTATTGAATCTGGAGATATTGAGTTTCTGAACTGATCTCGAGGATCTTTCAGTATTGTGTCTTTGGATTGGAAGGATCTGCTTGATCACTCGAGCTGGTTGTTGTAGCGGCGCGGGACACAGATGGCTCAGGGCCACAGGCTGGACATTGCTGAGTTTCCATATCAGTTGCTTGAGCGTCTCGTTTCGGTATTTTGAGACGTCCGCGAGCTGCGCGAGCCCTCGGGGCAGATCCAAGGGAGATCAGGCGCGGCAGGTACATGTAATGTCGGGTGTATACTAGCTAGGCAGGCAGGGTAAGGATATGGTGGCTCACACTTGGCAACTAGACAATGACCGACAAGCGGTTTCGCGCAACAGCTTCTCCCGGGACTTTCCTCGTGGGCCAACTGCGACGGGGCGTCTATTCTCTTCTGCCGCGTCCCCGTGTACCTATGTAGTAGTTGTCCATCGCGGATGAATATGCATGCTGGAAAAGCTCAGAGACACGGTCTCTCCACTTCTTCGTCTGCAAGCCCAGTCTTCCCGCATCATGCCCCCACCGTTTCGTCGCCCTTCCCGATCCCTCCAGTGTCCCCCGTGCTCGATCTCCCCCTTGAATCTGTATATCCTCTCTTGAAACCAAAACGAAAAGAAAAAAAAAAGAAGCAGCAGCAGCAGCAGCAGCAGCAGCAGCAGCAAGGGACATGGTTGACGACCTAGCTGCCAAACCCTATCCGAACTTCCCCCCCCTTCCCGACTGCGTGACTGATAGAGAAGATAAAAGTATACGACGGCATCTGCCAATCCCGCTCGGCGTAGACCCTTCGCATACCCATCACACCCGCCTTGACGTGTTCTGCCCTATCGTGCGGCTTTAGTGCATGCAGGGGCGGGCGAGTCCTCTAAGAGAGAAGAGCAGGCGGACTTCTTCTCACCGGGTCGCCACAGGAGAGGCGTACGGCATCGCATGTTGAAATGAAAGAGAGCCATTCCGACCTCCTCTCGGCGTCGCTCTGCCGGACTGCTCGGTGGCGTAGAGGGAACTGCGTAATGGAAAAGCTATGCAATCTAGCCCCCTTTTCTCTCACATCCTGAATATCTTATATTAGGTCGCAGGTTCTGTCGCGGGCAGCAGCAGCTTCTGGTTAACCATAGTCGCAACATGGCCGCACAGGGCATATCCATCGATCGTGCCAGTGCCCTCAGGGCCGCATATTGGCGCACGGCGTGGCGGTCTGGCAAGCTGGGACACCTAAGACAGACGCGTTCTTGGTAGAGGCACGCTCTTGAGCAACAGCGATTCACCAATGCCTCAATGGCCCCACGGACTCTGCCCGTAACCTTCTTCGAGGGTCCGTTCCTCCAAGTTTCGGATGAAGTCTCGATTCGCGCCACGTCCACCTTGCTGAGCTCTGCTGCCCCTCCTCCCCGATCGTCCCGGAGTCTGATCGACCATGCCGACTCCATCAGGGGGCGGTGGGTAGTAAGCCGGGCTTGGCTGTAGCCGGATGGGTTGGTTGGGGTCGAGGTGGCTTGCAACTCTCTGGATTGCCGCTGGGATTCCGCTCTGTTGCTGTTCCATGGTGGACGCCCGCTGTCTTGACCGCACCGCTTGCTGGGAGTACACGTTCTGCTGCGGAACTGCCCCGTAGTTTGCAGGTGGCATCTGTGCTGGAGGCTGGCCCATAACCATCTGACCGTACGGTTGGGCAGCGTACGGGGGAGGAGCGCCTGCGTGGCTGGCGCCGGGAGAATACAAGTTGCTGTTATACATTGGCGGTGCTTGCGTATGCGCGGCCTGCTGGTACTGGTTGACTGCCATGGAGGCATACGCGCCCTGCTGCGCAGCCGTGTTCGCGTTAGCTTGTGCAGCTTGAGCCCGCTGCTTGCTCAAGGCTTCTGCTTGCTGTTGCTGCTGGGTGCCAGGCGCTGGTGACCTGTTCAAGGAGCTTGCCTTCAAGTTCATGGGCGGTACAAACGGCCCAGTAAACTTCTGTTGCGTGATGAACGGGTGAAGCTTCGCTTGCTGCGGTGACCATCTCTCCAGCGGGTTGATTGTCAGCAGGCCCCTGACGAAGTCAATGAACGCAATCCGATTGTTCATTTCTAGGGGGAAACGTTAGCCAGCGCTTAAGCGTAGTAGGCACCAAAAGGTTAAACATACCTCTGTCAATCTCACTCTGCTTCATATTCTTCCGCGGCATAGGATACGACTTGATGATCTCAGGCAGCGTGCTGGCCTGGAAGTACTTCTTGCTGGGTTGCTCTTTCGTGCCGTGCTCTCGGGAGTACTGCTCCATGCTCTTCAAGTGGTAGGTCCGCCGCCCGAACTCATCCTGCCTCTTCTCGAAGAATTCGCCTGCTTGCTTTCCCATCTCAATCATCCAGTTCGGGGGGTTTCCGAGCATCTCGACGATCCTCGACACTTGGTTGTACTCGGAGGAACCGGGGAAGAGGGGCAGTCCTAGAAAGAGTTCGACGACGATGCACCCCAGTGACCACATGTCGATGGCCGAGGAGTAGGGTAGTCCCAGCAGGACCTCGGGGGACCGGTAGAACCTCGATTGAATGTATGTGTACACCGTTTGCCGCTCGTCGCATGCTGAACCGAAGTCGATGATCTTAATGATTGGGCTCTCCAGGTTCTTGAGCAGGATGTTCTCGGGCTTCAGATCACAGTGGATTAGGCGCGCCTTGTTGAGCAGAGCGAGCCCGTTGAGCAGCTGTTGCGCGAACACTCGGACGAGCGTCGTGCTAAGGCCCCTAAACTGATTCTGCTTGATCAGCTCGTAAAGGTTGACGCTCAAGAGCTCGAACACCAGGCACAAGTGTTGCCGGTGGATGAAGGTGTCTTTCAGTCTAAGGAGGTGGTGGTCGTCGTTCTTGTCAAGCTTGGTATTGAGCTAGATTCCCAGCATGTTAGCAGAAACGAACAGCGATAGGCACGTGGGAGTCGTGGTAGCATACCAAGTCGAGTACAGAGACTTCCATCATGCTCTGATTGAAATATGCAGTGCGATTCTTGATGACCTTGACGGCAACAACTTCCTGGGTTTTGAGGTTTTGGCATTTAACGACCTGCCCAAATGTACCCTGACCGAGGACGTCCAAGATTAAGTATCGATTCCTGCCATGTATGTCAGTGCTTCTCGCTACGCCAGAATGTGCGTACTGCAAGGCCACGTACTTGTGTCCTGCTTCTTCGGATCCAAGAATATCATTCACGTATAGGATATAGTCGCTATCCTCGTTATCATAGCCGTCATTCTTCACGCCTTTGCTCGGCTTTGTCAACACTCTCCGTGGATTCCGCGACGACTCGTACTTAAAGCTGGGGTTGCAGATCCTGTAGGTGGCTGGCAGATGGACGGTGAGGGCTTGGAGGGGCTGCAAACGCAATTAGCGACGCGTTGGAGAACGAGCAGGAAGCAAGAGCCAGTAGCCGACTTACGCTGATGAAGCCGCCTTCTGGGTTGGCTCTTCTGAACGGCGGCTGGGCATTGACCTTGGGTCTCAGATCAGTAGGCGCTCTGATCTTCTTGAACTCGGGCACAGGGCCTTTGTTCGGCGGCGCCGAGGCCTGGGGGACCGGGCGCCGAGGCGACTTGGGATCTGCTGCCGCCGCGTACCCGCCCTCCAGAGGGCTCATGGCCTGCTGGGGGTACCCTTCCGCGCCGGTCTGGTACGCGCTCAAGGGAGGCAGTTGGGGCACGGTCTGGCGATTGTTGGACTGGTAGTACGGGCTCTGCGGAGTGTGGTAGTCGGAGGGTCTCGTCGGCGACTGTCGGGACGCGGGGGCGGCGGAGAATTGGCCTACACCAGCAGATTTCGGCGCGTAGGGTGAGGTGGGCGGCATCACCTCCATGGGAGAGTATCGTTGGGCAGCAGCGGAAGGCTCCTGCGGGGAGTTGAGGTTGGAAGAGCGAGCACCACCAGACAGATGCGACTGGTGATGAGGCCGCATGGGATATTTCATGCTGGCATAGGGATCGTGGACGTCTTGCATTGCTACGTCGCCGTTTCCGTCGCGCAGTTGGGGGGTGCCGATGGGGGATGTCGCGGAGCTCTGGGCTGCGGAGTGGGAGGCCAGCCCTCCTCCTTGGTAGTGCTCGTACTTGTAACCGGCCGGCGGCTGCGCCTGAGCGGGCTGGCCATTGTTGTAGTCTCTGGCATTGCCGTTGTACCGCCTCGAGGCGCCAGCGGGATCGGAGTAGGCGGGCCACTGATCCATGGCTGCGGATTGCTGGTGCTGATGCTTGGATCGTGGTCGGTCGCCAGCAAGAGCGGGTTTTGTGTGTGTGTTTGGCAGGCTCTGGGCGCTGGTTTTGGGGGGGAGTCTGGTTTGCGTTTCTCAGTCACACCCGCCTTCGCCGCTGAATGCTGAAGAGGCGGGTCCCACCGCCTGCGACGCAGCGACTCAAAAGTCGTCGTTGGTCCTGACGCGTTAGGCGGTCCCAGCTGTGTGTGGTACCTCCTTATCTTGCGACGCCGTGGGAGCCAAGGGCTGGTTGATCGCTGTCTCCCCGGCCGAGAAGGGCGAGCGTGCAGGAGGAGGAGGGGGAGGAGGGACAGGAGGAAGGCGGTAAAAGAGAAGATAAGGGCACAAGAGTCCGTCCGCTGCGAGTTGTGCAGGGGAATCAGTGCTGTTGACACCTCAAGGATTCATGGTGCGATGACAATTGAGGCCAAGGCACGACAGGACTCCAGTCCCTTAGCGCGGGAAGTCACTTTGTCCTGGAGCTGAGCGGGCTCTAACTAACAGACTTGGCTGGAGAAAAGGAAGAGGAATGAGGGGGAGACCTGAGCTTTGCATGGCCATGGCCCGCTGCGAGGCACCGACAGGTGAGGGACCGCTCTCTACCTTTTAGGTGCAGAGGTTAAGGTACCTCATTACGTAGGTACTTCGCCTCCCATGCTCGTCTAGGTACCTTACCTGCCAAGGTACTCTGCCCAAAGCGAAGAACCGAGTTGAGGCCCGAAACGTACGAGGAACACATTTTTTTTATCACAGCTACCTAAAAATGGATGATTACAGCTGGCAGCCCAACCTACAGTGATGACGGCGATAATTTGAAGACATGTATCTACGGAGTAGCCATGGGGGACTGTGATCTGAGCGGCTACATACAACACCTGGAGGCTGAAGTGAATTCAATCCCCCCATTCCCGCAGACGTGCATACGGTACACAGCGCCAGCATACGTGAGCAAGACTCTCTCTCTTCTCAGAGAGGCCTGCTGTTCAATCGAGGACAAGCCCGACCTCTCGAATTGCGTTATCCTCTTTACTTGATCTGTTCCTGGCCTCTCCTTCGCTCTCGAGTTCTCGTTTTCGTTGCCACAACATCTAACATCTCCTCGAGTCGAAACCAGATGTGCGTGCGAACGACAATCCGCTCCATCCGTTGATTCCACGTGCCCTTTTTCTACTGCAACCCGCTCCCCGTTAGGCTGGGGGATTCAAGAGGACTTCCAAGTCAGGAACCCCTGACATCGACGACATGACTTGGCCACGGCTGACTGGCTCTCCGCCAATATTACACCTGAGGTAGGTACTGACCACAAGCTACGCGTGCAACTTGATAATAGGAAAGTACTATGAGGATTATCGCAATACCTTGCAATATTTGGGCACCAGCAATCTTCCATGTCTTCCCCCAATCTGTCCCTCCAAGCTCTGAATAACAGCCAAGGCTCCTGAGCTCGCCTCGACGCTTTTCATCAGAGCATCGAATGTAAAAGAGCGGCGTACGCAACAGGAATGTAGACTAGGTAGGTAGGTTGAAGTGCTGGGTAGCATAGGCAAGTCGTTCCAAGCTAGCCGCCGCTCTGGGCTGATGAGGTGCAGCAGAGCTCAGAGTGTACCAATTAACTTTCGACCAATCGCTGCGAACAGCAACAGAAGGGTCGTACCTTGCTTGTCCCGCAACCAGCCCCCTCCGACGCCAGACCATGCCCAGTTCGGGAGACTGACCATCAACGCAGATTGCTTGTAACTATATAAATCTGTTGCCGCGCAGGAAATCGAGACGTGAGCATCGCAAGCTCAGCTGACGGCAGAGATAGCGGCTCCCCTACGCTCCGAAGACAAAACTACGAGGCAGCATCGTGTATTTGATATCACATTCTTCCATATATTTTGCGTCGAGGTATTCGCCTCTCCCTACGGAAACTCTTTTTACGGTCTCATTTCATCTTCTCCATTTCCCCTTGCCGGGAAAGCTACCTCCTCAACGCAGATCCATCCTTGTCCCGTCACACAACACCTCCGGACACGAGACCCCCCATAGTGGGATCTCAACTTCCTCTCCCAGGCTGCGATCCGGTGGAAGAAGAGGAAAAGTGGGAAGAAGCAGCTCCGGCTCCGCCGTCCAGAGGAGGAGCCACGGCGAACTCAGTCCCCGTGCTGAGAGGCAAACCGTCCAGAGGTATAGCCAAATTCGTAACTCGTCAAAGAACACCAGACAGTTCTGTAAAGGAGGTTCAAGGGAGAATAGACAGACAATCCCGCAAATGCTTGAGGTGGTATCCAGCGCACAAAGAAATCAATCAGTACACCTTTTCTCGATGAACGGAGACGGAGATGTGTGAGCAATTACAGGAAGCCCAGGTTGACGTGACTGAAACGGGATATGCCTGTGCTAAGCACTAGAAAGAAGAGAAGAAAAGAGTTGGGAAGTTTGCTTGAAACAAGTGTAGACAGAGATACGTAAACGAAGACAGCAACGCCAACTGGATCCCCCAGATCTTCAAGAGGAAAATGACATCTCAAGCCCTATGAGGCGAAAACAGTACCCGCGCACACCCGGCCTACGGGAGTCCCGCGAACGGTAGATACTTGCCGGCCATTCCGCACGTAATTTTGCAAGACGACTGGGCCAACAAAAGGATACGCTGCGCCAAAAGACATCGCTTGAGACACGACCACAGGTTAACCCTGGTAGCCCGCAAATCCGTTGTTGAAGTTGCCCCCAGGCGGCGGCTGAGTCCACTGTTGATTCTGAGGTGCCTGTCCACGGCCATAGCCGCCAGCGCTCGGCGGGCCGGCATAACCCATCGGCTGCGCTCCGTAGCCCGCAGGGGACTGCGCCGCGGGTCCACCGCCATAGCTGCCCTGCTGACCGCCATACTGGCCTGTCATCGACATATTAGTTCATGCCCAGAACGGCGGGGGATGGCGTAGGGGCCAAGACTCACCGCCATATTGCGGGAAGTAGGTGGACGGCGTTCCCGGGTAGCCTGGGCCTTGCGCACTCTGAGGGCTATAGGCCTGCTGGGAGGGATCGAAGCTCTGCGGATTCGGGGTCTTGTCCTTACCCCACTACATTTATGTTAATGTATCTATCCGAAGTGGGAATTGCCATGCGGAACTTACGCTGCACTTCAGCGGTCTTCCATTAACATTATAACCATTGAGCTGGCAAATAGCCATAGCAGCGTTCTCGTGGGTATCCATCTTGATGAAGGCGAATCCGCGGTCGGCCTGGAACCGTGATTCGACGACGAAACCGAAATTCTGGAACAGAGGAACAACATCATTCTGAGTCGTGTACGGAGTCAAATTACCGACGTAGCAGGTCGTTTGCCACTGAGGCGTCTGGTTGACGATCATATCGAAACTGTGAACGCCGTGCGTGGGGAAATGATGGTGGCCGTAGGGAGTCGTGGGAGTCATTCCAACCGCCTGCAAGGCCTGCTGCTGGGCAATAGAGGGCTGGCCCTTCTGGTTCGCCCAGTTGCACCGGATCGCCCGGGAACCCAGCCATTCTCCGTCCATGGAGCTCAGGGCCTTCTCGGCATCCGGTCGCTCACGGAAAGCGACGAAGCCGTAGCCTCGAGATCGACCTGTCTTCATGTCCCACATAACGCGAGCTTCCGAAACAGAGCCAAAAGCGGAGAAGGCCTGGAGCAGGACCTCATCGTTGACCTCGTTTGACAAGTCGCCGACAAAGATGTGAAAGTGGTTAGACGTGTCCTCCTTGTTGGATGAGTTCGATTGGTATGCCCAGTTAACGCGAATTTCCTAGACACGCTGTTAGTTCCTTCTGGTCATTGCCTAATCAGCGTATGGGAAGCTCACCGACTGGTGGACACGCCTCCCGTTCAGGGTCTGCATGGCACGCTCGGCTGCACCAGGGTCATCGTATTCCACGAAGCCGTAGTTATATCCTTTGGCCTGGGCACTCCATTAGTACTTTCACCAGTAAAGAGGCACCATGCAGAGCTCCGTCTCTTCACACACGATTGAGACACCACTCACATTCTTGTCAGGGATGATCTTGACGTTCTGGACGTGGCCAGTGGTCTCGAAGATCTGGCGAAGGACATCCTCGGTAACACGAGGATCTAGTCCACCAACATACAGCGCCCGCTTGTTAGGCTCGGGAGCCGCGCGCCTGGCGAATCCACCAGCGCTGTTGGGCGACATGATGCCTCCACTCTTGTCTCCGCCGGTCATCGGAGAGGTGATCGCAGTCGGTATGGGGTTCGTGTTCTGAGGGATGTGAAGCGGCGGAGGGGCCATATGCGGCGCATTGGATTGGCCATTTTGTCCATTCTCGTAGCCTGGCTCGTAGCCCTGCTCGTAACCAGGCGCACCGGCATTCGGCTGGGGAGGGGGAGGGAGCTGCGAAGCAGCGGCAGAGGGACCCGTCTCAGCCATGGCAATGGCAACAAGCGATCAACGAACCAACGCAGCGTGCGACGAGCTTCGTATGTGAGACTGCGAGGAGCAGGGTCGAGCGGCGCAACTCAGTTGGCCCCAAGAAGAATATCGCGCGGAGATGAAACGATCGATGGCCGCGAAAGAGATATCCCCCTATAGATTATAGGGGAGTCTATGAATCTGCGGGCACGAGATATCTCTCTCCACGCGTTTGCAGGCGGCAGGCCTCGATTCGAGGAAAGGCAAGCTCGACTAAGCGGTGCGAGGCTATGCTCTCGAAGTCAAACAGAGTCTCGATCTCGGAGACGAAAGCGGAGCGGATGTCCTTTTTCCTGGAAGAGCAAAAAGGACAGACAGGCTTGAGCAGGCGGACCGGATAAGAGATGCGAGAACTGAGGCAAATCCCGACGCTCGAAACAAGGATTCGCGGAGAGTGTGACTAAGGAGCAGAGATAACCGTTGGGAAGCGGAAGCGGAAGCGACTACCGAACGGACGGACGGTGAGAACGAGACACTGACTGACTGACTGACGTACGTGAGGAGGATGATAAGGGAAAGCAGAAGCGGGAAAACGATAAAAGGAGGAGAGAAAAGGAAACGGCCCCGAGACTTCGTCACAGCGACAGCCGGTCCTAGGAAGATGATTTCTCGTGTGTTTCTCCGCAACGCGATGGAGGAGGAGGTAGGAGAGAGAAGGAGAAAAATAGAGGAGAGAAAGAAGGGTTTAGTTAGCTGCGTGTGGAGGGGGGCGGACGGGATGGGATGGGGTCAATTTCTGATCGTGCGATTTTGAATGGTGGAGAGCTCGGGAACCCGTCCTTGGTTTATGCACGGGAGGGGTGAAATTAGCACCGTACCTTGGGGAGAGGTGGGCTTTTCAGCTTCCAAACTTCACTTCAGATGAGCGTGGCATGCGCGCGTCGTGTAGCTTAGCTTCCCATCGTCTCTGTAGCTAAGGTATGTCCCTGGCGGATCTGCACGAGTGAGGACCTCTGGAAGACGCGCTCTACCATGTCAAACCGTGGGTGAACGGACGGAAGAAACCGATAGATAGATGTCTTGTAGGTTATCAGCCAGCTTGTGGCATAACCCTATTCCAAACCCTCTCTCTTCGAGTCCCAACCTATCATCACCTTCTGAGCCAATGCCAACTTTCGACGACAAGGTTCCGGGCTTGAGGCACATATGATCATCTCAGCTTTGTAAGACGCCAAACCAGCCTCTAGACCGGCCATCCTTGTTCGTTTCTGGGACTATCCTGCGCTCTCGGCAACACAATGTGCCGTAGCAAGCCACACCTGATCTACCTATAACTCGACGACCAGTAAATATAGAGGCCTGCTCGCTTGGGCCTCGTCACCATGTTGCATATCGAGGACGAAATGACATTACGCCTTGAGACGCCGGGCATGCCCTGTCGCCTCGCCAGCCCAACTCGAGTCCGCAGCCCACTTCCTGGTTGCTGCACCGAGAATCCCCTCTGTTCTTTTTAACCCCAGGCAGGATCAAGCGTGTGGTTGAGGCTGCTCGGCTTGGGGACTGAATGGCTAGCAGTTCGTTTTGCACGATCTCGTGGGGACCTCGCAGAGCAGCAGCAAAAGCTCCTATGCCGCGCTTATTGGCTTGCCTGGTCCAACTGCCTGACCAGACACCCCTCTCTGCGCCGTGTCTTGGCAATTCCTGGTGCCGTTATCGAGAGCCCAGCCACATCCAATGGGGACTGCGCAACGGGGCTTGACACCGGAGACCTTTCGCACGATGCCGTCGAGGATGGATGGATGGCCACACGGTTGGGGGTCCTGGGCGTCGATGCAGAGACCCTTGCCGTGTGATAAGACGACCCAGCGAATTAGCGAGCTCTTCAGGACCGGCCCCACAGGGGGCTAGGTACGTATCCTCCGACCCCTCCCCGGCCGCTTATGCGGCGCACTCGCTGTCAAATTGGCGCCAAACAGTGTACAGGTACATGGAGCTGTCGCGTCGGCGGGGCAGCTGCCACTCCAGGGTCGCGGGCCAGTTAAGCGCGGAGGCGGTGCCGTTGAGCGATGGCATCAGTTCGCAGGTGCAAGACGCGACAGTGCTCCGTACACAGTATAGAGGAGGAGCAATAACTGCAGAGGCCGGTTTGGACGCAACCCGCTCGTGGTAGTTCGGTCCTTTCGGGGGAGACAGGACCTGAGAGGTCTGTAGAAATGCCATGCATAAACCAAACTTTTGGAATAATGTATCCAAACCCTTATGAAGATTGTCCGGAATATCTGATTTTGACAGGAACTACATAGCAGGTAGTCCGTAGTCCAGAGTAGAGTTTTATCGTTGTGCGAAACACCAAACGCGCAGTATGATGCTGCCGTGGTCCTAGGCCCACAGTTGCAGCGTGCGTACCCAGGTAGTTAGTTCTCAGTAGCCTCCCATTTCCCAAACTCGTCCGTGCCGGTGAGAGAGAGAATCTTCCAGCCCAAGATTGCGAGACATAGACGGCCATCTGTATATTTTTCTCCAAGAGGGGGCCAATGTATTCCAATGTCGAGAGTCCATAGAGCAGGTAACCTGCGTCTCGCTGCTTTTTCGTCGTCTTCTCCTGTAGGTACCTTAGACCTGTACCGGCAGGTTGGCAGTTGGGTCCGGGGCCAGCAAGTGACAGCCCCAATAGGAATGACGCCGGCAACGGCCGCACTAGCGCACCCAGATTGGCGGCAATGCCTGCCGAAGGGGGACAACCTCACCTCACCCAAACTCTCTTATTCACCAAAGTCTGAGCCACACACGTACCTATCGAGATAAAGAGATACAGCCTCGAGCTGCCATCGACGCTAAAGTCTCTCCACAAAGACAATCATCCCTCAAATTCTTAACGGATTTGCGCTTAGGTCATTCGAGTGGTTTCTATTGCCCTTGGTGGGAGACCATCCTACAGCCTCTCGGATCCTCTTCTCGTTTACATCATCCACCACGCTCCTCAAAAAGCAACAGACCCCCTGCACTCCTAGCAGACTGAAGTTCCGCTTGACCAGCGAGACTGGCTCCGCGAAGATGGCTGCATCACAGCCAGCCGCGTCACTAGACGCCCTGGAGCAGATGATGAAAGAGGCGGTTAGCTGGACCTCCCTTCATCGGCCGAGGCTCTACAATTCTAACATCATCCTCGTAAACAGCTTATCCAGACCGGAAGGATTGTGATAGCCTGCAGAAAAGATGCAAAGGGTGACCGTGAGCAGACAGTGACTCGCTCTCGTGCCAAGATATTGGCCTGCCACGAGCGGTTCAATGCTGCTCTGGACGATCTGGAAAGCGATATCGTAAGGGTTTCCATTTGCACTCCACACCAACAGACTTCGGTGGCTAACAGTATCTTAGATCAAAGCAAAATCCGTTCTGCTGCGGGATCTCGAAGTAGCGAAGGCGAAGCGGGAAGCTCCCGAGCCCGAGCCTGAGCCAGTCGCAGCGGCACCGCCGGCCCCCATGATCATCGATCTTGATGAGACCCCCATCAAGAATGAGCCGCCGCATCTAACCTCAACAGAAGGCCCAGGCTCTGAGGAGTCTCCATTTCTCAGCAACCAACCTGTGCCTAGTGCTGAGACTAAACCTATGGCTCCCTTCCCAAACATGGGCATCGAAATGCCATCACCGTCTTCCCACCCAGGCGTAAAGGTCAAGGACGAGATCCGGTCTCCCGAAGTGTCCGTCAAGGCATCGCCTCGGCCGCCGGCGCCGGCCAGTATTCCTGCTAAGCAGGCAGCGAAGGTCCCCCAGGCCCCAGTTGCTCCCGTTCAAGCGCCCGCACCTGCGCCTGCGCCTGTCCCTGCCCCTGCCCCTGCGGTTCCAGATGCGGCCATGTACGACGCGCTAGACTTGACCGGCACGGACAACAGTGGTACTGGTCCCCAGTCCAACACGGAGCTCAACTTCACGGATATGATGTTCTCGCTCGCGCCTTCTAGCGACTCACAAACCCAGGCGCAACCTCAGACCCAAACCCAGGGCCAGACCCAAACCCCGATCCCTGACCAGAGCATCGACTTGTCGACATTCGGCAGCGTCGACACCAACATGCTCTCACTCCACAACAACCCAGGCGCCAGCTCCACCAGCCAGGCCGCAGTGGCGCCGATGGACGCCGCTCCCGCGGCGACGGAGGCGGCACCGCCGGTGGCCACCGCGCCGGAGGAGGCGAGCAAGAAGGCGCCCGAGGCGGACATGGACGACCTGTTCAACCTCGACGGCGGCTCGATGGACAACTACAGTATGGACATGGACCTCGGCGGCGGGGACCCCGGCAACAGCAACTTCGATGAGATGTTCTACGCCGACGGCCCCGCGGACTCGGACATGAACAGCCTGGGGGAGGGGAGGTTCGACGACGCGTTCTTCGGCCTGTGAAATGCTGCAGCCGCTAGAGACAAGGGGGGCCGGTGTGTGGAATGTGCTGGAAGCAGAAGCAGGACGAGGCTGGAGTTCAGGTGCTCAAGGTGAGAGGATCTGTCACTGGCTCTGGGACATCTGTGAATGTCTGCGTTGCTGTGCATGGTGTCCAAGTTATCCCCGAGAAGGAATTGCAATTAATACTGGATAATGAGAAAGCAATGAAATATGATGTTCGTCTGGCATGCGGGTTAGGAAGGAAGAACTCGGGACCATGAGATTTGTTGACAACGGTTGACCAACACCCAGCCACATACGGGCCTAACATATCACAATGCGTTGCTGGAACTGTCAACCGGTTGAGATACCCGACCTCACAATGCGGGACGAGATTACACAGAATCTACAGTCTCAGAGAGAAAATATCATGAATTTTATGTCATAACCTTCGTAATCACATAGGGGAGGGATATGCCCCGCGAGACGGGTATACTCCGCCATCCAAGAAGGGTGGAGTTCTAAATATGTACAACAGTACTCGTATAGCAGCAACGTTGAGCCGTGTCGGACCCATTGCTCTGCCGGAGAAATAGGGAAGGGTGACGTGACTGGGAAAGGGTATCTCGATGGTGGGAATGTAAAACAATCAGGCTGTGGCACCCGCACCGGCTGCTGCTTTGGCCTCCAGCTCTCGCCTCTTCGCCAACAGGCTCTTGAACGCGCCCAAGCATTGCACTAGAGACTCCTCGTCGTGTGCGCAGAACTTGTAGCTCTTCTCCTCGGTGATGATCTGCATGCAGTGCGTCTTGGTCTTGCTGATCGGGTCGATGTCGACCACGTTGAGGATGGAGGATAGGTGGACGATGAACTGGGCGGCATACTCCGACTCGTCCTTGTAGAGAATCAGGTTCCTCGGCCGGAGCACCGCCCAGCAATCCTTCCATTGCTTCACGCCGCCTTTGCTGCGGAGCCACCATAGGCGGCCCTGCCACATGACTCTGTCCGGGTCCTGTTCGAGATTGAGGCCGCTGACCTGGCTCGAGTTTCGCAGGGCGAGGCTCGGACGCGGATCCAGGGATAAAGATGGCGGTGACTGGACAGCCAGATTCTCGATGGATGAACCGAGGCGCTGGACGTCCGTGTCTGAAAAATCCGAGTGCGAAGCCAACTCGTTTCCGGACAGGCCAGATTCGGCATTCAGCGATGGACGTCTTGCGGAGAATGTAAGCGGTTGCAAGGCAGGAGCGTCAAATGGCTCGGGTGAGCTCGCCAGGACCGGACGGCTCGACGCCGGACCTCTGTGGCCGAGCATCCCCAGCCCGAAGTATGATCCGCGACGAACGACAGGGCTGGCCAGGAACATCTCTTCCTCTTCCTCCTCTATTCTGGCATCTTTCCGGATCAGGTCCACCCACTCCTGGGCGTCCTTTGCAGATGGCGCCTGGAAGTGGAAATTCTTGGACGGGGAGAACAAGCCGAAGACATTCTGTCGTTTATTCTTCGGATCCTTCAGCAGGGTGACGGCCGTCAGATCTGCGAGATAGATCTTGTGTCGAAGCTTGTCTTCCTTGTCCGACTTGTAGATGGACAAGGTCTTTGGTCGTAGCACGAGGTAGATGGACTTCCACGTCTTGGTCTTCTGCGTGCGTTTCTGCAGGTAGCCACTCTTGATGACACGATCAAACTCGAAGCTCCCATTCTGATTGACCGGCGAATAGGTCTCCAGCGTGAGCTGGCTCCTCAGGCGACTCGCAGCGTTTTGCGTCTGAAGCGGTCCTGATGATGACGGAATGTTGATGTTGCCACTCCGATCTGGAAGCTTGGCGTTCGAATGGACAGGCACTGCCTGTGTTTGTATCTCAACCATGTTGAATCGGTAAAATGAGGGTATGGCGACGGTCCACCAGAACGGTTCAGCGGAGTCACGGTCTAGAGCAAAGATTCGCGAAATAAACGGATCGAGTCGCAATGCCGAAGCGGGTCAATTGAACGAGCGGCCGAGCGCGAATCGACGAAAGCGTGCGTAAAGAATGGTAAAGAGGCTGGCCTCGAGGTCTGAAAGGTAGAAAGCACCCGATGAGGCGGAACGTGATGGTCGTCAAAACAGTTGCGATCCAGCAAGGCTGCGCGGCGAAGGCACCATGAGATGCGCGTCCCTAATAAGCGATCAAATAGATCTCGGATGTGAGTCGAGACGATCCGTGCCAAGTGTGCGTTCCCTGCCGGGGTGTCCCCGCGGCAGTGGAAGAGTTCGAAGCAGGTACGGGCGAGTTGGGGGGGTCTGCAGGTGAAACGAGAGAGAGAGAGATGGTCAAGAGGAGCAACGAAGCAGAAGTGGAGGGTCGGCAGAAGAGTGGAAGGGATGCTGCCGGGTCCACAGCGCGGGAGGCCGTTAGAGGCAAAGCCTCCCAGCTAGCATAGACTTGGTAGACGTGGCCCACTGAATAGAGATGCCGAGCAGATCGCGGCTTCAGGCGTCTTGACACTTTGATACTTGACACTTGACACTTGGATCAAGCTGCACCATCAGACGGCGGCTACAGCAGCCGGCGCGGTGCTTTATGCGACGCGACTTGGCCGGTCTCGAGTGGTCGTGGAGGAATCCGAGGGTGAAAGCGGGAGCCTGGCGCGGTTTCAGGTTTTGGCGTCGTCGTAGGCATATCGAGGGCGAGACGCTGTCAAAAGTGTGGCATCTGTTCACTATCCGGGTGGCTGAGCCGTCGACGATCATTCGCCGCCAACGTTTGGTTGGCCTCGATTTGCCGATGTTAGCACGGCACTTGTGATTACGGGTATACGGTATAGGATTCAGAAGTACTCTCCTAGCGGTTAGTGTCAGCATACGACGGAGGGAACCCGGTCACCTAGGTCACTTGGCCTTTATCAACCTGTCAACATAGTTGTGATAGGATAATCTACCTGTTGGGGAAAACTTCATGCCTCCCACTGGCATACGCTTCACCGTGCTGAACTATTTGCATGTGCGGCCTGTAACTAACTAACTACATGTATGCGAGTTTACCCCCATGCCCGGCGGGACCCTCGCCGGTCGAGTCATCGCCGAGGCGCCGTCATGAGGTGGATTGATGCCGGGCCACTTCGGCTTGCTTGCCCTTATTGAAGGACGGTCGATGCTATCACGGTTCGTGGATAGTATATGTAATTATGAGGCATGAGAAAACGTCTCCCTGAGGGCCGAGTGCAGTAACTTTACCTACAACATACAAACCTCCGGGTTTCTTCAAAGTTCCTCTCGCCCAGATCCACCGAACCAGTGCTTGTTCTCTCGCATCTTCGCCCTCAACTTTATAAAGGGTACCATCTCGTGCCACATACGCCGCGAATGATGGCACTTCCCCAGGGTTCAGACGAAATCGCATCTCATGTCCTGGGGGAACTTAAAGAAACGGAATATGCCTGCTCGTCCCTCCAACCGCTTACCGGCGGCACGGCAAATTTTATCTTCAAGGGCTCTCTCGCTAAGCCGCTCCTCGATGGCACGAGGGAAGTCCTCATAAAGCACGGCGAAGACTTTGTCGCTCTTAGTCCAGATTTCAAACTGCCAACGTTACGCTGCGTACGGATTGACTCTCGTATGCCGGTAGGACGCTTTCTGACGTGAAGCAGCGCTTCGAGGAAGACTGCCTGCGGGCTCTGCAAACCCTCCCTCCAGCTGTGAGCTCGGTCTGTTCTGTCCGCACACCCAGGCTCTTCCGTTTCGGTAAGGACACAAACACCCAGATACAGGAGTATCTACCCGACTCCCTGAACTTAAAGCTCTATGCCCTCAAACATTACGCCTCACCCACACCGGAGTCACTCAAAGCTCAATGCGCTGAGATTGGCCATGGGCTCGGGAAATGGCTCAGGAGATTCCATGATTGGGCCCGGCAGCCAAGTCAGGTTGTTCTTCGCTCAGCGATCAAGCTCAACAAGGAGATGCAGAGCCTGAAGCACATGATAAACTACAGCCGTCTGGTTTCCGCGGCAGAGTCGCGGCCAGCCGTTCTCGCGGACGCCAAGGAGACCTTCGTACAGGTTGCGGAGATGGCAAAGTCAGAGGTTGATGATGAGCAGAATCTACAGGTCATACACGGTGATTTCTGGACGGGAAAGTGAGTCGTATTTTCTACATACACCGCTCCTTACTTACGTTGGACAGTGTCCTCCTTCCAGATCGCCCCCTCGTAGTAGGGCAGCAGATTCCGATCTTCATCATCGACTGGGAAATGTGCCAACTGGGCGTCCCAGCGCTTGACCTTGGCCAGGTGATAGCGGAGCTATACGAGCTCAAGCTGTTCAAGGGTATCCAGGCTGGCCTCTGGCTCATAGAAGGTTTTGCGGCTGGGTATGGGCAGATTGACGACGCTACTGCTTTCAGGACCGCCATCCATGTCGGAACGCACCTTGTCTGCTTTAGCAGTGTCCCCGGATGGGGAACACATGAACAGGTGGAACAAGTTGTGATGGCAGGCAAAGAGATCATCGTCCGGGCGTGGCAAAAGGATAGGGCCTGGTTTGAAGGAGGACCGTTATCAAGCTTGTTCAGCGCATAGGTGGTCTGGTCCAACTCTTCATCGAAACATGAAATAGGAGCTATAAGAAAGGACTCCGCCCTTGCCAGAAGATTTTGGAGAGCCATCACCGTGTTGGCAAGACATGTCAGAGCATAGCAAGGACTGGTTGTACTACTCCGAGACGCTTACACGTGATTGGCTGAAAAGCTTGAAAGCGAGTCAATCGGACTACAGAATCTACGCTCAACAGTCGGGACGTAGAAGCATGACAGCAAATAAAGTCGCATTTACCTATTCAGGCGCCGTGAAGTTTTGATATATGACGGAGACTGGAAGCGACGGTGACAAGGGATTTTGAAGATGGAGCCGGACCAAGACACCGCCAAGACCCAGCCAGCAAGACTTTGTAGGCGATGCAAGGAGCGCGAAGCCAGACTGAAGATCCGAGGCGATCCAGCATGCAGGTCTGTTCAGATAGAATTCTCTTTCCACGGAACCCAGAACATTCAGCTAAAATTTCCCTTCAGAGAATGCTACTGCCGCTACATCAACACCAAGGTCATCAAGCGACTAGAGGCGCTCCGGCGGGAGTTTCCCGGCTCCGAAGCGCCAAGGAGGTACCTCGTCGGGCTGTCATTCGGCGTATCGTCGTCCTGCCTGGTGCAGGTCCTCGATGACGCCTCGCAGAACCAGCTGCGCAAGCGGCAGGCCGTCGCCTTCGAGCCGGTCGTCATCCACGTTGACACCGACCTCTCCGCCTCTGAGTCCTCCCTGTCCTCAGCCTCGGAACTGCTGGGCAGGTTCCGCGAGCGGTACCCCCGCTTCACCTTCGAGCGCATCCCCCTCGAGGCCGTGCTGGAACTAGACACAGTCGACTGGGCATCACTGCCTACCCTGGCAGGCGGCGGTGGCGACCAGCTGCCGAGGGAGCGCCTGCAGACACTCTTCGCCCGCCTGCCCTCGGCGACATCTCGCGCCGATGTACTCCGGCTGCTGGTCAGGCATGTGCTCGTGGCCGCGGCGCGGCGGCACGGGTGCGACGCGCTGCTGCTGGGCCACAGCACGACGGCGTTGGCGGAGCTGACGCTGGGCGAGACGGCCAAGGGGCGCGGGTTCTCGCTCGCATGGCAGACCGGCGATGGGAGGGTGCCCATCGTGCGGTATCCCACCCCAGGGACCAGTAGCGGCGAGGATTCATCAATGGATGAGAGGAGCCCTGAGGCGAACGCGCACAGTCTCCTGGTATACTACCCGCTGAGGGAGACTTTCCGCAAGGAGCTGTTTAACTACGCTGCGTTGATAACGCCGCCGCTGACGGATCTCATGCCGGAGGAGGCGAAGGGGAAGACGAGGCCGGTGGTCTCGCATAAGGACATGAGCATTGAGGAGGTAATGGCACGGTACTTTGAGGAGGTCGAGGAGAGCTACCCGTCAGTGGTCGCAAACGTGGTCCGGACCACGACAAAACTGGAGCGGCTCGGGGCCGAGGGGCTGTGCGCCCTGTGCGGCACAGTCCTGGACGAGCAAGGGGATGAGCGGTGGGCAGGGGAGATCGGGGATGACGGAGGAGGCGAACCAGGAGAAACATCAAGGGCTAGGCTCTGCTACGGCTGTAAGCGGTCACTTCGCGCATGAACGGTCTTTCAAGGAGGATCAGAGCTGGTGGTTTGAATCGGGATATTTACTGGGCACTGACTCCGGCGCCGCAGGCCAACGATGCTGAATCGAACCCCTCTATCTACCATAACTTTTTGACTTCTGGCGCCTTGTGAACAAATATGCAGTAGAAAAGGCCAATATGGCTGGTATATACGGGTGCAAGATGAACAACCCCTGAGCCTCCATCTCCGGACTATCATGCTGCCTTGGTCAACATCGACGCCGGCAGTATTCGGTTCTCAACCTTTCTGACGAGCTTATTCGTCTGCTCCGCCAAGCTCAGCGTCAAGATAGTGTGCGGTAATATCCTGGCAAGATGAGGCAAGAAGCCCTTGTAGATGGCGAAGAAACCTTCCGTCTTGACTGTCTTGGCGAGACAGTCAAAGACTCCGTGGTAGAGATTACCATTCTGATTGTATAGACGGGACATTATCGTATCTGCATTTCGGATTAGCAGGCTCGATCGCAGAAACTCGTCTACGTCTAGACTTACCGGGAGGGTGCATGAAAACACAAACAACGAAACCGCTGCACGCGCTGCTTGCCAGATGCAGCGCCGGACCTTCCTCCATGCCCAAATGCCGCACCAAGCGCCTCTTGGCGAAGAAGTACGTCGGCAGCTGCACGGAGCTTCCGAAGCCCGTCCTGATCATCGCGGCCCCAACGCCACGGTAGAGGCCCTTGATGCCCTCCCCCTTGTAAATCTGGGTGAGACCGTCGTAGGCATTCCGGTACTTGTGCTGCGTCCCAACCGGCAGGAAGGGCGAGTAGCTCTGGAGCCGCGTCTTGACGAGGAAGAAGGGACTTCCACAGGCAGCGCCGATGATGCCGGAAGACGCGCCGCAGAGCATGTTGATGCCCAGGGACTGGACCTTCTCGTCACGGAAGATCAGGGATGTGAGGCTCTTGCGCATCGGTTCGTAGAAGCCCAGGCGGCAGCCATTGAGCAGGACCTGGTAGATGTATGCCGTCCCCAGACCGCGGTAGATGCCTCTTATGCCCTCATTTCGGACGATGACCGACACGCCGTGGAAGGGCCCTCGGTAGTGATGTGGCTGATGACCCTTATCCTGAAGTTCTCCCTGCAGTTGCATGCTGCGCGACTCTCGTCAGCTCATCCTCGTCGCCTCCTTCCGTCATGGGAGCGCCGTTCCTACCGGATCTTCACGGTCTCGAAGGGATGGGTCGCGGTGACCGCACCGCATGCAGCTATGCCGCCCGCGATGAAGGCTCTTTCGGCGCTCTGTTAGCTTGAGCGCATAAGCACTCTTCAAGGCCATGGAGGACATACCCCATTGTTGTAGCCATTGCGCCGCTTCGACTGGCAGTGTACACCTGCCGAGGACACTGGGAGAAATGCGGGGTGGTCTGGGTCGCAGCTGGCACAAAGAAAAGTCGATTCTGTTTCCAGCTGTGGCAAGCACAGGGCGGCAGGCAGGATAAAGAAGATAAAAAAGTGTAGGATAGACCGTCGAGTACGAGGCTCACCGGATTCGGACTGATGACACTGAGAGTCGGCTTACAGGGGGATTGTGCGCTGGTGCTTATCTCAGCTTCATCGCGCTCCTGTAAGCTTGTCCTAATGTCCTTCTGTCTTACACCGCGCCGCCGCCAGAGCTTCTACAGGTTCGCGAACAGGGCGCTGTGGTGTAGGCCGAAATTTGCGAGCTGGGTGCGAAAGGATGCGCTGCTGCGGTGTCGGAGCCCTAGCGCCGGAGGGTCAGGGACGCTGTCGCGCCGGAGCTCCCTGAACCCAGTTGTGCCTTAATACCGAGGGAGCGTGGAGTCTGGAGAATGACGGCATTTTCCTCTTACGGATCTCGGGCGCAGCAATTTTATGCAATTTCCCCACGTCCCAAGCAGAGCCCCGGAAAGATTGGCGCAGATCGGATTGGACGATGCGCTCTGGGCTTCCGTGGGCGGTGAGAGGAAATGCCGCCCCCCCCACCTTGGTAGTCACTCTAGAATACGCTGCAGGTCCCTCGAATCCTCCCAGGATCAGAGCTCCTGATATTATTGCCCCAGTTGAAGACGAAGTGCGATCCCGAACAGCAGCCGCAAACTCCTGTGAAAGCCGTCGATATCCCTCAGAATCTTCTCTGCCTCTAATCGCCAAAGCAGATTTTGATTGGTGCTGCGCAGGCCGGAGGGCAGCGCACAGCTGAACTGTGACGATGTCTTCGACTCCGATGGATCTGGATCAGCCAGAGTCGTCCCCGTCCAACAACAGCGCGCCCCATCTAAACATCACGCGCACTCTCGGGAATGCCGTCAACAGCACCTCCGCAGTTAGCGATGTCATTTCCACGTTCAGGCCAACAAAGGTACGCTCTTCAATGGCAGCATCTGCATTCCTCCCTTTCCCTGCTGACGCTCTTGCACACAGCTGTTCCACAGGGAGGACTTGAAGGAAGGCAAGCCGCAGCCGCGCGTCCTGTCGCTAGACTTCGACGATCCCGGGGAGCTGTGTATGACCTCTGAGAGCGACGAGACAATCCAGATCTACAATGTCAGAGAAGGTCGGCATGATAAGAGCTTGCTGAGCAAAAAGTACGGCGTCAAACTGGCCAAGTTCACCCACACCAGCTCCAGTATAATATACGCGAGCACAAAGCAGAATGGTGAGCACAGCCTTGCAATTGATAAAGGGACCCTGGATTTCTGACGGTATTCTCCACTAGATGCCATCAGGTACCTGGCAACACACGACAACTCCTTCATCCGGTATTTTGAGGGCCACGAGGGTGCCGTCACATGCCTGGCCATGCACCCCGGGGCCGACAACTTCATCTCTTGCGGCCGTGACGACACTGTTCGGTTATGGGACATAGGGACGAAGCAGTGGCAGGGACAACTCTTCCTGAAGACGCCGTATCTGGCCGCGTATGACCCCTCTGGCAACGTCTTCGCGGTCGCATCTCCTACGAGCGGGAGCATCCTACTCTACGATTACCGCAATTATGACAAGGCGCCGTTCCAAACCATCGACGTTCTGGAGGCAAGCATATACGTGGATGCTCATTTTGGGATGCAAGGGTGGACGAAGCTCGAGTTCTCAAATGACGGCAAATTCATCCTGCTTGGAACCCGGGGAAGGGGCCATTTCCTGCTTGACGCCTTCGATGGTACACTGCGAGCGTATCTGCGCAAGCCTGAAGGTGGCACCAGGAGGGCTGCTGCGGGCGAGGGCAACACTGTGATTGGAGATGATCCGGCGACCATGGAGAGCAGCGGCGACTGTTGCTTTGCTCCGGACGGGCGATACGTGCTCAGTGGGTCGAAGAAGGACATCCTCGTCTGGGACACTCTTGCTACGCCGTCCGAAAAGAAAGTGCTCGACCCGACCTACGTCCTCGAAGACAAACGGGAAGCGGCAGTTTTGGCGTTCAATCCCCGGTACAACCACTTCGCCTCGGCAGACCTGGAACTGATGTTTTGGCTGCCCGATCCCCACGTTTAAGGGTCAAGATATGGGCTGAGTGTTCGTCCTGCCGCACGTGCCTGACTTCAATACGCGGCCGAGGACTGTATTCTGTTATGATTCGTGATACCCTATCGCATAGGAAGGCGTTGGAGAGACAAAAAGATGAGTGATGGGAGGCGGCGAGGTTAGGAGGCGTTTGGCGGGAATATCCAGGAACATTGCATAGTGTACGATGTACCAGGGAATCGTGGGATATGGACAGTGTGTTAGCTGAGAATGTAACTGTCAATTGCCTTCATATATTTGAATCTCCCTATTGGGTAGGTCTTATGAGTAGAGCACTCAGTCCGCGCCCCGCTTGAACCAAGCACCCCACCACCTTTTGAAAGCTACAAAACTCCCCAAAATTCGCCTCGACCAGACGACGTCAATTAAGAGCCGCATACTTGAGCCGGACCTAGCGCAATTCCACACAGGACGTATGTCTCCGGCAATATACGAGCGGTGAAAACAGAGAAAAGATTTCGCAGCGCTCGGCAAGCAGTCACAGAGTTCAAAAGGTGGTCAAACCACCTGACCGTCCACCCGCCATGACGAGATACGCGACAAGCCAGGAATGGCTTCACCAGTCCTCGCTCCTCCTCGAGGCGCGCCCTTCTACGGTAAGTCCAACCCTCTCAACTGAACACTCCTTCCCTCATCCCTATCCTGATACTTCGAGTCGGCCGGCTCAGCCACTTACTCTGACTCAACCCCCCTCGGGTATGCAGACCAAGATAACAACCCGCTACTCCATCAAGCCCGCCCGGCCCGCCAAGTCCAAGAAGTCCGACGACCCCAACCCCTCAGACTCCGCCGCCTCGCGGCCGCCGCGCGCCAAGCTCACGCTCAGGACGTACGACCCCGTCAGCGGCGTGGCCCTCGTGTACCGCACCACCAAGGCCGCCGAGGTGTCGCGGCTGGTGCAGATGCTCGGCACGCTGGGCCGCAGGATGGCCGGGCTGCCGGACCTGCCGCCCGCCGCGGAGGAGGTGGCCATGGCGGACGCGCCGCCCGCGTCGGGGGCCGCGACGCCCACTGGTGGTGCTGCGCCGGGCGGTCAGGCGCCGGCGCCGGCGCAGCAGCAGCAGCAGCAGGGCGGTGGAGGAGGCAAGGGTAAGAAGAAGAAGGGTAAGAGGTGATTGGGGGGACGGCCTAGGATTTGATGAGTCGGCATATGACGTGAGGAGACAGGTGCTTCGAGTTGGAGAGGGTAACCTCGTATAGAAGAGCATCAACACGGACGTGGCATGATCAGTATAGCGTACTTGTGAAATAGGAGAACAATCAAGGATTGCATAGCTCATGGCCGAGAGGGCTGTCTAAACAAGATCGATTTTTTGTTGATTCTATGAGAATCTAATGGTACATCAAGTCATGTGTTTCGCAAGTCATCCACCCATGCCGAGTCCTCAAGCCGATTACAGGTATCGACGAGACATGATCCAACGCCCAAACGCCGCCAATGTAGCAAACAGAACAATCTTCTGAGCCGAGTTCTCCTGCAACCAGAGACCCAAAGTGCCAGAAGACACACCAGAAACCAAATGCTCGTCATGTATACCAAAGGAGATGCCAGACATGGGTGGGATATCATTACAGGAAGGTTGGGTGTAAGGAGCGCTGAGCAGCGAGGCATTTAGAAGTCCTCATCAAAGGTGAAGTCACCGCCGTCAGCCGGGGACTCCTCAGCCTTCTTGGTGCTGGCCATAACGCCAGCCTTCTGGTAGTCACCGACACGCTTCTCGAAGAAGTTGGTCTTGCCGCCCAGGGAGATGTTCTCCATGAAGTCGAACGGGTTGGTGGAGCGGTACACCTTCTCATTGCCGAGAGCGACCAGAAGGCGGTCAGCAACGAACTCGATGTACTGCTTCATCAGGTTGGCGTTCATGCCAAGCAGGGCGCAGGGCAGAGCCTCAGTCAGGAACTCCTGCTCGATCTTGACAGCATCGACAATGATGTCCTCAATGAGCTGCTTGCTTGGGCGGTGCTTCAGGTGGGAGTACAGCAGGCAGGCGAAGTCAGTGTGGAGACCCTCGTCACGAGAGATTAGCTCGTTGGAGAAGGTCAGACCAGGCATCAGACCGCGCTTCTTCATCCAGAAGATGGAAGCAAAGGCGCCGCTGAAGAAGATACCCTCGACAGCAGCAAAGGCGACGAGGCGCTGGGCGAAGGACGAGTCCTTGTCCGAGATCCAGCGAAGGGCCCAATCGGCCTTCTTACGGATGCAGGGAACTAGTGATGGGTTAGAGATGCCACGATTCAAGATAACCATCGGTGGAACATACTAGTCTCGATGGCATTGAACAGGTAGGTGCGCTGCGCAGGCTCCTTGATGTAAGTATCAATGAGGAGCGAGTACGTCTCGGAGTGGATGTTCTCCATCATGATCTGGAAGCCGTAGAAGCATCTGGCCTCGGGAATCTGGACCTCGGCGCTGAAGCGCTCGACAAGGTTCTCATTGACAATGCCGTCCGAGGCGGCGAAGAAGGCAAGAATGTGAGAGATGAAGAACTTCTCATCATCCGTCATGCGGTTGTTCCAATCGTGGAGGTCCTTGGAGAGATCAATCTCCTCAGCAGTCCAGAAAGAAGCCTCATGCTTCTTGTACATCTGCCAGATCTGTTTGTGTATGGAGTCAGTTGTCGAGCCACTTTACACGTCGGAGACGCGTCGCGTACCTCGTGATATTGGATGGGGAACAGCACGAAGCGCTGAGGGTTCTCCTTGAGGATAGGCTCCTCAAGCTCCTGCGCACGGATAGCAGACGTCTTGGGCTGCTCTTCCTCCTTCTTGACCACCTCCGTAACAAGGGGCTTCTCTGAGTGCTTCGCGTCCATGGTCTGGGCGAGCGTGGCGACGGAGGCGTCGATGGGTTGGTTCTCCTTGTCGGCGACGCCGAAGTCAAGCTTTTTGACGGGGGATTCGATCTTGAAAGACTCAATGGCAGTGGCAGCCTAGAACGACGCGTGTTAGCCTCTGGAGACGCGGGCGCTGTGAGCACTTGTGGCGCGGGAGGGTGCGTCGACGAACCTGCTTGGAGGGAGTGACTTCGACCGACATGGTGATGGGGGAGGATCAATTGACTTTCTGGGGGAGTAGCGCAGCCACAAGGGTAAGGAACAGTGCTCGGAGGAAGAAGAGATGCTTGTCTGCAGTGCGTGAGTCGAATTGGACGCGGTGGTGGAGGAAGAAGATGTTTGGAGGGAGGACGCGGAAAACACCCGACTTAAATTGTTGGAGGAGACCCGCTCAAGCGCCTAGTCACGGGAATTTCGTGGACGCGTCCCTCGCGTCGAGCAGGGGTTGAAGCACGGCTCTCCAGACAGGGCGTGTCAACACCAACCTCTCTGTTTCTGCGCGCGCCGCGGATATACGGAGAAACAAGCCTGGAGAGTCACTCGGCTCGGAGGTATTTCACTCTTGTTTTATCTGATGGCATGATTATGGCACGAGCGTGCATCCTTTGTCAAGCTTTGATAATGGCGGCTGCGCTGCCTGGACCATGAATCAGTCCGTGACATCACCACTGGCCTGAGGCGGCCTTTGTCGTTGTCCGATGTCCTAAACCGATAGCTCCGCATACATTTACCTACCAGTTGCTGTTTTGATGTCGCCCTTGGATACAATTGAGGAGTAGTGTTCCAGCAGAGCACAGAGCTTGCTACCTCTTAGACGGTTCCCAATGCATACATAATCCATATTCATATTCAGTATCATTATCCGAAGTCTCTATCTAACGCTTACTCCCATGCCCAGAAAGGTGCCCAAGGTCCGTCCGTGTCTCTCTGACCATGCCTAGCTCTCCGTTTTGGACATAATCATCGACGCCGATGCTGCTATTCTCAACGCCCAGAAAAGAAGTAATCTACCAACCCAGAAAACAAGGTGCTTTTGCGCCTTCAGCTCACTTGTTGCCGGTCTGTGGCCGCTGTGACTGGGACCGTCCATTATTGCTGACACTAGTCACCCCCATCTCCTCGTCATGCTGCCGGCTGCGGCTCCCAAACAGCCCGCTGAAGCTCTTGGACGAGGGTGCTGTGGTAGGTCGCGGCGGCGCTGGCGTTGCTTGAGAGTTGTTCTTCGCACTCTTTTCTGCAAGCTTCCTCTCTTCCTCAGCTTTCTTGATCAGGTATTCTTCCAGGATCCAGGCGTTTCGCGTGTTGGCTCGGAAGACGGCGTCGGCGAGGTCCCCAAGGAAGGGCACCAGACCCAAGGCGAAATCCAGGACAATGTTGAAAAGCATCCTCGACTTGATGGCAGGTGGCAGGCCGCCCTCGATTTTACTGCAATGTCTAACAACCATCCAAGCCATGAGGCAGTCGATCAGATCACCAATTCTGTATTTCATACCGTTAGCATGGTTGCGTGGATCTAGTAGTGAATCATAGTATCGACCATGGCTGCTTACCCAGGAATAATTCCAATGACGCTGCTCCAGCCAAAGCGGATTCCGCAACAGTTGAAAAGGGACATGTCCAGTCTGTATGCCTTGCGCCGGACGCTCTTCAGAATCTCGCCATCACGAGCAGAAACACCTGGGGGGACGCCCTTCTTGTGCTTCTTGACCTTGCCCGTGTCGCGGCCATGCCTGTCGTAGACGTGTACCTCCTCAAAGTAAGGGTCCTGTGGTAGCCGTTAGCCGTCGGTTGTCTGGGCGTTCGTGGACTTGTTCCAAGTCTTACCTTAGAGTTTATGTTCTTCTGGGCCACGTCTTTCAGCGCCCTCTTGGCGACCATATTAAGGATCGCTTGAGACATCGCGGATTCGCCGGCAAGAAAACGGTGGAATAAAGATTGGGGGATTTGCGCTTTAAGGTGGCCCTAGTAGAAGTCTGGGCTGTCGTGTGTTGCAGAATAGAATGGACGACAGTCTCGAAGTCGAAGGGATATTGCGCAATATATGAATGCTCTGCGGAACCGTCTCGGGTGCTTGTTCGTGGCCGGCTGGGACCTGCTAGGGGCGCGGCGATGTATTGGTTGACGGCGCTTCGTCGCCTGTTTCAGAAGGCGCTCCCTGTTCTTATATTTTGGGAGATGAGCGTTGAATCAGGCGGCGTTTGGGACAAAGAATTCGTTAAAGAACGTCTTCATTATTAGGGGAAATTTTGCTGGTTAAGAATCCACGCCAGCAGCCAAGGCATCTGCCGTCTCCTCCCTGCTCGTGTTATATACCCCCGTTTTCTTGGTTCTTGTGATGACGGGCTCTGCAGTGCCAGAGCAAGGTGCAGGGGCCACGCCAGCGGCAGCCAATGCTCAATTACGTCAGGTGTCAGGTCGGCAGTTTCCAAAGTGTGGCATGGCTGAACAGTGGATCATCAAGATAGAGAATTACACTAGAGCACACCTCTCAACAGAAGTACTCGTCTACTAACGTGATATCCGCAATGTTTTTGTACGAGTTCTGTTAGCCTTCGGGTACAGTTTGCTAGTGAGCTCTCGGCGCACCCAATCAGATTCCACCACTGTGAATCGTGCCTTTGTACTGTGGCTGAAGCTCCTCGCGCCAAGCCACATTAGGCGTACCTTGCAGTAGGCCCGAGCTCTCAATTGAGGGCTCCCAGAGGCGAGACATGGGGCTGTGCCAGACCATGCTATCACTTTCTAAGGCTAGCGCACCAGCCACCTTTCTGGAATTCTCGTGTTAACGCCACGTCTTGATGCAGTCAGTATCGCCGGTCGCATCCGCAGCTCTGAACCTGATTCGGCTGGCACCAACACATACCAGCTACTCACCCGAGGCATGAATCCAAGCAATGAACGCGGTCCACGTCTCTCAGCACTATCAGCATCACCTGGACCTCCTTTCACAGGTTTCCATTCGCCCTCCAAGCTGCACGTTATCGTACCGACCGAATACTCTTGAGACTTGAGGGAGGTGCTTCCAACGAGCACATCCTCAACCCCACAGTCGCGACTGCGCTTACGATCGAACTTAACGATCGCCCGTCGAGTCATCAACTGCCAGCCAGCCGCCACCACAGAGAAGCTCTCAGGCGACCCAGCCTACTGCTTCGCTTCGCTTCACATACCCTACCCGTAGCCGTTGACATGCTCCGCATCTTGCGACACAATGACAGAGACGAAGATGCAGCTCGAAGACTGTAAGTTGTACCCCAAGACCCCGCCTGCTAAGACAGTGTGCACGACCTCTAACCCGGTATCCAAGGGCTGGACGACCTTTGCGTCCGATTCATAATCAACCTTCCACAGGAGGATCTGTCCTCCGTTGCGAGGATATGCTTCCAGGTGGAGGAGGCACAATGGTTTTATGAGGACTTCGTCCGTCCTTTGGACCCGACCCTCCCGTCGATGACCCTCCGCAGCTTCTGCTTGCGCATCTTCCAGCACTGCCCACTTCTGGCACCATTTTCCGTCGAGAACCACATGAAGGCGTTCGAGGAGTTCTTGCAGTACAAGACCAGAGTTCCCGTCCGGGGCGCCATCCTGTTGAACGAAGCTATGGACTCCACTGTCCTCGTGAAAGGTTGGAAGAAGGGAGCCAACTGGAGCTTCCCAAGGGGCAAGATAAACAAGGACGAGGACGACCTCGAGTGTGCCATCCGCGAGGTCTTTGAGGAGACGGGTTTCGATATCCGAGCTGCAGGTCTAGTCCCGCCAGATGACCAAGTGAAGTACATTGAGGTGACAATGAGGGAGCAGCAACTGCGCCTCTACGTCTTCCGGAACGTACCAATGGATACTCACTTCGAACCTCGGACGAGGAAAGAGATCAGCAAGATTCAATGGTACAAGCTGTCAGAATTGCCTGCTTTTCGCAAGAAGGGGAACCATCAACCTAACGACGCGGCAGCCGCGTCGAACGCGAACAAATTCTATATGGTGGCTCCCTTTCTGGTCCCATTGAAGAAATGGGTTGTCCAGCAGAAGAAGAAGGATGCCGAGAAGATGTCGCACATGCAGCTCTTGACTCACCCAGTACATGAAGAGGCAGTTACTGAGGAGGAAGCGGACACACAGACCGATGCCCCGGAGGCGCCACCAACTATGACCCCAGCAATTGACACTCTTGAAGGGGCGACGCGGGAACTACAGAGACTACTGAAGGTCCAGCCCCCCACGCAAGGTGCACTAGGTGGCAGTCCGTCAGGTCAGAGCCAGGGGAGCCAGGGCCAAGACAAGGGCGGAGCGCTGCTGGCGATTTTGCAAGCCAAGGGCGAAGGAGCCCCTCAGCAGCCTCACATGCAGCCTGGAAACGCCTATGTCCCTCATACACCTCTTGATATGACCTACAATACCGCTCCGGAACCGCGCACGCCACATCATCATCACCCAATACAACGGCTTCCCTTGTCTAGTTACCAGGCACCACCGTCTTTCCCGATACCGCCCAACTTGAACCAAAGTTTTGGCGCTCCATATCAGCAATTCGGTCAGAGAGCTCCTCAGGTGAACCCTCATATTGCCAGCCAAGATGCAGCCTTCATGATCCCGCCACAACATCATCAGAGACCACCCGTACCGCTCATGCACCCCCAGCCTTTGCCGCCTCAAGTCCAGCAAACGCTGCTCACCAGGGGCATGCTCCCAACACCAGCGGTCCCGGAATCCGGACCTAGCGTTGCGATGGGCCCCGGGCCCCTCGCTCAACCCCCTCATAACGCAAACCCAGCCGGGCTTCCGGGGATAGGTCCCTGCCTGCCTAACCAGCCTGTCCGTCGACTCAATGACCACTCCATGTCACTATTGAACGCATTTAGGAGTGACAACAAGACAACTGAACAGGTCAAGCAAGCTTCGTCGAGACAAGAACATTCGTCGGTCGAGGTCCCCCGCCCGAATCAGCAACAGTCAGTCAACTGGGGGCCGTTAACGACGGCATATTCATCCAAACAGGATGCATCGTTCACGTCTACAATGGGCAGGCCTCTCGGGCAGATGGCGATGGACAATTCTCTTCAGGTCACTGGTCCACGAGGCACCATGAAACCGCCTCAGGCCACAGAGAAGCAGCGCTCTGCGCTCCTAGAGATGTTCAAGTCGTCCAATCCCGTATCCCCACCGCGCGGTGGCACGGACGCCAGTAAGGAGCAATATACCGAACCCTCGGTTCCTCAAGGACGGTCGTATGTTCCTGCTTCTCAACCTGGCTCGACTGCAGAGGCGATCAGCGCGGCTGCTCAAGCAAACGGCGGTCCCATCCAGATGAACCCGGAGCTCAACCTCCCCTTTGGAGCTCTGTCTCTTCTGAGTCGTTCGCAGAAGCAGGAGGAGGCCCCTGTCAAGCCAGTCGCACCTTCGCAGGCCAAGATTGTGGCCCCTGCAAAGGTGCCGCAGCAGTTCGTTCGCGGGCCGGAGACGCATAGAGGCCCAACAGGTCCAGGGCCAATTCTATCTCAGGCTCAGAACTCAAATTTGCCACCGCAGACCTACCAGGGTCTGATCAGTCCTCATGCAGGAACGTCTTTTCCTGCGCCTTCCGTTCTTCAGCGCCGTCAAGAGGGGGGTCCAGAGCAGAAGCAGAAGTTGCTATCTTTGTTTGGGAAGCCAAAGGTGTCCCCGAGTGGATCCTTCTCTGATGACAAGAACAAGAGCAAAGAAACGGCCATGCTCGACCATGCACGGTCGGGAACGCCGCGTGCCCGTATGGCCTCCATCGCGTCGGCGAGCGGGGACGGGGCTCCCGAGAGCGCTTCGATGTCCCGTCGGGGAAGCCAGACTCCTATTTCTCCTGCCGACAGGAGCTTCCTCCTCGGCTACCTGCAGTCAGTGACCAACAGTGCTGCTCGCTAAAGCTAGCAGTCTATATCCGTTGCTGCTTAACGATTTTCCTTTTGTCGTGGATATTGTAGTGGATCGGAAGTATGGTTCCTTGTCACCTCGGAACTGGGAGCAGCTCGTTGGTTTTTATCGGCTGGGAATGTTCTTGTTCCCCTGTAGCGGAATCAGGGGCGGGGGACATTTGCACGGCATCGCGTAGGAGTCCTTGAAGGCCTATTTTGATTATGCGATGGCGACGATGGGCGGCGATGGGGAGTGATGGAAGGTTATACCCGAACTAGGTAGTCAGCAGATATCCTGTTGCGTCTCCCCCGCTCTTTCTTGATCGCTGTTCCGTGTACTGGAGGGTGAATCTCTGGAGGGGTCTTCACAGCCCCCTCAGGATGAGAGTATCACAACTACTGCTTGAGGACCGGTTCATCCGAGACTGCAGTTCTCCGTAGTTCCTCTGCAGCGAAACCAATCGGAGGAAAAGGAGCAAGAGGCTAGACTTTCTTTCTCTATGTTGGCGGGATGGATTGCATTGTAGTGTATTGCTGCCGAAACCGCACGCCGGGAGACCCCGTGCATCACCGTAGATAAAGCTGAAGTGGACTGATATCGGCATGCCGTCTTCCTCCCGTCCTCCTAACTCACTCCCGACCACCCCGCGCGCCTCGGTAGAGGGTTCGCTGAGGCCCTAGGCGCCACCTCCCACGCCGACCATCGCAGCGGCCAAGTTCACGCCACCGGGCTGATGGGGTGATGTGGCCGCCTCTGGGGAAGCGCGGGTGTGTGGAAACAGGGAGGGTTGCCACCGTCACAGGACAGGCTTGGTTTTGCATCCTCTGTAACATGTGGCCTCCCGAGTCTTTCCCAGCTAGCTGCGCTGCACTAAGGTGCTGATAGACAATACCACGGGTTGCTTGGTACGCTAGGTCCCAGCTGCAGCAGCATGCTCACGCAAGGTAACGTCAAGCTGCCGCTGGCCCAGGCAAGCTCCCAGGCCTTTCCCCACGAAAGCCGCTCCTAGCATCGGGAGCCCAGGTCAGCCATCAGTATAATCGGAGCCCGGGAATTGGTCCTGCGCTCTAGCGATGACTCGCATCTATTAGTCCTCCTATTGCGCCCGGCCACTTCTCCGTCTCCTCCTTTCCGGTCGCTCACGGTGAGGTCGATATCGGACCACCCTCCAACTTCCCAAAGCTGGTCAGGGCCAGACCGAGAGCACGACAGCCAGCTTTTTGTTTGCCTGCTCGATGGGCACATGGCGGGATCAGGTTTGCTCGCTTCCAATCATGGGCCTTGAGGGTTTTCTATATTATCGTTCCCTCGTCTGTTGCTCCTCTCTTGGGTCACTCTCCTTGTCTATCATATGCGCATGTTTCCATCGCAAGCTCAAGGAAGTCCTGACCTTGTTTACTTCTCGCCGTCTTATCAACCCATATCTCAGCTTCTTCGCAACAAGGGTTCTGCAGTGCTGACTTGACTACTTCCGTCTCTCTTCAACTCCCACGCTTTCCCCTCCCCCACTGCTTCCAAGAAGCAACGAGACCCCCCTAGACCGAACAGAGTCAGGATGCTCTACAACGGCTCCCCAGACACGCTCTTCCTGCCCGCCGCCGGCGTCGACCCGACGGGCTACGGCAAGGTGGCCATCGTGACGGGGTGCTCGTCCGGCATCGGGCTCGCCTGCACGCAGCTGCTGCTGGCCCACCAGTTCCAGGTGTGCGGGCTCGACGCCTCCGACTTCAACTACGAGCTGCTGCGTGAGGCCGACCACGGCCGCTTCCACTTCCACAAGGAGGACCTGACGGCGCCCGGGGCGTGCGACCAGGGCGTCCGGGTGTGCGTCGCGACGTTTGGGTGAGCTCTCCAGCGATCCCCCCTCCCCCGGGGCCCCCGGGAACCCTAGCTTTGCTCGTACCTTCTCGTCTAGTCACGAGGAAGGGAGAGCGTGTGACATACAGGGGACATAGATGGAGGAGGATGGCGCGAGTCTTGCGAGAAGCAACTGACCGGCATGGATATATAGAGAACGGATCGACGTCCTAGTCAACGTCGCGGGAGTGATGGATAACTTTAGCAGTGCGGATGCCGTGACGGACGAGGTGTGGGACGCGGTCATGACCACGAATCTGACGGTGCCGGTGAAGATGATGCGGGCCGTGATTCGCTTCATGAAAGCCAAGAACGACGGCGTCATCATCAACATCGCGAGCACGGCCGGTCTGAGCGGAGCCCTCGCTGGCATCGCGTATACGGCGTCGAAACACGGGCTGGTGAGCGATCCTCCCCGTTTCGCCTTTCCATTTCTATCACTTCTCTACACTCCGTGGTATGGAAGTATCTCGCAGATGAACTGACGGGGGGACTACAATAGCTCGGCGCGACGAAGAACGTCGCCTGGCGATTCCGTAACGAGGGTATCCGCTGCAACGCCATCTTGCCGGGGGCCATCGACTCGGCCATCGGCAAGACCATCCTTGAGGGACAGAAGGAGACGTGGGACGCGGAGGCCTACGCGCAGGTCGAGTACGTTACCTTCCCTTCCCTTCCCTTCCCCCATGCAGAGAGCAACCCTCTTCGGCCGGGGATTCCGTCTCATTGTCAACAGCAGAGCTGAACTGACTTACTCCCCTCCCTAGGCCGGTGCACACGCTGCAGGTGAAGTCGTCGAATCCGAGGAGGAGGATCACGCCGCTCGAGGTGGCCAAAACCGTCGCCTTCCTGGTCAGCGACGAGGCACGGACGATAAACGGTGTCAGTCTGCCTGTCGACCAGGCTTGGAATGTAGTCTGAGGGCCGAAGAGTAGAAGGCAAATGGGACGAGAGAGGGGGGAAGACTGATGAGGACGGGAGCCTCTGATTTTGCTGGACATGGACGGCGTTACTGGGGTATTTTCACGGAATACCCGTGTTGCTTTCTCGGGTATGGCGCATCTTCGGAAAAGTCGCTCGCTAAATCGTGTGGGCCAGAGTCCGATTCTCCGGCTGTCCTCTGGTCTCAGCAGGGTGTAGCATTGTTCTGGGACTTAAGGTACTCTTGGTACGGCAAGAAGAAAGGTTCATCGTCCGCTTTTCTGCAGATTCTCGGGGCTGTCCCCGGACCTTGAGTCTACAGCAGATGCTCACCTGTAAGCGCTCGCGGCCTATCAGGGGTTCCTACGTGTGAGAGGGTAGGGGCCTTCATCCGAATATTTCTCAGAGTATCGATCAGTCTTGCAGCTCACCGTAGCGGACAATGCAACTGTGAAGGGCCTTGCTCACCTACCATAGCTTGAAGGGACTTTGATACAGCTGTGCGTGTTTGTTGCGGTTCAATAGGGACCGTGAAATGGCTGTTGAGGGGGACTCCTGCAAGGCTCGCACGCGAGCACCTGGTCATGGCCGCGCCGTACCTTTTAGGGATCTACGGAGCAGTGATCGAACCTAGAACTCACGGTGGACAACACTAGCTGGTCACTAAGCTGCCCAAGATATAAATTTTGAAAGGCCTTGGTCTGTGACAATATCCCCTAAAACCCAAGGCTGGCAGCCATGCAGATATACATAAGCCATTGGGTATCCATAACTCCGACACTCCCCTCGTTAAGTTGCCCGAAGCAGACAAGTACACCGGCATACCTATTCCTAGGCTCTGGAAAACCCCATGCTCTATCACGTTGTTCTTGTGTCATCGTCGTGAATTTCGCAAATTTCAGGAGAATTTTCAGGGCAAGATCCCTGTCGCAGGACTGAAGTCAGGAACGGCTTGTGATCCCGGGGAGGGATCCGATCGATTTGTGCCACACGCACAATCAGGCAGTGATTCCGACAGATCTCTTAGCGCGGAAGCTCGACGTTATCTCATCCTCATCACCATCGTCCTCGTCGAGGTTTAGGAGATGGAAGCGGTTGGCCATGGTGATGATGGTCTTCTTTGGAGGCGGAACTTCCTTTCGAGGCTTTGGCGGGGGGAGACGCTCAAGAGATTGAGCGCACTCATCCGCAGCCCACTCTATCTTCGACCCCTTATATTTTCTGAGGCGACAATCAGTTGATGAACCCGGTGAAAGACGCATTGGAAGAGGAGAGGTGGAGGTTCACTTACGTGCGACTCATCATGCAAGTCCGAGCGAACATGGCGTTGTGCACGGAATTGGTGCTGATGAAGCAGCTTCCGCCGATGAACTCAACCTTGATGATGACGAGGTTGTGGATGTGCTCGAGATCCTCCCTGATGCTCTCCTCGGTATTTCGAGGGTCGCATCGGCGAACGATGAGGTTTCTTGTGGCACCACCTCTAATCTTGCTGGCAACGTATCCTGGAAGAGTGAAGTGACGATCGCTCCATCTGACCTCAACCTGCTCACGGGTAAGCGAACAAACTGTGTAAGTGAGGGAAAATTTTCTGGTGGGCGTACCCGCTTATTCTTTATGTACAGGTCATGCCTGCGGGCGTGGTCGAAGAATGCCCAGGCATCAGTCGAACGCAGGAAAGAGACAGTAGCCGAGCGCTCATGGGTGCGAAGGAAAATGTTCAACAGTTGTCCGCCGCGGACCACGTTGGCGATATCACCATGTGTAACTCCCTCGCCAAGATTTCCCAGCTGGATCGTCCTCTGGCAGTCGCGCTCGAACCTCGGTGGCTGCACTGGCTCATCCATTTGCGTGTGACCATTGGGTCCCTCGAGCGGTCCATCCACAGAGATAGACTCGTTGTCCGAAATGACGTCCGCGTCCACATCGGCCCAGTCTTGATTCCGGAAAGGTCGAGCCTGAGCCCGGGTACCTTTGAAGGTCTTGCTGAGGGAAATGTATTGATCAGCAGCTAGTCGGGGCGTTGCTCTCGGATACAGAGAGGGTACGCGTGGAGTTTCAAGCCTGACTGGAGTCTCAAGTCTGATTGGAGTCTCAAGTCTGACCGGAGTGTCAAGACTGACTGGAGTATCAAGCCTGACGCCTCCGTTCTCGGTTTCAGCGCCTTCGGCAGTTGCTACGTCGGTGCCATCTCCCTGGATCGATGCGTCGTCCTGGCTGAGAAGCTGCACCCAAGTCAGCAGGGACAATGTTATTAAGGAAACATTTCGACTCTTTCGGCGTAGAGATCGTGTGTAGGGCAAAAGAGTTGAGGCTAAGAGACTGGATAGGATATCGATCAGAAGGTGCAGTAACCTACATCTATAGTGTCCTCTCCGACCCCGCCTCTCAGCAGATTGTTTCGTAGATTCGCTACATAGCGGGTCAGCCATCCGTGTTGCTAATGTAGTTGAGACATAGCAGCAGGGAGGCCGTTATGCCCTGGGTCGAGGGTGACCGACCATAACGGGCGGCAGTATCCTTGAGACCGTTGTACTCAGACTTGGTTATCGAGACTTTGTAGGGATGCGCATAAGGCTCGTCCGTGTTCTTGATTAGATCAGTTAGGAACCAGCGGGAGAGTTCGCTGATGGTTGGATTGGGACCTACCAACTGGGCTCTGAAAGAGAGCAAGGCAAAAGAGGTCAGCGCCGTCGAGCTATTAACAGTGGTGCGATAAGGAGCTTTAGCGATGTTAGAGGATTGGCCTACCTTCTAATGAGAGTCTCGAAGTATTCCCGTTCGATAGTGACCATCGATTCGTCTAGGGACGCCATCCTGAGCGCAAGACCACAGAACAACGATGAGAAGGATGGAAAAACAGGAGCAGGGCTACGGTGAGGCCCAAGCACTCATATCGAATTGCTGGACAAGATGCCTTGGGCGCCTCAGCTTCGGCGTCCCTGCCTCACGTGCTGATAATGCGGACTGTCGTGCTGAAGCAGGCGCTCCCAGGTGTAACTAACAAGCTTGGAAGCTGGGGGTGGGTACACCACCTGCACGTATGGGGTTTGTTAGTGGAGGTCCAGCTGGATGGGTGGACCGGGAGTGCTGTTGGTAGTCGCTTTTTAGCGCCGTCGGTACCTCAGTGTTTTAAGGTTGCACGTCAAACAAACCACTAGACAGAAGGAGCGACCCACCAACTTCCTTCTAAGTCTGGCACACTCAGGTCTGCGCCTGCGCAGTCCAAGAGCCAATGGGGGTCGGTGTTGGAGTCGCTCTTTCCTTCTATCTTGACTCTCCTGCTGCCAACTTCAGACGTACCTTCCAACATTAGCATTGAGACTTGACAGTGTGCTTTAAGATCAGGTACCTTAGGTACATAAGATAGGTAAGGCACAGAGGCTCTGGGAGGTAAGTTACCTAAGGTAGGTACTCTGATGTATACCACAAAACCTGTTCAAGGTTCATGGCTTGTTGGCTTGAGGGCGAATTCGATTCCCCCCTACCTTGCCTGGGAGCTCTATTTTAGGCTTCAACATACCTACACTGCCTCTTCAAGCTTTCGAGTATCTGCAGGCTCCTGCTAAAATATTCCCACGGGATTGGTCTTTCCGGCGACGGCCTGTCGCCAACAGTCTGCAAACTGCAGATTCCTCCGCGCCTGTGATGTCTATGCAGACTAGCAAGCAAGCAAAGAGAATCTGGGACTCCAATGATGCCGCCCATGTCACCTTCTCTGCTTCATACTCTAAAAGGGAAAAGATGCTTGGTTCCCTCCGTAGTATAAGCCCCAGACCTCGGCGCCAACATCATGCGAGCACGGATATTCTCAGCTTGGCCTTGTTGAGGTGCATTGAACCGGACCGACGATGCGGCCTCCGGTCAAAGTCACTTGATAGCAACCAATCCCACCTGCGTCCTGTCAGCTCGCTGGGTCGTTGACCTTAGACGGTGGTGGAGCACCCAGGATCAACGTTCTTCTGAAGGATCTTCCAACTTCTTGGGTAGACGCTCCCAATATGGATGATCGAAGCTTGCCATCACATTGTGACAAGTGAGTGGCCTTGGAACAGCTCTTGTGTGGACCTATTGCATCCACCGTTGAGAATTCTAATAGCATGGAGCCAAACCAAAACAGCCTATCAATGGCATCAGTCCTCCTTGGCAATGCCACAAAGAGAACGGACCTGACCATCTCCTAGATATCACAGGCCCCTTAGCCTTACCGACACATGCCATCTCCTCACATGCGGTAGTTAGCAGATGGAGTTGGATGTTCTCGCGAATGAATCCAGAGGAGGCGGCTGACCCATCGCGTCAAGACCGCCCGTGTCGCAACTGCAATAACGAGATGAAAGCTTCTTTGGGTGCAAAATCAGAAGAAGCAGACGCTGACGCTGACGCCATCGCCGTAATATAACCTTGCTCTAACGGTAATCTTCACTCAAAACTGCGGCATCTCCAAATATGCCAAGCCATCAAAGCCGCGCTCATAGCCCGGGGGTACATCAACGGAAACTCGGAGATGTCCGACGGCCGCTCTTCCACTGTTTTTGCAACACTCGGCTATAATCTGGCGTTTGAAGCTTTGACTCTAGGCTGTTGAGGAGCACCAGAGTCTAGAACTGAGATTTACGGCGAATTGAAAACCATGAAAGTGGGTGGAAGTGTCGAGGAACTCCTTTATATGGGCTAGCTGGGTGGGTTCACGGACAAGGCCTCACCACAGGCTTGCTGACAGAAGCATGTGCAACGGCATTCCGGTTCAGTGGGAACCCGGGGTATGGCTGCCGCTATATATTGCTGACATGGGCTAACCCCCTCGGTGCCACTATCTGTCAGCGGTTCGGTCTTCAAGGATCTTCAGACCCTTTGTCGTCAGCGTCTTCTGCTGAACAGCTTCTACTCCGGATAGGGTACCGGATATCCTGAGCTGAATATTACCAGCTGATAGCGCGCTACCACCTCAAGCATGCGGCTGCCACGGGTTTCTGGATGTCAGACTAACGGAGACATACCCGCTAGCGTAACGCCGGACTCTGCGGACTCTTGTCTCCCACTGGACCACTCACTTAACGTTATTTTTAGCCGAGCTCCTCAGCCGGATGCGAAAACACTGAACACGAGCAGGGGAAGAGGGCGATGGGGCCAATACGATCAGATCACCGACGAGACAGGGGTCTCACTGGACATTCCGGGCTTCCACGACGCCACCACAACATCATTCTCATGCGGGCTAAGCCCGAACAAGCGGGCTACAACCCCCCGTTTCGGAACCAAGCAGAACAGTGGACGCTCCGCGGGCTTGTGTTGTTACGGCCTAGTCTATTTGCATGCATCTCCTGTTAACCCTGCAACGAAAATCGAAAGAGGAGCAATCCTGTTGTTCTCTTCTCTTGTTGCTGCCAACAAAGCGTATCACGACCTTCGTTTTTACTTCCGTTTAATAAACACTCGCTTTCAATTCCAAAATATCGCTCGTTTAGGTTTTGGATAGAGACGCTGTGTTAACCTGACGATACTCGAAGATCGCTAGTACCGGATCTTTCTGTAACTGCGATTCAGGGGCTGCCAACTACGACCATCGGACCTGTTGGATAGTCATCTGCTCAGCAACCACATTTCCGCAAGACAGGAGGACGGCCTTCTTTCAATTGTGTATCGGGACTCTTGCGGTCTCGAAAGCTATTGTCCCAGCTTCCTTCGACCCGATTTTTGTTCCCGGTGTACATATTTCAGCCCATACCCGACGCCGATCATGAAGCCAGCGCGGTCTCTCTGCCACCTGACCACTGTTCTACTTTCCCTGTCACCTCTTGTGGCAGCATGGCCGACATGGCTGCCGGAGTTAGACTCGTTGATAGTACGGCGGCAGGATGACGGTGATTCTTCCTCTTGTATGCATTCCTGCTTCAACAAACCTTCTGCGAGGTTTTCACTGATGACGGAGTAGCCTCAGATACTGTGCAAGCGACGGCGACGGCGACAGCAACAGGAACGGCCTCATCCCCCTCCGAGACGGGGTCAGCCGCGACAACAACCTCCAAAAAGAACCAAGCCGAGACCACAAACCTCAATACGGGAGGCCGGACCGTGACGGACAGCGCCACGGATACCGCATCAGGTAGCGGCAGTAAGAAGACTTCCGCGACGGCCACACATACCGATTATGACGCGCGGGACCCGGCTGGCTCCGTCGTGATGGTCACACCTGCCACAACGGAGGGCACGCAGCTCTACAAGATCGGCGACTATGTGACGTGGGGCTGGAACTACACGAACCTGCAGGGTGCGCCCACGGCCATCGACGTACTGGTGTCGTGCAGCGCCGCCACTGAGACCTGGACCCTGACGCAGAACATGACCTTCGCTACGCTGGGCTCCTACACCTGGGATACTGGCGCGTACCAGCAGACCGCCGTTGCCAGCCCGCTGCTGACGGAGGAGTACACCCTCGTCATCTATGATGCCGACTCGAGCGTGAGTGCCACGGCCGAGGCCGGCTACCTGGGGCCTTATACAGGATTCACGTTCGGCATGTACGAGGGCCAGTCGTACACCCCGCTGTCGGAGTGGACGTGTGCCACCTGCAGCGCCGCCATGGGGGACACCGAGAAGAGGGTCATCGGGTTCGCGGTCTCGATGGCGGCCGTTACGGTGTTGAGCTTCACGTGGTTCGTTGCCGGACTGTGGTGATTCTGATATTCGGATGCCGGGGGGTAATGACAGAAAGCGATGCTGGGGCAGATTTCTAGCTCGCTGAATGTGTGGATGGCTGCATATATGGTCACGGTAAAGGGCGATTCAAGGCCTCTCTGCCTAATATGGTTGCAAGACTTGTGGCGTTGGCATGTCAACTCTCTCTTGGACAACGGTTGCTGGGTTTGAAAAATGGCGATTTCTGCACTTGGATTCTAGGAGTTCCATCAGCTTACAATATAGTAATGATCCACATCCGCTACGATATGCTCGGGAGACCCGGAATCAAGATGGAGTCAAGGCACCAGCCAGCTGCTTGATGAGTATTACTCCATTTCTCGCAGGCATTCGGTGTAGAAGCTGCGCGGGTATCCTGCTATATCCTAGACGTCTGTTTCCAGTATCGAAAGGCTTCCGAACGCTACAAATGAAGACTATATCATCCTCAAGGAGAAGCCTCCGCCCTTCTCCTCCTTCTCCCTGCCTGAGAATATGCCGCTGAAGTCCACGGCGCCCATCTCGACGGCGGCCTCTCCACGGACCGGAGCGTTGGGCGTCTGCCTCCGCCGCCGCCTCTCCTGCCCGGCCTTGCTGGGGAAGGTCGGGAACATGGCTTCCTGCTTGGGCTTGGGGTCCTGCTTGAAGTACTCGTGCGCAAGCATCTCGCGCGCCGTGGGCCGCCGGGCGGGGTCCAGCGCCAGCAGACCGTTGAGCAGCGCGCTGCCCGCCGCCGTCAGCAGCGGGAACCGGGCGCGGATCACGGAGCCCGTGGTCAGGCCGCTCTTGGGCAGGCGCAGGGACCGCGCGTTGGGCAGCCGCCGGAAGCCGGGCCACGTCTCCTCGGTGGGGATGCCGCACAGCTCGAAGATCCGCGTCAGTTCGTCGACCTCGTTCTTGCCCTGCAGCAGCGGCTCGCGCGTCAGCAGCTCGCCGAAGATGCACCCCACGCTCCACATGTCGACCGGCTGGCCGTAGCGCGCCGCGCCCAGGAGCAGCTCGGGGGCGCGGTACCAGAGGGTGACGACCAGCTGGGTCAGCTTGGGCGGGGGGTCACCGACGTATCGGGCCATGCCGAAGTCGGCGATCTTCAGCTGCCCGCGGTTGTTGAGCAGCAGATTCGACGTCTTGAGGTCGCGGTGCAGTATCCAGTTGTCGTGCAGGTAGGCGACGCCCGAGGCGAGCTGGAGGAGGAGGGTCTTGACCTCGGAGGCTAGGAACGGCTCGGGCATGTCTTCGAGGATGCTCTTGAGGTCGTGCTCGACGAACTCTAGTACGAGAAAGATGCTAGAGAGAAGACACTACGTGGTCAGCAACCAGAGAAGCAGCGTTTGTAGAATGGAAAGAAGGCAATGGCTCACTTCTCAATTCGCCTCGTGTCCTCGCCGACGACCACCTCTCTGAGCTTCACGACGTTCTTGTGCTCGCAATCTTTCAGGATCTGTATCTCCCGTAGCCCGGTAACGGGTAGTCCACCGCGGTCCTTGGGCTCGATCTTCAGCCTTTTGAGCGCCACCACCCTCCCTGTCGCTGCCTCCTTCGCCCGCGACACCCAGCCGTATGCTCCCTCCTCTATGTCGTTGAGCTTCTCGTAGTTCTCCACGCTGCGACTCTTGCCGAACTGCCCTCCCTCGAAGCGCAGCAGCCGCCTCCCCTCAGCCGTGCCCTCGGGGCCCGGCGCGCTGCCCTCTCCGGAGCCCTTGTCCTCTCGCTCCGGCGTGAGCTTGCGCCGCTTCGTCGGGGGACCATCGTCGTCGTGTGCGTCGTGTCCCGCTGCCTCGGCTTGTCTCACGGCCGCAGCCTGTGCTTCGCGGACGCGCCGCTCCTCCTCTAGCTTGCGCGCTCTCTCGGCCTTGAGGCGCTTCTTCTCCTCTTTTTCTCTCTTGAGCCTGGCTTCTAGCGCTGCATCCTCCTCGCTGTCGGCCCAGCGTGACTTGCCCTTGCTTGCCATCTCGGCCCGGCCCCTCGTTCGGTCGGGCTGCCGGCCGGTTGTTCGTCAAGGTGCTGCGAGGCCGGGCGTGTGTTTTGCGCAATGGTGAAAGATCGGGCGAATGCGTACGCGAGGATGTGTGAGAACAACTGGATCCCCTGTCGCCGTCACCGTCCTGGGGTATTTGTTGGTACGGAAAGTGTGTCGTTGAGAGGCTGTGGTGGTTGCGGTATGGGCAGGTATTTGGTGACGTTCACCCGCTATTATCGAGTTGCCTGCCGGCCTAGAAAGTTTTTGATTGACTACCACCTAACCTTTGGTACCGGGGGCTCTCGAGCGCACGCCTGCCCGTGTAACAGGTTTTCCCGATGGTGAACCCCACCACTAGCAGCCAGCTCTAGATACTTGATGACCTCAATCTCTCATTATGCCAATCCATAGCCTTTCGAAACTCTAATCCGGCTTCAATGAGGTCGTTTGTGTCCCGGGCGGCTCTGGGGGGGCTTCGGGCCATAGCTCGGCCACCCCGGTGCTCACAGCTTAGAGCTCCACAAGCTCTGAGAAGGTTGTCAGTGACAGCAGCACTGAGAGACAGCGAAGAGAGGAAATGGTCGACGCCTCTAGCGAAACAGCTCGCTGATGCTATTGCAGTGAGTACAATGGCCTTGCTTGCATTGCGTGGGCATCATCTAACGCTGAGATACAGATAACTGGCCCCATCCCGCTGGCCAGCTACATGCGCATGTGCCTGACCTCTGACTTGGGCGGGTACTACAGCGGCGCAATCGAGGGCGGCAGAGACCAGTTCGGCCAGAAGGGGGACTTCGTCACGTCCCCTGAGATCTCCCAGATCTTCGGAGAGCTGATCGGGATCTGGTTCGTAGCCGAATGGATCGCCCAAGGCAGGCCGAAGACTGGCGTCGAGCTCATCGAGGTCGGCCCGGGACGAGGGACTCTGATGGACGACATCCTCCGCGTACTGCTCGTCTCTTGTCCATAGGTGCAATGAGAGCCCCTCGCTGACACTGAAGCAGACAATTCAGAGCTTCAAGCCAATGGCCCAAGCCATAGACGCCATCTACATGGTCGAGGCGAGCCCTGAGCTTAGGGTTGCTCAGAAGAACCTCCTTTGCGGAGAGGGGGCTTCCATGACCGAGTCCAAGTCTGGCTACCATAGTGTGTGCAAGTACGATTCTCTACCCATTGTGTGGACAGAGACGATCAAGTCGATCCCGATAAGTATGCGCACAGTGCACTTTGAGTAGAGAGAAACTCCTTCTCACAGGTCGTCCAGGTCCGAGCAAGATGCCCTTCATCGTGGCTCACGAGTTCTTTGACGCCCTGCCCATCCATGCCTTCCAGAACGTCACCGTCCCGGCGACGCAGAACACCGCGGCTTCCCCCAGCGACACGAGCGCCCCATCCTCCAAGACCAGCACCGCAACCCTCCAGTGGCGCGAGATGGTCGTCTCGCCCACGCCCCCGGGCTCAACTCACGAGAGCCTGCGCACCCCGGTCTCCCTTCGGCACGACACGCCCGCTCCCGACTTCCAGCTGACCCTCGCCAAGGCCGCGACCCGCCACTCGCTCTACCTCCCCGAGTCCTCCCCACGCTACCGCGCCCTCAAGGCCCTCCCGGACGCCCTTATCGAGGTCTGCCCCGACGCCGCCCTCTACGCCGCCGACTTCGCCGCCCGCATCGGCGGCTCCGCCCAGCACCCCAAGCCGCAGCCCTCCGGCGCCGCCCTCATCCTCGACTACGGCCCCGGCGACGGCTCCGTGCCCGTCAACTCGCTGCGCGGCATCAGCCGCCACCGCCTGGTCAGCCCCTTCGTCGAGCCCGGGCTGACGGACCTGAGCGCCGACGTCGACTTCGCCGCCGTCGCGGAGGCGGCGACGCGCGCCAGCGAGCAGGTCGAGGTCCACGGGCCCGTGCCGCAGGGCTACTTCCTCGAGAGCATGGGCATCCGCGAGAGGGCGGAGGTGCTCGCGCGCGACAAGGACCCGGCCAAGGCCCGGGACGTGGAGCGCGCGTGGAAGAGGCTCGTGGACCGGGGCCCGGGCGGCATGGGCAAGCTGTACCACGCGCTGGCGATCGTGCCGGAGAATGATGGCAGGAGGAGGCCCGTCGGGTTCGGAGGTGATGTTACGGAGAAGAGACTTGCAGAATAGAGTCTTGTGTATCAACATGCCCTCTCCTGACTTGGGGGAGAGACTGTAGTTCATTTGGCGTTCAGTAAGGGTGGATATGGGCCGCCAGGTTCTGAACCGGATCAATGATCAAACAGGAAAAGATTATGTTCAATATCATATTCAACTCCTCCGGTTCTCACTGAGATTATGGCCCGGAAGTATGGCATCCGCCTTGGATTTTGACTTGCTCCTTTCCTCCGGCTCCATCACCCATCGAAGCATGATTAACCACTGAGTAGAATGCAGCCCCCGACATGTGAAGACTACCGTGCAAGAGAACCCAAAACGCCGCTGTATAACTACCTAACTGTACAACTGGGAGCAAAGACAATGTCGTGGTCACTCACCCCCACCTCTCCATCTACCTGTCGACTGCTAACTGAAATCATTTTCTGCTCCTGACGAGACCAGACTCCTCGCCCGAGCCCTCCTCATCGTCGGAGAACTTATCTCCATCCTCGCCGACGGCGAAGATCGTCTCACCATCAAGAGAGTCCCGCGGCGGCTGGACGTCTTTCCGGGCCTGGCTGCCATTCGCAGCAGGAGGCGGGCCAGACGGCGGCTCGTATCGAGGCAGGGACTGGTCGCTGCCGCCGGCGGGGCCTGTCGTCTTGGGAGCGCCGCCGACCCTGGCCTCCTCGTCGTCCGAGTCGTCCGGCACCCCGATGTCCATGTTGTTGATCTCGAAGGTGCCGTCGTCGTCCTGCGCGATCTCGTCGCTCATGGCGAAGCGGCGGTTGTTGGCCGTGGGCCGCCAGACGTAGGCGATGAAGGCGACGTCGGCGAAGTAGACGAGGTTCAGCCAGCCGTCGAGCACGAACCAGCGCGACTTCCAGTGGAAGGGGACGTAGTCCGGGTCGCTGGCCGACGCGAAGGTGAAGCTGTTGAAGAAGAAGAAGGCGAAGATGACTATGATGCTCATCAGGATGCACCACCAGAGCTTCCTGTACATCAACTCCTTGGCGTGCTGCTTCCGCTCGCGGAGGTCCTTGAGCGTGAAGTTGAGCGAGTTCAGCGTCCAGACGTAGAATGCGGTCAGAGTACCCGCCAGGGGAAGGACGATCAGCAGCACCAACGGGCCTACAAGCTTGTTAGATACGACGATATGACATTGCGAGACAGCAGGGGAGAGGGTTCTACGCACCAGCACTATCAGGTGTGACGACCAAACTCGTGATAGCGTAGACGAGGCCGAAGACGAAGTGTGCTATTGCCAGCCAGCGGACATAGATCATGGTTCTGCCAAGTGTATGCTTGACCACACCGTATCCCATGCAGACAATCAGGAGAAGGAAGAAGGAAAAGGAGTTCCGCGCAGCATTCAAGACGGCAACTGCGACAAGCAGGACTTTGGAACCCAGATTGGCGCCGTATCGGTTCAAGTAGTCTCGGAGGTTGTTAGTAACATCTTCAGCTTTCGTGGAGAGTGGCGTACCGTAGAAACCCCAAGTCATCAGCATTTCAACGACCAGGAAAATGAGAATAGCCGTGATGTAGTTCTGAACCGGCACTAGAAACAGTCAGCGCAGTTCAGGATACCGCAATGGGTACGACTCACGAATGTCAGAACGATGTTGATAGTACAGGAACCCCCAGAATCTAGACCTAGTCAGCCTGCTCGATGCCTTGGAAGCCCAGGGGGTTGAGGCTGTCATACACTACGACCAGGGCATAGAGGATCGTTATTCCACCATAGAACGGTAGCTTGGGAATCTGCGTTGCGGGGAGCTCTCCATAGGCCTCGCGGAACTCGACGATGGCTGTGTAGTCAGTTGCCGTGTACTTGTCGGTGAGGACGCAGTAGTATCCGGTCTTGCGGATAGGGTAGGTCTTGTGCTCCGGCTGCTTCAGGTGGATGGCATCGGTTAAGATGATGTTGCGGGACTTCGCCTCGGCGTCGGGCGCTTTGATGAACTTCCCGATGTCTGTCTCGTTGCAGAACCCTTCGGTCACGTACTTGGGCTCGCAGATACCGATTTTCTGATTCCTCGTCAGAGTGCGCTTCTCCCTGCGCTCAGAAGCCAGTGTAATTCCACGTACCTGAGTTGCGTCTGGGCTCGGAAGAACCCCAATGAGGTCTTCATCCTTCCACTCGAAGATCACCAGGCTCACGATGGGGTCCTCCTCCGCCGAGTCTTCCACTGGCACGAAGTTGACCTGGATGAACGGGTCGACCGGCCCGCCCCACGAGCCTCTGCTATACATTCCTGGAGTCATGCAACATCAGCAACTATCCATGTCTCGAATCGCTGCCCGTGCGGATGAAATTGCTATTGGGGTTGCCATTCATACCGGCGCATCGTTGACGGTTCTCGTCTGTCTGGTCCTGCAAAGGGAGTGTTGTTAGCATCTCGTCGGATAGGCTTGAGCTTGCGCAGGTGCCTTGATGGACGCACCATTTTGACCTCCAGAGCCTGCGCTGTCCAGAAGGACAGCGCCAGCATGAGGAGTGTCGAACTCCAGCCCTTCATCGTTTCTGCTTCGACTATCGTCGCACGCGGTCTTCAAGGGTTGGTTCGGGGTCCTGGGACCGTCACAGGGATGGACTCTCGCACTCGTGGATCATGCAGATGAGTAACTGAGGCTGGACAGTAGAGGAATTATTCATATAAGTAGCCGCTGTCCCCTCTGGCACCTGTCTAGTCCAAGCTGAAGGCTCAGGCTAGGATAAGATGATATTGGGGTCAATATGGACAGCTCAGCCTCATCAGGAAGGACACCAAACTTTCTGGGGTTGCGCAAGCTCCGGGACGCCGTGGCAGCGGCAATGGGTCCAATGCATGGCGTCGTCTAGGGGGCCACCCGCCGCTAGTTCGTCACCGATAAGATAAGCCAGTCGCATAGTTACTACCTAGGTAGGTACTCTAGTGACATTCATTATTTGCCTGCCGCAAGCAAACTTGACCACGCAGTCATCCTTCGTCAGCAGCACCTCATCGCACAGCCGTTAGAGCCATGGGTAAAGGAACGGACAAGCTCTACATCACCCACTCCGAGTGGGCATCCTCCGATGGCTACACCGCAGGCACCGGCTCCCAAGCCGCAGCGCGAGCACAGGCGGCCGGCGGCTCGTTCAAGCGCCTGCCCTTCAATTTCTGCGCCGCGAGCCTCCAGCCCTTCAAGAATCCCGTCTGCACACCCGACGGCACGATATTCGACGTTGAGGTCATAGGATCGTGGCTGGAGAAGCACGCCACCAACCCCGTGAACGGCGAGCCGCTCTCGGCCAAGGACCTGATCAAACTCAACTTCGCGCGCAACGCCGACGCCGACGCCGACCGCAACGGGAGAGCGACGGACGGAAAGGGCGACCTGATTGATCCGGTGACGTTCAAGGTCTTCACGGACAACACGCACATCGTCGCCATACGGCATGGGTCCTACGCGAACGTGTTTGCCTGGGACACGATCGAGCGGATGAACATCAAACCAAAGATGTGGCGCGACCTCGTCGATGACGAGGAGTTCGGGCGCAAGGACATCATCACGCTGCAGGACCCCCAGAATACCGCGGCTAGGGATCTCAGCCAGTTCAAGTACCTGAAGGATACGGGGGAGGCCCTGCTGACACCGGAGCAGGAGGAGGAGAGGAAAAACGGGAACGTTAACATCGACGCGCTGGGAAGGATAGGCGACAAGGTTCTGAGAGCCAAGGAGGCTGTGGAGAGGGCGCGCAAGGAGCGAGCTGCCGGCCGGGACGTAAATCAGACGACCAAGGCTCTGCTTAAAACGGGCTCGACGAATATGAGCGCACCGAGGAAGCCGGCAGTGCAAGAGAAGAAACTAGCATACAATGCAGCCGCTTACACGACGGGCAGGGCAGCAGCGAGCTTCACAAGTACTGGGCTGACCCCCGAAACCAGTGGCGAGAGAGCCATCCTGACAGACGAGGAATGGATGTTAAAGCCCAAGCGCGTCAAGAATAAGGGCTACGCGAGGATCGAGACAAACCTCGGCGACTTGACCATCGAGCTGCAGACAGAAACAGCGCCAAAGGCGGTCTGGAACTTTGTCAGGTTGGCGCAAAGCGGCTACTATAAAGGTGTCACTTTCCATCGGAATATCCGAAACTTCATGATCCAGGGCGGAGACCCCTCAGGCACAGGTAGGGGCGGCCAGAGCATATGGGGCAAGAACTTCCAGGACGAGTTTGACGGCCCCCTGACCCACAACGCCAGGGGTATCGTCAGCATGGCCAACAAAGGCAAGAACACGAACTCGAGTCAGTTCTTCATAACGTACAAGCCGGCGAGCCATCTCGACCGGAAACACACGATATTCGGCAAGATTGTCGACGGACTGGACGTCCTGACGAAGATGGAGGACGTGCCTGTGGACGGGTCGAGCCGCCCGCTGAACAAGATCTTCATGAAGGACGTGGTGGTGTTCCTGGACCCCTTCGAGGAGTTTCTCAAAGAGAAGAAGCAGCGGGACGTAGCTGAGGAGCAGAAGGCAGAGGTGCAGCGCCAGGGTGGCACAGAGGACGACAAGACAACCTGGACGGGGAAGAGGATACGCGACGACGGCACGATTGCGAAAGTTGGTGGCGTCGGCAAGTACCTGAAAGCTACCCTGAGTCACGGCCAGGCAGCCGATCCCGGAGACGACGAAGTTGTCGTCGACACGTGGGAGGAGCCGTCAAAGAAGAAGGTCAAGACGGGAGGGTTTGGAAACTTCGACAACTGGTAGTCCGGTCACTTCGGCTCCCTATTAGGATAAGGCGACGGCAAGTATAAGGACGCATAGACCATCTGAAATGGGTGATTAATGTGTTTAAATGATAGATACCCATACATCATGCACATACATACGCGCTTTGAACCGGGTTGTTCTGCCAGCGCCATAGGCACGTTTATTCGGGGTTCAGACCGGCAAGCCGAGGTGCTCATGTCCTTCACACACCGAGGCCCTCGTGAGTCCTCAACGGGAGTCTCACTTGCTCTAGTGGCGACGACTTGCGGTTGACGATGATGTCCGCCACTGTCTTGGCCTGCGTCGAGCCTGTTTCTTTGTAGACAGCATAGAGGCGTCCGACCACGTACTGCCTCAACGCATTGGAGCAGGCCGACGACATGCCGATTAGATAGAGTGGCCAGACGATCGAGTTGGTTGCTGAGGCGAGCAGCATATACCGCTCTGCACCTTCCTCGGGGTCCTCCGCCTGGTTCAGATCTCGCAGAGTCAGTCCTTCATCAGACGTGGTGCTGCTCAGACTGTCCTGCTCCGACGGAGGGTCGCATAACTGGTCATCCCCGAGGTCAGCCTGTCCTTGCGCCGATGACATTGGCGTCAAGGTATCGACATAGCTGCCCAAAGGGTCAAGAAGCCCAAAATGTTGTGGCACGCTAGCGATAATGGCTCGCTGTAGCCTCTCAAGTTTGGAGCGTGCTTTCTGATGCTCTCTCTCGTACCGCTGGAATATCACCCCATCTGTTATCGTCCCGCTCTTGAGAAGCTTATTCAGTTCGCTGACAATCGTCTCGAGGACGAGTATGCGACACGTACGAAGGCCGTTCCAGATTGTGGCTATCCACATGGCTGGGTATACGTGGCAGATGCTTCGAAAGACCGCCGGATGCTGCCTCGACACGCGGAAGACGCGGTACTGCCACGACTCGGGGAATGCCGACATGACGCTGTCGAACTCATCCTCGACGGCGTTGAGCTTGTCGACCATAGTATCCGGGTCACTGATGTTGCCCCTCTTGATGTCGTACCGCAGCTGAAGCACCATGTAGATGGGCCGGGAGATCTCGATACTCGGCTCGTCGGTCTTGAAGATCTTGGCTAGCTCGTCGCGCAGTTCCACCAGCGTTGGCGGCATGGGCAACTCCTTCTGAATGCAGCTGATCATGACGTTCTGGCACAGCATCAGGAACATCCGGATGCCCGACCGCGTACGGAACTGGCTCATGCCGCGCAGCTTAGCGAGCGCCGCCGCGCCGTCGATATGCTGCTGCCAGGCCTTGAGCGTCCGGTGGTTTGCCTCGGTCATCATCTCGAAGAGACCGAGGATCAGTACTGACAGCATCGTCGTGTCCTTGACCGCCTCCGCCGGATCCCTCAGAGCATTATTCGTCAGATTCAGAGCTATGCCGTAGCTCTTGCGAGCCGCGTCTATGGTGTTTCTTGAGTGTGTCATATTGGCCAGGCCCATCAGGCCAACAGCAGTCATGCTCGCTAGGACCCCATCGACTTGGCGTCCGGGGAGGAGACTGACGGGCTTCCAGATGTCGTAGACAAAGTCGAACCTCTGGTGGCACGAGTTGACGTCTATCGTGACATACCGCGAGAAGAAGTACGCCATGCCGCGCTCTTGGCAGCTTGGAGCAAGAGTATACAGGCTGGCGCCTACCGGAATGGCCGGCCAATTGCCCGATTCAGGAGACGGAAGGAAACTGTCATCGGCCGCAGGCTGTTTGGACGACTCTGCCGGCCTGGTTGTGTCCAGCATCCGGCGCTTACCGCGCGGCTGCTCCTGTACCGCCGAGTCGGGTGGCGTCGCCGAGGATGCCCGCTCGGGCGACGACCCCGAGCCGGCGGACATGCCACCACTCTTCCTACGCGCCTTGGCCTTGGCCTTCTTGATGACATGCGAGCTTTCATCCCGGAACATGAGATCCACCATGTTCCGGTATCCCGGGCATTGCTGTTCTCTCTTTTCGCACTGGCCGCATCCCGGCTCGCGCTGGTCACACTATATGCCCTAGTCAGAACCTGGCGTCGCATGAGGTCGAGATAAGGTTGCTCCGAGGGCAACCACACGCGGGCCGTGACAAGGGAGGCACATCCGGGCGAAGGATCTGGGTGGGGGGAAGTGACCCTTGATCATTGGACACTAGGTATAATCTCCAATGGAAAGGTGACTTACACGAATCTTGCGTTCCCGGCAGTTAGAGCAGCCCTTGGACGGCTTGCCGCAGTAAACCATCGCGCAGGGAGGTGGGTGTTGTCTTACCGGGATGTCGGGTGACGAACCGTCGGGGTGTGGGTTGCGCAATCTCGCACTCGTTGCTCAGAACGCTTCACCGAGCTTGGCGGCCTGTAAAGGACAATCCCGGTCTTACTGCCGTCTCGGACTTGCCAAAGGAGAGTGCCTTGGCGTCGCAAGTAAGCAGCTGAAGCGGAAGAGTGGGTGGCCCGGTCTCTAGTTGCCAGATAACTCCGGCAGATGGCAGATACCGCCGGCAGGTATTGCGGGAAGCGATTCCTTTCGTCTTGGAAGATGTTTCCACGGAAAGTCGGCCCATCTGAGCACCAAGTGGACTGGCTGGAATCCGGCGGGACAAAGCGATACATATCTCGCAATGCTGCCTCTCAGACCCAACAGCCTTGTTCACTGCTCGGCGCCTTTGACACACCAGAGTGACCAGATACACGCGTTCCACAACCGGAAGATGCTGACCCGGGAGCTCATCGCTGGGACTGTTGCTCCGGCTCGATGTTGCTGACCGAGAAACGAGCAAACACCGGCAGCACAGCCTCACTCGGCGGGAATCATTGATCGGCTAGCCTTTGGACGGTCTTTGAGGGACAGACTTGCCAGACCCGGCTAATGACCGTGGGCGTGCACCCAAAAACTCCAAGCCCAATACCAGGCCATGAATGCAGAGGCAGCTGACACCCAGGCCCGTCCACGCGCCAACGACTCTAGCCGTCAAAGGCCTAGGGGAAGTTGCTCTGGATCTCCGAAGGGCAAGCTGTGCGAGGCGGCGTCGACTTTGGGCTGAGGCGCTACACCGTTTCGGGAGCTTTATGGGGGCGCCATTCACGACGTTGGGAGCCAAAAGCTTATTTCCACCTTTGGAAACCCGTAAAGAACTGCCATTCGCCCAATCTGTCTCTCCCCCTCCTCTATTCTTCGACTCCGCCATCTATAAAAAGAAAAGCCGGGGGATGCCTCCCATCTGATAACGATGGCCATGTCCCGCTCCGGCATGTATATTATGCCGACCCCGTCCAGGGTGGCCCTGAGATCCAGCTTAAATCCGACATGTCTCTCCTTTCATATAAGAAGCTGCCCCCAACTTCATCGGACTTTCGCGAGGAGTTGATCCATGTGACGTCTCCCCAGCCTCGTAAGACTGTCCCAGAAGACTTCGAAGCCCGAGACTTCGCCGGCGACTAGTTCCAGCGAGTCAAGTCTGACAGCTCAGAGCGATCTTGGGGGAAGACTATCCTGCCCGCTTCACACCGCAAGTCGTCTCACCGACGGAGTCTCGACGTCATGGCCCTATGGTCCGGGACGTCGCAGGGGCGTGGACAACACTGAGGGCCCTTACCAACTCCCCTGACGTCTCAATGCCCAGAAGCAGGGGCTGTGTCGTTGATGCGGCAAGCAGTCTTCCGACGGTTGTCGAGGAGTCAGATATCACGCTCTTCAGGATGCAATGACCGGCTCACGTCATCGTCCCTCGACGTCTCAACGCATACGTCGGGAATTTCTGAGCCGAAACGTCGGGATTTGGCTGATGTTGTTGGCCCTTACGAAGTACGGCCGCAGCACGAGGTGACTGCTATGGCCATCGCCTCATCTACTGTCGTAACAGGTTCAGGGTTTTGCGAATGCATGCCGACTGCATAACGCTGACGCACACGTATCCACGCCCGCTTTCCGATTGTGCTGAAGACAATAGTACTTTCAGGATCGCTACATATATGGCAGGTCAAACACCCGCCTACCAACAACAACTCAACGAAGCCCGCCGCTTTTAGGAGGTGATGGTCTATGCGCGTCTTGCCATCGAAAGCCCAGTCCACAAGCTCCAGGAGCAGCACTTTCGTGTCTCGTTACCCTCGCATACTTGCGTGCTGGCCAAGCTTTCGACCTGGCGCAACTATCCTGGAGGCCTTAGAGGGCGCAAGAGGGGAGCAGGTTCTCAAGCGCTCAGTGTGCTAAATCTCATGCCTGTGGCAGACGCTGACAATCTCTATGAAGAGACCCATTTGGAGTAGTAGAACCAAGGGGATCCGAAGTGACCGCTACGCTGCGATCAAGTTCTGCGACATCGCGGCTTACCACACTTGAAACTCCTCGAAGATATGTGACGTTGATGCTGCTATAATAATCCCGAGTCAGAATAACAGCTCAGTTGTCACTCTGTCCATTTGGTAGCCATGGTCTACTTGCTGTCCGCCGTTTGCCGTTGAACGCTCCTTATAAGTTAAGTTCTAAGTGGCCGGGGCTTGGCGGCCGCGTCGGCGCCGATCTGACCGTGTCGGCAGCCGGGTCTTGGCAGAACGACATACACACAAAGGAAGCGCTGGGAAGCGGACCACTTCAAAGTGCACCACAGCAAGCGGTATTACTAGTAAGCAGGGTATATAGATAGTAATCATCTCACTTCTGGGCTTTTTGTCCCGACGATCCGTTTTGTTCAGCATCATGACGTGATTTTGCAAGCCATCTATCTTAATCAACTGCCCGATCAATCGACCTACTTATTAGCTATTGTATCCCCTTATCTGATAACAGCCGCCATGACGGCCGTCATCGAGGCGACCCTCTCCTGGCTCTTCAAAAACGCCAGGGGCAGAGACGAGAAGAGCTTCTTTAAGGGCCCGGCTTTCGCAGAGCACAAGGAGCCGACCATCACCATCACCTCGCCCGATTGCGGTGAGACGGGCGTCACGCTTTCCAAGGAGTACATCGCAGAAGGCGGCGGGAAGATCCCCAGCCTAGAGTGGAGGACGCCTGACGATATCGCCTCGTCAGTCAAGGAGTGGCTGCTGTTCGTCGAGGACCCCGACGCGCCACTGCCGACCCCGATAGCTCACGGGTGAGCAAACGAGCACCTCATTGCCACCTCCCAGTCTCTCTGCACATGGTGAAATAATCTAACAGCCCGGCAAAAGCATCTATGGAGGCATTCCGCCTACCAAGACAAGCGTGACGCCTGCAGATTTCGAGATCGAGGATGAGAGTCAGGCGCTGCTGAAGGGTGGCTTCCACTACGGCAAGAACAGAAGGTCCAAGGTGTACATCCCTCCGCGGCCCTTGCTGAACCATGGAGTTCACAGATGTAAGTCTGCCTTACACGCGACGTTGAAACCCCAGAATCCGTGTCTCTTGGTACGATGACAGCCGCTGATCTCCGGGGACAGACTTCTTCGAGATCATCGCACTGAGCGAGCCCGTAAACAAGGAGCTACTAAGCAAGTGTGTCTCCAGGGAGGAGATTGCTGAGGCTATCAAGGACAAAGTCCTCGGTTGGGGTTTGTGGGTTGGAAGCTGCGAGAGAAGGTGGGAGTAAGCTCCAATGCTAGCCGTTGCGGCAAGCCGCCCGAAAGCTCCCGTAACGACGTGTCGTTTGAGATGGCTATGCTAGTCCATCTTTTGAGGGTGTCTGGCGTTGGAGGTCTCCTAATAATATTACCAAGATGGCTCAGAATGTTAATAGCATATATCCAAGTATGAATCCTTTCGATTTCGCTCGAATCGTGATGGATTGCCATGTGGCTTTGCCGTCTGCGCTTCGAGTCGATTCGAGTGTCCGACCCCTCTTCTGGGAACCGGGCACTATGAGTGACGCCGGAGCAGGACTTTCATGTGGGAACAGTTAGGAGTTCCGGGTCAAAGCTCCAGTCGAAGTCCTCCATGAAGACATTCCAGTCTATCTGTGGAAAAGCTGCAGCAGACAAGGACGGGTCGGCCGACGGATCAAGAGGAGGTTCTTCAGGAGCGAATGTTAGCATTGAACGTTTTGAGTCGAGACTGAACGCTGCCCGTGATCAAGGGTCGAAGCAAAGGGAGGAACATACGAGTTGCCGAGGCGCCCGGAATCGGAGTAGTCTGAGCAGGTCGAACTGCGACGAACTCTTGTCTCCAACGCCGCAAACACCCAAGTGTCAAGCTCATACCCAAGCGGTGCTTGAAGTTGGTAAAGCCAATGCGCGAAATATCCCGCGGGGGAAGGAGATGACGCGCCATCCAGGCCTGCTCCATCATTTTCGAGACCCTGATGGGCAGGTCACCCTCCTGTATCGAGAAGGCGTTCATGGCCGATATCGCCTCGCTCATCATGGCCTGGGCGTCGCCAACGCCGAACTCGCTCATCCATGGGGAGAGAAAGACGGCCATGAGGACACAGGCTGCCGTGAGCACGGACCGGTAGACGTAGTGAGGCGCATGCCGCATCAGGAAGTGCTGCTGGTCGAGCTTGAGGGCTTGCTGGATCAAGGCCTGGGCTGTATTGAAGCATTTCAGGACGTTCCGCTTGAGAATATCTGGACTGAAGCCCTCTGGCGGCAGGAAGTAATACACCTGAATATCCAAGCGGGCAAAGAGCATGAAGAAAAAATTCAAGTCCTCTGGTTTGAAAGATCAGCGATCAGGACCAAGACAAGCACGCAGTGAGAGCAATGCAACCTGGCAATGTCGCGAATGGAAACGGCTTACCGGCCACGTCATTAGAGAGCAAACATTGTATCTTATCCAAGTCTTCCTCTAATAGGGAGACAATGTGATGTGATACGCCTGATGACCCTTCGAGGACCGCCGCCATGGTCCTGCTTACTCTGTTCGAAAACCTTGCCGCCTCTAGCTGGACTGCAAAGTAGTTTGGAATCTGGATGGTGCAGGTCCGATCCAAGAGAGAGTCGATGGTGCGGTTGAACAGCTGGCCCATGGGAGGGATACCACAGTATGACGAGATCCCTTGGGACATAATATTATACCCGGCCCAGGTGTATATGGCCTCCTCGTGGCTTACACAGAGAGGATATGACGGGTAGCTGAACTCTGGGTGATCCCCTTGACCTGTGTGCAGGCCAATCAGGAAACAAGCGTTCATGCAGATGCCTGCGTAGATCAGAGATGGATCCCTCATCAAACGTATGGTCGACAGTGGCCAGGCACACAGGAGCAGCAGTGCGTTGATAGTCGACAGTGATATCGGCGGTTCCGAGAGGCTGCCCCATATCTCGGACTGCAGAGAGTCAACGAGAAAGGGGAACACGCTGTCATCGCGAGCATATCGACGGCTGGCGGTGACAATGATGGTCCAGAAGAGCAAGGGGCCTGCTTTGTAGCACGCGTCCGGGTCTCGAACCCGCACAATCGGAAGGTATGGGTGGAAATGATCGAAGTACTTGTCAAAATAATAGTCGATATCTTGGCCTGGGAAGACCCGAGACTTCAGCGCTCTTGGCTCGCTGACCTTTCCAGAGCTGGAAGGCGTCGTCTGTGCTGTGAGAGCCGGTGTCAAGGCCCTCGGCTCCGGTGGCGGCGCCGAGTTCAAGGGCCGTATTGACGGGATCTGAAAAGATGTTGCAGAGGCCAGGGATGGCGTCTCTCGTAACGGCGGGACTAACAGCTGAGGGAGAGATACCTGCGGCGCAACAGGCGTTTTCGAGCCCACAGCTTCCTTGATGCTCTGAACCTCCTGAACTAATTCTTCAAGCTTGCTGATAGGTTGTCAGTCAGCCGTACCACTGATAGGAGTCGGTCCAAGTTGCTACCATGGACGGAGTACAAGACATGCCTTCTTCGGCTCACTCGTTTATGTGACTTGTCCACAACACACTGCAGCTGTAGCTTGGTGCACCGCAGACAAGGCAGGCCCGGTGTTAGGCTCGCATTGCATTTCACCTATACACTAATCAGCCTTGGCAGACCTTACGCATGAGACAAACTCAGGTCGAGTCGATCCAGCCCTCTCCTCTCTGCCCTTAGCTTAGTCAGAGACAAGGGGGAAGAGCATACCTTGCTGTCTATAGGAGAGCCACGGAGTCAGTATAGGTCCCGATATGCTAGGATGCTGGTGGGAAAAGCAAGTCCAGCTGACATACCTCTACAGTTCACGCAGGCCGTGTTCCTGTGGGTAAGATACGTTAGCCGGGCCCTTTCTGCAAGGCTATGAGACGACCAAACGAAGTACACACCTCTTGATCCGGTGCGGCGACGGCGACGCTTCCGCGTTCGGAGCCGGAGCGGGAGTACCATCAGACATGGTTTCGGATCCGAAAAGCCACACCGCAGGGCATCTGAAGCCGAAGTCAATGGCCCGAACCCGGTGAAACGTCTGCTCGTCGGCGGACTTTCGATAGGTCTTCTACCAAGTTGCTGGTCGCGCCCGGGAGCGGTCGCTCGCTCTTCACTTCATCATCGGTGCCGAAGCGGCTATCGGAAAAGTGGGAATGCCAATGAAGTTCCCAGCCGCGTATAAACGTCTCGCTGCGGGTACTTTACCCACAAGGTATTGGATGCAAGTACCTTCGATACCCTGTAGAATTAACCAAGTGTTTTTTTGCTTTTGCATACGGAGCATATAGACCTCCTGTCTTCACTTTGCACGGACCATCTTCACTTGCCATGGCTCATAGGCCTCCCCCCTCTTAAGCATCGAGGCGAGATGATGCCGTAAAGCCGACGAGTGTCCGGTGTGGTGATCGGCCAATCAGAGCGCGAAAGCGGGTCAGATATATCGGGGTTAGGGTTAGGGATAGTCGTCTCAGCACCTAGATACTCATATGTACTGAACACCTTCTAGCAGACGGTGGTTTGTAGTCTTGGACACGACATACGCAACGAAGAGCTTGTTAGATCCCTAAAGACCAGGGTGATCAATCCTTGCAGCATGAGGAAGTGCCTGTAATCGGACGTGTTGCGGCTCGCTCTGGGTGTTCATAAGTGGGCTTTCCTGCCTGCTCCGTCACGGACAATTCCTCACACCTCATTGAGCAACAGCCCCTTGCACAGCATGGCACAAACCTTCATCTTCAATCATCCGTACTATCCGCAGGAGGAGTCAATCCCCGGTTACGTGCCTAACGTGACCCCTGTGACAGTCCTGCTAGCTTGCTTTGGGACTGTCCTCGGCGTCGTCCTATCCGTCACCGTCACCGTTGCACGCAGGTGGAATCCAAGCCTCACATTCTCCGATCAGCTCTATCTGTGCTGGTTTGCCTTGTGTAAGTGTCTCCGCGGGGCGCTGTAGTACGGCTCGTCTAATGGCGCAGGCGGGTTTCTCCATTGTTTTTTCGAGGGATATTTCATCGTAAACCATGAAACCCTCCCAGCCTCCCAGAACCTGTTCGCCCAGTTGTGGAAGGAGTATGCCTTGTCAGACTCGCGCTACATGACCTCCGATCCATTCATGCTCTGCGTCGAAAGCATCACAGTAGTGAGTCTCCCTCCTGCGCGAGCCGCACGGGTCTCAGCGCTGAATACGTGGTTTCGCAGCTTTTCTGGGGCCCCCTATGCTGGGCCGCTGCTGGTTGCATTGCGACAGGCAATAGCCTGCGTTACGTGCTGCAAGTAATAGTCTGTCTGGCTCACCTTTACGGTGTGGCTCTGTACTATTCTACCTGTTACGCTGAGTATCGGTACCTTGGCGTTTCGCACAGCAGGCCAGAGTTCTTATATTACTGGGTGTATTATGTGGGCTTCAATCTGCCCTGGGTTGTAGTTCCAGCGAGTGAGTACCGGGTTCCAGGAGTCAAAGTCTCGTATAGTATGCTGAGTGTCACAACAACTAGTCATACTCCTGAGGAGCATTCAGGCCATTCAGGGTGTCTTCATCGCTTTGGGGAAGATGGAGCGGACGCTGAGGATTGCCAACATCTCTCGCCATGGAAAGGAGTCAAAGAAATCAAACTGAAGCCACCGCCGGTGGAATGGTATCATAATTTAGACACTGTACATACAAGTGTGCCCTTCTGCCAGCCAGTCTCCAACGCCCGGATGTAAAAAATTCACGACATGCAACCCATTGGACTGGTCGAAGTAAAATGATGCCTATCTGACAAACTTGCTCATGAAGCGCTTATGGAAATCCGATCGAAGAAGATCGTTAATGAATTCCTTCTTCTTCCCTTTGTCCTCGGTTCCCCGCGCCTGATTCTTGAAGACAACGTCGTCGTCCCACCTAGCATAGCGTTAGCATAGAAAAGAAGACCGAGACCCAGGGCCAAGCATACCTCCGCTTAATAGTGAAATCAGTCTTGTTCAGCAACGGGTTTCCAAGGGCAATATCCCGTTCTTTGGCTTCCTGCTCAGCTGCAGCTCTCTCCCGCTCCTAGAGTTAAATCCTAGCATCAGCACGAGGCTCATACCGTAGAGTCGAGCAGACTCACCTCTCTTTCTCGTTTCTCTGCACGCTCGCGCTTGACCCTCTCGAGCTCCCTCTTCAACTCGGCATCTTCGTCATCCGAGTCGTCCTCGCTGCTATCGTCACTGTCGTCTTCGTCCTCATCCTCGGAGTCATCCCTATCCACATCCCTCGTTTCTTCTAATATCCGCCGCCGTTTCGCGTCTGGGTCTTCCTCCTCGCCATCTGCCGTCAAAGCATCCAGTGGGCGCTTGACGTGTACAGCTGTTGGCTCGGGCGTACCCTCCTCGTCATCTGCCTTCGGTGCGCCGCCGTTCAGCTTCGCGAAATGGGCGGCTTCGGCGGCGAGGAGCTCAGCGCGTAGGTCGTGAGTCTCGTTATCGGCATCTCCTCCCTGTCCAGGCTTGCTACAGAAGCAGTTAGCGGATAAAGCGCCCTGAGCAGAGCCAGTCTTGGCGTACCGATACTTGAGATGCGTATACGCTGGGAGCAGCCGTTGATGGTAGGCAGGCCCTCGGAGGGCCTCCTTTCCCCTTGCCTTGGTGGAGCTGTCAGTACTTGCCAGCCCATCTAAAGGAAACTCTACTCACGGGATCAAAAGTCGGTCTGTGGGCGGTAGTCATATTGCGAGCGGCGACGCGAGGATGTGGTAGGGGCTGGAAGCTGGACGTTGATGAAGGTTGATGGCGGGCTTCGGCTGACCTAATGCACCCAACGGCTTGGAAGCCCCTGCGATGCTTGGCGTTGGCCAGCCTCACCGCCCGGCAAAATACCTTAAATTTCTGGGAATAGGACTGCCCACCCTGGCTCAATGCAGCGTACCCCACATTACCGCAAACCGTACCTAGTCTGCCGCAGGACCATGAGGGAAGCGACCTGAAGCAGCCCCTACACCGCGCCCGATGCCTCGAGAAGCAGAGCCCTCGCTCAATGAGAAGACATTCGTCTCCCAGGCCTTGCAGGAGAACCTGAGGCTCGACGGGCGCGACTTCGACCAGTACCGGCCCCTCGAGCTGACCTTTGGCGAGGAGTATGGCGTCGTAGACGTGAAGCTTGGCAAGACGAGGTTGGTTTATTCCCAATCATCAGCTACGGTAGATATTTGTGGTACTAATAGCAGCTATTACAGAGTCTTCGTCAACGTTTCCGCCGAAGTCACAGTGCCGTACGCGGACCGACCCTTCGATGGCGTCTTCACGATCGTGACGGAGCTGAGCCCCATGGCGTCTCCTGCCTTCGAGGTCAGCCGACCGACCGAGACGGAGGTCTTATTGTCACGACTACTAGAAAAGACCGTGCGTCGTTCAGGGGCACTAGATACCGAGTCTCTGTGTCTCGTCGCAGCGCAGAAGTGCTGGTCGATCCGCGTTGACGTGCACGTGCTATCGCACGACGGCAATCTTATCGATGCTTCGTGCCTTGCGGTCGTAGCTGCGCTGCGGCACTTCAGGAAGCCGGACACAAGCATGGAGGGAGAGATTCTCACGGTGTACACTCCTGCTGAGCGGGAACCGGTTCCGCTGAGCTGGCTGCATTCGCCGTTCTGCGTCACGTTCAGCTTCTTCGGAGACGAGGCTGAGACCGCCCTGCTTGACGCCACCTGGCTGGAGGAGCAGGTGAGAGTGGGCAGCTGCACCATCAGCCTCAACCGCCATGGGGAGATTTGTCAGATCGCAAAGCTCGGCGGCACCCCTACAGAAGCAGTGTCCCTGCTCCAGTGCGCCAACGTGGCCCTGATCAAGGTCAAGGACTTCTCTGCATTCCTTGATCAAAAGTTGGCGGAAGATGCAAAGAGGCGCGACCGGGGCGGTCTCATGGCGGAGCTCCGCGCTGAGAACGACAGGTAGCAAGGGGAAACGGTTCCGGTCTAGACAAAAACACAGAGATACCCAAAATTTCATTCCATTTGATGCACTTTCGTAGGCCCCCAGTTGGAAGCTGCGAAGGCCACCTACGTAGAAGCTGTCACATCTCGCCGGCTACCTACTCTTCCGTAAAGCACCCCAAACGCCATGAAGTGGTCACCCCGACTATGTCTATCCAAGTAGATGCCAGATCTGGGCATCCTCAAAATGCAGACCTAAACGCCGACGCAGGGGTATTGATCATCTCATGACCGGTGGCCGGGACTCCTTATTCCACTTTACCCTCGAGCGCACCCACTCTACTGCTTCCCTGACTCCGGTGCCCGTCAAAGCAGAGACCGGCAGGACTCTCGAGTCGCGGATACTAGCCGACTTCTCCCCCTCAAACACCTTCTTCACCAGGCCCTCCTTGATGCGCACGACCTCGACGCAGTCCTCCCTGTCCTGCTTGTTCGCGAGCACCAACAGCGGGACGCCCTCCGTCTCGGAGTGCTGCAGGACGTCCTCGAGCACGGCGCGGCACTCGTCGAGGCGGCCGGTGGTGTTGTCGTTCTCGATGTTGCCGTCGCCGATGTCGGTGCTGTCGATGATGAAGACGATGGCGTGGCAGCTCGCGTAGTAGCTCTGCCACAGCTTGCGCAAGCTCAGCTGCCCGCCCACGTCCCAGATCTTGAGGTACATGTCCGGCAGCGTGATGGTCGACACATTCTGGCCGACGGTCGGGACGGTCTTGAGCTTCGGGTCGGGGTTTCCGGGCAGGAAGAGCGACTTGACTTGCTCGAGGAAGGTGGTCTTGCCGGCGTTGTCGAGGCCGAGGAGGATGACGGAGTATTCTGCGCGACGGTGCCGCGGTTAGCGGGCGGCTGCATAACAGGGGATGCGCTGCTCTCCTCACTCACCTTCCTTACTAGTTGCTAGCAGGTAGAGGCCTTTCGCAAGATGGTACATGCTGGCGCCACGGTCGCAAAGAGTATATGGGGGTGTTGGCTGGCGATTGGCTCGGCACGACGAGGCAGGTCATTGTTCGCATGCAACCCGTACATACAATTTTGTAGCTGGAGCGAGATAGGCTTTCGTGTCGTTAACTGATCGCTAAGATAAGGTACCTAGCGTCCAGGTGGGGTTGCCTTCCCGCAGGTACTCCGTACACTACAGGTACATTGGCATTCCACGGGTAGCGTGCCAGCCACCCCGCCTACCAGTTCGACATTACCCCAGACGAACACGGCAGTGCCTTATAACAAGCAGAGGTCACGTATACAACAAACTCCTTACCAACACATTCAGAAAAAGCCCGGGAGCTGCCAGCTTCCCTTGCCGTAGTTCTGGATCTACCCTCCGTTATAAGGTATCTGGCCTTTGAACGACTCAAACGACTCTCCATTGGTTCCTTCTACTGGTGCGTTAGCCGGTAGGTGGTGGGCTGCACTTTAAAAGCTCCGATCACATCCAACAGCTATTTCAGTGTTTGCAACGTCACGATCCATGAAAACCACCTTCATCCTCTGTCGATATTCACCCCATCCTACGAGAGTCGTGCGTGCACTCCTCTCCTCCATGAGCTGAAGCTGGCATCACATTGTCACGATGGCGCCAGTCGCACTAGAGCCGGAAATCACGTATGTTGACACTCACTCACTCACTTCTTGTTTGACGACTGGTCCAGCCAACACCACCAGCCTAGTCTGTTTGCTTGCTGGGCTCGTATTGGCGTTTCACTAACAGAGCGCGGCCAGATTGATCCCGACGATCGTCGTGATCTGGCATATCTTCACCGCGTCTTTTCTAACATCTACGGTTGGTTTGGGCTTGTACCGGTCTTACAAAGGCCTGGGCCCATCCCAGGATGTCAGAGCACGCATTACGAGGCGGAAGAAGCTCGTGCCCGTGTTTGCTGTCCTCGCCTTTATCAGCCTCATCTTGGCCGGATTCTCGTCGGCAACATATGCAGCTCTCTCGTACAGGGTGTGGGCAGACGAACGTGGCATTCAAATCCCAACAAGGTCCGTATCCATGCGTTTACTAGAGCGTCTCATGTCTAGAACCGTTTTCTAACTGCTCGCCTAGTATCTTTCCAAGCTCCTCAAACTCGACGGAAGTCAAGAATGCAACTCAAGTCTTTGTAACTCGATGGCTCACCGACGTCCCAATCTATCGGGACGCCTGGGAGATTGTCGCCGAGAAATCTCGCCGCTTCTGGTGGGGACAGCAGGTTGATCTGTCGCTCGTGGCATGGAGTTTGTTGCTGGCCATTGAGGGCCGTCGTCGCAGGATTCCATTCCTCTGGGCATACCTATCACTTGCACACCTGGTAAACCTGTCATTCGCCCAGAACCTCTTCTATGTGGCCCTCCTCCTGACGCCATCGCCGTTGCCCCCAGCGGGTGGGCCATCATTATCGAGGTAATTACCTACTCGTATATTATTTCAGAGCCACACTAACAGTATCTAGATTGGGTCGCGTGCGAAATGCACTATTCCCACCGAAGCCTCCTAACTGGACTCCTTACCCAGGTCTTTTCCTCGTGGTCCTCCTCTCTGCTTATGGCACTCTGTTTGTCGTGCCGTATGCCGCAGGGACGCCGTCTTTCAACACCGTCTTAGGGGTCTCGAAAGCACTGACTTTTGCTCCGTTGGCCTTGCAAGACATCGCGCCTGTATCGTGGGGAAAGGTTCCCGAGCATCCCCATAAGGCGTACAGCGCATTTACAGACCTCTTCCGGCTGATCTCCCTCATGAGCATGGCGCTTCACGGCAAGGCTACGATCATTGGACTTCTATCTAACGTCCCGAAGCCGCACTATCACCGTCATAGCAAACTCCTCCCCTGGGATGTCGAGACAAGGTCGAAATGGGAGCGGACGACGACGGCATTCGGGAAAGTACTTGGTTCAACATCCGATCACCCTGTCGTTGCCGCCGTCGGCCGTGATGTGCTGTTGTGCGGACTGAGTCTAGGTCTTTGGGCGGCCGTACGGGCGATCGAGACAAGTGACATCCTCATTTCAGCCGTCCCGCTCTATAAGGGTCAATCGGACAGCTCAGGCAGTGATACGGCAAGCTCAGACCCGGAAGCAACAGGATCGCACAGCTCGAGCACCCCTGAGTCACCCATAAAGGCAGAAGGCGAGAGCACAGGTACTCTACGTCGAAGTAGTCGGCGACACAGACCGACCCTAGCCGCCAAGGAAGCAGGTATTGATCTAGCGCTCCAGACGCCCAGGAAGCGAGGCCGGTCTCGAAAGATCAAGCAGGATCCGGAGGAGGCAGAGGACGATCAGACGTACCAACCTACCCCTGCGGTCAAGCGCAGCGTGGCGGAAGGTGACGTCCTTCCCGACGAGGAACTCGATTGGGAGTCCGCAGCACTCGCCTGGGGACTGACTGCTTTAGGCGGCCTAGGCTGTGGAAGCGCAGGAGTTTTCGGCGGGGAGTGTATCTCGAGATGACGATCGGGCATGACATTTACGATGTATGAGTTTTCGAGGCTGTGACAGATTGGAAAAGCACAGGGCCATGGGAAGGATGGAACAGGAATCGGATGCACCGTATGGCGTTTTACCAGTGTAATGATTATGAACGTTGCAATTCGCAACATGCCCTCTAGCTTATCTTGAGGCAGTGACATACTCTACAGGCCACCAACCCTATTTAACAACAGCCGTCCCTGTTAGTAGGTACGCTGGGAGGATAAGCAAGATAGGAGGGCAAGGCAGATAAATTAACAGAGCGAGTTAGAAGAATAAGTACACTAAGGGGATGAGGGACGCCACTGACATGGATAGCAAACCAGGAGCTTTCCGTCCGCCACGGCCCCTTATTGGTTGTCACAAGGACAGTGATGCTCACCATGAATGTTGATGGTCCAAATGACGTCGATTCTCTACCCCGCGATATCTGCCCCAGCAGCCGCCCGGCTACCACATCCAGGAGTTGATCGACAGACGAGCAACGCCATTTCCCGATGGCTTCAACGACTGCCCCTATCAGGGGACGGCCCTTGGTCTGCCTGGAAACTTGGTTTCATCACCTCACGACGCTTGCCACAGACTAGAGTAGAGTAGAAGGTCATACGTATAGCTATACACACTCATCATGCTTGATCCTCCCACATGAGAAAAGATTACGATAGCAGAGGTAGTTTCCTACTCTTTCTACAGGTCTACTCGGCCCGGAATGTAGAGACGAGTTTATCGTCAGATCCCACAATGACATTCAGAGACGCGTGGAGCCGGCTACTGCGGAAGTCCGCCTCATCATCGTCCACAGCATCCTCAGGGGCCCCGACCGACGTGACGGGCACAACGAGCGCCACGACCGATCACGACCGCGACTCTTTAAAAACAGACCTCTCCAAGCAGCCCAGCAGGCTGGTCTCATGGTTAGGCGGTGCGCCTCCAAAGAAAAAGAAGAAGAGAAAGAAGCAGAGAAGACAGCAACAGCAGCAGCAGCAGCAGGAGGAGGAGGAGGAGGAGGAGGAAGGAGCGCTTCACCCCAGCGAGAGGCCGCTCACCAGGACGAACCTCCGGCACCAGGAGATGCTTAGCACGTTCCAGTTCCGGTTCGGCAGCAGCGGAGGGAGGAGGAGCAACAGTGGGATCAGCCCGCGGGGATCACGGCACCCGAGCGCGGAGAACGCGGTGGTGGACGGTCATCGCCATGGGTTGGGTGTAGGGGACGAGAGGATGAACTCGCCTCTGTCTCGGGTGGCGGTAGGGGAGGTTGGAGGGGTGTGAAGGAATGAAGCGAGTGAGGACTGCAAAGTTGATATTCTGATACCGTCGTTTACGACAATTGGAAATATTAGAGCCTTATGCGCAGCTAAGGCTCCGTGTAAACATCATTATGAGTATAAGTTACCGGTGTGTGTATCAAGATACCTAGATCCTCCAGCCATCGGCGAAATACTAGAGGAATTGCCCCTCTCTAAAATGCCCCACGCTGGCTCATCAGGTGCTTGTACAGCTTCCTATTGCCTCACGATCTCTCTCACATATTCACCTTCCCAGTCGTCTCGTCCTCCTGTTGCGATATCTCTCTTTGCAAACTCCGCCCTGCTGATACTAGCTCGGATTTGCATCTTCCAAATTAGATATCCTGTGTGAGCCTTGCTTCATCAGTCCGAACTTACCGCATTTCAGAACCCCTACATTACGCCAAACAATGGACTACTCATCCATCTCGACGCCAGAGGCGTGCTACGCGGACTTCTGCTTGATCCCTGTGTGTTCCGCGGTCTGAAAAGCTACTTAGGTCTGTCCGCTAACATGCCATCCAGGTTGGAAAGGGTGAGGTCTCGGTGGCCAAGGAAGTCGCGGAGGTGCAGAAGCTTCTCAAGGCAAGCGGCCTGACCTACACCATGCACAGCGCAGGGACGACGGTCGAGGGGTCGTGGGACGATGTGATGAGGGTTATAGGCCAGGCGCACTCCCTGGTTCACCAGATGGGCACGAAGCGAGTCCAGACGTCGATGCGGGTCGGGACTAGGTGAGTCTTATCGCTGCGGCTCTTCACTTTCACTGGGAGTTGCGCTCACAGCCGTCTTCAGAACGGATAAGAAACAGACTGCGGCAGATAAGGTGAAGAGGGTTGAGGGTCTCCTGGCGAGCTCCGAGTAGACACCTCTCTTTTAGCTGAACTGAATTAATACAACAGGCTGTAGCCCCTCTTCTTTCTACAATTGATCCAAAAGCAGGACAGTCCCTCATGTCCTAACCAATCTTTTTTACATGAAACTGGCAGCAGGCCCTCCGTCACGGGATGGCACCTAAGCACGGACGGTCGACTTCTTGGACTGCCTGCGCATCTCCTTCTCGCGCTCCTTCTCGAGGTACTTCTTCTGGCCCTTGGCGTCCAGGGCGCTCAGCTCCTGGTCGCGCTTCGCCTTGCGCGACTTCTCGCGCTCGATGGTGCGCTCCTCGTTCTTCTCGTCGAGGTCCGCCTTCTGGATCCGCTTGATGGTCTCGTCACGGACGCTCTTGACCTTGCGCAGCACCTCCGGGCGGAAATGCGCGTCCTTGACGAGGACGTCGGAGAGGCGGACGAAGTAGTTGAAGATGGGGAGAAGGGAATCGTAGTTGTTGTCCGAGGGAAGCCGGTACCGGAGGAAGAGGCGCTTCCGAGGGGCCGTCTCGTCCAGACTTCATTTGAGGAAAGTCAGTGATGGGTTAAAGGAGTCAAATAGAGGAGTTGAACTTACGTCATTGGCTTGTCCACGGGTTGATCGGAGATAATGAGATAATCCAGCAAGTCTCCAGCAGCCTCAGCAGCCTTCACGAGCTCGGGGGTGAGGAGGGTGTCCGTAATCTCCGCACTCTCGGTCATGACCGTAAGCCAGTTGGGCAGCTTCGGGCTATCCTTAGTGTAGGTGATGGAAACATCATACCGCTCGTCGCGGACCTGCTTCATACGCTCCTTGTTGACGATAGCAAAGACGAAGCCGTCGAAGGAGCTCTTAGTGTCCTTCGTTTTCAGCTCGGCCGCACCAGGTAGTCCCGGAACAGTGAGGGCCTCCTTGCCATCGAAGGGGTAGATAATAGCCTCCAAGCTATCATGAGGCGATGGGTAGGAATCAAAGAAGAGGCCAATGCCGGCCTCGACCAGAGCCATGAGGGGATTGAAGCGCCGGATCAGAGTGAGCTTGACATCCATGAACGCCACATTCTGGCGGCCAGTCGCGTATGCCGCATACTCGAAGAGAGACTTCTCCTTGAGCGCTCGGTCCGAGTTGGCCTCGTTGGCGACGGCAAGATCCCTCAGGAGCACGTCTCCCTCTTTGTCCTCGGTGGCCAGCCGTCCAAATCCAACCAACGCGAACTCAGACGACAGGGGCTTCGAGTGCGCCTTCATCCACTTCCGGGCCCTGCTACGGTTCATGCGAGTGCCGATAATGTGTACGGTGAAGATGAAGAAGATGGCGACCAGAATGAAGCCTTCAGTGCGGAAGTCCTTCAAGGAGTACCGCTCATCCAACCGGTACCATTTTGTATATGGGAGACCAGTCGCAGCGGGCGCATTGACTCCGAGGGTGGCTCCCCCAGCCACCGGGGTGAAAGGAGCTGGAGACGGCTCGGCGGGTTCAGCAAAGTCGGCGAAGTCTGAAGAAGCCACGTTGGCGCGAGTTAGCAAGCATATCGCAAGGCACGGCTGGTAAAGCTGATAAGGCAGAGCACGTCCAGGAGGCACGGCAGAGCACTCTTTGTGTTCTGCAGTTATTCTTCCTGCTCAGAAATGCACTGGGTACAATACGTGTCTCCTTGCCGGCTCTCTTCACTTGTTCCAGGCTTGTCGTAGACAATGCACGAGTAATAAAGAAGTCGATAAGGGGGCAAATCGCATATGCGCCGCTGTGGGCGCCAATTGGTTGAACATACCTGAATCAGCAGACGGTACCGCAGTCGCAGAGGACTTCGCGCCTCCGAAGAGGTTGTTGAAGAGGCTTGCCATTGCTGCCCCGGTGAATCCAGATGCTTTTTTCTCCAGGCTGGAAGCTGTCGCAATATCAAGGACTGCGGGCGATGCAATGGAACCTTCCATTCTTTACCCCAAAGAGCTGTACGTCCGTGCGTCAGCCCCACCCATGCAGATGTTGGCGCCTGAGGCATCAGTGGTTGCCCTGCCAACCATGTCCTGCTGCTCAACCACGCTCATTGTCGTCGGAGCCAGCCGAGGTGGACGTCCGAGTCACCATCGCCAGGCAAACAGCATTTTGGGAGAATGGATACGATACGCGCATAACAATATGGCTCGGACTACATCGGTGCGAACCTATGGCAGGCAGTCTAGAAAGCTGAAGAAGGAGCTTATCCTGCCAGCCCCAGCTCAGAGTCCACCAAAAAAGGACCAGGGACCTCGCGATTCCGTTAGTGATCTCACGGAAAAGCTCAGTGTAGTCCGACTAGATGCGCATGATGAGGAGGTGCCAGAGGAGTTTGTGCCGTGTGAAGAGCCACGACCGCTGCAGCATGACGATGCCGACGAACGGGTGGAAAACGCCCCACACCTCGAGACCTCCTCAGAAGAGAGGGAAGGCAAAACAGAACTAAGGGTCCTGACCTGGGCGGATATATGCCCTGTTGGTTCGCAGATCGAGAAGATTGCCGAAGCCTCTTATGCGGAAGTCTATCGGATCAGGAACGAGAGAGGGACCAGCATCATCAAAGCAATCCGCTTACAGTCGCCAATCAAGCCCCAGACGAAGGCTCAGCAGAAGTCCGAACTGGTTGATGAAGAGCCGCATTGCGAGGAGGACCTAGTCGGAGAACTGAAAATATCCGAATGGCTAGCCGACATCCCAGGGTTCGTGGTGTACAAGGAGAGATACATTGTCCGCGGCAAGACGACCCCAGCCCTGCTAGAGACGCACCGAACTTTTCACAGGCGGGCCAAGAGGAAGGATCCGGATCGAATACAGTTTTATCCATCGCCCAGTCGGTATCTTGACGACACACAGTTCCTGGTTGTCGAACTTGGCGATGCGGGGATCGCTCTGGAGGACTTCGAGCTCGTGTCCGTAGACCAGCTGTGGGACATATTTCTGCTTGTTGCAATAGCTCTCGCCAGAGCAGAGGACCAGATTAAGTTTGAGGTAAGAGGCTTCATCGTGCTTCTTGTTGGTAAACAACTGACGAATTAGCATCGCGATCTTCACGAAGGCAATCTATGTATCCGCCAGGTCTCGACGCCAAGCATCCGAGTTGCGTCGAAGAAGCCAGTATCGAATTTCGGGTACTCAGGGCTCGACATAACCATCTTGGATTACGGTCTGTCTCGCGGCGAGGCGCCGGATGAAGGAGACGCGACACCGGTGGCGTTCGATCTAGAGAGGGACCTGACTCTCTTCAGGAGTACTCATGCGCCACAATGCGCCGTGTATAGGCAGATGAGGTCTTTCCTTCTCAAAGGCGACCGCGTCCATTTGCCACCCAAGTCTCACAAGACTCCGTACGAGTCCGGTATAGACGGTCCGATCTCCTGGAACGGTTACTACCCGTACACGAATGTGCTATGGCTCGCCTACTTGTACGACTATTTGACGACAAACTATCGAGGACCCGAAAAGGAGCTCAAAGCCTTCCGACAAACGACACGGGAGCTTTGGGCGCACCTTGACCCTGATGCTCCGCGCGTAATTTTGTCTTTTTCGAGCGCAGTTGACGTGATCACTTTTGCAGTTGAGGCAGGCTGGATCACTGAAAAGCAGCTTATGGGTGACGTGAGCGAGATCCAAGGTACGCTTGTGGACGATGAAAGCCGCAACGCGAGCATCATCGAGATAATCGACACGGCCAGCGATGAAGCCGGTCTTCGACGGTCACCAAGACGCCGCGTCCGTGGAGCTTAGCCACGCACTGACGGACATCTCTGAATTCTATCGGCGTCTGGGTAACGGTGACACTATGTTGGAGTTCTGGAGCGAGAGGAGAATGAACAGATCGACAGCTCGCTACGCCGCCGTGGGAAGTTCGGCGCTCGTGAGGAGGGACATTAGCTTCTAGATTGCGATAGAAGTTCAGATGTTGAGCGATATCGCCAGGGAATGAGACGAGCTGTAGGAAGAGGACTGGTTTGTGGAAAGCAACTACAGCATCAGCGGCACATGGGTCATCCCGCGCGCCGTGTCTTGGAACCACTCAGCCACAAACCTATTATAGATGCCAGGACGACGCGCAAGCAGGTCCGAGTTCCTGGAGCCTCAATATATCGGAGCTGTTCCCCAAACCACGCCTCATGTCATGTTATGCTGCAGTGCAACCCCAGCTTTTCACATAACCGAAGGCGAAGCGCCGGATACAACACTCCGTGGGTTCGTCTGTCCTATCCAGCACTGGGCTTCTGTGACAGGATAGGCTACCTGCAGAGCTCGTCGACCAGGCCGGCTTCTGGGCAACGTCGGCGGCATTGGCACTCCCAAAATAGGCACTGCTACGTGCCGAACGCCCTGCGGAGCAGGACTCGCTCAATCTGTGGCCTTGCGACGACCGACGGGTACGACTAATTCTCGGGTCAGGAACTGGTGATGCAAAAGCGGCCCCGAACCCGAGTCTCCAAGAGGGCCGGGAAATTCCTGAATTCCGTAAAGAAAAGTCATGACAGCGGATTGCATCGGTTCCAGCGAAACAAACAAACAAACGAAACAAGGTCTCAGTGGTGGGCTAGGCACGTTTAGCTAGCTTACGAACTACCGGGATTTGACTGGTGCCTCCTCGATCGCACGACTTTCGGCAGTGGATTTGGAATCAAGAATCGCCATCTGGATAATCAGGCCAAGCCAAGTCCCACGGATGTCACTCATTTATCAACGGACGTGACACATGGATACATGTCTTGCGAGGAATCAGAAACGAAAAATTGGTGATCTGCACGACCAAGGCGTCTAGTAACCCACGAGTGACCAAGACATTGGATGGGCTGGATGGCAGCTCCCAGCATTCGACGGCATCTTCCACTGTTAGTGCCGCAGACAACAAGAGGATGAGGGACTATGAACTCCGGGGTAACGGAGAATTCGAACCGGTGAGAGGTACAGTACCTACTGAGCGGAGCGGAGCGGACCAGAAAGTCTTCATCAACATCCAAGCAGCGTTTCCCTCAAATACCATTGGAGCTTGGCGGGTCGAGACGGCATGCAGTCACCTACATCCGCAGCGATCACACCTGCAAGCCACATATCGCTTCCACGCTGCCAAGCAGGTGTGATGGGCAACTACCGTCCTGTGGCGCTTGCAGCCTTTCGATTTTGCTGACTCGTCGTCTGATCCTTGTGAAGACGTAGGGTCCAGGGTGTACAGTACAACAGATTGCTCCGCAACGGTTCCAAGGGGACCCTGAGCTCCCGTAGGCCGCGTATGGACCCCCACTGCTCCGCCGGCAACTCCAGGGCCCGAAGGACATCGGGCCGGGACTCTGGATCGATCGAGCTCCACACCGTAATTGTCACTATGTACTCGACATGATGGCGGACTTGGAGAGTCGCTGGTTCGGCGTATGCGGATTCCCTCAAACTGTTCTCTCCATCGCCGAGAGCTTCGAAGGGCAGGACGTTCCAGGGTCACCGAGAGCTTAGGGCAATGCCGTACAACTCTAACCTCACTTGATCGCAATACAGGGGTGACCTAGAGCGTAGCATCTGGGCCGCCCGGTCCCTGGCTTGACTTGCTTACCTACTGTACATCGTCTCGTCTTGGCTGCTCTTCATGCCGGAATTCACACCGCCAATCCACGAATCGCAGCGGGAGAGGAAACCCACGCGCTGCACATCGGTCACCTACCGGATGCGGAAGTGGCCGCAGTCTAATAAGGAGGTCGGCATTGCAAATACCTGAGCGCAGTATCTCATGTCACCGGACGTGTTGTTCTGGTGAGGTAACTTCTGCCGGTATTGGACAGGGGTGGGACTCTCTCTTTGCTACTCTCCCGTTTCCTCGCTTTGACTTTCCGTCCTGGCCATGCCCTGCACCACTCTATGTTTGACACTATACCTGGGTCAACACGCAGTCTCCAAGCTTGGCAAGCGCCACATGACCTTGGATCAGAGGCTGTGTTGTTGTCTTGTACATCTGGCGAGGGAGTACAAGTTGCTGTTTGTTCAGCCCACTCCCAGGCAAACCACATGTTCGCTTAGAGGTTTCTCGCAACTGTCGTTATGTACTCCTTTGGTTCCGAGGTTGGACCCCCCGTCTCCATACTCTACTTGAACTGAGCGGACAGTACTTTTTATGTACTCCTACCATGATCGGTACTTTGCACAAGCTGCCAAAGGCTCACTGGGGTCAGTCTTGGCAGTTCCCTGGATCTCCAGGGCGCCATTGCCGAGATGAGGATGAGCTCTATTGTACACAGGACTGTAGGTTATGACATGGGACCCATCTTGTAGAAACGGAGGAGAATGTCAAACCTTGGATCCGCATTGGCTAGTTGCCATGATTCCACATACTCCCCAGACTAAGGCATAGGTTTGCGACCCGGCATGCTTTCAGCGTCAGGACTGTCATGTACCACTGGAAGGGAAACATACTTGGCGACGCGGTAACAGCCTCCTAGAGCTACCTCCGCGAAGGTGCGAGTGCTGCTAGTACCTTACACAGATCACCCCATCTCTCCATCCACATATCCTCGACCCCGGAGGAGCTCGGCTCACGTCTTGTATCTCTTGTCGAACGCCCTATGCTTGCTATGTCTGCTGTCTCCTTGGCTGGCGAGGTGACAATGAATGATATAAAGGGCTGCGGAATACCAGATCAGTGGCTTTCCTCTGATCCCTCCACTGCTTCTGATCCGCGGCATCCTTAGCAGGAGACTTGTGACCTTGAATGTACATCACTTGTCAGACTTGTTAGCTCTTCAGCCTGCCTAATTTACTCTTCAGTGTACTCCAGGACAGCCCTCACAATGCAGCTGACGGCGTCATTGGCCACGCTGGCATGCCTTGCAGGCGTTGTCATTGCAGAGTGCCCCTTTGCGAATCCGGACGCCCTACGTGCCAGAGCGGCAGACTCATCAGCCACGGATGAGTTCCTCGCCGAGTTTGAGGTTGATGACAGTGATGACTTCATGACCTCGGATGTTGGTGGACCCATGGAGGACCAGGATAGCTTGAGAGCCGGAAGCAGGGGGCCGACGTTGCTCGAGGACTTCATTTTCCGCCAGAAGATCCAGCACTTCGATCACGAGCGTGTAGGTGATGCGCCCAGGTTGAGGCTGTGGAGGTGATCTAACGGTATTTCTTGACTTGTAGGTCCCTGAGCGTGCTGTCCATGCCAGAGGTGCGGGAGCATTCGGCACCTTTACCAGTTATGGCGACTGGGGCAATATCACAGCGGCGTCGTTCCTGAGTGCAGCGGGAAAGGAGACCCCGACGTTCGTTCGCTTTTCTACCGTTGCTGGGTCAAGGGGCAGCGCAGACACAGCGCGAGATGTTCATGGCTTTGCCACAAGATTGCAAGTAGACGAAGAATCACGATACGATCTGCGACCTGATGGCTAACAACTCTCTGCAGCTATACAGACGAGGGCAACTTTGGTATATCGTGATCTCGTGATCTATGCACCGACGTAGCTAACGTAGGACAGACATCGTGGGCAACAACATCCCCGTCTTCTTCATCCAGGACGCTATCCGGTTCCCTGACCTGATCCACGCTGTCAAGCCCAGCCCGGATAAAGAAATCCCACAGGCCGCAACTGCTCACGATTCGGCCTGGGACTTCTTCAGTTCGCAACCGAGTACCCTGCATACCCTTTTCTGGGCAATGGCTGGGTTCGGTATCCCGCGAAGCTACCGGCACATGGTGAGTTGAACCGGATGTTGGCAATGGGAACGCTGCTAATGAATCCTCAAGGATGGCTTTGGTGTACACACTTTCCGACTTGTCACCGAGGATGGCAGCTCGAAGCTAGTCAAGTGGCATTGGAAGACCAAGCAGGGCAAAGCGTCGCTCGTTTGGGAGGAGGCACAGGTCGTCTCTGGGAAGAATTCGGATTTTCACCGACAAGACCTGTGGGATGCAATCGAGTCCGGGAACGGTCCGGAGTGGGAGCTGGCTATTCAAATCGTAGAGGAAGATCAAGTCGAGGCCTTCGGATTCGACCTTCTAGACCCCACAAAGATCATCCCAGAGGAGATCGTCCCCTTGAAGGTTCTCGGGGTGATGAAGCTTGACGAGAATCCCGTCAACTACTTCGCGGAGACTGAGCAAATAATGGTAAGTGCTACAATCTACCTGCTAGAGTGACCTGAGTGTCTCACGCCGGCCAGTTTCAACCTGGCCACATTGTCAGGGGCATCGACTTCACGGATGACCCCCTGCTTCAGGGGCGCCTATTCTCCTACCTTGACACGCAGCTCAACCGGCATGGCGGGCCCAACTTCGAGCAGCTTCCCATCAACCGCCCGCGTGCCCCGATCCACAACAACAACCGTGATGGGGCAGCCCAGAACTTCATACACAAAAACATCTATGCTTGTACGTACCTTAACCGCCACTAAATCCCGGGTACGGCCAGCCCGCTGACGGCATCCAGACACCCCAAGCACGCTCAACGGTGGCTTCCCGGCACAAGCAAACCAGACGACTGGCAGAGGCTTCTTCACCACGCCCGGCCGTCAAGTGTCTGGCAATCTGGTCCGCGGTCTGCAGTCATCATTCGACGACCACTGGAGCCAGGTCCGGCTGTTCTACAACTCGCTCATCCCCGTGGAGCAGCAGTTCCTCATAAACGCGATCCGCTTTGAGACGAGCCACCTCACGTCGGCGGCGGTCACCCAGAACGTCCTCACCCAGCTGAATCGTGTCAGCCATGACATCGCCGTCCGCGTCGCCACCGCTCTGGGGGCGACCGCCCCCGACCCCGACCCGACGTACTACCACGACAACACGAGCTCCTTCATCTCCATCTTCAACCACTCGCTTCCATCCGTCGCAACTCTGCGCGTCGGCGTCTTGGCCAGCACAGCCTCCGCGTCATCGCTCTCTCAGGCATCGGCTCTCAAAACGCGTTTCGCGCAGGACGGCGTCACCGTGACCGTCGTAGGCGAGTCACTCCACGATGACGTCGACCAGACGTACTCAGCTGCGGATGCCACGCTCTTCGACGGGATCGTGGTGGCTGCGGGCACGGAGAGCCTGTTCGCGGCCAACGCCACGTCAACTCTCTACCCTCTGGGCCGCCCGGGACAGATACTGACCGATGGCTACCGGTGGGGTAAGCCCGTGGGAGCTCTGGGATCGGCCGGAACGGCTTTAACCTTCGCAGGGATCCCGCAGACGCCGGGGGTGTACACGAACAGCTCGGATGTTGGGCCGTTTGTCACGGCGTTCGAGTACGGGCTGAAGACTTTCAAGTTTGTTGACAGGTTCCCACTGGACTCTTAGGACCTTGTCCAACGGCCTCAATGCCAAACTGGAGGTCGGCCGAGGCTTATGACCAGACCGTAGTAATCCAAGATGACGATCTTGAAAGGCAACGCAGCATTACAGGACAGGCTCAACGCCTTTTGCTCAAGAACCATAGCTGCTGTAGCTACCTAGTCATCATGCTGCGGTAGGAAGATATGACTTCATTCTCGTGACCGCCCTCTTAGTCAGAAGTGATACATAGGTACCCGGGTTTCACATAGTAGATAACGTGTTACTGCTTTGGGCATGATTGAAGTTATTCAAACGCCCCAAAGTGGGTTCGTTGGTCTTGCCCGCTACTGAGCACAGCTTTAGGTACTCAGCTGGAGCGAGATTACGAGGGCCTCTCGAGTAAAGCAAAGCCGTATCAGCGACATCCCGCGCGTACACGTCGCCTAGCCGCCGGTATCACAAGAGATGACGAAGATAGCGGTGGGGGGTGGCCCACTGAGGCTCAAGATTGCGTTGAACTGCGGGGGATGCTTCCCGGCTCCGGGCGGTTTTAGGTTGGCGCTAGATGCACCGCACCAGCGGAGGACTCCGCCTCCCGTCGAACCTCCTCCCAGCCTATCCGGTAACCGGTGACACATTCGACCCTCTGACCAAGCCGAGACACACGACCGCGCGCGTCCAATGCATGACCCCCCGCGATGACCTCACAGCCTGCCGACTAGGCGCATTCCTTCACTGACGAGTGCGCGTCTTCTTGGGCCTAGCGACGCCCTGGAAGCTGTTGGTTCGGTGGGCTTGCGTGGCGGCGATCGAGCAAGAGACACGCCCGGACGAGACTACTACAGCTGAGAACCGTACTCGACCGGCTATATCATCTCTGCTGTTTCTGCTTCCACTCGAGCTGCACACTCGGATGCTCGGGACGCCAACTGTTTGAATTACTGCTCGATGAGACAAAGACAGAGCATGATGGACCGTATCAAGGGGATATTCTCGGCCAAGAAGCCCGAGGTGGCGGACCCCCGGGAATATGAGCCCCTCACCGAGGAGCCTCACCTTCTCGAGGGCTCTACAGACGGGGAGGGCGAGATATTCGAGAGCGATGTGCCCTTCTCGTGGATCGAATATTCCATCTTCGCCGTCATCGGCGTTGCTATGCTCTGGGCTTGGTAGGTCTAGTCAGCATCTCCCGGAGCCTTCCTTGCATCGCTAACCACTTGCTCGCACAGGAACATGTTCCTCGCTGCCGCTCCATATTTCCATCGACGGCTCGCCGCAGACGACTGGATAGCCGAGAACTTCCAGTCTGCCATCCTCTCCGTGTCCACCATTACCAACCTGGTCGCGATGCTCATCCTCACCAACATCCAGTACACTGCCAACTACCCGTGGCGGATCAACACGGCGCTTTGGCTCAACACCGGTGCCTTCGTCCTCCTCACTATCTCAACGCGCTTCTTCCTCGACGTCTCCCCGGGCGGTTACCTCTTCTTCCTCCTCCTCATGGTGGCCTGCTCCGCCTGGGCCGCCGGCCTGCTGCAGAACGGCGCTTTCGCCTTCGCCGCCAGCTTCGGCCGGCCCGAGTACACCCAGGCCATCATGGCCGGCCAGGGCATCGCTGGGGTGTTGCCGCCCATCGCGCAGATGATCTCCGTCCTCGTCGTGCCGGAGCACGGTCCCCCGAACGCACCTCCCCCGGATAACGGCCAGGGCGCGAGCCAGCCCCCGCCGGCGGCGCACGCGCCGGGCACGGCCGCCTTCATCTACTTCCTCACGGCGGTGGCCATCTCCGCCGGTGCCCTCGCGGCCTTCGTCCCGCTCGTGCGGCGGCACGACCACATCATCGAGAACCGCATGGCCGAGCAGATGTCCTCGTCCGTGCACAGCGTGCAGGAGGCCGAGCAGGCCCGGCGGCACGTGGTCGGGCTGCCCACCCTCTTCCGCAAGCTGCACTGGCTCGCCGCGGCCGTCTTCGCCTGCTTCGTCGTGGCCATGTTCTTCCCCGTCTTCACCACCAAGATCCTCTCGGTGCGCCCGCCCGAGTCCCACCCGCCGCGCATCTTCCTCCCCTCCGCCTTCATCCCCCTCGCCTTCTTCTTCTGGAACCTCGGCGACCTCGCCGGCCGCTGCTCGGCGCTCGTGCCCGCCCTCGCCGCCGCCGGCCGCCTGCACCCCGCCGCGCTGTTCGCCGCCGGCGTCGCCCGCGCCGGCTTCCTCCCGCTGTACCTGCTGTGCAACGTGCGCGGGCGCGGCGCCGCGGTGGCGTCGGACGCCTTCTACCTGCTGGTCGTGCAGTTCCCCTTCGGGCTCACCAACGGCTGGCTGGCGTCCAGCTCCATGATGGCGGCCGGTGAGTGGGTCGACGAGGGCGAGCGCGAGGCCGCCGGCGGGTTCATGGGCCTGTGCCTGGTGGCGGGCTTGGCGGCCGGGAGCTTGCTGAGCTTCACGGCGGCGGGGATATGAGGAGGGGCTTTCCATCTCGGTCGGTGAGGGTATCCTGGGTCCTGGTTGGACGCGCAAATATCTGCATTCTGGACATGGTGTTCAAGGGATTGGTGTCCCTGGTTTCGCACTACGCTATTGCTCAGCGTATGAGGAGGGAGAGCATTCATAGAAGGGTAGCATGAGAAAATCAGAGCATGCACTATATCACTACGTCAAGGCTTCTTTCGCTCGTATTTTCAGGCTACTTCACCCTGTAGTGTCTGAACTACGGATTTGGTATGAGAGAGCAACGCTATTTATCCCATGATTCTTCGATACCGGTGATATGCCTTTGTGGGAATGACACGAGTGCCGTAGCTTATTATCTTTCTCACTTCTCCTACTCCTTCTTCGGGACTCTCTCCCAGCTTCCCTACCCTCCTCTCTTCCGGACTCTTCAAGTTTCCATACTCTTCCAGCTTCCCTATTCTCCCATGTATATTACTCTCCTAACAACCTTCACCTACCGTTCAGTCTGGTTATCTGTATCCTTGAACCTACTTAACCTCTGGGCCTGAACGATACCTAATAGTTCATGGCTTAATAGGCTGTAGGACAACATTCCATTCTTGACATACTACGAAAGGACCGGACACCTATAATTAGACTAGGGAGGTCTAATCTAGCTTCTAGATTTTGTTTCCCCAAATGTCATGCACTGTCAACCTGCTATCCAAAAGCACGACGCGATTATCTACTCCCAACCCACGCCGATATGCCTTCCCCTGACAATGCACCAAGACACGCTGATTCCTGTGAGAAATAGTACATTTATGATGCAAACCGCTGTGGGTAATCAAACAGCTCCCGTTCTCTGATCATACACAGTCCGACCCCGTGAGCTACCGGCGAGTTATGGGCGAAAGTCCTGCAGTACACGGTTCTCGGGCGCGAGGACGCAGTCGGTGTTCTGACGCGGTGATTCCTTGGCGTGGTAATACCCCTTGGAGAGAAGGTCCGCCTCCATTTTCCACCACTTAGCTGCCTTGGCGGTGATGTCCTTACGGTCCAGGTCCCCGAGCTTGGCGACCACCGGCATGTCGTCCCTCTCAGGGAAACGCACGAAGCAGGTGCAGTCGCGCAACGTCATGGCTAGCGCGAGCTTGGCGTCGTCCCGGCCCCTGTCGACATCGTGCATGAGCTGGGCGCCTTGGAGGCGTGGCAGGAGGGGGTTGACCTCCAGCCACCGCACGAAGCGGTCCTCAAGGCGCGGGGTCGCCTTGAAGTGGCTCAAGTCGGATCTGCCGCGGCCGGGGTGCAGCGTGACAATGTAGTTCAGGGGGCAGGAAAAGGGCTTCTCGGACGGCGGGTGGCCGGCCTCGGCGTTCCGGAGCGCCTGCCGAGCGCAGTTGCGGCAGCGCACGGCGTCATCGGGAGCGCTTTTGGACTGGACAAGCCACTTGGGCTTGAATTGGAAAGTGTAGGAGTCGCCTCCATCTGTGACGATACAGTTAGTCGATACGAGAGGCGACAGGATTGCCATTTGGTACGCACTGTCGGTCATATCATCTATAAGCATCCCGATGGTAGTTGCTTCAACCTGGTCACCTCTGAAGTCTGCTCTTCGATTACCTTTTGCCTCGTACCGCCGCAAGCAGTCATTCAGCATGCCGAAGCACTCGTTTGAGGGCAACCTAACGAGCTCCTGCTGGATGAGGTCCCCGGGCTCGAATAGGGGTTTGATGGTCCGCTCCCAGTAGTCCTGCAGCTCCGGATACGACAGTCCGCGTCCCGCCTTTGGCACGCGGAGAAGCTTGCCTGTGATCAGGGGGTTAGCCAGCATGTTCGGCAACGAAGGTTGGGATGGATTGCTAGCAGGTCACCTTTGAGGTTCTCCGGATTGGCGTCATGCTGAGCGGGCAGGGTAAAGGAGAAGACCACATTGGCATTGCCCTCGCCGACGAAGGCGAATGTGGTGCCTTCTGGAATCCTGAGCGTCACTGCGGCAGCCAGCTCTGCGTCACGGGCGATAGAGGCGCCCGCATAGTTGACCGGTGCCGGTCCCCCGGAGCCGTTGGTAGAGGACGACATCAGTGGGGACGTCGGAAGCGGCCGGAGGTGTGTGGGCTATTCCTGTCTGGGGCGCCGCTAGGAGCTGTTGTCGCACCACTTGGAAAGGGGACTTTGAGGATGACCAGAGGAGTGCTAAGGGAAGATGCGGAGAAGGATGCTCCAGAGCACGCGACAATGCCGTCAGTGCCAGACTGTGGGATTCTGGATAACTTGACGGCCGCTACCGGGTGGACCCGAGTACAAACCCACGAGCCACGCTGTCGCGTTTAGCCCACCGAGGATGTTGCCACTGGGATTTGCACCGTAGGACATTGGGGGAGACTGACTGAGTGTATGTATGGGATAGAGAATAGTGTAGTTGATGTGTATCTGATCCGATGTGTGCAGTATAGCGTAGAGAGGAGAAAGTTGAGGTCAACTCCGTGCCGACCTAATTTGGTAGGCAGGGCGCTTTCTTGGATATCACGAGCACAGCCGGAACCAAAAATGTGAGCATGTACACAGTAGTTACCTAACCCTAGTACCTTACCGTATGCATGCAGCCTCGATGAGACGGCGACAATGCTGAGGTACCTCCTATCTCTGCAGAACACGGACTCTTTGTTGCGAGCAGGACAATACAAGCTGGCATGGAGAGGTGTTGCGGAAGGAAGGACCTGGAATTGTTTAGGTAAGGCAAGTAGTTAAGTACCTTACTGTGTAGGTCGTCTAGACTCAGAAGGTGAGAGGCGACAATGGCTTTACTGTATATTACACGTACCGCGCAACTACTCCGTGTGCACGGAGTACTTACATACACTACAACAAAGAGCAGGCGCCACCAGCTGAAGGCGGCGACAACGGGCATCCCGCAAGCCCGATCGTCCACCGTCGTCGAGTCTGGCATTCCTGGAAATTCTCTTGCCGGCCGACGGCGTGCATCGAGGCCTGTGAAGGTGGCTCCATTGCCGCCGCCCATCGAACCACAGCTGCGCTTCCCCTCAATCGCTGCCGTCCTGACGGTAATTCCCCGCATAGGCGCTCGGGCCAGGTGTGCAAAATAGGAAATCTGAGATGTGAATATCAGGAGACTCGCCCATCACTTCGGGAATAACTGCATGCATAGGAGGGTAGAGCATGTACAGTGTCATCGTAGGGATGGATGCCAAGAGGAGGAGAGCCTCTTCCTCTGGTTTCTCTGATCCGGTCGTCCTCGGCCCACCCCTGTGTGATATGTGAACACATAAGGCAGCCAGCCGCCGCCGAGTTGTGTGCCCAGAGACAGTAGAGAAACCCCTCAGGAAAAAACTGTCTGTCACCCTGTCACGACTGCGCAGGCGGCCTGCATAGTGGAAGAGGCACGCGAGCACTGATTGTCACCGGGGCCGGTCATCCCTGGGCTTAACGACCTAACCTTAACAAGCCCCGTGAGTGGAGCACCCAAACACACTGACTGCACCGTCGCGCACACACACGGGCCGCGGCGCATTTTCTTGTCAGAAGCCGCCCGGGAAAAGACGCGCGAAATTTTTTGAAAATTGGGGGCGCTCGGTTCCTTTTGCCCAAATAACAAAAAGCCGGTAACTCCTGCAAATAGCGTCATCCCATCCCGTCGCACTCTCCGCCAGCCCTCGACGCTCCCTTCCTACGCTGCCGCTGCCACACACAACCAACAACAGCCACCACCACCACCACCAGAGCCTCCTCACTTCTTCCATCGATACCGTCGAATATCCAGTGTCGCTGCAACTTGCACTCGCTCGGCAGATCCTCGATACCCGAAACCTCGTGCTTCATCCCCGTCAAATCCTTTGCAGAGCGCGACGGTCGCCTTATCAGCGCCTGCCTCCGCTGACCACGACGTCCTTGCGATGACGAGATAAACGCCAATTCAACATGGCCTTCAACTTCAACTGGTCGCCGCTCACGGCCGATGCCGAGTTCTACAAGCGCGCCAGGGACCTTCTGACCACAGCCCTGAACAAGTCGCCCAAGCCCCCAATAATCGTCGATGACATTCTCGTGACCGAGTTCAACCTGGGCTCCGTGCCCCCCGAGCTGGAGATCCTCGAGATCGGAGACCTGGCAAAAGACCGTTTTCGAGGCATTTTTAAGATGTGCTACAGCGGCGATGCCTTCCTGACCCTCAAGACAAGAGTCCAGGTATGTTTCTGCATCGTCTCCTTATCATACATGCCTCACGCGTCAACTCGCCGGCCCATCACAACTATTCAGCTTCGCTATAAGGTCCCCAACATTAAGCATGATGATTATGCGAGGAAACACACGCCGTGCTACAGATTCAGGATAGTGTTCAGATCCTGTTATGAGCAGAGGCATATTGGTCCTCGACAAGTGTCGATCGCTGTCCGCTGCATCTACTGGATCTCGGGCGCGAGTGCGCTCAATGCCATGTCTATGCAACCAGGCGCAGTTCTTTGTTTCGACACATCAGCCTGCACCGGTCGTTCTCCTACCTCCTGAAATCTCTCCGCTTGGTTCAGGAGGAGCATCAAATTTCCTACGAGGCCCCACGTTTGTTTGGCGCATGACGTTCAGTATTAATCCGCAAGGATATGCGCACTTTCTCCTTCGCGAAACATTCATAATGCGCTATATCAGTCGCTAATATATCAACATTACAGGCCAACCCCCTAAACACCTATCTGGATTCCAAGCCGAGCTTCACATCGCCACAGCCCCTCGCGGCTGCTTCGGGGCTCACGATTCCCCTCTCCTTAACCTTGTCCGAGATCAAGCTGTCGGCATTCATCATATTAGTCTTCTCGAAGCAGAAGGGGCTAACGATTGTCTTTCGCAATGATCCTCTTGAGTCGCTCAAAGTCTCGTCGACCTTCGACTCTATCCAGTTCGTCAGAGACTACTTGCAAAAGACGATCGAGGGCAAGCTTCGGGACCTGATGATGGATGAGCTGCCTGCTATCATTCATCGCCTATCCCTGCAGCTGTGGTGCCCCGATCAGATACCAAAAGAAGAGGATGAGACAACGAAGGAGAACGATGAGCCGGCGATCGATCCTTTCGCGAGTCCACCAGAGGATGCCGTGGACGCGTTGGGAAATCCCCTCGATCCTAGTGACATCTCGAATTTGTCCTTAGACGGAGGCTCTGAAGTCAAGCCACTCTTCTCCCAAAAGAACCTGCTGCGCCTAGCAACCCTCACCGACTGCAACCGGACACTGTCCTTATTTACCCCTGGGATACGTGATGTCGTCTTCCGAGCTTGGGCAGGCACCCTAGAGCGCGCCGACTCCGCAAACAGCCCTCCCTTCTCAACGCCCACCCTCACAAGGGCATCGTCCTTCCAAGGAACTGCCACGACCTACAGTTTCTCGGACGCGAGCAGCTTGGACCAAGGTCAGCTCCCGTCGAGGCCATCCTTGGTCAGCTTGAATTCGGCCACCACAGGCCTGTCTCTTGGAGCAGGAAGGCACGCCAGATCCCATTCCAACCGGAAGAGGAAGACCCGAGTCGTGAACCTCAGACGCAATAAGGCGGAAAGCGCCCCCGCAAGCGAAGCCGGAGATACCGTCTCCGAGGCAGACTCCGTGGCAGTCCCCTTGTCAGAGCCTATCATGCCTAGCTCAATACCGGAAGAGCCTGAGGAGGACATGAGTGCTCCTCCACAGATTACTTCTCCGAGTAAGGTGCGGTTCGAGCCTCATGAGACGGCGTATCGGCCAGCACTCGTCCCAGAGGGAAACATGCCCTCCCTGTCGGCCCAGTCTACACCAATAGTTGCACAGCAAGATGTTCCCGTCCCGGCTGTGGCTCAGCCGCGACTCAGTGAGAAGATTGCGAACGCTGCCGACTATAAGGCGCCATTCCAGTTTGAGTCTAGGAGGGGTCCTTCGTCAGAGACCTCATCTGTCATTCTCGAGCAAGCCTGGATCATGAAAATGGCTGGCGAGATTGCTCGGCGCGTGTATGATGAGAAGGCCCGTAATCCCAACTTCTGGGAGGACAGGGAAGACGTCCCGCCTCCGGCATACGAGGCGCGATAGAGCGTCGATCTGTACATACTGTCACCACCAGTTTCATTTGTTTCCGCGGTAGCGGCACCACTGGCTTTTGCTTGGCGTTGCATGGCGTTTTGAGGTTGCTGGCATTACTCGTTGATAATGTCTATAAGCGTCCTGCATGGCGTTGGGAACCCACCTAGGGGTAGAAAAGGGGTCTGCTCTGCGATTATGGCACCGGTGTAGCGAGAGGGCGACGTTTAGCGTGTCCTCGGTCGCCGAGCGCCGTAACAGGCATCCTGCTATTTGCCGTGGAGAGTTCCTTTGTTGTTTCGAGGTGTCCCTTGATGGGAGTTGACGGCGAGATAGTGTACAGCTCTGTGAAACACGTTCGCAGGAGCCCTCCTGGCGTGATCTACCGGTGCTTGGGAGTCTTGGGTAGAGAGAATTGACTCCCATCTCATCTCTGAATGTGCGAGGCCGCAAAAGCGTAACGCCGTATTATTGCATATGAACAGCTGGTGTATCGATTTCACAAACGCAAAGCCGCGGATTCCTTTAAAACATTCCGTGCCATCCCGCCAACCCCGGTTTTCCAGCCCATGCTAACGCCCTAACTCCTTGGCCGGAGGACCCTATAACAGCAACCTGGAAAACACCCCATGCATGCGCCCATGCAAGTCCCAAAAGGCTCGCACCGGGCCTCTAACTCAGACCCGTCTAACCCAGGCATCAGGCAACACCCCAACGCTTGCTACTCATGCGGCGGCCTCGGCCTCGGCCCTGAGGTTCTTGAGCTTCTCCTCTTTCTCTTTCAGCTCCTCGGCCAGCACCTTGGTCAGCCGCTCCACCTCGGCCTGGGCATCCTTCAGCTTCTGGATCTCCAGCTGCTCCGCCTCGCGGCTGAACGGGTGGCCGGGCCTCGTCGTGAGGGGGATCATGGCGCTGCGCTCCAGGACGCCGCCCTCCGTCCTCTTGGGCTGGTGCGCGGCTGCGGCGGCGTGCTTGGCGCCCTTGCCCTTCGCCTTGCCGCCGCCTCCCCCTCCCTTGCCGCCGCCGCCGCCGCCTCCGTCCCCGCCGGTCGCCCCGCTGGTGAGCACCTCGTAGAAGGCCTCGTACGGCTCGTTGAAGACCTGCTCCTCGTAGGTCCAGGCGACGACCTCGCCGTTCTCGCGCATGGCCTCGCGCTCGGCGTCGGTGCGGCCGTAGGGGTGCAGGCGCAGGTGGTGGTAGAGGGTCTGCGGCTTCTCGCCCGACTCGGAGACGTAGTACAGCTTGATGGTGATCTCGAACTCGCCCCAGCCCGTCTCGTTTACCACGAAGGGCTTGCCTGGCTCGCCGTCGATCACTGTGGCAGGGGGCGCACGGGTTAGTCCTCTTTCTCTTCTTCTACTCTTGCATTCCATCCCACAGCAGGGTTGGTGGGGGAAGGAGATAGGTTTACGTACTTCGCACATGGTTGGGGATGGACTCGTGCAGCTTGAACTGCACGCGCTTCAGCCAGTAGGTGATGTCAGTGTCGTCGACGCCCTTGACGAAGACCTGCCACGAGTGGGTGTGGTCGTCTGGCACGCCCGCCGGCTTCGGGTTGGTCTTGTCGTCGAAGGGCCGCGCCGTCGTGCCGTAGATGAACGGCCGGAAGACCTGGGTGCCCTTCACGCGCTTGCCAGCGCCGCTCGGGGGTGCCATCGTTGCTGATTCTGGTGATCGCGACTCGAGTGGGACGAAGTGGGATGGGGGAAATGGACTCCGTAGCCTTGCAGAGCGCTGGGAAATTTTAGAAGGTTACAGCAGGTGGCGGCTTGTGGCGTTGTTAGCTCAGTACGTTTCTAGATAAAACATTAAGTGTGGGAATGAGGTACCGTTCTATCTATTTCTAGTAACTCGCCCGCCGCATCCCCAGTCTGTGCTCGGATTGTCCCGCGTGCCAGTGGGGTCTTAGTGGGCTCAGCCTTCTGTAAATCGGACGATTTCATCATTATCGATAACGAAGCTCAGCTTGTTCTCCGAGAGCTCATGGTGCATTCGTGAGTCTCAATCACAAATGTCCGAAGCTGCTTGCTGGAAGGCCTAATCCACTGGTACACGCAAGACGGAGGGTGACGTTCAATTGACCTGTTTCTTCCCCAGAGATTCGAAGTCTACTACTCGTGTTGGCATGAGGCCAACCGCATAGCTGCACTGAGCTTCACACCATGTCCGCTGCAAAGAAGCTCGTTGTCTGCGGAGGGAACGGCTTCCTTGGGTCTAGGATCTGCAAGCATGCAGTTTCCAGAGGCTGGGATGTCACATCGATAAGGTGCATAAACCTGACCCGTTCTTCCCAGATGGAAGCTCACTAACATCTGTCACAGCCGGTCCGGCGAGCCAAAGTGGCAGACCGTGACATCGTCATCGTCGCCGCCAGCATGGGCTCACAAGGTGACCTGGGAACGAGCCGACGTCTTCCAGCCCGCCACGTACGCCCCGCTTCTCAAAGGGGCCAACTACGTGGTCCACAGCCTCGGCATCCTCCTCGAAGCCGACTACAAGGGCGTGCTGCAAGGTCGCGAGTCGCCCATCTCCGGGCTGCGGAAGGCCTTCTCCCCGGCGAAGAGCCAGGCTGCTGCGCCCAACCCTCTCGAGCGTGGCAGCGGGGAGGGCGTGAACCCCCCGAAGTCCGCGCAGCAGCTCACCTACGAGCTGATGAACCGTGACAGCGCCGTGCTCCTGGCCCGAGCGGCGGCTGAGGAGAAAGTTGGCGCTTTCGCGTACGTGTCCGCCTATGGCGGCGCACCAGTGCTGCCAGCGCGGTATATCAGTACCAAGAGGGAGGCGGAGAGCATCATTGCGAGGGAGTTCCCTGAGATGCGCGGTGTCTTCCTGCGGCCGCCGTTTATGTACGACAGCTCCCGGCCACTGACCTTGCCTCTGGCAGCTGGCACGGCGGTCGGGTCGTTCTTCAATGGGCTGACGGGAGGTGCCCTGGGTTCTTTCATGGGCACGGCGGGCGTGAAGCCCCTCAAGGTGGAGGTAGTGGCAGAGGCGACGGTCGAGGCCCTGAACGAGGAGGCTGTCAGGGGACCGGTCGAAATTGCGCAGATTGAGGAACTGGCTGACAAGGCTTGGCGGAAGACCATGCTGTAGGACTCTGTCCATTGTACTAATATTTGTTTTATAGGCTGTACCATAGCAAAAGCCCCCTCTGCTCATCATATCCCTAGGATGAGGCTGTAACAATAACGCAAAACACAACGCTAAACTCCCCGAATGGCTCAAATCATGGTGCCCCGCTCGAAGCTCTCCCTGATCTCCGCCGTGTACTTGTTGTAGAACCGAGCCAGCTTCTGGTTGAACTGCTTGTTCTTCTCGTTGATATAGGTGACGTCGGCGTCGTCCCCATTCTTGGCCATCCGCTCCCGCCTCTTCTTGGCTGCCGCCTCGTCCGCCTTCTTCACGCTATTGACCAGCCGGTCCACGGCCGCCTTGTCGGGCTTATTCTCGGCGAACGAGGTGTTGTCGCCGGTCGCGTAGAAGGATCCTTCCTTGTCGACGGCGATCATCTCGCCGTCCTCCGTTTCGACGATCTCGAGCGTGCCCTGCGCGGCGGCCCTCTCGATGGCGGCCAGCTTCTCTCGGGCGTAGCGCTCCATGTCGGGCGGCATCTCGCGCAGCTGCCGCTTGTAGACCTTCTGGCTCTCGCGCCGGTAGTCCTGGAAGGCGACGTCGTCGCGGTGCGCCTCCTTCTTCTTCACGCGCTTGTCCCACCGCTCGCTCTCCTCCACCGTCCAGTCCCACGCCCGCTTGCGCTCGAAGTCGCCGCCCGTGTCCTCCACCTCCGCCTTGAGCAGCTTGTGCGATGCGATCGCGTGCCGCCGGTGCAGGGCGGTCAGCTGCGAGGGGTCGGCCGCCAGCCGCTGCGCCTCCTGCGTCGCCGCCTTGAGGTTCGAGTCGGACGAGGTCTTGGCCCGCGCCTGGAGCGCCTTGAAGCGCGCCATCCGCTCTTTGGCCTTGGCCGCCGCCTCGGAGGATTCTGCCGCCGCAGGAGCTGGTTCCTCTTGTGGAGACTCTTCTGCTGTCTTGGACTTCTCCGGCTCCTTATCAGCTGTTTGCTCTACCGTCTCTTCAGGATCGAGTGTCGGCTGCGGCGTTTCTTCTGCAGGAACAGCTGCAGCATCTGCTGCTTTTTTTCGAGCTGCCGAAGCAGCTGTCTTCCTCTTCTTAGCGGGAGGCATGGTTCTGCGTGTGATACGGAGTGGGTGTCTTGTCAGTCGTGTCGCTCAGCGGTTGTTCGGATCGAGGTTTGGAAGAAGTGCCTGAACGGACGTCAGTGATGGGGACTGACCTGGTGGTAGATGCGGCATTCTCATTGGATGAAATATGAAAATGGAGGAATTGTGGGTCCCCGACAAACCACGGCTTAGGAGACCGCAGCGAACAATAAGGGATAGACATATGCGCAAGTCATGAAAGCTTCAAAACTCGTTGGCCCCCGAACGCAAGCATAAAGGACTCATTCGACGTGTCTGCAGAGACTTATGGGATTGCCTCGATCAGAGAGAGCCAGCTAATGGGCAGAGGGCAGCCGTTGGCCCTGGCCATGGCTCCGTCGCTCGTAAACGGATAGCGGTTTCATAGGTAGGCACGTAGAGTTATGGCATGTGGGTAGATGTGCATAGTGTACTGGCAGTGATACCACTGGCTAGCTGGGAGTTCTTCTGCTCCTCTCAATCACCCGGCTGTCGCGAAGGAACATCGGCAGCACTGGGGGGTAAGTGTCCAGGGTCACTCTGGAGCGACATAGGCGAAGAGGGGCAAGAGATGAGCACCTTTCATGCCCCAATTTGCCGGACAAGTCTTGCGAAGAAGTACTGCCGTGAAGGAATTTTACGTTGCCCGAAAACCCTTAACACCTGAACCGATACGTCGCTGCTCCCCTTCATATGCTTCGGCGGACCTCGAAGTCAGCGAGGTCTGTTGCTGCCACAAACCCTGAGTGACTATTCCCTCCGCACCGTCTCGCGCGGCTCCCCAGCGCCATAGTTCAAAATCATGCGAGACATCCGAGTCTATTCATACCCTTCGTTCCTCCCCCCTCATGCCGACAGGTTCTGGATTAGAGCAACGTTGTCACCCTTGAGCAGAATCCGGCCTATGGACCTAGTCAGCACCTTGTACGTAAATATAGAATGAACGAGCTATAGATACCTAACGGTCTCCGGGATTCCTTGTCATTTGTCTTGGTAATCTGGTGAACCTCGATCGCGTCGTCGATGACTAGATGAGGCGTCAGATGTAGTTGTCACTCAGAATGAAAAGGAACGGCTAACCCAAGTTCATAAACTCGTCGAAGCCCTGCATCCAGTCAGTATAAACCGTGATGATGTATTGCAGCTTGTGTACTGACTCTGATCCTTCCCTCAATGCGGATTGCTAGCTGCTCAAACAGCCAAACACTGACAGGGGCGTTCTGAAGTCAAAATGTCAGCACCTGAACGCCCGGTACAGCATGGAGAGATAAATCTCACTGTCTGGAGGAGCTTGAAGATCATGTTACTATAAGAAGGTCAGTGAGACTCCGAAAAAGGAGGGGTGTGAGCCGCGAGGGCGAGGCTTGCGGTGGAGCGAGGAGGCCTGAGATCACTCACATAGGCGGGAGCAGAACACGGCGACCGCCGCCACCTCCACGTCCAGTCATTGTAGCTAGCTTGAGTAGCGTGTGAAAATTTGGGCCTGGCTGGTTCAAAGTTCAAAGAGAAGAGAAAAGGATCGGCTTTCTCAAACGATCCTAATGGGATAAACACGTCCTGAGCTTGATGTTAGGGAGATGAGCAGGCCAGGTACATTTTTGACAATGAGTGGATCTCTTGTGTGGCTTGAATCGGCGGGTCGCAAAGTGGTGCCTGAGGCATGGCGCGTGTCGCAAATTAGGGTGCCAAATCAACATAGCGGTTACCTTTGTCCGAAATGATGTATTCTTCAAGCCGACTGATGCTATTCCCAGAGTCGAAACTAATCTGAAGTCCATAGGAGATAGGAATCTTCTCACAAACGTGGTTGACAGCGTGATACGTAGGTACCTATATTACCGCACAGCCACATGGAATTTGTGTGGCTGGTAGGTGTCAGTGCACAGCTTCCCCAGATTAGGTAGCTCCCTACAAACTCCCTACTGCCCCAGACGTAAGGCGCACCTAGCGCGACATCCATCAACTCATCCCCGTCCTCAAATACACACGGATTGCAGCGACAGCATTCTCTTATGCTGAGCTTCAAATACTTCCCATAGTGTCGCTATGGAAGCGGTTACAAGGCTGCCGGCTGTTCACAGGCTACCCCGACGGTCTCTAATCCGCCACACAGCGGCCAGACCCATCACTACTGCTGCACGGCATACCGGGCGCAGGAGTCCTAAGCAGCCCCCAGCTGGCGTCCTCGGTAGGGCGCCAGAGTTGTTCCAATTACCGGCCGTTGTGCTAGATCTCGACTCCGAGAACAGCCCCTATGTCCGCGACTATGACAAGCTGGACGAGAGGGAGCAACACGCTCGATGGGCTGAGGTGCCAGCTCTCTACGCGGCCAAGAGTCGCATTAGAGACTTCCAGCAGGAAATGGCCAATGCCAACCAGCTAGTCCAGGAGACAGCGTCCGATCCATTTGGTCCATGGAAGGTCTCTGACATAGATATCCTATCGGTTGCGCTGCAAGGGGTATCTCGAGTTGCACTACAGTCGCCTGAGGATCCTGTGAGAGATCGCTCAGCGATGATGGAGAAGGTCCTTCAAAGAAATGCGATTCCGCACCGCACTGTTGAAGAGGGAGAGTCCAAGGTCATAGCATTCATGCTCCACCGTCAGCAGCTTGGTGACCAACTCAATCCTCTAGAGAATGCCGAGCTCGAGGAAGCGGCATTTCTTCGTCCAGAAGCGTCCCAGCAATTCGAGACACTTGTATCTGCTTGCCAGAGTCTTGAAGAGCTGCGAAGGCTTGTCTCTGGCGCTGCTCAAACTCGGCCTGGCTGCAGGCTGATCTCAAGATCTGGACCAGAAATATCGAGAACTTGTTCGCGTTTCCTCGAAGGGACAGAGCGCTCCAAACATGGCGATATTCTAGTGTTCCTCAACAATCTCACCAGCAACTTACAATCGAAGAACATTGACGTCGGAGAAGTGCTGGGTCTTTTGGGCTTGCGTGTGTCGTCCATCGTGTTGCAGCCGCAAGCCATACATCGCTATCTGGAAATTGTCCTTCAAAGGGACGGTTTCGAAACACCAAGCGCTGTACAAGAGCCGCTATCTGCAATTCTCGAGTCACTTTCTGCAGGAAGCATGTCAAACGATCAAGCTTTGCAAACGACCATCCGCCCAGAGCTCTTCTCCTTGTTAACAGGCCGGAGTGTTACTGGTAGCGTTATACAATCCTCGTTCCGCACGACTATCGGTGACACCAAGAACTTTGTTGAGCCATACAGCTCTTACATTGCGCTCCTCGGAGAATTAGGTGCCTTGCGCATGCTCTGGCACGAATGGCAAATCTTGTCCACTTCACCGGATTCCTCATACTCTTTAGCTTCGGGATTACAGGGCAGTACTCGAGAAGAGCTTTTCGTCGATGCTATTACTCGCTCTGCGCGCCTCATACAACGCAGCCCCGACCTCCTACTTCATGAAAGCTTCCATAGCGCAACTGGCGGCTATGCGGAGGATGCTTTGCTCGACTTGCAGTGCATCGGCCAGCAAGTCTCGCTTATCCGAAGCCGGTCCGACAGTCAGTCATCAGGGGCTGACGACAGTGCTTCGGGTATGACCGATCATGATATCGCACAGCCTGTTTTCCGAGCAGAGGCGCGATCGGCACTAGACAGACTGTCAATTACAGACGCGATGACAGCTCTCCAGAGACTTCTTTCGAGCCCGAGATGACGATGTCTACCGATGCATTGTATCCTATCGGTATGAAGAGCTGGACCGTGGGCGCGCTTGCTAGATAGCAGACATTGGAGCCTGTTCGCTTGTGTCCAATAGTTCAGCCATCATGCATAATGCCTGGTGCAGGTAGCACAGTACGACCAGTGGACTGCAAGGGGTTGGGACCTCTGGAGTAGGGCGGATACACCAATCTTGCCTTCGCAGCCTTAAAGACGCAGCAAGAAACACGGAAACCATATGAGAGAGAAAACAATCCATGCACGGCACGAGATACCAGGGGATAATGGGTTTTTGATATCTTCTTAACGTCACAAGCAGAGAAAATCTGGCAAAGGTGCGGCACTGGCAGGACTGCGTCTGGACGTCAGGGCTGCATCATGTACCGTGTCTGGGCATTCCCTGATCGGCACTTGACACTGAAACCCATCGTCCCCTGCACCTGGAGTGGCCCGCCAGTCGGCCTCCGCTCCGCATTTTCTCGTATCGGAATGGTTCTTGGGTCGTCAATCAGTGCCGGATATGAGTTCGGTCCGGGACTGGCATCATCCTAGCCCTCGTATAAACATCTATCGCTCTAATTTGTAGAGCACAAGGCCACGTACATGCTTCTCAGCTACTCAGCTTTGCTTTAGGAGCGACCAGGATTTTCAGGGTGGTGACGATTGAGATGCAGTGAATTGAGCCCTGCTATCTGTCCTTCGACATACATAGGCTACTCCTCTCCTTTCAGTCCAGGTTCTCGCCGACTCAGCCTTACGACTATCAGGGGCCGGCGATTGTGGCTGCAAGCCCTCGGGTCAGCAGGAGTTGGCTGAGGGCTGGATCATCAGCCCATTGGACAAAGCCCGCAGTCAATATACTGGTACTCCGTTGCAGAAACCCGGTTAAGCAATGATTTGCTCGTAAGTCGTTCCGCTCAGGCTGTGCACCACAGACCGCTGTTCGGCTATCTGCACCTCTCCTTCGCCATCATCCTACGGACTGTCCAGCCACAGGTATTATTGCTGCACCTCGATGTTGTCGTGACGCACCTCAGCTCGTCGCCCAATCATGACTGCCTGTCCGTCGGCCCATATCAGCTGTCCTGGGTGATTGACAGTCAGTAGGATGGCCCGTCGACTCAAGCCATCCGGGAGGGGAGGCCTAAGTTCCTGTTCAGACAGCTCAGCTGCCGGTCCCCTAGACGTGAGGGGAGGACTGTTCATTCGTCTGCCTGTCCTTCGCCTCCGTCAGCACGCCATGTGAATTCTCGTCATTGCCTCTTCCTTCTTGTTGGTCTGATCTGTTCTTTGGTTCCTAAAAGCCTCTTGCTACAACTTGAAAGTGCTTGCTTGCGCGACCTACCCTCCGTCCGGACTTGCAAGCATGCCAAGCGCCGGTCGCTCGCCTTCATGATGCGGCCGAGGTCCCCGTCCGTGTCGCTGCTACCGCGGGGTGGGAGACACAAGTCGAGCAGGACGGTGTCGCATAGCCTGTCGCTATGCTGCCATCTCTGCTGTTCAATACTCTGTGTTCTGCTCGTCTTCGTTGGCGCCTCCTCCCAGCAGAAGGATCCTGTACAGAACTTTTGTAGACGCTTCGGTCACCAGACAGCTGTCATCGATCGCAAGTTGTATATCGACGGCGGCTTGATAAACTGGAATCCAATACCGCAGTATCCTGCAAACTACTCGAGTAAGTATGCGCGTGTGCGCTCGGATAATCAGTCCATCTTCCCGGCTGGTTCTGACCCGCGGCTTCTCCAGATACATGGCTTCTCTACCAAGATCTCGACAACATCAGCCCCGATGGGATGCCTCAGTTGTATGCGAACCTGTCGAAGAACTCCTCGATACCGGACGTCAGTGGAGGTACACTATGGGCGGACGACGTGAACAAGAGGTTCTATCTCTTCGGTGGAGAGTATTACCAGGAGCCTCCGACCTCATTTACGATGCTCTCGTACGACGTCCTGGGTGACAAGTGGGATTCGTTCGGGGTGCCTCAACAAACGACCATCAACGGTGTCTCCTATGGCGCCGGCGTGTCTATATCCGAGAGGGGCCTGGGGTTCTACTACGGGGGTTGGATGTCGAACAACTCGGTCCCGCAATGGTCAGGACCTTCGATCGCGACGGCGAACCTGATAAAATACAACATGGACAGCAACACATGGACGAACAATACGGGACCAGATTCTGTGCGGAGGGCCGAAGGCAGTATGAACTACATCCCCGCCGGAGACGGGGGGATGCTAATCTACTTTGGCGGCATCACGGACCCCTACTTGAACGAGACAGTAGTGGGACAGCCGATGGATGAGATACTGATCTATGATGTCTTGAGCTCGAAATGGTACACGCAAAGTACGACCGGGACGAAACCTCAGATGCGGAGGCGGTTTTGCTCGGGAGCGACCTGGACGGAGGACCAGTCCAGTTATAACATGTGAGTCGCACATCGGCGGATATTCACCTTTTTACCTTCTCCTTCTCTGGCAACCCGTCAGTCTACTTGGTACAGGAAGAACTAGCGGTATGGGTCGGGTTGCCGTATAAATGATCGCATGGTACAGGCCTGTGGGTTTCCAGCATAACCTCAGCTAACGTGTTTTTCCAGTTACCTTTACGGAGGTGAGGGATTTGGCCGGAACGTGTCAGGCTACGACGATGTGTACATCTGTAAGCTGTTCTCAAGGGCTTGGAATGGTATTCGGGACTGACTTACTGTAGTGTCGATCCCAACCTTCACCTGGATCAAGATGTACCCGAATGACGGCAACGTCACTGGACAGTACCCTCATCACAGCTTGTCATGTAACGTCATCGACAACGCGCAGATGCTCATAATAGGGGGAACCTTTCCCCTGAGCGATACGTGCGACGCCGAGTCTCAGTGGGGAACGCACAACCTCGACCTCGGCGAAGTCACCAAGAAGGGCCAGCCATGGCAGCTGTTCATGCCTAATCTGACAAAGTACAGCGTTCCTGACGAGATTATCTCCGTCGTTGGGGGCTCAGCTGGTGGCGGAGCGACCAAGACAGCTCCCGCAAATGGATTCGACAACGTCGACCTATCTGTCCTCATGACGAGGAAAGCTTCTATCGCAGCGACACGGACGCCGACGCGGGCTATCCCCAGTGCAACCGGAGCACCAGACCACGGCGGGCCACTAAGCACCGGCGCGATCGTGGGCATTGCCGTCGGCGGTGGAGTTGCGCTGCTCCTGGCCGTGGGACTGGTGTGCTTCTGGGTGCGGCGCCACCGACGCAAGAACTACAGGCCTTCTCCTGGCCCCACCACCCAGGGTTTCGCGGGGCCAGACGTCACGTCGCCATGGAGCCCGCACCCGTCTCAGTCCTCGCACTACACGCCCTCGAGCCCCTACCCACAGTCGCCGTTCGGGCGGCACCCCTCCGGCACCCAGCAGCAGCCGGCGGAGCTGTCCGCGACCGGCACGAGCGTATGGGCCCCTGGCGGCAGCCCCCCGTACGAGCAGGGCGTGTCCCCTGCGTCCGGCCTGAATGCACCGCCGGGCGCGTACGCCGACCAGCCCAAGTTTGACGACCAGGGCCGGCCCTGGTACCCGCAGGTCAGCCACATGCAGGTCCCCGGCGGGCACCCGAGCCCGCTGGACGAGCAGGGCTACCCGATGGGCGGCGGCGGGTACGGCCCCGTGGCGCCTGGCAGCCCGCCGCGGCTCGCGCGGTCCACACCGCAGGAGCTGAGCTCGGAGCCGCGGGTGGACGCCGGCTGGGCGGGGGGCAGCACGGGCGGGAGCGGGGCGACGAGCGGGACGGGAGGGACGGGCAGCAGTGGGAGGTCGTCGCGGCCGACGCGGCATCAGACGTATTACCATGCCTGATGTCCCTCCTGGTTTGGTATTTGCGAACCGTCGCAACTTTGATCGGCATGGTTATGTTTCTCAGAGCAAGGCGTTTGTGAATGAAAGGGATTGTATGGGAATGGGAAAGATGCTTGGGACCTTGAAGGAGGAGCAGAACAGGGACGAGAAGGAGAAGGGCGACTGTGTGCCCCCCATCGGGGTGGAACGGTATGTTCGAGTGCCAACCTCTCTCTTACCAGCTCTTCAGGTTGCTTTGCTCCGAAGGAGAATCGGGCAAGCTGAGCAGAGTGCGATCTACCAGAACTCCTTCCTGAATAGCCTACAGCGCTTACGGATGGCTGGGCATACGCACCTTTTGGAGATAGCGCAAATATCAAGGAGATGGATGGATGCCCGGCGCCCTTTGCGCCCTTGATTATTTACTGTACTGTATGAGGAACGAGGAGAAAGACGCGCTAGGACGATAACAAACCCCCCTGAGCTCGGCACGCGACACCTTCCACATGCTTTCCGGGGTTCGGTTTTGGACAGAAGGCTGAGATAATATACACAACATGTGCCTACCTGACTGCCCAGGTACTTCATTCGGCGGCTCCGTTGGACTTGATAATGAAGTCAGCGCCACTTCTCCCCCACGCTCTGCTGACCTGCCTACCTACTTGCGTATCTAGGTACCTCAAACCTACATGCCCGATCTAGGTAGCTGTTGCTGTTGTTGTCTGCCACACTTTCGGAAATATGACGCTAAGCAAGGGCCTCTTGCTGAGCGGAATGTAATGGTGGTGGGTTGGTGATGACGGAGGCTAGAGAGGGAGTGTTCGCGATGAGTAAGAGCGAACCACGGGTTCTTACCGGGGGTGTGGTAAACGTCCGATCGGCTGGGCTCCCTGCGCAACTGAGTACCTATACTATGTAGTATGTACTGTGCGTCAAGGCTCGAGATAAGGTGCGACCCCAAGGGGGGGGGCAGGGAGTCCGTCTCGGTGACATCCTGCCATCCCTGCCAATGGCCTTCGGCAGCAAGGCAGGCACAGGAGGGCCACGAAAATATCCCGTCAACCGAGATAGGCGATCACGATGGGCGACGGGCGACGGGCTTCGCTGCGCGTTGTCGCAGACACGACATCGGCGGGAAATCGGAGGGCAGGGTGTCAGGTCGCGACGACCGTACGACGTTGGTCTTATCAGCCCGTCCTTGGCAGATAGCGCCTGCGTCGAAAACTGTGCTGCTGCCCAGCCGACATCGCGAAGGGCGCCGCCGCTTTCCCGCTCACCTTGTTACTCGCTTCCACTGCATGTCTGTTCCGTTCCGGCGACCGCAGATCGGAGACACAGCTGCTGTAGACAGACCTTGGTTACTCTGGAGACATTTCCCGGCGCAAGCGACGCCTCGGGTCCAGGCCGCCGCGACGATCGGTCTTCACGATAGGTCGGGCGGGCAGGGAGGTCTCCAGCTCTGATGATTGGCCCAGGTCCGAAATAGCGAAGGAAGTGCCGAGTGCCCGTAGGAACAGAGAGCTGTTGCCGCTTGTCTCATACACGTGTGTACCTGCAGCGAGCTTGTCCGTCGACAAAAGTCCGAGGAACAGAGACCCGTCAGGCGAACCGACAAGCGAGCCAGTTGTGCACGTGGGGAAAGGAATCATGAATTGAATGGATGCATGAATTCTCTAGACGGGCAGGCAGACCTTCTCTGCCAATTGCTACCCGCTAGGAACGCACGCACTTGCATTGGCATGACGGGAGGGTCTCCGTACGGTCGACCATGTTCTTCTTCTGCATGTCTGTCTGTCTTCTGTCAGATATCACCAGCATCCATGGCGGGTCGGCGTTTTCTGAGACAGCCAGGCGAGACAGATATCTGCATCTGTCTGCATGCATCTTTCAGTGGCTCCTCTCTTGCAATGCTACTGTATATCTTATCTTCCTTTCCCCACAGTCTCTAGCTAGCTCCGTAGGCCCTAGGAAACCGAGTCTGGCCGAGATGGCTGTTTGAGTTTTTCACGGGGCTCCAGAGCGGAATTCTGAGCAACCGGGCGGAACCAGCGGTTGAAGAGATAAGGGGGGAAAGTCTTCGTTGAAAGCTGACACGACGTGATGAGACCGCGTGGCGTTCAGCCTCTCCCTGTTGTGAACCGCGTCCACAAGTGATATCAGTCAAAACCCGATGGCGTTGGCGGGGTTGCAGACAACGATAGGACGAGGAAGGTAATGCCTTTTATATAGTGCGGAGTCCTGTAGTGTGGTACAGACCGTCCAGTGTACTTGGTGAGCCAGGAACACTGCGTTCGGATGTTCTCGTGTCGTAGAAGCATAGAGCCTCATCTCGTCGGCTTGGATACACGTCCGTTACAAACTGGCGCCGCGGGTGACATGATCTTCTACTACAATACCAACTGGCAACACGACAGTGCTAATGTGAGATGGATTCTAGTTGAGTTGAACAAGTAGAATAACAGATTTGATCTCCAGAATATTACTATAATATGGGGCAGCAGAATAAATATTGAGGTTGATGCGCCTGACACTTTATCTGTTTACATCACAAAAGGATACTGGACACAGACGTTACAGATTTTGATATGAATCCAAGATTTGCGACGGGACATGTCGTCACTAACAGCCGGGCCAAAAGAGCAGAAGAAGGGCACCGATGGCATACAGATGGGAGGTTTCGGCAGATGCATCCTGAACTGAAGCCTAAGAGGCGGGCCGAAATAATCGATGTGCCTGTGTAGGTAAGTTACGTACCCGGATTGAAGCCTACCAGGTGGGCTACCAGATGGGGTGCAGATGTCTGGGCACCTCATGTTTTCGAATAGCATCTGCTCTTCGACCCCCAGGCAACGAGGACGCTGCGGCGCTAGGTATCGCCGCGACACGACAAATATAGCGGAGGGTCATGTAGGTCGAGCAGTGTCAAACCCAAGCGGTAAGGTTCCCTTTGGGGAGGATGAGCCCCTCCTTCTCACGCCATCACAGCCCGAACCGGCAAGGGATATGCGCGCGTCCAGATAGGGAATCCCGATGCCTGCAGGGGGGAGCTTAATTTATCGAACTCCCCCGGATCAGGCGAAAGTGAGGACGAGGGGCCTCTCGGGAGGATTCGTCGTTGAAACTCCCGGGCCATGTTATTGCCGCCGCACGTAAAGTTAGGTGGATAAGGTGCGTGAGGACGGGACGGCCTTCAGCCGGTAAGCACGCCCCCACGCGGTCCAATTCTTCCTATCCGACGAGCAGATGGCCAGCCATGAATACGTCCAAAAAGGTGACAGAGGCGGAGCACCCTGTTGTCACTCGATCTGGCTGGCGAACCTAGCCGTGGACAGACAAAGTGTGGGTATCACTCCGAAGCACCCGGTATAGAGGGGCAGCTTACGAGGCTGAAGGCACCTTGACGACGCCTCTCTAGGCTGCTTCGGCACCCAAGGCTGCGACGGCCGTGGTTCGCAGGACGAGAGTCACGTTCTTGCTAGCGAATGTAGGTGAGCCGGCGGAGGGTGGTCATCAAGGGACTTTGACGGTACTTGTGTGCCCCTGTACCTTTTGCGAGGTGAATGGGACGTTTCGTAGCCTTCCCACCCGCCCCGCCCGTTCCTCCCGTTCCTCCCGTTCACCGAGGTCCTCAACTCCCGGCGGCTCTCCGTCACCGAGAAGCGTGATGCGTTCGAGTCAAGGAGAGATAGCGGGTCTCACCTGGGTCTTGTCTTAGGAAGCCCCAACACTTCATGACCCGTGAGCAAAGCGTACACAGTACACACAGTACGTGCTTGCGTGCGTGTTCGGTTGTGTGGCGGATGGTGCAGATGATGTGAGCGGCTGCGCAAGGCCGAGGCTGCCAAAGATGGAATCAGTGTGGGGGATGATGTGCTCATATCTTGCGCGCCGCGTCTACGCAAACAAAGCCAACCTGGGCTGTTTTGGGTGAGAAGGTTCTCGGCAGCCGGGTAGATTGACGTGGCTTCTCCAGGAACACAGGCCAGGCTTGACAGGTACCTGTGGTGTTGCCCTACGGGTGGTCATGAGGCCCCAGGGCCAAGATTCCGTGAGCCTGCGGCATCTTGCACCATTTTCGCACCATTGCTTGCCTTGCCAGCTGTTTCATCATGGACTCTCAGCCTGACGTCCTCCAACATAGTGTGGTGTCCATTTATGAATGGCCTGTTGAGAGCGCTGGAGGTACCTGAATGGTCTCTTGTGCTCACCATGTCCCGATGTCGTGCTCATGCGCGGCTCTCCCTGCTTGGAGGTGTCCCCCTGACGGTCAGTCCTGGCAAGGTACTCTGCATCCACCCACCACCTGGCCGAGACAACAGCACTTGAGCACCCCTGGCACCTAAGCTGATGGATCACAAACGAGTTGTAACTTGTAGCTTGACAAAGTGTCAGCTGCAGGCTGCCCCTCAATTTCCCCTCCAGCTGTGACCATGTCCCCCCCCCTGGCCCCCGCTGCCCAGATGTTGAAATGTGGGATTTTAGCTAATAACCATCTCGACCTCAAAGGAGCAAATCCCGAGATGGCCAGACGGGTGCGGGACACATCGGGCAGGGGGCAAGAGAGAGTGTGACGGTGAAGGAGAGATGCTACCTCACGGATGCTACAGCAGACATCAGGATCGGAGTGCGAGGAGGCAATGGGATGTCACTGTCTAGCTGTGGGATACTTCATATAAAACAGGAAAATGCAGCTCCTGTCTCCTGCTTCGAGGTCCAGTTCCAGGTTGTTAGTAATTAATCTTCACCTTCTATTTATTGCAGTACTGCGAACAGGTATCTGTCAATACCCAGCACCATTACCTAAGCCGTCTGCGGTACGTAATTTGGGGTACTGTGCTGGAAGTACCAAGAAGAGGCGCCTCGCTGGCTGGCTGTCTTGTCTTAGGTACGGATACATCCAGCAGATACATCGAGAGAGAAGGTACGCGCACCTGCCCTCGTCAGCAGGACGCACATTCCGTATTTAGCGGACCGGATTGCGAGATTCGTCAGATTGCCCAGCGGTGAGAGCAGGACGCTGTGAAGAGACACTCTGGACTCAAAAAGAGAACGTGAAGAAATTTTTTTTTCTTTCGCCTTGTCACGTCTTATTATTCGATGACTCCTTGCATTCCAGCACGCCAGAGCAATTCCCGCGATAAGACGAACAGACGCACGCCCGCACGAAAGGCGAGACAGCACTACTCTAGCTAGAGGCAGTTGGGCACAGTAGTAGCTTACCGAACCCTGCCCTTCACCTTACCGGATAGGACGAGTCGAGACCTGCAGGGTACTGCACGGTACGCATATCATGTATGCAATGCCCTTGTTGTTCTACTGTGCTAGGCGCCGCAGAGGACGGAAATGGGAAATGGTACACAAATACTGACGGCCAGAAGATCGGCGTCGATTGGACAGTCCCACCTCCGAAAGCGGTGGGCTCGAGATACGGGCGTCGGTGCGTCGGCAACCAATCCAGGAACGATTGCACCATCCGCCGTAGCCCACGTCCCATCACGCCAAATCCCCTAAGGGTTCCGCAACGCAACTTAAAATCGGCCGAGGAAGGAGGAGAGGAGTCATCCAGCCAGCTGTATCTCGGTCTTTTAAGTGACTTGTTGCCGGCAACCACTGGCCGCTCCCTCCCTCGTCTCTCTCGACACCAGACACCGCACTATCCATACATAACCACACAGCCTCTCTCTGCTCGGCTTCCTGGTTCCTGTCCTTCCCCTCCTCTTCAACCTTCAACAACCTCATCGTCGATCCTCCATCGGGTCTTCCTGCCCTCAGCCTGTGACACCGCAAATCACTGACAGTTACGGTTCCGCTTCGCTGTCTGCCGTGTGTTGCCCTCCCACCACACACTACGTCACCCCTCCTCGACTTACACGCAAGCTCACCAACACGCTCGCTCCGACTTATCAAGACCTCAAACCCGCAGTCGCCTCGACACCTGAGATCACTTGCTCTTGTTTCTCTTCTACCAATATCCTGGACGTGGGCAAAAACTACGACCGCCAGTTGCCAATTGACGAGTGGTTCCCCCATACGAAAGCACACACCCCGCCCACAACCCTCATCAGCCTGCACCGGCGGATCCGCACTGCCATCAACACCACTTGCGGGTATCAAGGTCTCGCTACTATTCCCACGCCAGTTCACGCTAGCTTGGTCGCATATCTCTTCGCAGCACCAGCACCCGAGATAGCCCTGTCGAAATTCCCTTTTTCCGCCTCGGACGACATTGGGCCGCTCGTCGCGTTTGACGCTTAGAAGACCGCCGTCGAATTCGCAATCTGCTAGCTTGCACAACCGCCAAGGCCATTCAGACGGCCGGATACTGCAGGGGAACAGCGCGAACAGGAAAATTCGTGCGCAAGCATACCTGCAGATTTGCCACCTCCCACGACAAGCCAGATACAGAAAATTTTCGACACAGGGTTGCAAGCTCCCTTATCGTCCGGGAAAACTCTGCAATTCGCGTTTCTCTGTTCAAGGCTATTTCCAGTCTAGAATCGTCGCTTCCGCACCGGGCCTGTTCAACGGACGAACTGGACCCCCGCTCCGACCATCCCTTCTCCCCACGTTTCGCAACCCCTGGTCCCGGGAGGCTTCAAAACTGGCCAACCAACGCGCAGCCTCGAGCCAGGCGCACCAGAAGGGGCAGCAGCTCCAATCACAGGCTTCACAGCAGCCATCACAGAAGCGGCCCTCTATGCCACATCACTACCGACGAAAGTCCGGCCATGGCTCCGCGAATACCTCCCTAACCGATGTGCGGAAGGCCGTCGCCGTCTCCGAGCCCTCTACCAGGCACAAGTCCTCCCGGCCACCCCCAATGACTCGGAGAGTGACCCCTCAGGCCGCCCTGAAGCTGGGCAAGAACCCGAGGGACCGCGAGCGGGAATGGGAGGATGAGCGCTGGTGGGAAGAGGAGAGGGAAAGCTTCCCTCAGTTCTGGTAAGCCTGTCCTCGACTTGCCCTACTCCGCACCACATGCATGGTTTCATGTCTTGGTTTTGCTTTTTTTTTTTTTTTATCTGTTCTGCTCACGGTTTCACCCCGTGGGGTTACCCCGATTCTCGTCCTCTGCACGTACAACCCTCGGATGAAGAGGCCGTTCCTGCATATACCTGCACAATAAGAGAAATAGCCAGCTGACCGGTTATGTTCCAGCATGACCTGCGAGAAACAATTCGTACCCCAGGACGATAGATTCCTCTACTGCTCTGAGGCGTAAGTGATACAGTCACGCGGAACCCCTCATGTCTCCCTAGCATGCTGACGAGATTGCAGCTGTCGAATCTACGACCAGAACAATGCTTCTGTAGCAAATGTGGCGCTGTCGCGGGGTGGCCACAGCCCATCCGCTAGTTATCCCTTCTACGCAGCTGGCGATCCCGAGCCCAGGGATATCATCCCTCGTGCATCACCTTCTCGGCCTAGCTCCACGCACCTGTCACCGCCCACCACACCGAGCGCCGCACCCAGTCAGACTTCGGCGATCTCAGCTCTGAGGTCCCTCCATATTCGGCCACCCAGCCCTCCCTCACCCACAGGGACTTACCACCCCAGCATCTGGCCCTTCACGCGAAGTGCTGCAACGAGCCCGAGTACGTCCTTCTCGCGGCCACCTTCGGGCCTCTTCTCGTCAACATATGACGGCTACTACGGCGTGGCGGGCTACACCATGACTTCGCCCAGTATGGATCGTCCACTACCTTCCCGCCGGCCGGGGGGCTACGCGAGGCCAAAGAGCATCGAGCTGGTCACCCCTATGGTCGGGCAGTGATCGCTCCCTGCGGTATGACGCATGGACAAATGAACGAACGCGCATCTGGGCTAGAAGCGGAAACGCGGCTTCTATCACATGGCGCAACTGGGAGATCATGTGTGCTGGAAGGAAGCTTACTGCAGTTGCGCCGGGGGCATCTTCGTTAGGAGACGCGGGGAGCCTGCAAGAGTTCGGGCTAGTTCCTCAGGGCGTCCGCGGGGGCCTCCAAGAATGGAATTGGTGGTGAGACTCCCCGCGCGGGGCTTCCGGTTCAGAGTACGGCCATTCCGGAAGGCGGCGCAAGCTCCGTTCCCTGGGGACGTGGGGGAATGGGGTCCGTCAGCAAGCCACCCTCTGGTTTCCGCAAGTAACCCTGGCCCGCTTCCTTCTCTGCTTTATCTCTTACAAAAGCTTTTCTTTACTCAGCCGGCATGGTCAGCATATATAGACAGGATTGGGAACAGTGGGATCCACAGTGGGATGAATTTTGCATGGGACCGAGCGAGAACTGGAGTTCTCGGTCTGGGCGCACATCAGGACATATGGCTAGGGGTTTGAATCATTTACACAGGGGCGGACGGGATGGCAGATCTTATCTCTTGGGGAAATCATAGTCTCGCAGCAAGGAGAAGAAGGAGCATCAGCATCATACACCGGCTCTTCTTCTCGTAACTTGCATCTCGGACTTGGCGCTAGATACCATTTGACTTTATCTCATCTTGTTTTTTTATTTTATTTTACTTGCTTTGCCTGGCGGGGTTCCGTGGCAAAGCTACGACTATGTACGATGACCGGAGACGAACGAGCATTTGGGCTGGATGGGTCGATTGTGCCTGTCTGCTTTGGTGTCCATGCAGACACGAGACGTACGCAGATAGAGGCCTATCGTGCCGAAGAGTACCTAGCTAGCTAGAAACATTAACCGAATACCCACCATCCGACAGGTCAGATCGTGAAACGGTGACGAATCTTGTCCTTTGCTCTCGTCCCATTAAGCTGCTGCCAGCAGGGCATGTGGCCCTCAATCTGCATGCAATATGCGCATCCCACTCCCGACACCCGACGTCCGAAGTACGGAGGGCCGTGCAGCTTTTCTCCTTGTCTCCCTTCAGCGTATTCTTATTAGGTGAGGGGGCCCGGCCGGCTTCCCTGATAAGGAGAAGAAGCTCCTGATAAGGAGACGAAGGAGGTGGTAATGGTTAGGGCAAACAAGCTAGACGTGCATGCAGGAGGCGGAGAGGGTCCTGCATACCCGCTACATATCTCGCAGATTCTCTCTTACGGAGGGGGTCTGGGTCAGAAACAGGGAAAAAAGGTGACCGTTGGGAGGTAATCAAAGATAGCCGGTGCCCTGATTGGGTCCCAGGAGCTGCTGGGAGCTCCCTGAGGGTGGTGGGAAGCCTAGGGATGGTTCCTTGCGTCTCGAAGTCCTGGACATCTGCCGAGGCTCCATCGCTTTCTCCTCCTCTGCTTGATGCAGGTTTGATGACGAGGAGGGGAAGGGGAAGGGGAAGGAGAGGGATGTAATCATGAAGATCGTGGTTTGTTTCCTCCGTACGTACTCCACTCATCCCGCGCCGTTGATCGACGGGGTAGATTACCTGGATGATAAGGAGAAGGAGTCTGCGGGAGGAAGGAAGTTCTTGGCTATAGTGGCATCGAACGATTTCTGCTGGGCTGGCGGGGGGGAAAGGAATTCGTTCGGGGTGTCGATGTCAGGCCGGGTTGGGCTCGACGCAGCTCGGCCCGAGAGCCTCCAGAGCTTCCCGCGGCTTATGGTTGACAATTCACTTCCTTCTGTTCTTTTTCTCTCGTCTCTCTCTTTCTCTCTCTAGAGGTAGTCAAGGTCTTGTGGAAGGATCCCATCGAACAGGCGACGAATCCAAGACACAATCCCCTAAAATTATTCCCATGCAGATCCTATCCCAGTCAGTGAGCCGTATCAAAAGTCGTCCGGTCGCAGATCGATCGATCTGCAACAATCCCGCAAAGTCTGGTCCGGCTCGAGATCAGGAATAGAAACAAGGCCGTGCGCCCACTTTAATACATTAAAAGCGGGACAAAGAGGAGGGCAGAGAAGACATCCTGATCCGGACAGGAATCCGTTTGTCAATGGCGCGGAGCTTTTCCCGCCCCCGGAAGCTATTCAAGACCGTTGCGGTGGGGCCGCGGGGGACCCGCCTCCCGCGCCCTACTACCGACAGATCCGGCGATCCCTCCGTCCCTGGGAGCCTTTGGACCGGAGCCCTGATCTCATCGTGTCGAGGTAGACGGTAGACGATGGACGGTCATGGGCGGCCGCAGCCAGCCTGCAGGAACACGAACATGCAAGATAAGGGGAGAAGCAGGGACTGTTCATTTCATTTCACTTTCTTTCTTTTCCATTTGTCTTCTGTGATCTGACAAGATAGAATCAACACGGGTGTGTACCCAACAACGCCTGCCTGCCTTTGCCGCTCAATAATGTCCTTTTGCTCCGCTCGTCCAGCCGTGTTCCATAAAAACAACTGGGGTTAGAGCGAGGGCTCCTCCTTCCGAGCTTCTTCTATCGACGGAGATGCTGCGGCGACTTGCCTGGGCTCCATGACACGGACCTCTTCCACTCCGGAAAAGGGAGAAAGCTTTCTCGCACCGTGATACTCACTCGACGTAGGAGGCTCCTCATGCCGGGTCTCGCCCCAGGCGCATCCCGTATCTGCCGCCACTATGATGTGAATCATCATCCCCTTTTTTCGTTTTTCATGTTTCATCTTCCAAAAGCATTCTCGGATGTCCGCGTTTCGCCATTAGAGACCAGGATGCGACAAACGGCCAAACCGAGACCAAACCATTGGGGGGAAAAGTTCGCTCGTACAATTATGAACAGAATACAAGGGGGGAGAATTCGAATATCGGTCTTGACGATGCCTCGTCGTGTGCTGCCCGGCTACCGGCCAGCCGCATGAGGCCGGGAGCTCGCCATCTCGCCGTAGCGCCCACGGTGCTGCGTCGTGTCGTACGCCTGGATGACGCGAGTCTGGCTTTCGTCGGCCGCCGAGAAGGCATAGCCGCGCTGCTTGCGCATACGCTGCACTTGCCGGACCTTGCGGATGGCCTTCTGGAACTGCTCCATCCTGTTGAAGAGTCACAAGGTTAGCTCATGGAACAGAGGCTCGCGGCAACTAAAGATGCCAAAGACGGTAGATCATAACTTACCGAGGTCGGTAGTCCTGGATATTGTACTTCTGGATCTCCTGAATGTGGTGGTACGTCTGCGGCCGGTACATCCGCTTGATGTACTTCCAAGCGAAGTCACGGAGCAGGCACAGCACGGCAAGGACAACCGTCTGTAGCCAGAAGACCGGGCTCGTGAAGAGGCGAGGCACCAGCCCGTGATACTCCTCCGAGAAGTTGAGCATCGGGGCTACCGTGGCATACACGGCGATGAACACGTACCAAATAGCCATGCTGCCGGGGATGGCGATGACATGGTACTTGGTCCAGTTGTTCGTTACGAGGGCGGCCTTGCCGAGGACGGTCAGGAGAACAGCTCCGTAAAGAGCGGTGCCCCATACCCAATGCCCGGCGGTCCGGCCGTCGCTCTGTATCAGATCCCCGTACCAGAATAGCTCGGCGCCGATGTAGAGGATGAGGGAGTGGTATACAGCTGTGATGATCCACGAAGCGAAGGTCCTGATCCTGAAGAAAGTGTTCTGCTGCCCGAGGGTATACAGCTGCGGGTATCTGTCCAGGAGTCGCGCCGAGATGAACTGGTCGAGGATACCCATCGCCAGCGGAGGCAGAACAGTGTAGAAGACGTTGTAGAAGGCAAGAGTCCAGGACTCGTAGATGACCTCACCGGAGAAGACGTTTTGGAACGTATACTGTGCCTCGTCAGCTTTCATCCATCACCAACTATCTGTTATAGTGCCCGCTTAGACAGGAATTGCTTACCCAGAACTGCGTTAGATAGAGCGTGATGTTCTTGTAGAAGGAGAACAAGATCGTCTTGCTCACTCGGTGGTAACTCCAAGCGCCGTGGACAAGGAGCAGCTTGCGAAGATATCGGAACTGCCCGATCGAGACGTCTGCACTCCGTGCTGCCTGGAGACCCTCCATGCCGCTGATGCCAACGCCAATGTGGGCGGCTTGAATCATCGACACGTCGTTCGCTCCGTCGCCTATAGCGAGAAGGATGGACTGCTTCTGGTATCGCTTGACCAGTTTCACCACCAGTGCCTTCTGCAGCGGCGAGACACGACAGCAGATGACGGCCTTGCACATGACTGCTAGGTCGAGGAACAGTTTCTCCATGTCCTTCTCCAGGGCGTAAGTTAGCGATTTGCCATCAATGACCAGGGCCAGCGTCTCCGTCTCAATCGTCCCGTCGCCTTGCGTTCGTATCGCATCGAGCTTCTTCTGGATGTTGTCGCGAGTGGCCACCGCGGTCTCTTCATTGATTATGAGAAGCATCATGTCCTCGCTGAGGAGCTTGCAACTCATGCCGATGTTGATGGCTGTCTCTTGCCGGTCTCCCGTCAATACCCACACCTTGATACCCGCCTGTTGAAGTGTGTGGATGGTCTCCGGTACGCCGTCCTGGAGGCGATCCTCAATGGCTGTCGCACCAAGCAAATAGAAGTCATGCTCAATAAGCTCCGCAGCCTTGTCGAGCTCATCCGCTCTGTTTCCTCCAACCGTCACCTGTGCCTTGTCGTAGATAGCGTACCATTCCTGGAACTCCTGCTCCGGGATCTCGCGCATGGCTAGACACAGGGTGCGGAGACCTTCGGACGCATAATCTTCCAGGTGTCGCAGTGTGGCCTCGACGTGCGGATTGTTCTCATTCAGCCGCTCCAAGATGACAGTGTCCGCACCCTTGGTATAACAACGGAGTTTGCCGTCCGGGCAGCGATAGATTGTCGACATACGCTTCCTGGTGGAGTTGAACTCGCAGACGGCAAGGAGTTCGTACTCATACTCCTGGCCCTCAACCTCAATCATGACCGAGCGAGGCTTCCGGGCCGTGAACTTGTAGCCTAGTGAGACCGCGCCCTCGACCAGAGCACCTTCGTCGGGCGAGGCGGCCTGATACTTGATCTTCCCGCCTTTCTCTTCCTCCCTTTCCGGAATGACCGTGTGGCAAGTTGCCAGCAGGGCAAGGAAGTGTTCTATGGCTGGCGCGCTCTCATGAGACTTCAGGTTCTGTTGGAGTGTCTTGAAATCGTGGACACCGACTTCGATACCGTCTTCGATGGTCGCCCTGCGGTCTTCCGGGACTTCGTCCGCATACATGATGCCCGCAATGGAGCACTGCTTGAATTCCATCTGGTTACAGGTGAGGGTTCCTGTCTTGTCTGAGAAGACATACTCAACCATCCCGAGTTCCTCGACCAGACTGGATGTTCGGCAGTTTGCCGGGGTATCGGTCTTGTCGTAATAGATATCCAAGTCATCGTTGATAAGAATTCCGTGCCAGTATTTCACCAGCTCCATGGTAACAAAGAGGGAGATGGGCACCAAGGCGGAGAACAGGACCCAGTACGTGACCATGTCTTTGGCAAAGGTCTGAGCCACTTCACCGACGGTACTGGTAGAGGTGAGCATGAGGTAGGAGAGCCCATCGCCTTCAACTTTCCGCTGGACAAGATCGCCGACCGTGCAAATAACGCTGAGGACTAAGAGGATCCCCACCAGCATCAAGACGAGCATGTTCAATTGTCGCTCCACCTTGGTCCGCTTGATAGGAGCCGCGGTGGCATTGCGCATCAGTTTCGTCTCGTGACCAGTAAAGACCACAACGCCGTGGATCCAGGGGGTGTTTCGAAGAGTCGCACCACGAAGCAAAAGCTGTTCAGGGTTCAAAGGTAGCTCCTTCTCCCCGCCTCCTGCTTGCATGGTCAAGGTAGCTTCGTACGTATACAAGCTGCTGTTCGGTTGCTCCGAGCGGATGCGTCCACCTAATCTGCTCAGCTCGCTGGAGCTCACCATTTGTGCCGTCTCAGGGATACCCTGCTTGATCTTCAAGTTGGTCTCTCCGTCAAGGTTGGCTGTCTCGATATAGCAGAGACCCTCGGGCTCGGAACTCGCCAGCAAGACCAAGTCAGCAGGGAACGGTTCCTCGGATTCGACTCGGACAATATCGCCAACGGCCACATTTATCCACTTCGTCTCGGTGAACGATGACCCTCTCAGCACCCGCGCCTTCGACAAATTCAGAGACTTGTCGGCTTGCTTTCTCCGGTAATCTTCCACCAGCTCCTTTCCGGCAGAAACCATCAGGACGACTACGAGGGGCCCAATTGTGGTGTATCTGTTCGTCGGCGACAGACCGGGGATCTGTTGAAGGGCGGCGGTGAAGAGGAAATATATATTGGCGAACTTGGAGAACTGCTCGAACAGGAATTTCGGGAGGAAGGTTGCGGCGTTGTACTTGGCAGTAGAGATGTGGTTGTCGACGTACTTGTTCGCAGCATTCGCCGGCGGGTTGTTTAGATGGATAATGCGAGGTCCTAATGTTGACGGATCCGGCTTCCCCCGCCCAAAGCCGAACTTGAAGTTGCCCATGTCGAACCTTCCGGTGGACTTCTTCTGCTGAGCCTCCGGCTCGGGTCTATTTGAATCTGTCCGTTGCGCGGCAGGTTCGGTCAATGGCAGATCCATCTCCGAGTATCCCTGGCCCATTCCCAGCATGTTCTTAGCCCTACCCAAGAAACCGCCTCCCAGTCCGAGGATGCTGTTCCTCTGCCGCGCATTCTGGCGCCCCGCGATGTCGGCGCCGCCTGCTGATGGCCCGCCGCCATGTTGGTAGTAGGACTGGCCGTCGTCGGGGAAGTCGTCGAAGTCGTCTGCATATCTCTGGTAGTTGCCTAGGTCCGAGCCCTGGCTGTACTGTCTATCTCCGCCTTCCATATACGGTCCGCGTGGCCTGGAGAATGAGGTCGTCGAACTGCCGGGTTGCGGCGCCGCGGACGGCCGTCCTGTTGAGCCACCGCCGACGAAGTCATCGTAGGAGACGGAGGGTCGGGGTTGGGATTCGTCGTGGTCGAGTGTGTATGTTCTGAGTAGGTCGTCGTCATTGAGGTCAGACCTCTGGCCGCCATTGTAGATTGGCTGGTCGTTGTCGAGGTCGAGCAGCAAGTCGTTCCGCGACCTTCCAGCCATGCCGGGCGCTGGTTGCGTGGCGCTTGGAGGCGATCAGTGTCACGAAGCGACCGTTGCCGGCATCCGGAGAGAGCGGGTTACGATGCGGTAAGAGCGGTCATCAAGGGGGAGGGTGATGGAAATCGTAGCGTGCAGGTTTCGTGCGATGAACAGGAAGCCGAGAGAGAGGTGAGAGAGGCCGTGTAACGAGCTGAATTGAGGGTGACGAGGTGGTTCGGGATGCTGTGCACAGCCTCACGCTCTTTTTCTGGTTGGGTGCACGTTTGGTAGGATTACGCTGCACGCTGGCTGTTAGTGGGTGCGAAGCTCGAGGTCCTGAAACATGGCGCGTGATTGGTGGCAGCGCCGTTGAATACGCAGTGCTCCGTACTAAGTAAAGGTATTAAGGTACCTCCGTCAGCACCCGCGTCCCACTGTCAGATCGTCCCGCCTCAACGTCTCGAAACATCAATGGGGATGTTCAGGCAAAGCACGCGGAAAAAGGTAGACTGTGACTTGCACAAGGTCGTCAGTACGTACACCACATACTAAGAACCACGAAGTGAGCATATCGTCCCTGGTACTTGCTGTTACGATTGTACAGAGTATCTGCTCCAAGTAAAAGTCAGAGCTGTCAATCACCATGGGACTCTTGCGCCACAGGCAGACATGACGAAGCCCCCCGTATTCCCAGAATACATCAATCTGCAGTAAATTGCCCCTGAAAATGCACATGGCACTTGGCTCTTGCAGGTCGCCTACTGCCTATGGGAGAGGTCGAGGTTGGACTGCTAAGTGGATACATTCAAACGACGGCTAGGCCGTGCCAAATTCCAGCAAATGGCTGTGTACCTCCCTAAGCAGCAGCCACTTAACCCGCCTTCCTGGCGCGCCTCGTAATGACGCGCAAGGCCCCCTTCGCCTCATTCAGCCATCCCATCTACCTACATATCTATCTATCCACCAGCATCCACCAGCCCCCTCAGCCTCGCGATATCCAGCCGGCGCCACACCAGGTAGAGACAAGGATAACCAAGCGGGTTCATCTAGCAGAGTCTCGATTAGGTGGGAGAAACAAGCCACCATGGTCTGCGCAAAGTGCCAGAAGCTCTCCAAGGGCACCACCCTCGCCACTCCGGCCGTCAAGAAGAAGAGCGAGATGTACTACGGCTCCCCCGCGTCAGCCTCGTCGTCCAGCCGTGGCAGCGGCGGCGCGACCAAGTCGGCGACGCTGGGCCAGACCGGCATCGGCAAGAGCAAGCTGCTCTCCAAGAACGCAAAGAACCCGTACGCCCAGTACTCAAGGTGAGTTCATCCCCCGATGGGGACCCATCCAAGCAAATTAGGCCGTGCTAACTATGACCCCCCCCTGGTAGCTCATGTCAGAAGTGCAAGACCAAGATCGCCCAGGGGCACAGCTACTGCCAGAAGTGCGCCTATCAAGCTGACCGTATGTTTATCTCCTCCCCTCCCCTCTCTCCATGAATTTGCGAGCTGATGGACAACCCCAGTCTGTGCCATTTGTGGCAAGGCGAACACCAAGTCCAAGACATCAGCGCCAGTCATATCAGGCCAGAAGTTCTCCCTGAAATGAAGCGCCTCCAGGCCACCGGAGGAGCAGGTATTCTTGGCGGATCGTCCGCTCTTGATGATGGCTCTGATGAAAGCGATGGCTTCATCGCTCTCTGACGATGCAGCGTGCCGTGAATGGCCTCCCACAAACACTGGGACACGACGACGTAGTATATCTTTCTCATCTCATGAATATGACGACGATCTGGTATGCATGCGTTATACCAAAGACGTAGGGCTAGATGGCAGCGTAATACGACGGCAGAGACTGGGCAAGGGAAGTCTTCAGATCGCACGGAGAAGGTTTAGAGGCCATGTCTGGGCTCTCTCTTGGGGGGCGGAGGCGTTATTGGATTGCACCCGTCTCCTAGAACCGTTTGTGAAGCGGCAGCAGACTTGCATTTTAGGAGTTCAGGATCGATTCATATTACAGGTGTAGGCGGCTGCGAGACCAACTTCCAGGGCATATCATATTCAATGTACATTATTTCTCCAAAGCATATCCAGCATCACACCAGCGCGTAAGTGTTCAAGAAGTACAAGAGAGTAGGAAACACCATCACATATGTGTCTAGTGCATGTGCCAACTGGGACCGGTTAAAACATGTTTCTACATACAGCTCGACGTCACCACATCTCGCTACATCGACTACCTATCTAACAACAGGGCAAAGGGGGCGAAAGGAAACGACAACAAGAGACACAATCTGTCAACTACCTCAGAAGATCTTTCTTATCCATAACAGCTCTCTATGGCCCGATAGTCGAGCATTTATACTAGAAGAGCGAGCTAAGCGGCAAATCTTAATCCAGAACGCGTCCCGCCACGGCAGCTCCGCTCTTATCCTTAGTGACCGTCTTCCGGAGCGATCTGCCCGCCTGGATCTCGCCCAGGAAACCAGAAGGTCGGCCTCCGGGAGGAGGTGCCGGCAAGTCAGACGCAGCGGGCGGCGGAGGCGGTGGTGGTGGTGGCGCCATACCCGGGGCGCCGGGTGGCGGCGGCGGAGGCGGCGCAGCTGGAGCGCCCGTGGGTGGCATGGGAGGCGGCGGCGGCGGAGGGGATCCAGCCGGGCCAGTGGGGGGCAGAGGAGGAGGAGGCGGTGCCGCCGCAGGGGTAGGGGCAGGGGATGCGGGCGTCTCAGGAGCAGTTACGATAGGAGAGCTCGCAGTTGGGGAAGCAGTCGACTTGTCTCCGGTAGCGGACAAGGGACGAGGAGGTCCCATTGTGCCGAAAAGAATCGATGCGAGCGCAGCCGCGCTGGTGCCACCGGGCCGATCGTCGTCCGACTCGTCCTCGTCTTCCTCCTTATCAGTTCCCCATCCATCGTCATCCGGACGCTTTCGAGAAACCGGTCCAGTCGGAGTGGCAGCAGGAGCGGCCTTGCTCTCCTGGGTCATCCGGTGGAAGGGGTTAGTGGACACATCAGCTTGCGGCGGAGGCACTGGCGGGGCCGCAGGAGCGGGAGGTGCTGCCGGAGTGGAATCCGGAGACTCTGATGACTGGGACAGCATCCGGAAATAGGGGTTACGGCTCTCACTGTCAGTAGGTGGGCTTGTCACAGAAGGCGGCGATGCTGAAGGAGCTGCTGGTGGGAGCGGCGGCGGTGTAGCAGCTCTTGGTGGCTCCAGCTCCTGGCTTCCGATCTGGCTGCCGCCCAGTGTTGGAGTCGACGCCTGCGGCGTGATCTGCTGAGGACCCTCATCATCAGATGAGCTGTCTTCGTCGTTCATGGCCTCCAGCTGACGTTGAAGCTCTTCTTCCCTCTTGCGTGCCGCTTCGATCTCGGCACGTCTAGCAGCAAGCTGCTTCTCCTTCTCCTTGGCTTCCGCCAGAGCTGCCTTCTTCTTTCGCTTCTCTTCTTCCTTCTTGAGCTTTCCTTGACGGACCTGCTCTTCAAGGGCCTTCAAACGAGCCTCCGCAGCTGCACGCTCCTTTGCTAGCTCGTCCTCCTGCTCTCTAGCGCTTTCCCTACATGATCATTAGTATGACGGTTTGCTTCAACGGGGGCATCGGATTCAAGACGTACTCCATGGCCTCGGCGGCACGCTGTTGTTGCTCGCGTTCCCTCGCGAGACGCTCCTCCTGTGCCTTCTTTGCAGCTTGTTCTTCCTCAGCCTTTCTGGAAGCCTCTCGGTCGTTTTGACCAGCGCCCTTCCGGCTAGGCGGCGGCGGTGGCGGCTTGGCCTCGATCTTGGGAGACTGCACTGGAGGGGGGACGCCCATCTCATCGGCAAGTCGAGCTTGACGCTCTGCTTCACGGCGTGCGTCCTCTTCCTCAGCCTGGCGGAGCTTCGCCGCCCGTTCAGCGCGCTCACGCTCCAGCCTCTGGGCAGGGGTCTCTCCAGACTTTGTAGGAGCCCTGATGCCAAGGGCCGCAAGCCGCTCTGCCATGCGCTGCTCAGCTTGTTGTCTGATGAAAGCAGCGCGCTCCTCCGGAGTCTTGTACGACGAGTAAGAGCCTCCTCCGGTAGAAGCTGCAGTGGAAGGAGGAGTGGCAGTGCGAGATGATGGAGAGGCAGGGCTATCGTGACGTGACGATACTGGCAATTCTGCCTTGACGGGTGGCTCCGTTGTAGACGGGCCGGCACCCCGGCGTTCCTGCGTTCTAATACGCGCTGCGCGGCTGGAACGCTGGAGGTCAAATATGAAGTCTCTGACCTCGTCTTCGACACCAAGCGCATCCTCCCATCGGCGTTTCTCATGCTCGTTGCTCGAGTCAGGGGCGCCCTCCTTGAGGCTGTCTTCGATACCGTGGGCGAAGTCGCGCACGCTATCTTCGACGTCTCGTACCATGCGTTCATTGTTCTCCTTCTCGGTTCTAACCTTGATGCTCTCTTCTTCGAGCCTCCTAGCCGCATCGCCATCGTCACCGGGAACTTCTATCTTCTCCCCCCTGAGCGCGGCGGCACGCTGCTGCATCATTGCCTTGGCCCGAGCCTTCAGGCGGTCGGATTCAGTGACAGCACCGCCCGGGCCTGTGCCAACGATAGCTGCTGCAGCGCTTCCAGGGTGCGCCCTAGCATCTTTGAGGCGGAAGAGCTCAAGTCGCGCTTCGGCGATAGCTTTCTCCGTCTTCCTGACCTGTGATGCCAAGTCGGGAATCTTGTCAGTCAGGTTCTGCAGCTGTCGCTTCAAAGCTCGACGCTCAGCATCCGAACCTCCACTCGCAAGAGAAGCATCGGGGTGAGCATCGATCTCCTCCTGAATTCTTCTGATGCGCCGATAAAGCTCCTCGGCTTCTCTACGGTCGCGTCTATCCAGGATATCGTCCTCCTCTGCATTCTTCTCGTCATTGAAATCCATCGCATCGAGGAGAACCTGCTTCTCTCTGATCTTCTTTCTCAGCTGGTCGAGAGTCATTTCATCATTTGAGGTGACCGATGAAGGCGACTCCGGACGAGGAGATCCATTCCCGATCCGACGACGAGCGCTGGATCTGTAGCCGACTGCGTCGTCGTTATTCTTGAAGACAGTCGCGTCCTTACGAGCAGCACCAGTTCCACCCGCGGCGCCTCGGAAAGAATGGCTCTTGAGGTAGCTGACACCAGTCCTCTGAGGCAGCAGCGCAGCACCTGAGTTCTTCCGGTAGTCAGACTCCTGGTGCAACAGGTTCTTGATTGCGCCAATAGATTCAGACAGATTCCGCGTAGAAGGAGGCACCAGCTCCGCCGGGAGCGAGTTAGGAATGGGGTAGCCATTGAGCTTCCGGTATATCAAATGCATAGCGACCGCAAACTCGTCCAGGTTAAGGCGACCCTTGTTGCCTTGGTCGGCCAAAGTCCAGACGCGTTCCAAATCAGACTTATCCAGTCCACTCTGGCCAAAGATCTCAATGGCTTGGTCACCCCCAATGAACCCCTTGTTCAAGCCATCCCAGGCTCTGAACAGAGCGTCGTATCTTGTCTTCTCATCCTTTGTAATAGCCCAAGGGATCACAGCATTGCCCTGTAATCCAGCCGTAGTATAACTCTGCTGCTCGCGACCCTGCTGAGGCATCATCTGGGCCTGCAACGCGTCAATATTCGGCAGTCCAGATGCCGGAGTGTTTACGAGACCCCATTGGCCCGGTCGTCCAGTGGGCTGCGCATTCAGCGGTGCAACCATGGACCCAGGCCCACCGCCGAACCCTGTGGGCATCGGCGGCATCGGAGGCCGTGGGCCAGTATAGCCAGTTGGCTGAGGGTTGACCCCGGGAAAGCCAGTCTGTTGAGGTTGCAAACCTGTTGGCTGAAAGCCCGTAGGCTGCGAAAGGAATCCAGGCTGCTGCGTCGGGAAGCCGGTCATCTGGGCCTGCAGAAGCTGAGAGTTGGACGGCTGAGGCTGCGGGTGCTGGATCGTCGGAGGGGTGGCTGTATTCTGCCGCACATTGAAGTCTGGGACGTTGCTCGCAGGGCCTGAGCTGCTTCCACCCTCCTCGACTATGCTGAAATTGATGATATCCACCATGCTGGACACTTCATTCTTGATGTTCTCGGGGAGGGTCGATGGAAGCGACTTCCCCGTCAGTTTCAGATTGCACAAGTACATCGCAAGGGCGAATTCTGGGAAATGGAGCTGTCCCGAGCGAGTAGTGTCGGCAAGCGTCCTGGACAGAAAAAGTTAGCCCGAGTACGGTTGCAAGTCTGCTGGGATCTGCCATTCAAGTAAACATACCATATGTGGGACAGAGAATCGCCATCCAGCCTGGACCTCATCAGTAGATCTCTGGCTTTCTCTCCAGTCATGGTCGTCTGCGAGTCGCCAACAGCAGATTTGAAGAGCGTCTCGAACTTGGCCTGGTCTTGGGCGGTGATGAAGGACAGTCGGATGTTCGGGATCTTGTTGACCTGCTTCTCGGCTCTCCGGCCCTTGGGCTTGGGCGTTCCACCCGTCTGGAAAGACGCCGCCATCTCGGTGAAGCCCGTCGGCTGTGGTTTCTGAACCGGAGCTGGCGGCGGGGCAGACACTTGTGGAGGCTGCGGAGGAGCGGAAGCGAACGGACTCGGCTGTTGCTGCTGCTGTTGCTGGAACTGCTGCTGGAACTGCTGCGGGATAGCTGGCACCGGAGGAGCACCGGTCTGGAAGCTTTGCTGCTGGGGAGCCTGCCCGGGGAAGCCTGTATATTGGGCCTGGAGCTGGCCAGGTCGTTGCAGGCCGGTCGGCTGTGGCTGCACGCCGGGGAAGCCGGTATACTGCTGCTGCATAGGAGCGGGCTGTCCGAAGCCGGTAGGCTGGGGAGCGAAGGGACTTGGCTGCTGCTGCTGCTGACCGGGCTGCTGGCCAGCGCCCAGATTGAAGGAGCCTCCATATTGCTGGGGACCGGGCCGCAGGCTGTTGTTGCCGCCGAGGAACGAGTTCGAACCGGAATACATGGTGCGCAAATAAGCGGATGACGACGCTGGAGAGGAAATGAGGCACGGGGCTCTCGGAGCGATAAGAGCTCCTCAATCGCGCGTGAAAAGAGCAGCAATAAGGAGGGGAATGGGAATCACAGGAGGAGGAAACGCTTTCACTCGATAGAGATGGAGGCAGCAACGGAAGCCGTGATGACGACGCTCACGAGGCGCTGACCATGCTCTTCACGAATGGGAGCTGCAAGTTGGCGGTTTGGCTGGTAATTGTTAGACAAGGCAGACGGGAGTGCTTTTGGCTCGCACCTTGGTTGGTGTAGAAGCACGGACGCCGTGCAGCCCATGGCGTATCAGCTTATCGCCGAAGTTTAAGCGGACTCGACCCAATTGAGTTGCACTCACTCACACGGCCGCACTAACAAATTCGACGCATTTATCCCCCTGTAGATGTTATGGGTTTGGTTAAGGGGCGCCTTAACTTGATATTAATCCTTCATCGCCATACAGGGCACAACTGTCAATCGTCGCTGAGCTACCTAATAATGCGGAGCACGACTTCATCTCTTTCAACCCTTTGTGGGTCTGAGTCTACAGCCGTTCCCGCTTCCCGGAACCTCGTACAAGTCACATCTGGGTTCTACAGCACCTATTCCTCCAGCTTAAGACACTTAGATGACCTTTGACACAGGGGCATGAATCAATACTGGCTCTCGGGTGGTCTACTGCGGTAGGGTGGGATAGCTGGTCGCATTATCCGCCGCCCACCTAGCCAGATCCGCCTTCGAAACATCCCGAAGCGCGCCAGCGAGGCCATGTTGTGTGGTGATGCCCTCAACGCGGTGTGTCGAGTTGAGGTTCTTGACGAGAACGATCTGGTAGCAAGTAGCACTGCCCTGGCGCGATATGATGGTTGAGTACGCTAGGAAGTACTCCCAGATCTATCGCCGTTGTCAGCGGTATATCCCCACGAGTGCAGGCAGGGCTCGGTACGTACCCGGAACCATTTCTTGCCGTACTTAGCCTCGACCTTCTCTCTGTTGGCCATCCAGTTCCTATACCATCTCCACAGGGTAGCCGAGTAGTGGACGCCAATCGTGTCGACGCTCTTGACTTCGAAGCCGGCCCCTTCGAGCTTGTCCACGAACCAGCCCAGCGGGGTTGAGGCGTCGGCGCCCGGGAAGATATACCTGTTCATGAAGAGGCCCCAGATTAAGTCTTCGTACTGCCAGCTTTTCCGCAGGCCCGCGATCTGCAGGAAGAAGACCCCGTCGTCATCAAGCATGTTATAGACCTGAAAACGTCTTGTCAGCTCCCCTCGCAGGTCCCCTCCTCGGGGTCAGTCTTCTACATCCCCAAACTCACCTGCTTCAAGAAGGTGCTGAAGTGCCTAACACCGACGTGTTCGGCCATCTCAAGGCAGGTGATCTTGTGGTAGCGGCCCTCCGGCACAGGAATATCACGGTAATCCATACACAGAATGCTGCTCTGCTCCTCAGAAACCCCGGCTTTACGAAGCGCGTTGTTTCCCCAAGCCGTCTGGTTGCGACCCAGCGTAATACCAGTCGTGCGAGCACCAAAATTGACGCTGGCGAACCGAGCGAGCGTACCCCAGCCGCATCCAATGTCGAGGAGCCTCTCGCCCTTCTTCAGCCCTATCTTCTCGCACACTATGGCCAGCTTGTTGTCCTGAAGCTCTTCCAGAGTCTCCTCGCGGTTGATGTCAGAAATTATGCCAGACGTACAGATCATGCGCGGACCGAGGAACCAGCCGTAGAAGTCGTCGCCCCGGTCGTAGTGGTCCCGAACCTGCTCCTCGTCTGCGGCCCCTGAAGTCAACGCGATGCTCGAATAGCGTAGGAACACAATTCACACTGACCCTGGGATCTCGTGTGCATGATCACCTCGGGAATCATTCCGAAGAGGAAAAACTTGATCAGGCCAAGGGTGAAGCGGAAGCTGGCCCAATCATGCCTATACTCCATAACCTCCAAGCAGTCGCCATTAAAATCCACTTTTCCGTCGAAGTACATCTCGTGGAACGTCTCCATGGGAATCTTGTTGTTCCCACGGTACTTGGCTCTATCTTCGGGTTTCTTGAAGGTGAGGTAGTGCTCGACCGGTCGGCCGGGGTACTTGGCCTTCTCATTCTTCCTCGGGCTGATGGCGGAGACCACCAGCCAGTAACCGGAAAGCAGCGGGATGCTAGTGAAGAGACCGAAGAAGATGGCCGTCTTGGTGCCTCCGCCAACTTTCCATGACAGCCAGAGCGGAACGAGCACGATGACGCCAATGAGGACAAAGACAGAGAAGTTCTCTGAGCCCGCAGCGTCTACAGGTAGCGGAGCGTTCTTGATGCACGGGTACTGATTGGTTGCGGCAAGCGTTAGAAATGCACCTTGACTGTATTTCGGGTGTCACGAAGCAGCACGAGTCCAGCCAAACCTACTGGACAGCGGAAGAGCTCACCGATGTAGTGCGAACACCACAGTCCTCCGTTTTCTCGAATTTCGGGGTAGTAGCAGCTGGAGTCTCGATAAACTCGAACTCCGACTCGCTGCTGTTGGCGCTGTGCGGTTTCGACATCGTGGTAGGTATCTATCTTTAAAAGTATAAGAGCCGATTGGCGGTTCCAGAACTACTGGGCTCTAGCCAAGCGGCCCTTCGTCCTGTATATAACCCTCCCGACCTGCAGTCTCTTTCAAGGGAGATGTCTCAAAAGCTCGAGTGGGCTGGGATGGAGCTTCATGCGCCAGAAATGTAGCAAGGGAGCTGGATCAGGAGGTCTCCTTTGAGCTTCCCCTAATGACGAGCAATTAGTGGCGGTAGAGCACTGAGCTCTGCCACTCTCAAGGGAGGCCACCAGCACATGTGGCGCTAATGTCCGCTAATGGACCTGAATCAGATAACTGACGAGAGTTTGTTTCCTCGGCTATGCCAGCTGTTTTAAGAAGGGCGGAATAGACATTACGGACTCAAAACGTATAAGTGGTAAGTTAAGGTTGGTATACATACAATCTATGTTGAGTGCCTATTTGGAGCTTAGGTCCCTTTAACCGCATCAGGTGCTTGCCCTCCACTCCTGCATCAATTCAGGAGCTCCAGCAGGTACAGCCGGCCCTCCCACGGCCGCAGCGTCCGCTCCTGCGCGCCCTCCTCTTTCTGCTGCTCCTCGACCGCCGCCGCGTCGCCGTAGTTGCCCACCCGGAACGCGTACCCCTTCTGCGGCAGCGCGAGCCGCTGCTCCTCGCCCGTGAAGTTGAGCGCCACCAGCGCGCTGCGGTCGCCCTGCCTCTTGACGAACACAAACGTCTGCTCGTTGTCCAGCTCAATGGTCTCGAACGAACCGTAGGTCAGGAGGTCCGCGTGCTGCTTGCGGAACTGGATCATGGACTTCCAGAAGCTCAGCACGGAGTCCGGCTCCCGCTGCTGCTTCGCCACATTGATCTCCGGGTACGCGTCGTGCACCCGCATCCAACCTCCCGTCTTGCTGTCGGTGAACCCGGCGAAGGGCGACGAGTCCCACTGCATCGGGAGGCGCGCGTTGTCGCGCCCCAGGATGCGGATGCTCCTCATGACGTAATCCAGCGCGTCCTTGTCGTTGTTGGTGGCCGCGGCGATGGAGTTGTAGAAGCGGACCGACTCGATGTCCTTACAGTCCTTGATGGTCCAGTCCTTGGGCATGTTGATCATGCCAATCTCCTGGCCCTGGTAGATGAAGAGTGTGCCGGTCAGGGCGCACATCATCATAGAGAGCATTTTCGCGGAGAGCACCCGGTACTGGGGCTCATCTGATGCATATCTGGTGACGGACCGCCCCTGGTCGTGGTTTTCGCAAAAGGCGGTTGTCCAGCCGTCGGTGCCGTCGATGAACTGCTGCCATTTGGCGACTATGCCCTTGAGCACCGGCAGCTTCCATTCCTGGAACTGGTATTTGTATGACAGCCCCTGGCCGATGTCGACAATGTCAAACTGGAAGACCATGTTCAACTGCTTGTCGGACAGGCCAACGTAGTCAAGGACCCGCTTCGGGTCTGGCGTGTGCGGGAGCTCTCCGACTGTCATGGCGTCGTAGTGGTTTAGGACCTTCTCGTTCATCTCCCTTAGGAACTCGTGCATCCTAGGCCCGTTGCAATATATCATCCAGGCCGGCTGCTCGAAGGTATCTGGGTTGAAGATAGGGGCGTCTTGATATTCGAGACCCTTGCTATACATGTTGACGCAATCGATCCGGAACCCGTCTACACCCTTGTCGAGCCAGAATTTCATGGCGCTGTCGTAGATGGCGTTTCTGGTCTCCTCGTTCTCCCAGTTCAAGTCAGGCTGCTCCTTAGCAAAGAGGTGGAGGTAGTATTCGCCCGTGTGCTCATCGTACTCCCATGTGCTGCCACTAAAGTGGCTGCGCCAGTTGGTGGGCGGCAGTCGAGTCCCATCTTCGGCGTACCTGGGTGCCCTTAGCGACCATACCATCGGAGACAGCCAGCCGGCATGCAGAATCTGTTTGCTTACCTAGGTGGCTTCCAAATATACCAGTCACGTTTTGGATTGTCCTTGGAAGATCTCGATTCTTTGAACCATGCATGCTCGTCCGAGGTGTGATTGATCACCAAGTCCAGAATCACCTTCATGCCTTGTTTGTGGCATTCCTCGATCAGCACCTCCATGTCTGTGACCGTGCCATATCTGCAGGAAATGGTCAGTCTAGGCTTCCAACGCACATCCTGGTCAAACGAAGACTCACGGTGGGTACACTTCTTCATAGTCGGATATGTCGTATCCCTTTTACTAGTCGTCAGCATAAGATGCCGAGGCAGATTCGACATCTCGCATATCCCTACGCACCATGTCTATCTGGGGACTGGTACAGTCAGCAAGTGGGCACGACGATGAGCAACACGGCAGTGGGCGAAGAATCAACCAACCTCTGGAACATTGGAGATACCCAGACGATATCAACGCCAAGGTCCTTGAGGTAACTGATCTTGCTTATGATGCCCGGGATATCGCCCAGACCATCGCCATTCGAGTCCTTGAAGCTGGCAGGGTATATCTGGTAGACGACGCCCTCCTTCCACCACAGCTTGGTAGCCATGTTCAGAGCGAGATATTAATACACGTTAATGTTATAGAGCGAAGCTGGCTGACTAAAGAAGCTAACTAGGCCACCTGAGAGAGCCTTTCAGCGAAAGTCTCGATCCAAGAAGATGATTATAGCACTGCTGGAAGACAGCAATCGTATACGGTACTGGCGTGAGGTTTTGTTCTGGGAGACGACATATGTCACCATATGGGATGGAGAGGCATTGCGGCTTATCTACTCCAGAGGCAAAGAGCGGCCGGGGCAAAGCCGAGCTACCCCAGCAGCCCCAGCAGCCCCAGTCCGTCGGCGGTGGTCCGGGGCAGCAGATGGGGGTCTACAGGGTCGGCAAAGATCACCGAGGCTCGCTCGAGCTGCCACGAATGCGGGCCCCGTTTGTTCTTTGCCCGGGGATTCCCCGACGATCACGGGGCCAATATCACGCTGCAGCATGGCTTTTTGCGGAGTTTGAGGGCGGAATCGCTCAAACGCTCGCTCAATTATGGGGGATCTGGAGGCTTAGAAGGCCGTAAATCGCGGCTAGCAAGGCTAGGGCATCATCAGTCGGTCGTCCGTGTGATTCTCTGCTGGTGCTCCGAGGACAAGCCGTCGTCAGGGCTGCCGCTCCAATGAGGGCGAGAGGGCATTGGCCCAAGGGCCTCCCACTGTAAAGGTTGTGCGGAGGTGTGTGACGTACTCCCCACCTTCGGGCTGCGCTAGAGAGGTACAAGCAGGTGGGATGATTGTCGTAGTGCGCTCCCCTAGTCTGAGCGCCATCCACTCGAAGTAGCTCTCTATCGCGCAGCTGCGGTGCAGGCGAACAGGTTCCTTTTCTCCAACACCAATTGAAGGCGCTCTGCGGGGAAGAGACAGGGGTCGCTCTCCAAAATGTGGGGGGTGCTGTGCGAGTGCAACGCATGCGTCCAAAGCATCCAACGTCAACGTGGGACGGCGACAACGTCAAGCAGAATCTGCCATCCGGAGTGCAGATACCTACCTACTCTAATTTACCGACCTACCTACCTGCCTAAGGTACCTACCTATTTATGATGCTCGCATTCTAATATTTGTCCACCAAACCTACTGAGACAATACAAACGAAGTCCACTTTTTCAGCGTCCATTCTACCATGTGGTTCGTCCCCTCGCGTTGACTGAAGAGCAGACGAATCCCTCGAGCCTCCACTTCCACCCTGCAGTATGTAAGGCGAGATCACAAGACGACACCTGCATCTGTGCTTAGGTATCATCACCACCTCCGACCGTAGAGGTACTCCTGTCACATCGCATCCCCATGTTCTTGGCGGGAGACTACCTTATCTACCACAGGGAGAAAGGACACAGATCAAGCGAGCATAACTCCTCTACACGCTCAGAATCCGTCGCTAGACTACCCGAGGAGGCTTAGCATAGTGACGATGATGATTTGAGCCAAGGTTTTCTTGTTCCTCTTCTAGCGCAGCAAGCTAGGCTGCCGATACACAACCGCGCCGACTCGGCCGAGCGTGTCCATGGACCAGAGAGCTTCATGCGTATCTTGGACCGACCTACTCCCCCAATTAAGCCATGTATTACCGTCCGAGATCCTCTCTTTTCACCATCAGAGCCATTCCGACATGATATAATTCAGCTTCTCATTCAGTGAGATCTCTGGAAGTATGGAGACACCAAGATCAAGCAAGATGGCGTCGGCTTCCGCGTCTATGCGATCCTGGTTAGCTTCGTGATATCAACTGCCGCCACTCGCACTGTCTGTGTTTTCTACGGGTACACCTGGAACAGAGACGTTCTTCCAAGACTAACAGGCCATCATTCATCACGTCATTCGTGTCCAGGTGGGAGGTAGTGTAGGTCGGGGGTAGTGGGTGAGCTGGGGACCAGAAAATGGAGGTGAGTAAGTTGAGAGAGGAGGTAAGCTAGGGAAGTGCCTAGGTGGCCTACATGGTAGGACCTGACAGTACGGTAAGTAGGTAGGGAAAGGAATGTCTGGACATAGGACACAATAGCCATATGGTAGCAAAAAATGCATAGGACAAATAACAACACTCTCGTATTGCTCAACAAGGGGATACGTACGGCTCAGAACCTCGAGTTCAGCCAAGGTACCAGGAAGGCCCTCCACTGGTTGTCCTGTGTGGACGTTAATGAGAGGCTTGAGAGGAGCCTCACAGTCAGCAGCATGCCGCCGTTCGTTGCGGAAACGAGTCCATGCATTCACTCGTCTAAGAGCTTCCGTTAGACCAAGCGGATATGTCAGTGCTGAATGGAGACAAACCGATTCTCGAGGACCGTGGTCCACCCTCTTAGCTCTTGTCTAAGGAGACTGATCGCCTCCAGGACTAGTCGATAGTCTAGTAGGGACGGGCGGTTTGCCATGCGTGGTGCTTGTTTTACATGAACAGATACTCCCACGCGGAAGTGATCGACTGACGCGGCAACAGCTTGGAGATTAGCCGGCTGCTGGTTGACAGGCTGGGCCATCTTGATCGACGTGTAATTGGCAAGTAGGTAGGTTGTGTAGAGGTTGAGAGTCAGTCAGCTATGAAGCTAGCTAGGTCGGATTGTTGAGAGGAGATCGTTTTTGTGTGCTCTGGCTGCGCCGTGGACATTTATTACCTACTGCGCTGTGATAGAGTTCAAGAGCTGTACGTGGTAAAAAAGTATGGTACCTGCCTAGCTAACTTAGCAACCAAATGGTTGCCCACCTCTCTACCCAGAGGGGAGCTTCCTGGATCAGCAGCCACGACTCGGCGTCAAACATACTTTGGCCGACCCATGGAAGCTGCCCTCTCCTCAGACTCAGCCTGTCACGAGGGGAGGGAGAGGAGGGGTTGGTTCTCCCCAGAGGACCCGGTTGACGGTCACGGACCCAGTTCCGTGGGCTGTTGGGATGTCATCTACTGGGCTGCCTTCTCCGCAAATCCAAGTGTTCCGTCCCAGCTCCCAATCTTAACAACAGCCCTCGTCCATATACGACTTCTTCTGAGTTATCTTTGCATCATAGAAAGACTATCGCTACACTCGCAAGACCTACACCAAACTATATCCTGCATATCCTATCTCAGCATGCTTGGTATGCCCTGCCCCCTGGTCGCCAAGTCCCGCGAGAGGGTTGCGGCGAGAGAGTTGCAGGATGATCCACCCGGGGGATTCTCCCTCGAGAATTATGACGTCCAGCTGGCGGAGCTCTGCGAGCAGAAGGAGACGGAGAGGAGCTTGGGGCAGTGCATCAAGGAGGAGTGGCCCCTGATACTGTGCAGCGTTGGATTCTCTACAGCAATCATCATGGAAGGCTACTCCATGGCGCTCATTACCGGCTTGTTTGCGTTCGACACCTTCAGAAACGACTTTGGGCATCGTAATAACGGGCATATGGAAGTACGTTACCCCTGAGCCCACCAAACAAATAATCTGCGGCAGTCTGCTGATATAACACCTCCTACAGATACCATATATCTGCATGGTATCGCTCCCCTTGATGGCACAGATCGGGCAGCAAATAGGTATCGCCGTGTCGAGTACCATGATCAACCGGATCGGCTTCAGGCGGACACAGCTGGTCTGCCTCCTGGCGTCGTCTGCCCTGACACTGATCCCCTTCTTCGCCAAGAGCGCAAACACCCTCATCGCTGCATTTCTCCTGCAAGGGATACCTTGGGGTATCTACCAGGTCACCGGCCCTGGCTATTCTGCCGACGTTGCCTCGTTAAAACTGCGGCCGATCCTGTTAGCAAGTAACAACCTCGCATGGTGAGTGCGACCTCCTCGTTCTCGATACTCGCACGCTGGTAATAACTGATTGCTTGCCAGGGCCCTTGGACAGCTCGTCGGCTCCATCTCCCTCTTCTTCTTCCAGAGAGTACAAGGCAGCTACTCCTACAAAGGGCCGTTTGCAATACAGTGGCTCTTCTGCGGCGTGCTGATCATCTGGACACTCCTTGTTCCCGAGACGTCGTACTGGGAGATCCAGCATGGCAAGTTCCGGCAGGCCAGGAGGTCCCTCAAGAAGCTGCTGTGGGGGTCTAGCGCGGAGCGGCTCGACGAGAAGATGGCACAGCTCGCTCACAACGTCCACCAGGAGAGAAGACGTCGCTCGCAGGTTGCGGAGGCGCAGGAAGCGGCTCACGGGGGTCGCCGGACCCTCCGGCAGCGCATGAGCGTCTTCTCGGGCGTCGACCTGCGGCGGACCGAGATCGCGGTTCTCACCTGGGTCATCCAGGCGTCCTGCGGCTCCGCGCTTGCGCCGTGGTGTCCGGTGTTTCTGCGGAGGGCGGGACTCTCAACCGATCAGGCCTTCCAGACTAATATGGCTATGTGTGGACTCGCCGTGATCGGCACCCTCTGTTCGTGGTTCCTCATGTCCTACGCCGGCCGCCGCATCATCTACGCCTCCGGTCTCGCCATACTCTCCGTGACCCTTGCTGTCCTCGGCGGACTAGGGTTCCACCGGGGCCTCTCGGGCTGGATCTCAGGCGGCATCCTCATCTTCATTGGGCTGGTGTACCAGCTGACCGTCGGGCCCTTCTGCTACTCCATCGTCGCCGAGATGCCCTCCATCACCCTGCGCCCGCAGACCCTCGCCATCGCCCGCTTCTGCTACAACATCGTCGGCATGGCGCAGCACGTGCTCATCCCCAAGATGCTCATGGAGAGCCAGTGGAACCTCGGGCCCAAGACGGGCCTCCCCTTCGCCGCGACCGCGTTCCTCGGGCTCCTATACACCCTGGCGCGCATGCCCGAGACCAAGGGCATCAGCCCCCGCCAGCTGGACATCCTCTTCGAGAACGGGGTCTCGGCGCGGCACTTCAGCGCCGAGAGGGCAACCCGACTCGGCGCCGAGGCACGTCCTGCAGTTAAGGAGCAGTCGCCGCCCGCTGCCCCGGTGGTAGGGAGCTCCCCTGCGTAGCTTGGTCATGTTATTTATCACTTAGGCAGCAAGCATACTAAGGAGTACTAATTTCAGCATACAAGCATTACGGACCACAGCCCAATAGGCGGGTGTTTATTGGTCGTGTTAGGTCCGGATATGTTGGTGAAGAGAGTGAAGAGTTCGGCAGACAGGTGGTTTCGAAGCCTGCATGGTTTGTGCTCGTTGACGGACACTTGGATAACCGGCGCAAGTGGAGGGTCAGTCGGTCAATTGCGCAAGAGATTACGGCAATACACACATCGACGCTACTAGGAGCAGTAGGAAATGGGAGAGGATGATCTTGGCTAAGCAGCTGCTTGATGATTACAGCAGCATAGGTAGCTACGCCCCCAATGAATGACAAAGCATGTCAAACCCGGGCTCTTCTGCAGAACTCCGCGCAGAACTCCGCGCAGCGCCGTCCCTTCAGCGCGAGGTATTTCGCCTAACAGCGCGCCTACCGACAATACATAAACAGGCCAATCCATGGCAACTCCCCTGGGCCCAGCACCGGGGCGTGATGTAAACAAGTCCTTCCAGTCCCCTTGCGGAACATTCCCCTTGAATCGTCAACTGGTTCCTCCAGTCGCCATTATTTCCCGACGACTGGCGTGGCCCCGGCGCTCGACTGTCGCTGGTGCTGCTGATTCGCCTGCACAGCGGCCGCCTGCGCGGCCTGGTGCGCCTGCGCCTGCTGCTGAGCGCGCAGCAGCTGCGCGTACTGGTGAGGGCTAGTGCTTGCGGTGATGCCGTTCGCCATGGCCTGCTGTGTAGCACCACCGGCGGCGGCGCTCATAGCATTGGCGGCAGCGGTCTGCCTCTGTACCAGGTAGCGCTGGAGGTTATCCACGGCGACAGTGCGCGCCTGCTCGGCGGTCAAATTCGGGTTCTTAGACCGAATCTGATTTTCGAGCTCCCCTATCTGGGCGGCGAGGTTCGGTGGGATACGCTGCTGAGGCACGGCGTGAGGACGCGGTGAGCCGGTAGCCACGGTTGGCATGCTGAGACCGGCGCCTGGTGATGTCGCCATGCCAGCACCGTTTGTGGCGTTGAATGAAGCCATCATCGCCTGTGTGTTGGCAAGGAAATTCTGCTGGTTGATGCCGTTGATGCCGTTGCGCATCCCACCTGGGGATCCCTGTTGTTGCACACCCGAGTTGCTCTGCTGCATTGGCTGGGACTGGGCACCTTGCTGCTGCTGCTGCTGTTGCTGATGCTGTTGGTGCTGGGCCGCCTGCTGTTGGTGCTGCTGCTGCTGCTGCTGCTGCTGTTGCATCTGAACGGCCTGGCGCTGTTGATCCTGTATGCGACGCGCCTGTAGCACGAGATTCAGGTCGGGTTGAGGTTGGGGGGTCTGCATTAGCCTATGATTTGCTTGCATGCTCGCCAACTGGGCTTGCTGCATGCTACTCATCGACACCGGCGGAACGAGGCCACCAGCCATCTGAGACTGGATAGCGGCCATTCCATTAGAGTGAGCCTGCATCGGCATCCTAGGCCGTGGCTGACCGGGAACCTGGAGTTGGCCTGTGTTGACACGAGCAACGCCGGCAAGAGGATTAGCTGCACCAACATGACCGACCATGTTGGGGACCTGCGAGGCTCCGCCGGCAGCAGCCATTTGCGAAACCTGGCCTTGGGCTCTTGCAGCCATGGCCTAAGGACAAGATGTTAGTCACTCCATAACATACGGTATCACGACAGGAGAGGAAGTTGGTATCCATACCCGTCGTTGTGCCTCTTGCTGTCGCTGGGCGTACTGTGCCATCTTCTCAGCAAGTTGCTGATCCCGTTCCCATCTCATCAGGCTGTAGTCGCGCGGTGTCTTATTCGGTATCCTCTGCTGCTGAGCCTCGTTGACCTTGCGCATCGCCGCCATTGACGCAACCTGTTGTTGCTTTTGCAAGGCTGTCTCCCGTTTCTTGGCTAGTTTTCTCATAGCATCTATTAGAGCTAGGTGCTTCTGATTGCGGCGCCTCTCAACCCGCATTGTCGTAGTCGGTCTACGCCGCGGCACAGGGGTCACGGCACCATTGGGCCCGACTTGCTGCTGCGCTGTCTGGTTCTGTTCCATGATAACGCGTTGCGCAGCATCGATGCGGTTTTGATATGTTTTGAAATACTGGGTTTTGGACATGTCGTTGGGCAGTCCCTCAAGATTCACCCACCTCTCAAAACACTCCCAAGGCGTTCGTCGCTCAGCCCCCGAGACAAACGCGGATTTCGTGGAGATCATGCTAGAGATGAGGGACCAATTGTACGAATACTCTCGCACTAAGGCTCTGAGTTCGTCATCTTCTGCCCACGTCCATTGTGACGCGCTGCGGCTTTCGTAGAAGCTCTGAAGAGGCATGTTGAACTCCGTAGGGGGACGGAACTGGTGTCCTGCATGCAGGCGATCCCGGATCGGCTTCATATCGGGGTTGAAGAGCGCCACGTCGGTGTTTTGCGGGGGAGGTTTGACTGCCTCTCCCGGACTGCGATCAAACACTATGCGATCACCATCGCTTTCGTCCTCTTGCTCGTACTGGTACCGACTTCGCTTCCCAGGGGGTTCATTCGATGACAGCACCATCTGTCCCTCCACATATTTGCTCAAGGGAAGCGCCGGGCGCCGCCACCGGGCATCTGGATCAAAGTCTGGCCCGGTTAAATCAAACTTGGGGGTTCTGAGGGGCTCTCCGTACATCGGCAGTTCCTCCAGGAGCTGGTCAGATGCTTGTGATCTCCGAAGGCCAAACACTACTTCATCGTCAGGAAGAGCGAATATGGCGGAAGGAGCAATCGTCTCGAGTGGCCAGTCCTTGGGCTCCTCGTCGATATCCATTGGAGACTCCGCCTCTCCTGAAGGGACCAGATCAGGCATGGGCGTTGGCAGGAAGTCAATCTCCTCCTCAGCGACAGAACCCGCGAAAGCCTTGTTAAGGGGCGGGATGACAGCATTAACCTGAAGGGCTTTTCTCTGCTCATGGTCGGATGCAACCCATTCGGCACACGCATATGCGAGATTCCGCGCCACAGCCCTCTTCCATTTACGCTCCTCGCGGAAGTCAGTCCTCATCCACTTCATCTCCTGCAGCAGCACGTCCCAATGAGACGGTGGTCGTGTGGGTTCTGGGCACCTCTTGGGCTGTCGCAGAGACCACTTGTCGTGCTGCTGCAAGTGATAGACCCTCCTGAGCACCCGACAGGCTTGATTTTCGAGGAATGCGATGGAGCAATCGGAAGTCGACACGGTCTTGTGCGCTTGGCTGAGTATCACGTCGATCGATTTCATCCATTTCGACTGGGACGTGAAGCCCTGCACGAACAAAGGCTGGAAGTAATCGTCTGAAGGTAAGGTCCCCGGCTGAGAACGGCTAGGAACAAGCGCTGTCTCCTGGGGCTTCTTCGCTTGTGTGCCGAAAATGACTGTCGGGATCTTCCTAGGCGACTTCTTTCCGCTGGCGACCACATTGTCTTGATAACGAGACAAAGCCCGCGATACTGCCTGATCTTCGTGTGCTGCTGATGAGGTTTCTGAAGGTCCAGTCATGGACTGAGGTGTGATGCCCAGAGTCTGAGTTGCTAGCTCTTGATTGACTGTCGCTGCAGAAGAACCAAGAGCCACAGACTGGACTTGTATTGCAGAAGGCTGGTGGTCTCCCGTAGGAGCCTGAGGAAGAGGATGCGTCTGTGAGAACTTCTCTTGCCCCTGGGTTCCAACGGCGCGAACGGCATCCACGTCCAAGTGAGAAACAACCGTGCTCTTCGGAGCCTCGACTGAGGATTCCGGTTCGTGACCCAGTTTCTGTGAATCGGCGACATTCGCCGTCTTCTCCTCTACAACTGGTTCCCCCGCAGGAGCTAAAGGAGTACCCTCGGTTGCCGCGGGTAGCGTCTCCGGACCGGCTGCGTCTTCCTCAGGAGCAAGTCTTTCTTCGTCCCGTGTCGCTGTGGGCTCAATGGTGGCGCGTGGTGCGGCCAACGCAGCAGCCTCCGACTCTTTGAGTAACTGCGCATCCGGAGCACTGAGCATAGACTCGTCCGAAGCCTGTTTGCTCATTTCTGTCTCATCATTCGCCTCCTTTGTCGTGGCATTCATCTCCTCCGCCTTGCTCCGCTCGATGTCCTCCATCTCATCATACTGAAGACCCTCATTCTCGGGGCTAGTATCCGTGGATGCCTCATGAATAGCGGGTGTTGTCGCAGTCTGCGCAGTAGATCCCGGGGATGAGAGGGCGTCCGCTAATCTCGCGCCGTCCACTGCTGGTGCTTGTACAGAAAGATGTCGTTCGTCACGCCTGCCCGGTAGTGCCTGCTCGTCGACATCCATTGCATCGACGTTCGCGACGGCTTCGTTATCCTCAGTGACGATCACCTGGTCTTGCCTAGACAAGTCATCCTCGCCGGCCTCGCTCACCCTTACGTCCCCAGGAGTGGGTTCTCGGGCGCCATCGACTGGAATCTCCGACTGTATTGAGCCGACTTCCTGGGAAGCTTCGCGGTCATCAATCGCTTGTGAGCTCGGCCTGTCGATAGATATCGAGACGCCATTTTCCTGGGAAGGTAGTTGTGCTTCAGCGGGGGTTGGAGACTCCTTCGTAGCCACTGGCAGCTCTGGAGAAGGCCTCTCGAGGTCAGGGCCGTTTGGTACGGTCTGCGAAAGGGGGCTCGGGATAGCGGCTGCATCCGTAGGCACACCAGGGACTTCCTGGCCTGGGCTAGGCACGCCACGATCATCATGTCCCTGTAGGTCTGTCGCAAATGATTTTGTGAATGGGGTAGCAGTCGAGAGAGTTGACGCTATAGGTCCCTGTGACTCTTTCGCAGTCGTCGGCAGCGTCGCTCCGCTGGTTGAAGGCCCTGGAGGGCGAAGGTATCGTTCTAAGGCAGGGAATGGTGGATTCTGTCGCTCCGGGATGTTGGCCTCATTGAGTTTCCGGCCCCTAGCGACCAAGTTAGCAGAGTGGACGGCAGCTTGCGCCAGCAGACGCAACTGGAACGCTGCGAAGATTGCATGGAATGGTGTTCGGGCATACTGTAAAATGTCGCATTCGAAGAGGAACTTTGCTTCGGCCGGGTTGGTGGGTGGCGCGTCGGGATTGCTGAAGTCATGGTCGGGGATGCCATTTACTTCGGTCGCGACAGCGAAGAGTTCACGCAGCTTTCTCTTCCGCGATGTCACAATTGCGCTGGGAAATGTCAGCATCACGTTTCGCATATGAAAATGATCGCAAAAATTGGGAGAATTGAATGAAGCATCTCTCACCTGCGTTCGGCCCGCTTTGCCTGGAGAAGCTTGAGGCGGCCGGCAGGCTCGACCTCACTCATAGCATCCGCGGCTGCGACATCCGTTTTTAATAAAAACGGATGTCTATCTGATCTTAATGTGCCAGAGAGAGATGAAAAAATCGCTCAGAATGGATGGAAATTGTGGTGTTGTGCTGTAGTGATTGATTTTAGTTGTCGTCGCGTTGCTTGAATGGGGGGTTCGACAAGAATTGGCAACGGGGCTCGGTCGTTTGCTGCGTGCACTGATGAGAGTTCTGCTATCGGGCGGGCGCGGTGTTGGGAAATTCTTTGATAGCGGGCTTTTTTTCCTTGGGAAATTGTTACTGTACTGCACCGGTGCACACTAGTCGGGCTTATCAGTGCAGAGGGGAGCAGAGCAGGAAAAGGGGTGCCAGAGGGGCAGCCTAAATTGTGGAGGGTACCTGCTAATGGCAAGGCGCGACGCCAAACCTCGATGTACAGCACCTTGGGGCCACTCCCAGAGATTCCGGGTTGCCTGCTACTGAGTAAGGTAACAACCCTCGACCGGACTTGGCTGCGCGACAAGCCACTAATAAGTGTAGAATCTCATCCCTCCAAAGTCGTCGACTTTTCTTTCATGACGAGCATCAATAAAGCAGGGCAATGAATGACGGATATTCTGCGAATGAGTACTAACACCAAGATATACCAAATATAAAATAGAAACAATGACACGGGTCTCCTCTTGGTACTGCACCCACTCGTAGACACTCTCCTTAACAATAAACCTATTTACTAGCCAATTTGCCAATGTATCGAGTAATCCCCTGTATAAATGCGCAGGTCTATGTACCTAAGAAGGTTCATGACATGCATATGTCGCTGACCAGAATCACCCGTCGGGTCATGTACCAGTACAAGGCCAGCTGTCCACAACTGACGGAGGCGACAGAATAAAATCCAGCCACACCAATTAGCCACACTTTTGACCTTGGTGCTGGTGGATTTCCGGTTTCGGGAAGGCGCAAGCCTCTCAGCCCGCAAGCCACACCTGTCCAAAGTTTCCCTTTGCTAGGTACCTTTTGTTGCCTGCAGTGAACGATCAACATCTGACGCCACAGTACTGATGCGGCATCACCAATTCAACAATCGGCGCATCGTCAACAAGACATCGGAAAAGCGACTACTTTCTGTCCTCTCCTAGTCCATATCAGGCACACCACAACTTTCTACATCGACTCCGACCACGAAATACGGTGCAGGCGCATAGCCAACCCAGCTGATCATGTCCGAAGGCGGGCAGTCTCGCGTCGCCATCAAATTTGGAACGAGTTTGTCAAATGGCTCCTCCAAGAAGGCATCTCGACCGCCTCTACCATCCACATTAGGCAAGCGACAGAGAACCCACTTCGGCGCCGACTCGGAGTCAGAGGAGGACGACGCTTCGGCCGGAAAGCACCAGAGCATCACGGGGTTCGGCGCAAACGGCGCAGAGACAGAAGATGATCGCCGCCGCCATCAGAGTCGGAGAGACAGGGACTACAAGACTGATCGACGACGGGGGGATGGACGAGATTGCTCAAGAGAGTCAAGATACCGACGAGATAGCGAAACAAAGGAAGTCGACCTCCCGGACGAGGAAAAGCCTATCAGATGGGGCCTCACGGTCACGAAGAGGTCTACGAAAGATAGGGCGGAGGCCGCCAACGGTGATGCCTCAGAGCCTAATGCTCCAGATCAAGGCGAAAATCATGAAAAGAAGGTCGCAAAAAATGCGGACGAAGAGGCTTTGGATGCGCTGCTCGAAAAGAGCGAGGACGGCGCTAGCAAACGGAGACCCTTGATCCCGCGCTCAGAGTCCGACGCGTACCAGGAAGCTGCCAGAGAAGCTCCTGATGTGGACAAGTTAGATGTCTATGAAGATTATCCTGTCGATGGTTTCGGAGCTTCGCTCTTGCGGGGACAAGGCTGGGATGGACAGATGCGCGGACCTAAGATCAAGGAGGTCCAGCGCCGCCCGAATCAGATGGGACTGGGAGCAAAAAAGCTCAAGGGAGAAGAGGACCTTGGAGGTTGGAATCAGAAGGGCGGCAAAGAGCGCCGCCCGAGGCTGGACGAATACAAGCGAGAGAAGGAGAAGGAGCGAAGTCGAAGAGAGGAGAGACACCGTGATAGCTATAGGCGGGAGCGCGAGAGGGAGGGAGATCGGGAACGGGATAGGGGAGGAAGTCATAGACGCCATGAGCGGGATTATCGGTAAAACGAAGCGAATGTTCATAGATGATAGAGCACCGTCGTACCTTTACATGGTACATGAATTCGAATAATGATCAAGCAGGCGCTTGGCAGATGCGTATAAGGGGCCGGGAAGAATGGCTCGCCGGACTTTACTCCCGAGTAGGTGATATAGGTGATACTTTGGTCTAGATTCGCTTTGTCGAATATTATTCTACCGTGATCCTCTGACAATTTCTCTGCGTCTGAGGATATATGACTGCTGTAGTGTTCCTGCGCGCGTTTGGGAAGGCCGATGGGTAACGGATAAGAGGAGGATGCATCCCCGCTAAAATTTAGGCTTATCGATAGCGATAGCGGTTGAGAGCGATAAGATAGAAAAGAGAAAAAGATTGGAAAATGAAACTTCAGCAGCGACAATTCTGAAGAACGATGAGAGGGTAGTCAACAAAACGACTGCTGCACAACCAAATCAAAATGGCCAAAAGAAAGCGAGACTCTGCTTCGGAGCAAGGAAAAGTAAAAGGGGAGACTGCTGTCAAAAAGACCAAGGAGAGCGCAGTCGAGCAGCCCGGAGCTGACACGGACCAACCTTTTACGATACAAATCATTACGGGCTCATATGATCGAGTTCTCCATGGCGTAACCGCCACTATCGAGCCTGGAAAGGACGGTGTCCAGTTCGCAGACACATTCCTCTTTGACGCCCACACGTCTGCGATACGATGTCTCGCGCTTTCACCGCCTTCTGTGCCAGCGCCAGGCCAGTCACAGAAAGTATTACTGGCAACGGGCGGCACCGACGAGAGGATCAACGTCTACAACATCTCCGCGCACCCCCCAAGCAAGAAGTCCAGCGACCAGCAGCTCCTCTCGTCCATCGCCTCGCGGCCGATCCTGGAGAACTCCAAGAACCGCGAGGTGGGGAACCTGATGCACCACTCGTCCAAGATCACACGGCTCGCCTTTCCGACGCGGTCGAAGCTGCTCTCGTCCGCCGAGGACTCGACCATCGCCGTGACGCGCACCCGTGACTGGTCGCTGCTGTCTACGATCAAGGTCCCCGTGCCGAAGGTGATGGGTCGGCCTAGCGGCGACACGGCACCCATGGGCGGGACGCCCTCCGGCGTCAATGACTTCGCGATCCACCCCAGCATGAAGCTGATGATCAGCGTCAGCAAGGGTGAGCGGTCCATGAGGCTGTGGAACCTGGTTACGGGGAAGAAGGCTGGCGTGCTCAACTTCGAGCGCGACGTGCTGCAGGAGATTGGGGAGGGGAGACACACTACGGGCGAGGGCCACAGGGTCGTCTGGGGCAGCAGCCCCGATGAGGGCGATGAGTTTGCCGTGGCGTTCGACCGCGAGATTCTCGTGTTTGGCATGGACAGCAAGCCGAGGTGTCGGGTAATTGGCAACACGCAGACTAAAGTCCATCAGCTGCGCTACGTCAAGGTCGATGAAGAGAGCGAAACGACTGTCCTTGCGGTTTCGACGGAGGATGGGCGGATCTTGCTCTTTTCTACAAGGACCAAGGACCTGAAATCCTCTGGGACTGGGGAGAAGGCCCCGCTACTACCCTCAGCAAGGCTGATAGCGCAGCTGGGAGGCAAGGAAGGGGGGGTATCCGGCAGGATCAAAGATTTCGCTATTCTCAAGGCGCCGAGCGATACGAATAATTGGTATATTGTGTCGGGTAGCAGCGACGGAAAGATAAGGCTCTGGTCAGTCAGCCGTGAGGATGTGAGCCTAGAGAAGAAGAAGAAAAAGGCGGCCGGAAAGAGGATCGGAAAGCTGCTAGGGACGTACGAGTCGCACAACAGGATTACGTGTTTAGAAGCGTTCGTCATGATACCCCGTCCTGAAGGCGTGGAGGACAGCGAGGACGAGGACATTGAGGGGGAGTCTGAAGAGGGTTCGGACCATGGAAGTGATGAAGAGTGATAATAGCCATGCCATACTGAACGATGATGTTGCTTTGAACCTATCTATGCTAGTCTGAGGCTTTTCGCTTCGAGACAGGGTCGAAGTCTACGGTTTGCAATGTGTTCATGTACCAGGTCGCAGCAACAGATCTCGCAAGTCTGCGTTGAGACTAAGTCGCCTGCTATGCCGTGCCATGCATTGATCGTGGTATTCCTACTGAAGATGAGCACTCTCGGATATTATTGAACAATTCTCGTAGCACTGCCAATCCAAGACGTAACTATTGAATGCGAACTACTACATCGCTCGAGGCTCCTCTATGGTCAGGCTTAATATGCAAATTGCATTCTACTCATGCGATTCCTCGGAGTATTGGGCATTCTCGCTGACATCAAGCCTCGATGGGATATTCTTGTCATTGAATAGTTAGATCGTCTACCGAGCGAGTGAGTCCCGCTCAACTAACAGTCATAGTTCCAAACAAATTCCGACAACGATACTTGTCGGCGACGGTATCGGGGACCGCTTCGGCTCCCATGGGGCCCGCTAGTAGGAGATCATGCCGGCAGACATCAAGCCGTCATACTTGATGGGCGCAATTTGGTGTCCAAACTGTCAACGACGCCCCCGGACTCGTGAAAAGGTCATTGTAGGCTGGAGGCTGGGACATCCATTGACGACAGGCATGTGTGGTCCGCCATGTCTCGACGATATCTCCCTCTGGGCTGAAACTTGTGCGTATGTCTGCCTGGATCCGAAATGGATCGCCGAAATTGAGACGCCGGGAGGATTTAGCTGTATTATAGTAGGTAATTAGTAATGGAGGTTCGGTCTCCTGGATCTGGACCCTGCAACGCCCACGATAGCATCGGAGACCGCGACAAAGCTGGCTGTTCAGCATAGGTGTGGTAGGTGAGGGGGTACTTTCGTGAGTGAAGAGATATCGGAAGCTACTGCGGCGCCTAAGACGCAATGCGACTTGCGTGCCCCGGCGTGGCCCCGGCCTACATAGTAGTGTAGGAGCCAGGGAGGCTAGGACGGCCTCACGGGATGCCGAAGTGTGGGGTACGGCAAATCACAAGCGCCGAGCAGAGCGAACCCCTGCCAGTCACATGCCTCGTGTTGAAAATTCGTCGCAGGCTTGGGGCGTCTTTGGTTTAGGGCGGCTCGGACAGCGGAAGCCAAAAGTGACAGGCTGTCGTCGTGAACCACTCGTGTGCCGCTGCTCCCACGGCCCTCGCACTCCGTATTTCCTGTCTTCCCCATTGCTCGCCTGCGCCTGTGCCTGCGCCTGTGCCTGCACCTGCACCTGCACGGCTCCGCTCTCCTCTCCTCTCCTGCTCATCAGCATGTGAAAGAAGAGGTCAAGCCACGCCCAACAACTTCTGCACCCTGCATGCACGCCCGCGCACCTGCACGCAGCTGGAGCCTCTCTTCGGAGCATCCGCCCTCTTGGCAGTGCAGCAGCGGGGTCCACCTGCATCGCTTTGATGCTGGCGACAAATCGAATCACTCCCAACCGTAATGCCACCACCATCGCCCTCGTCTTCCGAGCCCCCGTAACCGAACCTCACTCACCCACCTCAGCACTGTCAGCTAGCTAGAGCTGGTAGCCTTCCCGTCAAGCCATCTCTGCCCTCCCTCACTCCATCTTCCCTCCTGTCGCATTGACTCAGCCTGTAATACTCGTCTCATCCATGTCTTATGCCCCGTCGCCTCTCTGGCTTATTGCGTGTTAAGGCCTGTGTTTTCGTTCGACCTTCACGCCCTCTCTCACCTCCCTCCCTACCAAGCAGTGTCGCTGAGGCTGCCGCCCCCCGCCAACCATAAGTAGCCGCTGGTCGACTGCAGCTTACCGGCCCCCATCTCTTCTTCATTGGGCCACCCAGGACAGACAGGACTGTGAGGGTTGGGCATCTGCTGCCTTGGAAACTTTTCTGCTGTGGATGGCGGCATAGACACCTTCACTTGGAAGACACCAGGCCGATCACGTTGCGAGGCTCGAGCCTGTCTATCCCACTGCGAGTAGTAGATTCGATATTCACTCGGCGTCACATTTCACTTGCCCCCGATGTCTGACCAAAGCCCGCCTCTCTTCCGTCCGGTGCCGCGCCGGCCCTTCGACATCAGTCTGACCGTCCCGACTCCTCCGGACGAGGACTCCCTGCCGCCCAGCCCGAACCCAGCCGCCGACCTCCTCCTGAACAACCGCTTGCTGGAGCTTCGGCGAAATGCCGGCCTCAGTACTGCGTCCGACAACGACTCCCTCGGCCGCTCCCAGTCCCTCTTGAACCTTACAAGACCGACCCTTTCTGGCATCTACTCCCCCACTGTATCGAGCGCCGATCGGTGGGGCGAATACAATGATGGGCAGGAGCCGGATACACCCTGGGGCACCGGAGCGCAGACGCCCTTGAAGCGGGATAGCATCGATGAGGGCACCTATGAGCTCATGAAGGAGCGCCACGCCATGCCGCGGGTACCGTCCGCGCTGGGCGTCCCGTCGACCACAGAGCCGCCTGCCTCGACGACAGCAGCGGCCCTCTCCCTCGGCGCAAGAGCGGCTTTACTCTTCGCTGTCGGCATGGGATATGGCGTGCTCGTGTCCAGGCTGCACGACGAGCCGACGTTCACGCAGTTCCCCGTTGAAGGTCTCGTGAATTCGAGATCAGACTGGAGGTATCTCGTCTTCTGTGGAGTGAGTGGCGTCGTGCTTGGAGGCATGTTGCCCTTGTTCGACTGCCTGTGGGAGCAGACCGTCGAGAAGCGCGACAGCGAATCCGCCAGCGGGACCGACTGGGCTCTTGTTATCCGTGGCATCGGGGCTTTCGCCGGTATCATATTTGCCATTGTAAGTGATGCATCTCCTCGGAGTCCGGGCGTCGGGTTCATCCGATCAAGGAACCTACACTGACTCTCATCCAGCGGCGACTGCCTTGGGCCTCGACGATGCAGGTCTCCCTTACATTGGCTCTTGTCAACCCGTTCCTCTGGTATCTGATCGATCGCTCTAAGCCCGGATTCCTGTTCTCCGCGGCGGTGGGGCTCGCCGGCTCCGCCGTCCTCCTTGGTCTCAACCCAGAGATGCTGCCGACACCAGCTGGCTACTTCTCCGAGTCACTGCATAGGGGTAACGGCACTAACAGTGCCTCCGTCGCCGAGGACAATCTTGCTCTCGGCGGACTGGCGAGGCAGCAGACTATCGAGACATGGATTTGGATGCTGAGCGTGCTGTTTTGCAGTTGCGTGTGCTTCGGGAATATTGGCAGGCGGCTGGCCTTGAGCAGGTCCTCGGCCGCCAGGGGCAGATGGGGTGGACTAAGATAACTTGCCCATAGGCCGCGGATGGTCAAAATTGCCTCTGTGGACAATGAGATTTTTGGAGCATTCAGACCTGAGCTTTCTTTGTTTGGGCCAGGCTGAGGGTACTTGGGCTAGCGGCATCATGGTTAGTTGACGATGTGCAAAAAGGAATGGATGGTCGGATTCGGGTTTCTCATTTTTGCTTATGATATCTGTACTATGGGAAGGAATTCTTGGTATCCCTTGGACACCTTATGTGTCTGGATGTGGTATGTCTGTGTCCGGAACCAGTCCCCCGGCGATCGATACTGTTGGACCTGTGTCTCTTCCCCTTTTCAGGCTCTTAGCACCCTTGCTCTCCGACCGTGTCTCCTGTATCCCTCCGTTGACGTTAGACTATGTTACCGGCTATATCGTCGCGCTGTCACCGGCGGATTTCGTGACTATGCTAAGTTGTGCCTAGATCCTTTGAAAGTATCCTTATTCCCGATGACTTTGTATATCTTCGTCTGGGCGCCCGTCCTTCGTGTATCTACGAATGCATGTGTGATCGAGCTCTCTGATGTGACGTCCGAGGTTGGTGAATTCCGCGTTACAACGAGTTGGTGATGAAACAGTGGTTGCTATTACGGCCGACGTTGGTAGGAAGAATACAGAATATAGGTGAACTAGTAGAGCTTGGAAGCATACTGTCAGATCACGGCCATTGATTTCAGGCCAACCTCACTTGAAAAGGAGTAAATACGACAGCAACGAGCAAATGGAGGTTCCGACACGAGAACCACTTACGATGAATACGAAGGCAGCCCATCGCTCTCAGGGTATGTTGAAGTTCTGTCTCGAGTCACGACGCCTCAACAGGCTGTTACGTCTTGAATTGTCCTATTTTCGAGATATTGAAATACTCTTGACCGACTCTAGTGTCCTGTGCTCTCTCGCCGAGCTGGCCAACTCTTCCCTCCTAAGTTCCAGTTCTAGTTTGGCAGCCAGAAGCGGGCCACTGTGACTTAATGTTAATTGACGCTCTTTGCTGGGGGCAACACCCATATAGTGGACGATGGGCTCGCTCGGTAAGATGTTACTGTATGCTAGCGACGATGTACGGTCTGCGGAACTCTCCCAGAGGCACAGGAACGCTCTCCAGCAGACCATGCGTTCTGTTCGTAGCTCCATATATGATCTTTTACAAGTGCGATTGCCTGATCAATAGAACCTAGGGCATAGCCAAGAGTCCGGAAGAGGAAGCTTTCGGGTCAGAAGAGCCTTGCCAGAAGCACAACGATAGACAGGACATGAGCTTCACATAGATCCAAAGGATCCTAGACGGCAGTACGGGGTGTGCGTTTGCTATACTCTTCATGCAAATGCCAAGGAGAATACCAGGGTCGACTTCACAGAAGATTCGAGTTTTGACGTTGGAGTATTCTCGGTAATTCCATTACCGTCTCCTACTTTATCGCACGCTCGTTACCTCCACTTTGATCGAGATTCGGTTCGGGTCACGAGAATTTGATCCTCCCTCCAGGTCATCCACATCCCCCAGAGCCGATATGGAGAATTTGAAATGAGGTGGATCAAGAGGAAAAGAACCTGCTGTGCAAGCGAGCTGGGATGAGCCGGTCGAAAGCCGACAAAATCTCCATCTGACAGCCCTACACTGTACAGTACGATCCACTCGCAAGAGCCCCATCTGCCATGAACTGCAGGACCCTTAATTACGATGCCTGCCGCATGATTGGAATGGGCATCAGGTATAAAAGGACGTGATGCCAGGCGGCGTGCTCCGGGCTTGATACCCTCGTAATACATGAAGAGGTACGCACATACTCTAGTAGGCTTCTTGTCTGCTAACTGGCGCGCTGCTCAGCTGGCTTGAGCTGTTTCTTGCGAGATCTTCCCGTCCTGTCTCAACACTGCCACTCGATAGTGGGTGGGGAGAATCTTGAAATAGGGACGGTTACGTATTAGCCTGGGAAACTACCTGTTTCCTACAATTCGTCAAGCGAGACAGCGGACAGCTTGAGCTAGGCCGGCTGACCCGGCTATCTCTTTCCCCATGATGTCAGACTTTGACGGGCAGAGGATGCAGAGAGCGCACACGGCGCCCCCGCGGTCTCGGCCCTGACCCAGCCGGCCGGCCCAGGCATGCATGGAGCCTAGGAGAGTACGAGTAGGTATGGAGCGCACTGGTTTTGCTTTAGTGTGTGGTAGAGGGCAGACTGAAAAGCCTAAACGAAAACTTGTGGAAGATCAGCGAGCTAAAGTGAGTCCACGGAGGGGCCCTTTTGTCACAGCACGTTGGAAGTGGACGAGGAAGAGGGGCCGAGCTGCAGGCACTTTTGGGTCTCTTCTTCCTTCCTTGCTTGCAAACCTGAGCAGAATGATAAAAAAATCGTACGCGATCTTAGCATTTATGATATAGAAAGTTTGTAAGGATGCTCTGCAGTCCGCACCCCACAGTAGAGTCATGGTCTTCTTATACTGCCTGAAGATTCGGAGAGGAGCCCCTTTCCATTCGTAAAGCTGGCGCGATGCTATAACCTCAGGCTCACCGAGATCATATGTTCAGGTCGTCGCTGCAAGCCACACCCAGATCCTCCGGCTTAGACCGGCGTGTCTCAGAGTCGTGAGGTCAGCGATCGAGATCATGAATGGCGGCAGAGTGAGGAAAGGGAGGGCAGACCTTGATACGAGGCCCAGACTACCTGCCTCATGTACCCGTAGCGCGGATGATGATTGGCCAGCTGGGCGGGCGGACAGGGAGACGGCAGCCATTTTAGCCAATCGGAATGGCGGGGGAGTCCGGCCGCATGTAAACAAGAAACAGGCGCGTCGAGAAACGCGTGTCCGTCGCGTCACAGGCCGACTTCACTCCGTTCCAGTCATCGCCCTCTCCGCGCCCACTTGGCCCGGCGTTGCCCACCACACGCAGCATCACCCTCCGGACCGGACCAATCATCCGCTAGGCGCTGCATCAATCCGACACTGCACGGCTGCTCGCTCTGCTCGGCAGTCATCATCGCTTTGACGGACTGCTTGGACTGATTGATTGATTGATCGGCAACCCCTCCTCGCTCGAGCTCTTGACTCTTCTGTCTGCCGCATCCTCCCTCGGAGACGGATATCTATCTTGTGCTCGGTCTCTTTCCTTGTTACGTTAGCATTACCGGCTCTGGTCGTATCTTCAACCGTGCCCTCCATCTCGAGAACTTGGTCATTCCGGCTAGCTACCTCGCCATCGCCAACTCCTGCACAGTACGGATTAAGCTACAGAACCTCACGCAGATATTACGCTGCCTCACTTCATCGCCTTCAGCGCGTTGCTCCTCGCTTCTGCAACGGCTGCGTTGCGCCTGAGATAATCAACCATCTCGCCGCCGGAGTGCTCTCGGCATTCTACCTTGGTGTAACAGTTCTTCAAGGGATTCTCGACCGTCTGTGGCCTCTTGCAAGGTCCCTTCGGCCCAACAGCGTCCAACTCTTTGACGCCATCCCTGCGACTCGACAAGATATCCTTGTCCGCGTGTCAGCCCGCGTCGACACTATCCAATCCTCTTATCCCACACCTCCAACACCCCGGCTCGTTCAGGTCCCCACTAAGCCTCCACAGCCCTCTGGTCTTGGTACGCTGCTGAGCTGGCTCCTGCATCAATCTATCTTATGCCGCCTTGCCCACTTTTGCCAACCATTCATTCCTCCTTGCATTCCTGCCATCATCTCTACCGGAAGTCTCTGACGCTCTCCTCGCACCCCCTCTTCTTCTCGCTCTCGACAGTCCTCTCCGTTCGATATTCTCACCTTCCTCACAATCGTGGATGAAGAAGCCAGCCAGTTCTCCTCGCCATCCGCCGATATCTCGCAGAGCCGCCGTGCACTGCAATAGCCAGCATCAGCTTCTCGGACACACCGATCCCATATGAGCGCTTTGATCTGAGTTGCTCGACACGCCACAGCAGCCCTTACTTTAGCCCCACTGCCAATTAAATTGCCGACGTGGTAGAGAGGTACGTGACGGCCTTGCATGAAGTCTCCCTGAACATCTTTCACCGTTGTCATCTGAGGACAGTCCAAGAAAGCTGGAGCATCATTACTCTCCTGCGGTCATCTTCTGGAACTCTTTTACTGACTTGGAGAAGAGAGGGCCAAACCCACTTGTAGCAGTTCACGAACCGTATAGACTCGGGAAGAGGGCCATAATGGCCAAGCCTACGCGTTTCGCGGGCTCCGAGCCTCTGAACATCTACCAAGACGACTTCTTCGAGAACGCGGCGCCTATGGTGAACCACGCTCCGATGCCTCCTGTAGAGAAGCCACAGCGCCGCCCACTCCAGAGTTCCAACGGCAATGTCGTCTTGAACCCTCCAAACGCCACTTCAGCCAAACAGTCACCCTTCAAGTCGACATCTACGGCTTCAGTATCCCCCTTGACACCCCTTAGATCATCTCATGGCAACAAGCTCGGCTCCGTTTCAATTATGCCGCCTACAATGCATCAACAGGCAACAGATTCAATGCCAAAGAAGCAGCCTGTAATGTCGAGATTCAAGACCGTGACACAGAAGCCTTGGGAACCCAGCGCCTATGTTGGCAAGGAGAACGCCCATCCGATGATATATCCTGCTCCAGCCACCCCGACTATCTCTTTCGAGAACTATTACCAAAAGCCCTCGGGGAAGCGAGTCCTCTTGGAGCCTGCTCCGATCAAAGAAGCTCGGCCGCAGAAGAAGCCGAAGTTGGACGATGGACCCCTCCCGCCTCCGGACTCCTTCCCGCCCATTATCGATGACGGAGCCAAGCCTGGCCACAGCTATGCAACTCTCATCGGGATGGCCATTCTTCGCGCGTCTAATCGCCGTCTCACTCTCTCCCAGATTTATAAGTGGATATCTGACACCTTTTCGTTCTACAAGCCCGACGACGCCGGATGGCAGAACAGCATTCGTCACAACCTCAGCCTGAACAAGAATTTCATCAAACAGGAGCGTCCAAAAGACGACCCAGGAAAGGGAAACTATTGGGCTATTGAGCCCGGAATGGAGTATCTGTTCATGAAGGACAAGCCAGTTAGGAAGTCGGGGCTCACAGCAGAGAACGTCCCTGTCATGTCGACTCGTCTAGAGCCTTCGCAACCGGCGCCCGTCTTGGCTGCACCTCCGCCGGAGCCGACCCTGCCACCACAGTTTCCGGTCCCTGCACAGATGGCTCTCCCTCAGGCTCCTGCTTCGCAGCCTCCGCCGCCGCTCCAACCAGAACCGTCATCGGACGCGACGATTCCCGCCTCTGATTCTGCCATGCCGGAGGATGGGTTGCCTAGGCCCCTTGAGAATGATGGCGTCAATGACACGAGCTTTTACTCTCCGATTCCTGCCACAATGCACTCTTCACCCCCTATTCCAAGGCACGTCGAGATCCAGCACAACACGCCTCCGCGGACGACAAAGGCTGCTGGATCTTCTATCACAAGATCCCACAAGCGAAAATTCGCTTCCATGGATGATAGTGGCTATATCTCTTCCCTGGAGTCTTCGGTGATGCGCCCCAACCAGAGTGGCCGTATTCTCACTTCTGAGGCTGACCGTCCGCGTATCAAACGTGGAAGAGCTGAGGAGGAGATTGCACGTCTTCGTGCGTCATCGTATGATAGTCCTACGAAAGGCCGCTCTTGGAACGGTTTCGCTCCCCCGTCTTCATCACCTCTCCGTCAGACTTCTGCAAATGGCTCCAACAAGATGCTACCACCGCTCACGCCAGCGGCAAAGATGAAGGCTCCACCAAAGCCGCCGCCGTCGGTCTCTCCTAACACCAACCTTCGACTTCACCGGGATAAAGTCAGGTCGATGCTTCAGTCCCCACTCCGTCGTGTGAGCAATATGGCGGACGTCGCACCACCATGGAGCCCTGGTCCCGCTCTTGGGCCTAGCGACCAAACATTCGAGGGCATCGACTTCACCTGGGGGCACACTGCTGATCACTTCGACATCTTCGATGATAGCACTGCCTTCCTTGGCTTAATTGAGACTGGCTCTCCAGAGAAGCGATCTGCAAAGAGGATGCGTCTGGACCGCTCACATTCCGCCAGCATCCTGACCGACATCACCAACTCTACGTCTCGTAAATCGGTCACCTCTGCACCGTTCTTGAAAGTTCCTTCTCAATCCAATGTCCTCGACTTTGAGACACCAAGCAAGGTCTTCGAGTGCCTGGGCTCGCCAAGCAAGCTTCTCAGTCTCCAGTCGCCGAGCAAGATGCCGGCGTTCAACGACAACGTCGAGAACGTTGAGAACACCGCAGCATGGATCTCCATGGATGACCTCTGTGCTCCTGAATTCCTCGAGGACAATGACTATACGGGCCTGGACATCCTTCAGGGGTTCGAGAAGATTGGTTCCGGCACTCAGGTGGGCCGCTCTGAACAGAAGCCACCCCTGGGCCGCAGCCACACTTCGATCTTTTAAATCCTGTCGAGCTTGCTCGATCGCAGCCTTGCTGACTGCATCGCCGGCAGCATCAATAGGCGACGCGATCTCACGACGGTTATGACTTGACGACTTAACTATTCACGGACTGCCAGTACTCTTGGTCAGCCCCCTGCGTTGGTTACCACCAGGTGTGGCACTAGACGGATATTCGGCTCAAATGTCGTTTTCGACTTTTGATTCCATGGGAGGGAGGGATGTGACGATCAAGCGGAGCACCTGCTCCTGGCTTGGAACCCTAAAGGCTTGCTTTCTGTGTAAAGCCTTGTCTTTTTTATGATAATGACGAATCTTTGAGTACATATCAGCCAGCACGCCCGACAATACGGGGCTCTCTTTTTTGCTTTTACAGGTTACGGATCGGAAGAATGCTTCTGTCAGGATATGCACTGTCTTGGGTTTTCCTTGGTACTGGATGGCATGGAGCGATAGGGAAGGGTTAAGGAGTTTTCAGAGTAAACAGGTCTCCCGACCCCAGAGGCAAAGCTGGAAACCGGTGACGCCAGGAACGCCGACGGCATCGTGTATGTCATGTTGTATGCATCTCCGAGAAATGGCAATGAGAATGCAATTTTTACGCACATTGCCTTGTTACTTCGTTGAATGCTGCTATGATCAACCTGACGGACTGCCGACCTCCTTTCATGTCAACTTACCGGCTGTGATATTCAGGGTCTTGGGCCAATCTAGGGCCAAACACCACCTTGAGTACCAAGGTTACTCCCAGGCTTGTAATATGCCAGCGTTACAACCCCGAGCACTACTCAACGTCAACGCCCATGGGTATCTCTTCGCATTCCTTCGTGAACTAGATCGGTGAAATTATACAGATGCGGCTCTATATCTCTTGGGCCGCTACCGACTCCTGAACGCCCGCCCATTTATGCCTTTTTTAGATACCTCGACAATAGATGTAGCATGGTCTGATAACTGGTGTCCCGCCTATACCGTGCTGTTCTCCTCCGGCTCGTATACCTCATCTCTCCCTTCTTGTCCCTCAAGGGCGTGACGTCAGTAGATGCCCATTCTGGTCGCCCATCCCGTCTCCTTCTGGCCCACGGTGATCTGGTAGGGGAAGGGGTTTGTCTCGGTCGTCGTTATGGGCGGGATGTGATCTTTGTGGGCGTTGACGAAGGTGACGATCTTCATGATGGCCGAGAGCAGCGTCTGCTCCATCGCCTTGCGGACTTTGGCCTTTTCTGAATGTAGTGTTAGTCACAAATCGGCCTTGCCAGCAGAACCCCAACGCGTCTCTCATCTCCATGTGGCTCTTTCCAGATCTGCCTTAGAAAGACTTACCACTGTCGGTCCTGGGCTCTGCAACGGTGACCTTGACGGTCCAGCCCTCCCAGCAGACCTCCTCCTCGTTGCGCATCAGCCACGTCTTGCGGCGCTTCTTCTCGAAGAACTGCACGGCGATCTGGCCGCGCCCGCCGCCGTTGCCAGCCGCCGCATGGCCGTGGTGCTGCTGCTGCTGCTGAGGCTGCAGGAATCCCTGTGCTTGCTGCTGTTGCTGCTGCTGGCTCTGGTGCAGGTGTTGGCTGCCGCGCTCGGCGTCCAGCTGGCGCACCAGGGCCGCGGTGCGCTGGTCAATGAGCGTCTCGAGCTCGGCGTCGGCGATGTAAGGGAGGGTCAGGTCGAGCACCTCGCGGGTGCGCGGCAGGACGGAGGGGAAGAAACGGTGGAAGAAGATGGTGTGGAGGATCCCTGGATCACGGTACTGTGGTTAGTCGAGATGCTGGTCCCAGACGGTGCAGCAAGCTGCAGATAGAGACACCGGGAGCTTGAGAGAAGTGGAGGGAAGAGGAGAGCGACAGCATGCTATCAATTCCACTTGTTAGGGTGCTCCCAGTGTGTGCAACCGCGTGGCTGGCGAGGCATGACCAGGCACAAGACACAAGGCACACATGGCACACACAGCACAGCGCCGTGTCGTCATGGTGCAAAGATCACAGCGAGAAAGAAAAGTCTGACAAGGCACAACGTACCACGCACGACGTCCCGCACCGACGTGGGGTCGACGAAGGCGTCGAGAATAAACTCTGGAGGGCTGCGCTGGTCCATCGGGTACGTGCCGAGCCGTCTTGCTCGGGGGCGTCGTGTCGTGTCGTCGACGTGTTTGTTGAATTGCTTCAGCAGCGCCTGGATCTTCGCACTCGAGCAGCAGGGCCGGGTGAGGGGCTATGGAGGGGCATCTCTGTTTGCGAGGTTACGGGTTTGGCAAATGCAGGGCAGGCGAAGAGGAGCAGGCCATTATTCCCGATTCGAGCCGCTAGGCCATGCCGTACAGCACAGTAATGGCACAGTAGATAAGATACCTAGGCTGCTAGGCCAGGTAAAATAGGTAGACTACCTAGACAGTCCACCGGCTTAAGCACAGCAGTGTCACCCCCAGGCTCCCTCCCTCCCTCACTCCACGACCCCAGACCTGACAGAGGTACCTTTAGGAAGTACCCGCAATCAGTGCTGCTGTACACCAGCCTCACTGTGGCGGAACTGTCTGTGCGCCACTCTGACGTCTTACACCAGCAAATCAGCGCTAACGACGACAGCTGAGAGTGAGCGAGTGCGCGCGTGCCGAGGCAAGCTGTCCCGCTGCTGCGACCGCTAGCTCATGGGCTCGTTTACAGCCGGCAAACACCACACAGAGGTTGGGTTGCGTAGCTCGTGACAATCCGACTCGACAGCGCCTATGACCGCTCTCGTCCTTCCTGCCGTCTGAACAGCCTACCATCTTCCTCCCCGCCAGCTCTGCCGTCGACCGCCATAATGTTCGCGGCAACTAGGCGCTGGTTCCGTCGCAACAGGACGCCCATCGCCATCACCTTGGGCGTCGTCGGCGCCGGCTATGTCGTGACGCAGTATGTCCTGAGCAAGCTCAACGACGCGCGCGAGCGCATGAGCAGCGAGCGTATAGCAAAGGAGAAGTACGAGCTGACCTCCCCACCCCTCGTTCTTCCAATGCTTTTAGTTGGGGAAGAAGCAGAAGCGAAATAAGAAGGCTGACTGACCACTTATTCGCCGTACAGCCTACGCCGCCGTTTCGAGCAGAACCAGGAAGACTGCACCTTCACCGTGCTGGCACTGCTGCCCACGGCCACGACCAACATCCTTGAGGCGATGAATACCGAGAAGATTACATATGAGATCCAGCAGATGAAGGCAGGCGGCGCCAAGTCCTCCGCCACCAAGGCTGGCAGCAGCGGCGCCGGGTCGACCAGCCCGCCGAGCATCCCCGAGACGAACCTGACGGATGAGGACGGCCGGAGTATGATCAGCATGCAGAGCGAGAGCGGTGTGCACGCCAGCCAGGTGGCGTTACCCTCGCCAGGTGCGACAGATGGCGAGCAGGCGAGGCCGCGTAAGACGAAGAGGCAGCTCTGGGACGATCTGACTATCAGCTGTGAGTCCGCTCTCTTTACTTTTCTCTTTCCTAGACAGCACTGTAAGATGTTCCTATATATTGACTATTTTGGCGCGCACAGCTATCACTAGGGCGTACACCTTGATATATACTCTGGGGCTATTGACCATGCTCACGCGGATACAACTAAACCTCCTGGGCAGGAGAAGCTACCTCTCGAGTGTGGTGTCGCTAGCGACGGGGCCGGGACAGGAGACCATCAGCTTGGAGAACAAGGACGACGATGCCTCCTCAATCCAGGCATACGGGGACGACTTCGAGACCAATCGGCGGTACCTTACCTTCAGCTGGTGGCTGCTGAATCGGGGCTGGATCGACATCGCGCAGCGCGTCGAAGCCGCTGTCCGTGAGGTCTTCGGGCACCTCAGCCCGCGTGACCAGCTCACTTTCGAGACCTTCGCGGCCCTCACGTCACGGGTCCGTCGGGCGGTGGAGGGCGGTGACCCGCAGACGCAGAAGCCTCTCACCAACTGGCTGCCCTACCTCCTGCCGCCGGTCGACTTGGAGGACCACGTGCTGCGGGAGTCTGGCGTCCTCGAGGACAGCGCGGCGTCGCTGACGCAGAGCGCCCCGCCGGCGCCTCTGTCACCGACCTCGGCGACCTCCCTACGGCGCCTGCTCGACGAGACGTCCGACCTGGCCGAGTCCCCCCCTTTCTCGCACGTGCTGACACTGCTGCTCGACGCGGGCTTCTCCCACCTGCTGGACAGGAAGGTCGCATTCGAGGCGTACGAGCTGCCCCCGCCGCCGCCGGCCGATGCCGAGACCGGCTCCGGCCCCAGCGGCAGCCCGGAGCTGCAGCGCCTGCGGTCCAACAAGCAGGTGCTGCTGCCGCGGATCCTGTCGGTGCTAGCGAAGCAAGCGCACGCCATCGGCAACGGCATGCCCAACGAGTACCTGCAGGCCATGGAGCAGGTGCGCGACCTGGAGGCGTTCGCCGCCGTGGTCTACTCGAGCAACTGGGAGAGCGAGATCCGGGACGACGGCCCGCTGGGTGCCGCCGCGGCGGACGCGGGCAAGGCGGAGGCTGGTGGCAGCGGCGGCAGCAGCGTGCGGCAGTCGCAGGCCTCGGGCGGTCCGGTGGGCGAGGAGAGCCTTGTGCTGGTGGATCCTGAGGTGTCGTTCGAGAGCGCCTGGGAGCGCGCGACGGAGAAGAAGTGAGGGAAGGTTCACTGGGTCAAACGGGTTGTCAGGTATATTCTGCCGCAGATGCGGCTATAGAGATGTGCGACTGTCCGCAGTGGGTTGGCATAGGGACGGCATGTCTAAACATTATGGCCTGGGATAGGGACGTGAGCCTCGAATGATGGATCCTTGCGAACATGATACCGGATCCATAGAGGCCAATCCATCATAGTGACAATGGTGACGCACGCTACACAGGGGTAGTCTTGCGCCCAGTGATCCCCACACCTAAACGCTTCGTCCCGCGTCTTTATGTGCCGGTATCTCCTCCCTTTGCCTCTACCTTGTCACACTCAGCCCCTTATCCTCCGAGCGTCCGTCGGGAGTGCTAGATGAGGCGCCACAGGACCGTCGTACAAGACGTAAAGACGCCAAGAGCTTCCCAGCCCTTCCGTCATGCGGGTCACTGTAAGCTTGCGCTGCGTGCTGACATCCCTTTTCTCTTGCCCCAATGCTTCCCCCGGGAAGCACAGCCGGCCGAATAAGATATCCCGGTGTCTTCAGGGGGTCTGTATGCCTATGCCCGCATATCGGACGCCGGCGTAGGCCAGGATCCACGTCTCGTTCCGCTGCCTCGCTTCAGTCGTCACATCAGGCCCCGTACGAACTGGTCGAGGCCCAGCTCGAACAGCTCGTTCCTGACGCCCTCCCCACCTTTGTGCTCGACCGGCGCGAGGGGGTTCTTGACCACTAAAACCGAACCGATCATCAGAGACACGCCTCCCCTTCACATCCCATCCCAGGAGAAACGATGGACACTAATTGCGGGAGGGGACCAGAACGTACCGTACTCGACCCACAGGTTGATGTAGATCTGGTGCAGCACGTTGCGCATGCCCAGGGTCGCCGTGTCGGTCAGCATGACGAAGCGCAGGCTGCTGGGCGTCTCGTAGTAGTGCAGGCGGTACTGCGCGGTGCGGTAGCTGACGAAGGCGTCGTCGTCGCCGCCCAGCTTGCGCGCCATGTTGCGCAGGCTGAAGACCGTCCCGAAGATGAGCTTGGCGTTGTCGTCGGCGCTGCTGCTGCCCCCGCCGGGGCGCGACCGGCCGCCGCCGCCGCCCGAGGACGGCCCGCCGAGGTCACCGCCGGGGAGCCAGAGGCGGCTGTAGATGCATTCGGCTGGGAGGAGGGCGGGGTGTTAGCGCTGCGACGGGCAGAGGGGGTTGATTTGGGGGGAGGGCTGGGAGCTGGCACTGCATAGCTGCTATAGTGGGAGTCGAGGGGAGTTCAGTGCTTACTGTGGCGGTCAAAGATGTAGAAGGAGAAGACCGTCATTGTCGTGCTGCAGTGGCCCTCTACAGAGGCACAACGACAGACACGGCAGTGTCGAGATGTCGCAGCTCTGTGCCTGTGGTGAAGAAGCCCTTAGCTAGGTACCTGGGTAGGTATGCAGGTGTGCCAGCGAAGCAGCGGCCGTCCTTTGGTGTCCGTCCTCTGATCCGGGCAGTTCAGACGGTCTAAAAAGAGTACCAGCCTCACTGGACCCTTGTACGTACCTACGTACGTAGAGTGCCTGCTCTATTACTGGCCGTGATTGATTAGAGGCTGATAGGGGCGATGATGTAAGCAGCGCTAAGCTCCAAGTTAGCGGCGATAGCTGGCGGGCAATGATGGGACAAGGTACGTACTGTGGTAGCAGCCCAGGTGGGCAGTACTATGTAGTGGGTAACAATAAGGCCATTTTGCTTGTGATGCGCTGGTGGGGATGTGTGACGGCACGGCGGGGCAGCAGCCAGATCCAGATTCGCGGGTTTCCAAGCTTCACCAACTCCCCATCCAGCCTGGGCGCATCGCGAACGAGCCCTTCGCCCTCGAAAGTTTGCGCCTTCCAAGGGTCCGTTCGTGTCTCCTCAGCTGCGCCTTCTTCTACCTACGACGGCTACCTTACTATCCTCCCGCCGTAACACTTACTACCACCATATCCTGCCCAGTCTCACGGAGAGGAGAGCCCTCGATTCAGCCCATGCCCCGATGTCACTAAGCCCCCGGTCGTAGCTGGGCAAACAGGAAGAGAAGCAAAGATACCAACCAGACAGGGCATCTTACAGACCCCTGGGAACTCGCGCAATTGGCTGGACTTGGGAGATTGGGCTGCAGACGCACCTGGACTAATAAGAGTCGGCGCACCAGCCAGCACTGGGCTGGAAGCCGTTGGGGTCCAAAAGCCCATCGACGGCGTCTGCAATTGACTCTTTTCTTTGTCTGCAACTCTCGTCATCACTCTGCACTGAGGATCTCTAGTGCTCTGTGATAGACCAGAAGCTCCTCTAACACTCGAGAGACACTAATTACACATCGGCGGTGCTTGACATACATTCAAACAGCTGTGCAGTGGCACGAGGCTGAAGACATCAAGCCCGTTACTCCCCGTTGCAGTTCTCTCTGCTCGACAGCCTTCCCCCCGATCTCCATACACGACACGGTGCACCAGCATAATGCAGGCCTCTACCATCATCTCTACCTCCGCCGTTGCGGCTCCCCTAACCAGCGAGTCGCTCCCCCTCGACAACGAGAAGAACATCTCCACGACTAGCATCCGTTCCTCCCCCGGCATCACAGTAGAGCATCACGATGGACCCGACTGCAGCAGGCCTGACCCGCCCACCGAGCATCTGTAAGAGTGGACTCCGACGCCTAGAAGCTGTTGCGCTTCGCTCGCTAACCTTTCCCCCTTTGATCAGGTCCGCACCTGAGATGCAGCAGTATCACAGTCCCATGAGGCAGCACCGCCGGACGCCATCTGCACATCGCGAGATCAAGGTACGCTCTTCTACTTCGGGCAGAACGAGCCAACAGTTGCGAGACCTCGCGAGCTGACAACCTCCCGCTCTAGGAAACCCTCAATGCGCGGTCTGAGTACACTAATGACGACGATGACGGCCGCTCGCACCACACCATCAACCAGTATGTGATCAAGGAAGAGATAGGGAGGGGCTCATACGGGGCGGTCCACCTCGCTGTGGACCAGTTCGGCCATGAATTTGTACGTTACAACGGCTTGCTCTATGGCGTCATGCAGCCTGCGCCTCCATCTTGTACGTGTTGGGACGGTCTAGTTCTGACCTTCGATGCGTGTCGTCATCGCGCAGGCCATTAAAGAGTTCTCCAAAGCCCGACTCCGCAAGCGCGCGCAGTCCAACATCCTCCGGCACGGGCCCCGCAGGCCGGGCCGCTTCCCGCCGGGCGCGGGCATGGACCCGTCCGTGTCCGACCGCCTCTCGGACCAGAAGGCCAGCGAAGCCCGTGATGCCCTGTTCCTCATCCGCGAGGAGATTGCCATCATGAAGAAGCTCGACCACCCGAACCTGGTGTCCCTGATCGAGGTGCTCGATGACCCCGAGGAGGACTCACTGTACATGGTCCTCGAGATGTGCAAGAAGGGCGTCATCATGAAGGTCGGCCTGGACCAGGCGGCAGACCCGTACGAGGAAGAGGAGTGCCGGTGTTGGTTCCGCGATCTGATTCTTGGGATTGAGTATTGTGCGCTTCCCCTGCGAGCGGAGCCACCCAGGCCGGGAGGGGGAGCATCCTGCTAATATTCGCTTACAGTGCATCACCAAGGCGTGGTACACCGGGATATCAAGCCCGACAACCTTCTGCTTACCGACGACAACGTCCTGAAGGTCGTCGATTTCGGCGTCTCGGAGATGTTCGAGAAGCCCGAGCACATGGTAACGTCCAAGTCGGCGGGATCGCCCGCTTTCCTCCCTCCTGAGTTGTGCGTCGCTCATCATGGCAACGTCTCCGGGACCGCGGCGGATATATGGTCCATGGGCGTATCTCTATACTGTCTTCGTTACGGCAAGATCCCATTCCATGGGGAAACCGTCTTGGAGATATATGAAGCCATTAAGACGCAAGAAGTCGACCTTGGGGAGGAGGCGAGCGACGATTTCAAAGATCTCATGGAGAGGGTATTAGAGAAGGACCCCACTAAGAGAATCAAGATGCCCGAGTTACGCGTAAGTGGCTTTTGGCTGGTGCATTCGTCTCACCAGTCGCAGAGGCTCGACACTGATACCGGACCAGGAACACCCGTGGGTAACTAAGGGAGGCACCGATCCTCTGCTCAGCGAGGAGGAGAACTGCTCGGATAGGATCGAGCCCCCCAATGCTCTGGAGGTCAATCACGCGTTTACGCGACGGATGAGCCACCTGCTCTGCGTGGTAAGACTCCCGTCTGGGCCTGAAGGTGGCTAGCCACTTCTATGCCAGCTGCTTAACTGCCGTAGATGAAAGCGATCTCCAAGTTCAAGGGTCTTCTAGCTCCCAAGACCGCTAAGCAGGGGGGTCCCGCACCTGCTAGAGAGGGCGGCGAATCTCCCGCAAAGCCTTCCGCTAAGGAGAACGTTGATGAGGAAACAAGCAAAAGTAACGCGGAGCAAGCCCAGCGGCTGCTCGAACAGCGCCGACGCCTGCTGCATCACACCAGCACCAGCACCAGCACCAGCAGCCGCGCAAGTAGCAGAGGCAGCGGTGAGCGAGGTCACGCGCACGACCTGACGGACCTGGAGCCTCTGTATCTAGGAATTGGGACGGGAGGGGGTGACGACTTCGCCACGCCTGAGCCCGCCGTCTCCGATGTGGTCAGTGACTCGCCAACCGCCGTCGACTTCAACGTGTACGACCGCGCCTACGAGGACGAGGTCGAGCGGATACGCCGGCAGAGCCGCGATGCGCGGATGTATTTGACCACGCCGCTTGAAGAGAAGGATCGCTATCGCGCGGACACAGACGTGATTGCCGGTTCATCCTCAAGTCTGCCGACGCCGAGGCCGGAAGATGATGACAAAAACAGGCTGATACCCCGTAGCGAGGGAGGAAGGAGAACAACGCCGAGTCCAGGGAGGTTCGCGGATTTAGTAGCGAGTCTGTCCCGGCGGGATTCAGCACAGAGTGGCAAGGAAGAGTCTGTCTCTCTGGAAAAGCAACCGTAGGTGTACTGCCAGAGTCCGAGGACTCACACCGGTTACGAGTTGCAAGTGATAGGCGGACAAGCGAGCGGAAAGGGAAACAGATTGCCCAAGACAGGAGGGTCAGAAGGAAGAAGAGATTGACATCTGACAGCACCCTTCGCGTTGCTTCGATGGCGTGGAGTTGAGAGGAGCCACTATGATACACAACGTATACGTTTCCGTTGTTTTCTCAAAGCCTAGCAAAGATTCCCTGGTAGAATTACGATAGACAGTTTTTAGCTGTCACCGGAATGTGGAATGCTCTGCGAGACCCAGGAAGGTCGATCAGGTGCCACATGGAAAGAGGATGAATTGAAAACTTTCTTGCATCATCGCATGCCACCAAGAAATCTTGAGACGTTTCGGTCTGTTACACGGCCCGGCGCAATATCGGAGGGGACAGACTCACTCTGGACCAGACATCTGGAGATTGTCCTCACCGCTAGCCGCCAACACCGGCCTCGATTAGCATCAGGCAATCGATCAAGGACCAGTCGAGCGAATATCCACAGGGGGGGTGGATGTGTGTAACTGCTAGCACTGCTGTGCGACAGCTATGAACGAGGCAGAGTGGAAGACGTCCCGCTTCAAGCAGTCTGAAGAAGCACAAGCGGGCTGAGAATAGGAGAGCATTGGCCTGTCTTTCTTAGACCACCATATGCTGCGCATATGATTGGCGAGATGGCCACTTGTATCTTCACCTCTGGAGAGTTGTTGATAATGACGCTTTATCTGAGGGGCGGACCGAGCCATCGGTACCGTCGCACGGTAGAGAGGCAGGGTAGTACTTTCGTGCTGCGCGAGTAACGTAGAGACCCTTGATACATGAATACTGTGCTTCACACCGCAAAAACTTGTAGACAGATATTGGGCAGGATCTGTACCACCACGTGTTGAGGCGTCCGCTAGCCGAGAAAGCGGTTGGCCGACGTGGTAGACACATTGAACTGCGGGCGCATTCAGAACACACCGGGGCAACACCGGGCGTCCCGACGGCTGCCGAGAAGTGATTGGGAGAGGCGGCGACGCGAGGAGACATGCCGAGGAGTGGAGCGACAGCTGAGGATCTTGCTGGCTGGGCTGGCAGGCTGGCAGTGCTGATAGTGTCTTGTCACTTGTGTCCGAGACAAGCCCTGACAAGCTCCTCGGCATGCTACCCGGCTTGCTGCACTGCGATCTGGCGGTGCGGCCGGGCTCATGCGGAGGCACCTCGCCGCGCCGGCTACACGCAGGCGGGCGGGCTTGGGCGGGCGAATTGCAGCTCTGCCGAGCAAGAGATAAGGACGGGAGCAGAAGGACGATGGAACGTATCGTCGCGGCACAGGAGAGCGACGCTCAGAACTCAGAAAAAAAAGACCAACCACTCGGCTGACAACGTGCTGCCACGACTTTTCTGGAATCTGGCAGTGAGTGGGAGGGGCAGCAGGGGGGGAACCGAAAGGGGACCAGACGACAGCCGGGGTCTGGAGCTGGGGCCTTGCTTGCGGTGACGTCAAACTGCGTTATCAGCTAGCGGTACCCGTACAGTACAGGCATTCAGACGGGAAGCCGTTCTCGGCCGCCGTTTCGAAAAACGGTCAGATGGAGACGAAGTGGATGGGGCCAACTCCCCCGGTGCAGCTGTTGGCGCCAGTGGAGATTTCGATTTCGATATCTTGCGTCTGGACGGGACCCAGCGAAACGTGCCCTTTTGGTGGTCACAGCAGACGGACCAGCAGCTGTACCGCGACAGAGCTTTGCTCACCGCTCCCTCCGTGCATCAGTGTCGCAGAGCTCGTTGGCGCGTCGGCCGGCTTGAACGCCCCGAAAGCACGACGAGGTGCATATGGAGGGGGATCTGAAGATCTATCGGTCCCCGAGGAGCGGCGGCATCAAGCATGGCGTTCAGCCACCTGGGTGATCCTCTCCGGCCGTGCTGCCAGACAGGCGAATAGGCAAATGGGCAAGCGGTAGCCGGGCAACAACTTCACATGTCGGCAGACGTCCTGAGCTGCGCTGGGGAAGATGTCGGAATGCTGGGCATCGCTTCCCGGAGCTGTTCTGTGATATCAGGAAGATCGCTGCAGACCGGGAAAAGACATCAAGAATACGACCCGGATGATTCTGCATGTGCACTGGTAGCTCTGCATGCATGCAGCTCTGCAGCTTTTGAAAAGGAGGGCTTTGAGCTCCAAGTTTCCACGCCGGCCGGCTTGGGTGTAGGAGATTGACCCTGCCACTTCATCAAGCAGCTCCTCCGACCTTCCCTTGCCGCGGGCCAATGGCTCGACGCCGAGACTCCGTGAGCTCTTCACGATTTGTGTGCCGTGTTAGACTATCCGTCAGTTCACCAGACATTGCACCATAGGCGGCCGTGCTTAGCCGTTGACGTCCTGAAAAATCCCTCATGTCTACGTGAAGCTAGACTTGGCTGGTCCACGTAGCACAAAGCTTACCTGCGTTAGCCGCACCGCCACTTAAGGGGAGCTTTCGAGATGGCAAGTTCTTGTGAGGATGGGATGGAATAGAATGAGGCTCCTTAGGGACCTGTACAGAGCTCAGTCTTTAACAGGCAGTTCGATCCGACTTGCGAAAGAGACGCCCTCGGCCCTCGGCGACTTGGCGGGGCGGCCAACAACTTTGTCCCTTCATACCATGAGGAACATGCACCTGTGCGCAGAATTACCAGTTACATAGTGGTCCTGCACAGCCAACTTCCTAGCTACGGTGGTCGTGGCTGGCAGCCTATGGTATTGGCCCCAGCGAAAGGGGTAGATGGAGGACTTCCTCCTCGTGCTCCGCGGACGTGGTTGAAAACTACGGTGTGAGCGCTCTCATATGCACCTACTCCCTAGGACGGGAGCTTGAAGACGGTACGTGTTGATGATGGCATCTGCAAGAGACAGGTCAACTGGCTAGAGACAAGCGCGTACGGCAGGCCAATCTTGGTGGAAGGAGTCGTCTACTGCTGCTCGGGATGGATCGTCAGATACCTCGGTCGAGGACAGAGCTAAAGTACAGCATTCAAGCAAATGCATGCATGTCAGGCATGTCAGTGTGACTGAGTGACCCCTAAGCGGCCTGAATAAAGGCGGGTAAAATGGAGTGGACGCTCCAAGGGCAGAGAGAGCCTTGTTCACGGTCCGACACTCGTCGGCGGCCTCCCGCTCTATTCACTACCGTTACCTCACTCCACCCGCACCGCTCCTACAGCGGTTAGACAGAAACCATGAGAGTCTGTCTACGGCATAGCATGCTGCCCTGCTCTGATGAGTCTATTTGACCACTACGCCGACGTCCATTTCCAACCAATTACTAAGGAACACCATCCCTCATCTGGAGACTCCGGAAACTACCAGTTGCCCGCAGAAAACTCGCTGTCTTTGTTCTGGTTTGTTGGCTGGTCTGCTTCGGAGTCTTCATGCCTCGTAGGAGCACAAGCGCTTTGATGCCAAGCATAGACTGCAGAATCAAAGAATAGGGCAGACAGGGGTAGGTAGCTTACGGTGTTGGCATTCCTTCTGCATCCACAAATCAAGAGAAGTCAACAGGAGGAACATACATGAAGGCCGCCGAGAGAGTATCGAGAGCATCATGAATCCCAGGGCTGCGGTCCTAAAATGTAGAAAGCTGTAACTCGCCAATAGAGGATGTGTGTATCCGTATATTGCGTGTACTTTACAGTACCACTTACACTAGATGGATTTATCATCATCAGCTGCAGCGTTTCCCCCCCGCATCGAGCCCTCCGTTTTGGCCTCCTGAAATTCCCGGATTACATAAGGTACTTCAAGGTGACTACCAGGGACCACGCGCCTGCCCCCCTGCGGCCCCAGATATTACCAGTTTCCGCTACTTTAGAGCCTCCATCTCGTTAGACACCGGCCGTACTAAGTTGAAGACTTGAAGTTGATGATTTTTTTGCCTGCCAGACCTGACTCTGGTACGGGTACGGTACGTACACCTTCATAGGGCAAGGTACCTCCACGGTACCTGCTCGATCTGTGCGAGATAGGAAGCGCCGCCACTCGCCGTACCAAGCATCGGCTTCACTTTGTTGTCGCCTGCGCAGCTTGTCTGGCCTCCACGATCGACCTTAAAGACAGTCCCCGTCTGACCGGGCTCCGGCCTGCGCGTGTTCATTATTTTTCTCTCTTCTGTATCCTCCCGCCTAGAGTACGCGCAGGTAGACATCGAAGACCTTAAAAGGTACTGACCAACCAACCGGACTAAGGTTCTTTGGGTGCATTACCGCCCCGGAGCACCTCGCCTCCTGTTAAAAGGAGGAATTCGACCGCCGTTCTTGCTATTATTCAACCAACACTCACCCGACTCGACCTGCGCACACTGTTTTGGCGCGCCGCCAGCTCTCCCTCCTCCGCCTCTAACCTACTAGTAACGCTAGTAGGCCCTTCTCCCATTCTCCCACCCTCTCCGTTACGTATCGACACTGTCCTCGTTCGCCTTCTCCACCGCTCTAGACTGTTCACCTCACGACCTAAATTTCTAATTTCCCGCACTTTTGCTTAACCTAACCTCAAAACCCTCCTCCTCCCTCTTCCATCCAACAGAGAAAAATCAACATCCGGGTTTTTGCTGTTTTGACTGTCCTCGAGAGTTCCCCTGGGCTCTGCCCACACACAAGGCGCGTTCGCCGCCGGCTTTAGCGACTTAGCGCAGATCCTCCTACATCACTTCGTCACACCCGTCTCGCACTGCGCTGCACAGCCGCTGTCGCCGCCGCCCGCCAACCCTCAACTCACCTACAAGACCTCAGCCCACGCGCTCAACCCTTTGTCGCCTCCGCAGGACCCTCCATTCACCACACACAACGACATGGCCAGCAATTCAGATGCGAAGTCGACCACGACCGTGGCGTCAACCTCAGCTTCCTCCCAGCCTTCATCCATCAAGTCCGTCGAGCTGCCCACCCGGTCCCCAAAGCTGGGCGCTCAGAATGGCCAAGCCGCAAATGGCCCTATCGCACCTGCCGACCAAGTGCCGAGACAAGCCGAGAAGGCTTCGGTCAAGGATCGATTAACACGCATGTTCTCAACAAGGGACACCAGCTCGCGCTCAGTCGACTCAAATACCTCGACCCGAAAACCTCAGCCTGGCACGATCTCCCAGAGCCCCTCTGGGTCCGGCAGCACCACCCCGCCCTACCCACAGCCTCCCTCGCGCAAGCCCTCTCAGACCGACAAGGCGCCCGAGAAGACCGCCGTAGCGGCGACGAAGCCCGCCAAACCCACCAACGGCAGTGTTCATGTCTCTCAGCGATTCGTCGTCAACCCCGACGTCCCGGGTGGCCATGAGCATCACCTGAAGTCTAGCAGGCGCCAGGAGAAGCTGACGGATATGTTCAAGGGCCTCCTGGGCAAGAAGATTGAGCAGGTGCCCGACAGCGATCTGTCCCTGGTCTCCAGCTGGGTCGATACTCTTAAGCAGGAGAAGGACAGTCTGGCCTCGGACAAGAAGGGTGGACCTAACGCGACAGCTACGCTGGTGGAGAAGTACGGTAAGTGTCAGGAAGTCGTCGGCCGCGGTGCATTTGGCATCGTGAGGATATCGCACAAGAAGATGGAGGGGCTGGGTGAGAAGCTGTTCGCCGTCAAGGAGTTCCGCCGCCGCCCGGAGGAGACGGAGAAGAAGTACAGCAAGCGCCTGACCGCCGAATTCTGCATCTCCTCGTCTCTCCGCCACCCCAATGTCATCCACACCCTGGACCTGCTTAAGGACTCGAAGGGCGATTACTGCGAGGTGATGGAATTCTGTGCCGGCGGCGACCTGTACACCTTGGTTCTTGCCGCCGGTAAGCTAGAGGTGCAGGAGGCGGATTGCTTCTTCAAGCAGATGATGCGTGGCGTCGAATACATGCACGAGATGGGCGTTGCGCACCGCGACCTCAAGCCGGAGAACCTGCTGCTGACGACTCACGGCGGTCTCAAGATCACCGATTTCGGCAATGGTGAATGCTTCCGTATGGCTTGGGAGAACGACCCTCACATGGTGTCTGGTCTGTGCGGGTCTGCACCTTACATTGCTCCCGAAGAGTACATCGACAAGGAGTTCGATGCCCGCGCGGTGGACGTCTGGGCATGTGGTGTTATCTACATGGCGATGCGGACGGGCCGCCACCTTTGGCGTGTGGCCAAGAAGGACGAGGACGAGTTCTACAACCGCTACCTTGAAGGCCGACGGGACGAGGAAGGATACGGTCCCATCGAATCATTGCACAGGGTGAGTCGCTGGAGCCTTCAGGCCTATTCAACCATTGCTAACTTGTCATGTTCCTAGGCTCGATGCCGGAATGTCATCTATTCGATACTCGACCCGAACCCGAGTCGCAGGATCACGGCCTCCCAGGTTCTCAAGTCTGAATGGGGCCGTGAAATAAAACTCTGCAAGGCCGGCGAAGAGGGCCTTTGACCCGTGTCCCGCCGTTCTTAGGCTGTCAACTGACGGCCGTGAATGGCGGACCATGCGAACAGGCACGAGAAACGGTGGCAGACTGGCCCTCTGACCCACTGTCGAGCTCGAGGCCGCGGCCTCCTTTTTGGGAGATACCGCGGCGGGCCCTTTTTTTCTATTCCCACATTGACTGGAAAGGGGGGGCGGCTTCCCGTTTTATGACGGTCATGTCACGTTAGGGACAGCATCGGAGTCTGGTGTTTGCGCCGTCAATCTTTGCTGCTTGGTTTTCTGTTTTCCGGATAGGGAGGAATCAAAATTCCAATTTCTGCCCGCTCTTTTCTTTGTTCCCTTCCCAGTTCGCGATGTGTGGCACATGGGGTTGGCATCACCGGCAGGGCGGAAACCATCTGGTGGCAGATCTGAAATTGCTCCTTTCCCCTTTCCCCTTCCGTTGCGTCTGTCTGCCCGGGGATTGTGACAGAAGTCTGACATGAGAGTGAATGGTTCGAGGGAAGGACACTCTAAGTAACAGCCATTCTTTCCTTTAAATTTCTCGCAGGAGGATCCAGACCTTGGCGAGGAAAGTCGAGAGCTACAGCAGTTGCCGGGAGGCAACAAGAATGGCAGTGGGAGGAAGAGCAGTGGAGGATCGGTAGTCAAAAGGGCACGCGTTGTTCTAGCTGCTGCTGCTCTGCTGCTGCTACCAGCCGCTACTATCTTAGTGCTACCTTACAGTACTGCAGACTGCCACTGCTAGGGGGGAATGCAAATCGCATAAAGCTAAGCTTTGCTTCTGCGACGGTGTGCGGGAATACGAGAGCGTATCTGCTCGAGGCGGGGGTACACACATACACATACGAGGACACACCACAGCCGCTTGTGCCGGGAGGGGCAGAGGGCTGGCTGGAGGGCTAGGAGGGCTTGTCGCCTCCCTTTGAGGGTGCTGAGTGATGGGACGGAGCTGCTGACGTCGGGGCTCTGCTGGCTGCAATGTGGCTTTCAGTTTTGTTTCTAGAACTAGCCCACTCGCTGTCCTCAAATGAAATCCCACGTTGGCAGCAACACCCTTTACTCCGTCCCCCTTCCTACTGCTGTGTGGTAAGTGGGGGAGGGAAGATGAAAGGGGATTGACACCTCCCAAGCACCTCGGTCTCGAGAGCCGAGAAGGTATCGTGACCTGGTCGCGTGTTATGGCTCAAACCCCGCCTCCAGCTGGGCAGCAAAAAAGAAAACCATTCGCTCCGGCTCAAGGGGGATGACAAAAGGGAAAGGGGAAAAAGAGCCACCCCTCTCCAGAATGCACCAGAAGGAGAGGCCAGCACCACCACCCCGCCGCCCTTTCCAATGAACAAAAAAAGGCGTTCGATGATTTCTCTCTGTATGTGCGCGTGTGCGCGTCAGTGTGCTTGGACGGTAGTCATCCGGTGCTCCTTCAGACACACCTCCCTGTTCCCAGAACTTACGACCCCGCGGGAAAGTCAGCTCATGCCAACGCGGGGACCAGAGCACACTGACACACACGGGAGCGCGGGGCAAACTGGCTCTCGCTCTCTCCACGCAGCGCAGCGGTCTATTGGAGGGTTCTGCTTACCTTTGGTACCTACCTGAGCTTGAGCTTGAGGTAGCTGAGCCCCCCAGGCAAACCCTCCCGTCCTACAACTTATGGAAGACTCGTAACAGATTCGTGCACCAGGAAGGAGTGAGCGAAAGACCACACCGGCCAAACACCCTCCCCTTCCTCCTTCCCGCGGGGCAAGAGAGGGCGAGACCTTCCTCCCCGTCCTCCACCTCCTTCGGCTGAGGCCGGAAGCGGCACTTATGGGGTGAGGTCTGAGTGACGTTGAAGGCAGGTAAGTCAAGCTGAACAGGTGGGAAAGGCGGAGGCGCCGGCAATGGCAATGGCAATGGCAGTGGCACCGGAACAGGGTGCGGAATGCGCGGGGTCTCAGGGAAAGGTGAGGCAAGGTAAGTGTTTCTAGGTCAGAGGTACGGACGAGTACAGCCGAGGAACTCAGCAGCACCTCCCGCCCGTAACGTGGGACACTTCTGGCCTCCGGGCATGCCGGCCTCCCCCCATTTTCTCCTTTCCGTTTCTTTCAACTTTTGCTCCAGGGACTTCTTTGACCGGAGAAGGATGAAGGGGGTGCCGGGGTTGTGTGTGTGTGTGTGTGTGTGTGTGTGTGTGTGTGTGTGGGGCGAGCTTTTGAAGCGGAGTGAAGCGCCGGATGGGCCCGCGCCCTGGCTTCTTCGCGCATCACGTCAGCGACGTCAAATGAGAATAAGAATGGACAAGGCGAATACAGCCGAGACTGCCGCAGCTGGTAAGTAAGGCCTTCCTGTCTTGCATTCAAAGCCGAGTTTGTTCCTGTGACACGTCAAGTTTAATGCTCTACTTTGTAAGGAGCCAGCTGGGTTCTAAGAGTTGTGTCTAACAAGGGGGTGGGCGGGCCACCGTTGCAAGCTCGCCCGCCCTCTTTGTCGACCTCAGCTCCTTCAGCCCTGCAGGGCTGCCAGGGCTGACCTGGATCTGAGCTGATAAGCTTGGGACTGCTGGCTTTTTCTCTCGTCTCGATGCCGAATGTCAAGCAACTGTTTGGCATGCGTGTCTTTGCCATAGTTAATACTCAGAAGTTCAGACATGACGACATGGAGCTGGCACCTGCTGTCTTTGTTCTTTGGCAAGTGACAGCTTATCACTTTTCTTCCTATAGCTTCCCCTATGAAGGCAACTCTGGCGAACTTCTTTAACACGTACACATAACATGTCCTGTTGATTTCTTTCATGTGAACGTGACTTTCATTCCTCTCTCCGCTCTCTTCTCCCGTTTCAGGGAGGGAGATGCTTCTTCTTCAAGATCTCCGAGACGTTATAGTCTGGATCTGTTCCCGGCGAACTGCTCGAACTATCATGAACTCTCACCCTCCTGATACCAGCCAGCCCTCCTCCACGTGGGCCTCCTGATTCTCTCCCACCCGAATATAGTAAGACACAACCTCGAACGCCGAATACCCGACTTCATTATCCCACCGTGGAATATGCCAGCCCACCATCAAGCCGTTCCCGAGGAGATATCGGGCTGAGATGGACAAAAAATGAGAGACTCGAACCAGAAAGACCAAAAGCCCTGTGAGGGCCTAAAAAGAGGAGATGTGAAATATACGGAAATGAATCGAAGATTCCTCAACCACCCGCTCCGTTGTAAGAAGCCAATACTCTCCCCTACAGGCGAATCCCTGGAGAGATGGATGGGCGAACCCGTCCAAAACACCTTCCCGTTAGCGTCAGTCAGACAAGACATTAAGTCCCAAGCCCCTTAGATCCCGATTCCTTCTCTCTTGCCACTCAGAAGCAACGCAGGAAATCAGCTGAAGAAGAGAAAACAAGATGCGCGCCCTTCTTTTCCCCAGTTTTTCTCTTGCTCAACTCAGAAGGGCCCCCATATCATCGAAAGTCGAGATATAGCACAAGACGAGCAGAATTAGATCGATGACGCCGGACTTTTCTAGAGGACGATCCGTCAAGGCAAACCCAGGCAGGCAGGGGGTATCGGTTTTGTAAACAAGCATCCAATGGCAATGCAAGCACAACCTGGGCTCTAGGAGTGGAACAGATCCCAGGCCCTGTCGCAGAGGCGGAGGAACTCCTCCTTCTTGGCCCGCTGCGTCTCCGGACTGTCTCTGCCCTCGCCGAACGGGCCGCGACGCGTCGCAGACCGGCCATGTCCTAGCGGGGGGCTGCCGCCGTCCTCGTACTCGGCTCTGGTTCGTCGTTTGCTCGTGCTCCGATTCGCGTCGAACCTCGGGGCTCCTGGCAGCGGAGATGGCGGAGTTGGCGGCTGGTGTCCGCCATAGTGGACAAGCTTTGGCAGGAGCTCCGGCCTGCCACCAGCAAGTTCTGCCTGGGCTTCCTCGGCTGACTTGAAGTCTCGCGGTCTGCCAGGCGTGGGGGCCTGCGGTGGCGGGGGTGGGTGGCTGGGCGATGTCAGAGGGCCCCGAGCAGCATTCATGAAGAGCGCATGCCCGCTAGAGTCGGGGTGTCCAGAAAGGCCCTGGCCAAAGACATCGGCAATGGGCGGCAACCGGTTATTCGTTTGCGTGGCAGGAACGTGGTGGATATGCGACGTGTTGGAGAGTTTGGAGGGCTGGTTCGTGATGTGCCGCGTCAGAGGATGGGGGTTGTGTATGCCCGTGAAGGTCTGGCCAAGGGGCGCAGACTGGATGACTCTCTCGTGGGAGAACTGCTCGTGAGACGGCGCAACGATGGACAGGCCCGGAGGGGCCTTATTTCGGCGAGACATGCCTGGCGTCTTAGCAGCAAAATGGCCGCTAACCGGATCTTTGCCCGACTCTGTGCCGTCGCCTTTGGCTGACTGCTGCTGCAGCCTCGCCTCGATGATGTGCCTCTGCTGCTCGCGGACGGTCATGCTTCGCTGTAATTGCTCCTTCATGACCGGGTCCTGGGTAACAAAACCCGGGGACAAGCAGGCCAGCCCCACCTCCTGGATACCAAGCCCGCCGCTGTCGCGAGCGGTCAGTGGCCGTGCTGTTGCAGGTGCGCCAGACGGGTTGATCGTGTTCTTCGAGAGGTCTAGCTTCCTGGGGCGATGTCGCGCGTTGGGAAGGTCAGGAGAGCCCGGCTCCTTTTTCACAATAATCTTGGGAGGTCCGTGAGCACTCCGAGAACTAGGGACGAGCGACAATCTCGTTAGCGGACGAGTTCCATCGCAATTGGTGTTATTCGAAAATAGGATTACACGGGTCTCATCATGACGAGAAGGGAATTGAATGGTGCAGGACGTGAGGGAAATGCATATGCTTACGCGCTTGGAGGAGACGACTTTGCCGCAAGTGGTGCTGCGCCCTTGGGGCTGCCACTGCCAGAGCGAGGTTGTTGTGCAGGCGCAATCGGCGTGGCCGAGGGAGCGGCTGTTCGGTGGGCAGAGGGCGAAGATGTGGCGGACTTGCTCGCCGTGCTGGCGGTGGGGATGGGAGGGGGAGGTAGATCGGCTCCGAAAGCAGGCCTATCGTGAGGAGCCGGCGAGGGAGCCATAGCGATGGCGGCACTCATTGTGCAGGTCGAGTTTGTGCGGATGGGGGGATTGAATTTCGGCGGAGGGCGAGAAATCAAGGTGGCCGAACAGCCAACACTCTCTTTGGGTCTGGGCGGGCTGGGATGCTGTTCCAACACACAGACGCTCTCCAATAAATGGACAGAATTATTTGCCCCGTCTCTTGGATAGATTAACGGGCCAATTCAGCGCGGGCGTGCGCTCGCAAAAAGACAGCTGCAGCGGAATATATTGCAGGCTTTGCAGAGCAAGGCGAGATCCGCGAGCTGGATTGCAGAGCAGCTCAGTCAGAGAGCTGGGCGCGTTCCTGCGTGATGCGTCCGTTTGCCTCCGGCAGGCGTCGTGCGTTGTCGCGGCGGGCCGGATTATCAATCGAAATCGGGGGAGGCTGGCGGGCGGGCGGTTTCTTCGCGAGGGCACAAACACGCACCGGCTGGATCGACTAACAGGATGCCCCCTGCACTAGTTTCCCCGTACGGTAATCGATGGGCGTGCCGTTGGTCGTCGTTTCGGCCTTTTGGCGCTCGTGAAACACTCGGGTTTGCAGATTCTCCTTTCTTTCCCTTTATTTCCCTCGCCTCGTCTCTCGGATTTCGAGTCCGTAAACGAACGTGATGTTGGCACCTGAACAATGGGCGCTCGTGCAGATAGGTGATATGCGTGTGTGCCCTTTGACTGATCCTCGGCGGGCGGGGCTTGGTCTCAGAACCCCTGAAAAGCTCGCGCTTGCCGTCGGAATTAGACTAAAATGTCGGGCGACTTGGGCCGGCTGGAGTAAAGCGCAAGCAAGCAGGCAAGGCAAGGCAAGCAGACACAGCCGGAAAAGAAGCGAGAGACTCGAGCACCGGCGCCACAGGGACGAAGAGGAGGAGGAGGAAGAGGAGGAAGAAGAAGCACAGCAGCAGCAGCAGCAGGATGCGCGGGAGAGAGAGAAGGGGTGAGGGTTCAGAAGAAAAAAAGGAGGGGCAGCAGCAGGACGAGGAGGTTAAGAGAGAGCAGAGAGGATTGTGGGCTGGCTCTGGCTGGGACAGGGGAAGGGGTCAGAAGGAGGGGAGGGGGGCAATTGGAACCAGGCCGCAAGTAAGGTACTCCGCAAGGTCCCATTTACAGTCCCATACAGGTGGACAAGTTACAACGTTTGGAGGGTAAGGCTGGGCCGTTGGTTATGAAAGGGGAGGGGGCCAGTAGCGGTGATACAACTACTGCATAGCATGTGTGAGAGATCTTGGGGACTATTCCCTGTCTGGCCCGTGTCATTCTATTCTATCGCCTGTCCTGTCTGGACTCTGCTCTGGGGGGCACGGCATCCATGCCAGAGTCCCCTCTCCTCTCCTCTCTTGCCCCTCAACAGGCCGTATGTCTTGCCCCTCAACAGGCCGTATGTACCTCGTCTCGTCAGCAGGCAAGCAAGCAAGCAGGACCGGCAAAGATCGAGAGGTCCCGACCGTCCCATCTGCTGGCATGTTGGCGCACGACGCTGCTGCTGCTGCCGGCGGGGGCGCCTGGCTTACCTGGCTGGCTGGCCGTCGTCTCGAAGCCGAGCGACCTGCAGCGCCAATGCACGGCAGCGGAGGACTTTGGGGGGGAGGCGCTGGAAGGCGTGGGAAGCAACAGCCGTCAGGACACATGGGACGCGGCCAGAGGCTCGTCAAGCATCCAAGAGGCCGCGGGAGCCACACGATGGGTCGCAGAAGGGGGTGGCAGTGGGGCCACGCCCTCATCAAGAGCTGCCCCCAAGCCTCCGTAGAGTGTTTTACATTGATGCTGGTGAGGTCCTCGCGCGTTGCGGCCCCCTGATTGGACTGCCCTTGCAACTGCTCTGCCCTCCTTCTCAGCCCGCCTGCGAATCGGGCTGCTCTCACAGGCTCGAGCCGAATCAATAACTCGCCGCTAGGAATGGGAGCCGCGTCGCTGCAAATTTATCAATACGATGCCACCAGCATCGACAATCCTTCAGGAGACAGGGACCAGTCCTTTGGCTGCTGGTCACGAGGAGCCGGACAAAGACTCGTCATGATGCCCTCCTTGCCTTAAGATCCAGATCCCTGGAATCTCGACGGTGTGCGGTGGCTGTCCTTGCTTTTAGTGCACATCCTTGAGGTATACTGTAGCTACATAGCTAGTTACCGTGAGTACCTAACTATCTGGTCTCAGATGTCAGCATCGATCCCGGGTTTCGGCAGTGCAGGCCCCCCAGGTGCTGCGCTCCTGGTCCGTCCTCAGCGACCGACATGCTGCGGTCCCCGGTCGATCATGTCTTGGTGAACCCCTGTGACACCGTTGTCGTTGTCGCCTTCCCTGGGCCGCCTTAAGAACCCCGTCATAAGAAGAGGCTGTAAGGCATATGAAGCAGCGGGCACAGCATGAAAACATGGCAGAATACGAGCTGGAGAAACCGGGCCCTGCGGCCCATCTACCACAGTAGGCGGACACCCGACTTCAGGTGCTACGGGACGTTCCAGTGCCTCTTGTCTGTACCGTCATCCTTCCCTCATCCCACCGACTCTCTTCCAACAGACATGGCGTCTGGCCACCTTGCGACCCCCGAGGAGTGCTGCCCCAGTGCTTCCGATCCCGTCTTGGCCAGGCCGCGTCCCCCGGATCCCGGACGGGCCCTCCAGTCACCGTATGGATCCTGGCTGGTGTTTAGAGTAGAAGCGGTCACTGCATCCTCAATTGGCAGCGTCGCACCCGCACAGACTGGGTGGATGCGGCCAGAGAGAGCAAAAAAAAGTCTCTTTCTGGCCTGCCTGCCGCTCGGCGAACCGTCTCAAAGCTTCACGCCTCTTGGGGAGAGCGATCCCCACCACCCTCGCTCGCGTACCGCGTCGGTGTTTGACGATCTGACCCCCGGCCAATTAAACTGGCGGCGCGTTTGACGCTCCTGAAACGCGCCTGTCCGCTTAGGTACCTGCGGGTGGCCCATGGCCCAATGAGGAACGGCGTGCATTCGGACTGCGGAGGCGAAGGGTCGGGATAGCGTCTCAACAGATGAAAAGCCTCTCTCTGTGCTCGATGGGAGCCTTTCACTGGCTTGAAAGCGATCGCACAGCTTTTCGGAGCTTTCACCGTTACTCACCTGAGCTACCAGGCTACAAACAACGGCAGGAGTGGGTGGGTGTGATATCATGGCACGGGTTGCTCTTCTGTACCCAGGTACCTTGGATATGACTTAATGGTGGTAAGACAGACTGCCATCACAGCGGCGAGATGGATCGCTTCGCATCTGCAAGTTGCCGCGCGCCAGCCTGTATTCATTTCTCCTTTCGGTTCTGGAAGCAACGCTCTCCCTGCATGATGATTGTGCTCGTGGGATGCGATACAGTATGTTCATCTTCGACTTCTTTGGACAATGACTGTGATATCCATGTCATTATGCCGCTATTCCCATCGCCGATATACCCAATCTTGCCATGCATTGTTTCAGGTGTAAAGGTGCACGGTGTCGACCACCCACAGCCCAATCGCCGCATTTGGATCGCCGGTGTGTATATCGTACATAATGTGCGGTAGATGTATGTATGCAAGCATTGGTGGACCACTGACAGTGGTCCGAGAAACCTCGCTGTGACGGGTCATTGGCACTTTACTGGGGCCAATGCCTGCGTGAGGCCCGAGGAACCTCAAGTATAGGACGCTCCAAAAACCTGCCATGTCAATCTGGGTCCATGTGACTTGGTTTGATACTGGCTACAAACAACGGTGAGCCTCAGGAATTGTCCTGCCGTTATCATCAAGATGGGAGACATGAGCACATATATGTTTTGTTCGTGCTGTGAAAATACCAGGCTGTGATTGCTGGAGGCCAGTAACATTCGAACATTATTTATCTTTTTACTCCGGGATTCATGACGGCATTCCGAGGTCGACACACAGGCCGGTGATGGGTCGACGCGACGAGGCTTGGTGTTGCGGGGCATGACAGCTGCCCAGCTGGCGGCCGGCCGGACAGCCCGCGGCAAGCGTAAATTTTTTTTGGCCCACTCGCAAATATCAAACTCGCAGCCTCGCAGATTGGGACTATGCCAGGTTATACCCCACAACATCCGCTTCTGTAAGAACTTGAACATATCAAATCTACAGATCTTGTCACTCAACATCCCAGCCGAGGACACTCTCATCATGTCAGCAAAGTCACGCAGCAGAGGCAGTGGACCGGCGGCGGCGGGCGAGGATACGGTGATGGAGGATGCGCCAGCCGCTCAGAACGAGGTGACGGACGAATTCGCGGAGGCTCAGGACGAAGAAGAGGAGGAGGAGGAAGAGGAGCCGATCCGGGTCAAGCTGGTGAGGACCTTTGATAATCAAGACGTTGATCTGAAAAAAGTACTGACCTGGCATCTCAGCTGCCTGGCTCAACACCTACGGCTGCTTCATTCGAGTTCCTCGAAGAGGGCCACACTATGGGCAATGCTCTCAGATACATTATCATGAAGAAGTATGATTCGCCTGGAGTATGGATGTGGGCTGTTCATCTCTAACATTTATCTCCTGCAGTCCTGACGTTGAGTTCTGTGCTTATTCCATCCCGCATCCCTCAGAAGCGAAGATGAACATCAGAATTCAGACTTACGGTAAGCGATTTCCAGCCATGGTCAGTGAGTGCAACGTAGTGCTGACGAGATTCAGAGGAAACAACTGCCATCCAGGCTCTGGAGAAGGGGCTCAAAGATCTCCAGGAGCTTTGCGACGTGGTGGCTGAGAAATTCTGGGTTGCAAAGGATGAAGTCCCAAAAATCCCGGCACCGTCGTACAAGATGCTCGACTCAGAGGATGAGGCATGAAGCTGTGAATGAGGACTCAACCTCACGGCATTTGATTAGACTAGCAGTGGTGGCGTTCATGGCGTGGGATAGATGGAATGCCCCAGCGGGCCTCTCTTTTTGCTTATGGTCAAAACACGGCTATGTACATAGGATGCACAATTATATCCACATCTAATTGCGACCCTGTTGCACGTCAGTCTCATGCTGTTATAATCTTCTTCCCGTGCACAGCGGGAGTTTCGGTATTGCACGACTTACCTCGAGGAAACCAGACATAAAATTCGATGGCAACCGCTTGTCTCCCCGGAAGTTCTCCTCCTTGAAATATTGCATGATATGGGCAGTCTGCTTCCAGAAGTTCATCGTCTCCTAGCATTCCCTATTGTCAGCACCCGTCTAGGAACATGGGTTCGGTGCTGGATAGTGAGAGCTGCCCGGGCAAGCCTGCGCACTCCACGGAGCATGTTGCCCGTCTGGTCCCTTACCTGGTATTCCGCATGGCTCTGGAAGATAAGCACATCAACAACCGGAAGCTTGTTGACGTATCTGTGACGCTCGAACTCCTGCCTCATCCGCGTCCGGATCGCAGCGACCGGGAGCGGTACAGAGTACATGGTCTGTATCTCAGGTGCCTATTGATCGGCCCCCGTCAGCCATTGCCCCTTGTGTTCCTCTCAAATAGGGTCGCACAGATGGCTCGCTGGGAAGTAAACGGTTGGGATTCGGCAGGTTTTCCGATCAACGTACAGCTCGAATCCATTCCCGGTAGGAGGCGATCACACGCCGCTTCGCCTGCTCCCAATTGGCGGCTGCATCGGACGTTAGTAGTCGCAAAATCCATCAGTATCAGAGAATTCTTACATTGCCGCGTCTTCTGGGCGAACTGGGTGGGTGTAATCGCCATGGCGTCCGAGCAATTGCTGTTGGATGTCTATCCGGCTTTGCGGTTCGGTTTGTCGTCGAGACATGCTGTTCCGAGTTCCAGCGAGCTCCGTCCTGATGGCAGATCACGTGATAATAGACAGACCTCTGCCACAGCCTTAGGCAGACAGCTTTCTATTCCATTCCATACATACCAAACACTTAAACATGGCATCAATCAGCCATGGCACAGAATAATCCGAATCCCCAGCCTAACTTTGACAATATTGCTGCTACTACCAACGATATTGCCACTGCAAGCACCGTTCTCAACAACGAACTACCTCTGATACGGAACTTAGAAAGTCTTCAGCTAGGCCAGCAGATTCTTGATCGACTAGACGCTATCGATCAGCGACAGATCACTTTCGATCAGCGACAGACCGCTTTCGATCAGCGACTGACCGCTATCGATCAGCGACTGACCGCTTTCGATCAGCGACAGATCCGCTCTGAAAACCATCTGATCAGACTACGAAATACACAAAGGCACTTTTCTAACGCTACCGCTCCCATTACTCCTCTCCTACATCCCCAAACTGGGCTTGTTATTCCACACTGTCCAACTACGATCACTGAGATCTATCAGTTAGACGGTCCTACGGCAACAGCAATCCTTCAAGCTCTAGGAGTAAACGTACCTCACAGCTTAGCATTGAGAAGGAAGGCCGTGCATCAGCAACTCTTCAACTAGCCCGACGAAGGATTTCCATATCTACGGAAGCACCCGCCGCTGTGACGACTTCATACTCTCTTTTCTCATTAACACATTGCGAATCCTCTCACTCGACCTCAACAACCAGCTCAGCCAGCAAAAGAATATGCCGGCCATCCGCCACTCTTCCAAGCGCAAGCCCCCTCCGGAGGGGTTCAGCGACATCGAGGACGACCTGCTGATCTTCAGCAACAAGATGAAGGATGCGCAGAACGCCTCGACGGACAATATCGGCAAGAACCAGGCCAAGTGGCCCGTCTTTCAGATCTCCCACCAGCGGAGCCGCTACATCTACGAGCTCTACTACGAGAAGGAGGCCATCAGCAGGCAACTCTACGAGTGGCTCCTGAAGAACGGGTACGCGGACGCGATGCTGATCGCGAAGTGGAAGAAGCAGGGTTATGAGAAGGTATGTCGGCCGCCCCTATATGTATACTCCCCCGGGCGTGATCTACGCACTTCGGGAAGAAAGTCGTGCTAACTTGTTTGTTGTGTAGCTGTGTTGCCTTCGCTGTGTCCAGACGAAAGAGACGAACTTCAACAGCACTTGCATCTGCCGTGTACCCCGGGCACAGATGAAGGAGGAGCAGGATATACAATGCGTCAGCTGTGGATGTAGAGGCTGTGCTTCCAGCGACTGATCATCGCTGTTGTGGTTTCACATTTGCTCGTTCTCGGGATTCATAGGCCATACCCGATTCACGTCGAATTTTAGCAGGAGTTTGGGCGTCTTGCGTTGAAAATGGGAGGAAGGTGCTCATATTGATACCGATGAGGCAGGCACGCCTCTCACGTCTTCTTAATTGGCCAGCAAGGAATAGACTCAATCTTCAGGCACATCAGTGCACTTCATCATTCATCATTCATTCATCCTGAGGGTATATGCATCTGTTTCGTGATGTCGTTTCATGTCATCTTTCCAAGCTGATCAATATTTCTGCCCAAGCTGTTCTCATGTGCGTGGGAATCCGACCTTCTCTCTGCGGCCGAAGCGTATACTCGTGGGAACGAACTGCAGGGCGGATATGGCTCCCGTCAACTCATCCATCTCCGTGTCAGCATCCTTTCCAACGTAGGCCGGCGCCGATCTTTTTGGTGAGGTTATCTCCCCTTCCGGGGCTCCCAGTGCAGCCGCTACCGCCCCGATATCGATTCTGCTGGACCGACGTCCAGCTGGCCGCACTGCCTTCTGGGTTTGCTGCTGTTGGCTGCTTGACTGCCGTCGATGCCTTCCCTGCTCAACTAACATAGATCTTCTCCCGTCAATGCCCTCTTGTGTGATGGCAAAGAAGTAGTTGCGGGGGAACATATGCTTGTCAATCATATGTAGCCGTCTCTTCTCCGGGGAGGAGCATTTCCTCTCACAGCCTTCCACGAAACAGGTATACTACGTTCACAATGTCAGTAGTGGTTGAGTTCCAGCCAGTGGAGGTAATGACTTACGGTGCGCTCTCCCTTCTCCCTCTTGGCAGCCACGAAGGCGTCGTGACACTCTTCGATATGGATGTCCAGCAGATGACTTGAGGGGAAGTTCTTCCTGCACTCTAGACACCTGTTCGTGTGCGACTTGCTATAGTGAGCTGCATAGTTTTCGTAAGTGTCAAACGTCAGGCCCTCCTTGTGGCCCGGCAGGAAGCACCTCATCGTGCTCGGTGGATTCGCGGCTTGTCCCTCCTCGGAGAGATCGAGACCGACGATCTTCGGCGCGGGGACTTCTATTATCGCTACGTCGCGGTCGGGGCCGTCATCTCCTGCGGGAGACGAGCTTGGCTCTTCTTCAGGCTCGCGTGAGCGCTTCATCTTTTTGCTGAGTGTGGTGGCGGGAGGGGCTATTATTTACTTTGCTGAGATGAACCGGCCCTCAGAGCCAACACTGCTAGCCACCTCAGCGCTCTGCTGCGAGTTCGGATGAACCGAAACCCAGAGTTGTTGGGTTCTTTCTTTGTATGTGCGGGTCGGTGGATGCGGAAGATACCGTGGTATGTGTGATTTCTTCGCGGGCTGAGTGTAGGTTTAAGAATGCCTGGCACGGAGAAAGCTCAGCGGTGTGAGTTGCAGCTGGATGTTGACTTCATGGTGGGGTAGTCGATAAGATACCTGACGATGGAGGAATTTCTTATGCCTGGGACGCCACAGCAAGGCCCACAGAGGCAGAAATCAATGCGTGGCTGGTGAGCCAGGCACGTTGAAGGCGGCGTCGCTGGAACTGGGAAGCCTCTTTCGTGGTTGTGGGCGCCGGCGGACAGACAGACAGACAGACAGGGGTGACTGCGGCCGGAGGGGCTTAGCGTCGCCGCCCGTCGCGAGCATCAGTCGAGAGGAATCATTTCGCAAATCTGCGACTTCAGTTTTGCCATTCGTTCTGCTGTGCTGCCTTGCTCTCCTCTCTGCCATACTCAGCCTGAGGTACCAGCCGTGCCTCGCCCTCCACTGTCACCCTCCCGCTCAGCGCGCTCCCTCAAATCACTCAGCGCTCATCGCCATCCGGCCTTCGTCTCCGTATCTCCATACTTAGTATGCTGAGCCGTGTCGCCAATGTGTTCTTCACCAGCAGTCGGCGAACATCATCCCAGCCGCGCCCAACCCAGCCGACTTCCGACCTGCCGGCAACGTATTGCTAGTTATGGATTGCATGCGCGACTTCGTCTCAACCTCGGATTCGCGTGAGCCCACCTCCTGACTGTGTGTGGGCTCACTTCACTCACCTGAACTCATCTTACCTGAACTCACACCTCACTTCGCCTTTGCCGCACATCCTGGGCTCCCAGTGCGAGACCCGGGGTTTCCCAAACTCATATTTGATCTCGTCCACTCTGACCACCTCGCTGGCTCCGGCTGCGCCACCGGAAATAGGTACTTGCCAGCGTGACGATGGCGAGTACCGCTCAGCAAACCTGGCTGTGAGTATTCGCTGTCCCAGTTGTGCGCAGATATAATACGTTTTCGTTCCTCCCTCAAACTGCCGGGTCGGCCTCCACGGTGATACTACGCGTGGCGCACCTCATGTGTCGGCTGCTACTGCCGTCTCTCAACGACGATGGCCGACGCACAGCAGTCCCCCCCTGATACTGGCCGCTTGCTGATGACACTGGTCAGTAATGCCCAAAAGGCACGCCGAGCTGTCTTGAAGGAGATTGAGCAGCTCAAGAAGGATGCTGGAGATAAAAATGAGGAAGCGCATCTCCATGCGGTGGAGGATCTCTTATCGGGGTGAGTCGAACTTCATCGATGCCGTCCTGCACGCCTCTTCTAACCCAGTCAACAGTTTTCGCCTCGCCTGTGTGCAAACTATCTTCCTGGATTTCAAGTTTTCCGCCGAACATGACGTCGAGGGCACCCTGTGGCAGATCCACAGCTTCGTGAACAACGAGTATCGAGGTCTGTTAGGCCGACTTAAGGTCCCACAGCAGCTTGTAACCAAACGCAAGGTCGAGAGGATGTACGCCAAGTATCTGAGAACCGCCCAGTACTTCTACAAAGGCTACATCCAGCGACTCTGGGCACGCTATGATTTGCCCCAGCTGGAGCGGATAGCTCGGTGTATTCGCGTTGATCCTCTAGAGACCGGCAACGTCGAGCGTCTCGAGGCCGCCTCGGTGCAGCCCGAAATGCTCAAGTCCTGCCATGCAACATTGATTCACCTTGGCGACCTCTCGAGATACCGCGCCAAAGCCCGGCAGAAGTTGCACGCGTCTGAGACTGCTCTGACTTATTACGCGATCGCTCAGGACGTGAATCCTGATTCCGGATTCGCTCACCATCAAATGGGTGTTGTGCACCTGGACGATAAGAACCACCTGGAGATTGTCTATCATTTCTACCGCGCATGGGCTGTCGAGTCTCCACATCCGAATGCAGCAAATAACCTCGAAGTTGAATTCAAGAGTCTCTTGCTGCCTTCGACCCCTGGGAGACGATCTGGTCCTCCGGATGCGCACGAGGCGTTCAAGTCTTGGTTCGTCCGCCTCCATGCTAGGTTCTTCAAGGGCGAGGTTTTCTCTCAACATGCGGAGCTTGAAGAAGAGGTCCTGCACCGGTTCGAGATGATCCTTAAGAATCCGGGCGTCATCCCCTTGTTGCTAAAGATGGTCCTTATCAACATTTCTGCGTATCACATTGCTAAGACCAAGGTCGAGCGTAAGTCAGCCCCGACACGGCGCCTGTCCCTTAGTTCGCCGTTCTTGCCATGCTTGCAGAAGTTTAACGCTTATCTGTGTTAGGGAAATGGACACTTACCGCATCTCGTTCCTGTCAATTCATCCTGCGCCTGAATGTTCGGGCAATCTTGACTCTTACGCGCCTGCTCCAGACGGAGTTACGAGACGTTGACAAGTCGGCTCCTCCGGCGCAGGATGGGAGAGTACCCGGATCTGCGGGAGGCAGTAGCGCTGGTACTTCAGGTTCCCAGGCCTATGCCGAGAACATTATTCCGCTCCTGAGAATCTACGTAGCCTGGATCTGCGCGTATCGAGCGGACCTCATCAAGTATGAAGAGCATCTCGAACCTTACATTCACGAGATGTATCGGACTCTGGCTCAGAGCGCTACGCGGCTCGTACAGGAGTTCGGCGGACGGGACTTGGCGGCTTCTCCATACCTTCTCTTCGAGGACCTGGAGGTACTTGGTCTCAGCCCAATTGATCATCCAGGCTTGCCATCACCTTGCCGATTACAACGACTTGCCGACAGAGATGTACGGAAGCCGCGGGCAGAAGACCTAGGACGTGCGCCAAAAGGTTCACGAGAGGAGACCATGAGCCGAGTTTACGATATTCTCAGCTGCATCTTCTCTCTTGCCAGTGATCCCGCTTTCCCCCTTGTGGCGGATGCCGGGGACGGTGAGTCGCTCGAGGCTGTCACGATAAGCTACCAGGAGGGTGCTCATCAGCCGCAACCGAGTGGAGGGTCCACTGCCGGACCTTCTTCCTTACTCGATGCCAGTGTCAAGGACCTGACCTCAAGACTCACTGGCTTTCAGGCTGGTGTCGAGCAGTCAGGCTCAGGCTTGTCGGCAAGTCTCACCAAATCAGGAGAACTCCCTCCTGTAGCAACAGGTGACGAGCGACAAAGCTATGCCGCCTCCAGTCTCGGTGGTCAGACAATTCAGGTTAATGCCGAGCAGCAAGGACACGTGGATACAGCTGCTGAAATAGAAGCAGAGTTCAGCATCGACCGCGATATGTATAACATGGTCAATGACTTTTTGGCACCCCCGGAAGCTTCCTCCCGCCAACCAGCCCATGAAGAGACGTCCTACGGAATGCATTCGTCAACTGCTGACGAGATTTTCGGTGCTCTCCAGTCCAAGAGCCCGACGCCTCGTTCTGCTACAGGAAAGGCCTTTCCTACGCTTCCGTGGAACTATTTTATCTCCCCAACACCACACCGTCCGGACCAGGTGGGAGTGACGGGCAGCCCTGATGGAACTCGGGCTCCACGCACCTATGGCGGTTCCCCAAGTGGCTGGGGTAATTCAACGCTCCGACTAGAAGACCCTTTCGTGGCTCCCGTGGATACACGGCTCAGACGCGACATATCCTCCTTGTTCGACGCAGATTATCCGGCGGCCCTTGGCGACAGTACCAGAGGGGGCAACATGGACCTAGATTTCTTGCAGCAGACCTCGGCAAACTTCACAGGGAGCGCAGTGGCCAGGGCCTCGGGCCACCAACCCACTAGCTCAACGAGCAGCAGCCAGCCGTCGACTTCACGTCAGGGATGGAACACGGTGGCGGGCAGCAATCGTCGCATGTCGCAGCCTCTAAATGATACATACGGGGAAACGCTCGATCAGAGCTCAAAGCAGGCGAACCAGTTAGGTGCTCGGTATAAGGAACCGCCGTTCGCTTCGACAGCGTTTTCGCAGCAGACATCAAGCTTGCCACCGGTCAACAGCCCATGGGGACTGCCCGGAGCACAGGCTGGAGCGCAGGCCGGACCCTTTCCGCGATATAGGCAGGCCTCCCTTTCTTCTGGCTACTACTCCCAGCCCAACAACGCCTTCCAAGGGACAACAGGGGCTATGTGCAACGGAAATGTCTACAACGCCACGACCGCTTTCGGACGCGGCCCGGTTGCGACGAAGGACGATCCTACTCACTTCAGAAATGCCGTGAAGAGGACCCATGTCGCACCAGCCGTCCAAGCAGCGGATGATTACGACCGAGCCGTTCTAGCGAGTGCTATGGTCGATGAAGATGGCAAGAAGCCGCGAGCCAAGGGCCGAACTTGAGTTCTGTTTCTATGCTTTGCTTCGATGTTGGCTTCCATGCCAAATACTCCTTGAGGATCTTGAAGAGGACATGCCTGACGGCGCCACGAGTTTATCACGCAACGACACCAGAATAGGTGCCCCGCCCCATGCGACGAAGCAGTTGCATATAGCCGCGCGAGCAGATAATGCTCATGGGATATCGGACTGTATTCGGCTTCTAGCCAGTCTTTCGAATTTGTGCTATGAAAATGACGACAACCCTGGTTCGTCAAGATGTCGAGGAAGCTATACCTATCTCATGGGGAATCATGAAGTTGAATTTGGACTTTGCACCCACTTCTGTCCCGTCGTTTCCTTCGCTCGAGGATGCAGATCACCGTTGTTGAAACCATGAGTTTTCCCTTATTCCCCGGACGCCGGACTGCTGAAACACCTGCAGATGGAAGCATGACTCTATTTGCTGGAGGACGGCTGGTAGGACTGCTTAGGGAACGGGAATCTGGTGAGGTGGCTAGTTAGCAAAGCGTGGCCTGGAGATGCAAGTGGCTAATGTCAGGCAGAATCATGTGCCTAGAGAGGAACAGGCAGACGAATGATAACTTTCTTGCTTGGGAACATAATCGGTTTCTTGAGAGCCGTGGGGTGAATAAAGGCCAGGGATACTTACGAAGGACCCAGCTCCTTGATGCTCAGTCTAGCCAGCCACTGGCCCATGTCGATGCACTCGTCCAGGGACTTGCCCTCGACGATGCCCGCAGCCAGGCCACCGGCGAACGCGTCACCGGCGCCGGTGGTATCGTTGATCTCTTCCTTGGCGATCTTGTGCACGGGGAACTCCTTGACCTCCGCCTCGCCCTGGACGGCGACGACGGTCGGGTCGGTGCCCTGCGTGACGATGGCGACGCGCTTGCGCTGCGCGTTCACCTTGGGCAGGTTGGCCAGGGCCTTGGCGATCTCGCGCACGTCCGTGGTGCCGAGGCCGTGCGACTCGGCGTAGGCGGCGGCCTCGGTCTCGTTGCCGATCACGTAGTCCCAGTAGGGGGCGCTGGCGTCCAGCGGCTCCTTGAAGAACTGCGGGATGAAGGGCGCGGAGAGGGACAGGATGAAGGCCTTGTTCTTGGCGGCGGCCTCCTTGGCCAGCTCCATGATGGCGGGCGGGCACACTGGCGAGTGCTGTCAGTAAGAGAAGTCCCATCTCGATATCGGGGGTGGTGCGGCAGAGAACAGTCCAAGTAGAGAAAGCGATGGACGAAGGGATACGCACCGGTGAAGTGGTAGCCGCCAATGTAGTATACCTCCGCCCCCTCGACGAGCGACCACACCTCGGGCTTCTTGAGGTGCTCGAGGTCATAGTGGTTGGCGGCGCCGAGGTCGGTGCACATGGAGCGGTTGTGGCCGGTGATGACGACGCCGCAGCGGCCAGTGGGCTCCTTGGGGTCGACGCGGTACTCAACGCGCAGGCCGGCCTTCTTGACGGCGTCGTGCAGGATCGCCGCGTACTTGTCGTCGCCGACGCCGCCCAGGAACACCACACTATTGGGGTCCAGGATGTACTGGGCACCGCGGGCGGTGTTCTGCGCCGCGCCGCCGGCCAGCAGCTTGGCGTCGTAGTTGTTCAGGAGATCGTCATAGATGCCCAGGTGCTTCGGCTCGGCCAGGATGGCGTCGTTGGCCTTGAGGCCGTACTTCTCGAGCAGGGCCTCATTGCCGATGGCCTGGATGTCTGCGATGGGCGGCGGTCAGCAGGTGAGCCACCGAGTAGGAAGCCCGACCTGGAGGGACGTCTCCCTGGGCCAAGGAGGGAATATGTTGCTCACCGAGGAGAGGGTTCTCCAGACACAAGAGGCGGTACTCCTTGGAGGAAGCCATGGTGCTCAATGGGCGGGTTTGTGAGGGCGATGAGTGCAAATTTCTTCGTAGGAGCTTCGAGGAGAGAGGTTGTCGGTGGGGTGGGATAGTGGGGTAACAGGAGGAGAGAAGGGTGCAAGTGCGGGATTCGCCTGCAGCCAATCTCCTGGTGAAAGTGGCCCTAGAGGAACCGGCAGCTGATGCAACCACAGACTTCAACATGTTGAAATGCAGAGCAGATAGATGGGCCGGGAGATGTTGAACTGCTCAATGACTTGCAGCAGAAATATTTGTCGGAAGGGTTGAGCGCGGCCTGTACGGGTACATCTATGCTCGGGACTAGGAAGCAAGACTGAAGGGTCATTTGATCATACGATTCTATCGTCTGTGCCGTCTTCTCTCTCCACTGGCCAGATCAACGGTGGTGACGACAGACGCGAGTGATGCCAAATATGCGGAATTGCTCCTCGCCGACTCCAGCCCTTCCATGGAGATCTCCCCGTCAGACATCGCACACTCACAACGTTTTCGGATCAAACAGTCTCAATGCCCGAAAAGACAGAACTTGAACCCGTCTGCCCGTGAAGCCCGCTGCTTTGAGGAATCCTTTTGTATTTCGCATATGCCAGGGTACAACCCTGAGGGCATGCTGAATCGCCCGCCATAGTCCCGTAACTACAAAGCCAAGAACGATGCAATCCCTGAAACCCCTATCCCCAAGCAGAATGGCGAAACCCTTACTCCTTGACCTTCTGAGTACCCCGCAGCAGACCGGTTCTTCTCGCAGCAATAAGACCGGCCTTCTGGCCTTGTGCGGCGTACCTGGAGATCGTAGAGGCTTTACCAATATGTTGGTGGTTACCCTGGAACGTGTCAGATCCGATATCCTTCTCAAAGTACTCGCTGGGTTACTTACACCACCGTGAGGATGGTCGACGGGGTTCATGGCAACACCACGAGTCTTGGGCCAAGAGTTGCGCTTGACGGCGAACTTATGCTTCGCCCGGGAAGCCTCTGTTGTCCTAATTAGCTGCTGTCTTCTCCAACGCAAACAATAAAGCCAGGATGGTTCATCCAGATCCTCGAGCTGCAAAAGGCATGCAAGCGCAGGTGGCAGTCACGTACTCAGCAGGGGCTTGTCTGTCCGGCCACCACCAGCGACGATGCCAACCATGGCACGCGCTCCGCTGTGGACGACCTTCTTGGCGCCGGAAGGCAGCTTGATTCTGGTCTTGCCCTCCTCCGGGTTGTGGCCGACGACAGTGACGTAGTTTCCAGACGTGCGGCCCAGAGCACCGCGGTCACCAGGCTTCTCCTCCACGTTCGAAACGACGGTACCCTCGGGAATGGACGCCAGCGGCAGGACGTTACCGACGGTCAGGGCGGCGCTCTTGCCGGCGTAGATGAACTGGCCGGTGTACATGCCCTCGTTGGCAATGAAGGTCTCGGTGTGCAGCTTGTACTTGTAGGGGTCGCGGAAAACGACCTTGGCGAGGGGCGCGCCCCGACCAGGATCGTGGATGATGTCCTTCACAATACCCCGGAGGTATCCATGGCGCTCGGCGTAGTCGAGACTGCGGAACTTGGCCTACAAGTTAATCAAGTCAGAAAAATCCGCCCTTCATATCTCGGCGTCGATCGAATCGATGGGGAACTGTACCGGAGCCTTGCGGAGACGGGTGTTGGCAGCTGGAAGAGCGATTGTCAGCAAGAGTCTAAGGAGCCGCATCAAGAGAGGGACTACACGTACTGAAGATACTGCCACGTCCCTTACGCTGGTTTCTGATGACGCGACCCATCTTGTCGTCTCCTCTTGCCTAGGAGATGTTGTTGATGGTTGATGGTGAGTCTCAGAGTGGGCGAAGCGAAATTCAAGTTATTTTCCGCTCCACGATTTTGTGTGGGAAATTTTCCCAGTGAGTGGCCCTAGCGGGAATCGAGCGAGCTAACGACTAGTTCACGTGACTTCAAAGGCGCTGGATGTACACAGTGGCTGCCAAGAACTGGAGCACGCAGTTCTTTGTGCTTCAGATGGCACCTAGTCATAGAGTTACCGGAATGCAGAGACGGTTGAGACTGAAGAGAGTGCTCTCCTTGTAGGAAGCATTCTCTCCTTGTGTTATCCTAATTACCTACTGAGGCAATGCGTATCGTGAAGTCAGTGCAAACTTCATTTCTGTGATGCTTGCGGTACCAAAGACAGTGCGCCGGATGCTACATTACAGTGAGGCGTGTGGCTTGCCTTCGGAGACCCAAAAAAAGCCGTTTGGTCGACAGCCAGCCGCACGTCAAGCTTCCTCATCACCGCAGACAACACACCTCCATCGCGATCGAGAGATGATCTCGTCGCCATCATTCACCGCACACAAGCGTACATCAGGCGGAAAATAATCAATGCATTTGACAAATTTGCTGTCTCTTCGTCTTACTGACAACAGTTCGCTCCCTCCTTGGCCACTTATATGCGCCCTTCCCCTTCTGCGAGCGGTAATATCATGTTATCGTCTTTTTCTATCAGGGCTTGAATATGTCTCTGAAACTGTACGTGCAGTCTTTGGGCGGATTTGTGGAAGATCTCGGCGCTTAATCCACTCGCCGTGTGATGAATGGACTACTGCGTTGCAGAAACAGAATCAAGTGATTCTGCTGGTCAGCGCTCTACGGAGCGGCAGTGCATGCAGAGAAGTCGCCAGAATCGAGTCGTGGGCTTCACATTCTGGCTGATACGGGTAGGGTGCGCCAGTGCGCCTCCACCTCAATTTTCTCACCTCCCTGGCTCCAAGGGCATGTCCACCTTGATGCGGACGACACCGGCGCGTTGCTTTGCCGATCACCTCGTCTCGTCTCGACAAAGTGCACGCATAGCCCTACAGATGCAGAGAGAGAACAAATATTTGAATGCGGCTGGCGGTTGTGACGCAGCTTCGCTCTGAACGGTATCGAGCGGCCTCGAGCAAGGAAGGAGGATTCGTTCCCGTATCAGAGTGGTCATGTGACTACGGAAGTGGACAGCATCGCTCCTGTCATTTTTAAGATCAGGATGTGTGCAGGATAATCTGCAGCGACGTTGCACTCCAGCTTGACGGGTGGACAGATGCGTACCACTGATTTCACGATGGCTGCAGAGCCTTGCGTGAAACTTTCACCTACGGGGCGGGGAGGCTAAGCGAAGGGCTCGCTTAAGACGTGAAAGGCTGCGGGTCAAATCACGCTCAGTCAGTCAGGCGTGGACTTGCATCCTGCACCCCATCATATTCGGCCGATATCGAGGGCTGTGGGCGGTGACAGCAAGCTACGAGCACTTTACGAACACCTAGCAGTTCTGTCATGGTGAAGAAATTCTGCCGGTGGTGGGTGGTGGTGGGTGTGGCAGCCTCGCGGTCCCGTGGATGTTACTGGCTTTTGTGTCGATATATGCGCGCTTCTGCCAGCAATGAGGACAAGTGGGGATGACCGAGGGAAAGATGACGCCAGACGAGGGCAAGGACGTTGGCTTTAGGCTTGAGCATTGTGCAGCCGCTCTTCCATGTTGATATCTCGAGCAGTGGAATCTCCCTGACTCTTGTGAAGCACAGCGCATAATATATATACCTATGTTTGGACCTATCACATCAATCTGTGTCCTAGGGTTGGGTGGTGCGGCTCTGTTGTAGAACTAGTGTGTGTCGGTGACTTGGGTTGGACTTGGAGCTTCTTTCCTCCATTCACCCTTACCTCACTTTGCACGCCAAATCCACCTCAGCTCGAAGAAAGCCTTTGGCTCAACTGCCTTTCACCATGGCGGACGACGACTCATCTGAACTTTCCTCTCTTTCTTCACTTTCCCCCGCACCCTCCGACGATGAATCCGACGTAGAATTAAAACCCCAGAACGGCATCCTCAAGTTCTTCCACAAGCTACCCAAGCAGGCAACACAACCAGCAAGCGAGATGTCGTCGCCTCCGCCAGCCAAGAGGGAGCCCTCTCCGCCGCATGAATACATTCTGGCAGATAATCCAGATATTGCAGTACGTGAATTTTCTCTTTGTCGCGTCGGAAACTGGGAGCGACGCGAAAATGCGCGTGCCCTCTGTGTGGCGCTGGCTCACCACTTCCCTCCTCCCGCAGTTCATCGTCGAGTTCCGTAAGCGATTCGACCAGCACCTTGGCAAAACACCCAATTTCGGGCCCATCGAGCTCGAGCAGGATGTCGTCACTTCTACGCCTGGTGACCGTCTCGAGCATTTTCTCTGCACTTTGCTGCGCATGCTGCTGAACCGAAAGCAAGATGTCAAGTACGTCATTCTGCTGCGCCCGAAGCCTTCAAGCCCTCGCCGCATGTCTAACTTTCCGTCAACCCCCAGGCCAGGACACTACAAGAGCGCATTGGAGGAGACTATAACCAAATATGTCAAAGAGTGGCCCCGTCGTTGGGAGGGCAAGAGTCCCCTTTCTGGAGGTGTGACCTTTGTTTCCATGACCCCGGAGGAACGGGTATGTCGCCTCGTCCTACGTGCAATGACTTACCTCCCTTCCTAACGTTGCCATTCCAGCTTTCACTGCTGCGACAACTCGTCCTCTGGGCCCTCGAGCGGAGCGATCAGATACATTCCATCTTCGACATTGCCAGCAAGAAGAATCGCGACCGTATCAAAGAATACAATGTGGAGCCCATTGGCTCTGACGGCGACAAGCGCCGATACTTCCTTGTCCAAGGCCTCGATGATGCCAGCTTCCGTGTTTATCGAGAGAGTAACCCTGCAGGCGTTAACAGAACTTGGTGGAGCGTTGCTGGATCAATTGACGAGGTCAAGGCGCTTGCGGAGAAGCTCGAGGCAACCGATCGCGGCCCGAAGGCTAGAGGCCTGGCCAAGGAGCTCCTCAAGAAGATTCCAGAGTTTGAGGAAGCAGAGGAGGTTAGTTTTTGCAACTTGCCGCCATTAACTTGTCTGGACTGGACAGTAACTGACCATTCCCACAGAAGCGCAAGCGACGAGAGTATCGCCGGATGCAGAAGGAGCGGTTCAAGCGCCCGGAGCCCGGTTTCTCTCTCTACGAAGGTCGCACGCGAGGCAAGCGCGTCAAGTACACGTACTCTGATGATGAAGATTTCCTCACCGACTCAACGGGGACTCGACGTTCTACTCGCAATACGCGCAACCATACCCCCAGCGAGCCCGCTGGCCCGATCATCACCGCCAGCGGCCGCCAGTCGCGTCGTCCCAACAGACTCACGGCAGAGACTCTTAGCAGCGGTGCCCCAAGCGCTCCCAGCAGCGTGCAGGGAGATCAGCATGTGGACAGCGCCGCCGATACGGACATGAACGACGAGAGCTCGGTCGGTCCCACCGGAAGACCAAGACGGTCCGCTGCGGTCAACCACGGACATAATGGATGGATGATCAAGAAGACTAGAGACGAGTATATCCCGGACGATGAGGACGACGAGGATGACGAGAGCGAGCCGGATCTCGGAGACGACGAAGAGGATGAGCATGTCCCCGAGGACAGCGAGGAGGATGCTGAAGAGTTCGATGAGGAAGATCTCGAGGCAAATGAGGAAGTGGAACTGGACGAGCCCCCCAGACGTCACATCGTCAAGCTGCGTCTGAAGTCGAAGATGGATGATGAGGGCAAGGCTGAGACGGCGCTGCCGTCTAAGCTACGCCTCACGCTCAATACTGAGGACAGTGGCAACGCCGAGACTACGGAGAACTCGAATGACTCTGCCTATCGCGAGGAAATCAGTACCGGCACACCTGATAGTCTTCCATTCCCTCCGTCTTCTGCTCGGTCAGGCTTGGAGACTGGCCCAACGGGAGTCTCTGCAGGTATTACTGAGCGGACGGAGGATGTGGTGAACGTGGTAGTCAAGGGAAGAACACCGGAGCCCCAGTCGAACCCGGAAACGGCGGTGAACACAGAGTCCGGTGCGGACCCAGAACTCTCGGCAGAGACTCAACCTGCGAGTGTTCAGCCGGAAACCCCTCTGACTCCGTCTGGCAACGCAGCGACATCTCTTGCTTTCAGAGGCAGCCCAGAGAAGCCGCAGCCCACGCCGCAGCCCATCAACGTCTGATGCGAGAATGTTGCATCTTAGGACTTTAACGACTATGTACTCATGAGGAGTTTTGAGGTTTTGCTAAAGGGCTAAAAATTTGGTGAAAGGATACCTAAGGTACTTTGAACGGACGGGTGCTCTCGCGCGACGGGATGTCGCCTTTAGGATGGGCGGCTCTGTTATAGCTGTCCCCATGGGATTTGGCACGATAACTTCGTAGAGTGACAATGTCACTAATAGATATGTACCATAAGATTCCGCGTTACCCTGTGACTGTGACTCGGTATAATCCTTATATATACATGCATCTCTGACGGCTTGTCCCCTCTCGGCGGATGACCTAGCTGCTCCTGGCAGCTCTAGACTTCCTCAGACTCACAGATATTTCTTAAACCTTGAGATCTTGGGCTCCTTTCGTGGTTGACTGGGTAGGGGCCAGTTATTGACGCCATACCACCACCTCCTGACCCTCGCTCCAACAGAGTTGCCGCTTATCTGAGCCGTCTTGTTCCAGTGATGCCATCCGCATATCGCCAAATTGTAGAGGATCCCCTGGGCGAAGGGCATCATCATCTGCAGGAGAGTTCAGCAAACACAAGCCAAGCCCTGCAGACCGTTACGCCTAAGAGTCCATGGACATACCTGGTCCCGGATGGTGATCCACGCCACTTTCCACCACGTGTTGGCGTTGGCTATGCTGTGCAGGTAGCTCTGCTCGAAGCGCAGGTCGGGCATGGGCGGCAGGTGCGCCGACCGCCGCCGTGGTCGCAGGACGCTATAGGGGATGTCGTCATCCTCGCCGTCCTCGGCCGCTGGGCTGTGCTCGTCGTCGAGGTCATGCAGCTCGACGGGCTCCTTCCGCGACGCGGCGGTCGAGGGGTTGAGGTCGTGCTGGGGCGAGGGGTCGCGCTTGATGTGAGCGGTCTGGATTGTCTCTGCTACCTGCAGAGGGATCGAAGAGGCCATTATGGATGATTGTATCTCGACGGACTGACGGTGCAGCGCCCTGATCGTTGTGGCTGCAGCTTCGCCCCTGACGTAAGGCTCCTTCCCCGTGGACCGTGGGTGCTTCAGGAGCAGCAGTTACGGCACCTGATTGCTGACTCAATCAGCTGAGCTGGATTGCTGACTCGTCTCGACACAGCTCTGCGTGGGAGACAGCTATGCGGAGAGCTCTTCGGCGGTTATCTGGCAAGCTGTAGCAGGCTGCGAGCGGCGAGACCGAGGCCGAGTTCAAGCGAGTACATCTGATTATGTACTCTATTTTGGGTACCTCGACGATCTGCGCTGCTGGCAGCCTGTCGTCGCCTGGAAGCCGCCAGTGCGTCCAATGACGGCACGAAGGTGGGGCCCCGGACCGTGGCGCGCGTAGGAAAAAAGGGCCTCCAGTACGTACAGTGTGGCTGCCAGGCAAACCTTGGAACCCCAGGGCTTCCAATTTTCACTGCCATTCATTTTCTCACCTCTGCACGACTTCCCCTCCTTATAAAAACCCCGCGCTGCAAGTTGGACCACGTCGCCGCTCCCCTTCGCTCCCTGACGACACGGTCTCTGCATCTCCTCCTGCGCGAGGTCCCTTTACGCGCATTTCTCGTCGACAAACCTTCCCACACGAGAAGTCCGCTGCGGCGTCCCACCACCGCCCAACATGAGTGACCCCAACGCGAGCGAGGCCGAGAAGAATGTGCGTTCGCTTGCCCCTCCACGTCCTCCCCCTAGCGTCGGCTCTACCACCACCTTTCACCGCCGCCCCTGGTCCTCCCGCCGTGAGGATATGAGGATATGCTGACACATGGGATTCTAGATCGAGATATGGAAGGTGAAGAAGCTCATCAAGCGGCTTGAGGCTGCCCGAGGAAACGGAACCAGCATGATCTCCCTGATCATTCGTATGTGGCCCAAATCCCCACAATACCCTCGACGCCCTCAACGCGCCGTTCCCACAACACAGAGCTAACTTGCCGCAGCCCCCAAGGATCAGATCTCCCGAGCTGCTAAGATGTTGGCTGAAGAATACGTAAGTGTGCCTGTGTCCTGCCGGCGAAGCCACTTGTAATGACACACGACGCGTTTTAGGGTACTGCTTCCAACATCAAGTCTCGCGTCAACCGCCAGTCCGTGCTGTCGGCCATCACCTCGACCCAGCAGAGGCTCAAGCTGTACAACAAGGTCCCTCCCAACGGCTTGGTTGTCTACTGCGGTGAAATCTTGACGTCCGAAGGCAAGGAGCGGAAGGTCAACATTGACTTTGAGCCGTTCAAACCTATTAACACGTCCCTCTACCTGTACGTCGCTCCTCTCAGCCCCGTCGCTGCTTCCAACCTGGTCTCTCCCACCATACTGATAGGGTTTGTTATATAGTTGCGACAATAAGTTCCACACCGAAGCTCTTGCCGACCTTCTCGAGTCCGACCAAAAGTTCGGATTCATTATCATGGACGGAAACGGCGCGCTCTTCGGTACCCTGAGCGGCAACACACGAGATATCGTCCACAAGTTCTCAGTCGATCTCCCCAAGAAGCACGGCCGTGGTGGTCAGTCCGCCCTCCGTTTCGCCCGTCTTCGAGAGGAGAAGCGTCACAACTATGTCCGCAAGGTCGCAGAATTGGCGGTGCAGAACTTCATCACCAACGACAAGGTCAACGTTGCTGGCTTGATTCTCGCTGGATCTGCCGATTTCAAGAATGATCTCAACGCCTCCGACATGTTCGACCCTCGCCTTCAGACAAAGGTCATCAAGGTTGTTGACGTCTCGTACGGTGGAGAGAACGGCTTCAACCAAGCCATTGAGCTGTCTTCGGAGACGCTTGGTAACGTCAAGTTCATCCAGGAGAAGAAGCTAATCGGAAAGTATTTCGACGAGATCAGCCAGGATACCGGCCGCGTCTGCTACGGGATTGAGGACACCCTCAAGGCACTGGAGCTCGGCGCCGTCGAGGTCCTGATTGTTTTTGAGAACCTCGAGATCACTCGCTGGACTTTGAAGGATAGCAATGGCAGCGAGATCATTCTGCACACCACGAAGCAGCAGGAAACCACCAACCGCGAGCAGTTCATGGACAAGGAGACTGGCCAGGAGATGGAGGTTGTCAACCAGGAATCCTTCCTGGAGTGGATTGCGGAGCACTACAAGGACTTTGGTACCACGCTAGAGTTTGTGTCCGACCGCTCGACTGAAGGCAACCAGTTTGTCAAGGGATTCGGTGGCATTGGCGGTATCCTCCGCTACAAAGTCAACTTCGAGCAGTTGGCTGATCTGGACGACGATGACGAATACTATGACGGTAAGCCGCGAAAAAAGACACCCTGACGAAAGCTCGGTAGCTGACGGTGCCTGTGTACAGATTGACCCACTGATGCCCTCGTTGATGACGAGGGACCCAGTACTCAAGTAATCGCGTCCGAGCAGCAACTCGCCCCTGAGCGTCAAGCTCCGTCTACGAAGCGTGGTCCAGCCAAGTCCTCGCCCGCGCAACGGCGGCTGATGAAAGGCTTCCCCGCCCACCGAAGTCAAGATACGCATGCGGTGGCCCGCCCGAGTCCGCTTCGCTCTGTGATGACGACTTCTTGAGTCAGATATACCATGTTCTGAGGTGAGGAGGATATGCCATGCTCATCACTTCTCTCAAGCCGTGCACCTGCTAACGCAATGGGTAGATGATGCATGAGGTGTCCCTGTGGCAGCCAAGAGGTCGTAAAGCCCACTGAAGGTGCTTTCATTGCAGGGCAGACCGCTAGGTGATGGGATGGGAGATTGAATCGGTTTTAGGAGAGAGAGCAGCCGAGATTCGGGCTGCAGGCAGCATTCCCCTGGCGATGTTAGCAAGACCATGGTGGATGGACATGGTTCGCTGGCACTGCATCAATGACACTATCACCACTCGCTCTTGAAGCAATTACCATTCTTTTACTGAGATGCTTGCCCGAGCTACCCTCGGACTTCGCTATTTCAGGCCTACAATGAATCACGCTCATTTTCTCCATGATATCTCCTGGTCGCTGTCTTCCATGATGAGAAAGAAGCTCTGTAGAGAGGCCTTCTAGGTGCCTCGAGATGCCTCGAGGTGCAAGTAGAACAAAGATATTAAGAGAGCCGTAGCACCGAGAAGATGGTAAGACCTGGTGCACGCTCCGCTGGACGTGATTGGTAAAATCCTCGCGACGATTCTTGAGTCCTGTGGAGCTGGCAGGATTGGGGAAGTTCTGGTGAGGCCGTCGACTGCGGACTAACACCGTTGACCCGAGGTCAGCGGGCCCCCGTCACAACGACTCGTCTGCTCTAAACGGACCACAAAAAGCCGTCAAGTGAAAATGCAGATCTGCCGACAGAGAGACGATGGCGGCCAACGAGTCTCTCCTCACTTGATCCCTACTTGCTGCATACGCCATAGACTCGCTTAATGTCGGAAATGATGATGTGAGGGAAGACAAGACACCATCCGTGCTCTTGATTTTTATTTTCTGCTCGGGTCCGGCGAATCTGCTGCCCTGGCGTCCATCACAATCGCCCAACGCGGACGTCAAAATCCAGCCGGCTTTTCATAATGGTGCAGCAGCATCGCGGCTCTGATGAGCCGTCGAAGAAGCCATTGGTTGCTTTCCTCGGCCCAGTCTCGTCCTTCACTCACCAGGCAAGTCACGGCGTCAAACGCGCTCTCTGACCTCACCAGCCCGCTGACCTCACCGAACTGCAGGCCACCAAGTCGACCTTCCCGGGTTCGGAATGGGAGCTGGTGCCCGTGGTCACCATAAGAGGCATGTCTTTTTCACGTCCCTACTCTCGGCCGTCGCTATCTGGCGTTTACTACGAGGAGCTTCCTTGCTGACTCGCCACCACAGACGTCTTCGAGGTCGTCCAGGCCGGCGACGCCGACTACGGCGTCGTCCCCTTTGAGAACTCCACCCACGGCGCCGTCACGTTCACCCTGGACAGCCTCGCCGACCGCGACGGCTCCTACGCCGACCTCTCCATCTGCGGCGAGGTCTACCTGGACGTGCACCACTTCCTGCTCGGCCATGCAGCACCCGCCGCGGCTCCCCCGACCGGCCTGCCACCCCTCGAGGACGACGCCGCCGGCGGCGTTGCCGGCGCTGCCGCCGCCGCCTCCTCCTCAGACGGCTCCGGCACCTGCACGCCGACGGCCTCGCAGCCGCACCCGCTGAGGCCGCGGGCGCGCCCGCTGGCGGCGCTGCGGCACGTGCGGCGCGTGTACTCGCACCCGCAGGCGTTCGGGCAGACGGCGGCGTTCCTGGGCGCGTACCTGCGGGGCGTGGACACGGTGGACGTGACGTCGACGAGCCGGGCGGCGCAGCTGGCCGCCGAGGACCCGACGGGCGGGAGCGCGGCCATCGCGGGGGAGATCGCGGCGGAGGTGCACGGGCTGGAGGTGCTGGCGCGGTGCATCGAGGACAGGGAGGACAACACGACGCGGTTCTTCGTCATACGGAGAGGGGCTGCGGGCGCGGGCGGCGAGGGGGTGCCGCCGGCGCCGGTGCGGCTGGCTGGGCTGGGGGGCGGTGAGGGCAGTGAGACGGGGCGGCCAACGGGGGAGGAGGGGGAGGGGGCTGAGGCTGGGAAGAAACAGGGGGGCGGAAAGACCAAGACGATGGTGTCGTTTACAGTGCCGCATCAAGCTCCTGGGGCGCTGGCAGACGTGCTGGATGTGTTCAGGAAGTACGGGCTGAATCTCACGAGCATCAACAGCGTCCCCAGCCTGATCCGGCCGTTCCAGTACCTGTTCTTCGTCGAGTTCGAGGGCAGCAGGCACGACGACCCGGAGGGGAGGGTCGAGGCCGCGTTCGGGGAGGTGGACAAAGTCGCGCAGGGGTGGAGGTGGCTGGGAAGCTGGGAGAACCAGAGGCCGTGAGTGTCGGCCTCCGCGGTGTAGAGCTTTGTCAGGGCAGATCTGCTGGCGAAAGGACCATTTCATAGAGGCCCTGGAAGACCAAAGAATAACTGCGCTTCTGCTAGTAGATGAATGTCGCAGCCCGGATAGGGAGTCTGTACAAGCTGGATGTTAGAACAGGGGCGTCTGCATCAGACTGTCAATCCATCACAATCACATTCAACTTGACAGGCGACGGCTAGTCAGTATGTCCCATAGAGCTTTCAAAGCGACAACGAGACATCTTTTTGACATTTAAAATATGCGTTCTATGGAACTGTATATGTCTCCCTGTGTTTCTGAAAGCCAGTTGTAGATTGCTTCACTTACGAGGGGAGCGGCCGGGGTCCGGGGGTCCGGCCATTAATCGCCGATGTTTCCAGGTCGGGAGCCGCAAAAAGTCCCACCGGCAACACACCACCCTCCGCGCCGAGCTTTCGGACACCTCGCGCCGTTACCGTCTAGACTCCGGATCCGGGATCCGGCATATCACAACTCGAGATCAACTCAGATGGTCCCTCGTCATTCAACACACGAGTCCCACGAGAATGGAAGCGTCTCGCCCTCTCATCGCCTCGCTGAGGCCGCTCCTCACTTCCCACCACCATCCTCATCGCCACTACACCATTGCGTCGTCGTCATCATCATCCTCCTCCTCTTCCTCATCTAATGCGCCAGACGCCCCCTTTTCCACTCTCCCGGCCAGCATGCGCGCCCGCCCAACAAAGGCCATCTACGACGTCCTCTCGCCCACCCCCTCCCACCTGCTCAACATCTCCCTCTCCGACCACCTGCCCCCGGAGTGCTACCCCCCGCCCTTCACCCGCGCCTCCCTGACCCTGCCCCCCTCCTCTCCCTCCTCCGCCGCGAGCCCCATGCCCCTGGCTCACCACCTGGTCTACTTCCCCCCGCAGATCGCCCCCTCCCTCCTCCTCCCCGACGGCACCGACCCGGACCACTCGCCCGGCCCGCCCTTCGCCCGCCGCATGTGGGCCGGCGGCGCCGTGAGCTTCGCCCCGGGGTGGCGGGACTCCCTGCGCCTGGACGGGCGCCGCGCCGTGTGCGTCGAGAGCGTCGGCGACGTCGTCGTGCGCGGCGCCCCCGGCGACGAGAGCGTCTTCGTGGACGTGTGGCGGCGGTACGGCCCCGTGCGGGGGGAGGACGACGCGGCGGCCGCGGAGGAGGAGGTGAGCCGCGCGCCGGCCGTCGAGGAGAGGCGCACGCTGGTGTTCATGCGGGACAAGACGCCCGCGCGGGCGGCGGAGGACGCCGGGAGGGAAAGCAAGGTCCTGAAGGGTGAGTGAGCATCGGTCTGTCTCGGGAATCACGACCGACAACAACTCCCTTCCCCTCCCACCCCCTCTTTATCTTTTGCTATATATTGGACTGACGATGAGCGACAAGCACCCTTCGCGCCTGACTACTCCTTCACCCTTACCCCCACCGCGGCGCTGCTCTTCCACTTCAGCGCCCTGACCTTCAACGCCCACGCCATCCACCTCGACCCGCTGTACGCCCGCGCCGTCGAGGGCCACCGCGCGCCGCTCGTGCACGGCCCGCTGTCGCTGGCGCTCATGCTCGCGGCGCTGCGGGGCCGGCTGGCCCGGGGGGAGGAGACCACCGGCGGCAGCGGCCCTGCCGAGGACGTCGTCTCGCGCATCGAGTATCGCAACCTGGCGCCGCTGTACGCCGGGGAGGAGATGAGGGTGTGTGTGAGGAGGAAGGAGGGCGGCCGGGCTGCCCAGGGGGGCAGCGCCTCTCCGGGGACGACGGGGAGGTGGGACGTCTGGATCGAGTGTCCCAGGGGCGGGATGGCGGTCAGGGGCTTGGCGGTCACAGGGGGGTCGGCGTGAACTTTGACGTAACGGTGGCGGAAAGATCATTGAGGGGGGCTTATACCCAGTCGAGTTCATGGTATCAACACGAGCGTCCTTGTAACTTTACAGGTCACTTGGTAGGATACTATGGTCTGTTGAGAAGCTCATTCTTATAGGGGAGATTCTCCCGCATCACGTATATCATGCTACCGCAAGCAAGCCACGATGTCCAAATACGAGCTTTAGAAAGACACCACAGAACCCCAAAGAGGTGGCAATCGGGCCCCTACGTGTCTACTAGACACTAAGGATGCACAGTCCTGAATGATATGTTTGACACTCCAGACGCATTAGAAGCGTGGTATATTGAGCCACGTAAACACCGAACGTTGTGATACCCCATCCCGTGACCATCCATGACCGTCTATGGGTATCTCTTTGAGCAATACTTTCGAACACGGACGCACCGATCATTCAAGAACAGATAAGACAGACCGGCAGACGCCAATCCAAACCGAAAATCCCCCCACCCCCAGATCCTATCCACTGCGCCTTGCCTATCCGCACACCGACACTGGGCCTGCTCGGCTCACTCCTCCTCGTGGGTATCCAGGCCACCCAACGAAAACCGAGTAAACACCTTCTGCCAGTCCTCACCCATGTCCAATGTTTTCCCGACCCTCAGCTCGGGAGGCGTGCCGGGCATCCGCAGCTCCGGAGTCACCGGCGTCTCGGACATGGGACTGTTGCCCTCCGTTGGACTCTCCAGCGCCGTTTCGCCCTGGTGGACATGATACGGCGCGATAACGGAGGTGTCCAAGCCAAGAGATGACGACTTGACCGTGGGGCGATGGGTGGCATAAACCTGGGAGGGAGACACAAGAGGAGACATGACACCCCCCGCACCCTTAAGCTCCAGGCTGGGCCAGCCTGGCTCGCCACCCGTCTCGGTCGAGTCGTCGAAATCTATTGCGCGACCCGTCGCCGCCTCTAATTGAGCAATGTTCCTCTGCAGGAACTCTCGGAGCTCGTCGGCGCTCTTCTCCAAGGTGGTCTTGAGAATCTGTTCCTGGGCCTTCTGAGAGGCCTTGTTCTGGGGGAGACTCGGGCGACGCATATCATTCAAGATTCTTCTCCAAATCCGCCCATGCTCCTCTGAGGTGAACGGGAAGTCGACAATAGTCTGGTTTGCCTGGAGGGACTTAACCAGATACTGGAGGCTCGTCAGGTTCCAGCAGTTGTCTTGGCAGTCGACCATGAGCAGACTCGAATTCTCGCGGACCACAGATCCTAATGTGCCAACATCGTCATGCAAGTTCTGGTTCCGGATACGCAAGTGGGTAATGGTCGTATTGGAGGCCAGACCCCGCAGAGACCGCCCAAAGCCCTTGCCAAGCTGGCCCTCGTCAAGCCGCCCTGAATAGCCGGATAGGTCTAAAAAGCGCACTGACTTATTCGTGGCAAAGAACTGCTCCAGAGCCTCACAAGTCTCTAAGCTGCACGGCTGATTTGGGGATGGCGTGGGCGCTGTGCCCACAAGGCTCAGATATGAGATCCCCTTGTTCATGGTCAGGGCTTTGATAAGTCTGACATAGTCGTTATCCTCGTCGAGTTCTATCATGTCAAGGTGAAGACCCGCGGGTCCCTTGGTTAGAGCAATAGCCTGGATTAGCTCGTCTATTCCAGTGGCGAGAGGGTTGCCGTTGAGATAGACGTGCACGTTGTCGTGCTCTGCCGTCGCTCGGACTAATCCCGCGGCTTGTCTTCCTGTGATGCCGCAGTTATTCAAAACAAGACGTCGGTGTCGCGGTCCGGGCGCTTGGGCCCCTGAAGGCAATGGTTTCTTGGAGAAATATTCTACCAGTGCCGCGATAGTTTCGTCGTTAACCTGTTCGAACGTGTTAAAAAGTGTCCTGGTGGTCGGGAATTGGAAGGGAAACGGACCTTGAACTGGGAGAGGTCTAGTTCCTCGAGATGCTCCCATCGGTCGAGTACATCTGGCGGTAGCAGAGGGCCCTCGATGGCTCCCATGAGTATACCAGACACATTTAATCTCTTCAGATTCACAACTGCGTGTGATAGATCTCGAACAATGTTCGCATGAATGCGACCGAGGTTGCCCGAGACATCGATCCACTGGAGGGAGCGGCCCTGCTGGAAGAGAGCCCAGAAGACGTCTCGAAGATCACTATCAATCAGGCGGCATCGGGAGATATCGAGCGCCTGGATGTCCACGCTGTCCGCACACAGAGTCTCAACTGCGTCACTTGTCAGCGAGCGAAGGAGGACTGAGCTGACAGACCCTCACTTACGTAAATCTTTCAGGTCTGCGGTGCCGAGGGGGTTTCCCCCCAAGAGAAGACGATTGCACTTCGTGAGTTTAATCTGCAGGAGATTGAGGATGGGGCTAAGAAGCTGAGATTCAACGCTTGCCTGGCCGACAGCTCTCGTATGACCCGGGATTTCCGAAAGGCAGTTTGTGAAGTCAAGTTGCCTTATGTTCTCAGAGCAGAAGGCAAGGGCGTGAATCTCTTGCTGCAGGATCGTTCCGTATCGGATAGCGTCACTAAGCGTATCATCGAGGGCGACACCTGGCATCTCTAATCAGATTTCAGGGAGCATTAAGACGGTAGCGCATATGACTTACAGCTCCGGTTCAGGTAAGGGACGTTCACCCGACCTGCCACATCAACTTTGTCTCGGAGTCCAGTCAGGTTGATATCGCGAAGGGATATAGAGTTGAAATAATCGTTGTAGCGCAGGGCCCGGAATACGGCCAGCAGCTGGAGATTGGAATAGGAACCAGTGTTGGGCGGTAGGAGGCGGAACTCGGGCGCACAGAGGGTCTTCCAGTTGATCTCCCAATCCACCGAAGGCACGCGATAGGCGGCGAGGTATGCGTCCAAAGTGCGTTTCAAACCTCCGAAGTCCTCCCTAGGGACAATGAACTGCTGCTCCGGAAGCCCCTGGATGTCAAATACCTCCAATGACTGCCACAGATGAGGCCAGCAGGGTTTTAGGGTCTTGTCCGCCCTCATGAACGTCATAGCAATCTGTCGGTAGAATCTGCTCGCTAAGTCGAGGGATACGGCTGGCATAAACGGAACCCTAATGGACGTCAGCAGTCTGTTCAAGGTGACAACGTCTGAGACAGCCTGTACACACCGAAAGTAGAGGACAAATCGCTCCTCGTGAGTGGCCCAGTTGGCCCGGAAGTAATCCAGGGACACCAGGCCGAAGATTTGGTGCTTCATATCGACTGCGCCCTGTAGCTCGGAGCCTTTGCCGACCTCCACAAAGAGGCAGAGATTCCCACATACAGCAAGATACCATGAGAAGCCGTCCTGGGCCTTCTTGATCTTTTCCGCTGATTTCGAGACGCCATCATCCCTCGGTGTCCGAAGGACTACGGGAAAGATCTCAGGTTTGCTGCCTTGGTAACTTGGGTCCTCCTTCTCGAAGACCATCTTGATCCGTGTCTCAACCTCGAGTGGGATATAAGATACATTGCGATACTCGTTGCACCTCGCCTTCGCCTGGATTAGGATACACTTCATGTGGTCTTCCCTCTCCTGGGGAAGGGCAAAGAAGAACTGTGTACTGCAGAATGATACACTCGGGAAAGGAGCCTTCCACCAAACTTCTAGGCCAAACGCAGGCCGGGAGCTCTCTGCATGGAAGACGGCTACCACCATGTGCAGGGGTATGATCAATACAGGGTCTGGGGGAGGACCAATGCTGTCTCTGGCTGGTCGAGGACCAAGTTGGGGAAATGCTGTTACGGCATCCTGCTTGCACTTGAACTTGATGACAAAGTCTTGCGTGATGACCACGAAGGCTGGCTTGCTACGCAGGTGCTGCGGATCCGCTTCCAAGCCTCCTGCCCGCTCGACATGTTGCGCCCTCCAGTCAATGCTACTTGACGAGCTGAGACTGAGCGAGGTGGAAGCTCTCGATATGAGCCCATATTCTTCCGATGTGGCGGAGCCTCGGCGGTGCACTGATTCATACGAAGCTACACGCGTATGCGACTTGAGGAGCTTTCTTGGTGTACCCGACGTGGGTGCCCCTTTCAAGCTTGGGCTATGGGAGGCCGATCCGCGGCTGATGCTCCTTATCGCTTTGGGTACGATCGTATTGAAGAAGTCGCCTTTCAGGTCATGGCTCGAACTGTTGGGAGAGCTGGCTCCGGTGCTGGAGTCGGTGGGAGTATCGACGACCGTCACACTTTCAGAAGACAAAGCCGATGAGCTATGCCTCTTCTTCCGAAGTAGATCCATACTGCCTTTCGGCCCGGCGAGGACGTCCCTTTCCCCCTTGTTCCAATTCTTGCAATCAGACACCGCAATGGGAGCTCTGCGTTGAAATGATCGGACAACGGAGGATTCAACTACCACAAGCAATTGCCCTCCTGTTACACTTGCAGGCTATTCAGGTTCGTGATGTTTCCTGCCACCGTCAATGCTCTTTCGTAGATAGGGGTGTTGCCGTCGGAGGGTTTCGCAGTGGTGCCGTCGTGTGAGTCGGACGTCTTGTGTGCAAAGTATCCCGAGAGAGGAAGGTCAAGAGATATCGAATGTATCGGAGAGCTTTCCGGTGCGCAAGTGAAATGTATGGTAGGCCGGTAAGTGAATGAATATCTTGACGGACAGGACACGAGTTTATCCAGTGATTCACCGGGAGCCCGGAGAGAATGTTGTGGAGGTATGTCGTGCCTTGGAGCAGTGCTGCGTCAAAAGAGCGTGTTTGTCAGGTTACCAACCCGGCACTCGAGCTCGGATCCGGGATGTTGGATATTGGACGACGGATCGCGGGAAGGCGAGTTTGGCCAGAGGAAGAGGATGAACAGGTAAACGTCGCCCTGTATTCTCGCCCGCTGTCCAGCCGATGACCGGTTGCAGAGCCGCAGAGAAGTCGCGGCCTTGAAGAGGCCGTTGAGGCCGTGGGGATCACACAAGCTGCAACCGGTCCATGCGGCACCTGTCAATGGTGGGGGGTTCGAGCTCTGCCGTACAACCACCACACCGGCAGCTGGCGACAGCGAGGCTGCGTGGAAGGAGGGACGCACGACTGCTGTCTGTGACTTCCCAGCGAATGCAGGTCGCACGGAAGAAGTTTATGGAGATTGAGGTTGGGGCGGGGAGCTGCCTGCAATGGACGAGGGAGGAGACCTGAGATACGGGCGGGAGCCGTAGCAACAACGCCAGCTGCCCGCGAGCCCTGATTTCGAGCGGCAGCTACCCAAACGGGATTCGACGGGGCTTCTACCAGGGCAAATCAGGTGCAGCGAGCCTGACCTGCCTGCAGAACAAATGATGCACAGGCACGGTTGGGACAGCGAATGGATGGGCGAAGGAGATGCCGGGGCCTTTTCCCATGTGCCTCTCCGCGTCTCTGGCCTCTCCAGTGGAACAGAAGGCGACGGCGACAGCGACAGCGAAGGCGAAGGCGAAGAAGGCGAGGGCGGGGCGAGTGGGTTTGGATCAGTGATCGATGGCCGCGCGATGTTATCATAGCCTGAGCATTGGCCAATGAAGTCATGCGGAGGGGCATCCTCGACAACGAACTTGGCAGAGCGACGCACAGTCGAGTCGAAGCGGGCCGCCGCTGGCTGGTAATTGTACCAATGGGAGGTTTTACACCACCCCAGCTACGTTGGTATGGAGGGTCCAGGTCGAGGCCGGACTCTGCACCCACCAGCCAGAAAGAGGCCGAGCCACGGGCTGGCAAGCTGGCAAGGTACGGGGGATACACACACAGTACGTGTGTTGTCTCTTCATGATGGTGATCGATCGCCCTAAACGGCGTGCTCCCTGCAGATGCTTTCTTTGTGCGGCAGACGATCCTGGGGAATACCGAGACAGCACGACAGCTGTGCGGGGATTTGCACATCTGGTCTCACATGCAAGCGGCCTTGCGGCAGCTTCGGCGACCAGGGCAGCCGAATTTGAGTTTGTTGCGCAAGCAACGTTGTGCCTCCTCATGCCATTCTCGCGGGCTTATTATGGGTCCGGTCCTTTGACATGGGATCGTGTGCCCTGCCGACACGACAGACAGATAAATACGCCGGGGTCATCGGACACCGGACATCGTTCCTGTCGGTGTCGCTGAGAAGATCCCCTTGGACGGACTCGGGCAGCTCGCCGGATACGAGCTGTCTCGGGTAAGCATCTTGCAGTCGAGGCAACCTCACCTCGTGTGACAGGAGCAGACAAGAAGGGCTATGGCCGTTTTCGTCCGCTGGTGGGTGGGTTGGGCGTGGGAAAGTTGGCAAAGCTGGAATGTGGCTTGAGAAGCTGTGCAAGCTGTGGCGGCTCAGGCTCGAGGTGCGGCGCTGCGGCTGTGCAGGACGAACCACATTGCTGACAAAGGCAGCACCCCATTATAATTATGATTCCGGACTTTGTAGCAAGCCCGACAAGCTCCTCCGCCAAGGGCAGATTAATATCATGCCGTCTCCTCTAAAATGCGGACCAGATGTCTATGAATAGAATCATCGCCAGCGGGCTCCAGCGAAGAGCCCCTGATGACAGCAGCGGCTTGAGAGACCACGCAAGTCATGACGTTCATGCGATGCGATTCTGGCCCTCTTGGATCCTCCCGTCGAGGCGCAAGACATGAGTAAGGAGTCTTGGGATTAGGGAGTGTACAGTATGGAGATCTTCTAGCAGGTGCTGAAGAAGTTGTGGGCTTAGTGCGGATACCCGCGTGTCTGTCTACCGCTCTGATTGCGATAGTCGCTCCTTGACATCATCCAGCAGTGTTGGGTCGGAGAGCTGGCGAGGATGGTGGTGCGGCCCTCTGACTCCTTTCAGAGGCGGTCACAGCTCGTCACAGGCTTGTTGGTGCTAAGAAAGGGGCTTCCACGTGTTTAACATGGTATTATCACGACGGCTCGATTTAGCAGACGAAGATCATCACGTAGCCAGGAACCGGCGCCAGGATGCCATTCGGGGTGCATACAGCAGGTCACGCCCCCCTTGAACAGGCCCACGCCCAGCTTGTTTCATGTTTACCCGCCGTCTCCTTAGCGCCAGAGCCTGTGAAACAGTCCAGCGAACTCAAAGAAAAAAAAGTTGCGAGAAAACCATTGATGGCCCGACTGGGAGTCTGGTCAAAAAGGACCGCCATCACCTGTCGGCCGCGAGATTCCTCCGACGTTGATGATATCTAGTCGATCCCAACTGGATTCATCAAGTATTGGGGATATTGCTTGGAGCCGGAGGATTAGATAGATCAAACTCCTCCTTGTTGCTGAACCGGCAGAATTCTCTGTATTGAGGTCCTGACCGGGACCCGACTGGTGATGACAGCAGAGCCGTTGGCCAGTCGTCAATTTATCGTGACTTTTACCGTGTCTTGTTCTGACTCTCTGCTGACCGCTGCTGCCTCCACGACCGGAGCGAATGCGATGTATCTGTTGTTACCGACGCCTCTTGCCGCCGTTACCAGAGGTGCCAAGTAGCACTATTGGAGGGTACCGGTCGTGGGCCCAACGATGTCGGGATGGGGCGGTTTCCCTCGAAACGCGACGGGTTTCAGGTTCTGCGCAGCAGGCCATTTCGCAGCTGGTCTTCGTGGTGTTGTCCAACCTGTGCCACCCCTTGACCCCTCCATCCTGCAGCGGTTCTATTCCTCGGCAGTCCAATCAACAACATGCGGCACGCCGTCTCGCGCCACATCTCGTTGGATCGCCGCTTTCCCCCTTTCTCTCTTGTGAGCCCTAAATCCTCTGGGATATCCAGGATGAGTCGAGTCTATTATGGGCGTCTTGTCGCTCAGCTTTGCAGGTCTCTCAGCTGGGAAGACTTGCCCGAGGGCAATGAGACAACTGCTTGCACCTAGACATTTGCGGCCATCTTCGCCGCTGGGGGTTGTTGTACAGAAAAACAGCTTGTTGAGGAGACCTGCGCAGGCTAAGGTAGGACAAGCAGACCCGACTGATGCTGCAGACTGAATGGGGCTTTCGGTTGGGGGCTATTACGGCGCCGCACGGAGTAGAGCACAGTACAGAGAGCCCCGCGGAGAGAGCACGATGGCTGTCTCCGCCGTTCCACTCGGCCTCCAGAGGATACGAAATCGTAAACACACATGTTCCCTGTGCTCTCCTTGTGTGCGTGCAGTGCGCACAGTACAGAACTGCTCCTCACAGCAACAACCACGACTATAACAGCGCGGTGGTAGGTGACTCTTGTTCGCACACCTACACTACATACCGAAGGTACTAGACGATAGCGGGTGTATCAGCCATCGAGCCGGCACTCGGGCGTTGAGTAAAGACGGAAAACGCCACTGGCAGCGGGCGTCCACGCTCAACAGGCGGTGTCCGCCGTTCAGGGCGACAGAATCGAATGAATCGATGGCTTGATGCGGGTGAAGAACCAGGAAAAGTAAGGCTCGTGCGTTTCCCAGCGCGTTTCACCCTTCGCACCAGCTGCCGCCAGAGGAGTGAGGGGGGGCCTTGGGTGCAGGGGTCCCTGAGCGTGGAAACTCCAGCTCCACCCTCTGCACCGAGCGACTTCACAAGCCAATCACCACCTTGAGCGACCGGAAGCGACACACTAGAAGCCAGAGGAGGGACCAGCGGCCAGCCCATCATCAGCCTGTCCTGCAATTCCCAATTCTTCCATATTGTCGCTTTGTGGTTTGTGCTTCCTGCAGCCAGCCCCCTTGTCCTTCCGCCAGCGCGCGTTTCAAGTGCGCACTCGTCCTCCATCCTCCTCTCTCCTCCTCCCCGCCGGGCTTCATCTCTCCTCCGGCTCACTGACGCGGTGGGAGCATCGAATAAATCGTCCTGCTTCCTATTTTGGGGGTCTTCGCCTTGCAACCCCTGGCTGGCCGTGCCTTGTCCCCGGTCTTGCTGGTCTTGGCTGGCACAAGAAGTCGCCCGCGGCTCTCCTTCACACTCTTTTTCTCGCCTTCATCCCATCTCTTCCCCCCATCCCACGCGGAACCCCCCCCTTGCGGAGAGGCACACAGGCTTTTCGCGAAGTCGACGCGCGGTCTGGAGCTTGGGGTCAAAGCGAGTCGAATCTGCCCAGAGACGTACGTTCTCTCGTACGCTCCTCCGCGGCTCGTGCAACGCGTCCATCTGACGTCGGCATCGGTCTCGCTTCTTCTCGTCGGCCAGTCTTTATTTGAGGTCCGCCCGGCTGGTCAACCGACGCGCGCACCTACACCGGCTCCCGGGCATCTCCGTCCTCGTCCTCGTCTCGCGCCGCTGCACACAATCTATTTGTGATACTAGCACGTCGATCCTGTCTTGGACCACCATAATGGCTATGTTAGCGTCGAAGACGGCCTTCCCGGCCTCGCTGAGCTCCTCAGCATCGACCCTGGTGTCGTCAAGCCTACCACAGACAACGTACCCCTCGAGCAGGAGAGCACCGACAATACCGGCTACAAGCCAGTCTTTCGCAAGCCCGACCGAATCTGAATTCTCTGATGATGCCGATGGGCCAGACTCCGTCAAGAACTGGGACGAAGATAGGGTCTGCGAATATCTGAGAAGCGTGAAATGCGGCGAGTATGAGAAGCTGTTCAGGAAAAATCATATCAACGGCGAGAACCTCTTGGAAATGGACAAGGAGGTGCTGAAGGAGATGGGAATCGAGAAGGTCGGCGACCGTGTTCGCCTATTCTTGGGTATCAAGAAGTTGAGGACCAAGGCCTACGCAAACCAGAAGAAGCGGAATAGGGTGAGTTCGATCCCGTCGATGGTGCCCAATATTTGTGATCGCCCCGTTGCTAATGCAACCCCTAGGATTCATTTGCCGGGCTGGATCTGCTGCAGTACACTCCTTCTACAGGCTCTCCCCGACCTCCGAACTCTGGCAGCCGTGGCATGCCCACGCCTTCATCCAACAAGAGATACTCTCGGCAATTTGACTCGACCAGTGCGTTGGACAGCGCCCTGTCCTCCTCAAGACCAACCTCGCCGCTACCTGGTTCCGATCTTAGAACTGGTCGCGGAAGATACGGGCAGTCTCACGGATCGGCCGCTCCCTCCAGGCTGCCCATGTCTCCTCCTCAGCCTCAGCCTGGCCGATTGGTAATCTCCCATACCAGGAATAACTCCAGTATGGATGGGTCGCTAATGGCGACGCTACCGCAGAACCAGGAAGTTATTCGCGTCATCTCCACAGGTGGCATCACGAAGGTCGTCAAAATTGCCGACTGCAACACCTGTGAAGAAGTAATGCGAGTAACGCTGCGTAAGTTCGCCCTGAGGGAGGACCACGAGAGAAACTATTGCTTTTGGGTGTTGGATGGCGTCGACCCCGATCCGGGCCGATGCCGTCGACTTGGCGACACCGAACTGTGGAGGGTCATCAAGGACCAAAAGAGGCCAGAGCGCAACCGTCTTATCCTCCGGCGAGTTCCCGCCGGAGAGCCTGGCCAATCCGAGCTGGACAGAGCGGCGGCTATTGCCATGGAAGAAGCTCAGCAGAATCATGCTCGTGCCATCGAAAGCGCCGACAAACGCAGCCAGTTGAAGGTGCAGAAGGTTTTGGGTGAGAGCTGGGACAATCTTCAGCCGCCATTGTCGCCGGTGTCTTACCAGGACCGGGAAAGGAACGTCTACAATGCCGCTAGGGATCTTGAGCGGCCTGCCCCTGCCGAGGCAGCCCGACCTCAGCAGAGGAGCCGGAAGCGCCTCCTGCGCCAATTCGGTGGCCTTCGACCTCCGAGTGAGCTCATCGCCTCGGATCTTACTACGTACTTCCCTGATCACCCGAGGGAGGATATCGATAGGACCGCTAGACTGTCGATGCGGAGATCTGCGCGCCTCAGCAAGGTGAACAGCCGTCTCAGCGTGGCAAGCAGCATCAGCTTCGCTTCCAGCATACAAGATGCGCCGCCCATTCCCACCATCGCTGACAGTTGGCTCAATGCCACGAGCCAGCTGGCAAAGGTCCGCACCAGGGACGGACCCTCGCGTCTCACCCACGCATATCGCGACTCCGTCGCCTCGTCCATGCTTGACACCCTGCAGGAGGAGGGTTCTCCGCTCGAGCCGAATAGGAAATCCTATGTGTCCTTTGCGGACAGCGGCTCTGACTCGGCAGCCGTCAGCGTCACGGATCCGGAAGGAAATGTTGTTCGGCACAGTTATTTCGACGACAGCGCCACTGGATCCGGCTCCAGCTCCCTTCGAGACGTCAGCCAGGCACTGAGCGAGGACGGGGAGGACGCTGACGAGGAACTACAGAGCTTCCTCGCGGGTGAGTCGTGGGATGACAGCAAGTGGATGAAGGGTGCTCTGATCGGGCAAGGCTCGTTCGGCTGCGTTTACCTAGCCTTGCACGCCGTGACTGGCGAGCTCTTGGCTGTGAAGCAGGTTGAGACGCCGTCCCCTGGCGCCAACGGTCAGAATGACTCGAGGAAGAAAAGCATGATTGAGGCCCTGAAGCGCGAGATCAGCCTGCTCCGTGACTTGCGGCATCCCAATATCGTACAGTACCTGGGCTGTGGCTCGTCATCCGACTATCTTAACATTTTCCTCGAGTACGTCCCAGGAGGCTCAGTGCAGACGATGCTGAACTCTTATGGTGCCCTTCCGGAACCCCTTGTCCGCAGCTTTGTGCGCCAGATCCTGACGGGGCTCTCCTATCTGCACAACCGAGACATCATCCATCGCGACATCAAGGGCGCCAACATTTTGGTCGATAACAAGGGCACCATCAAGATCTCCGACTTCGGCATCTCCAAGAAGCTCGAGGCGTCCAACATCCTGAGCGGCGCCAACAACAACAAGCACAGGCCCTCGCTACAGGGTTCTGTCTTCTGGATGGCTCCCGAGGTGGTCAAGCAGACGAGCTATACGCGCAAGGCCGACATCTGGTCACTTGGCTGCCTCGTCGTGGAGATGATGACCGGGACCCATCCGTTCCCGGACTGCACTCAGCTGCAGGCCATCTTCAAGATTGGCGGTTCCAGGGCCGCCCCGACCATTCCAGACCACGCCAGCGACGAGGCCAAGAAGTTCTTGAGCCAGACGTTCGAAATCGACCACAACAAGCGGCCGAGCGCCGACGAGCTGATGCTCAGCCCGTTCCTAGCACCCATCACTTAATAAGTAGTCAGGATGGATGTTTCTCTCTTTTTTCGTTTCTCGGCCTCGCGTCTTCCAACGAAACGCCGAGCGTCTCTATTGTAGGGTCTGCATAATAACCGGGTGCGAGAGCTCGGTTACGCTTGGAATCATGAGATATGACCGGATTTACGTGTGACTGCTGCATTGTTTCCCTTTTCCTCTCCTACTGTCGAAAAGAACCAGGCATTTATTATTGGTATATAAAGCGCCCTCCACTGGTTCCGCAGGGTGGTCTAGATACGGGCATGGATGGCAGGAGAGGTATTACAACGGTGAACGAACCACTACATTGCTTGGCGAAGGGTACATAGGATCTGCGCTTGTGTTTCTCTCTTTGTCTCGTTCACTTCTTTCTGGTGTATCTCATAGCTCGAATGAACTCGCTGTCTATGCACGGAAGCAGAAGACTGTATAATACTAGGAAAGTCACGAACGCTCTCCCTACGTGCCGGCTACAAGTCTCATCAGTGTAACTTTGTGGTCAATAAGTTTGGACCTTCATCCCCTCATCCACCCGTCCTCCCGCTCCGCCGCTTCACCCCTTCCCAGCATGATCCCCGGGTATCAACCTCCTCAGCACCCCATCTACATCCTCCCCCGGCAGCCCAGCCTCCTCGATGGCCCGGTTCATCCGCCCAACGTACTCCGGCCGCGGGTCCGCCACCCCCTCGGCGACATTCCGCTCGTCCACGTAGACTAGTGCCTGGCGGACCTCCGTGCTCGCCCTCCTCTTCCTCCTCCTGCGGTCCCTCGCTAAACCCGTCGCGGCGTGCGCCGCCGGTGCCCGTTCCACCCGCGGGGACGAGCAGCACGTCCAGCTCTGTCTTCTGGTACGCCCACGGCACGCCCTCGGCCAGGTCCAGGCTGGCCTCGTCCTCGGAGCTGATGCCGTAGAGGATGCCGTAGACGCCGCCGGGCTCTGAGGCGTCGTCGCGAGCTGTCGTTTGGGGCCGCGCCGCAGGAGGGTGGAGGTCGCCGTCTCCCTCGTCACCCTCGGCGCCGCCGCCGCCGCGACGGTCATGGTGACTATGTGACTGCTGCTGCTGCTTCGCAGACTCGCGGACAATGTTCGCGAAGCCCCTGCTGTTGATGATTACGCGCCAGCCCAGGAGGAAGGCGAGACCCGCGGGCATGGAGGCCGGGCAGCGCTCGCGCATCTGCGTGGGGGACATGTTGGAGCCGTAAGCGAAGTAGAGGCGAAGAGGGGGTGGTGGTGCAGGGGCCGTGGCTCCCCCGGTTTGTCCTGGTTGGAACGAATGCCGACGACGGGATAAGTTGCGTAGGTTAGGTGGCAAGATGGTGGTATGAAAACAGCATATAACGGTTGGGTGCGTGGTGATACCCTTACGATGGAGGCTATATAAATCGGTACGACCTAGTGAGACGCCAGGCTTGGAGTTGAAGGAAGTGCATTTCTTACCTTCGTCATGAAGGAGAGTTGTCCGGCATTGCGAACTGACACCGAGAGCAGAATGTAGGTTAGATCTGACTGAAGTTAAGTTACTGGTCTGAGCTGCTGGAGAAACTCGCTTGCCCAATGTATGGTTGTCAATCCTGTAGCCTCTTTGATATGGTTTTGACAGACTGTGGCAACGTTAGTAAACTCTCAAGATAGCCTAGCTGACCGCAAATCTGGAAAGACAAGAAGTCCTAAGTTGGTAGGCAAATCGACCATTTGACGCAAGTCACAGGCACAAATAAAGGAAGCCCTGGAAGGTCATTTTATGAATTTCACCTCAACCGTAAACTGTTCTCTGCGGCAAGTCTACTCGCCTAAGCTGGCTATCTAGAGCCATCAAGACCCCATGCACTCTCATAAACCAACGCCATGCTCATGCTGTATGATGCCCGCAAGAATTCAGTCGCGCGAGGACAAATCAGCCCGTAAATGCAAGATCAGGTCGGTCATCAATACCGAATATCTAGACATGCTCCATCTCCTCCTCTTAAGACCCGCTGTGAGGGTATCCCGGACTTGCTGCCATCCCAGAAAAAGAAACGCCGCCCGATGCTTTTCGCGCCTTGCGGCCGCGCATGCTATGATATAAAGAAATAGTATCTGCAGAGTACGCTCTCCCGCTCCTGTGCCTTACAGCACGACTAGAACGCCAACAGAGAAGGCAGTCATCCCAGCTAAAAGCACGCCAACGACACCGTCCACGGACGGTGCTGAGTTCTGGACATCAAGACCGCTGCTGCTGCTGGAGGACGAGCTACCAAGTCCGGTCGCCGTCGCGGCATCTGCGACGTCCGTCGAGTCTGGGACGCCGTCGTCCCCGGCGGTGATCTCCAGGACGTTGGTCGTGGTGGCGTTGAAGTTGGTCTGCGCGATAGAGATCTCGTTGTTGTCGATGTCGTAGACGACGTAGGCAGACCGCAGGAAGGTGTCCCCTAGCACGTTGGTACTGGACCCCGCAGGGGCAATGCCGAAGAGGCACGCCTCAGTGCCGTCCTGAAATGTCGGTCGCTGACCGCTGGCAGTGACGAGGTCCAGGACGAGCTCGTTCATCTCCACAGCGATGGTTGGCCCCGAGAAAGTGAAGGTGAGATTCATACTCTCGTTCTCGAGATCACAAGGAATGTACGCAGCTCCCTCCGAGGCATCGTACTGGGCGTCAACCATGGTGTAAATTTCCTCCACCATGCTGTCTGGGAGGTAGGTCAGAGACGAGCCCGAGTCGAGAAGGACTGCCAGAGCCTCGTCACTTGCTATGGTTGTGTTGCCCAGCGAAAGCGCCGTGAGAGTTATGAGGAACTCGGAGTAGACACCCGACTCCTTCTGGATGGGAAGTGTATACAGCTCTCCGGTGAACTGCTCAGTGTCGACACCTCCGAACAAAATGCTGCCAGTGTTTGAATCCAGATCGTTCAACCACAAGCTGTACGCGTTGGCTTCAATCAAACCGTCCGCCGCCATTTGCGCCGGCAGGTTGTTATACGCCTCCAACCCGGCCCGTCCCACCTGGACCTCGTTGACTGGGTAGCCGATCCCCAAGATTCCCTGCGACGAAGTGCTGGAGTACCCAACGCCAAACTGCAGGCGGTCTACCGTCGAGTCGCCAATGGTGATATTGTCAGAGACATAATCGCCGCTCGCCCCCGATCCGTCAACGTATGAGATGTTGAAGTAGCTTCCGACGTACTCGTATGTCGACGATGAATTAGCTGAGTAGGTCCCGGCAAAGGAACACGGGTCGCTATTCTGCAAGCAGAGTTTCGAGCTGGGCGTGTTAACCCAGAGGTCACTGCTCCCTGTGTCCAGGTGCAGTCTCAGCGACTGGGGTGGTGTCCCCAGAGTTGCGTTCACGAAGTAGAGGGTCTCCTCGTTGTCCAGGCTCGCCTCCACGGATCCTCTCCTTCGCAACCTGTCGTGTTGAAGAGGGTTTGTGATAGTTCTCCGCTGCGTCGACAAGCTCACTACCTTTGGGGAGCCATCAGCTCTCTTGTGCAGGGTCAAGCCCTCCACCAAAGATGGTATCGCCGAGGCTGCCAAGGCCAAGAGAGTAGTTGTCCTCATCGTTCTCTGTGCTCTTATCCAAACCGGCCGTCGCGTAAACTTGCTCCAACCGACGAGTTGACAGAAGACGGGTGATACCGGTGTGTTATAACATCGAGCACGATCTGTGTGGCGATAGGAGCCCTGCCGGGTAGGTGAGACACTTGCGGCTTAGCTTGTGGGGACTGATTCGTACGTGTCTGCGTAAGTGAGAGAGAATAGGGAGACTAAGTATTAAATGCCGAGCAGACCGGGGGTGGCAACGAAAATGGTCAATGCAGAATTCAAGGAAAAGAGAAGAAAATAAACGGTATTTCTATCCTGCGGTCCAGACGCACAAGGAACGAGTGAGAACGGTGAGGAAGTGGAAGTATCGTGAACAGTTGCCTTTGTCTTCTTTTGTGTTTGGAGCGCTGTTCCCGACCGGAGGACACGGACTTTCTAGCCAAGACGGAGCCGCAGTGACAGAGGATGGTGCCAAGCTTCTTGTTGGTCTCAAGCTGTCATTCTCGAGCACAAGATCCTCAGTTGCAGGAGAGATACTCAGAGGCAGACAAGGGCCGCTGCGAGCAGACCCTCCCAGGTATGTACTCGGCAGTGTAGTCCGTAGGGAGATCTCCTTGGCGCCGTCGGAAGACCGAGATGCGCATTCGAGACGACGAGAAACGGTCCGGGGTTCAACAGCACCCCTTGCCCAGCCAGGTCATTTGGAGATCCCCTGAGCCACTAAGCTCAGAATGGTAACAGTGTTACGTATGTCATGGCCATGTAGAGAGGGAGGCTGAAGAGACGGGATTGCAGTGAGAAAGATTCGTAAGAGGCCAGCCACACTAGTGACCCGGCGGTGGGAGGGAGTCGATGCGTTCCTGAAGTTGGCGGACCCCGATAGCGCGGGTGACGCGTGGCCCTCCCGAAACCAAACTCCACGATGCGACTCGGCAAGGTGGCGCTGGAGGGCTAGCCATCCGCGCAACAACGCCCTTCTGCTGCTCCGTAGAGTAAAGAGGGAGCACCCGTCTGTGCGACTAACCGTCTTTGTTGCCTTGTTGGCGACTGTGCGAAGCGCTTCCTTGTCGGCTTTGTGTGAACAGACAACGATGAAGGTAAGGGATCTCCCTTGACAGGGGGAAAATGGCTGCCGCTGCCCAATGCCGACGCCGGCTGAAACGCCAAGCCTCCAGAGCCTCCTTGACCAGAGGGGAGGACCCTAAACCGAAAAGGGGAGACCTGATACAATTGAACCGGATCATCAGACAGCTCTGGAACCTCAATATCCTGGCGAGCCCAGACGGCTGGCGCCAACCGAATGGTCCGCTGACGCACAACTGGTCGTCGTCGCATCGATCGGTCACGCAGCATCGACAGCAACGGATGAAGTTGCCGAGCCACGATACTGACGACAGCTGCGTCTCCAATGAACGAGTTCGAACGTCCGCCGCCCTGGCGGTGCTCGTCATGCTTGGCAGCATCTATTTCGAGGTTTCCAACGTAATCGTCTCCGGAGCTCCTACCAAGGCGGAACACAGCCAGCAGACCCGGACCGGAAGGCACACGAATCCTGCGCCATCTCAAGCTCCCTGTGTTGTATCTGGGGTTATCCGAGACATTACGTAGTTCACAGATCGGTCCTGGTTGACTGTGATGCGATGGCGATCCCGAGTGTTGTTGTTTGGTTTGTGTCCTGCAAGGGCAATCAATCACCGATCAGCAGCAGCCATTGCAGGTGGCATGCGCCACAACTGAACGCCACAACTTCATCGACAGTCCTGCCTGTGCCAGCGCGTGCGTATTGTACGACGGGAAGTGCTCCCACTTTCCGTTCATAAGAAGAACATCTCGGGCTTCAGCGACGGCAGCATGGCCTTCAACGTAGCTACACTGGATCCTGCAGTGTGGCACCCATTCAATACTTTTCGTATGGCCAAGTTGCACGGAAGAACAAGGCGTCCGCCTCGGGAATCGGCTTAGACAGCGCGCCACCGCAGAATCTGACACGACGCTTTGTACGATCGTCTGCTGCGAAAACATGTACCTGTAGTTCTTGTTCTGCTCAAGAGCCTTTTTTCCCTCCCGGCAACTCCAACAGGTGAGGACGATGGAAGGATGGAATAAACGGCTATCAAGAGAATAGTGAAGTACCTAGAATCGGGTTGTCCGTGCGGCTTTTGTTAGCTGGCCTCCCTTTGCCTATCGTCTATTGATCTATGATGTTCCGCCCACAACTGTGCGCAACTATGCGTAAATCTCAATGAGGCCCCGACCTCCTTCATTACCGGGACCAATATGGCAAAATGCTCTCGTCAGTGTGTCCTGCAGCCATCATCTCTATATCTGAGGCTGAACAGCGCCAAGTGCGCCTCGAACTACAGCTGTCGTTTCGACAGTCCAACACCGGCCAATCAGCTTTCACCGTATCATTCTGCCTGGCGATGGGCGTCAGCATGCGGATGGGCTAAGGGAACGTCAGGTTTAAAGAGAGTCGGGCTGCGAGATAGGTATCTAACAGAACTCTCCCTATGCGACCGCGAAGATACATCTACCACCCGCCAACCTTCTCGCCTTATTCTTCACGTCACCTACCGTCGACCTACAGTCCTATACAGGAACCTCTTAGGGAGAGATCTAGGGCGGAGTTACGAAAGGTCTCTGTTCTTCACAGACCTGATATCCCAGGACGAAAGCAAGGAACTGCATTCGCGAGTGCCAATATGGACGTCGTCAACATGGATCGATGGTGCGTATCTCTTGCTATCGCTCCGACATGACCTTACAGCCATGCCTAACCTCATCAACGTTGAACAGTCCTGTCTACGCTGTGCGTATCCTCCACACCCGAGCTTCTTTCCCGTCCGTTATCTAATAAGTCACTCCTTTCTACGTCTACAGTCCTTCTTCGGCGCCATGGGCTGCGCTTGTTCCATTGTCTTCACCGTCGTCGGCGCCTCCTACGGCACCGCGAAGTCCAGCGGCGCCATATTCTCATCCGGCATCATCCGCCCCGAGCGGCTGATGCAGAACACGTGCGTATAATAAACACATCACACAGCATACTTGCCCTCCTCCCTTATCCCGTACCTCCCACGCTCGCCTCTTCACTCTTCAGGACGGAGAAGAAGAGAAAGGAAAAGAAGGCTAAGGCGGATGGCTGTCCGACAGGCTGTGCGCCATCATGGCGCAGATCCTGTCCATCTACGGGCTCGTCGCCTCGGTCATCATCTCCGGCAACCTCGTCGAGAAGATGGCGCTGTACACCGGGTTCCTGCAGCTCGGCGCGGGGCTCGCCGTCGGGCTGTGCGGGCTGGCGGCCGGGTTCGCGATCGGAATCGTGGGCGACGTCGGAGGTAAGTGGAAGAACCCCGGTCCTCGGCCCCCTTAGTACCTGTACTCTCAGCCTCTCCTTCAAGATGGGAAAGAGTGGCAGTCAGGCCCGGGAGAAGGGGACAAGCCGCTAACCTAAGAGGTTCACAGTGAGGGCGAGCACGCAGCAGCCGCGCTTGTACGTGGGCATGGTCCTCATCCTGATCTTCGCGGAGGTGCTGGGCCTGTACGGGGTCATTGTGTCGATACTGATGCTAACGCGGTCGACAATTGGCGTCACGGAGTGCCTGTACTGAGCAAGGCCTAGCTGGTCTTCAAGGGTGCGATTTCTACCCAAAGCTAGATAGGCTCGGTGGTCTCTATATAGCGACAAGGAAGCCGAGAATATGTTCATATATTCTACGTAGACCCAACGTAATAGCATAAATCCTCTCAAACAGTACTGTTGAGTCTTCTCCCAATACGGGATTGATATAAATTCGAGCATCATTGTAACTGGGGTTCTAACCACCACAGCACTGACCAGGATCTTCCGCACTTCTCATGATATCTATATCATCCCTCAAAATCGAAGAGCATAACGAGGGACCTGAACGCCAGAGCCTTGACCGTGTGTCCGGCATGCTCGCTTCGCAGAACATTGAAGCAGATGACAATCATCAGAAACCGTAAAAGCTTCACAGAGCCCACTCGCTCTTATCCTCATCGGGGCGAATAAACGGCTCATCGATCCTCTTGATCGCATATTCGCTGCACAGGATACTACGGCATGTCAGCAAACAGTCTCGAACGGTACGACACCAGCCTGGTACTCACCACGCAGAAGCCACCAGCGAATCCAGCTCCGCGATCATGGCGTCCCTCTTCGCGCCGCTGACCAGGCCCCTGCTGATCTGGACCTGGCACTCCCTGATGCGCTTGCTCTTGCCCACGCCCGCCTGCTCGAGCACCCTCTTGCCCAGGCAGTCCGAGTGGAACGCGTGCTGGCACGGGAACACGAAGAACTGCCTGCTCAGCAGCGGCAGCCCGCAGTCCTGGCACTTCTCGCCCGGCTCGACGATGGCGTACCGCCGGTCCAGCGCCGCGATGTCGACCCGGATATTGGCCGCCGTCTGCGCGGACTCGTCCATCTCCCGGCGCAGCCCGTCGATGTTGCGGCTGTAGTCCTCGAGCGCCGCGCAGATCTCCTCCTTGAAGTCGTCGATCACCACGAAGTCCGGGAAGAAGGGGATCAGGTCCTCGATCCGCAGCAGGTCGCACCGCTTGAGGAACTCGATGGCCGTCTTGATCCCGTTGGACTGCGAGATGACCTTGCGCGCCACCGCGAGCCAGAGCCGCTTGCGCAGCTGCGGGTTCGACATGGGCCGGTCGGCGATGATGGAGGCCAGGTCGACCTCGTCGTGCGACAGGGCGAGGTCGACGGCCTGCACGTACTGGCCCATATTGGTGTAGATGTGGACGCACGATAGCGTGCGGTGGTGCTGTATGCACAGCCGGAGTGCGAAATCAGGGTCGAACTTCGGCTCGTCGCCCTGCGATTCGAGGTATGAGAGTAATGCCGTTTCATCTTTGGAGGGGTGAGAGGCATAGATGGAGACTAGGGTGTTGTGGACGGCGGAATCGGTGGAGTTGAGCTGGTTTACGACGTAAAGAAGGTATCGGATGGCTTGGTTCTGGCCAAGAGACCCCTTGAAGTTGCGATCGTATTCGAGAAGTGCAGGAATAAGATTTCGTGGCTTCAAGTTGGCCTGACGCATGAGGATATCCACCAACTCTGTCGCAGCGTGTGTCATCAGGACGCTGCTGTATCTGTAGAATACTTCTGGGTCTGTCTGTCTCTTCAGGACATTCAGAGCCTCCACCCACCTCTCTCTCTGGACCCAATAGGAGAGGACATAGTTGTAGTCATTGATGGCGCTGGCGAAGAAGAGCAATTCGTCCTCCCGGCCATGGCTGCTGATGACATCGTATGCGGTTCTTTTGTCGAGGTCCGATTTATGTTTCGTGACGAAGTCCTGGTATTCGCTCCTCACAGCACCCAGCTGTTCCTTTGACTGAGTCGGATTAAGCGTCTCTGACAATTCCGCCTTCGTGATGATGGTATCGTCCAACGAGTTCAGCTTGGCCATGAATATCTCGACCAGCCAGCTCGCTATCATCATCCTCTGCATGATGGCCGACTTCTTATACGTGGAAAGCTTCGTCAGCAAGTACTTGCGCAAAGCATCGTGCTGGCCGTCGTCAAGGAATGTTAATGCAACTTCCTCAAACGGCTTGCTACTCTTGCCGTACACGCCCGCCGCCTCGCCGTAGAGCCCCTTGCTTATCAGGTAATCGCCCGAAGCAGTAGCAACAGCGTCCTTCTGAGCCGGGGTGTGCGCATACTGCAGAGCGGCGTCAAACTGCTGGAGCTGGAGCATGATCTTCCAGATGTCTCGGTCCTCGTCCCTCACGACGATCTCGAAGATCTCCTGAGCCGTGAAAAGCCAGAATGTGCTCTTTTGCAGGTCAACACAGAGGCCAACAGCTCTCTGTCCCTGGTCAAGAATGACCTGATCGTAGACAGTGGCTCCATTCAACCTGTTGGAAGCAACGATGCGGTTGCCGATTAGGTTGATTATATGCCACTGCGTCAGGGCGATTGCCTCGATATAGTCCGCACTCGGCTTCTTCTTGCCGGGAGCATCCGACGCGGCCAGTTTCGACCTAGGCAGGAGTTTCGCTTCCGAGAACACCTTGCTACCTAGCTCAGCATTACTAGAGCTGACGAGCAGCTTGCCGTGGTAGACGCCCTGGGATGAGAGCCACGCGAACGCGCGGTCAGGGGCCACGGCCTCATACTGGGGGGCAGCGTCCTGAGGATCCGGCGATACCACCAAGGCAGAAGGTGCGGCAGTAGACGAGCGGGAGATCTCGTGTATCACCGGCTCCTCGGACTCGAACAGCTTGGTGTATATGGAGCCGCCGCCTTCGTGCCCACGTCCGACCTTCCCTGTAAGGTGGAACAGCCTGCTCTGAGTACTGATCAAGACTCTGCGCATCTCCGCCCCTCTACCGGGCAGGGCGTCTACCCACAGGCCCGTGACGGGGCCATCGGGCAGCTTCTGCAGCAGTTTGAGGTACTTGTCTTCCTTCCGGTAGAACTCCGTCGACGTCTCAATGAACCCCTCGTAGATGTTCCCATCCGAAGCCCCGATCAGTATCTCACGCGTCGATGCGGTGGGCAGCGCCGGGTTCCATGCTATGCACTCGATGGAGACGCCACGGAGGCGCGCGAGGGGCCGCGGCTGGCGGGCTTGTGAGTGCAGGTAGTAGTTCTCGCCGAGGGACGTGCAGATGATCAGGTGTGAGGCAGTCGGATCGAGGAACATGCGCCGGATGACCCCGACCTCTGAGGGCCGCTTGGGGAGGTCGATATCTAGACAGAATCTACGTGAGTCTCGCGGCGACACAAGCGGCAGGTACAGGCAGGCTGTTGAAGCTCCGGTCAAGCTGGGGGAGGGAGGAGCATACCGTCTATGTCCTCCGGGCGGTTCAAGTCTATGCGCAATATGCGCCCATTAGACAGCGCCAAGACCAAGACATTATTCGCGACTTGAGCCGCGACGAAGTCTGCGGCGATGGAGAACTGAAGCTGCACCCGCTCGACGTCGAAGATTGGAAGCGAGTGGTCGAGTTCCGCGGCGACGTTGCTGGCGGCTGCGAAGCCGTTGGCCGGATCGAGAGACATTCTGGGAGGTCACCGGTGTTCAAGGTTCTCGACCATAATGGACAGGCACAGGAGGCTTTGTGCAGCTCGCGTGATGCCGCCGCGCGGGAGGAGGACGAGGCGGAGAGGTGAGTTGGTGTCGTGTGTGTGTGATTGATCGTTACCTGGAAGCTCGGCTTGAGGGGACGTCACAGTGGTGCAGGCACCAAAGTCGCGGCTGCATTAGCGCCAACTCCAGTGGTGACAGTAGAGATCCACACAAGACGTTCAAGGAGGTAATTGACAGGAGCATCTCTTCTCATATACCTCTGGGTATATGTAGCTATTGAAGCGCGTCAAAGCATCTTCTTTCTTTGGCTACATCGACTCGTCTGTGTTGAGCTGAGGATCCCAGCAGGATGAAAGAGAGATACAAGGTACCAGACATAAATAAGTCTGTCGCTGTAGGTCAATTCAGCGATGCTGCTTCACTCTTCTAAATGGCCCAGTCCGTCAACCCCCCAGGAATTGTTGACGCGCCGGCCCCCCCCTTCTTTGAGATGCCAACGCCTTGAAAACCACCATCTCCGGCCTCTTCAGGCCGATTATGACTCACTCCAGTTGCCTGGATCCCCACGTTCAACCCCAAACATACAGGAGGAGCTGATCCTCGCAGGTGTCTACATGTACAAATCCATTGGGAGTGTCCCTTTTGATTCCCGATACCCTGCTGTCGTCAAGCTCCTGGTTTTTTTTTGGTTCTCCTGACCTCCATTCCGTCGTCCTTCCTCGGGTTGGGATAGGCATTAAATCCCCGTGCTGTTGCTCTACCGGCGTGCTGCGGGAATTGTCGAATACCCTGGGTGTCGTGCTGTGTGGCAGTGACATCGTCTGATTAGGCACCGAACCCCTTGCATGTCCTTTCCAACGAAAAGGAGCTCTGTCTGGGGTATATCCGTCACCGCCCGCTGCCGATCGTGCTGTCGTCTTCCGTGCTGTACTCTGGTATCTCACCGTACTCGTTCATGCTCTGCGCCGTCCACTGGCCCGGGACGGCCGGCTTCCTGGCGACCACGACCTTGAGCTTCACATCGAAGCCCTTGCTCGTCTCCGGCCTCAGCGCCATCTGGATCATCTGCGTACCGATGACGTGGCACACCTCCCTGACCCTCTCGGGCGACCATCCCATGTACTTCGTCAGCGGCCGCAGCGAGCTGGCCTCGAGCCCCGCGCGGCAGGCGACGAGCCAGAGCTTGCCCAGCGGGGAGGTGTTGGGATCCAATGGGATGGAGTAGTCGGTCACGTCGATGTCCACGAAGCCCGCGTCGATCAGCAGATCCTTCTCCATGTGGCCGACGCCGCGGCGCCTGCCGGCCCTGTTCTCCGCCTCCTCCAGGTCTCTCAGGAACTGGTGCATCATGGACTCCGGCGGGAACCGCGAATAGAAGTTCTTGGGCGACTTGTGATCGTAGAAGTCAACGAGCTCGATCCACCCGCCCGGCTTCAGGCACTTGAACGCCTCCCTGTAGATGAAGCCCCAGTCCGAGAAGGCGCCGGCCATGCTCCGAAAGTGGACGAGATCGATCGAGTCCTCCGGCCGCTCCCAATCGATCTCCGCGTCGTCGACCTCGAAGTTGCAGTTGTGCGGCACGGATGTCGACTGGATCGGCGAGATGTCCATGCCGATCACGTCGCAGTGCGGGAACCTCTCCGACATGCCGATCGCCCATTCGCCCGTGCCGGTGCCGACGTCCAGAATGACCTGCGGATTGTGGAGAGGAGCCGTAGTCAGTTCCAGGTTGAAGAGATTGAGGAACACCTGGTGGACGATGCGTAACCGGTCTTGCTCCTCCTCGTCGTTGGGCATGTAGTAGTCCTTGCAGTACCGCCGGCCATATTCTTCGACGTAGTCAACATCGCCCTCATATATTGAACGGGTAGACGAGTTCCTGTCGAGCTAAAGTTAGTAAGGCTGCGAACTAGGTGATCTATGGCAGACTTGGCGCATACACTGTGAAGTTATCGGCCATGGCCATCCGCTCGACCCTGTACTGTTGCTGTATGGTGGGATAGCGGCTCGGAGCGTAGATAGACGAGGGCGCATATATCGATTCGGCTGCATCGTCGTCGTCGTCGTCCTCTCCGTCGTCGACCTCCAAGCCGAGGAGAGCCTCGTCTGGCTCGAGGATGCTCGTCATTTCCATATCGTCGTCATCTTCGTACGTGGTGCCGCCGGACTGGTCCTCGTCCACCTCGAATCCGAAGCCGCCGTGCGGCGAGTGCAGCTGATCTGCATGTCGCGACTCGAGCTCGCGCATTGTGTTCCCCAGCTCTTCTGAAGCACCGGTGTGCATTGCGCCGTCGCCGTTGGGACTCCCGTTCTCGAAGGTCATGTACCCCGAGGAGGAGCTTGGTTCACCCTCGGCCATTTTGTGTGGCATGTTAACAGTTTTGTCGGGGACTGGACGCGATTCGTGTTCAGCAGGATCGCCGCCTCTTCCCCATCACGGGCCGGCCAACAGTGGAACGGCGCCGCTGGGGACAAAGGCAGTTTTACGCCTGAGTCGGAAGTTGCCACGGCGAGTTGCTAAAAATGCCTGGACGGCAGGTCTGTCGGCAGACAACCCGGCGATTATGGTGTTGGTGCAGGCGCCTCGGTGCATCAATTGACCAGGGTTCAGCCACTCGCGGAGAGCTGGCCGTCGGGATGGAAGCCCGGTGTAAGTGGCGAATGTCTCGGCCGGTCCAAGTGATGGCGGAGTCGGGGGCCCAGAAGGACGAGTCGCAAACGGATTCGATCAGCGCAGTTGCGAGGTCGTAGCAGGCGAGGAGGAGAAACAACACGAGCACGGGACACCGAAATACAAATGTGAAGGAGAAGGAGGAGGGCAGCAAGGGCAGCAAGGGCAGCCAGCAGACGGTGGACGAGGTGGCCCTGACAAACAACCTAAGCTTCTTACAGTCGGGGGGGTCAGGGTTCGTTAAAGGGCTTTTGGATCGAACTATGCCCCCAGTCGCAGCCGACGGCGAGGCCCAGCAGTCCCTGTAGGAGTCCCGAGTGAGTTTAGCTGACCCATTAATCTGGCATGGTTCCGCTCGAGGCCCCGTCAGCCAAGCAGCGCCGCAGCTTTCTGCAGCCGGCGGCGGCGTCGGGCCAGGCAATACCTCCGTATCTCGCTGATAAGGAGACTTGATAGTGTAGTGTTCTGACTTTCTAACCTGCTCCGGCCAAGCGACAGCTCTCGCCCCCCTCACTTCTACTGTACGATGTACCTATGCTCCGATGCCTCAATGCTTTAGGGGAGGTAAAGCCCCAGGATCCCTGGCTGGGTTCCCAAGAGTTGACAAGGGCAGGCAAGCTGCCTTGCTAGAGCTGCCTACATAGTAGGTGGGCGATGTACCTAAGGTGAGGTGAGTTTACGCAGGCCAACTGCTGGGATCACGTCAGGGAGGATCTCCTCCGGGGTTCGGACGTCCCTAGTGTACTCCGTAGTGTAGGTACGGAGCACTGACTTGCGTGGATAAGCCAATTCCTCCCCCCTGAGCAATGGTTGTGCAGACGGCCCAGGCCCAAGGGCTCTGCACCATGCCGGGGAACACTGCCCGGAGCTAACGCTGCTCAACACCGGGGCCGCGAAACGTGGAACAAGCCGAAGCGTGCACCGCGGGGAAAGTTATGCTTCTTTTGTGCATTTGCGGATGCCGCACATGCTGACGCTGTACGCAAGTACAGCATGATGCCTTTCTATGCTTGAGAAGCTCGTCACCCGCATGAGACGAGGTTGTCTGACAGGCTTGGTCACATCACGGCAGCTCTTCCGAGATACGTGGAGCCCCTTGACCCCTCCCCTCGTCCAATAAATAGCACAGTTAAGGGTGCCATCGCATAGGAAATCATCGACACCTCAAAGAGCTCGGTCGCTCATCAAGGTTCTGCGCGCCTCACCTACGGCGCCGCTCGAGGGCTCGAAGCGAACCTCTCCTTCTGGTACCGGGGATCATTAGCTGCTGCAGCCCCCAATGCGGGAAAAGGGGGGACTCTCCCCCGGGGCGTCTCCCTGTTGGCTGGCGGTTGCGTAGAGGCTGTACCAAAACGATGGTCCTGCCTCTGCTGGCATCGTCACGATGTAACGGCAGATAAGAAAGCGCATTGACGGATTTCGTTCCGCCCTGCATGAAGGGCACCGCGGAATCCGGCCCTTCAGGGCTCGGATGCTTGTATAACATACCTACCTACACTCCAAGGTCGAGGTGCCTGGCGGGAGGATATAATCTGTTCAGGTGTCATAAGAACGCATGATGGGCATACTACCGTGGCATAACTGTCTCCTTGCCTTCTTACAATTCCCAGTCTGCAGCTGGACAAGAACGGCGAAGTCTTGCTTCTTTGCTTGCATGCATCTCGCTCATGCATGCAACTTGTGAGCCAAGCGAGCCCCGCCTGGACTCGTCTGTTGTCGTCAACCTCCGACGGATTACGGAGTTAGAAGTCCCTAAGCAACAGAATCTGCCATGCTCGGTGTACGCTGCTGCCTCATGCAATCTAAGCCACTCCGAGGGCGCCTTTCGAGCGCTCGCGAGGTTGCGGGTGGAGGGCCCGGATGGTTGCCTCCCCCCTTTTTTGCCTTGCTACTAGTAGTGCGGACTCCTCCGCAACTATCTCGAGGCACATACATGCACGAACAGCACAGCAAGTGGGCGCCAGGTTGTAGTGCCCACGGGACACCGAGCGGCCTGCCTCTGGAGGGCTGTAGATACCTGAGATAGAGTAGTGGTCCCTCGCGGGGAGGTTGCCGAGCCGAGATTGACTCGCTAGATCTCCCTTCCGATGAGTAACGTACGATGTGGCTTGACGTCGGCGGGACGGAGCCGTCTGTACGCCTCACTATCTCTTCCTCTCCCCCATGGAGCCCAATCATCGCATAGTAAGGCAGGTGGACAAACTAAGTGCACGCATGTCTATGTTGGTCCCCAAGGTCCCTCCAGAAAGAGTGGCGACTGTCCGGAACGCTGTATCCTGTTCCCACTCTTCCCCAGGCTCGTGTTCAACGGCGAGGGCAGCAACGACCTCCCCGTTTGCAAACGACCGCGACCGCAACGCCGCAAAACGGCCGGCCGGTCATGCTGCCATGACGCACTCCACCCGCACTTTCTTGACGCCGGCCGAGGGAGTCGGCCACGCATGAAAGCATTCGGCATAAAGGAGTTGAGCAAGTTCGCCTTCGCTTAGTCTGAACCTTGAAAGTCGGGTACAGAGAGCCCGGCGTGGATCCCCCTCTGCCAGCTTCCTGCGCTGAGCTCGCCTAACCTGTTCCGGCCTTGAAAGGCATCCTGGCAGCGGACGGAAGCTAGAGACCTGCAGCCGGTGGGCACCGCGGCGCCGGCTCGCGGGTCCCGGAGGGGAGCTTCTCATTGGGCAGCCGGAGGGACGGGGAAGCCCCGCACCCACAGAACGCACTGAAGGGGGACAGCCCGCTGTGTTGGATCCGGGAAATGATGAAGAATGAGGAGTTGGTGTGAGACAGAGTGCACTGTTGGCGATGCTGCGTCCGTGTCCGAAAGGAAGGGCAAGGCTCTCCGCGAGTCATATCACATCGGCGTTGGCCCCGGCGGGAGAGACGCGCTAGCTGATACGGAGTAAGTGTGTCAGGGGCAGCAGCCTCACTTTCCAGATGCACTGTTGACAGGCAGTGGAAAACCCCTCGTCGGGGACTCCTACGGAGCAAGGACCGGGCTCGGAGGGAAACGTGGAGGAGGCGGGGATGTTTGGCTCTCACCGCATGTCTGAAATGATATCTGGCGGATCATAGGAATCTGCTTTAGAACCTCCCTCCCTCCTCACCACGCTCGGTCAGGACGAGGCTTAGCTTGGCAACCCGTATTTGGAAGCAGGCTTGAAAAGGGGCTCATGCAACATTACTGACATATCCTCACATCAGACAATAAGAGACTGCTTGGCCTAAGACTGCATTCAAAATGTCGAATCTCAATTAAAGTGCATCCCATCCCCCAGATCTTGCCTATTTCCTCAACAAGCTCTGAGATCACCCTACAAAATACGCCGTGAAAATGCGGTCACAGAAGACCATGGTCGCCATCTTTCTGTTTTCTCTTCATTTCTGGCGAGTCGTGCCTCTCTGGCGAGACTCGACTAACATCCGCCGGCCAGATCTATTCATCAAACATGCAAGCGAGCCAGCAGGCTACAACGAGGATCATCCAACGTAACAGTCAAGCTTGCAAAAAAAAAGATCATTGCTTCTCTTTCCTATTTCCTGTGCTAAAGCCAAAAGAGCAGAGGAGTTCGCGAGCCTAGGCCGGGACGGCGTGGGTCGCGCCGTTGGTCTCGGCGATCTTCCGCTTCTTGAGCACGCCGGCGTCGCCGTGCTGCTGGCTGCCGTTGGCCTGCGGCGTGTCGGTGACGGGCTCCTTGTCGGAGATGACCTTTTCGTCGGCCGTGACGATGGGGAAGGGCGACAGCACCTTGCTGATGTCGCCCCACCAGTGCTCGCCGAAGCGGCGGTACCAGTCGACGGTGATGCGCAGGCCCTCGGCGAAGGACGTCTTCTGGTCCCAGCCGAGCTGGCGCAGCTTGGTGCCGTCGACGGCGTACCGGTGGTCGTTGAAGGGTCGGTCGTGCGTGTACTTGACCCACTTGGAGAACTCCTCCGGGGTCTCGTGCGGGATGGTGAACTGGTCGAGCAGCTTAGCGCACAGCGACAGGTTGGACACCTCGTCGTACGAGCCGACATTGTACACCTGGCCGATCTGGCCCTTGTGTAGGATCGTGTCGAAGGCATCCGCCGCATCGCCGGCGAAAAGGTACCGACGCGTGGGACTGCCGTCGCCGTGGAGAACCACGGGCTGGCCCCGGTTGAGGAGGCAGCTGAACTTGGGGATGATCTCTGCGATGGGAGGTTAGAGATCTGGGATCAGATACAACGCACAGCGCTGGAGGGTAGGTACTCACTCTCCGGGTACTGGTGCGGCCCGTAGACGTTATTACTCCTCACAACGATGACAGGCAGCTTGAAGCTCTTCTCGTAGGAATGAACCAGCATCTCGGCAGCCGCCTTGCTGGCCGCATAGGGGTTGGTGGGGGCCAGGATGCTCGTCTCCAGCAGGTCATCATCGTCATCCTTGACCTCGCCGTAGACCTCGTCAGTGGAGATGTGGATGAAGCGCTTGATGCCAACCTTCTTCGCACTCTCCAGCAGCACGTGGGTGCCATACACGTTGGTGTGGGTGAAGCCGTACGAATTGCCGAAGCTGAGATCAACGTGCGACTGGGCTGCGAAGTGGAAGATGGTATCGATGTTGTACCGCTCGAGGCAGTCAACCACCTCGTTGGGGTTGGTGATGTCGCCGTGGTAGAAGCTGAAGTTGCGCTTGTCGTTGAGCATCCGCGTGTTGTTCAGAGACGCACAGTAATCCAGCTTGTCGAACGAGACGATGTTGTAGGCGTGCGGATACGTGAGGGTGAGGTGTCGCACCAGCCAGCAGGCACTGTCCAATCGCGTTAACATTGTTCTCCTGGAAGCCCGTGATTGAGCCGTTCTCTTCAGGGGGACTCTTACATGAAGCCAGCTCCGCCTGTAATCATGATGTTCTTGACATCTGGCAGAGGCTCGAACTTGGTGCTGCCAGTCAGCACAGGCGCATCTTGCCAGACCTCGTGGTCATCGAAGAAATTCTTCCGGTAGCCATTGGCGCCTGTGTGTGCAAGTCACGTCAGCCTCGCAGTTTTTGATGTTTTTGAGGCAAGAACAGCGCTTGCTCTGAAGGATGCTATTCGTACCTGGTGAGGGGGAGGTTCCGTTGGCGACGCGAGAAGCCATTTTTGTGGTATAGAGCCGAAATCGACGTTGAAGGGGGAATTAATTGAGGTCGCAAGACTCTGGCGCGTAGAAAACTCGTTCTTCGCGTCGTCTGCTGAAGTGCTGTTCGCAGAACGCAGGAAATCGGCAGAAAGGGAACGAGTGGCACGACGAATGCTTCACCGCACGAGAGTTTGGAGGGACGCAGAGTCGGCAATCTAGGAGTTGCGGGTTCAGGTCAGTCAAACTGGATGAAAGAAGAGAAGCAAGACCAAGGCGGTACGTACGAGACAAGGCTATATTATTCTCAGGCCCTTGGAGCAACCTCTGGCCTTGGGAAGGGAGAATTGGTGTCTTAGACGCAGGCGAGGGAGGGAGAGTACAGCAGCGAGAGTCCAGGAGGAGGTGGGTTTGCGCCGGGGAGAAAGAATTCACCAATAATTGAAGGCAGGCGGATCGCTAGTAGGGCCAACGCAAGGGGCGCGCGTTGGAACGAGAGAGATCTTCTCTTATACTAGTTTTACGTGCCGCCACAGCTATTTTAGCTGGGAGAGGGATCCTACTCTAAGAGTCTAAGGGTCTAGAGGAGGGTGGACAGACAGACCGGCAATGCTTGCCCTCAGCGATCACGGTCTGCTCTGCTAACCACCTACCTACCTCAGTATATTACGGGGACACACCTATTAATGTTACCGTATCTAACGCGGCGTGCGCCAGTACGAAGTGCGGAGTGGGCGGTGGTGTTGTCTGGGGCTGCTGCCCACATTTGATCACGAAGTCGTGGGTGGTGAAGATGTACCCGGTACATCATGGTCTCCTTTAACTTTTCCCCCTCGTACCTTTTGGGACTCGGCGCCTCCAAGTTCTTCTGCCTGGCGTCAGAGACGATGCACACCCGCCCCCCATCGCGGCCCCTTGGCAGCCGTCACTTTAAGGGGGAGGCTGAAAGGCACAGTACACCATCGAGCCCAGCAAAACGTGGGTTCGTGGAACGAGGAATCGAGCAAACTGATTTGCTGAAGGTACCGGTACCACGCAACAGTAATCAACGCTGGTGCGATTTCATCTCAACGTGGGCACTAAAGTCCCAACTCGTAAGTGCACTAGGGAAGCAGGGCACACTACTGAGGTACGCTTTCGACGGCCTCATCTTAGCTCGACCCCCCTAGAACGGCGATCAACACGACCTTTTACCTGGCCGTGGTACCAGTACCAGTGTAGACTGGTTCTGTTACATCCGGGCCCGAGCTTCCTCGCTTTAGGTTTCGGGCCTCGACGCGGACGACGATGTCGTGACGAGGTTGCTCTGCGGTGTCGCCTATCTCGAGTCAAGTTAAAAATGATGTCTCGGGTCCTCGCGCGCGCGCGCGAAAAGCCACGGCTAGAAGAGCCCAGGGAGCCGGATCCCCCTCATCAACTGCGGAAAAGGGGTCACATCTCATCTGCCCCTCACTACGCGGACTACGGTGATCTGTTGCGTAACCACCTCGAAAGAGGTTGGTTGGCTTGCATCAACCCCAGCACACCACAGGCCAGGGAATCCTCGGAACACATCCTACGGCGATCGTTGAATGTCTCTTCTTGCGGAGGATGCGCTTTGAAAACTGCAAAAACCTGGCAAAGGGAAGCGACAGATGGGTTAACATTCCTCTCTGCCTCTAGGGAAGAATGCCACAACCCCTTATGTTTGGGAGTCACACACCAGAGGTTGCAGACGCGAGACTGTTCGACAATCGGTTGCCTCCCCGAGACAGCAATCTGATATGGAATCTGAGCTCCAGAGGACTTCAATCCTCGAGGGTCAAACTGTTATGTTAACAGACCGACTGTACTTGTTGCGTGCTCACTCCGGAGCTGCCCGGGTACTGTGACAAGTGTCATGGTCGGCTTGTGGCCTCGTACTCATAAAACCCACCCGTAACTGACAAGGGTTTGTGTCTGCCCCTCGCCAACACGAGAACTTGGCATCTTGGATATCCATTGTCCCCAGGCTTGGCGTCTGCGACTACATCATTAGGGTTAAACCCGCAGCGGGAAGTATCAGGAGAACCTCTACATGCATCGGAAGGACGGCAGTCCAACCAGATTCCGGCGACCGATGCGTGAGAGACTCTGACCTCTACACCGTAGTCGACGTGTCTGCAACGGGTGGGGGATGAGGGGCTGTCGGGATGCGACAAAGAATCTGTAGGGAGCTGTTGCGGAGCAAGATTCGCGTCCCTACTCCACCTCCCGCCATCGCTGGCTCTGTCAACATTGCTGAAAACGGCGCTCCAGCGGCGGCGATGACTTCGCGCTGGGTCTGCGGTTGTGGCCTAGGAAGTCCAAGATTGGGCCGTCTTACGATTCCCAGCACGTCAGAGAGGCGATAAGAGAGGGCTCCTTATTGTACACAGAGTTCAGTAGCCAATAACGACGTGCACCTTAACAAATGGGGAACACGAGCAGTGAGCGATACGACCAAGACTAACCACCAGAATAGAAACCCGGGCACGGCCCCTGCTCGACAGCCCCTCATCCTCCCGCACCTGGTGTCGGTCAGTCAGTTAGTCAGTCAGTCAGATCATTATCACAAGTCACGAAGTCTGTCAAGCACGGCACGAGGCTGCCAGCATCTGCATATTCAACGGTCTCAACCTCGGCAAACTCACCGCAGCATGGCGCTGATCTGGCGCTGTGCAACCTGTCCGTTTTGGTTGTCTGCAGCACCCTCCTCAACCAGCACTTTACCTAGGCGAGTAGGGACCTGCAGAATCTGTGGTGTGCGGCATGCCCGCATCTAGTGTAGCCCGGCCAGACTAGTCAGACGTGGAGGAATGTACTGTGCACCGCGAACACATCGAGGAGGGCAGCTGAGCATGCCCGGCGCGTCCTGGTGCCTTACTGCCTCGGCTTTACTGACAATAGGAGACAACGCTATTCGGCAGTGGAAGTTTGATAGTGGTTGAGCGGCGGCCGGCTAGCCTCAACGGAACAGCACAGGGCTACGATTTGGCTTTTTTTCCTTCGAGAACTAAGGGCGACCCCGAAGTTACGGTGCAGCGCTAACACGCAAGGAAGCCGGCCCGGGAAAAGGGCGGTTCTGGGACTCTGGCTATTAGTTAGCAGGCCATCTAGACTGGGATAGGGAGACTGCAGAGGCTGACGTTTCTTCAGGGTATGGAGTTGTTAACTTGCTACTCGAGGGCTGACGTGGAATCCGGGACTCGGGTTAGAGATCGCTTCAGGGGGGAGGCCGCGATGTTTGTCACAGGTACATTACAGAATGTAAGGCAAGGTATTCTTCGCTTCAGAACCAGCGGCACCCTGCCTCCAGGCGGCCTGGCGGTCTGCATTCCTAAACGTGCAGATTATCATCATGGCATCAGAGAGGAAGGGAGGAGATCACCCTCCCTGGTTGTCTGCCCCTCTGTAGGTGCGTGTGGTGATGAGCGGCACAGCATACGCTGGACAACCTAAACTCCCCTGCTTGTGCGAGTCCTCCCTGAGAAACCCGAATAAGGTACAGTCTGTAATTGCAAATTAATGCCTGTACTCGGGCACACTGCATTGCCTTATCGTTTCTTACCACCACAGTGGTGCCTCCAGGAAACCGGGCTGAAGCTTGTGTCATGTACCGGTACTTGTGAGTTTGGGGCCTTTTACCACTCCATTCCTACGCCCCCAGGGATCGCGCATTTTGATGGGCAGCCCCCCTGCCTTTATTGCACTCCCCAGCTTCGTCTCCATACAAAAGTGATCCGCGCAGCCGCTCATTCCGTCTGTCCCGCGAGTCTGCAACCACGAACTTCTTTCCCCTCGCCTTCGCCCAACTCGACGGTCGAGGCACGCCGCTGCTGCCACCAGATATAAGGCATCATACTCCGTATTTCCTGCCGGAATCGCCAGTCGAGCACGCGAGCGCCGGGCAATCTTGGCAAAAGTCTAAGCTGGTAGCCCGACTCCTATTTACAGTTGTATGATGGCTACAGATCGGGAGCGGGCGGGCTCAGTCGCCTCCTCCAGCACCGAAGCTGGCGCCTTTGACGAGAACGACAAGCTGGCACGCATGGAGAAGGACGTGGAGAGCCTCTCGAAGCGGGAGGAGATGGAGATGGAGGACGAGCGCGAAGACAACGGCCTCCTGCAGGAGAGCGAGAAGCCACAGCCCCCGAAGAGCTCCTTCGCGTCTTCGCTGACGTGGATGGTCATCAACACGCTCGCGACGATTGGAATCGTAAGAAGACACCTCCCGCTCCTTGTGCCTCTGGCCATTGATAAGCCCTCCCGCTGACTGAAACTTTTTCAGGTCTTTACAAACAAGGCCATCTTCTCCGACCCATCCCTGAAGCTTGCGCAGCTCTCGTTCGCCGCCTTCCACTTTTTCATCACATGGCTCACGCTGTACACGCTCTCGAGACCGCGGTTTGCCTTCTTCCAGCCGCGGCGAGCAGCCATCCGGGAGATTATTCCCCTCTCGGTCGCCATGTCCCTGAACGTCATCCTGCCGAACCTGTCTCTGGCCTTCTCTACCGTCACCTTCTACCAGGTCGCGCGCATTCTTCTGACCCCCTGCGTCGCCCTGATGAACTACTGCCTCTACCAGGCCACCCTCCCCCGCAATGCCATCCTCGCCCTCGTCCCCGCCTGCGCCGGTGTCGGCATGGTCTCGTACTACGACTCCCTGCCCAGTGCCGATGCCAAGGTCAAGACGACGTCGGGCTTGGGCGTCATCTTCGCATTTAGCGGCATCTTTGCCTCGTCTTTGTACACCGTCTGGATTGCCAGCTACCACAGGAAGCTCCAGATGTCGAGCATGCAGCTGCTCTTCAACCAGGCGCCCGTCTCGGCGTTCCTGCTGCTCTACGTTATCCCCTTCGTGGACACCTTCCCCGTCTGGAGCAACGTCCAGCTGAGCAGATGGGTCATGATCCTCATGGTAAGAGCTGCCATCTTACAGCAACTATTGCTACGATTTTGCGGGCTAACATAGAGCTAGTCCGGCTTTTTCGCGTCTCTCATCAACATCTCCCAGTTCTTCATCATCGCCCAGACCGGCCCTGTTTCAAGCACGGTTGTGGGCCATGTCAAGACCTGCACGATTGTGGCCCTCGGCTGGGCAACCTCAGGAAGAGCCATCGGAGACAAGTCCGTCCTTGGCGTATTTATTGCTATTGGAGGCATCATTGCGTAAGTGGTCCCGAGCTTGCGCATCTAATCGCCTGCTTGTTCGCTGACAGAGTTTTTAGCTACTCGCTTGTCATGCTTAAGGAGAAAGCTAAGCAGGGCCGATAGACTCAAAGTTCTACATGGTGGCTTGCGCGAAAGACTTCATTGTATTTATTCGGCACATTCCCCGGGTCTCAGGAGTTGCAGTTGGATGTAAGCATAGATTGGGCAGGTTCTCACGGTTGAGTACCTATAGGTTCATGACAGAATATCGGTCAGGCTTGGGTGGCATGGGTTGTCAAAAGGGTGCTTGTGCGCAACTGCGATCCGTATGATACTAGTCGCAATCTTGTATTCGATTGAGCTTTGACGAGACTCGTCATCTGCGTGCCGTGGTCTTGCATGTACTTGCTACTCCGTGTGAGGTACAAAAGAGGAGGCACCCTATCGACCTCCTGCGAAGGTTCTTCTATAGCTGGGTATCTCTCAAGCTTTTTACAAGTTAAATCTTGTGCGCTTCTTCTCCATATTGGGTTTCCACTCCCATTGCAGGGCGTCCTCGCCCTGGCTCCCTGCCCGTCCGATGCCCTTATCTACACGCCTGAGCTTAAGGGTAAATCTGTAACATGCTGGTCAGCTGCGTGCATCGGCGGTGACAAGAGCCATAAGCAACTTACCTAGGCCCAATCTCTTGTAGGCCCACTCTGACGTCCTCGAAGCCCTTGATCTCGTTGCCCTCCACGTCTACTACGCTCTTCTCCGTCTGCCGCTTTTCTCTGACAACATATCTGTGTCTGCATTGCATGTCAGCAGCCGCAAGCAATCTGGACTGTAAAAGTACGCTCGGGCGTGACTGACCTTCTGAAAAAGATGTAGTCTCTCTGATTGTGCAGCGTCACCACTTGACGACCAGCAACATCAGGCTGCGGAGGGAAGAGTCTGAAGAATGACGCCGCGGAGAGAAGGCCCAGGCTCGTCTTGAAGTTGTTCAGAAGGAGCTCGGGCCAGTAATCCTGGGGCCTAGCGTGCCCCGGGATACGCTTACCCTCCAACCAGCTAGATATAGAGTAGGTGAGGGACGGACCACTAGGTAGATGGACCACGGTGAGGCCTGAAGAGATGTTAATATCCATGCAACCATCTTGCACTGGCTGAAGACAAGAGCCAAGGCCATACCAGTGGGTTTCTTCTGATCTTCTCTCAGAACAAGAACCACGTTGTAGCCCCTATTTGAGGCAAACTTGCATATCTCCCGCACGGAATAGTTATGGGAGTGCCGGTGCGCAGACCGTCTGATGTATTCGGAGCCGGGGAAGATGGACTGTAGAAGCTGAGCTTCCTCGTGTAGGGTCGAGTGGAGGGATGTGGTCAGGAGGACCTTGGGGAGCGGTGGCGGGTCATCGGAGAAGAGATTGGGAAACTTCTCTGCCAGTTTCGCCGGCGTCAAATCAAGGTTGGTGCTGGTAGTTGAAGGAGCCAGGCTGGGCGCCAGACTATTGTCTCTCTCCGCTCGGTTTCTCCGTCCCCCTTCGTCCCCCTCACCCTCCTCGCCTTCCTCATCATCCTCGTCGTCCGATCCAAGCATGCTGTCCACATCCTCCCCGTCAGACTCGGCGTCCTCTTCTGGGATTTCCTCCTCAGCTGTGGCATTCTCCTCCTCCTCGAGACGCCGGCGCTTCAGCTGCGCCACGTCCACTGCGTTGTACAGATCGTTCTCGTCGTCGCCCTCGTCCCAAACTCGCTTGCGGTCGAGGGAGTTGGGTTGGTTTGTTGCCAGGCGCCGCCGCTTGAGCTCGGGATCCTGTGCTTCTTCCTTCCTCCGTCTGGCGCGCATCGTGTGCCGCTCCTTGCCCGACACCTTCTTGTGCGTCACGTAGAGAGACGACCGCTTCATCTTATTCTTCATCTTGATAGACAAAGGCCCTTTCGAGCCCTCCATTCGCGACCCCATGGTGGATTATGTGTGTGGGGTCAAGACCTCCAATGCCACTTCCTGGCTCAAGAGTTGCTTGCTGCAAATGCGATCACCGAGTCCGCAGTCCTCCTTGACCGTCCAACAGACGCCCAATTTTTTTTTTGGAGTCGGACCCTTGTTACGGCCGCCAATCGCTTGCTAGTCAAGGCGGGACATCTGGCGGCAGGCAAGCGGTAGAATGAAATTCCACTTCCGGAGGGGCTCGAGACTCGAGCTGGTGTGGTACCTGATTTTAGCGCGGGGAACACGGGAGCAATGATGTACCTGGATTAATGCCCTCCAATTGCTAGTAATTTTTGCTCTCAGAGCCACGAGTAAGAGTCATCTAGACCAGCTCCGCTAGAACCCAAGATCGCGGCGCAAGACGAGATAGAACGGAACTACCCTGTGACTCAATTCAAGTCTGTCACTTTTCCGGTTGATGAAGGGACTGCGGTCAGTCTTCTATCAAACACCACTGGCTGGTACCTTCACACCTCGCTTCTGGAAAGTTACGGGCGCATTCTGTTCTCCTCGAACCCTTGCCTCCACGGCCTTCAACTCTTTCTCTTCGACTCAGCAAATTCAAAATAAACCACAGCGTCAGCGTCAGAAATCGCCTACGATGACTACCACAGCCACGACCCTCAAGGGCCAGCCGCTCGACCGGCAGACCCTAGACTCCATGCTGCGGCGGCGCATGTTCTATACGCCTTCCTTCGAAATCTACGGCGGTGTTTCTGGCCTCTATGATTATGGCCCGCCGGGCTGCTCCCTGCAGGCAAACATCATTGACCTGTGGCGCAAGCACTTTGTGCTTGAGGAAGACATGCTTGAGGTCGACTGCACCGTCCTGACGCCGCATGAGGTTCTCAAGACGAGTGGTCACGTCGACAAGTTTGCTGATTGGATGTGGTAAGTTGGTCCTCTAGAATACAACCCGTGTCGATCCTTGGTGCTAATTAAAGTGCGAAATCAGCAAGGACCCTAAGAATGGGGAGATTCTTCGAGCCGACCACTTCGTAGAGGATGTCCTAGAGACGAGGTTGAAAGGGGACAAGGAGGCCCGTGGCCAGGAGATTGTCGAGAAGGAAGCAGACCCTAAGAAGAAGAAGAAGCATCAGGGCAAGGGACAGCCCGCAGTTAAACTCGATGATGCTGTCGTCCAAGAGTACGAGGAAGTACTGGCTCAGATAGACAACTACGGTGGCGAGGAGCTTGGCCAGCTCATCACGAAGTACGACCTTCGGAACCCTGCAACTGGCGTGCAGCCCACTCCTCCCGTGGCCTTCAACCTGATGTTCCAGACATCAATTGGCCCCAGCAGCAATCTTGCGGGCTATCTCCGCCCAGAGACCGCCCAGGGTCAGTTTCTGAACTTCTCCAAGCTGCTGGACTTCAACACGCAGCAGATGCCCTTCGCTTCCGCCTCCATCGGCCGGTCATATCGAAATGAGATTTCCCCTCGAGCTGGCCTGCTGCGGGTCCGTGAGTTTCTCATGGCCGAGATCGAACACTTTGTTGACCCCCAGGGCGGCAAAAAGCACCACCGGTTCCACGAGGTTGAAGACGAGGAGCTGGTGCTTCTCGACCGGCACACTCAGTTGTCCGGCAAGACCACCGTCCAGAAGGTCACCATCGGCAAGGCTGTCCGGGATGGAACTGTTGACAATGAGACTCTTGGCTATTTCCTTGCCCGCATTCACCTGTTCCTGGAGAAGATCGGCGTCGACCAGTCGAAGATCCGCTTCCGTCAGCACATGGCCAATGAAATGGCCCACTACGCGGCGGACTGCTGGGACGCAGAGCTCCTGACGTCTTATGGCTGGATCGAGTGTGTTGGCTGTGCTGACCGAAGTGCCTACGATCTTTCTGTCCATTCCAAGAAGACTGGCGCTCCTCTGGTTGTCCGTGAGCGTCTTAACGAACCCCTGATCATCAAGGAGTGGGTCATCGAGCTCGACAAGAAGAAGTTCGGTCCCAAGTTCAAGAAGGACGGCAAGGCTGTCGAGGCTGCTATCTTGGCAACTACGCAAGAGCAGCGGGAGAGCTTCGCCAGTGCTCTCAAAGAGAAGGGCAGCATTACTGTCGATGTTCCCGAGATCCAGGGTGGCAAAGCTGAGGTTAGCCAAGATCTGATCAAGATTGAGTTCAGGACAAGATCCGAGTGGACGCGAGAATACACGCCAAACGTCATTGAGCCGTCATTTGGTATTGGTCGGATACTCTACGCCCTCATGGAGCATTCCTACTGGACTCGAGCCAGTGAGGGCGGTGATGAAGCCCGTGGCGTAAGTTTCAACCCGGCAAAGTCCTACGTTTACTCTTCATTGACATGTTACAGGTACTTTCATTCCCTCCGACTGTCGCCCCGACAAAGGTCCTGGTTGTCCCGTTGTCAAGCAAGGACGAGTTCTCTCCTCTTGCTCACAAGCTCTCACGGAAGCTGCGGTCTCTCGGTATCTCCAGCCGTATCGATGACTCGTCGGCAACCATCGGCAAGCGCTACAGCCGAAACGACGAGCTGGGCACTCCCCTGGGCATCACCATCGACTTCCAGACGCTCAAGGACGGTTCGATCACTCTGCGGGACCGGGACTCGATGAGGCAGGTCCGCGGAGAGGAGGCAAAGGTCCTCGCTGCTATTCAGTCCCTGGTGGATGGCAGCAAGGTCTGGAAGGACATCGAGGGCGAGCTGCCCATCTTCGAGGGCCAGGAGTTGGATGTTCCGATTCGTTGATATACCGCTACTCTGCGTTCTTGGGTGATAGAAAAAAGATGTTGCGGGTGTTCTTCAAGTATAGCAGACATGTTCAAGGTCACTAGATCATGAGACTAGAATCTGCTCTTCTTACAGTCAGTCTCCGTACCGGCAATTACTCTGCCCTGTGCATGCAGCCTGTGAGTTTGAGCCCTCCTTGCCGCCGCCAATGGACCTCCTTCTCAAGTAGGGTTGAGGCTCTTTGGCAAGAGTAACCCTCCTTTTGGGTCTCAATGCTCGCGCTGTAAGACACAGGCTTCTATTATGAGGACTTGGTCAGAATTGCAGCGCACAATACAATTCCAAGCGGCTACTGAGATACACGTCCACACCCAATCTGTTAAACGACTGTGACATTCTACTAAATTGCTCTTCGGTAGTAGCTCTAGGAGTAGTTGCCAAGGCAGCGAGCGATACGTCATATGGAGTTCCAAATGGCTGACTGGAGTGGGTGGTACTGAGGGAGCCCGTATATCCATACATGTCGCGTTATGGTTCAAGAAGCGCAACGAGATACTGCATTATGACCAACCTCGGCAGACATCTGCAACGGCCGGGCGCCTAGATGCCGCACCGGCCCGCGGAAGGCGGACGGAAGCAGGAGGAATGGGGGCAATGTGCGAGCGGGTTCTTTCTGTGACAGGATCCGCAGATTGGAAACAGATGCAAACAGCCGGCTGCCGGGTGGGAGCCCCCGTTTCTGCAACGATCTTCTCTAGCAGCCTAGTCGTGGACCTTGCGGCAAGACCGTTGTTTGTCTTAACGCTCGATCATGTCGATCGCATGCCTTCGCGAAGTCAATACTCACTCCTAGGTAGGAGACGTGCCCAGAAATGTGTCTCGCCAATCTGATATGTTTCTGCAGGCGGTGTTGTGAACGGTGGATCTGTACACTTCGAAATAGCCAACATCCCTTTGCACATCACTGCGTCACGTTCCTTGCTTTCACGATCGATGCCTGTCCCACCCCCTCGAGGCGCCTTGCGTATGCATGCATGAAAGATGAGGTGGCTGCGACTCTGCAGTCATCTCTGCCTAGATGGGTGGTTATCAGGCAGAGAGCAAAGTTGGGGGTGGCCAAAAGAGTCCGACACGGTCTCTGCTCGGATCGACGCCTCCAATGCCTTTTAATAGTTGTTAAAACCATTCGCCTCATCGCGAAGTGCCTCTGGATGCCCAGGGGCGCGCCATCCGGAATGGATGGGCGGCACGGCTCATTATTAGGCTCAACGCTCCAACGGCTGCGGGACCCCTGACTAGCAGAGTTGCCGCCAGGAACGGCCAGCGACCGTCCTGATATCAAATGCGCGTGCCTGGCGACCTGAGCATTCTAGAATGCCATTCTGCAGCAAGAAATACGAAAGGGAAGCTCGAGTGAGACAAGGAACGGTTTTTCATGACCGGTCGTAATCTCAGGATGCCGCTTTCCCGACCGGTACCCGTTTGATCCTCTGTGTGTATCTGTGTGCAGGTATCTGTATGGACTATCTTGCACATCGTAAGCAAGCATGTGCTGGTGGTGGGCCGAAGAAAGGAGGAGACCGAGATGAAGGAAAGCCAAGAGCAGTTGCAGCTGCAGCGTATTACGGAGCACTCTCACTCTCTCACTCTCGCAGGCGATACTCGAAGAAGAGAGTGTCTCTCTCTCTGTATGTATGCAAGCAGCCCGGCGTTTTGTCTGAGCTTCTCAAACCGCGTGTGCAACGAAGAGGCCTCGCGCTTGGAGAAACTGTTCTAGCAGCTGGCTGAATCTCCCAGGGTCGCATTGTTGCCCCTTTTAGGGGGCGGCGACAGTAGCGAGGTACTTGTGCTGGAGGCCAAACATCCCAGGGGGAGGGGGTACTCCCGTATCGTGCGGCGGAGGGGCAGCAGGAGTCGCTGGTTTGACTGTTTGGCGACGGAAACATCCTACTGGCTCGCCGGCGCACTTACCCCTCCATCGCGTTGGTGGGGTAAGGTTCGGTTGGGTCCCTTAGTCCTACAACAGCGCCTTAGCCCCCGACCTCCACTGCGCCTGGCGTCCGACCGCCTCCCTACCTTACCACAGGCCCACCAAACCGCAACCTCACCCTTTTCCAGACGACACACCTCCTTGGCTGCCTTATCGCCGGCCAATTCCTGCTGCCCTCACTCACGGCCTGACACCCTTCCTCAGCTCTCCAGACCATTTTTGGCGTGGGCTCTCCTCTTCCATTCTGTGCCTGGACGACAGTCTACAGGCTGCTGCTCTCTCTGCTTCCTATTGTGCGAGGAGGCTGAATTGAGCACCGTTGCGACCTCCCTCAATCAACAATAGCACAATAGCTGCCTTCCAGCTGAGCGCCGCCATTCACCGCTGCCTCTCCTCTTCTCCACTCGACTCGACTTCACCCTTCTTGGCCCAATACTCTCCTCGCCTTCTCACATGCCGCCTCCTCCCTCCTCCACCCTCTACTCAACAATTGACTACACCTGGAACTGCGAAGTCACCGATTCCTACCAGCCAGCTCTCCTGTCTGACCAGTGCTGGCGCTAATTGACATCGTCGTCTGCTCTCGACGGGGTCGCTGCCTCGTCGCCGCCTGTGGCGCATTCAGCACCTTTCAAAACGACTGCTACAGGGCGCAGTGACTCGGTACGTTTAGCTCCCAGCATCTGGCACACGGCGAGCAATATTGATGACATTGTGCTAACTGGAATCGCTACAATCAGTGAAGCATTCTTTGTTCTCTCGAGGCCAAAGCGTCCGGCCACCTCTGCGTGATACCCAATTTCTACCCACGACCCGTCGGAGAGAACGATTACTAGAACTTCACCTACTAATCGTTGCCGTGACCAATAATTTGATAAAATGGCGACTCAAAACAGGTATTGCCCCCTCCTCCCAGGATCTCCCAGATGGTTTTATTTCAATGATGGCGTTGCGGGGTCAGCACCCGAGGCTGGAAATGAAGTACTACCTTTCACAAGGAATCGGGCCCTCTCCCCTCCTTTGTTACCATGATGACAAGCTAGTATCTAGGTGCTGACACTTATTGTAGCATCTACACCTCAGGCCAGTTCATGAACCCTGGACCGGCGCCTCGGCCTCCAACTGACCGGCCTCGCCTTAATCTTACGCCAAACACCAATCTCCCTGGAAGCATGTCGAGCATGTCGCTTGCCTCCCCTGTCCGAGGCCCGTCACAGTACAGTGGCTCTACTATCTCCCTGCCCCTCAACCGGCAAATGTCGAACGTCGACGGCCAGGGAGGCGTCGCGGTTATCAAGGAAGGATGGGCTCAGGTCAAGGAGAGCAAGAACTTCATCCAGCCCTGGAAGCAGAAGTACTTGATCCTGCGCAAGGAATCTCTGGACTTCCACAAGGCAGAGGGCGGGAAGGTCTCGTATACCCTGTTTCTGAAGGACGTGATCAACGTCGGCCGTGTCGAGGCTGCAGGAACCATCTTTGAAGTCAAGCGACACTCCAGCGGCTCTTCAACTAGCCCCGGCGATGATGACGGCACGACGCGAACTCTGCAAATTCGAGTCAAGAGTGATGATGATCTCTACGAATGGATCGACTTCATCTACGCGAGATGTCCCGGGATGGGGGGCGTCAGTAACCCAACCAACTTCTCGCACGCTGTACATGTTGGTTTCGATCCCAATACAGGCGAGTTTGTCGGTCTGCCACCTGAGTGGTCGAAGCTCTTGAACTCGTCTGCCATTACCAAGGAGGACTACGAGCGCAACCCCCAGGCTGTCTTCGAGGTCCTGGACTTCTACTCGGACCTGACGAAGAGAGCAGAGAACCCGGCTCAGTACCCCAGCTTGACACCGACGCCTCCACCGAGCAGCATGCAGAACAAGCAGCTTGGTTATAGTGGCGGCTCTTCTGTAGCGCCCCCGCGGCCTATCCCGCCGATGCAACGGCCCAGCTACAATACTGCCCCATCCCAGAACAGTATCCCCGCTGCTGCTCCTCGGCGGCCTTCCCCGACGGAATCGCAACAACAGCGTAACCAGATGCAGAGCATGGCACCCAACTATGTGACGAACGACAGAGCACGTGAGGAGGACCGGCAGAGACAGGCTGAAGCAGCTCAGCGCGAGCGTATGCGAGAGATTGAGGAGCAGAACCGCCGGGATCTGGAGGCTTACAACGCTTCAATTCCGTCGAAGAAGGTGCCTTTGGCACAGCAGGAACTGGGTGGGTTTGGCGGTGGATCTCCTGCTCCGCCTACCGATCGCTTTAACCCAAGCCGTGCAGCTCCTCCTGCTCCCAAGGCCTCGCCTCAAGTTGCAAGCCTTCGCGCCCAGCGCCCAGCGCCCTCACCGCCGTCGAATACAGCTGGCGCTTCCCGGCCCGGTTTGGCGCAGCAAACAAGCTCCTCGTCTGTGCGTGAGCCGGTCTCTCAACCGTCCCCGGTGCAGCGACCGCCACGCAACGACCAGCCCCAGGCCCCTGCCGCTGCGCGGTATCCCAATGGCACCGGCTCCCCAGCTCCTCAGCCTCGTGCTAACGGTCCGGCCCAGGGCCAGGCTCAGCCGCCCTCGCGGCTGCCCGCTCCTGTGAAGCCTCTCAATGTCGCCCCTAAGCCGGCCCAGAACGAGTCGGTCAAGGCTGCCGAGGCTGCTCTCACGGCGAAGCCCCCGCCTACAGAGCGTAAGCAGGATGTTCGCATGTCAACTATGTCTGAGAACGAGGTGATGGCCAAGCTTAAGGAGGCTGTGTCCAAGGACGACCCGAACCTATCTTACTCCAAGCAGAAGAAGATTGGCCAAGGCGCTTCTGGTTCTGTCTATGTGGCAAAGGTGAAGGAGACAGCGCCATCTCCCATTGCTCGCGATCTCCTGCGTGCACAGGGCCTGAAGGCTCAGGTTGCGATCAAGCAGATGGATCTTGCTCACCAGCCGAGAAAGGAACTTATTGTCAACGAGATCATGGTCATGAAGGACAGCAAGCACAGGAACATTGTCAATTTCCTCGATGCTTTCCTGCGTAACAACAATGCAGAGCTTTGGGTTGTCATGGAGTATATGGAGGGTGGTGCCTTGACGGACGTCATCGACAACAACCCTGTCATCACCGAGGAACAGATCTCGACCATCTGCCTTGAGGTACGTTCTTCTGGCCTCAACTTCGATCATTCCAACTGACCCACGTTGCAGACTTGCCGAGGCTTGCAGCATCTGCACTCGCAAAACATTATCCACCGTGATATCAAGAGTGACAACGTCCTCCTTGATGCGCGCGGCAACGTGAAGATCAGTATGTGTCCAAGAAACCTGATCGCTATGATCCTCTTGGGGCCGTTTGCATTGCTAACCTTTTCTAGCTGACTTTGGCTTCTGCGCCAAGCTTACCGAGACCAAGTCAAAGCGTGCTACTATGGTTGGCACGCCCTATTGGATGGCTCCGGAGGTTGTGAAGCAGAAGGAGTATGGTCCCAAGGTCGACATCTGGTCCCTGGGCATCATGGCCATCGAGATGATCGAGTCCGAACCCCCTTATCTCAACGAGGAACCGCTCAAGGCGTTGTATCTGATCGCTACTAACGGGACGCCCCGCCTTAAGAAGCCGGAGAAGCTCAGTAAGGAGCTTAAGGCGTTCTTGTCAGTCTGCCTTTGCGTCGATGTTAAGAGCCGAGCATCCGCCAGAGAGCTCTTGGAGCATGACTTCCTGAAGCACGGCTGCCCCTTGGCGAGCCTGGCCGAGCTGCTTGCCTTCAAGAAGCACGCCAAATAGATTGGCAATCAGAGCCATACGTAGTTGGGAGCGAGCCTCGAGGTTGTTCTTGGATTGGATGATTAAGAGTCAGACAAGTTCGGATTTGATTGACAGGGTTCGAGTTGTGCATATATTCCCACGGAAGAGGAGTCCTTTGGCGTTCGAGGGGATATCGCTCCTTACTCCTGCAAAGTCCTGGACTGCATTAGGGACACTTTCTTACCTCCTTTGCTTTGACGGCTCAGCCAGCATCAGTCGCCACCACCGGCATCTTCGAGGACATGCCTCGAAGACAGAACCCTCCTAGACCATGGTCGGCGGTCGGCCCTTCCAAGTTACAGGGGCCTTCGAAGGGTGTTCTGCGGTTGCTCGCGAGTGTGCCGATCGATCCGGGTCTGCGCAACTTGTACCTTGTGGGCGGATGGACATGGAAGGGCTGAGCTGGACGGAATGATAATTAGACGAAGGCACTTGAGATCCTGCATCGTCATCTCCCACGGTTGGATTTGCCTGCCTTTTCCCCAGGCAGGCCCCAACTGATACTGGAAGTCGACAACATGGGAACGAAGGATTACGAATTGCGGAATGACAATGATTATGAACCTTGCGAAGAAAGTGGATACCAGTCTCTCAGTGTCGTCTCGTGCTTTAGACCATCGCGAGAAGGGTGATAATGTGGTCTCTGTGAATGCGCGGCGTGCTTTGTGTGGTATATGTATGGTCTGGACTTTGCTTCCACCTCGCGATTTCCTACGCCTGGTTACAAGCATCATCTAATTAATTACCTAGGCACTACGATATTGTCCTCGGATAATAGAGAACATGGTCCACGCAAGGGCAGTGTTTCAGTCTCCCCAGCCTCCTATACCACAAGTACTTGAAAGAGTTGTTTAGAATACGGGTGGTCAGAAGCAGAGCGAGCCTGCTTCTAGGATAAGTGGCATTCACTCGTACTATGATAGAAGATAGAGTGTGACTTCCTACGTGCATGTTGCTTCACTCATCATCCCCTTACATATCGGCAAAGATACCTCAAACCACGAGGCGGTAACACACAAAACTTCCATTGATGGCTGGATGATCTTCCTTCCTCACTATGGCAGCTGTTACAAAAAAGGCCGGGACGCATGCAGCTCTCGAGATCCTCTCTGAGACGCCAATCCTGAAAAGACACTCCCCCAATGTCCCCTGATATCCTCAAACTCCCAACCCGGATTCTCCACCCGGCGCACACGCCAGCCGATGGATGCTCCTCACCAGCTTCCGAGAAAGGAGGGAAAGCCTGGCATCTCCCCCTCCTTGATATGGTAGAGCCTCCTTGGCATATGTACAATAACTCACGACACCACAAAGCAGCGACACTAGACCAATCAACGTCCTGCTTGCAGTTAGCCCGTCCGTCTCCGTTTCCCCCGTTCCTGCTCGTCCCGATACCTCCCATCCTCTTCCCCGCCGCCCACTCACGCCGCGGAGGGTCCCGCAGCAGCGGACGCGGAGCTGGCCCGCCCCGTTGGCCTGCCGGCGCGCTGGTCGACCTTCTCGCGGTGGAGCCGGTTCTTGAGGTGCACCTCGAAGTTGGTGACCGTGGTCTCCGGGCCGGGCGTGTACAGCTTGCCCGGGCAGTCGTGGCAGCGGATGCGCGGCAGGTACATGAACTTGACGTCGGGCGGGATGGGCTGGCCTGCGGGCGGCGCCGGCACGGGCTGCTCGGTCTCGGCGTTGACGGCGCAGTACCGCATGACGCCCTCGAAGGAGTCGTTGGGGTACACCTTGAGGAGCTTCTCGAGCGCGGCGGTGAGCCACTCGGGCGGGGGAGGCTGTGGCTTCAGTGTCAGCTGTGCACATACAGAGGGGAGACGCGGTGCGAGATAGGAGCAGGACTTACCGGTGGGGGAACGGGCTGGCCAGGAGGAGGCGGTGGAGGGGCTGGGAGGCGGCCGATCTGGCCGTGAGGCGCGGGGGTGGCACTACTGGCTTTCGGAGGGAGGTTGTGGTTGGAAGCGGATGGTGTAGACGGCGGGCCCATGTTCCCAGGGGGCACGGATGTACTGCTGGCACGTTGATTGTGGCTTAAAGGTGTTTGCGATCCGGACTGGGTGTGCTTCTTCGTCCTCAGGTCATGGAGGAGTCTTCGAAGCTTATCCTTGGGGACTTTGAGGGTGACAATAAACTGGTGCGGCTCCTCGGTGGAGTCGCGGCCGTCGCGGCCGAATCGCCGTGAGGCCGTTCTCGTTTCGTGGTGATGCAGGATAGTGGCTTCGGGCGTCTCTGACCGGCCCAGATTCGCCATTCGCTGCTGGGCGGCAGAGGCAGCACCACGCATACCTCTCGTTCGGGCGGTACCCGCCAGCTGGGACATGGCTGGCGAGTCGGGTGCGGAATCCTCGCTCTCATCGGAGTCTGATATAGTGCCTTCGTGGACAAGGCCTCGCTTCCCCCTGCCCGTGCCAGCACCCGCAGGCCGCTTGAATAAGCGGCTGTCCTCGATATCCTGTGCCGCGCCGGGGAGCGTTGACGACACGATAAGCGTCCGTATCGTCCTCTGTCGTTCCTTGAGATCGGGCAGCTGTGGTCCGCCTCGCCGGTTGACTGACCGCTTCTGTCTCCTCTGCTCGCGGGAGAAGATGACCTCGTTCCTCTCCAGATCTGCGTCGCTGAGCTCGTAGAGATATGGTGCATACTCCTTGGCCTGCTGCTGGGGCCGGAATACCGACGGCAGCGGAGAAGGCAAGAAAGCAGACACCAGATCCGGGTCTTCGATCGGCCTGCCGTCGAAGGGGTGGCCGACGCTGTACAGACTTCTCGTGAAGAGCTGCGCTTGTTCTCTTATGCAGTGGGCTATGGCAGTGGTGAACTCCCCTGACAGGGATAGGTCGCAGGACACGCTCTGAGCGAACTCTTCGGGCGAGTTCAAAGGGTTGTTGATCTCCCACTCGAACTGGTCGACCAAGGTATGCTGGCCGATGGTTATGTTCAGCTTGATCAATATTCTCATCTCGTCGTTCTTGTATGCTGAATAGGGTAGCTCTGGATCGAGCGCATCCTCCTCGGAATAGACAATAGGGTAGAAGTCGTTGAGCTGCTCGCGCATCTGCAGCTGGACATTATCAAAGACAGGCTGATTTACCGGGGCCTTCAAGCCCATGTCCTCCACTAGTTGCGCCGCGAACAGTTCCACGGATATTAGCCGCTCGTGCAGGTTCCAGGTGAAGGTGTCGCGTAGCTTGACTTTGTCATAGTCTACGTCCAGCCGGATGGGCACAAGCTCTTCGTGCTGCTCAGCCTGGCGCTGCAAATCTTTCCGGCTGCACTTGGGCAGTGGCGGCGTCATCTTCTTTCCAGGGCGAGGTTTATCTTTTGGATATACAATTCGCGACGGGCCGTTGATCTCGGTGAAGCCATTGCCATAGCCGTTGTATCCCTCTCCGTACAACCTGCTGGGCGGAAACCATGCACGGTATTCGTTCCGGATCGATCGATACTCCGATATTTCTTGGTGTCGCAACTTCATCCTGGCTTCATCCGCGCTCTGCTGTTCCCTTAGGGCGGCCGCCGCGATGGCGTCCCTGGTAATGAACTGCTCCAGCAAGATCTTGTTGAAGGAATCCTTGTCGCGCACGAGAGGTCCCGCGCTGGAGGGCGCGGTCGCGTCTGCCGAGGCCGCCTTCTGGGACTTGGAGCCGCTGTCGTCGCCAGTCGTCGCGGTAGCAGCAGGCCCGGACGCGGCATTCGATGAGGAGGATGCGCCTGGGGTGGCTGCTGAGGTCGACGCGGCTGGCTGTGAGGTAGCCATGGCGAAAAGCTGTGCCGCCACGCGATGCGACGGTCAGCTTCGAGGCCGTGATTCGCGTCGGGCAGGCTAAGCGACGATGCGGCGCGTACAACAAGTCGATGGGCGATGGCGATGGGCTCTTGGGCGAAGCTGCTGCGTGCGGTTAGAGGCCGCTTAAAAAGATTAATGTCACGGGCGTGCCGCGACCTCGTCTCCTATTGGCATTGACTTGATGACAAGCGTTAGTGAACGAGCCAGGGAGACCAGGATAAGTCAGTCGCCGAATGGCTGGCGGTCAAAAAGACGGCAGTCAAGGAGGCGCATGGATCTGGCGACAGAAGTACTCAGTACAAGAAATCTGCCACACATCATCAAGTGGAGGAGGTTGCAAATACTTGACTAGTCCGAAAGCAGCGAGAGAAAAACAATCTGCTAGGCTGGTACCCGCTCATTGGCCGTTATGCACCTGATTACGAATAAGGCTGAACGTGCAGTCCGTATCCAACTAACAATGCTAGCTTCATAGTGCAGGTGCCTTATCCACACACGGTGTCGCAGCCCAATGGCGGAGATACTCGCACTGGACTCCCTGTGACATTGTATCCGCAGTGAGGTACCAAGACTCATGACGGCAGGTAGCCTTGGAACGCACAGAACCCCTCCCCCGCCTGAAATAGCTACAGCTGGCTCAAAAATACACACCACCTCGAGTCCCGCATCCCACTTCTCTACTACTCTCCTCTTCCTGAGCCCCCGATCTCACTGTCAGGACCAAATCGACATTCACTTCACTTCAGGTCCCTCCTTAGGCAACCGCAAAGATGGCTACAGAAGAAAAGGAAATCGGTTTGGAACCCCCCTTCTCCCCACCCGCGTTGCACCCTCCGTGAGCCCGGCTCTTGCTCCGTTTCCCCTCCCTTAAGAGCACAACAATGCCGCCTCCACCTCGGGTCCCGTTGTGGCTTTTAGACATTGCTTCAAAGAAAGAATATGCCATGGCACCAGGTCTCAGGGAATCAGTGCTGATGCAGTTAGTAGACTACACACTCAACAACCCGGACACTCTCACCAAGTACAAGACCGCGGCCCAGATCTCCGAGAAGGTCCTCGCTGCCGTCTCTGAGCTCTGTGTTGCAGGCGAGAAGATCGTTGTTATTTGCGAGAAGGGCGACAAGCTCATTGAGGAGGAGGTCGGAAAGGTCTACCGCGGAAAGAAAATCGCGAAGGGTGCGCCTCCACGGACCCCTCTGTCCTGATTCTGCCCCCCACTCCTCGCGGACCCCAGTGGCTAATGTTGCGGGCCAACACAGGCTTTTCGCACCCTACTACGATCTCGCCCAGCTCTTTCGTCACTCCTTACACTCCCCTCACCTCCGACGAGAGCGAGGCTAGCACCGAGCTGCAGGCCGGAGAGCCAGTCAAGATCCAACTGGGCGCACAGATCGATGGATTCGGCTCTATAGTCTGCAATACCATTCTCGTGCCCGCCAAGGACAAGTCCCAGGATGTTGTGACGGGCCGCCCCGCCGACCTTCTGACGGCCACATACTATGCCAATGAGCTCCTTCTGCGACTGATGGTCCCGCCCGGTCTGCTGGCTACGGGAACCGACGAGGAGAAGGCAAAGGCCGCCGCCGCGAAGCCTCCGACGCAGAGCAAAATCAACTCTCTCCTGGAGAAGGTGGCTAAGGCTTACGAATGCAACCTCGTCGAGAGCACCACCTCATGGCTCTTTGAGCGGAATGAGATTGAGGGCAAGAAGAAGATCGTCCTGGCTCCGGGCGAAGGTGCGAAGGGCGACGGCGTTCCCGAGGTTGGTGAAGTATGGGGGGTCGAGGTGGGCCTGAGCCTGGGCTCGGGCAAGGTCAAGCAGCTCGAGCAGAGAGCGACCCTACACCGCCGCACAACCAATACCTACGGCCTGAAGCGGCCGACGTCACGCAAGGTCCTGTCGGAGGCGCAGAAGAAGTTTGGCACTTTCCCCTTCAGCCTGAGGCAGCTCGATGATGAGAAGGAGGCCAAGGCTGGTGTCGTGGAGTGCGTCCGTGGCAACGTCTTCCGCCAGTATGAGCTGGTGGGTGACAAGGACGGAGCCCCGGTGGCGAGACTGCTTACGACTATTGGTAGGTCCCTTACGCTTGTTTCCTTGCCTAGCCTTCGCTAACGTATCCTGCAGCGATTACCAAGAACGGCCTGACCAGAGTCGGCGGGCCGCCAGCTCTGGACCTGGACAAGGTGAAGTCGGACAAGAAGATCGAGGACGAGGAGATCCTCAAGATCTTGGAGCAGCCGCTGGCCCGGAACACGGGCAAGAGCAAGAATAAGAAGAAGAAGAAGCCGGCCAAGAAGGCCGCCGAGGCGGACGATGATGAGAGTGACGACGAGTAGTCACTGGAAGCGAGCGAAGCGTTGTAGGAATAGTTACTATCGAGGGTGGCAGGCTATCTGTCCTGTGGCATCGAGCCGTCAGCGGGGGCCATCCAGCCATCGGCGGGGGAGCTATCCTATCAGCTGAGGGTCTTGGTCTCGCCTAAGACCTGGGATGTCGGAACTGCCATGAGTAGCTACCTCGCTTGCTATAACGCTGGAAAATGTGGAGTGAGGCAAAAACAAAAGAAATGCCGGGATTGAGAGCTCCGTGATAGCTAGCTATCGACAGCTTGGGACACCTTATCCGTTGGGGTATTCAAGGCAGATAGGCAGAGCAGCTCGCTCGAGCTAGAGATACAATACAAAGAAGAGCGCGTGGAGAAACCACTCAGGCTATTGATGGCTCCCCTGTCGTGTGATCTGCCGAAGCCCAAGGCGATGACGGATGGTAATTATCTAGGCCACGGTCAGGCTGTCACTGGGCTCGACGGCACCTGACTCCTCGTACAGAGAGGCACGCAGCAGAGGCAGAGAGGGCATCGAGAACGCGTGCGGCTTGTCTCAAGGGCCTGTCGAATCAAGCTAGCCCCTTAGGGGGCTGCAAGAGCGGACGGGGGGAGGTTGATCTTCCTTGGGAGCTTCTCGGGATCACGGCAGTAGAATAGCAAGTGGTGGTGGAGGGGAGGAGAGAAAGTCTGATTTTGTGCGTGCAAAATAGAGGAGGAACAATAGGTCAATAGGTTGAATAGGCAGCTTTCTTCCCATTGTGGTTGTGCTGGGTGAAGAAGGGTGCTCAGGCATTTTGCGTGAAGAAAGCAGCGAGCTTAACGGTGGTGGCACCCCCTTGTCGGCTGTGTAATCCGTCCTCCGAGATTCCCTCAATCCTGAACCTTTTCCCACCGCACCCTCTTTTACTTCCCCAGAACGCCGACGCGTGCCCACCCAGGAAACGCGAACTCGACCAGGCGATTTCGGCTCTACGACCATAGAGAAGTACAGCTATTTCCATTTCCGTCGGGGAAACGCCTGCTAACCGCGTGCGCAGTCGCGACAAAGAGGGTGCATCTCCTATACGAGGCTGTCAAGGGGGCCACCAGAGCCCCTTGCCGTCCACCATGGCCTCGACCGGCACCCGAACCACGCGCTCTCGATACTCGAGCCCGCAGCAGCCAGCGCAGGGACAGCACGATCCGACGAAGAATTCTGAGCATAAGAGGCAGACGACGCTTAAGGAGTGGTACGAGCCGCCGGTGCAGAGCAAGCCGAGCTATCAGGATGCAAACTTGATGGCGGTTGGCGTCTTGGAGGGCATGGGCCCGTTGGACGTCCCTCCCAAGGCTTCGAACCTGAAGAAGATCGCTGGAGGCGAGAAGGAGCACACTTCCAGCTACCGCAAGATTATCCTCAAAAATCGACCAAGCACTGCACCCAAGCCGGCTCCTCCCTCAACGCCCCAAATGGACGAGTCCGAGGATAACCTTACCCCGGCACCCACGCGGCGCTCGGTCTCTTCCAAGGACGTTGACGACGATTACACCCCTCACCCTAAGGCTCCGTCGACTTCTCGCCTCAAGATTACTCGAAACAGCATCTCGCGGGCAAGTGCCCCGCAGCCCAGCTCAACACCTTCACAACAACAAACACCAGCAGTCGCCACCCCAACTCGTCCGTCGCGGCCAGAGAAGATGCCCGAGGATAAAGAGGCCATTGACAAGATTGTCGAGCGCGCTGTTGACGAGGCGCTGGAGCATTTCCGCTACCCTACCGCCTTTGCCCTGAGGACCCTCTACGATGAGAACTCGTCCAACGCTCACTTCCTAGCCATGGTGCAGGACATCTATCAGCAGACGGCCGACGCTGAGACCATCGAGGAGTTTGCCAGGATGGTTTACGAGAAGAAGAAGGAGGGCAAGAAGGACGACAAAGGCTGCTACTACTTTGTGCCGCCTTCCACCAACAGCTTGTTTACGCCGCGCAAGCCTGTGGCCGCGCCCTACAAGAGCCTGCTCAAGCTCGAAATTCCCAAGCTCAGCGTCGACGGCGACCGGCACCTGAGGAAGAAAGTCAAGCCCAACAGCTTCCATGAGTCAGCCCACAAAATGGCGGCAAATGGAGTCAAGGGCAGCGCCGCGCACCCGTCTCCCCTGCGCAATAGGAAGCGTGCAGATTCGGCAGGCAGCGATTCTTCTCTCTCGTCTGCCAAGTCAGTGACTCCGCCCGCGGAGCAGGAAGCCGAAGGCGAAGGCGACCATGTCTTGGATGCTGGTGGCCCGGGGCGAAACAGCTCTGCCGGGGGGGCTAACAATGCGTCTGACCCAGCGACGCGCCAGCCAATGGCGGGCCGCAAGCGAAATGTCACCACTACAAAAAAGCACGGGAACGTGTCTCCCACACCCACCCCAACCCCAAGCTCTCCCACCGCTGATCTTGCTCCCTCCGCCCGCGGTGCTGGCGCGGCATCGAGCATGCCTGCTGCTGTCGACTCGCCTCTGTTGACCAAGCTTGCAAAGCAGTCGAGCAAGCAGCCCGACGATGTTATCAAGTTCCCCAGCCGCTTCGGCCCCGTCCAGGACGACGCAAAGGAGCGTCTGAAACGCCTTGCGAAGAAGGTTACGAATGCGCGCGCCGGAGAGGCTTTGAGCTGGGAACGGCCTCACGCTGCCGAGCCGGGTCGGGATGCGGGCCGTGCCTCTCGAGCGCCGGCTGCTGTTGCGCGCCCGCGTCCGTCTCTGCCGCCCCCGGCTCCTCTTACTACTACGCGGGCGACGAGGTCGCAGAAGCGGAATCACGAGGAAGTCGACGACGACGCCGCTCCCAGCACCCCCAATGTCGCTGCAGAGAGCGGCAGCTTGGCCTCCGGTGTGAACTCTCGCGCTGCCACGCCAAATCCGCGTGCTGCAAAGAAGGCACGGACTGGCCTGCGAGTCAAGACTTCGTGAGTTTTATCCCTCCTGCTCTGATTCCCATCTCTTCTCTTTTACATGCCCATCCCTCCTGTGTTGCCTGTGTTTGCGTCAATGATGCTCCGAGCCTTGACCGTCAAGAAGCTCTCGCTGGGGCGGAGGTGACTCTGAGCTGCTGGCCTCGCCACACAGGTGAACGGATCGGCGCGTCTATCCAGATGCAGCATGAAGAAACATCACCTTGAGTGCTTTTCTATGCAGACGATGATAGAAGCCCAGATCATTTGCTGACGATGGCCTCTTAACATATCTAGGCCGATGAAGAAGAAGACTGGACCCTCGGCCGGCATTCCTCGCCCTCCTGGAGAGCGCAATAGCCCTCCGGCCAACGGGCAATCCAACAACCAGGTAAGCAAACATTCTCCTGCTTTCTTGTTCCTCTTCAGAGCCCTTCTACCTGCCCTGTTTCAAGATGCATCAAATTTACCTCTCGGGTCCTCTGTGCGTTGCAGCCAGGCGCGGTCTCATCATCATCAGCTGTGGTGTTTTGAGCACAGCCCAGCCCCCCCTCTCTCCGGCCAGATCCTCCTATCTCATTTAGCGGGCGCGCCAATCCTGATTTCCGTCTTTGCCGAAATATGGCGCAGGGGCTAGAACCGCCCGCCGGGGCCGACAACACTGACTGACTCTGGGTATGCAGGACGAAAACGATGACTACTGCTCATCCTGTGGCGGCAACGGGGAACTCGTGTGCTGCGACGGGTGCACGCGGTCGTTCCACTTCAAATGCGTGGACCCTCCCATGGTGGAGGGCCCCCTGCCCGACGAGTGGTTCTGCCATGTCTGTTTCAGTGCTCGATACCCCGACCGAGTGCCCGACCATGGTGGCGCTTTCGGGCAGCTGCTCAACGCTCTTGAGAAGAAGAATTCGAGTGCCTTCCGCCTACCCGGTGAGATCCGCGACTACTTCGATGGTGTCAAGACTGGAGTCGACGGCGAGTATGAAGAGGTCGCGCCGCCGACCAAGACCAAGTACGTGTGCCATCTTTACCTATCTCTACCTCCTTGCATTCTCTTCCCTTTCCCTACAGTTTATCTCTCTCCTTCTGTATTTCCCACGTGCCCTCTCCTGTTCGACCCTATTCTGGACTCTTGCATCATCCCACACCCGGGCGGCCGTGGGCTATGCGTCAGCTGACAGTGAGGAAATAGGAAGAAGGCAGGTGCCGAGGAGGTGCTCGATTTCTTCAAGCAGCGCGACGCCGACGGCAACCCAGTCATCTGCCACCAGTGCGAGCGCCCTGCAGCCAAGGACCGGGCCATCATCCCGTGCAGCCTGTGTGGCCTCTATTGGCATCTCGACTGCCTGGACCCGCCCCAGGCCCATGCCCCGGTTCCACGTACCTTTAGGTGCCCGGGCCACATCGACGATTTACTGGCCAAGATCCCTGCAGCCCTGGGCCCTGCCCACCGCTTCCGCAAGATCAAGGGCACACCCATTATCAAGCCTGTCTACAGTCGTGGCAATGTCAACAACGGATGGATCAACGTCGAGGGTGATTGGCTGGACAGCCCGATCGCATGGACGAAACCCAAGTCTGCATGGAATGAACCTGAGTCGTTTGGCCATCAGTACACCCTGCAGCCAGAGACCATCATTGCCGACTTCAAGGAGAAGTACGCAGACTATTCGTCTTGACCGTCTTTTAACGTCTGATGCTAATGCTCTTTCAAGGTGCCGCAAAGAACGTCCCAAGACGGTGCCTGCACCGCAGCTTGCACAAGTGCATGTGCCTCGCAACAATGAGGACTGGGAGCGCCAACAGGCAGCCTTGAATATGGTCCGCTTCAGCCAGCCAGATCAGTCCGGTGTTGCAGAGCTGATTACAGCACTCGTTGTAAGTTACAGTGCCGTTTCTGGTCTTCTCTTGATCTCGCGCGGCAGACACTAATGCGGGAATCGCAGGACAACGCTGACCCGGCTATGGTCTCCATGATCGCCCGTGGCGATGCCCAGCATTTTGACGACGGTCCTCTGTCATTGACGGATGAGCACAGCCTGATGGCCATGTCTCAGCAGTTGGAGGCGATTCAGGCACAGATCAAAGCTAGACTCGAGTCGCTGCGATGTCGCTCACTGGAGACCAGCCCAGTGCCCCCCGCAGCTTCGCCCGAGATGGGCAACGTCGAGACTGGGGATTCGACCACCTCTGTTCCTCCGCTGGATCCGATTGTGCAAGACGAACAGGTTCCATCTCCAGCTCTGGGTGACGACTCTACCGAGGTCGCCGATTCTCTACCTACTGCACTGCCGGCTGTTGATGGCGCCGAGGAGCCTGACCACTCCGACCCGGCTAAGCTTATTCTCGATACAACTCCTTCGTCTTTACCGGTTTCCCAGACCGAGAAGAATGACGACACCCAGGAGAAAACTCTCCTGAACGGGTCCTCCCGTTCTCAATCCGTTGCCCGTGACACCCCCGAGCCTGTCAAGGAGGCTCTTGACGGCAACGATACACCGATCACGATGCAGTCCAGCCCGGATGCGAAGGCCATCCAGAAAGATGCGGATGCGACTAAGATGGACGTGGAGACAGACTCGGCGAATGTCCAGCCTGAGGCTATGGACATCGATAAAGATCTGAGCCAGCTGCCCACTCCTTGAGCGACACTGTCACTCACCTTTCGAAAACTTTCAGCCAGCATCCAACATGTTCCTCGCCCTTGTGTGGACAATGATGCAGGCTCATGAATAATACATCCACATCAACAAAGTGGATCCTTATTTTGCTGTTCTACCTGTTTTATATACCTATTTTCCACACCCTGATAGTGGTGACAGCGTGCTTGACTTACTTCATGACGATGAAAACGTCTTTTGATTGACATTTTTCCACCGCAAAGGCACCGGAAGGGAGCTAGTGATGCCTCAGAGCGTGCAGGTGGTGGCCGAATTCCAGCTCGCAAGTCTGGAGAATGCTTTCGTTTATGGAAGACCGAAAAAGGACCGACATCGGCCTCGAGGAACTGCGTTTCGTGGTTTTCATTCGTGCTTCTTTTGCCCCAAACCCTCATATATGGAAGTTCTAGCTTCTTCGGACTGTGACGTTGAGAAACGAACAGAGAGGGGGGAGGCATACAACTACACATCATGGTTGGCAGTACAGGCTGCCATGGATCACAGGGACTTTTGCTTATTACTGTACCATAGCATACGGCCAGGGGAGCCAGGCGTCTTCGGAAAGAGGAGACCAAGAGAGACCAGAAAAAGTCAGTGGTCTGATAGAGAAATTTGCTATTATAGGAAATGAAAACGTTAGAAAACAAAGAGGGCACTGCCTTTTAGCAGGCTGGTAGCAGCCGCTCATTCGTGTTCGATGCCAGAAGATCAAAATCACATCCGCTGAATTCCCCGTCGCAGAAGGTAACCAAACTCCTTCTAGGCCATTCAGAGAAGTTCGAGAACGGCCATGCCACACATAAGCCTGGATAATAATAAAAATTACATTCTGCAGTGAGTCCTCAGACCCCTCGAATCCCCCACCTCCACTAACTCCAGACCAGCCTCTCGATACTGAACTCCTTCTTCCCCGTGTAGATCTCGCCCCTCAGGGTCTTGCTCGCGAACGGGTCGTCGATGTAGTCGTGGGAGACGAGGTACTCGCCCCTGACGACGCCGAGGTCCGGCGCCTCCCAGGCGACGCCCAGGACGATATCGGCCTTCTCGACGAACACGTGGAAGGAGATGCTGGGGTCGCTGCACAGCGCCTGGCCCATCGAGCAGAACATCACCTTGCCGAGCTTGTAGTCGTTGGCCGCGGGGGCGGTCGCCTCGCAGTGCGCGGCGGGCAGGTTCTCGTCGACCTGGATGTCGAAGCGGAAGCCCGAGTACCAGAAGGGCCATTCTGGGCTGGTTTTGCAGCAATAGCTGGTTAGTTGTTGCGGATCTCAGAGGTTTTGCGGCGTGGGGGGAGCAGAAGGGGGCGTGAGAAAAGGGGGGCAAAGGTTAGACATACAACATGATCATGTGGTCGTCCTTGTATAGGTCGGACTTCGCCTCGAAGTTGGTGACCTTGAAGGGCATAGCGTTGTATCTCTGGTTCTCCAGAGGGGCAGCGGCTGTGGTCCAGACGAAGAGGGTGAGGAGGAGCGCAGCGCTTCTGGTCATGAAAGTGATCGACTTCATCTTGGATGAGTATATAGCTGAGTCAAGCAAGACACGTTTATTTACTGGCCTCCAAAGATGTGGTGTATGAGTTATTTCCGTGACGAAGTCAGGCACTAGACGTGTTTGTGAGAAGGGTACGGGCTTGGATGTCTTGATGGCAAAGCCGTTATGGGTCGGGATGATCAACAACTTCCGCTGGGGAATCTTTTGTTAAATATGACAATCTGGTGGTACTGTCTCCGAAAAGGACTGTTGCTTTCCTTTGTCCGAGAGCTTCTGGAGGCATGACCACGGCCCCATGATAGTATATGTAGACACTCGAGCGTTGGAGCTGACATATTTCTAGGTTGATACTGCTGAACCGTGGTTTACAGCCCTGTACTAGATTCACTGGCTTGGGCCACAGGTGGCCAGAACCAGGGACGTCGACAGCTTTTTGTATCACTGCTGCGTGAACTCTAATTCCATAAGATAACGCTTCTCGCCTCCGAGCAGAGAGAGAGAGAGGAGCTGGGCAATGGCCGTGGACTTTCTGTGGATCTTGGAGGCCTTTCGCGGTGGAAGTTCGAAGGTACACATGGACATTGTCGAAACCTTCCTCGCGACACTCCGTCCGACATCCCCACCACCTATTTTCTCTGCCCGTTTGCGGGCCTAACAAGACCTCCTGTTCGGTCAAGGCGCCAGAGTGTATCCCAGAGCCAGGCTTGGATGAGCATATCGGTACGAGAAGGTCCAACATGCGTTCCTGAGTTGACTGGAAACCCCTTAAACGAAATGGGGATAGGTGAAAGGTTTCCGAGACTTATATGCTTCCGGCCGGTTTGTATCGCGCTGAACTCTTCTTATTTATAATTGTTTCACTCAAGAGTAGACCAAAACGACAGAGAAGAAGAAAACGGAATATAATGCTTTCATATGCGAGAAAGGGGTGGAGAGAATTTTCCCCGACCTGCCCATGTCGCCCCCTTTATCTATATACTGACCTTCTCGCCGTTGAGCCACAAGAAAGGCAGTCAGATCCGTGCCAAGCAAATAAAGTAGATATCCGATATCCCATGATTTTGGTCATATCGTGGACGTGCTGGCATCCACCATGCCGGGCTCGGTTTCCACCCATGTTCCGAGCGAGATCTAACTTGACGGGCCGATGTGACCAACCCCATTCGGTCCATATAGCCACCGATCTCTAGCAAATCCAACTCCATATATCCACATAGATTGTCGCTCTTCCAGAAGGCTGAAGTCAATGGGATGGCCGTCCGGAAACCCTCAGTATAGCTCGACACATAGACGGTACAGTCTCTCAATCATCTCTGCGCAAGGTGTTAGCTTCGATGCTTCAGTGTTCTGCTAGGAACCCCTGCGATGCGTTGTGACTTACACGTCCACGCCTGGGGTTGCCCTGCTCCTGCATATACCCCATGTTCTGCATTCCGTTCATCCCGCCGTATCCGTAGCCTCCCATACCCATATTCATACCGAAGCCTGGGGCCGCGAAGGGCGCTTGGTTTGCCTGCATGCCTGGCGGGAGTTGTGCACCCGAGGGCGGGACAGGACTTCCGTTCGCCATGCCCTGGTTCCGATACTGATCGATCGACGGACTGGGACTGTTGTAGCCAGTGAATCCAGCTTGCATGGTCGGGTAGAAGTTGTTCAATGGAGGGGTGCCACGCGGGAGCATATTTTGTTGGTACTGAAGCTGCTGCAGGCTGACAGGAGCCATGGGGGCGTTAGCCCCGCCATACATCGGACCCTGTGGTGCAAAGGCCGGGAATTGTGACGGCAGAACGGGCTCTACACTTTCACTGCGCGGCATTCCGTAGCCGACATCAAAGCTGGAGTTACCAACAGCTGTAGGATTCAAAGAATTGTAGAACTGGTTCGCGGTGGTGCCATTCCCGCCGAACTGGGCTGCAGCCGCCTGCTGCTGTTGCTGCGCCTGCTGCTGACTCTGTTGGTGTTGATGCTGTTGTTGCTGCTGATGGTGAGTGCTGTTCATCCCAGCTTGCCTGGATGAGGGTCGTTGACGCTCGTTATGGGAGCTGTGATCGCGAGAGCCGCCACCCCCGCCGCCGTTCCGTGTAGAAAGTCCAATCTCATCCATGAGACGCTTGTAGCCTTGGCCAGGCTGGGCTTTGATTCGGACAAGGACCGAGCGGACATTCTCAACTACTTGACTTCGAATGTTCTCGTCAAAGAACGGTGTTGTGATGACTTTGAAGATCAGGGTTGGGCCGCAGGAGTGGTCGCTTAGAATGGCTTCCAGAACCTGGTCGTTCTTGGTGAAGAACAGCGCTTTCAGAATGGTGTCGCGAGCATCCGGCTCAGCCTTCTGGTTGATGACTTTTAGGACGGTAAGGTAAGCAACCTTGTGGGTGCATAGGTGAGCCAAGTAAGGGACAAGCTGCGGAGAGAGGACAGTCCTGCGCTGGGGGAAGGTGCAAGTGTCCAAGAACCAGGTCAGGAGTAGCGCTCCGTTAGCATTAGTAGCCAACTGAACACTGTGCAGCGCAATGGCTGCCGCCAGCAACCTTTGCTGGTCCTTGGTCGCATGATGGCTCTCCAAGCACGCACGCATCGCCCGGGCACCGTAGCGGCCCTGGGCAACCTCCCACATTCTGCTTAGCATCGTTTCGAAAATGAAGTCGTTGTAAGGGGCACCAAACTTCAGACAGCCCTGCAGAACGTAGTTTCCATACTGATCCAGGAATAGAGGGATCGTATAGGCGCGCAGGTGTTGCACAATGAGACTCATCTGATGAGGAGTCTTGCAGACATCGATAATCTTCTGTGCGGCCCATGTGCCGTTTTTGTGCACACCAATTTCTGCCATGTGAGGTGCAATCTCAGCAAGCATGGCATCTCGCAGATCATCCGAACAGTGCTCGAAGAGCTTTTGGACGACGGTATTTCCAAGGTAATCAGACGAGAGCTCAGCAATCTCCGGAAGCATATCCACTGCGATGTTTTCGATCTCAGCCTGGGACAAGCTTTGGTTGTCAATTCGCTTCCGGATGTCCCGCAATTTCGGAGCGTCATGGACACGTGTATGTGCGGGCTCCTTGATTGGGGGAATCTCATCGACGAAGTCGTTGTAGGTTATCGCCTGCTGGAGATTCATGGAGATCCTATAGCGGTCCTCGTCTGTCGCGCCGAACTGCTGTACGATCTCGAGGATATCTGCCGTCATGTCGCGGAGAGGTGGGACCGTAGGCGTTGCGTTCGCCAACTGCTGCACGGTTGCGGACTCAGTAGACGTAGGTGCGGCAACAGCCTGTGTTTGAGCGCCATCCTGGCCCTTGGCGAAGGGGTCAGGGCTTGGAGAGGGAAAGGCACCATCATGTCCCGGGGTGTTCGACGCTGATGGCGGCTTCGCGAAGTTGATACGGATCGGGCCAGCTCCGGGGAAAATCTCTTTACTGTTCATGCTCGCCTTCGCGGCAATAGCGCTTTCGACCCGCTCGAAGTTGACGAAACCACAGTTCTTGTGGGTCAAAACCCTCGCCGAGAGGATAGGGCCGAACGACTTGAACATTTCTGTAAGAGTTGAAGTGGTGGTTGAAGTGGGAATGCTCCCCAACCACAGGGCGCTCGTCGGGCCTTCCAAACCCTGCTCCTCGGCGCCCAGAAGGCCATTGTTACGGCTGCTTGACCGCCCCAATGTCATGGCTGCAACAGCTTGAGGAAGGTCCTCAAACTCCTTCTCATCCGGCATGCGAATTTCCGCAGCCGTAATTGAACTGTCGAGGCGTGAGGGCGTGGGGAAGAAGCCACGGAGGACACGGGATGCAGGAGTATCCAAAACACCCGCTGTCCGGGCCCGAGGCCGATTGACAGCAGCTTGGCTCGCAAACGCTTGCACGGCAAGGTTGTGGTTGTGAATGGCGGCGTTGGTTGCTGCGATCTGGTCCTGTAGGTGGGCCGCGTATTGGCTCTCGTACGCCAAGCTGTCAGCATCGAAGTCATCTTCTTCTTCGTCGGCATACTTGTCCTTGTTGTTGACAGAGTAAGATCGAAACCGGTTCGCTTGCTTCGCGAAATCTGAGAGAGTCGGGATATACGGCGTTGCGAGCTGCGCTCGAGGAGGCTGAGGCGTCTCGGCAAGGCCAAGGTAGTCCAATGTTCGCATATGGACGTCATTCTCTCCCGTCCCTTCTTTTGAGAAATGGGACTGTGTAGGGGAGCTCGGGCCATTTGAGCCGACGCTCGCGATGCTCGCCAATGTTGAACCTCTCTCACGCCCTGGAGGGTTCCAGCTGCTAAAAATCGAGGGCCCGAACGGTGAGTTACTACCAGGCAAGTGTGCATATGGGCTTCGCTGTGGCATAGAACCAGCCCGTAGACGTGATAGCAACGCCGAAGTGCTCGAACCAGGATCGGAAGGCTCCAATCCCGGTGATGGTGACTTGAACGGGCTGTGCGAAGGAGTGGGCCTGGAGGTCTTGGATGCTAAGGCTGGGATGCTAAGCAGCCCATTGCCCGCCCCGCCAGGCGAGAATCGAGAAGGTACAGTGCCGGCGCGAGCCCGACGGGTCGAGGGGAGACTGTCCGGCGTTGGCAGCTGAGCGAAGTCGGGAAATCCATCTGTCGGCGACTCTGGGATGTTCTCTCGCAGAGGTGTAGAGTTGCCGCTGGTAGGCGGACCTCCCCAAGGGTTCACCGGCAATCCGGGCACGCCTTCTTGAGCCTGGATCTCTCTGGCCCTACAAAAAGATGGTGTCAGCAAGCCCTGCAAACGATCCGCAGGATTACCTGCCAAGTCAATGCGAAATCAAGTTCGTACCTCTTGGAAAACAGTCTGCTAGAAGCTGCCATCTCGTGCGACGGAGAGCCAGCCCCTGATCGCGTGGCACCAGACATCTTGGCCTGGGAGTTCAAACCAGCAGACAGGCCAAACGGAGACCGGAGGGTACCTCCAGAAGTGGGCTCAATTGGAGAGATACTGGCCGTTGGCGATGTCGAGCGGTTCTGGCTAGAGGTTGCTTGCGCAAAATTGCCTATCGTCAAGTGCTCTGATCTACCGGTTGACATTATCGATTATGCTTATTTTCGACCCTCATCAGATGTGAGATAACCAGCAGCCCGTCACAGGAACCCTAAATTTCTGTCCAAGCTATGTGGTCGAAAGGGAAACGACGAGGGCCTTTGTCCCGATTAAGGCAGGTTCCGAGATCGCGATTCCCTGCAACAGGTAGGTACGCACGTAATGTGCCGATGTATGAGGATTGGAAGAGTGGACGCGAATATGCCGGATCGCACTCGAGACCAATCGACAATGCACGAGCAACTTGGAGAATCGAGGAAGGAGTGGGATCTCGGACAGTCTCGTGGGAGATGGAAAAAGTTGCCAGATGTATGTAATGGGGTGATTACAAAGGCGGCCTGTGGCTGCGGAAAGTCGAGGGCCGGGTCGGTGTCGAGGCTCGAAAATGGGGTTGTGACGTCGTCAGACGGCGGCTCGGAAAGAAGCTTTGCACTTTCGAAGGAGTGTAATGGACTGAGTTATGCCGCTTCTCTTTTATGTCGCTGGCAGCCCAGTCTCAGCTAGTCGCGTCGCAGAGGAAGAGAAAGCAGTGCGGATGGAGTCGAGAAGCCGGTCGACGGACGTAGGTGACTGTGTGGATAGGATGCTAGACCTGCTCCCTAGCTTAGAGAGTGCGGAAAGAGAGAGAGGCAGGCGTGAACGACCTGGCGAGTTAAAGACAATTGGATGAATCAATATACAGGCTTCACATTAAGATCGCTGCCTCCGTAGGGAAGTGAAGCCTGGAGAATGGGATGACAGAGGCCAGGGGAAGCTTGACCGTGGAGGTGGTAAGGTCGGAGAGGACAGACTGGGACGGAAAAGGGTGATTTTTCAGGATTGCTGGCTGCTGGTGCTGCTGGTGCTTGCCTGATGATGGAGGGGAGGTCAAGCTACAAAGAGGGATGAAACGGGGCCGATTAGGGGGCAGCTTGTACCCACGTACTGTACTGACGTACCTCCGTACCCGGGTGCCCTTTGGGCGGGAGATCTTTTGAATCTTTTTCTGGCATTTCTGCTTGGCCCCCCTGCGACTTCCCTTATTAAAGAAACCATGTAGTTATGTACTGTACCTCCTGGTTGCAAGTACCGATGAAGCCCTCCTTCCGTCTCGTAGGTTCCGTTTGAGTTCGACTTCCAGGATACACTCGAGTACATTCTGCACCTGACAATATGGACATCTCCCAATGCTACCTTGGTTTGAGGTAGATTCCCGTCATCCCATCGCCGTCTCTCCCCTGCGGACTTCCTTGTCTCCCTTTAGTGTAGATACGTGGGTAGAGACGTGTTATATACTGTTCCCTTTGGGCAGACTTAACAAGATGCCTACACGTCCATATTTGTACGCGCAACCCTTGTCCCTGTAGTTCAGGAGAGACCGTCAACACCACCCCGACCGTCCTCAGCCGTGGCGCTACTCCACGCCGCACCGTGCGGATATGAGGATTCCAAGCCACCTGACGGGAGTCTCGAAGTCTCCGATAGTGCGTAGTGCAGTACTTCTCTGTGTAGACTTGGCACGGCGAGCAATGAGCCTGAGCTCCGTTCATTGTTCCAGCGCCCCCATCTATCTACAACTCCCCACCATTCAGAAACGAAACCTACCCACAATAACGTACACTGCCGACTGCAACTTGCCTTGCAACCAGCGACAGAGCTCCATCTGTCGCCAAGGGAGAAGTGCGGCAAGGCACGAAGAACAAGGTAGCCGCCTTCTATGCGGCCTCAACATAATGACATTCTTGACAGTGAAGATAGGATTTCCCTTACACAGGGCGATTTTGCCGGAGCAGGCAAAAGATCTGTCCTGTTCTAGCGGTCCCGAACCCCCGTCTCGTCCTGCAGTCCGCGCGATCCCAGCTCTCTGCTGCTTTTGGGTATATCGCATCGTGCGCCTGGGATGCTCCGCACAAAGTACCGAAACAGAGATAACTGGCCACTCATGTCAGCTTCCGCCTATGTAGTTGGGCTGATGGTTATATCCATTTCTCGGGGGCTTCGAGACGCTGACACCTTTCACAGAAGCTGGGGTGAAGCGGGGGCATTCCTCCTAGCAGAGACTCGACGGGGCGGCACCTCGCTTCACGCGGAAACATACGCCTTGTGACACGGCACAGATAGCCAATGCAGTGTAATGGGGACCGTCAATGCAACAGCCAAATGGATACATGCAAGCCAGAGGGAGAAAACCTGGAAGCAAGGGATCTCAAAAGGGGGCCTCTCGAGCCGCGAGGAAATCCGCCCACTCGGCGGTATGCATGTGCCCACCGTTCAGCCTCCCTTGCTCTTGCAGCGGGTTTGATGTGTGATTGCGAGGATTGGTATCGCCTGGCAACTGGCGAGAATACCGCGTCTGCGACGTGATCATTGGCTCCGTCACCAAGCAGGTTACCCCGGGCTGTTCACGCTGAGCAGAGCCACGAAGTCTCGCGAGAGAGCCACTTTACTTGGGAAAGACGCGCGTGCTAGGGCTTCATGCGGGCTCTGCCGGGAAGCCAATGAGGTGGGAGCGCCCGTCCCCTCGGAGGATCAGCTAAATGTCCTGAAACACGCGTTAAAAGTTACCCTGCAAGCCCTGCTGGTGCTTCAAGTGCACGCCTGCAGCGATCTTCACAGCAGCTCCCGCACCGATCGATGCTTAGCTCCGACTGGGTTCCCCCACCTCTGCCATCACTTCCCAGGGTCCCCATCATCACCACCGGGCGGTTAAAGCCGCCATCACGCTTGTGAGTAGACCTAGCACGGCTTGGGTATGACAGGACGGCGTTCCATGAGATAAAGAACGTCTTGCTTCCCCCGAGCATCTAAGGTTTGGCATATCACCAGCGGCTCTCCTCCTCTCTACTCGTCAGCGTAGTCACTTCTTCCTCAGCGTTGATGGGCGGTTGTCAAGCTCGCGAGAAAGGCATGGCTTGATTCTGAGATGTACGACAAGATTGATGGGCTCGTCCCAGCTGAAGCGACAGGGCATGTTATGACAGCTACTGGGTCAAACAGTAGATGTAGTATTTCGCTCTTTCCGGCTTTTCCTTGCTTGTGTGGGTGTTCATCGTCTATCTGATCCCCTGGCTGACAGGGATCTCGCACCAATCTACTCTGTCTGACGAGCCGCATGCTATTTCGAGAACAAGCACCGCATCTCAGCCAAAGACTCTGATACCTCGCCTCTCCTCAAGACGCCTTGGCAGAGCAGGTGGTGTTTTCAGAAGCACGCGGGGGGGAAGCCTTGACTGCCATGCACCTGCAACCACGCCGCGAGCCTCCCGGATGACCTATCGGCTCGCCTACTGAGACGTGGAAGGGAGGGAGCATATCGGCTGGATGATCAGTGGTTGCAATTCTAAGTGCTATATACCTTCGGATCCCAGGTCGGAGACGTGCCGTTCCTCCTTCCTGTCTATGGGGCTCCGTCTACCTTTCAATTGGCATGGGTAAGGTATGTGATACACTCAGGCCGACCCGAAAGATCCAAGATTGTCCGCCAAGATGCCTCTTGACTTGCAGGAGAGTTCAGTATCTTCAGATATCTGGTGGTCGTAGAGTAGTTTTGCTGGAAGTGACTCAGGACCGATACACTGGTGATGTCTCGTGTTGCCTCATTCTTGTCACCTGTCGATGCAGCGTCTCTGTGGTGACCCGCGTGAAATTATTGTTCCTCACTGAGAAACCAATATCGATAACGATCGTGAATTATCCCATGGCCGAACCTGATATAATATGCTCTACCTACTGGACTCTGGCAGCCTCGAGTCACTGAGCACAAACTCATGCCAGAGCTGGAATGTTGCATATACGCGTGGATCGATTATTTGAGGGGCGCCTCAAGGGGAGTGATCACCACTTCAAGGATGCTTTTAAGTCTACTACACTAATACATGTATTTAGAGTCTTGATGAACATCGGCAGATCTCACATTGAAGGAATCGCCGTCAGTTCTCCTGAGAATTGGTGCGGTGTCTGCTTTAAAGGTCCATTCCGGACACAAGCAAACCCGCATTTAGACCGTGAGGACAATCATAGTATGCACCTAAATGTATACACGTATTGATCCGTATCAGTTCTACAGTCAGTAATAGACCAGTCTTTTCTACAGTGACAGGATCAATAGGGGCAAATGGCTTTCTGCGGCGTCCACTGCTGATCCGGGGCGGCAGTCTCGGGTACCAGATCGCCCTTACATGGATAGCACTGGCGTGGTGCGGCGCTACGTCGACTCGCCAAGCCGTCTGACCTTTGTCCTATCCCAAAAGCTCGTGTTCGGCGCGGACCTCTGCCGTTTTCTGACCTCTGGCGTGCAGGCGTCAAAACCGTCAGCAATCATGATATTTCCAAAGCTCGCGAGCACTGTTTCCTAGCTGGCATTTACTCCTCCAACGCGCTCCGAACCCGTGTCCCAGGTCGCAGAAAATGACATGGCTTCACTACCCAAGCCAGCGCCGCGACAGACGGCGGTGATCGCTGCCCTCCTGCTGCTGATACTTGTTTGGACCATCGCGTTGATGAGACCGACTTCGATATTAGTACGTCGCTTCGGGACCCCCCAAAACACGCCCTCTCCGCAACCTTATTTTGGTGCCCGGACATGTGGGCCGTTGGAATGCGGAGGACTGACGCCGGACTCCCCCCCTTAGAGCGATGTCACCGCCCCGAAGGCCGAAGCACCAGAGGCCGGCAAGCCACAGCAACAGCAGCCCGGCCTCGACCCCGCGAACACCACGACGCTCTCCGCGCCCCCGGACGACGAGCTGCGGCCGCTGGTCCTGTACGCCTACGCCGACTCCGAGTCCGCGCGCGAGAACCTCCGCTTCTTCGTCGACCAGGGGCTGCACGCCGCGGCCGACTTCGTCTTCATCCTCAACGGCGTCGGCAACGGCACCGACCTCGACATCCCCCGGCTCGACAACGTGCGCGTCGTCCCGCGGCCGGACACGTGCTACGACCTCGGCGCGTACGGCGAGGTGCTGCGCTCGGGCGACCTGTGGCGGCGGTACAAGCGGTTCATCATGCTGAACGCCAGCGTCAGGGGCCCGTTCCTGCCCTACTGGAGCAGGTCGTGCTGGTCAGATCTGTACCTGCGGAAGGTCACGGGAAAGGTTAAGGTTAGTCGCTTGCGCGTTATTATCCTGGGCGGACTAGTCCGCGTTCTGCAGAAAACTTTGAATCTGACCCGTTGGTTTTCCTGCGTCGCTAGCTCGTTGGGATGACGTCCAACTGCTTCCCGGAGTTCCACGTCCAGTCCATGATCTGGGCCACCGACTCCGTGGGTATGGATCTCCTGCTCAACCCGCCCTCAACCACGCTGGAAGCGGACGACTTTGGCGACGAGGGCGAGGCGGTCGGGCTCGCGGGGTGCTACGGCACCTGGACCGAGGCGGTGCACGCGGAGATTGGGGCGACGCGGGTGGTCCGCTCGCAGGGGTACGACGTGGACGTGATGATGGCGGCGTTCCACAAGTCGCGCGACTTCATCGCCGAGTGTGCCGGCGCCACGCGGGACGAGGACGTGCTCCACGACGGCAAATACTTCGGGACCAACGTCCACCCCTACGAGACGGTCTTCATCAAGGCGGACCGCGGCATCGACCCGGCCATGATCGAGTCGCTGACGAAGTGGCACGAGGGTGCCAAGAGGAACAGCTGGGACGTCTGCGGGACGAGCTCTGCGTGGTGAGGCTGGGGATGGCGGGAGTGAACGGGCGGCTGCTTGACGTGTGGAAATAGAATGGTGATTTAGACTCTGCGAAGCGCTGACATTACATGTATATCCAGTGGCCCATCGGACACCTGAGGGACGCAGCCTTGATTTATGCTCCTATTGTTTGTACAGGAACTACGTTGACAAGATCACGGTATCTATGACAGTCAGAGTTGACTAGCAACCGGATGATGTCTTGAAAAACAGAAGGGAGACAATATAATGTGATTACCACTTGATATGAGTTGTCAGTTCCAGTGGTCATTCTTGGGACTATGCGCCGTACACGAGAGGGTAAGTAAGTACATCAAGCCCAGGATGTGATAGAAAGTTACTTCTTTGATATCTTGAAGATGTGGAGATGCGTTGTATTCATTCCTTGCTATATAGACATTATAGATACAAGGTCCTTCGTCTGGGAGCCGATATCTCCCCTTATCTGCAGTAATTCAGCAATGGTCCTCAACTCCAGGTCATATACAGCAGATCTAAGTGTCCGGCCAAAACCAATGCTGCCGAAGAATGATAGCCCTCACTACAGAACTCAAGATCCCGGAGTCCAGCCCATCTCCTCTATGGGCCATTGGATCCACAGCTTGTGCTCGTCGTCCAGGAGGCGGTACGTGCGACTCATCAGATGGTCCGCCCAGCCCTGCAGCCACCAATGATTGTCGACCCTCTTGAGTAGCACGCAGAAGTAGGCGAAGATGGCCACGGACTCCTGCGTGGGCACCTTGAGCAGCGGCAGGTAGTGCTCTGCCACGTCGAAGACCCAGACGAAGGCGTCCGTCATCTCCAGGTCGCTGACCGGCGTCTCGTAGAAGACGACGTACGAGCGCCGCAGGCTGTCGACGATCCCCATGTACTTGTGCAGCGTGTCTGAGTCTCCCTTGTAGCTCTTGCAGATAAGCTCTTGCAACTCTGCTAGGTAGTCACACCTCGGCTCGACGTTCTTGTGGGCGAGGTCCCACCTCTCCTGCCCGTAGATGTTCAGGGGACCGAGCGGCCCCTGAACGAGATTCGCTTCCCCTATGAGGTGCACCAGCGACCTCGTCCCCGTGACGAGGAACATCCAGTCTGGGAATCTACTCTCTTCTATTAGGAGCATAGAGCCGTTAGTTTGCCGCGGGCTACCTAATGCTGTACGAGAAGCGGTTAGTCTATGAAACTCTAAACAGCTGGAGTCCTTACCGAAGAAGATTGTGAGTATGGAGAACGCGAAGAGGTTCTCCACATTATCCTCGACTGAGTCGGTCATCTCGCTCATCGCCTTCCTCGACGCCTGCTGATGGTACATTACAGCGTGCGATGTGTAGAAGTCCTTCCTATCCGGCCGGTGACGGGCTAGATGGAGTGCTGATATGGCGAGGATGGATCTCATGATATAGTCACACCTGAGCCCGAGCTGCACCATGGAGTTCTTGTAGAGGGTCCTAAGCGTTGGATTCCAGGTGAATGTTGCGTATGTGGAAGTGCTGTAGTTATGCAGTAGCTCGAGGTCGAGCATGTTAAGATCTGACGGACCATGCCCGTTGACGGATGCAGGAAGAGGAGAGCTAGTGACGGAGCTCGCGGCTGGAGTAGCCTGGTTCAGGAAGTCGCATTCCACGTTGTGCTTTATGCAGTTGCGACATGATGGCCGTGTTTCGTCACACTATAGCTATTAGCCCAGCTCACACATCTGCAGCATAGGGAAAAGCTCGCAATTTGGAGCACAGCAGTATTCTGAGTGTACATCAAGACCGCTCTCCAAAGTGATGTCTACATCCAGCCGGGTCCGAAAAATGCTAAACACGGAGAGCACAAGACGTTCGGTAGACTCCTGAGGAAACAGACGCCGAGGACCCCTGACAAGCGTACTTCGCTGCAGTGGAGATATATTCATGCCCTGCAACCTAGGCAGAGAGAAAACGCAAAACCACAAGGTCAGGGAAGCATGAAGACGCTTGTTACAGACAATAACTCACCTTGATTTTGCGAGACTTGCACGTTCGGCATCCCGTCCTGGTCTTAGGATGAGACCGTCTCGACACGCTCCGCATTCTTACCACCCAGCCAGAGGAAAACCACCTCGAGCCCCTGCCACGAGCCAAATGCCTATCCCGAGCGGCTGACGTGGAACTAGGACGTGAAGCCCAACGGCAGATTCTACTCAGTTGCGCAGAGCCCGGGATTTTGGCCTAGAAGCAAATGAGGCTCAGTGCAGAGACCCGGCTGTGCCCGGGTCTCGTCTCACGGTGAGCTCGGCGTACGCAGCAGGTTAGCGGGGATGATATTTGAGAGGGCTTTGATAGAGTGCGAGGACTTGTCGCCCGAGTCCTCGTCTTCCTTTTCCGTCGCCTGGGACTTCTGAGGTGCTGCGCGTCTAAAATTGAGATTGTACCATCATATCAGAAGCCGCATTTGTTTTCGTCTTTTCCGAGATAGAAGGAGACGTCGAGGCCAAACTCAAAGCATCCGCAGAGTCCGTCCTGAATAGCTTACTTTACCGAATCGTGGCGCAGCACTTCCTTTCATGACAGTCCATTCCACCACAGTCCGTTCCACCGCAGTCCCTGATAGACGTGGATTACTTAGTAGGCTTGTCGGCTAGACGAATGAGCGTAGCAGTCAAAATATCAAAAAGCAGTTGAAGAAACAGAAAAAAATTGAAGAAAATGTACTCGTGCCGTGGATCGAACACGGAACCTCCTCGGTTTTTTGTGCACAGTGAACCTGTGAACGAGGCGTCATAACCATTAGACCACACGAGCTTAGTTAGACCACAGGATCCAATCTCCGATTGATGTGATGCCGATCTGTTAATTCAGACTAAGTCGGTTGGGGGGTATCGCAGCAGGGTTTTCACAAGGATGGTGGACAGGCATGGGGTGGGTGTGGGTGGATGGATGTGGGTAGATGTGGGCGCTGCGGTGGATATTCGTAAGTCGGTTGGCCGCGCTTGTGGTCGCGGCTACGCTAATCCGTCCTCTGATTGGCTGAACATTTAGACACACAGCCGCCGTGTAGATAATGTGCCCCAGTGATCTAACTCAGCTCGTGTGGTCTAATGGTTATGACGCCTCGTTCACAGGTTCACTGTGCACAAAAAACCGAGGAGCGCGGCCGCAGACAGGCTTGCGCCTGTCCGCGGCCGTCTCCTGGACGCCAGCGGACATCAAGTGGTCAAGGTAGCAGAAGTTGTGGCTCGACGGTAGCGGTTTGGTTTTGCGGGGGCGAGTCTGACCTGCTGCTGGCGTGCCGCTGCCCGTGGATTTTAAGCTACCTACCAACTTACACATAGAACTGTTTGGCACCGCAGATGCTTGATATCTTGTTGCGCATGCAAAAGTCAAAACAGAAACCGGAAGTAATCGGATTGCTATCAGTTAAACTCATGGCGGCTCATAAATAGGTCGGAAAGTCTACTTAGAGACTGTTAGAAGAGACAGCAGTAATAACGAGAACATTTTCTTATTCTACCTACCTATGCATAGGGTTGTTTCCAGATTGACTGTTCTATGTAGGTAGGCTAATTCTGTACCCCTCAGTTCTTCTGTTCTTCCCTTGTCGTGATTGTTTGGCTCCTTCTCCATCCATACTCGACAAATGTGTATGGGCGTAACGTTATGTTGCCAACCTAGCCATTATACGAAGACGGGGTGCTTTTACCAGTTAGGTACACACTAAACCCGTGCGTGGAGCTGCGCTTCGGCCGGTGCTACGCGCTCCGCGTAACACGCTCCAAATTGCTGTTAGCCCGCCAAATTGTCCATCCTCGTCCACTCCCACACCTTACGGCGACCGCGAACTCAAGTGCCTCTCCCGCGACGAGGAAACATCTGACGTGCCGGTCCTTTTCTCCTCGACCCCGTACCATCTCCAATTCTCGAGGGAAATTGACCCCGGTAGTTTGCGCATGAATTTTCTGATTCGCCGCATTTCACTCCGGTGTCACCGCCTCCCCCGCCTGCGTCGCGTCAACCAGGGATAGCTCGGCAGGCGCTGACCCGTTCCCAAAGCTGCGGACGATTCGACGAAGACTGTCGTCGCGCCTGACATACTTGGCGCAAGATGGCGCCGCGACGAGGCGCTGCTGTAGAAGAGGGAAGCGACGATGGGAATGCGACGGAAGGCCTAAAGTTCAACGAGCCGCTCTCATGGAAGGCAGGCAAGCCGATCCCAACAGGCGAGCTTGTGCGGCGACTCGACAAGCTCTCCCGAGAGCTCGCCGACCTGGAGCAAGAGTGGCCTCACAAGGACTCGTTAAACAAAGTCGCGAAGGAGCTCTGCTCCCACCAGATATTGGGTCACAAGGATAAGGGCGTCCGGGCCTTCGCCGCATGCTGTCTAGTAGACATCCTCAAAATATGCGCGCCAGATGCGCCGTTTAGTCCAGCGCAGCTGAAGGTGATGACCTTCTAGACGGACATGACATCAATGGACAGATTATACTGACTGCTTGACAGGACATCTTCAGCCTCTTCATCACATACATCCTCCCCGCTCTCCAAGACCCGACACATACTTACAATGTTCAACACAAATATGTCTTGGTCTCTCTCTCCGAGGTCAAGAGCGTCCTGCTCCTCGACGAACTACCGAACAATGAGGCACTGTTCATCCACCTCTTCACCTGTTTCTTCGACTCAGTGTCTGGTGCCAAGGCGGCCTCTGGCGAACAAGTCGGGAAGGATGTCGAGTACCACATGACGGAGATACTCGTGGCGCTCGTCGATGAAGCACAGACGCTGCCCACCAAGGTCGTGGATATAATACTGGCACAGTTCTTGCGGGCGGCCGCCCCAGGGTCAACGAAGGAGAAGAAGGAGCAGGCAGCTGTGGAAGAGAACCAGTCGACACTACTGCTGAAAGAAGAGCCACCGGCCTATCAGATGGCAAAGACGGTCTGCAATACATGCCCGGAAAGAATGGCGCGATATATTGGCCAGTATTTCACCGAGGTCATAATGGAGGCTTCAGGAATAGGAGGGCGGACCAATGGCCACAGGGATCGAGATGATTCCGATGATGAGGAGACCGTCGGGCCGTCGGAGGCTGATCTCAAGGACCTGAGAAAGGCTCACCTCCTTATGCGGGAGCTGTGGAAGGCGGCCCCGGGTGTGTTGCAGAGTGTCATCCCCCAGCTTGATACCGAGTTGTCCGCCGACAACGTCAATGTGCGCCAATTGGCCACTGAGACTCTTGGAGACATCATATCTGGCATTGGCGCTGCCGGGGCGCCTCCTCCCCCCGCCTTGGATCCGGCTGCCTACCCGCCTCCTCGGCTGGCTGATGAATTGACGGATGCCCCAACCGCAAACCCGCTTACAACGCCTTACTCACCCATAAACTTTGCTCTCACCCATCCTGCGGCATACCAAAGCTTCGTCGGCAGAAAGAATGACAAGTCTGCTGTGATCCGTGCCGCGTGGACCACTGCAGTCGGCTACATACTCTCCACCAACGCTGGTGGCATCGGCCTAACTCACGAGGACGAAGGTAACCTGGTTCGCGCGCTTGCAGAGAAGCTAAACGACAGCGATGAGAAGGTACGCCTTGCAGGTGTCAAGGCTGTAGAGTCGTTCACCTTCCGCGATGTAGTCCTGAAGCTGGCACCCAATGGAGGGGTCGACAAGCAGGGTTCTGTTTTAGGCAGCCTGGCAGACCGATGCCTTGATAGGAAGCCACATGTCCGTGTGGAGGCTATGGCCCTGATGGGCAGACTTTGGGCCGTGGCTACCGGCGAGCTGGCTGCTGGAAACGAGACTGTTGCGGCTACTCTTTCCGGCATACCTTCAGTCATTTGCAAAGCCTTCTACAAAAACGACCAGGAGCTGAATCTCCTCATTGATCGCGTCATCTTCGAGTATCTGGTGCCGCTGTCCTTCCCTCCCCCTCCAAAGAAAGGGTCCAAGGGTGCGAATGGCACCTCACAGTCACAGTCGCAGTCACAGTTGCAGGCTGCCGCCGGCTCCTACGACCCGGATGTAATTCGGGCGGAGCGCATCCTGCTGCTCATCGGTTCCCTGGACCAGCCTGCAAAGAGGGCGTTCTTTGCTATGCAGTCGCGACAGCCGCAGTTCGCTGCAATCCTTGGGAGGTTCATCAAAGCTTGCGAGGACTTCAATGGCGGCGTCATGGATGAGGATGCCGACAAGAAATCGGACAGCCTTGAGAAGGTCATTCGTTACGTTATCCAGTTCTTACCAGAGGCTCAGAAAGCCAATACGGAGCTGCATAAGTTCGCGAAGGCCAACGATCGTCGGAACTACCAGCTTATTAAGTTCGTTATCGGCCAGGAGTATGACTTCAAGACGGTTCATAGAGCTATCAAGGAGCTGATCAAGCGCCTTCAAGGGCCACAGCATATTGCCCTCATGGAATTCCTGGTCCCGCTACTGTATCGTTCCGGCTATCTCATGTTCAACCGAAGCCATCTGGCCACCATTCTTGATTACTCCAGAACGGACAGGGAAGGCCTCGGCTCAACAGCGCACGAAATCCTGAATGAGATATCGCAGCGCAGTCCCGACCTGTTCAAAACACACATTGGAGACCTCTGCAAAGACCTGGTAGACCAGGCGCCCACGAAGCACAAGGAAAATGACCTCGCAGCAGTCGAGACTCTCAAGGCCTGCTCGTCGTACTCTCGCAAGTATCCCAAGGAGATCCCAAGCGACCGAGCGTTTATTCAGACATTGATGAACTACACCCTGTACGGCCACCCATACAAGGCGGCGAAATATGCGGTGAACATCCTTCTTGCAAAGACGGACGATGATCAGAGGATAGTCAATGCCACTGAGCTAATACAGAAGGTTATGAAGGATTTCACGTATGGATCGGATCATTTCCCGAACAAGCTGGCTGCCATTGGTCAACTGGAACTCCTCGCTCCCAAAGTCACTCAGGATTATGAAGACGCGATTCTTCATATAACCTTCAATGATATCCTGAAGGGCTCCCGGACTGTTGCTAGCGAGACTGACCCAGATTGGGTCGAGGATGCCGATCTCGACGAAGAATGCCTCATCAAGTGTCTCTCACTGAAGCTCCTTGTGAATCGTCTGCGCAATTTGGATCGGGATGACGCCAGCGTCGAGGATAGAGTCAGGGTGGTCTTCAAGCTGCTGAAAACTCTTGTCAAAGAAAACGGCCAGATGCCCAAAGCCGCAGAAAGCCCTAAGCACCATAAGGCACGGCTCCGGTTGCTCGCCGCGCAGTTGATTTTGAAGTTGTGCAAAGACAAGCGCCTGGACGAAATGTTCTCAGCACAGGACTTCAACGACCTGGCCCTTGTCGTTCAAGATGCCAATCCACAGATCCGGCGTCGCTTCATGGAAAAGCTGCAGAAGTACCTCGGCCAGGGGAGGCTGCGCCCAAAGTTCTACACGATGGTTTTCCTCGCTGCTTACGAGCCCAATGCGGAGTTCAAGCAACGGATTGAAACATGGATTCGGTCAAGAGTACATTACTACGAGGTCACCAAGCAGACAGTCATGGAAGCTATCATGGCCCGTCTAATCTCCCTTATCGCACATCACCCTGATTACAGCCCCGAGCCGGACGAGTTGGTGGACCACGCGCGGTATATCCTGTTCTATGTCAGCAACGTTGCGAAGGAATCAAACCTCGGCCTTATCTTCCGGTATGCTGAGAGAGTCAAGCAAACGAGGGATGCCATCGATCCAGAGAACAGCGAGAACATCTACGTACTAAGCGACCTCGCTCAAGCTGTCATTAGGAAATGGCAGGAGAGAAAAGGCTGGGCTTTCCAAGCATATGGCTCGAAGATTGGACTGCCCACGGGTCTGTATCTAGCGCTACCATCGCACCAAGCTGCACAGGAGATCTCAGAGAAGCAGTACATTCCCAACGAGATTGACGAGAAGTTGGATGACCTTCTCCGAAGCCTAGATCGCAAAAAGGTAAGATATCCCTTATTTACGCAGGTTCATTGGCGCTAAATATGAGGCACAGAAGCGTAAATCCATGGATGACGGCGCGGAGGGACGTCCGTCTATCAAGAAGGTCAAGGCGCCGCCCAGGACAGCCCAACCCAAGGCAGCTAAACGGGCTCCGAAGAAAGCCGCGCCGAAGACGACAAAGACTCCCTCGAGGCCCAAGAAGGCAGCCACAGCCTCTTCGCCAGTGGAATCTTCCGAGCGCCGCCGTAGCGGTCGTTCTCGCAAGTCTCATACCTACATTGAGCGGGACTCGTCCGAGGATGACGATGAGATGCTCGAGGGCGTCGCGGAGTGGGCCTACGACGACTCCGACGTGGAGAAGCCGCCTGAGGCGGAGGAATCTGAGGCGGAAGACAGCACCCCTGAGCCGATGGACGAGGACAAAGACGAGCCTGTGTCAGAGAAGGCGGCCGAGGATGAGGAGAGCGAGCTTTCAGAGCCGCCAGAGGACATCGTGGAGGACGAAGAGGAGAAAGAAGAGCCGCCGCCACCGCCGGCGTCCAACGGCCGACGTGCTACTGCGGCGAACTCGAAGGCAAAGCGAAAGCCTGCTGCGAAGTCGGCGGCAAAGCCAGCCGCGAAACCTGAGGCCCCTGCTGCGAAGGCAGCACCGGCGAAGACTTCGGCGAGGGCGACGAGGGCAGCGAAGTCGAGGAAGGCGAAGGATGTATATGCTATGGACGAGGACGACGAGTGAGGTGTGCGAGGCAAAATCAACGATGGGGTTCCTTTATGGCACGAAACGAAAAGCATTTCTCTTTCCTGAGTCTTATACCCTTTCGATATCGCGGTTTCCGCCCGCGCGTGCCGCGGAGTGGGAAGCTCGATGACTGATGATTCTACGTGGTCTCCGAGGATTGCATTAGCCAAAGTCTTTGTTATTGATGGGAATTTGCGCGAGTGACGTCCTGATCGAGTAATTGTGCTTCTACACGGGTAGTGTCCTCGAGTTTAACGATAGTCTTGGCAATGGACATGATTGACTCTACTGGAGGTCGGCACTGAAACTGTGTTCGTATATACATGCCCCCCGAATCGCCGAGGCCATCAATTTGCCGTTCTTGTAGAGAATAACTACCACATGCCGAGGCGAGTGAAGCCCCTTAAGAGCTATTATTACCAGCCGAAGACGACGCGAGTGCCTGAACTTGGCCTCAGGTGAGCAACTATTGCGTCGTCATTCTGCCACCCATGTCATAGAAATCGCCACACGTATGAATATAACGCTTGCTCTTTCCAGTCCAGTAGGTATGCACTACACCACCTAGATATATGTAGAGGCCGTATTAGGCGAGACTCATCGACTTAATACGCCAAGAGTTAGGTGTCGGGGTGAGGTTGAGGGAGGCGGCAGAAGTAACCTAGGTACCAACCCGAGCTCATATGAGACTCCGTCTTCCGGTGTCACACCTTTATAAGCATACATGAACCTTATCTGTGCCCATTGGATTGTTGACTGGGACTGCGCCGTTCTATCTATCTGGGTTAGACGAAGATATGTCCGGCGCAAGCTGTGGTGCTGTCTGTCACTTATTTCGTCTCGAAAGGACGCAGTGGCTAGAAAGTTGCTAGCATTCCGAAGAACGCGTCGTTTTCTGTGGACGAGCATCTATATCCAGTCTCCAGTCTCCCGCCGAGTATTGGGGTAAACAGCTCACAGCCTGCTCATCCCGGTCTCGTCCAGGATCGCCCCGCTCATGAGCAGCTGATCCCCCCGGGCCGGCGCCCGCCCAAAGAGCACCATCTCCCGGCCGCCCTTGGTGCCCCACCACGCGACGCCGACCGCCGCCCTCTCCACGTCCATCTCGCCGCTGGCCAGCACCTCCCAGAAGCGCCGCCTGGCGTCCTCCCGCAGCGCCGGGTCGGCGACCTCGTTGACCGCCCCGGCGGCCAGCGTCATCCAATCCTCGACGATGCCCAGCGGCAGGAACGGCAGCGCGTCGACCAGCGTGAGCGCGAGGGCGCTCTGCTCCGACGCCGGGGCCGAGGGACCGCCGGCGGCGGCTTTTCCTGACGGATCCGAGTGCGAAGCCGTCGCGTCGGGGCCGGGCGGTAGGGGCGCGGCGCCGGCGGTGGGCACGCGAAAGCGGACCATCTCGAGGAGGGTCTCGGCGAGGTCCGGGTGGGTGGCGGAGATGGGGAAGGGCGGAGAGAGGATCTGCACGAGGGTGCGGAAGGCAAGGCGGAACTGGCGTGGGGAGATGCGCGCGGGGAAGGAGGAGAGGAGGGTCTCGGCGTAGAAAGGCGCCAGCTGGATGGTGATGGGGGCGTTGTGCGGACAGGAGAGGACGGAGAGGATGGCGGAGTGGGCAGCTTCGAAGAGCTCGACCATGCGCGGGGAGAGGGGGCCTGAGTGCGAGAGGTAGACGGTCGCAGGCTGTACGATGAGGGACTCGCACGCCTCTGAGGATAAAGAGAGGGGTAGATGCTCCGCGGTGTTGAGGTAGAAGAGGTCCAGGGTCCTGTGTAGAGGGTCCGCAGGTATGGATCCGGTGTTTGGTGGCTGGGTCTCCCGCAGGAACGAGGTGGACGCCTCTGGGTCTCTGGCCAGGATATCGATGGAAGCCATGTATGTGAAAGTGTATACCTGGAAGCTATCGTTTCCCCTGGAGGAGATGAAGTAGATATTCCTCAGCGTATGAAGAGTCTTGGATGCTGTCTTGGAAGCGATCCCAGCGCCTCCCAGGCGCGGATCCAGGAGGCTCCGGGAGACGACCGTCTGTAGTATAGCCACCGTTGCGAACAATATCTTCTTGAGCACCTGCCATACAGCAGGCCAGGTGGTCTGTAGCGTCGCTGGAGTGAGGGACATGGCCTCCTCACCCACGTCCACGCCCGATAATTTGTTCACCTGCCAATGCCCTTGCAAGGCGCCCGAGAAGGCAAGGAGCTCATCCTGCGCCTCCATGACATGCTGTGCATCCCTTGCGTGCTCGACTGCGTAACAAATGACTTTGGAGAGAGGGCCAGCGGCATCAAGAAGCGGCCGCGAGTTCAAGTCGCTAAAGTAAAGAAAGGACGGCGACGCCTGCGGGAGGTCGAGCCGCTGGCCAAGCCGACGGATGTCGGCGTCCATCGCGCCGAGAAACACGCCGCTTTGGAAGCATGCGTCACCAGCCAGGGCTCTCACAGCTACGGACAGCAGGTCATCACAGTTCAACTGCGCCTTCGCACCATCAGACAGCAGCGGAAACGCGTAGGTGAGTGCCAACGCGACAGCCGCCTCCGCCGATGGGCCGCCCTTCTCGGTGAGACGCGCCTCCAGCGCCAGATTGGCCGCAGTCACGACGGCGCTCTCGAGGGTGTGCCGCATGCTTCCCGACAGTGATCTCCTGTCGTTGCTCTCCATGCCCACGAGGATGCCAGTCAGCACCAGCAGGTGCCGCCATCGGCTCGACCTCTCATCCGCGCCCTTCACGACCGCTCTCGTCCAGGCCTCGCTGCCGAGCCCGCCGCCCACTGGGGGCACCGGAGGCCCGCGTCGCCTCGCCGAGGTGTTCTCGAGCTCGTTGCGCCGCACGTGGATGGCTGCGGTGTTGTAGACGCTGATGACGCGGGCGCAGGCGCGCAAGGAGTCGGCGGGCCGGCGCCATATCGCGGGGGCGGAGAGAAAGTGAGAGGCCAAGAGGGTGAGGTTCAGCGGATTCGAGAGGTGGGTGAGGAGGGTGAGTGTCGAGGAGTAGATCTGGTCGGTCCGAGCATCGTCGTGGACGTCCTGGTATAGGCGCAAGACCGTCGCGAGCAAGCGGTCGGTCTGCATCGTAGCTGGCAGATTAGACGGTACAGAAGGGAGTGAGTGGTGTAACTCCTAACTCCCCGTAGGAGGCATCAAGGTTTTGGGACGTTGAGACGTTGTGCGACCTTGAAGGAAGGGGAGAAGGAATGTGTTTGCTGATACTGGTGGTTATTTGGAGCTCGGCACCACCCCCATAGTTTGGTCGAGGGTCGTGCCGAGGCATGATCTCACACGCCAACCACAAGCGGCCCGGCACTTCAACTGGACAACACCTTACTTAGTCTTAATATCAGCCTGAATCAGCACACCCCTAAAGCTGCTTTCTGCACAGCCACAGCCGCCATGAAACAGAACATCACCGGGACGATGCTGAACTCTACGTAAGGACGAGAGACGATGTCCCTTCTTTTAATGTGTGCATCCACGATGGCTGACGCGCGTGCTGGGGGATTAGCGACACGTACCCGCCGTTGGGCTACCTGACGCCGCCGTTCCCGTCGCTGCACTGGCCGCCGCAGGACAAGGACTGGGGCCTTTACGGGCTGCATGACATGTGGCGCTTCACCCTGCTGTGGACGCTCATCATGTTCGCCATCTTCCACTGGAGCGTCGCGGCCATCGCGGTCTTGATGCAGGTCGCCAAGAGTCCCTCCAACTGGAAGTTCGTCTGGTTGGTGCCCGTCGTCTACTCCGTCGTCGCCGGCACCGAGGCGCTCCTTGCCGGGAGCATCACGGGCATTATGTGAGTGCCACCTTCAATTCCACATATTTCACCTGAGCTGACCGAAGTACAGCGTCGGGGTCGTCTACAGGACTGGCGGCTGGTACATGCCGACGTGGATTCCGTTCATATGGGGCTGGGTCAATGTCCTGGTAGTGGTCGTGTCATCATTCTCTATCCAGGGCGGTCTATGAGATCCCAGGCTATGCGTCTATGGGTCCTGTAAGCCCTATGCTTTCGAAGTCTCCCCAGCCGCAACCTCCTTCATTGCCTCCGGGTCTGCCACCTCAACCTTCTTGATGATCCGCGCCGGGTTCCCGACCACGCAGACATACGGCGGCACGTCCTTGGTCACGACGCTCCCCGCACCGACGGTCACGCCGCGGCCAATGGTCACGCCGGGCAGCACGATGCAGTTACCGCCAAGCCAGCAGTCCTCACCGATGACGATGGGCTTGCCCGTCTCGGGGCCGCGAGTGCCGTTGCGCACGGAAGGGTCGAGGGGATGGGTGCCGCTGTAGAAAGAGCAATTAGGCCCGATGAGGGTGCGCGCGCCCACACTGATGGTGCAGGTATCAATCCAAGTGCTGTTTGAGTTGACATAGACGTTGGTGCTCAATCTGTCGCGAAGGATATTAGCAGGTCACCTCGCTGACAGAGTTAGGGCAGGCTCGCGACGGACTTGACGTTGTATCCGTAGTCCATCTTGATAGGGCCGTCGATCCAGGGATAGTCCTCGAGGAGAGCCTCATCGTCTTCGGGGCTGGAGGCGGGAGGGGGCAGCGGAGTCTTGTCGTTGTTGATGCTGCTGTAGCATCAGCACCCTTCAGCCGAGAATAGTTGATAACACATAATCAGCCTACTCTTTCCAGAGCTCTACAAGCTTCCGCCGCGAGACGTCGCCTGCGGTGTTGAATGCCTCGGATGCCAGCCTGCATCTCCTTCTATCCGCAAGCAAGTCCGGAGTGAAGGCGTAGTAGAGTTCGCCGGCCGCCATCCGACGCCGGTTCTCCTTCAGGTCGACCTTGGGGCTGGCCATCCTGCACGGGCTGTAGGCGGAGCTGAAAGGGGGTCCCTGAGATACAAATAAAGCGTATAAACGGTCCAAATATGTACAGAGTGAGCCGATCAAAGGTCTCGTCCTGGTCAGATAGGGTATACGCTGTGAGGAAGTCCCTGTACCTGGATGCTGCACCGCAACAGACGTCACCGTCGTAGGCAGCCGTTGCGGGAGCGGGGAGGAGGCTTGTACCCGTAGTGGGGCTGAAATGCTGCTGTAGCCCCTGTAATCCGACGCTAAGAGCGCCTCGATTTATGCTAACTAGAGGTACTTTGGGACAATGACCGAGAAAGAGACTCCGACACAATATCAACCATCGTCAAAGCACTTCCTATTGTCTCCAGGCCAGGCGAGCTTGCTTCGCAAGGATGAGCTGAGGGCATAGAATACCAGATGGCGCGCGACTTGTCATGCCACCCCAGATTCTTCTTGTTCATAACCGTCTTTAACATTCTGCCATAATCCTCCTCGTCCTCGTCTTCTCTCACAAATCAAACACGTCTTGCTTGCGTTGTCGGCGTTGAGGCAGCTTAGGTACGGTAGCCGACATGGACGGTGACTCGGCCGGACCAAACGGACGCTGGGATGAGAAGTAAGTAGGAGCGCTCGCGATGGTTTGCCGCTGCTGCAACCAAGCCTTATTGTCGTCAGCACTATTCGGCCGGTTCTCGGCTGCGTGAGTGAAGTGGGCTTCTTCACACATGTTACCTCTCAAATGCTTTATTGCAAACCTTTTCTAGCAACAAATCCATACCGATGGCTCTTAGCCTGCGGGACTGTATCATCGCACTTCAGTCTTCTTCAGTCTCTCATTCCAAGTCTATCGCATTCCACATAACACCCCTCGCTTCCGAAATGTGAACCTCACTTCAGCTGAACTTTGCTAACCCCTGATTCAGCAACCTTCCAGACACAGCATGGGCGCGGAATATCAGTCATGATGCAGACTACTATCCCGGCGAGCACAAGTCCCTCGCCGGTATCGCTGTACGCGCCTTCTGTCTCGGGCTCGCCCTCGCCGGCGGCGTCATCTTCACCCTCCTGATCCTTCTGTGGACCGGAAGTCCACTCTGGCGGCTGCCCTTCTTCCTCAGCGCCCTCGCTCTCTTCCACTTCCTCGAATTCTGGACCACCGCTGCCTACAACACGCCAGCCGCGGACGTCGGCTCCTTCTTGCTGACTGCCAACTGGCCTGCGTACCCCATTGCGCACTCCGCAGCCTCCCTCGAGTGCTTGGTCACCCACTTTCTCCTCCCCTCCTGGTACCGTGCCCCCCTTGGCTCTGGCCCTCTACTCACCGCTGTGGGCCTTGCCCTCGTCGTCGTCGGTCAAGCCGTCCGCACGGCGGCCATGGTGCAGGCGGGCACCAGCTTCAACCACATCGTGCAGCACCGCCGAGGCCGGCAGCACGCGCTTATCACGACGGGCGTGTACGCGGCGCTGCGGCACCCCAGCTACTTCGGCTTCTTCTGGTGGGCGCTGGGAACGCAGCTCGTGCTGGGAAACCCGCTTTGCCTCGCTGCGTACGCTGCGGTGCTGTGGCGCTTCTTCTCGGCGCGGGTCAGGCGCGAGGAGGAGCTGCTGGTGCGGTTCTTCGGGGACGAGTACGTGGTTTACCGGAAGGGGACGAGGACGCTGATCCCGTTCCTGGGCTGATCATGTGAATGAGCTTTCCCTCTGTTTGGTTCTACCGCTTGGGGCCTGTGGTACTCGAGTTTGTAGGCAAAGAGCTCTCCGGAAGGCGTTATCTAGAAAAGAGATATAGAAGAATAGTCGATGGACGCACATCTCTTCCTCCTGCTATTGCTGAATTGATCTCTTGACGTTCGAGAGCTCACGATGCCAATGTCATGTATAAAGAGGGAGCATATCCAAGGTTTTGTCTACCCTGTGTTTATCTAGCCTGTGCCGTTACGGGAGGGGCACTTAATAACCTTGTCTCTTCCGCCGTCCCTCCATCAAAGAACCTCCGTTTGTACAGTGAGTAAGTGCCATAAATATCCTCCAAAGCGCACAAGTCTTGTAAGAAAGTGAAGGCGCCGTCAAGTGTGGGTCCACCTCTTGCTCACACTTCCGTACTTTGCCTGCCAGGCGTAGAAGTACACCAGTATGGCGAAGGGCTGCCCGAAGATGGTGAAGGAGACCCAGAAGATGCAGTTCCCGATCATCCGCCCCGTCGGCGTCTGTTTCTTCTCGAGCGGCCGGGTGAGAGCCATGAGAGGGAGCTGGAGCACCATGCCAAGGAAGGCAACCCCTGAACGCACGACGGTCAGCACTCATCAATCACCATGAGCGGGAGAACAGGGGAGAGGGAGAGCTAGAGTTAGGGGGCCAGAAGGAGTTACGTACAGATGATGTTATGCGTCGGGATGCCGACCAGCATCTCGTGCAGGACAGCCGAGACGATGAAGACGGCAATGCTCGCGCTCTGGGGGCTCCAACCCCTTCCGATGAGCGGCGAGAAGACGTGGCGCCGGAAGAACTGGTAGACGGGCTTGTTCCAGGTGCGCCAGTAGGTCCCCAGGCTGTCGCTGTTCCACCAGTCGTCGTAGAAGGCGCGGTCGGCGAAGCGCGTGACCTCGGCGAGGGCGTTGAGGAAGGACTGGAAGAGGGCAAAGAAGCCGGCCAGCCAGATGACGAGCGAGATGGTCGACAGCTTGAGCAGCCGCTCGAGGATGGACGGCAGGTCCAGGCTGGCCATCTTGTCGAGCGAGTTGAGCAGCGTGGGCGTCGCGTACTGCGCGCTCAGCAGCCACATGAAGACGCTGAGGCAGAAGACCTCGGCCATCCGCTTGGCCACGAAGAGCCAGCGCACGCGCTCGGTGCGCGGGTACACGGGCTGGTACACGAGCGTCGGCGCCCACCAGAAGTAGCAGAGGTTGGAGATGGTGATGTTCTCCGGGTAGGGGCACGCCGCGTACAGGTCGGGCAGCGCGTCCAGCTCGCCCTTGGCCGGGTGCAGGTAGGCGTGGCGCAGGTCGCGGTTGGTCAGCGCCCACGAGGCCGTCTTGAGCCAGACGATGACGGCGTGCAGCTCGGTCAGGGTCCCGATCAGGGGGTGGTGGATGTGGAAGTACACCACGTAGGACGTCACCACCAGCGCGAACGTCACGTTGACCGTGTGCGCCCAGGCGATCAGCTTCCAGGTCGCGTTGAACCGCGCAGACTCATCCGCCGTCGGGCTGCTGGCGCCGTCCTTCTTTGTGGACCGGCGACGCGAGGCCTTCGCCTGTTGTGCGGCCGCAAGCTCAATCAGGTACCCGGCGAACAGGGAGCACGGGATGAGCAGGTACATGGCGAGCCCCAGGACGATGTCCTGCCTTCGTACGTCGTGGCACCGTATGCAGATGAGGACGCCATACTTGGCCCGTCGTCAGTATGGACACCCCCCAAAACGGCCCTAGAGTGAGACCCGGGAGACAAACTGAGCAGTACCTACCTTCTGGATATTTTCAATCATCAGGCGCAAGTTTCCAACGACTGCACAACTTCATGTAAGCACACCAGCCACAGATATTTGCTCGGGGGTTGAGGTTCACTCACCAAGCACAATGACCATGAGATTCCGAAAGCCCAGGAAACTCGGCGTCTCGGTCGCATCGTGACTTAAGCAGGAAGGGCGAGTCTTTGAATGAACGGCCGCAACATGCCGATACTTCTTCTGCAGAGATTTCCGCAGCTCTTTTGTGCCCTCATTGCCGTTGATGCTGCTGCTATTGCCGTTGGGGACATGACGTGCAGATGGCTGAGACGTCGGCCGGCGGGACACCACGTCATTGGCGCCCGGCGAGGTCTCGACGCTCGTAACGGTTGCGCCGTTTGGGCGGCTCATCACGACGGCGTTTGAGCGATACGAGAGCAACTTAGTCAACGGGCGGCCTGAAGAGAGCCGGTAGCACTATCAATCAGCGAAGAAGGTCGGCTTGTGCATGAGGGTCGGTGGAGAATCGAGGAGGGAAAACAGCGACGTAAAAGAGGAGGTTAAAGTATATTGTCCAAGGGTGTGTCCAAGAATGCAGCGTCTTTAGGTGGCAACGTGCTGTGCAGTTTTCCAGTGGTCGTTGATGCCAGTCCCCCTCCAACCGGGGTCGTTAGTCTGTGTCGCCACCAAGACAAGCCAAGCAGATCGATGAATTGGAGTCGATTTTACTTGACACAGTTTGCTATTTTCACGCAAAGACGGTCGGGCTTCGAATTAACTTCTAGGTCTATGATGCCGAGGCTCTAGTCCGAATGATGCAAACCGGGCCGGGTTGCGACCAGGGACCCATTCTCCATTTATACTACGACACTGAGACACAGAGCACATAGTAGAGAGATAGGCTTATAGGTAGAAACAATGTCTGCCTCTTCGACAAGACAAGACAATTACGGAGTAAAGGGCGATCGATGTATCGGTTTCAACGGCAGAAATGTTGAGGAGTAATTCGCCCGAAGCCTGCAGGTCGGGATTCTTGGCCAGGATGCCACAATCAACTCGCAGCGATTTCTAGCGGTTGTTGGGACACGACGGAGAGAGGCATGCTTCATCGATCAATCAATGGCATCGGCACTCCCCCGGCGCGGATACAGCATCATGCAGGTGCTGGCGCAATCCCTTGTCCCGCCTGGCCGACCTGAGCTCCCTATGTTGGTTTTCCAGCTTTGTTACCGAGGTAGCAGGGAGTAACTATACGAGGTTGTTGGTCCGCATCCTGCATCTCGGTGTTACTGTAAGCCTCCTAGGGAGTAATAACGGGAGCGAGATTCCATTGACGCAAGATCTCGGTCGGTGAACTGGAATGCAGCAAGTTTCTGGCTGCAGCTTGTGGCTTTAATGGTGAGGAGGGGTCGGAAGGATGCCCGTGTCTTCCATGTGCATGTGGCAGATCGCCAGGTCGGATTATCTCACACCCTGGTGTGAATAACAGAGTGGGGAGACTAATAAGGTGGTACACTTTGTAGACAAGGGCCGATATTTATCCGGATCTCTCTTTAGGTAAGGAACGGGCATCGCGTCCCTTTATCTGAGGCTGCGGTCCTTAGCTACACCAGCCTCAAGCAGCAAAAGCTTAACGCGCCTTTTCCTGATCCGCCAACAAACAAAATACCATTTCGAGTACCCCATAAAGTACTGCGCGCTTCTATGGGTTCATAGCCATCATGGCTTACGGTCCTCGCGGGGATCACGCAGCCGAGAGGGGCTTTGGCGGTGGTGGTGGAGGTGGTGGTGACGGCGGTCATGATGGCTTTGTGAGAGCCCGTGGCAGACGTGAGTCCTTGTCCTTTCTCTTTCCACGATACCTTCCGCCGCAGGAGGTGGAAAGCTTTCGTCAAAGTCTCAGATTAGTCCTTGCGCCGCTTGAAGCTGTATAAGGATGGTTATGTAATGGCGAGATGTCCCAATGGCCTCATACACCTCTCACTCTCATCTCTCATCTCTTCCTTGACCGAACTCCAGCTGGGCATTGAGAAGGACAACGTCGCCCAGGAACTTTGCGCCATCAACACATTACGGATGTGCAACGGTGCTAATGGACTCCCCAGGCCCTGTTACGGACTATGGCGCTACCGTGGTAAACTGGATGCGCCATCGGCAACCTAGATATAAAGGCTCCTATAGGGGCGAACTCGAACGACCAAGTGCAAGCTACATCATCGACGTAAGTACGATATTATTTGCGTTAGTGAACGACTTCTCACATCCATTGCAGATGCTGCCGCCAGCTGCAAGACCGGGGAAGGCTGCTGACTCTGTTCCAACGCGTCATCTTCACTCATCACTCAACAAGATCAAGCACCCCGTCAATGTCGTCCGATGGACTCCCGAAGGCCGTCGGCTCCTGACCGCCTCGAGCAGCGGCGAGTTCACCTTGTGGAATGGAACGGGCTTCAACTTCGAGACTATCATGCAGGCTCACGATTCTGCTATTCGAGCTCTGGAGTACTCGCATAGCGACGACTGGCTGATCTCCGCTGACCATGATGGCATCATCAAGTACTGGCAGCCCAATTTCAACAACGTCGAGAGCATCCGCGCTCACCATGACCCCATCCGTGACCTTGCTTTCGCCCCGACCGACGCCAAGTTCGTCACGGCATCGGATGATTCGACGTTGAAGGTCTACGATTTCGCCGGAGGCATCGCTGAGACCACACTCACTGGTCACGGATGGGATGCAAAGACCTGCGACTGGCACCCTACCAAGGGACTCATCGTCTCCGGCTCGAAAGATCATCTGGTCAAGCTATGGGATCCTAGAACAGGTCGTTGTCTTACCACACTTCATGGCCACAAGAATACGATCACCAAAACGGTATTCGATCGCGTCCGCGGCATGTGTCTCGCCACTTCTGCGCGAGATCAGACTGCTCGTGTCTTTGACCTGCGCATGATGCGAGATATTTGCCTGCTCAGAGGGCACGAGAAGGATGTCTCGACACTGACTTGGCATCCGATCCATGCCAACCTTCTCAGCACGGGAGGATCTGAAGGCTCACTTTTTCACTATCTACTGGACGAGCCGAATACCCCCGCGGGTCAGCCGCCTTCTGTGGCTGTTTATGATGCGCCAGATCCTTCCAGCGCGCCGGCTCAGACAATCTACCCGGCACATAAGGTCCCTTTCGCTCACGATTTTGCAATCTGGTCTCTAGATTGGCATCCGCTTGGGCACATCCTTGTATCGGGATCCAATGACCGGATCACCCGTTTCTGGACACGTGCACGGCCTGGCGAGACCGACTATCTCCAGGATAGATATCATATCGGCGAAGCCGCCGCCGAGGCTCAGGGGACTTGGGATCGGCGTGGCGGCCGCCGGCAACGGCAGGAAGAAGAGGAGCAAGAAATGGAGGATGAGATGGATGGCCTGGTGGATCAGAAGATGCCGCTTAAGCAGCCCTCCGCCTTCCCTGGAATCCCCGGTCTCCCCTTGCAGGGTGGTGCTCTCCCTCCGCCTCCTCCAGTTATCCCCGGTGTCCGCACAGCGGGCGGTGGGCCACCGCCTCCTCTACCCTTCCCCCTTCCGGGTCTGCAAGGTGGACCTCCACCGCCTCCTCTACCCGGCCTGGACCCCAACAACCCTCCTGATCTGACGAAGCTCGCCGAGATGATGCAGAAGGCCGGTCTACCTCTACCCCCTCCTCCCGGCATGCTCCCGCCCGGCTTGATGCCGCCGCCGAACTTCCCTTTGCCGCCAGGGACCTTGCCGCCGGGTTTCCCGGCGCCCCCCATCCCGGTGCCCGTTCAGGATGCCGACGGTGATCCCGGATCTGTGAGACGGAGAGCTCCCCTCCCTAGCCAGGAGGAGAGCCTGCGGTTGGAACAGAGCAAGGGCCACTACACGCGGGTGCGGTAGAACAGCACGCGCGGAGGAGGCAACAGACGCATGTACTAGTATTGGAGTCTACGGGTAGGGAGATACCCTGGCGTTTGGGGGCATGTCGTGGGAAAAGCGTCATTTTCAAACGAGAACGGATTCGAGGAGAGGATGCAACTGATGGGGCGGAGAGCACTATAAGCGAACAATGGCTCTGGCTCTGACGGACACCGGCTTTGGGCTTGATCTGCTCGCGAATTCTGGTTTCTTGTAGTATATGAGGCTACCTGCTATCTGAGGATGGATACTAAGCCAAAAGAAAAGCCAACGTGATACCCGCATGTCTATGCTCGCGCCAGGCACTCTAGTGATGCAATGCAAGATGTTGTTCGTCGTCTCCTATTCCCCCCACCATTGGGTGTCTCAAATGTTATACATGCCAGCAATGTCCTCGAGAAATGATCCCAGACGGAAACCACCGGCGTGTCTATGCCACGGATCAATCTCATACAAATACAGTCCTCCTCAACTACCCCTCTCGATCCAGTCCCTCACGGGCTCGGGCTCCTCGACGGCGGCCCCAGCCTCCCCTGCCCCCCTGCCGACCCGCCCTTCGCGAACGCCTTCTGCCTCTCCGCGTAGTCCCTGACGACGATGGCGCAGGTGGTGTCGGCGCACAGCCTCTTACGGCGCTGCACGGGCAGCTTGGAGGCGAACTCGAGGCCGCTGGCGCGCTCGACGGCCTCGAGGGGCACCTCGAAGTCGGTGAGGGGCTTCTCGTTGGGGATGGGCGCGTTGGGCAGGACGAAGGCGCCGACGGCGACGTTGCCGCCCGCGACGCCGTCCTCGGCGAAGATGACCTTGTAGAAGTGCGTGGGCACGGCGACGGACGGCGGGCTGCCGATCATCTCGAACTTGACGTACCACTTGCCGTCGGCGGGGTCGCGCCGCGGCAGGTACAGGGGCCCGGTGACGATGCGCACGGACGGGTACCGCCCGGTCAGGCGGCGGCAGAAGTCCTCGAAGTGCGCCCAGTAGTCGCGGTTGAAGCCCTCGCCGACCTGGGGGCACATGTTGGTCAGGTAGAAGGTCTCGTCCATGGCGACCTGGCTCCACTTGGCGTCCGCGGCGGGCACCTGGTGGCCGCGGTCGTAGCCGGACCGGAAGTAGTCCTTGAGGTGCGCGCGGTACTTGTCCGGGACGCCCTCGTCCTCCAGGAACACCGAGTTCTTGCGGTCGCCACCACGCTGCGCGAGCGAGGCCGGCGTGATATGCTCGACTACCCAGTGCGGGTTGCGCAGGCGCCGGTCGAAGGACGAGATGAGCGCCTGCCGGGAGGCAAGATCGGCCACGGGGCCGGGGAAGCCGTACTCGAAAAGGCCGGCCGGGTTGACGAGGGCTGACGCGACAGCGGCGGCAGTTGTGCTAGCCGAGGTAACCGCGGAGGGTATCGTCGTGGTCGGAGGGATCGGAGGAGGCACGGGGAAGACTTGAGAAGCAGGGAGCGGAGCGGCAACGGTAGTTGACGTTGTCGGCGTAAGGGCTTTGGTCGCAGCTGCCTTGTCGGTTTTCTTTGGGTCAGGTCGCAGATTGTACATCGCTGCAGTGACGGCAGCGCCAGTTCCAGCGCTGAAGGCCGCAATGATGGCAATGGTAGTCTTCGACATCGTGGCTCTCTTCCTGTCCCGACCCTCTTCGAGGGGCGGCTCGTGCGGTTGACAGGTTTTATACGGTGCGCCTACAGCCTGCAGCACTAACAAGTCAGGTGCTGAATGAGAGACGCGGTGAGCAACACCCGTGGGCACGAGGCTGAGGAGGGCACCTCGTGGCTGGAGGGCGTGGTGGGTGCCGGTGTCTCAGCGTCCTCGGGTCGCTGGACTGGGGAAGTTTGCGAATGTCTCGAAAATTTGACAGCCGCCCTGCACGGGGATCTGTTTAGGGGTCCCGAGGCGCCGGCGCGTCCAGATCCCACTAAGGCGCGGACGGGCATCCGGCAGTCCCCGCACTGCCTGCTGAGCCGCGCCCGCCTTACCGTACCCTCCAACGGAACATCAGCTGGCCCGCCGGTGGATCAGAGGCCTCTTGCAGGCTCCAGGGTGATCCGGGCAGCTTCGTCGGCGGGCGTCGTGTCACGGGATGCGTTGTACGGGTGCGGTGAGACAAGACGGCCGAGCTCGTCACATCCTCCTTACCTAAAGGCACTAACTGTACTGTACCTACTGCATGTGCAGTAAGTAAAGGGAAGTACAGGCTGCTCTGCGTGGTACATCGATATTAGCTGCATGTGTCGGTGAGAGCATGTACCCTGATGGCCCGCTACGCGCGGCATGTGAGGCGACTAGGAAGCCATCAAGGTTCGCAGTGTGCCTGCTCCAGGGCCGGAGAGGGTGGCAGCGAGGCTGCCTGGCACACCTCGCTGCACCGGCTGTGCTGGCTAGGCGGGCTGGCAATGCTGGCTGCCGTGGTTGGATGCAGCTTGCAGACAGGATTGCCGGATGTTACGGGCGGTCACCGGTCTAATAGCAGCTAAATAACGGGGAATAGTAGCAACTTATAGAAGAAACAAGCAGCAAATGACCGGCGTGGCTTTGTCATCTCACCCTTGTGTGGCCAAGTACCCAAGTACCCACAGGTACCTAGCCCGGCGGGAGGTACCTCGCGCCGGCCTATGACATCGTCGTTCCTCTCTTATATGCCTGGCACGGCATGATCCATCCATCACACACCACCCACGCGCACACCTTTTCTGCCTCTCTCGCTCTGCGCCCACCGACTCGAATCTGCCAGTCTTAGCTCCTATTCCCTCCCCAGCTACTTCCTCCTCCTCCTTCCTTTCTCTCCTGCTTTTATATAGCAGCAGATCCGCAAGCACTACCGGACCCTAATCGCCTTAGTGCTCCCCTCGCTCCCGTCTTCCCATCTCCCTGGCCTTGCCGGTAGCTCGGTCACTTGGCGCTCTCTTCCCCCCACGCCTGCTGCGAAGCCTGATCCTGTCATTCATTCATAGCAATACCTGCTATCCAGGTCCTCGATTTCGACACCGTAGAACCTCGGCCTCCCTCCAATAACGAACCCATTCGACTCTGCGCTTTCCCTCGACCCGGCGCATGCATTCGGACAAAGCCCACTGCAGGCACTGCTTTGCGACGACCGAGATCCTCGACGGCCACGCGGCTGGGCGCGGCCATGGAAGCCGCGGAAGTTCAAAATGACACCCGAGGGTGGATCATGTGCATAGTGAGCGGGATCGGTAGGTGACCCGTGGTTTATCCCGGGGACGGTGCGCCTCTCCTGTGACAGGAGGCACCTATGTTAGGGACCTCCTAGACTAACTCTCTGTTCTTTCATACTTCAGCCTGCGTATTCGGGGCCTGCGTCATCTGCGTTGACCTGCTCGTGCGCCTCATACCTGGCAAGCACAACTTTCGCATACAGGAGAGCAATGGCTTCCTTGCCTGCTCACTGAGCCTCAGCTTCGGCGTCATGGTCGGTCAACCCTCCTCCCCTTTAATGCTGGCACATCTGTGGTGGTCTCCAGTCAGCTGACATGTTATCATTTTGAAAAGATATTCTCGGCTCTGTACAGCATGCTGCCATCATCGAAACGCGACCTGATGGAGGGCGGGTACGGGGAAGTGCACGCTGGCTTGATAATGATGGGATGTTTTGTGGGTGGTTTTATTGGAATTCAGGGCATTTCGAGGTTGCTTCACCAATTTATCCCGTCACACGTTGTGGAGTGTGACCATACCCACGACGAACACGCCTTCGATAACCACTCCGAGGCCACAAGCAGGAAAAGTCGCCCGACGCGGGGATCATCTAGGCGAAGGTCCTCTAATACAGACCCTGCGATGAAGATCGCAACCATAAACGAGGTCACGAGGCCTGACGAGGCGACGTCCGAGTCGACCCCTCTGCTGCCCACCGAACCATCTAACGGAACGGCTCATAGGGAGGCAGTAAGCAGGAGTAGTACCTTCGGCACGGCGAATCATGGTGGCCATGCCCACGAGATGTTCTCTAACGGAAGGAAATCTATGGGGAGGCGGAGACCATCCATGGTAGAGGTCCAGAAGCGTGTGATCTCGTTTGTCAAGGATACCAAAAGCAACTGCGACGGCGAAGGACCTTGTTATGGATACAGTGACCCATGCGGTCAGGGCTGCTTCAAGCATATCAACACTCGCACCTCCATCTCCCGTGTGCCGACGTTCCTTCGCACCACGCCGGCCTCCTTTTTCCATCACCATACCGCTGAATCTGAAGGGGATATAGTCGCGTCCCCCGGTAGCCCGGCCTTCGGCTCTACTAACACCCACTCCGTGGCTGCATCTTTGCGGCACTCCCACGGCGGCGAAGGCGACGAGGGCGATGAGAATGAGGCAGACGCTGAGTCCTACTGCGACCAAATGTCGGAGGATCTGGAAGCTCAGCATCATCACCACGTAGCGGAAAACGCATTCCTCTCGATCGGCCTGCAGACCGTGATTGCTATTGCGCTGCACAAGTTCCCCGAAGGGTTCATAACCTACGCGACAAACCACGCCAACCCGACCCTTGGCTTCAACGTCTTCATGGCACTCTTCGTGCACAACATCGCCGAGGGCTTCGCCATGGCCCTCCCGCTCTACATGGCGCTGGGCAGCCGCCTAAAAGCCATCCTATGGTCCTCGCTGTTAGGCGGGCTGAGCCAGCCACTGGGAGCTGGGATAGCGGTGCTGTGGTTCCGGGTTGCGCGCAAATCACACATCACCATCGATGGTGTCGCCTATGCTTGTCTGTTTGCCATCACGGCAGGCATCATGACGAGCGTTGCGCTGCAGCTGTTCGTCGAGAGCCTGAGTCTGAACCACAACCGGAACCTGAGCATAGCGTTTGCCTTCATAGGGATGTTGCTGCTGGGAGTCAGCAACGCACTGGTGACACACTAATCTATAACCGCAACGCTCGAATACCCATGTTGCTGTCATCGCCTGGCGTACAGTGCGTCTTGGAGTTATGTATCGGCTATTCAAGGAGTCTGGCATTTGGATGGGTCGTGGTTTCAGGCAGCATATAGTTTTGCATCATGGGCCAGCTGACAACGATTTACGGACGACGAACTCGCTTGCCGAGCGGCAGGATGTAAAAATGGGCACCAACGACATTAGAGGACAAATTAACCTGTACAATAATTCTGCCTTGTGCTTTGAACATGCTTCGTGAAGGTGATAGAGATATGCTCGTATTCGGAGAGGGGAGATGTAGAGTCGGAATCTCGGCGCGCGGCTCTGGGACGAGCTCTTCCATGACACTCCGTCCGCAGTCACGGCTGTCGTAAACTACTCGGAGCTTACCGACAGTCAGGCACCTTTCCGCTGTGTTCTGAATAAGTAAGCTGGTTCGAAAGAATCAGTTGAAGCTAAGACTCGATTAATTCCTCTTGGACTCATTGCATAATCCACCAAGTCTACCTAGTCAGGGAGTTGGATAATTCATGTCAGTCGTACTACCTAATCGCCACATGTAATGTAGCATAGCAAATCAGGGAAACTGAAGATGCTCATCCCAATAATTCGGGCCAGACAATTGATCTTATCGTTCGTGACATTGTCATTTGAATCCACGAAATTCGCTGGTGCTTGTAGCAAGGAAAATGTCCCAGCCAAGCTCGCATATTCCTAGACTGATAATAGAGACTGGGCTATTGGCTTTGCACTCCTTCACGAATTATGTGCTCCATCTGAATCTGCCGCAACGAGACGGGGCGAATGACAGGCCTCGATAATTTCAAACGGTGTATGGCATCACCATGAGACTTGATAGAAGCACCAGCATCCAGCAAATCCTTGACAATAACATGGCCTTGGCCACGATGCCTGAGTGATACACAGTCCCACGACTGGATCACGGGAGGTCGCAGATTCAATTCCCATGTTCCTCTCCAAGTTATCACAGCAGGTCGCCCTCGCTCAGGTCGTTGGTACCTGAAGAGCATCGCTGATCCCTTTTCTCCATTCCATATTTCCACTGTTTTGAGATTTGGCATTTTCATGGCCGCCGCCGCCGCTGCCCGGAGCATGTGATCCAACCCTACCGAGCTCTCCTTTGACGCGAGCAGTCGTGAAGTCAGCGCAAGCCAGGTCAAGTTGGGCCACTCCCAGGAAAGTTCTCGAGCATCAAAAAAATCGGTAGCATCCACTATGAACGACGCCGAGAGATGTTCGAGCGTGAGACTGGCTCTAGCAACCGCCTGGCTAACATGAGAGGATGGTATTCGCATAGGGTCGCAGCCCAAACCTCTGTAGCTGGCTGGGTACATTTGGTTGAAATTCTCGAAGAGTATGAGTCTCCGTAGTCGATCGGAAGTGAGCGATTCAAAAAGAAGCCGTAAATCTACAAAGAAGAAGAGTATTAGTAGGTTAACAGTAGCCATTGGTATGAATGGAACACAGAAGTGGCCGAGAACAATGAACTCAGGCAGGGGCACTCGCATTGGTCCGTCCACCGTTGCTGAATATCAAACCATTCCCTCCAAGGCTCGTAATGAATTTCCTGGAGTCCAGGGAGACGGGTAAACATATGTGCCAACGCGGCCGGCTTCCATCGTCGGCGGCTCTGTTGACGGAGGAGGACGCCTGTTACTGCCGGGACTAATGGAAGTTGCAGCCACCACTGGCCTTCTTGTTCTTCGTCATTAAACGGTCCCTCGCCCATGATTTCGTCAAAGACTTTTTCGATAGCAGCAAAAGTAGGAATAGAATATCGACTGCCATCAATCCATCCGTGGTGGTGATCGCTAGGCTTGACCAGCATCGACTGGTCTACGTGTTGACCCCGGCCACACACATCAGAGGCAACATCAGGCTCAAAGGTCAGATATTTGAACCAATGCTCTGAGTCGCTTGGGGAGTACACGCTGATATCCAGCAGCAATTTGCTGTCAGGTTCCCACGTGCTAAGGGTTGAGAAGAGGTCTAGGAATGCTGTGGTAATCAGGGTATTGTCTGCGTTGCTCAGGCCCTCCGAGTCTCGAGGATCACATTCGGTGCAGTCATATTCTTGGAGTTCCAAGCAAATCCAAATGTAGCGCACAAGACTCCTATTCCGATAGACCATCGAACCAAAATTGGCGAGGCGTGATGGTGTCAGTTTGATCCGGGAGAAGTTGTGCCGCTCGATAATCGTCTGCCACTCTCGGGACACTATGGCGAATTTGGCCAAGCTATAACCGTCCTGCAATAAGACTTCCAAGATCATAAGACGAATCTCTGCGGGTAAGTAGTGCCAAGATATCATATTGGCTGTCATCAGCGACGTTGGTGCCATGACTGTGAACAATGACACGGAAAGAAATCGATAGATAAACTGCGTGCGGTAGAGCCTGAGTGCCGGGAACGAAGCGAGGTGTCCTTTTTATATGATTTTGTGGCATTTCAACGCTATGAATCGGCAGTACTGCTGATCTAGCTTCTCAAACGACCATAGGTAGATTCCTCATGATTTATTAACTTTGTGACCGAGTGGATGAAGGTTTACCGTCAGGTTGGGTTTCCCGCTGACTATTGGCAGGCTCACCTTTTTTCCTATCTCCGGTAGGGTACCTTAGGGGCCTGGACCTCGATACTCATACCGTACCGATATCTTCCCTTGGTTTCCTTTCCTACAACAGCCAAAGAGGTCGAGGAATCTTTCGTGGGGGAAGCACTTGATGGTATATTTGCGAGTTCAAGTTGTCTAGCGTAGGTATCTAGCGGCAATCTGATGGGACTGGGAATGGTCCCTTATAGAGGAGCCATTATCTTATACTATAGAATGGTTCTTAGAGAATAGACGTTGCTTGAACAATAAGGATAGATGCACGCTACATGACAACGTAGGTAGATACGGTAGTTTACCTATTTATCCTTGCACTCCGTAACGGGTACCGTTATCTACCTAGGTAGTAAGTACTTTGTAGTCTCTGTTACTTTTGCATCCCGTTTTCTGGCCACACAAGCTTCCAGTTGTTGCGTATTCTGCTCTAAAGCCAAAGACTCACAGGAAGAATACTGGTTGTGTTTGCTCTTTTGTGGAGCATTGGTCGGGCATGTGGGAGCGCGGCCTCTCACCCTGGCCGTGGCAGCCCCTTTGCCGGGACACCGTTACTTGAAAGACGGAGAGGATCGCCGACCTTCTCGGACTGCCCCTGCCTGTCTACCTGGCCGCCTCCCCAACCAATCCCAACTCAGCCCGCATCATGACCAGGTTTCTTCTTGAGAAATGCTATCCGCACACTACGTTACCTTTTTGCTATTCGTACGTTAAGTACAGCGCCGGCTTACTGCTTATCACCCTGACTACTTCTACCTCAGGCCAATATCAAATAACTATTTCAACCTAGAAAGCCTACACGAATTGCAGTCAGGTTCTGACAGTAGTAGGTCAAGAGCGGTGTAGGCTGGCAGAACACCGGGGGCCGCTCCGGACCTCTCGAGGAGTTCAGGGGTTAAGGGCCAGCTTGGCCGGGTAATGAAACTTGAAAAGGACTTAAATGTCCCTGGCGTGGGAGTTTGTGGGTATACATGTAAGCCCACAGGTTTTGCAAGACGCCTCTGACCTTACATCCCAACCAAGCGCCGTGATCAAGCGCGAGGCTATAGGCCGAAATGCCGTGTAGCCATGTATCACGAGTTGCATCCGGAAGTCCTGGAAGGCCCGTGAAGAGTGACCATAGTTTACTGAGGTGCTCCTTCGGCTGGAAAGATCTCCCGCATGATGACAGATTGCAAATGCACTTTCACTCCTATCTCGGTGGTGACCACGCCAGCGATGAGTTTAACTCTTCTGTCTTGATAACCACCAAAACATAAGGGACATGCAACACCACCGGAAGGCAATGCGATACAATACACGCCCTAGAAACTCTTTTACACGTATCCAGAAGACATTATCCAACCTAGGTTCAATACTCAATTCAATAACCTATTAGGCCCAATTATGCCTCCGAAAGGCACTCGAGAAAGACCTGCATCTGAACGACACCAATAGATGCAAGCGAGGGTACACCTTATATAGGCAAAAAAAATTCCCCGAGAGGAGTTTGCGAGGAGGGGATCGATGGTGCCAGGCGGAACAAGGTTATAGCTAACGATGGTGTTGTGAAAATCCTCTATCGCCTCCCATCCTCTCGTGCCGCCTCCTCATCCGTATTACCGGTTACCTTCTTCAAGTAATCATCAAACTTGCTTGAAACCTTGATCACACGTTTCAGATGAGAGAACGACATCTGAACCCGCTCGTATTTGGCCAGCTGTCTGCCCGTCGTGATGATATTGCGAATCTGCCGTCCATTCATTTTCAACTTCGCTAGTTCTTCGATGTGCCTCTCAATATCTCCGTAGTCGATGCTTGGCAACTGCTGGGTATTAGAAATCTCTGGAGTAAGGCGCTCACTATTGTTGATGTTGCCAGATTCTACGGATTTCTGAGCAGCCGAAGTTTCCAATGTCTTCAGCCTCGTAATGAAGTTTTTCCAGATGGTGCTCCGCTGGGATTTCGTGAGCGCTTCGTAATGTAGCGATAACTGAATGCGCGATTTGAATGCTTCATCGAAGGTACCAACCCGGTTGGAAGTCAGGATCAGGATACCTTCATAGTACTCGAGCACACGTAGGAACACAGAAACTAGGGCGTTGCGTTCGAGATCCATCAGAGTGCGTTGTTCAAGGAAGACATCAGCCTCATCGAGTAGGACAACGCAGTCCCAGATCTTTCCCAGATATAAGACACTCTCGAGGTATTTTTCCACCTCCTGAGGTTTAGTGCCGATGTCTCCGCATGTCACACGATAGAGCGGCTTTCTGGCAATCTCGGCAACGCTCTCAGCTGTGAAGGTTTTGCCCGTGCCTGGGCCGCCGTGGAGAAGAATGATGAGCCCGTTGCCCTTGCCCCCGATCACATCCGTGCCTTGGTCTGCCTCGACCTTGCTACTGATTAGAGCACGGATAAGGACTTTGGTCTCGTTATCGACTACGAGGTGCTCGAAAGCATCCTCGTTCCAGTTGGCATTGTGGATCCTATCTACCTTGAGGTCCACTGGTAGCAATATTAGCAAAGATCGGTTTCATATATAAGAAGGGCCTTACTAACGCCATTTTTTCTGGCGTAGATTGTATCCAATGATAGTAGGAGGGAAGACCAGTCCTTCGGGGAATGGTGGAGGCTCATCAAGCTCCATCATCTCTGGACTTATCTCTTTGCGATCTCGCACATTAAGATGCGGGAAGGCCTTCTTCAGAGTTTGAGGGTCCGAATGTAGTTGCTTGTATGTAACGTAGTCTATCATGAATCGTTCACCAGCCTGATCTCTTGTTAGCAAACTCTGAGCAGTAAGGCAAGGATTACGCTCACCCCGTAAAGTTGATCTTCCTCGTCATCTTCGTACGAGACAAGATTCCTGACTCGACAATTCCATATTGCTTGACCTCGTCGCTCCAACAAGCCTTTGACACCCTCATCCGCATACCTAAGTGGGAATGCGTTAAGCGTGGTAAGACTGACCTGTCCACATTCTGGGGTATACTTGAGTGCTATATCAATTTGGGAACCATGTCGGTAGAATCGGCCGTCATATTTGTAGGACCACACTTCGACCGTCCACGTCTCCACTATTTCCTTCTTTCCCTCAGGCCGCTCACTGTCGCGGGTTACCTTTTTCTTAGCCCAGGAAGATGCAATATAGCCTTCATACGTTCTGCCTTGCTTAGAGACTAGCAGGTCCCCTGGCCGCACAAGGAATGGCATGACCGAGCTGGAGACATAACCCTGTGAAAATTGCTTTTCCACCTTTGAGTACAGCGCTCCATAGCTGCTCTCAATCCACTCTGTGAGCAGCTTCATCAAGACATTGCTTTCTGTTGGCAAGCTGTCCACGGTTCCGTTGTTGCGATAGTGGTACCAAAAGAGATAGGGCGACGGAATAGCTTGTAAATCTAACTTCGGGAAGCACTGACGAAAATCTGATTGAGCATTGCAAAAGGCTTCCATTGCGGTGATCATGCTTTTTGATGATAGTCTGATCGTCTCGTCAGCCGGTTCAGGAGTTGGAAGTTCGGAGGCTTCGTCCCTGGCTTTCTTGACAGCGGCATTCTGGTGTTCAGGGTCGTAAAATTTGTAGACAACAAACGCGATGTCAGGCCTTCGGTCCAAATAACTCTTTGGGTCGGATATTGGGGAATGTCCTCTTAATGCAAGCCTGTCTTCGGCATCCCCACTCCAGGAAGGCACTGATAGATACGTTGATGAATCATGTTTGATGATGTGAAGAACCTGCCATGTCGTCGTCACCGGAGTCTGGGGCTTGGCTTTCAACCTTCTATTCTCTTCTTCCAGTTGAGCGACTCTTTGCGCCATTTCTTCCCATGAATCTTTAGCCATTTCAGATGCCAGAGTACCCGACGTGAGGGTAGAGCGTCGCGAATTGTCGTCCATCTGCCGCTGACTGCTTGTTGTTACCGAGGGACTGAGGATATCGGATGTTGCATATGTTTCGAATGATTGGTGCGAGATTGGTGTGGGTGAAAAGAAGGAGGTCAATGAAGGGTTGAGTGGTGGTGATGGCGCAAATTCGTCAGACAACAGTCCTACGCGGTCTGGATAGGTAAAGTTTTCGTTGACAAGTGGTGTCTGTCGAAGTAATAAATCTCTTGAAGCTGTCAAGCCCGTTATGGGTTGCTTGAACCAACCTGAAGGCTGGATGATACTTTTACCTTCAGGACTAGCCAGCCAAACTAGAGCATCAGGCGTTGTAAGCTCGTCTCCGAACGTCGACAAGCACTTGCCAGTGGCGGGGTCCCAGATTTTGATCGTCTCGTATGACACTGACGCAAGCCGGGTGCCATCTGGCGACCAGGCTATGGCTCCAACCCAATCCGTGTGACCTTCAATCACCAGGGTGCACTCGCCAGTTTCAGCGTCCCAGATCTTCACCGTTTCGTCGTCTGAGCCAGAGGCAATTCGCCTGCCATCTGGCGACCAGGCTATGGCTCCAACCCAATCTGTGTGACCTTCAGTCACCAGGGTACACTCGTAAGTCTCTGTGTCCCAGATCCGGATCGATCCGTCGCCTGATCCCGATGCAAGATGACTGTTGTCAGATGACCAGGCTATAGCTTCGACCCCATCAAGGTGGCCGCTGAGTGTCGAAATACACTTGCCAGTTTTTGGATTCCAGATTTTTATACTCTTGTATGAAGCTGATGCAAGTTGACTGCCATCAGCCGACCAGGCTATGGAAGTAACGTTATGACTGTGACCTTCAAGTGTTAAGACACATTTGCCAGTTTTTGGGTTCCAAATCTTGACATTCCTAGAGTGTGACCCCGCAAGCTTGCCATCGAGTGACCGACATATAGCAACAACACCGTTTTTGTGGCCACTGAGTTTTGAGACGCACAAGCCAGTCTTTAGATCCCACACTCTAATTGTCCCGTCGTCTGAACCTGATGCAAGCCGGCTGTCATTTGCTGACCAGGCCAGAGAGAAAACTTCAGCACTATGGCCTTGAAGCTCTGAGACACACTGACGAGTCTCGGAATCCCAGATCCTGATCGTGTGGTCGCTTCCTACGGAAGCAAGGCCCCTGGCGTCACCCCACAATGATGTAGACCAAGCCGTCTGACTTCGTTGTAGAGTTTCTTTGATAGCTGAAAGCCTTTCCAGGTCATATGAGCCTGCTTGGGTTTGATCACGAGATATTGTGATGTGTCTGAGGAACTTCCAGGAATCGCTATTATTGTGATCTTCCTCCCAGGATGGTGCGCTTGAGTCTTCACTTTCCTTGTAGCTTTCCTCGCCGCTTTCTCCTGACTCGCTTTTATCTTCGTTGTCGTTTTCGTTGTCTTCCTCTTCTTCCTGTTCGTAGACTTCTTCTTTGTCTTCTTCTTCGTCGTCGTCCTTTTCGCTTTGGGCTTCTTCTCGACACGAGGCTGTGACAAAAGCGCGGGTGTGGACTGTTCGTTCGCTGCTATGTGCGCTTATGATGTCGTGTTGAATTATGTTTCGGTCTTCATGATCGTCCATGAGTCAAAGAAAGTCTCGTTTTCATCGCTGGCTTGTTCTTCATCGTTCTCAAGATTGAGGGGAGAGATTTGCTTCCAGCCGCTGAAACTGATCAGGCACTGATAAGGCGAAGTCCCAGTTGTCTGATCCACGAAGCCCGGTTTCCCGGTCCCAATGATTGGATTCTCGGACAGGTATTGATGAAAGAGAAAACCCTCAAGATCTTACATTTTCCGTGATTATGAGAGTGGTGCTTTATGTTCGTAGAAATACCCGTGTTCAATGGATTGAATTTCAGGCAGCTGCTACCCGCCCAGGGAGTTGTGGGAACTCGACCCGGAGCTATTACGATCTCATTATTCGTCAGCAGTTCGGGACATTATCAGGCTATGCTGCATGACAACTCATCAGGACGACGCCACCAAACTGCCAGGCCCAGCCAGTCAACCCGCTCGGTTGCCTGTAAGTCAGCCTGCAAGTCAGCCTGATTTCGTACACGACCATACGTATCTCTTTTGCTGGTAACTCATTAGGGTTACGCCACCCAACTGTTAGGCCCCGCTGTCCTGTGTCTGCATCTGTGAATATTTGCTCTCCAGCGACTGCCTCCGACTTCCGCAGCCGAAATCACTCCTTGTCGAGAATAAATTATACACTACTCCCGAGTCTTCTTCTCCTCCTCCTTCTTCAACTTCTTCTGATTACCTCTTCCTAATGTCCAACTCCGCCTCTACCGGCTGTCTAGTTCAACTGCATGTATCATCTGGTGAGAGGTTTTTTGTGCGGTACAAAGTTATGGTGCTGTGTGCCAACCGCCAGTCAGCCTGCTAGTTCGCCTGCAAGGTTGCCTAATCTCGTGCATGTACATACATATCTATTTGGCTAGCAACGCCAACGTGGTTGTATCATCTATATGGTCTCGCTCCGGCAGAACGGTCAGTGAGCTGCACCTTCGCGTTAATGGGACATTCGCTCTGACCATCATGACCTCCCCGGTGCTCAGAACTCTTCGGGCGGAGGACAGGACTCCCGAAGCTCCAGCATTCGATACCATGACGAATATGGTCGATAGGTTGGTTTTTTTTTTCTTTTTTCTTTTTTTCACTCACATCCTGTAATTAGATAGTCTGGTCCTGATAGAAATGTCTAGTGATGCTACGAGCACTACGACCTCCATAGCGCATCAAGCCTTCCAGACAGCCGCCAAACGGTTTACTTCCAGCCTTGGTAGTGACGGAAAGACATTTGCTCCCCTGCAAAATTCTACGTCTATGGAGGACGTCAAAAAGCTCATTGAGAATTCACAAAAGAAGTATGAGGACGAGAAAAAGTTTCTCACGGCGCGCAAATGGATGAGTCGGGCGACATCGACTATTCACCACTATAGTAGCGTTATCGATGTCTTTGCACAGGTAGATCCCTTGCACGTCTCGCTGGTCTGGGGCTCGATGAAGTTGGTCGTATTGGTACGTCAAGGAGTTTTAGAGAACATCTCCACTCCGTCCAAAATCTCCGTTGCTGGAATATAGGATCTCTACTCATTTGGAACAGGCGGCCCAAAGCCATGAGAAGACAATTTCAGTCCTTTCGAAGGCTCTTTCGAAAACTGCACGTTCACTCCCCCGTGTCGAACTGGCCACGGTTCTGTACACTGCCAAAGAAATGATATCAGCAATCGAAGATCTCTACACCCACATCTTTGAGTTCTTTTCAAGAGCTCACAAATGGTACCAGGAGGGCTTGGCCCGTCATATCTGGCACAGCTTCACACAGCCGCCGTCTCTGCGGTACGAAGACATCCTGGAAGATATAGACGAATGCTCCAGGCACATTGACAAGTTGGCCCAGTTAGGGAGTCATATCGAGATCAACAGGAAATTGACGGAACTCCAAACCACACAAGATCACATTCTGGCGATTCACCGCCGCGCGACTGCAAACCACGACCAAAACCTCGCAGACCTTCTCACTAAAGTAACAATGCTTTCCAGCGTGCTAGTAAATACAGACCAACGCGTTACAGACCTACAATTTTCAGCCATAATGTCATTCCTTTCAAAACCTGGCCTTGGGGATGGGATGGAATCCCTTGTATACAATCGGTCGCTCGTGAACCGACCAAACCGAACAAACCCTACTCGAGGGTTCACGAACCGCTTCTGGCATTCGCCGAAATTAGCACAATGGACTATGGCAAAAGATTCAAGAGTGGTCTTCATACAAGGAAATCCTCAGGCAGAATCTGTGATACGGGAATTCTCAGTCCTCGTGATTGATCGACTCCAAGAGAGCCGAGTTCCGATTCTATGGACATTGCCCAGCCCTGAAGGTGGTCCTGGAGCCAACAGGGTATCTCCGATTGATTTACTAAAACACCTCGTTCTACAAGCAATACGGCTTTGCAAGCAGATACCGAACGAGAGCAACATGGCCCGCCTATGCACTCAGTTCCATACAATATCGACAGAGAGAGAATGGATGCGGATATTGGGCTCAGTGTTGAAAATTCTCGGACCACAATGTTACGTTGCCATTGACTTGACAACGTTGGAAGGAGACCTGCAGTCTGTGGACAAAGGATTCTCATGGCTACACTCATTCCAAGAAGTGTTTGCGGAGCTTGCTAGGGACAATCTTCGGGCAGTCCAGGTCAAGGTGCTTCTGCTCACTCATTCATCCAGGCTAGGACAAGAGATGGCCGATAGTATTCCACCAGAGCTGCTGATACCAGTGCGTGAGCATCCAATCCCTGGACGCATGCGCAAGAAGATGGAAGCGCGGTTTTCGAGCCGAAGTCGAGTGAGAGTTCCACATAGTCTGTGGAAGGGGAGGCCTACACGTTAGCCTAGGCAAAAGACCGGAGTTAGAGCTGATGGTTACTGTTAGATAATGTTAACAATTTGCCTTATAACCCCCTTTCTGCTGAAGATCAAGTGCTGTTTTGGTTAAAACACAGGATCCCGTCCGTTCTCCCTTCGTTTAACTGCTGAGGGCCGGATTGGTAGTTGGCTCGGTGACGACCAGCGAATACCAGGCGTTGTATTTTTTTCGTTTTGGAACTTTTCACCCATTTCCCCCGTGTTCACCGGTCGTTCTTTTTCTGTACGAAGCACGAGGCACGAGGCGAGAACATATACAGCATGGCAAACCACTGTTGACGTTTGATGGCATGTCTATTTTTCCTGTCCGTCATATCTCCAGCGGATGAAAGCTCTATATAGACATGGCTCCGCCATAGCTGGAACCGAAAGTTCCTGGGGTATCTAATATCGTAAATGTCATGCAACGTCAAAGCAACAACTTCTGTTTCTTCACAATCACAGCCTCGGGTCAACTAGGTCGTCGAAGTGAATCAGCGTCATCATCTCGGCCTCGTCGCGTGCCCACTGCTCGTCCAAGCCGGGGTTGAATGCCCCGGGGGTGTCCCTGCCGCCGCCGATCCAGAATTGGTCGCCTACCTCATCGCTACCACCAAACCCGGCGTCGCCATCCATGGGGCTGTCGTAGCTGCCTTGTAGATACGGCGAGTATGTGCCGTGGGCAAGCGCGAGCAGAGCATCCTCCTCGGCCCCGAGCGCTCCGCCCTGAACGCTGCCGTGTTTAGCCTGCATGTGAGCCTGCAGATCGTGATGGCGGATGAACCGCGCCGTGCAGCCGGCCACAGAGCAGAGAACTTGCCGCCTTGACTCCTCAGCTACTCCTGACACGTCGTCGATCAGGTTGCGTGGGAGCTCGCGGGCGATACCGTCGTCATCTGGGATCTGGTGCGGCGCCTTAGGCCGCTTCTTGCCCAGGTGGACGAACAAGGCGTGCTCCTCGAGCTTGGCCTTGGACATGAAGTCCGCGCCGCAGCCCTCCTCCGTCCAGTTCCATGTCTCCAGGCCCGGGGACGCCCAGGTGTCGAACTGGCCGCAGACGTAGCGGACGCCCTCGTGGGCCGTCTTTAAGTGGGCCGTCATGTTCGACTTGCGCGTGAAGGTCTTGCTGCAGCCCGGCCAGGCGCACGGCACCGTCTTGCGGTCTTCCACCGTGAGCGTCGAGTGGTAGATCTCGACGTGCTGCTCGAGGTCGCCTTGCTTTGTGAACTTGGTCTCGCAGAAGATGCAAGAGACGTGCTCCTTGCGTATGTGCGCCTCCAGCTGCGCCTGGGTCCGGAAGCCCCTGGGGCCGTCGCCGTCTGCGTTACCGCCCGCTGCCGTCGTGCCGCACTCGTCGCACCAGAACCTCAACTCGCCGTGCTCCCGGGCCACGTGCCTCTTCATCTCACCGAGCGTGTCGAACCCGGCCCCGCAGTCGTCGTTTGTGCAGAGGAACGCCTTCTCCCCGAGGTGCTCGGTCCGTACGTGGCGCGCTAGGGTCGAGTGTTTCCTGAAGGTGGCATTGCAGCCGTTGTAGCCCCTGCAACGGAACCGCTCGGCACCCTCATGGACGGCGGCATGCCGCCGTAACCGCGTCCCTGTCAGAAACGACTTCCCACAGCCTTCTACTTCACATGTGTAATTCCTCTCCTGCTCATGGGACCCCTTAATATGCTGTTTCAGGTGCTTCGACTCCATGAAATCCTTAGTGCATCCATCGTGGGGACACTTGAAGGGTCGGTCATTGGTATGTGATCGTAGATGGGCGGCCAGCTGCTACAGTCAGCGGGAGTTGAGTATAGAGATATGAATAGAGATTACTGACACGGGCAGGGCGATTGAAGGTCTTCTGGCACCCGGCATAGGTGCATTTGATCGTCTTGAGGTCGGATGGGAACTTGCGGGAGGAGGCAGAAATGGCGGTCAGAGGTGTGTGAGGAGTGACACTGGGATCAGTATGGCTGGTAGATGCGTCATCGTTCTCATACTGGGAGGCGCCATCATCGAATTCGTCGCCGCCAGTGGTGAGATTCGGAGAGAGTACTAGGATCGGTGAGCAAGAAGATTGCAAGAATTGCAGGGCAGACTAGATAAGTCTCTGGCAAACGTACAAGGCACTTGCCCCAGCACCAGCAATTGCTTCTTTGCTGGGCCTTGAGGCTCACAGTCAACCGCTTTCCTCTTCATCCTGCATTATTGTCTCGAACACTGATAGCTGTCTGGCGGCTCATAACATCTCAAGGGACGTGTTTCTTTTTTTTTTTTGCATCAGCCGGTCCGTGATGTGTGAACTCGTTTGACGTAGAAGCGAAAAAAATCCAGGTCGATAAGCCGATAAGGTACCTTGCAGGTCAGTACGTATATCAAATAAAAGTACGCTAAGCTTTTCCTTTGAAGGTCTCCGATTGGACAAAGCTCAAGCCACACATGTGATGCTCAGCCTTGTTATATTTTTTTCTCCTTTGTTCAGCCGCCACCTCCCCGCCATAGATCGCTACTGCCACCCACAACAAGCAGCCTTTCCTCCGATACCGTTAGCTTTCTGCCCATCACCAGGAACTTCAACGCAGCGCAAAAATGTCTGATTACGGCGGTGGTGATGACCGGGATGATGACTTCGGCAACGGCGCGTGAGTCTCCTTCCCCCCACCGTTTCCCTCTGCCACTGCCTCAGAGTAGCGACTCGGAATCAAGGCTAACTGCGCCGGAAAAACAGCGACGAGCCCGCCTTCGAGGAGGACGAGATCCAGGAGTATTACGACCCGGAGCCGGGCGAGGGAGATGGCGAGGGCAACGGCCAGTACGGCAACCCCGAGGACGACGGCGACAACGTGATCGTCTCGGGCGACCCGTCCGCCGCGGCGAACCAGGGCAAGGGCAGCGAGAAGTCGCACAAGGACAAGAAGATCCCGACCGACCAGCGGAGCACCACTCCATACATGACCAAATACGAGAAGGCGCGCATCCTAGGCACGCGCGCGCTCCAGATCAGGTATGCCTCGATCGATGGATTGGCAAGGTGCAGGTTGGACATGGCGCGCTGACCAGCTTGTCAATAGCATGAACGCGCCGGTTCTGGTCGACCTGGAAGGCGAGACGGATCCTCTGCAGATCGCGATCAAGGAGCTGAGAGAGAAGAAGGTCCCGCTTATCGTGCGTCGCTACCTTCCCGATGGCTAGTAAGTCGACACTGCCGTGTCTTGCCGTGCTGAGCTTGGAAACTCACAGCCTGTCTTAGCTACGAGGATTGGACGTGCGAGGAGCTTCTGCAGTGATGGACGTTTCTGTCTGAGTATGAGCTACGAGTGGGCTAGGAAAGGATTTCGGTCGGGATGAGCAAGCCATTGCAGTGAGCACGCCACGAGAAGGCTTCTGCAGATGAGCAACCTCAACTGGGACGCCTGGACATCCCGAGAAGGGGGGAAACGAGGAAAAGTTTGCATTAGCGACGGCGTTATGGTTATGAATAGAATCTAAATCGAGCATCCTCGGATGTCACTGCAACCAGAACTGAGACTTGTCTCCGTACGTGCTCCAATACGCCCAAGACAGATTCCTATGGCCGTGAGACGTCCTCTTGCTCAACTGATCTGCCCCAGGACTCTATCTCGCGTGTGCTATAGGATTTAGACATGTGTTGTGCTAGCTCTCTGCTCTCTAAGTTCGCAAGGGGCAAAGCTCTTGTAAAGAGACAGACCGAATATCGACAACGCAGCCGCCTCCTGGATGCTATGGTGGTAGGTAGGATAGCCGTCCTAGCAGGGCCTGGAAGCTGTCATGAATCAATCCATTGTCATCCTTCACCTTTAGGGTAGTGCGCTATTCCGCCGTACATAATCTGTGCCGTTCGCTCCGGCAACAGGAGCCATCCACATCGACGACGTACGAGCTGCTTGAACAAGTGGTATAAAGGTAAACTTCTCTTTTCCATTGCCGGTTCTCAGACGAGGCGTACCAACCCTACGTTTTCTATCGAACCGATAAGAAAAGGACACCGCAAACGCCAACCCATGGCCCCTTTTCGTGGATCTGTTATCTACAATGGCATTTACTGTTACACCCCCCGGCGGTAGTTCTCCGCTCTTCAGTCCTCGGGCTCGGTATCGGTGTTAGTATCGCTGGTATCATCCGCCTCCTCCTCGGTGCCGCTCTCGTCCTCCTCGGAGTCGTCCTCTTCCACCTTCTTCTTCCTCGGCCGAGGAGGCGGGACACCCTTTGCGGCGTTCATAATGCCGGCAAGGGAATCTGGTCGCTGGTCAGTAGTCTGCGATGGTACCACGCGGCGAGTTCCTGTAGGCTCACCTTCTTCCGGCTCGCTGATCTCGTCCTCCGCCGCCATCTCCGCCGCCTTGCTCGCCTCCTCGACAATCAGGGTCACCTCCATCTTTGTGTCGAACCCGACGTAGCTGTCGCAGATGACGTGCATCACGAACGTGTAGTGGCCCGCCTGCGGAGGGGCTGCGAACTGGGCCTTGAACGTCTGCATGTTGAACGTCGGCGTCTTGCCGTCGGCCTCGAATATCGGCTTGTCGAACTGGGTGAAGGTGAACGGCGGGACCGCCATCTTCCCCTGCTTGGAGTCCGTGAGGAAGACGTTCCAGCGCGGGGAGTGGTCACGGGCGAAATAGGGGGCGAAGGCCAGAGGGGGGAGGATGGGAGAGTCGTCGCTGGGTGCCATGATTGGTTTGCCGTTCTCGTCCTTACCGATAGGCTTCTTGGACTTGCGGCCAAGGATAGCATCCAGGTCGTCTTCCGCGGGGTCGACATCCACAAGATCTAGCGAGTTGACCTCCGGGACATTCTCGCTACCAGGGGGGATGATGCGGCCCTTGACGACAAGGGTCACTAGCGAAGAGGGGATAATGAACCGCTCACCGGTGACCTTGAAGAAAGCCTTGGCAACTCGCAGGTACGGGAGCTGCTTAGCAACATCGACTGCCGAGCGGTATTGCTGCTCCGTAAGCAGATCCTTGCCGACGACAAGACCCCGGCGCGCGGAGTCGGGCTTGTCCATAAGCCGCTGGACTGTCCACGGTACTTTAGAATCGCCTTGAACGGCCTTGGCGATCTGAGGGGTAAAGTGAGGGAGCTGAAGCAGAGGAGACGCCTTGGGGGGAATTGCCTGGATGATCCGCTGGCCGGCGTAGTAGGAAGCGAGAATAGGAGCCGTGTTCCCGTATGCCAGTGCGATGGCGGTGAATGACTTTGTAAGAGAGAGAGCAACCGGCGCAACCTGGAACTTCGCCTTTTCCAGCACGGAGTCCTCCAGCTCGATCCGCCCTAGATATGCCCACAGTAAGGCGAGGGCTGTCCGTCGCGCTCCATGGTCCAAATCTTCAAGCTTCTGCTTATCCTTTACAGAAAGCCCTGCTGCGAATGGCGTGAGATCTCCAGGGGCCGAGATTCTGGACTCCACCTTAGACAGTCCCGATTCGATCTTGTCACCCTTCACGACGTCCTCGAACTCCTTTCCCGTGCTGAGCGCCGCGATGACGCCGGCCTCGTCGATGGTATCCTCGTACTCTCGGAACAAGCTGTTCGCGCTCTCCATGAGGACGCCCTCTTTGGACTTGCGTTGCGAGCCGTACCACCAGGAGCCGACCACGTACGGCAGCAGGACACCGAACAGCATGAAGTACACTAGGATGACATACTTGCCATTTCCCTCGGACACGATAATGCTCGGCAGAGCAATACCGATGCTGAAGCTCTGCTTGCCATCCGGGTGGCCGTACTGGATGTAGTTGTTCCGGATCTCCTCGTCCGTGAGCGCCTGGTACGCCTTGGATATCTCGACGTATCTCGAGTTCAAGTCGTCAATCGTCTCGTTTTTCGACGCGTCGGGCTTGGCTTTGTCGGGGTGAAACTTCAGCGACAGCTTCTTGTACGTGCTCTTGATCTGCTTCTCGGTGGCGGACTACGGAGAGCGGTTAGCAACAGAGACCAGGACTCGGGATCTCGAACGCGGCGCATTACCTCTGAGATGCCGAGTATGTCGTAAGGGTTCCATATCTTCTGAGTCGGGGCTTCGGTATAATGTATCAGGTACATCATGTAGGCCATCACGGCCCATCCGAACAACACAAAGGCAGTCAGTCGCAGCCGCCGGTGCGTGCGCTTCTCTGCAGAGCGCTGCGCATCTACGAGGTCGCCATGCTTGGGCCGGTAGTCGGACTTGATCCGGGGAAAGAGCTTCGCGGGATCGCGGCCGCCGTTCAGGAGGACGTATGTGAGAGGGAGGGTCACGATGGTAGTGAGCGTGAAGACAAAGAAGGGCCAGAGCTGGCCGTTCTCGTCGTAGGCGTATTCGGAACTCATCTCGAGGGAGAGGCAGCGCTCACCGCGGCAGGGGAGCGGGAAGGATTAAAACGAAGAAGTACGGGCCAAGATTTGCAGAGAACGAATAGAACCAAACGAGAGAGAACCTGCAGACCCGTCAGGCAAAGAGAAACATGGGGTCGCACGTCGTGCCTGTTCTTGTCAGGACAGGTGTTTGTTGCCGCTGGTTCAAAGGCGTTGGTTGCTGCTTTAGCGGCAGGCGACGAGAACACTTTGCCCTTGGCGGGAGTTTGAATCGTGGCCTCGAAATTCTGACAGGGGTCGTGTGGCGGCAGCTTTGGCCCGGGGCGCACCAACGCTGTGACAGTGTGGATGGAGCGTAGCTTACAGTACGGGGAAGGGCAGGTTTGTATTGGGCCGCAGGGTCGTGTTGAAAAGCCGTGCAGCACTGTGCGGACGACCGCTATAATGAGCTACGTGCCGGGCTTCTAATTACACTACATCCCTAGTGCACTTAGGACCTCAAGATCCCTGAATGAAAGGAGCAGTTATGAGATATACACTGGACTTCAACGCAACATTGATGTGCGTAAATACCACAGTATCCTCACTGTTGTCCGTTGATGATAGAGTTATTGCTATGATAATGCTGCTCTGGGGAAGCACGATATCGTCTTCATAAGCAGCATGGAACAATAACAAACTCAAGAGGCGGACGACTTGCAAGCCCTACGTACATGTCAGAAGCCAATAGGGGAGACAGCATAGTCTGTTCGGCGTCTACAGGCCAGTCTATCTTATAAGGCATTTTAATTAAACACGGACATTGAAGGCAGGATCGTTCCATCTAGTCATGAGAGCTCCTCCCTCCCATAGGCGCCGCAACGTATGTCGGCGGCTCTCTCTCTCCCAAGACAGAGGAAACGAAGACAATAGCGCACGTACTCTATCCCAGGTGCGCGTGTCTCCTAGAAGGCCAGGCGTACCAAATGCCCCCTCAGGACATGTGTAGCACCAACCTAGTGAAGAGAATGCAGACATATACGCCACCAATGCCAGCGGCCAGCAGGCCGAGGAGGTACGGGGGGAGGAGGACGGCGGCACAGAGGACTCCCAGCCCGATCCGCCGGAGGGTCTCGAGCCGCTTCTCCCAGCCCGAGTCCGCCAATCCTGCGCCCCGAGACTCCGTGTATCCGCTTCTACGAGCCGCGAAGCTTTCCTCTTCCCCGTTGTCACCAGGCTCAGAGTCTCCATCGTCACAGGAACTCCAACATTCATCTTCGTCATCGACGTCATCTCCCCTCCCCGTGGACCGTCAAGAGAACTGGAAGCCGCCGGGGAAGCCACGGGACTGTCTGCCGCCGCCGCCGCCAGCATAGTGGAAGCCGCCACCGCCGCCGGGGAAGCCACCGAAGCCGCCACCTCCACCGCCGCCCATCATGCTGAACAGGATCTCGGGATCAATGCCGCCGGCCATGCCGCCGCCTCCTCCGAACATATCGGAAGGATCCATGAGGTCCTCACCGCTGTCGTACCGAGCGCGCTTTCTAGAGCAACAGTTAGCTGATGGTCTATTTTACGGCTTTGAACGCTTCCGCCAATGGTATTGTGACACTTACTGAGGATCGCTCAAGGTCTCGTAAGCTTCGCTAATGTCCTTGAAACGAGCCTCTGCCTGCTCGTCGCCCATGTTCTTGTCTGGATGGTGAACGATGGCCAGCTTGCGGTAAGCCTTCTTAATCGTCGTGTCGTCTGCGTCCTTGGAGACGCCGAGGATCTTGTAGTAATCCTTGCGCTGGCTCTTCTTGAGCTCCAGCTCGGCCTTCTTGATCTCCCTCTGAATGTTGCGGTCCTCGGGATCGGCCTCGGCGACGGCCTTCCACTCCTTCACGGCATCCTCCCACCTGTCTGCCTGGCCAAGAGCATTCGCCTTGGTCTTGCGGGCCTTGATGTAACTGGGATCAAGCGAGATGGCCTTCTCGCAGTCCGCAATGGCATCGTCATACTGCTTGAGCTTGATTCGGCACAGCGCACGGTTTTGCAGCAGCTTGGAGTTGGTACCCTTGTTGAAGGGGTCAATCTCCAGCGCGGCGGAATACTTGTCAATAGCCGCCTGCCAGCGCCCGGCCTTGTATTCGTTGTTGCCCTCCTCCTTCATACGATCAAGTTTTTGGACAACCCGCAGCCACTTCACGGCGTCTTTGAAATCCGGGTCGCAGCTCAGAGCTTTGCGGAAGTGCTGAATAGCCTTGTCGTTCTCGCCCTGCGCGTAGAGCGCACGACCCCTCAGCACCAGAGCCTCGGGATCCTGGTTGTTAAGCCGCAGAAGGGACATGGCGACATTCTGTGCTTCGCCGAGCGAGTTCACGCCGCCCATCTTAAGATACGCCTCTCCCCGCACCAGCTGCCACTTCCGCGGCTTGCGGACTCCGGCGCCGAGCAGCCGCTCAGCCATATCCAGAGCGTGCAGCACCATGGAGGACGCCATGCCTTCCCGAACACCATTCTGTGCCGACTGGATGTACTGGTACATATCCCTCGCCGGTGCCATATCCTTAGCAGAGGGAGGTGGCCGGATCCGCTCGAAAGTAGCGAGAGCCTCCTCAGGCTGGCCCAGGCTGGTGTAGATACGAGCTAGACGAAGCAGAATCTTGGGGTTCTCCGGATCGAGCTCAGCTGCCCGCCTGCAGTCCTCCAAGGCGGCCTCAAAGTTGTTCGCAGACATGTACGCAGCAGCACGATTGCTGAGGTAGGTGGCAGAGCTTGGCTGCAGATCCACGGCTGCAGTCACACATGATCGTTAGCAGATCGCACGGTCATTGATCAATAGCGTGAACACGAAGGCATACCTCTGGTGTATTCCTCAATGGCGCGTGTGTAGTTCCTCTCCTTGAAAAACTTGTTGCCCTGATTCTTGAACGCCTCGGCCTCCTTTGCGGGAGACGGTACAGGGCTCGACGGGCTGGACTTGTGAGGGGGAGGCACCGGCACATCTTCAGTTGCATCATTGTTGGCAGCGCTCGGAGATGCCGCAGGTGCGGGAGCAGGAGCAGGCGCTCCATTGGCAACTGGCACGGTGAAAGAGCTCGCGTGCTGCAAAGGAGGCTGAGGCGGCGACGAAGGCGCGCCGTTAGGAGAATCAATGTCCATGGAGTCTCGTGCACTCATGGCTGACAGCGCTGAAAGCCGTTTTCGCTCTTCGGGAGGCAGGTTGAGGGGATGTGTGTGGGCGTCGACTTTCTTGCGCCGTGAAGAAGAGGAACCCGGGTCGGTGGACTGGCGCTGGAAGGGCCGCGGGGAGGAGCGCGACTTTGCCTCTCCGGACGACGCTACGCTTGGCGAGGCGGGCCGCGCTGGTTTTTTGGCAGGAGATTTGCTAGGCGAGGCGGCGGCCTTTGTGGGGGATTTGGAGGGCGACTTGACCGGGGAGGAGGGCTCGGAGTGGGAGTAGGCAAGGTCGTTCTCGAAATCGTCGTCGTGGTGTTTTTTGGACGTTTTTTTAGAGAAAAACTTCATTGAGTCCGCCGGGGAATATGACGCCCGCTGCTGGTGGGATCGCTAGGCGAAGGTCTGTCTGGTATGCTAAGCAGGACCGGTGCCGGCACCTAACAGTAAGGGGGGCGTTGCAATCCGTAAAACCGATAGCTTAATATAAAAAGCGAGGTGCGGATTGCGGCTGCAGTGCGTGCAGTGCGGTACGGCAGCGGTGCGGAAATCGGGACAAAGCAAGGTTAGCCCTCTCTGGCGTTCCCGTCCTCCAACTTGCACGTCTTGTCTCGTTTTCCCCGGGCCTTCACCTGTGCATGGAGGTGGGAAAGAGGCACGAGCCAGCACTGGAGGCCGTGGACGTTCCCGGCAGCTCGGGCGCTTTGCGAGGCTAAAGCTAGAGTAGCAATAGCGAGCCGTGATATTCTTCCTTGGTTGCTGCTGTCTCACTCTCGGGGCACCTCAGCACGCGCACAAGCTTGTTTTCCTCCTTTCGGCTCTGGTTCCGGTGGAGTTTGGTGCTCCTTGAGAGGATTCGGTCGAGAAAGTGTACAGGAAGGACAGTCGACGCTCAGGTTGGACAGTTCGCGAGGGTTAAGGAGGGAAGAGAAAAAAAAGTGACGAAGGGTGAAGGGCAGCAAGCACAGCACAGGACAGCCGCGACCCCGGTTTGCTGGACTGCTAGTAGGGGTTTACAAGAATGACCAGATTTATCAGCCAGGTATTAAATAAGGCAGTCCTTCGCGCACAAGCAAATCGGAGGCACGAGAGACTCAGAACGCCTTTTGGTGTCCGACGATACCTATTTTTGTGGGCAACGCAATCCCCAGCATCGGCCTCTGGCACCAGCGAGCTGGGCAGCGAAGTTACACGAACGAGTGACTGGACCCCGACCCCGTAGCCAGTACCAGCACTTGCTATGCCTGTGCCTGCTGCATGCTGGTCGACTCTACCTGCATGGCCCTCAAACGACCTGCATTTCCCCCCACACTTACAGCGCAGAATGCCTCGAGAGGAACCAATAGCTCTAGGACGACCTGCGCCGTTGTTTACTCTTTGCAGTCGTATCACCAGTCGATCCTGTCGCCATGTCGAGTTCAACCTCCTCATTTCTGCACCCGCATCCAATCGCCAGTGGTCACCAAGTCAACAGCGCCGTCCGTCGTCTGGACTCGCAGCACGAAGAGGCAGAGATGGTTGCCAGAGTTGCATCCGGACAGAGCTTCTCGTCCGGATGCCCATCTCTCGCTTCCAGTTGGGCCTAGCGGGCGGGTAGCTGGCGCCGGGGCGGCACCGTCAAAACCAGCCCGTCGATTAATTTCCAAGGGACCACGAGCCCAGAGGCGCCACCGTCCCGTTATGCCGCTGGAGACTTGCTGTAAAGAGGGTATCGCTCTAAGCAGACGGCTAGGCTGGATCCCTCCCGGGTCGATTCTCGAAGCTTCTGTGGAACTTGGAAATGAGTGGTTGAGCTTCGAGGAAATTGACTCTCCAAAGCCACCTCTATCAGTTAGCCCACAGCCCGCTTATCGGATGCGGAGGGTGGTGTGCATACGATTACAGAGTACTCGGGGGACACGATGTGTGATTTTCATCGTATCTACACGGTAGATGCGAGATGCCACAGGTTTGATTCGAACTCTTCCTTCAAAAGTGACTCTCTCTTGCCTGCAGCGGACCAATATCTATTGTCAAACAGGGCGCATATGACACGAACACGCAACAGCCAGCACTTGTTCGATCTCCATTTGCTTCGAATCTCCTCGTTTGGGCCTTGCGGAGGTCCCGCTCCTAATCCACCACGCACTTCCTGCGACCGTAATGTAAACCCGCCTAGAATTACCCCATAACCAACCGATCCTTCCTTGATGCGGGTTCAAAAGCCAGATACACACAATCAAACGCCCGTCTTCATGACTCTTCTGGAGTGTTTGAAGAGCCTCCTTCTGCAGCCCCATTAGTCCCGGTAATTGAGTTGACAAAATCGTGATACTTGAAGACCTCGCCTCTCTTGGCCAGTCCCCCTTGCTTGCTCTTGCTGAAGGCCCTCCGGCCAGTGAAGCCGTTCATGACCTTGTCCACTTCCGCGGCAGTCAACACTCGCTCCCCGGGCTCTGGTGCGGTATGCAGGACAGCGTCACGCAGTTCTACCAGGTCGACTTGACCATTGTCATCGTCGTCAAACGCCGAAAACGCCGAGAGCAGCTCGGAGCTCGGTGAGAGTGCTGCAAGCGTGGTAGCTATCGAGTTCAGGAACGTGGCGAGAGTGACGCTCTGTGGTGCGGAGGGCGGGAAGAACTGCGATACGTCTGCCGGGTTCGACGGCAACCCTGAGACCCTTATTATCAGTAATGGTCATTGACGTGCATGGAACAACGCTGTCCTACCCAGTTGGTTCAGCATGTCGGCGACGTCCTCTCTACCGACTGTTCCATCGCTGTCTCTGTCTAGGATCTGAAAACCCTCTCGCAGTGTCCTCACTTGGGAGGGCTGCAGTTGCGACAGCGCACCCCCGTGGCTAATTGTCGAAGGATTTGGCCCCGGCACCGTTCGTGAACCTCTTGACGGCGAGGGAACTTCTTCGGTAGGCGCATTCGCCCTCGGAGTCCAGCTCTCTATCACTGTATGCACTGGGCTTGATTCGCTCCCAAATCGAGATGTGCTGCTTGACTGTCCTAGCTTGGATGGTGAGGTGGTCGGAGTGGTTTGCCTGAGTGGGGACGGGGGATTAGAGGTTTCGGGCCGTCGAAATGGGGAGCTACGAGGCGAGCCATATCCCAAAGGTGATGGTTTGTATCCTGCTGGAGTTGCCTTTGCGTGCGTCAGTGACGGGTCGCTTCTCAGAGTGAACAAGCCCTGAAATTGTGAGGATTACCATGATAGCCACTCGTGGGCAGCGGGAGAAGCGTGTATAAATGCGACTGATGCTGAGAACAGAATGCCAAAAATAAATTCAGCTAAGCACTTCCGCTCTGATTGAATGAAGAATGGGTATTGAGAGCTGATCTTCTTTCTTCTTCGTCGTCTTCACAGGTGATGGACTGAGAAGGTGGTGCTTTCAACTGATAAGATAGTGAAAGGGCGGCCCGACAAAAGTAAACAATCTCCCACAGCAACAACGGCCTTGCATGGCAGCACGGACCAGACGGTCTTATCGATAGCGGGGTGTGGCTGCTATAGGCGGGGCTTGAGTGGCTGCCGCGTCGAGAATGACCATGTTTCAGAACCGGCAGGGACGTTCCTTGCGCGCGACTGCCCGCTTGAGACCTAAAAGGACCCCAAATGACCCCAAATGAGGGCGCTAAGCCGGATTGACTGCAGGGACGCAGGGAGCAGCTCCCCTCCTGGGCAGTTGGGCGAATCGCACCTTGCACGCCCACATCCCCATATTTATAATTGGTGTTTTATTCCCCTTTTCTACCCCTGTCCGCCCGTCAGGAGCAAGCTGGAAGCAAAGCAGGTCAAGACCAAGGTCAAGCAACGTCTGTCCGGTCTGAATCAGCGTGGGGACAGAAAGGCAGACGGCAATGGCATAAGAGCGCAGGTACCTACCACACTACCATCCCCCCCCGATGACACCTTGCCTCACCCTGCCCAGACAAGCACACGGGGTTGGTTGCTAAACTTCGAAACATTGCAGCAGATCATGTCTCGGTATCCGTCCAGCGCCTCTCCACGCACTGACCCCACGCTGTGAAGAGTCCCCGATCCTTTTCGACTCGACTTCACCTTCACCTTCCGAACGAAGCTCTGTTCGCACGTCTCCTCACTCTTGTTCCGTTGAGCAATTCATGTAATGCAGCGAGAGGAGACGCCAATCCCAAGCCTGCATCGATCGTAAAGTACTCGCCGTCGTCTCTGCCGTGTACGGCCCCCTGAGCCAGACCGACACTTCACTCAGACCGGATCGAGACGCAACCTTGAACGGACCGCGAAACACTGGTCGCTACCACCTTCTGTCGAAGCAACTGAAAACCAGCCGGAAGCTCGTGCATATATGAATCGGCTGTTATTCCTTCGATTGTCGTACAAGCAGATGGTAGCATCACTGTCTTAAGATCGACCTGTTTTGACCTTCACACCGACATCGACCATATATGCGCGGCGCCCCTCCCGGCCCCTGTTTCGACCGCGATTGACGAATCAACGCCGCGATGGCATCTGCGCAGACTGCGCTGCCTTACCTTTCTCGAACCATCAGCGGCGGCAATCTGAACACGGCGGTCACAGCAAACACGCGAAGAACGTCGCTGTCCTCCTTTCCTCCATCATCGCGATCCGGCTCGCAAATGTCACTCGTCTCGCGACCGTCGCGCTCCCCCCAGCCGCCAGTGGGAATGATGTCGGAAACCGATCGCACATCGAACCCGAGCTCCAAGTCCAAGACGCCGTCTACCGGAACGGGTGTCTCATCTCAGCACTCGTCGCTGTCCGCAGGCGCACCCCCTCGTTACAACCCAGACGCACATCCTCGCCGCAAGCTGCGCTCACAGTACCCACGGGGCTCGACGGAGAACCATGTCGAGTATATATTGGTCGCGTCGTTTGACATTGACCGAGGACCCGTCATGGAGCATCAGTTTCCTGTCGCTATCACTGGCGACGAGCATATGTTGGCCGAGTTGATGCTGCCAGACCAAGCGCACGTACGAAATCAGGACTGGACCATGTTCTTTCTGCACAAGGACACGAGCCAAGAAGAGGAAGATGACGAGAGAAAGGCGAAAGAGCAGAGAAGGAGGAGGAGGAGGCGCAGACGCGACAAAGCCGCCGGGATCATAGATGAGCAGGACCAGGATGAGCAAGATGACGACGCAGATGAAGACGACGACTGGGACGATGACACCTCCAGCGATAGCGAGCCCGAGGGAGGCGAGGGGCCTCCTCTCATTTACGTGCTAAATCTTGTCAACACGAAACAAGACAAGACTGTGAAGCGAGGCGCAATAGTCAAAGCGATGGCTATCTGCACACGACATCCGTTTCTGCATATTTACAAGGTTCGTCTCTTTCGCCTAGATCCTAGCTGCAGATGGCGCGAGCTAATCAACATCAGCCTCTCCTATTGTTAGCATTGGAGGAATACTTCAAGTCTCCTGTGCCGGAGACGCTGTCTCTGCTCTATGATGCTGTGAACGCAATGGATTTGTCTCTGATGCCCAAACTCAGCCTGCTCGAGAGACACTTGTTACAAGCAAGCGACAACAAGGATCTGTTCGTTGAGAAATTCGAGCAGATGATCCAGATGCGAATTGCTGAGGAACGGGGAGATGATGTCGCAGACCAGCCCTTTGACGCGAGTCGAAGTCCACCAAAACCGGCCGGTATCCTAAGGGCCGGAACGAAGGCGCATCTCGAAGGTCATGCGGCCTACTCGGTGCCTCGAGACACCCATGAATTTGAGAGCAAGGTCATGTACAAGGGCATCCCCATCCCGATCAAAGTCCCCGTGGCCGTGATGCCAGAGACCGTCGGCGACTTCTCCCTAGTCAAACTCATACAGAATTTCTCGGACACGCACGCCAAGTCTCCCCACCCCTTCCCCTTACACCCTCATCTCACCACCAACGGCGTACACACCCACCCTATAATAGTACTGGTCAACGCCCTCTTGACGCAAAAACGAGTCATCTTCCTAGGTCACAATATGCCATCTGGAGAGGTCGCAGAAGCGGTGCTTGCCGCCTGCGCGCTGGCATCTGGGGGGACACTCAGGGGCTTCACGCGTCATGCCTTCCCTTACACTGACCTGACCAAGATTGACGATCTGTTGAATGTACCCGGCTTCATTGCAGGCGTCACCAATCCCACCTTCGAGCTCCATCCCGAGTGGTGGGACGTCCTATGTGATCTACCGAGTGGACGGGTCAAGATCAGCAGTAAGATAGAGCAGGCGCCTATCACCGAAGGTCTAGTCTACTTCCAGCAACAGAACCCTGCCTACGCGGGGCTGGTGAATGGGTCGTCTTCGAACAGCTCTGCTACGAATGACCTGACAGGCGATGCCGCCTTCATGAACGATATTTTACGGAGCATCGCCGCCCGACACGGCGAGCGCGCGATTAGAGCAAAGTGGCGAGACTGGGTGCTCAAATTTACGCGAATCGCTGCCGCGTTTGAAGAGAGTGTTTACGGAGCCAGCGCTCTGTACATCGGTGGAGACGAATATGAGACAGCCCCAGCTATTAGTGGTCATGGGTATGTGTGGCCGGACGAGACTGCCAAACAGAAGGAGCTGGCTGGCAACGTGACAAGGATCGAAGGCTGGAGGAACACGAGGAGTTATTATAGCTACATACAGGTGAGATCTTGGATGGGTACCATAAGAGATCACAGGTTTTCAGCTGACACTATGTTGTAGGACCTGGCTCAGCTGTACACGGTGAGGCCACTGAAGGGGCTTGACCTGCACCACATGCACGACCGGCTGCGAACGCAACGCCTGACGCCAGCGCAAAGCAAGGAGCTCTATCTCACGTTCTCAAGATATGTCCATTCGTACGATGAGATATGCCTCCTCTTGACAGTGGCACCCGAAACTCACGCAGGGCTTTTCTACGTCGCGCTCGGCCTCTTCCACAAGGACCGAGACGTCCGCACCAAGACGGCCGACCTACTCGAGCGGATCGCGGAGCACGAGGCCGGGCAGCATTGGTGGAACGCGCTGAGCAGGTTTGAGAAGCTGGCGTACATCCGGATCAGGCGAGAGGCGGAGCAGGCGACGAGGAACAAGCTGGAAAAGGACGGCTTCAGCCCGGTGGGCGAGAAGCGCGTCAGCTGAGGAATTTGAGAGGCTAATCAGGGGATATCCCTTTTCACTGCATATTACGCTCGACAGCCATATATATATGTCATGGGCCGGCGTTGCTTCTGAGGAGCTATGGGACATGTGCTTACGACATCATGAGGGCGGCGGTAGTTGTCTGCTTGGATGATCTTTTCTCTCGCGCGCATATTCCTGCCTGTTGGCAACATCCACTGTGGCATTTGCGAAGAAAAGAATATACGCTTATTCTCTTGTCATCCTTGCACGTCGTCCACCGACACTTTTCGTCTTCCGTCTTGCCATAGCAGCTATGCATGCCGCTAACCTCTCCCTCCTTCTACCCGCCCTTATACGCCTAGATATTTGGCCGCGTGGGCGACATGGTCATCGCTGAAACTCGCCATGAAGAAGTACGAGTGGTCATAGCCCTGCGAAGCGTTCGTCAGTCAGCGATGGTCCCTTTCTCCGACGATATCTGGCTCCCACACGGGAAATATCGAGAGTAGGTTTTTTCCCCCAACACCACAGATAAAACTCACATCTTGCATCCGCAGCGTCAGACCGTCCAGGCCGGCCTCCTTGACGGCCTTCTCGAAGTTCTCGGGCAGCAGCTGACCCTGCTTGTAGAAGTTGTCGCCGGTGCCGACGTCGACGAGGATGTTGAGCGGCGTGCCCTTGTCCCACCGGCCCACCAGCTCCGTCGCGTCGTGCTCCTTCCACGCCTCGTCCACGGCGCCGCCCTCGCCCTCCGTCAGGGACTCCCCGCCGCCCAGGTAGCCCCGGAACGCCTTCTGGCCCCAGGGGCAGCGGCTGGGGTTCGCGATGGGCGCGAAGGCGGAGCAGCTCTTGTAGAGGCCCGGGTGGCGCAGGTACAGCGTGAGGGCGCCGTGGCCGCCCATGCTGTGGCCGGTGATGCTGACGCGGGCGCTGTCGAGCTGGGGGAAGGCGGACCACAGCAAGGAGGGGAGCTCCTCGGTCAGGTAGGTCTCCATGCGGTAGTGGCGGGACCAGGGCTCGGCGGCGGCGTCGAGGTAGAAGGAGGCGGCCTCGCCGAAGTCCCAGCTGTCCTTCTCGCCGGGCAGGTCCAGGCCGCGCGGGGAGGTGTCGGGCCAGACGAGGGCGATGCCGCGGGCGGCGGCGCCGTGCTGGAAGAAGCCCTTCTCGGTGCAGTTGTCGGGGGTGCAGGTCAGGCCGGAGAGGTAGAAGAGGACGGGGACCTTGGCCGATGGGGAGGAGGAGAGGGCCTGGGGCGGGAGGAAGAGGTTCAGGGCCATGGGGGTGCCGGTGGTGGCGGACTGGTGGGACAGCTTGAGGAGCTTGCCGCCGAAGGAGGCGATGGTCGCCTTGGTCTCGAAGGCCATGGTGCTGGCGGGCCTGGAGGAGGTGCTGGAGAGGATGTTGGCGATGGTGGTTGGGCGCTGGCCGTGTCTCCTGAGGATGTTGTTCATAAAAGGCAGCAGAAGGAAAGAAAGAGGCTCGATTCAATGGTTATGTTTGGTACCTCTAATGTTGGTGGAGGTCCGTTTCATGCGGGGGAAGCCTTACCAAGGGTGGGAACTTGGTGCGTTGAGACTTAGATAGAACGGGGCTGGTTGAGTAAGTGGATGTACGCAGTATGTCAAGTTGTATGAATTGAATTAATTAGTGTCTTTATTTCGTATCTACTTGCCCTCTTTGGCGTGGAGGTGACAGCGACAGGATCCCGAACAAACTCCATGATGCAAGTGCTTCTTAACGCCATGAGAGCCCCTCCGTCCCTCCATTTGATGCCAAATGCCAATGCCGAAAGCTCCCTGTCCCTCCTGCGCTTCTACCCCACCATCGAAGCTCGCAGAGGTGTTACCCCACCTTGGCCGGGACATCCACTGGCGTCATAGGTTCAAGTCTCGAGTGCCCGCTGCGCGCCCAGAAGAGGAGGTTGGCGAGGTCGGATGTTTTTCCTCCTCCTGTGGCCGTCGTCGGCGCCCAGAAGAACAGACGGACCCTGTGCTGCTCAGATCAAAACTCCGATGCTCCGTTGGCCCCTTTTTTATGATGCTCGTCGTCATGGTGAATAACTGAAAAGCAAAATCAACGCAATGTAGCCGGTCAATCATGGTTCTCGTTACGGTTCTGGTGTCTCCAGTCTCGAGACTCCAGGCTTCGGTCCTCAGTACAGCTGGGGAGCCGGGCCGGTGTGGCACTCGAACGACGAGATGTACTTGTTCCAGCCGATGGAGGTGAGGTTCTCCTTGCGGGTGGAGTTGTACGAGACGGCGCCGAATGTGCAGCCGGTGGGCGACGTGCAGATGCCTCCGCAGGGCATGCTGTGCCGCTGTCAGCATAAAGATGCGGCAACGAGGTGAGAAGGCCAAGAAAGGCAGACTGTTGAGACTCACATGTAGGGGTAGCAGTAGAACTCCTCGCCGTCGGGCGCAAAGGTGGCGGCGTTCTGGTAGTAGGGCGCCGTCATGTTGATGCACGTGTCGACGGGATAGACGTTGTAGCTGCAGGTCCCGGTCTGGTTGGCGCCGGTGCACATCAGGATCTGGAACATCAAACCGTTGTCAGCGACACATGTCTGCAAGAGGAGGCGGAGGCAGTGGTGGTGGTGGTGGTGTCAAATGGCACTTACACCTCCGACGGCCCGCTTGTGGTGGATGGGCGACGCTGCGGCCAGGCACGCGGCAACGATGACGGTGACATATGCGGAGAACTGCATCTTGTCGCTTTAGGTGGGATCTGATGACGGAATGTCGGGAATGAATTGATATGAAGTTTGATTGAGTGCTGCAAGCTTGATGGAGGCGAGCAGAGCAAAGCTGGCGAAGGCTGGGACGGGAAAGGCAGGATATATAACCAGGTGCAAATCGTCTCTTCGCCCAGCCTCTCTTTGCGGCAGAGACACACATCCAGCAGCGCCGGCAGCCTCACCACCGGACCAACCTCGCAGCTTTTGACCCGCCAGCCATCATCAGCATCATCATCACGCTACCGACGCAGGGCCCCGGCACTGTGAGCAGATCCGTATTTTTGCGACTCGCCAATCCCGCGCCAGAGCTGCTGTTCCCGCCATCTCCACGGGTTCCCACAGCGCACAAAGAAAGCCTCTTTTGCCTCACACAAAAGAAACGGGGACCCCTTGCAAGGCCCGACCAGCCTGACCAACCTCATCCATCCCACGCGTCCCCTGGCCTCTTTTTCTCGTTTACGGATCTTGTACCGGCAGCACTAGGGGCACACGGGCACAACGCAGGCACAAGGGGGGGGACTCCACGAGACGTCATACCGCGACCACCTGATCAAGAGGGCAGGATTCCGGAGCTACGGTAAGACACGAAACAACGCCGCTCAGGACCCCTAATTTTGGCAATCCTATGCCCGGCACCTGTACGGATTTGCTGCAATGCAACGTTATTCCGGCAGACGTCAGTCCAGGGCCGGATCGCTCTGCTCCTCAGTGCTCACCGCAGGGCAGCGTGGGGATTCTGGGAATAAACAGGTGCTCTACTGCCCCAGTCTTTAGAGCGACGGATACGAGGAGATCGGCAGTCACAATCTCACGCGGGATTGGCTCCTCTTGGACCCTTAAAAACTGAAAAGGCTCCTGGACGACGTCAATGCCCGGGGCTGGAAGCGCCGCCAGCACATGCTTGCAATGGCTTGGCACCCACCCGTCAGCTGTCTCTGTCTGCCGCTGCTAGTTGCTGCTTATTCTCCCCAGTGCCGACAGTTCCGTGGTAAGCCAGCAGGAAACCAGGGTCTGAACCTGAATCATCGTGGTGCCTCCAGCTGCCTTGTCCATCCGTCTCGTGTCTAGGAACGATGCTGCGTCAGTACCCTACCCGTTCGTATCGGGCAGAGTCACAGATAGAAAGAAAGAAAGAAAGGGAATCGGTCCTTCACCGAGGCTGAGTGTCTCTGGGATACTGATCCTCTAGCCTCTCGGGATGGCCGCTCAATGGCCGACTTGCACTGCGCAGGGTAGAGTACGACGTGCGTCGCACCGCAGCTTTCGAAGCGCTCTCGGCAACCAGCATACAGCTTTATTGCCTTGGAAAGCTGGAAAGGCAGGGCCAGGCAGATAGATACCAGCCGGTGTAGCACGCCGTTGTCGTATCATGTGAACTCGTTGAGGTGAGGCCAGTCCCGTCTGCTGAGGTCTGAGGATGCTTGGATGCTTCTTGTGATCAGTCAAATGGCGTCACGATCCTCAGCTTCTGGCATTCGGGATGACTTCACGAGGCGAAATGGTTCTGGCCGTGATGCGCACTCAACCAGCAGTCTCGGGATCCCGCCATTCCTCCCGACATGCGGGGGCGGAGACCAATCTCGGTCTCGAAACACCGGACAAACGGTCCGGCGGATACGGCCTCGGCGCCAGTGCCATCCCCAGAAGCAAATGACGGAGGGGACCGTTGCGAAATCCTTCCAGTGCGGTCCTACTCGCGAAGGACCTCACTATAAGGGGTGAGTCCAATATCAAGCGTCATTGCACGCCGATCGCACTTTCAACCCCAACAAGGGAGAATTAGACCCCTTACTCGCTTCTCCTATTATCGAGACAGCAAGAAAACAAAACATCGCGCCAGTTCGGAGACACATTAACCTCAGCTCTATGTAAGATAGTAGACTCATACACATACACAAGACGTACAACATCCCGTGAGACTCCCTACTGCTCTGCTCTGGCGTCAGAAAGCCCAGACAGCAGAACCAAGACGTGAAGGCCCTTCCTCCATTCCTCGTAGCAGAAACGAGCCAGTGCCGCACCGGCCTGATCGTAGATCTCCCGTCATCACGAGCTTAACACACCCTCAGCCCGCAGACCTCTACCCCCTTGCCCTCGACATACGCCCTGCGGCCAAAGTACCTCGCCGCCAGCTCCCTCGCGAACGCCGCGTCCGCCGCGCTCCACACATCCAGCCCCATGCCCGCCAGCGCCTCGCTGCCCACGCGCACGTAGCCCTCGTCCTCCACGTCACCGTCACCCTCGTCCTCCTCAGCCCCGCCAGGGCGGTGGGACTGCTGCAGCAGCGCGTCTTGGTCTCCCGCCCCGGCGCCGGCCCCCCGCACGTCGAGCATGTCGTCCTCGTCCGACGCGTCCACCAGGTCCGCCAGCACCGAGAGCGCCTGCGTCGTCAGCCGGTGGAAGTACGCGATGATGGCGAGCTCCGCCCGCGCCCGGTCCTCCTCCTCCTCGTCCTCGTCTTGCTCCTCCCCGGCGGGACGGTCGCCGTCCCCGGAACCCCCCTCCGCTGGCGCCGCCGTCAGCGACGAGATGCTGTCTGTCAGGCCGACGACGCTGGCGTTCCGCAGCTGCGTCTGCGAGGGCGTCGGCGGCGCCAGGTCGGCCAGGAGCGTCGCGTCGTGCGCGGCCTCCTCGGCCTCGTCCGAGCGCCCCTGCTCGCCCGCGCTGGCCCACCACATGAACCCGCTGTAGGCCAGCGCCGCCCACGTCACCGGCTCGACGACCTTCTCCGCCGCGTCCGCGATGAGCTCGTCGTCCTCCCTGGACAGGTAGAAGCCCGCCCTGCCGGACGACGTGGACAGCCGCGCCGGCCGGCGCGTGCCCGGCGGGGCCTCGGACCTGGGGGTGCCCTCCGCAGATGCGGAGATCGCGGCGCTGGGACCGGCAGCCGCTAGCCGACGGAGGCCAGCCCGCAGGGAGCGGAAGCGGCGCAGGTCACGCTGCGTGGCCTTGACCTGGACGCCCTTGGGGTACTCCACGGTCGGCCAGACCCTCTCCTTGGCGTTGGAGGCGTAGGGTGGCGGCATGGTGATGAGCACATCCCAAAGCTCGCTTTTCACGGCGAGGATGCTGTCGGTCGTGCAGGCTATCCAGCCGGAGCCTTTGTCGTCCCTGATATTGCCTTCATCGACAGCGGCAGAGTCGTATCTCTTAGCCGCCGCGTGGTCATCCATCAGGAACGGAATATCGTGAACCCCAATGTTGAAAAGAGGCCGTAGCCGTTGAGAAGGGGCAGAGGGGGGGAGAAGGTCGATTACGGAGAGAGGCACGTTCGCGAGGACGGAGATATCGTACACTATTTCGGCGAGTCAGCATGTTGCATCCAGCACTGTAGCGTAGAAGATGTTTGAATGCGTACCAAAATTACAGACATCATGCACAGGGGCGTGCGTAGAGATAAGAATTCTCTTTCGCAGCAGGGCAGCGCGATGAATGGGAAATATCAGCGGACCGAACGTGTCCAGCAGGGTCGTCAAACTCCACGCCGGATGGTACGGCGACAGCCTGTGGCCGGGCGGCATCAAGGCAGTGCCGTCCGAGGCGGATCTATTCCTGGCATGTCCAGCGCCGCCGGGGCGGATCTGGTGGAAGCTCATCGCGGGCGAGGCGAGAGGTGACTCCTTGCCGGACTGCGGCTGCTCTGCGGCCGCCTTCTCGCGGGGCCTGACCTTCTCCCAGTACTGCTCGAGGATCTGGGTCTGCTTCCTGTCCGCGACCAGTTGCCTGCGATTATACGAGAGCCAGTCAGCCGCACGCTTGAAAGAAACAGAGACTGCACGATCATTAGTACTTACGCAGCCATGCGCTTCAACCCCTCGGCGTGCCTCCACGCCCTGCCCAGCCGTCCGTAGCTCAGGGGCACCAACACGCCCACTGCGATCATGCGCGCGTGCCGGGCCTCGGCCTCGTCAGTGCGCGTGTTGACGAAGGCGCTGAGCCCGGCGTGTCCCGTGCCCGACCCGTCGCCGCCGCCGTCGTGCACGAAGTAGATGAGGTCATCCTGGACGGTATGTAGGCCCGAGGGCAGGCTCTTGTACTCGACGGCGCCTTCAAGCTCAAGCCCGGGCACGGCGCGGTGCCATATGATCTTGTAGCCGGCCTTGACGTCGAAGTCGATGAGGAAGAGCGCCGAGATGGGCGGCAGGTCGGGCAGCAAGGTGGAGGACGAGGGGGCGGCGGCGCTGGGGAGACGGACGGAGAGCGGGGGCTGGCCCCGGCGGGATGCCGACATGTTTGTGGGTGCTAGTGTTGTCTTTTGCGTCAAACAGAGGGGATGCGCCTTATGGTGATGGGGTCATCATGGCTGGCGCTCGCGACCTTTAAACACGACCCGAACGGGACCGGGACCGGGACCGGGATCGGGATGCGTGAGACGACGATGGAAGAAGCTATGCGCGATGAGGAGGTGATGCGGCGAATTGGCTCGCCGGGTCTGTATGACAGACGGACTGACAGACAGACTTGTGTGTCCCTTCGCGCCTTCTTCCTGTCGACGCCGTGCCGTCGTCATTGAGGGGGAGATGATGTGTCCCGATTCGGAGGTCGTCCGAGAGGTGGAGGAGCCTCCCCGGTAAATGCTACCCCTGCTTTCGCTCTGCCTTTACCGTTGTCGGCCTGGCGCCGCCAAGTCGGCCACGTCTAACACGTGCAGTCAGGAAAGCGAGAAAGAGCAGCTTCTTCTGTTCTACACCCACAGGATCTAAACTCTCTTGAAAGGAGATGTCACTAAGGTAATAGAGGTAATTAGACGGATGTCTTCCCTGGTACTGTGTATCCGCACATGGAGACGGAATACATACTTCATATACCGGCAAGAGTTCCGGCTCGATCGCTTAGGCGGTCTCGGGTCTCCGCATATGTCCCAGCACGACAATACTCTAGATAGATAGTACCAGAGCACTGCTACTTTGCATCTGAATAATGCGCCGACCGGGTTTCCCAAGGCAATAAGACCGTCATATATTACTACCTGCCTACCAAAGATACCGTGCCTAGTTACTGGAGGCAGGTACTTACCAGGTATTGACAGCATCTGTCCGGCTGACCGGTGCAGAGAGAACCCCGCGAATATCGCTGCCGCGCACACATGCGGAGATACAGGCGGCGGCCTTCATTCAGCTTTCCCCAACGAAGCGTCACCCGTCAAGACACACCTCGGCAGTGGTGGGGTCACACTTCCCCAACGGGCGCCCAATTAAAGCCTCCCGCTGCCGTCATCCCGCCCGTCGCTTTTCGGTGATATTGATTTTTCCAGTCCAAGGCCAGGCTTTCCCTCCCCACCACTGCCCACCAGCCCTACCCTCCGGACTATTCCCCCCGTCCTTCGACCGTCCTTCGACGACGTGCTCGCTCCAGCGCGGCTCACGAGGTGCCTTGCGTCTCGTGCACCAAGGCATACGGCCCCTACAGCAGCAGCCTCTTCCCCCCTCCTGTCTGCCGGAGCAGTCTTCCTATTCGCCAACAGCAGGTCAACCAGGTCAACCAGGTCAGCTTCCAGCTCGCTCAACAGCAGCCACCACATGCAGCCAGCCACAGGTGCCCGCAGTCTCCCATAGCTACGGATCCCCTCGTTTCTCTGCCTTATTTTTCCTCCCCCGGCCTCCATCTCCTCAAAGGCGCGGAGGGCTTGCAAGGGACGGACCGGACCGGGGACGATACCCTCTTTGTCTCTCCTCTCCACGACCAGCGGGCAGCTTTCCTTAAACCCTCCCCGCCCACCGCCATGGCCTTCTCGACATACCTCAACTACTTCATCGCCGGCTACACCGGCCTGACGCTCGCCCTCTACATGCTGTCCCCGATCTCCTCCAAGGCGGGCTTCGCCGCCCGCCTCCTGGCCTCGTACATCTCCCTGTGCCTGGCGGCCCTCTACGGCGTCGCCGCCTCCGTCGCCCTCCGCCTCGCCGGCGACGTGCAGGTCGCGCAGTGGGCCACCGCCCGCGCCTTCAAGTACCTCATGGCCGCGACCACGGGCGTCACCTTCGTCGTGCAGGACCCGCAGCGGCACCTCGAGCGCGTGCGGCCCGCCGTCTTCATCGGCAACCACCAGACCGAGCTGGACGTGCTGATGCTGGGGTGCATGTTCCCCAAGTACTGCAGCGTCACCGCCAAGTCGTCGCTGAAGCGCATGCCCTTCCTGGGCTGGTTCATGATGCTGAGCGGCAGCATCTTCATCGACCGCAAGAACAGCAAGGACGCGCGCGAGGCCATGCGCGGCGCCGCCGAGGAGATGCGCACCAAGCGCCAGAGCGTGTACATGTTCCCCGAGGGCACGCGGAGCTACGCCAAGGACCCCATGCTGCTGCCCTTCAAGAAGGGCGCGTTCCACCTCGCCGTCCAGGCGCAGGTGCCCATCGTGCCCGTCGTCGTGTCCAACTACAGCCACGTCCTGTGGATCAAGGGGATGGTGTTCCGGTCGGGCAAGATCCCCATCAAAGGTTTGCTTTTCCCGGGAAGGATAGTCCAAAGTTGGCAGACTAGCAAGGGGTTCTTTACTCGGAGACTAATGTGGTAACTCTCTAGTCCTCGACCCGATCCCGACGACCGGCCTAACCGCCGCCGACGTGGACGAGCTTACCCGGTCGACCCGGGAGCTGATGCTGAAGGAGCTCATCAACCTCACCGCGGAGGCGCGCGGAGAGGTCGCCCCCATCCCCGCAGAGACCGTCAAGGCGTCAGGCGTGGACGTCGTCAGGAAGCCTGCGTGAGAGGCCATCTCACGCATCAAGAGCAGAGCAGGCGAAGCGCCGGATCTCAATCATGTGTTGCAAAAAGCAGTTGGGCCCGGCACATCGAAGATAGAAAGGAGAGTCTTGACAGAGGTGAAGAGCGGAAGCGTGGAACTTGACGACAGTGCCGAGACGGCGCTCGTCCCCATCACGGGACGGAATAGATGCGGTTGGCGCGGTTCTCCGAGCCTTCATCCCATCTAGGAAGACGAGAAGCATTTTTTGATACCCCCTCGATAGACGCATACGGGACAGGCGTTGAGAGAGGATGGGCAGATATAGGCGCGAAAGAACAGAGGTGCGCCCACGTCAGTTAGACGACGCCAGCGGGCCACAATCCATTGCCTTACTGAGTTTCGAGCTTACGAGGTTTCAGTGTAGATCTAGAAGGGAGCCTGAAGATCATTATTATATCATGTTCTCCGTCATGGTTGGAAGTGTCATAGTCTTCTTTCGCCTGTGCAAGTTGAGCCGAGAAATTCACTAGCCCGGCGCCAGGTGTGATCTTCCCCGTACAGTCTACATCGTACACAGTTATGGTCTCGTATCTCATAAAAAACCGACGAGTCCAATACTTGAGAGAGGTTACAACGCGATATAACTGCTTATTCCTCCCTACGTAGGTGCTATATAAGCGCCCTAACGTACAAATCAGGGGGAAGCTAGGGGATGGTGTCGCCGCATACTCTAGCCTTGAAAGGGGCTACTCTGACTGTGGACGTTCCTTGCCCAACTCCCATCACCACTCTCTCAGAAAGCAAACAAATCCAGTGAGCCGCGGCCAAGGTGGTAACCGTCATCCATCCGCCGGCGGGGACCAGGGGCGTGTGGTGCCTATCCTGGCCCGAGACGGGGAGATGATACAAGATTCAGACTCAAACATATATCGCGGCTAAAGTCTCCGGTCCGGAGTAGCATTGCGATCCAAACGCTTCACCATGGGTTAGCAACAGTCGACGGAGGTGTGCTTTGCTCGTGGTGTTTTGCTCACAATTGCAAATTCAAAGCGTAATGTCCAGCAGAGCGTCTAAAGTGCGACTCACAAGCCCCCCAGAAGCGTCGCCGTCCACTCAGGCTGTGAAACGTCAGGAATAGGCAACGTGTTTCTGGAGACGACCAATCGCCTCCGCGGACTCAGGCAGTAGCTCAGACTCTATGAAAAGGCCTTGAGCGTCAACCACCTAAAAGATAGAATATTTACACCCAGCCACCATCCAGGGCATTGTCCGCGGGGGTCCTAGATGAATGTAAGCGTTCATCCCTTAACAGAGACGGGATAATGTGTGATCGTGATACATGCCTTGGCTCTTGGAGCTCCCTCGGACCCGTGAGATACCGACAGTCATGCATGTACGTGGCCTTATTCTTGGGAAGATAGGAAGGGCAGGCCCTGGTCCAGTGATTCTTTTCTAGAAGACACACGCGGTCGAACTGATATTGCTTGAGCTGCTTCTCGTACCAAGCAATGTTCTTATCGTTCCCATCCTCGTAGAACACGTCGACGAAGAGGCACATGTAAGGACGTATATGTGAGGAGCCATTCTGGTAGACGAGGTTGTCACGTCCCGGGTCCAACCATTCGACACAGTCCATTGGGGAAACCATGTCTGAACAGATGGCCACGAGCCTGTCAAATAGAGCGCGGCCGATACCTTTCTGCCGGTAGCTGCAGTCGACATATACATGCAGCTTCCCGCACAAGCGACCGGTGTTAGAGCGCGTGTCGCCTGCCAACCCAGGATCACACAGCGACGTAAATCCGAAAGCCACAACTGTATCGACTGATGCTCTGTTTGGTGAAGGGCTACGGGGTGGATGCCCGCTAGCCGCGATTGCGGCGCCTTCCTTACGTAGGCGAGAGTCATTGGAACTGCCCTTGATTGCTACGATGAAGGGTGTTCGAAGACTCTGGCACTTGTTGAGTATGGAATGGAACTCCTCCAGTTTCAAAGTCCACGCGTCGATGGCTTGAAATCCCTCCTCCACTTCCCAGTTGTAGATCTTGAGACATCCCGCCATGTCACCTTGGTCGGCTGGACGAATATGCACTACAACTTTTGGGGTGCGAGGATCAGTTTCGACGACAGCAGGCTGAGTCCGCACAACCGGCACCATTCCGGCAGGGGGGGTTCGACACTGTTCCTCTTTCTCTCTCGCCTCATCGCGCTTTTGTTTCTTCAGAAGAGCGCCTCGTGATCTTCGCATAATCAGATTGGACGTCATGTTCTGATGGCGCCACACCAAGTCGTTTTCCTCCATCGGGGCCGGGCCGGTGTAAGGCTGGTCAACAGGCTCTAAGAGGTTCCCGGTCTCCGTATTGACATCGCATCGAAAGTGTTCAAAAACATCCCTTCTGAGGAACGTGGGGCAGACGTTGTCCGGGGTTCCCTTCACCCACTCTTTGATGAATCGGTGTATAAACCCGGCAGATTCAGTCTCACTGTTGTCGTCGTACCCATCATTCCAAGAGGTGTTCACCCACTTGCAGTTGTAAGGGACAATGTCTAGTTCTTTACCAATCTCGCCACGAATGTCTTTTGAGCTGTCAGCTGCTCTCAGGGCGGTTAGCTCGATACCGTCGTTGCTGACATGGTATGATGAGACAGATCCATCGGCACTGATACGTCTTGATGATTCAGTCAGCTGCTGCGGTCGAGCAACCGGAGCCTTCGTTTTGGGTATTGGCAGGCTGCGGCCGAGTTCGGGGCGATTAGAACGTCGAGGAGGAGCAATGATACCAGGGTTACACGGAGTGGATCCATTCAGGCCTGCGAGGACGTTTCTCCAACGATGAATAGGCGCTTTTGAAGCAGGAGAGAGTGTATCAGTTGGCAGCGCATGACGACTCGCAGCAAGCTGCGGATACGGCACTGGAGGTGAATACATCGACGAGTCGACTGCTCGTGCCGCAGGTGTGTCCTGGCCATCACTGCTGGCGACAGAGAGGCGAACGCCTCCCTCAGGCGAGGAAGTCGGACTCACCTCTGTGTGCTCCCGCAGTGGGTTATGCTTTCGTGAACCAGCGTCGTTGACAGATGCCTGTAAATGCGAAAGGGATGCTGTGTTATCTAAGCCTGGATCGAAAGCCACTTTTCCAGTCGAGATTGCGCTACCGGTGTCGATATTGCCTGTGGACGAGTTCACTGTGGAAGTCCCTAGAGTGCTCCATAAGTGAGGAGGGACACCAGGGGGACCCGATCGCATGACGGCATTCCCAGTCTTGTTTGAGCTCTCAGTACTCTTGGGTATTGCGTTATGCTTGCCACTCTGCTTCTCCTTTTCCTTCAAGATAATCTCGCGGAATATCTTACTGCCTTCGTCAATTGTCATCCGTGGCTGGCCGTGGTCGGACTTGCTACCACGCTCCAGCCTGGAGTGGGAGGGTCGATCGTCGAAAGCCATGTCGACGATTTGAGGGGCCTTCGCATGTAGGTCAGTCATGTGGAATACGGAAGCAGTCAATGTACTGCATACCTAGGTGAACTGATGATCAGGACCCGTAGAGAAGTTGATTAGGATTCGATGGTGAGCTGGAGTGGCAAGGGAGTTGCAACGAAGTTGTACCTCGAGAATCGCGCGGTACCACGGCTCGCGTATAGGAACTCGCGAAGCAGCTGTAGCGCAGTCGCGGTATATCCTGCGGGTGAAGTGCGCGATTGAGACCTATGCCGTCCTGAAATGACAGAGATGGCAAGTAGACAAAAGCGGCATAATTTGTAGGCCACCGATCAGTCTGAGGGCGGTGCTCAAGCCAGTGATATCTCGTCGGTAGTCTGAGGAGGTAGGTGCCTGTAGCTGAGATTGTGAATAAAAGGACAAAAGTACTGCAGAGAGAATTGATATGGAGGTAACAATTGGAAGGCGTAGACTTCCTTGTGGTGGAGGAGGATTTCGACGTACCTCGAACCACGTTAGGGAAAGAGAGAGGATGGAAGGAAGAAAGGCAGTTCGCTCCCGAGAGCGAGAACCTAAAGGCAGATACGTGGACCTGTCGTCTCTGGAGAAGCGGCAGGTCCTTGAGGATCAGGGAAGTTCTGATGAAATCGAGAGGACAATATGAAGTGACGGTGATAGTAACTTGAAGGGGGGAAGAGTGAAGCGGAAAGGGCGAGGCGTGGAGCAAATACCCAAGGTACCTTGGTGCAGGTACCTCCCGTTGGTAGATGCAGGCGAGAGCTGGACCGGGGGAAGGATAATTCCAAGTTCACTCCTTCCTCTCACATACCTAGGTAGTTTGGTACCTTAAGTAGGTAGGTAGCGTGCGATAGATGTCACTGTGAAGTCTTGAAAGCTGGGCCGTTGCTCAAACCGCCCAAGGTACGTACTCGGGGGCAGCTTCTTCCCGAAGAGAAGCCGAATAGATATGATTTACAACTTGGAAAATCCCATATCTGCCTAAGTCGAGCTAGACTAGGTAAACAATCTGGTAGTGCCCACAAAGTGTGAACCCCTTAAGGAAATACCTACATAGGGACGACCGAGACCAGTGTGCGCTGCTGATGAGAAGCAGCAATACCATGGCCTCGAGAGAACTTAAAGAGAACACATCATATCCAGATAGACAAGGCCTGCCTTAGCAACGACACAGTTCGCCCGTTATGTCAGTCACGATGCTCACGTTTGATGGCAGGGGAAGCATTTCTGGAGGAGACTCGGGTACCGGTGGTCAAGAAGCGAAGCCCAGGGGGGATATCAATCGATGAGGCGACATAAAATTAGATATCCATGCCATTTCGTAAATCCGTAAATACAACAACCCATACCCAGATAACAGACGAGGTTACGCGATAATTTGGCTGATCGAAGACTGTTGTGATGCAGTCTCCCTTCGAAAGGGAGATGTCGTTGAATCCTGTATCACGTGGTTGGCTCAAAGCGCTTCTCAGGGTAACTACAACGATCCACCTAACTACCTACAGCATTGAAAGCCCACCGCATTAAGAGACAAAGCAGGCGGATTCCGTGGATCTATGGTGTATCTTAAGCAAAGATACACACACTTCTAATTTACGATGAGGTGAGACAGCCAGTTGCGCCATGCTGTCAATTCTACGGAAAGCTCGGCTCAAGGACAAGGAGCTGAGGATCCTGATGCTGTAGGGATGCTTCTACCCCGTTTGAAACATTCGCAAGCTCGGGACTGATCTGCTTCAGGGGTCTGGACAATGCGGGGAAGACGACCATTGTCAAGAAGATTATGGGCGAAGATGTCAACACGGTCAGCCCGACATTGGGGTTCATCATCAAGACGATAGATTATGAAGGGTACCCGACATAACCTTTGGCATGCAATTTGCCTACAAGTCATACGCGCCTCACTGACATGGCTATAGATACAAGCTCAACATATGTTTGTGATCGCGCCCTAATCACCTCTTTTAGGACCCCAGACTTGGATATCTGTGCTCACCTGTTCCAGGGGACGTTGGCGGCCAAAAGACGCTCCGGTCGTATTGGCGCAACTACTTCGAGAAGACGGACGCCCTGATATGGGTGGTCGATGCCACCGACAGGCTGCGCGTTGATGACTGCAGGCAGGAGCTGCAGGGCCTGCTCCAGGAAGAGGTTATATCACCCCTCACTACTGCGTTGGTCTACTCGTGACGCTAATGGACAGACAGCGGCTTTCGGGAGCCAGTCTCTTGGTGTTTGCGAACAAGACCGATGTCCAGGGCTGCATGACTAGCGATGAGATCGTCGAGGCTCTGCAGCTCAGGGCCATACGAACCCACCGCTGGCACATCCTGCGGTGCAGTGCAATGACGGGGGAGAATCTCAAGGAGGGCCTGGCGTGGGTGGTGGAGGACGCGAAGGCTCGGCTCTTCTTGTACTGAAGCGTTACGACTTTCTGCGTCTCATGCCCTTTCTCCGCCTGAGCCAGCTGGGCCGCCCGTGGCGAGCATCCCCCCCCCGTCCTACTTTGCCCAATCGAACAGCTGCTCCGCGAATAAGGTCTTTGGTGTAATATTCAGAGACGTGATTCAGCATAGCATTGATTTACTACGTAGCATAGCATTGACCCCTGAGATTGAACTGCTTGGGGTTGTAGGGCGGCAGGGCGAACTGCAGGTGGTCATAGCGTCTTCCCGGGGGCTGCGGCTTCTGAGACACGGTGGACCCCATTGGGATGACGGGAGGGACAAGGTGGGAAAAGAAGAGCGTTACCGAGCGAGAGAGCTAAAGTGAACACGCTAGAGTAGAAAAACGACGCGAAGATCCGCCGGTCTCGTGCAGCAGTTCGTAAACTGTGTACATCACCCTGAGAATCCACCTGTTGCCGTGGGAATTGATCTCGGTCCGCCTCTTCTTGGGGCTGCTCAGTGTCGATTGCCTCCCTTAGGTGCTGACCTCGCACGCTCCACCCTTGCTGCTATTTAGGGCCGCTCGCCGGAGAGGATCGGTGCCGGCTGCCGTGGGTTTTCAGATACGCGGGTTTGCCTGTGTTGACAACAAGTCCGGCGCGGGGAAACTAGAGCACCTGCGTGTCGCGTTTATGTGCTGTGCCATGCCTGCTGTGCCTGCAGATATTCTTCGCCCCCAGCAGTCTCAGAAAGATGTCCGACGAGGTGTCCGATTTTCTACGGTCAGTAGAGCAGCTCAAGGGCCGCCGTGAGGAAGAGGACGAAGCGCGCTCGCGCGAGCTCGAGGAGAAGATTCTGCAGGAGAGACGAGAGCGCCAGGCTCGCCGAGAAGGTGAGTCGACTTCCCACTGCGCTTCGCAGCCATTCATTCGTATATCCTTCCTCGCTTCAAATAAGGCTTGGCCCGTCTTGGGCTGCAACACGTACCGGCCGCTTCCCGTTGATGCTGATTGCCAATGTACATTGCGCCTCCGGGAACGACACGACGAGCACCTCGCTTTTTATGCATCTGCCTTCTCCCTCCTAATCTGCCAAATCCCGTCCAAACCAGCTCGTATTGAGCCACTGACTGACTCTGTGTGACGCGGTTGTCTAGAACGCGCGCGGTCTATTTCACCTCAAAAGTCTTCCCCCGCGAACACCCCGCCGCCATCGTCGCAGCGCACCAAAACCCTCGCATTGGATGGCTTGAGCCTGGCTTCTTCCCCGATTCCTACTCTTTCAGCAAGCCCGCGAGCCCGAGTGCTGCCCAGCTCCAACACAATGGACACGATCTCGGCATTCTCCAGCTCGCCAACCAAGGAGAACGAGGCGCCGTACGATGTTGACTCGAAGCGGAGCAGTGCAACGCTGACCTCCCCGCCTTCGAATGTCACCCCGACACGGACCCCAACTCTCTCATGGCAGCGACGACCGGCGTCACAGACCTCGGACAAGCCCAGGAGCCGCCCCCTTAGTATGGTCGCGGCCGAAAATGCGGCCGCTCGCTCGTCTACTCCACTCACCGAGGCTCATGAGCAGGAGCCTTCTCGGGACCAGATTGTGCAAGCCTTGTCTACCAAGGACCCGTCCTGGTTCCGCCAGACCGCTGACAGAGGGCAAAGCTCGGCTGCCTACCGCCGGAATCAGGTGGAGGACAATGACAGGATTGACTTGTCTGTCGCACGTGCTCAGTTACCGGGTATGTCGCGCGCCTCGTCTGCCGAACCTGAGAAGGATGCCGCCGGCGATCGACCAAGTTCGCCAGCCCTCCGGGGCAGGCTTGGCTCTCCCTTGCCCTTGGCGACTTCGCAGAGACTGGATCCCCCAACACCTCGGATAGCTGATGACGCCTCGTCTCCTGTGCTCTCTCCACCCGGGCGCACTTCACCAACAAGGCCGCTCTCCCCGACGAAAGGCATGGGGGGATTCGTTCAGAGTGCCATGATGAAGCGGACCGATAGCGTCAAGAGGTGGAGCGTCACCTCTCCCGGTGGCTTGCAGCGGGCAGGCTCGGTTGTTTCTAACCGCAATAGCCGTGACCTCACGGAGCGCATGGCGAGTCCGCAGCCTGGATCACAGCCGCGCCCCGAGAGTATGGGCAAGGATGATGGCTCAGGGTCGACTTCAGACGGCACAAAGGAGGCCACGCCACACCCCGTGGATACTGCTACGCGGGAAGAGGAAGCAGACAAGACGACTCCGCCCACGAGTCCCTCGAAGACTATGGATCCACGGAGATGGAGCCCGACTAAGAACTCGAGCTGGCTTGAGGCTGCTCTGAATAAGCCAGAATCACCCAAGCCAAAACCGGCAGCAACCCCGAGCAACCAGCCAGCTTGGATGGTTGAGCTGAACAAGGCGAAAGCGCAAAAGGTTAACAGCTCTAGCGTCGACCTGGGACGCTCCGGTTCTATTGCACCTAAACACGAGGTAAAGACGGGCGGGCTGCTCAGATCGTCTGCCCCCGGCACAAGCGTGAAGCCACGGAGCCTCGCTGGGATGAATCCCGGGCTGTCTTCGCCTATAGCAGCCGGTGACAAGCCAGCAACCCCTAAGTTCCGGAGCAATCTCACGGCGAATAGTGGGACACCCGAGAAGCCAGCAGTGAGCGATGAAGGCTCTGAGAAGAAGCCCTCGCTTGCCAGTCCACCAGCTATCAAGCCAAAGCCAGAAACACCCCCAAAGAAGGACTTCCGTGCCAATTTGAAGCCTAGTCAAACCACAGGAGGCAATAACGCCAAAGAACAGACTAATGAGTTGCAGAACGTTTTTGGCAACCTACGGCGGGCAAAAACCCAGAACTACGTCGCACCAGATGAGTTGAAGGACAATATTTTGCGTGGAAAGGCAGCTTTGAATCTCACTGGTGGGCCCAGGCCCTACGAGAAAAAGGACGAGTTCAAGGATGCCATTTTGAAAAAGAAAGAAGACTTCAAGAAGGCTCAGCAGGAGGGCCGCGGAATCGTAAAAAACTCACCCACGGCTGTGGAAAAGCCGATACCAGAAGGTCTAGCTAAGAAGATGGAGCTTGGCCGGTCGAGCACGATATCCTCCAAGCGAGAGTCGGCTATCTCACCGCCGCCCTCTGATATATCTTCAAAGGCACCAGAGATAAAGCGATCCAGTATACTGGCTGGAAGCCCACGACAAGGCTCGACCCGTCAGGCAGTTGATATAACACCAGCATCCAAGGCCGACAAGCCGGAAGCCGCTCCCTTGCCAACACTGCCGAAAGATAGTGGCGCCGCGCCCCGATTGTCAGGTAGAGCTGGCGGCAGTGCATTGGCAGGCAGGTTCAATCCTGCTCTGGCCGGGCTGTTGGCTCGCGGCCCTCCCGGCTCGGCTCCTGCGCCGTCCAAGGGCTCTGGTGAGGCCAGTACCTCGGGTGCCGCAACGTCGGCAGGTGGTAGTGAGCCGGGTCCTGGCCCACAGTTGACGCACATGACCAAGAACCGTGCTCGAGGTCCGAGACGGAAGGCTCCCACCTCGCTCGGTAAGGCCGGCGAGCCGGAGATACCAGCCCGCCAGCTCGTTGTAGAATCTGCCCCCGCCCCTGAGAGAGAGCAGTCTGCCAGTGCCACGCCAAGCGCGATAAGGTCATCACTAAGGCCAGGACCACAGATAAAATCTAAACCTCAGATTCTGCCGCTGCGAGGCGCAGAGAAGGCTGCCGCCGAGGACACGCCTCGACCTGGCGGCGAAGTCATATCTCTAGTGGACTCTTCTAAAAAGACACCGGTGGACGAGCAGCTTAAGACGGCGGGAAACAAGATACTGTTGGTGGAGTCTTCTCCTATTAAGGCTCCTTTAGATTCTCCGAAGAAGGTCCATGACCAGACTTCGGCTATTGCCACGAATGGGCAGAGGTCACCTGCAAAACCAGCCGAGGAACTCATCGAGGAACCGGTATCACCCAGAAAGCTCGATGTGAAGAGGATGTCGAGATTTTTGGACGAAGCAACCCAATCACCACCCAAGCCGGAACTTGAAAAGTTGAGGTCTCCTTCTCCCGTGAAGTCGTTCGGACGACCTTTGCCGGAGCCGGCTTCGCCCAAGAGACAGGTTCCAAGCGAAAAAGCCAGCTCTCAACCCGAAAAGGCGAGGGCTGCCTCTCCAGTGAAGGCGTTTAGCCGGCCTTTGCCGGAACCGGTGTCACCGAAGAAAGAGGCGCCAAGCGAGAAGGTTAACTCCGAGCCCGTTGTTTCTGTCAGAAGCGCTGCGGCGGTCTTTGGCGGCTCATCTGGCTCATCCGGAGCGGCCAATACGGCCACGTCCGGCGCCAATACTGGCGTTCCCTCACCTCTGCGGTTACGATCGCCAACCAAATCCGGGGTGCGACCACTACCGGTTCCACCTAGCCCAGCGCCGGCCTCATCTCCAGTCACATCATCCATGCGATCTCCTACAAAAATTCCCGAGTCATCATCTATCTTGGCTGATTTCTTCGGGCCAGCGCGGCCAAAGCGAAACTACAAGGTCGACGCGGCTGAAGTCTTGTTGAACCGGCCAAAGGCTGCACCCCGGATCGAAACCCACATGGCACAGCTCTTGCAGATCTCCGGAGACGGCAAGAAAGCCTCAGTACCTAGCCACTACGAGCGTGTCCTCTTCGAGCGGGAGATGTATATCTGTTCTCACAACTTCACGAACGAAGCTGGTAAGAAGGTTACTGAGGTGTACTTCTGGGCTGGAGATGAGGTGCCGGAATCTGCAGTCGAAGACGCACAACTTTTCGCTAGCAGGGAAGCGAGAGCCATAGGTGGTAGGCTGGTCAAAGTCCGCCAGGGGAAGGAGACACCCGAGTTCATTCAGGCTCTCGGCGGCATCGCTATCATCCGACGTGGATCAAGCAAGAAGTACGACTCTCTCGCCCCAAACATGCTGTGCGGGCGGAGACATCTTGGCCAGATCGTCTTTGATGAGGTGGATTTCTCGCCAGCCTCCCTTTGTTCGGGTTTCCCGTATCTCCTGGCACAGCAAGGCAAGGTGTATCTCTGGAAGGGGAAGGGCAGCAACGTGGATGAGCTCAGCTGCGCGCGGCTGATAGGAATAGACCTCGCGCTCACCGGCGAGCTGATAGAGGTCGAGGACGGCAGGGAACCGGCAGACTTCTGGAGGGTCTTCGACGGCGGTTCTAGACCGGGATCTGCGGATCATTGGCGGCTGAAACCAAACTATGATAGGTACTGCGGACGGCTCTTCTGCTCTGATGCAGCCGATCGCAAACAGGTTCGTACAATCATCCGGTATTACCTATCTTGATTGGCCAGTGCTAACACCGTGCCACCAGATCATTGAGCTCAGCCCCTTCACCCAGGCCGACCTCCTACCCACCAAGATCTATGTACTGGATGCCTTCTTCGAGATGTACATCATCGTCGGCAGCCGCTCACAGACACAGTACGCATCGTTCCACAACGCCCTTGACTTTGCGCAGGAGTACGCCATCCTGTCCGCAAGCATGGAGGACCGGCCCTTTGTGCCCATCTCGACCGTCGTGCTCGAGGGCGTCCCTAGAGACATGAAGAGCGTCTTCCGCAAGTGGCGCGACAGCGACAGTCCTACCAGGATGCACTCGGGCACCGCGAGCAACCCCGGGAGCCCGAACCTGAGGCGCGCGCGCAGCCTGCGGATCGTCCCGCTCAACCAGGCGCTGCAGGCGCTGTCGGAGTAGGAGTCCGTTCCTGGGAGCGCAGGCGACGACACGTCCGCGCCGTGTACTACGCCTCTCCAGTATTGCAAGATGTATATTTCTACTTCACCTCTCTCCCGCTTATTCTCGGCTGGCGGTCTTTCTTCATGACGCAGAATGCTCTTTCTTCATCTTTGGCTGCATTGACTAGAGGGCCCTAGGGTCGGAGGGTGGTCAACAAATATTGGTAGTGTCTATTGAATGGTTCGAGCCATCTTGAGAGGGGACAAACATGGTTGGAGTTTCCACAGAGGAACGGCATACCTGATGATGTACGATGCTAGTGGAGGAAACGAGAAATGGGAAATAATGTGCTACTTTGCAACCGCAGTGTCTAAATGTTATTGAAGTCTCGCATTTCACTGACGATCCTGGGCATTTGGAGTGATATTCTCCGCCCCTACCGATGCGTGCCAAACAAACCCGCCAACGCCTTTCTCATGTTATGTAAATGTGGTGGTATCTTCCTTTGCCATCAAGTCCAAACGCCAATTGCCAAATGACTCCTACAGCGGTTCTCTGCCGGAATGCCTCTTTGCATCGAGACCTGCGCCGGTCTCGCGCCTCAGAGTCCCTCTCCCTCTCGGGATCCTTCATGGCCCTTCCGGCTTGACAGAGCCGTCGCCACCACCACCGACACCAACAGAAGCATCAACGGGCACGCTCTCCGCCAGCGGCCCTCCCGTCGCCGCGACCACCCTCGCGACGTCGTCCTTCAGCTCCGGCATGGCGGAGCTCATCTCCCCCGCCAGCACGTCCCTGAACCCGGCGAAGGCGCGCATCTTGCCGCGCATCAGCTGGTTGCCCCGGCGCACGAGCTCGACGAACTCGCGCGTGTAGATGTCCGGGTTGCGGCCGTTCTCGACGTACTGCACCAGCTCCTGGGGCACGGCCGGCAGCGAGGAGGCGCCGGGGGGCGAGGCGATGGAGGGCGGGGAGGCGGAGGAGGAGGCGGCGGCGGTGCGGTGCACGGCCTGCAGGGAGCGGGAGAGGGAGGTCAGCTCGCCGGCGAGGACGTCGCGCGTGGGGCGGCCGCCTTGGGTGTCGTAGTTGGAGACCTGGACGAGGATCTGGTAGAGGGACTGGATGACTTCTTTGAGTTGCTCTGCGAGGGATGGTTAGACTACCTCGCTTGGGCTTTTAGAAGGGAGGATCAGTGGGATGACGGACTTTCCACTACGTTGTGGTCGGGCTTGCTTTCTATTGGAGCCATGGTGTCCGGTTCCGCTCATCAGAGGACTTTTCTGTACTGAGAGATTGTGTGAAGCTGGAGCAGTTGGCTCGAGGTTCGGAGAGGCCGACGCTGAAGGGTTCGAGATGTACCTTAGTTACTAGACGTCTACCCACCTATGCAGAGTGGCTGGTGTTGCGTGGCTGGTGCCAGATGGCCAACCACATCAATGCCGTATTATCACATCCAGCCTCGTCTCCCTTTGTTCCTCTCACACGCCTAAGATACCTTTCAGATATAAGGTTGGCATACCTAGGTAGGTACCTAATTAACTACACTACACAAGTCATACCGTGAGATCTCAATGTCTACATAGATAAACACCGAAGTCCAACACTACGACGATCCATTGCCACATCCTGGGAGAATTGATAACGAGTAGCGTGGACTAATCAAGCATGGCTTGCTTGCCCAGAGACTCAGCCGCAGCGCAGCGCAGCACAGCTCAGCGCATCGCACCGGCCCGCACCCCGCCCGGCGCAGGCGGGCGCTTCGCTCCTCGAGGCTGCGAGCAAGGTGTCCTGGCCAAGGAGGACAAGATGCCCTCTCCCTCGTAGAGTTTTCCTGTAGCTTTTGCTATGAGCATGTCTATGCTTTCGCAATCACCCTCGCCTTCTCCCGCGAGAAGCCACGGATCGCCATCGACATGTTTCTGAGACCAGGCGCCCACGGCGGCACAGCCAACGGCTCCCTCACCCCCAGCGCTTCCCGGGAAGAGCTGTTTCCACATGCCCAGCATCTCGGGGTACGGGTCCTCCACACGCCGTCTAACCCGACGGTCGACATTATTCTCATCCACGGCTTGACCGGCCATCCTTATAACACATTCGCGACTGGGGACGGTGTCTACTGGCCCACGCAGTTCCTGAGCCGTGACCTACCAAGCGCGCGCATACTGGCTTTTGGGTACGATGCCGACGTGGCCAAGTTCCTGGGGCCGGTCGGACAGAACAACATCCGGGAACACGCCGCGACGCTGCTCAGCGACGTAGCGGCCGTGCGGGAAGAGGACGGGTCGGTATGGCGTCTCCACACCATTCGAATAAGCTTGTGGGGAGCCTTCGCTAACGAGAAAGCTTATCTCAGGAGTCCCGCCCCATCATCCTCGTCGTCCACAGCCTCGGCGGCCTTGTAATAAAGAAGGCACTGTGCCTGTCGGAGCAGGCGATTGAAGACCATGAGAAACAGCTCGACCGATGCACCGTCGGCATCGCCTTCCTGGGCACCCCTCATCGGGGCTCAGACCTGGCTCCGTTTGCCTCGGGGGTCGTGCGAGTGTTGAAAGCCAGTAGGAAGAGGGTGAATATAGATATTGTGAGGCTTCTGGAAAGGGACTCGGAGGCTTTGGCTGATATCGAGGCGTCCTTCGGCATATGGCTTCGGAGGAACGCCAGCCGTGTCAAGCTGACATGTTTCTTCGAAGAACAAGCCTTACTTGGCATCGGCATGGTATGCAGGACCGAGATTATCGTGCCGTCATATGCGGCGGAGGCTAACTCCTGGTGTTCTGGAATAGGTTGTGGACAAGCATTCTGCTCGGATCGCTGGCTATCCCCAGCTTCCCACTCCGACAAACCACATGGTGAGTGCTGTCTCGATCTGGTGAGGAGCTATTCACTGACCTGCGAAGGATATGGTTCGCTTCAAGAGCCCCGAAGACACCGGATACCGAAGGCTTCTGGGAGAACTAAGGAGATGGCTGCGGCAGGGTACTGTCGCGGTCACCAACGACGCGGGTGTCCCACCCAACCAGCAGCTGAACTACCAAGGTAGCAGTCCCCGACGATCAGACACTGGTTTCTCCGGTAACAGTGAAAAGGATGTATGAAGTCTCTGGCTTTTCCCGAGATGAATGATCGCGGAATAGACATAAGCAAAGCTGCTGACGGGACGTGCAAGTGGATTCTCACCCACCCGGTGTACGAACAGTGGCTGACCAATGGCCGTGGATTGCTTTGGATCAAGGGCAAGCCGGGCGCTGGGAAATCTACCATCATGAAATTCCTGCTCGGCTCCCATGAGTCCGGACGTGATGACCGACACGCTGATGTTTTTCGGGTGTCCTTCTTCTTCCATGGGCGCGGCACTGACCTGCAAAAGTCGCCTCTTGGCCTGCTCAGATCGCTCATCCACCAGATTGGGAAAGCTTATCCGGAGGTGATTGCGTTCCTAGTATCCAACTTTGAAGAGAAGGAGAAGTTCGAGGCTGCGTGGATGTGGAGGCTTCAGGAGCTGGAAGATGCCCTGGCGTCCAAGGTCCTACCTGCCTTGCTTCAGCGCACAGCCGTAAGGCTCCATATAGACGCGCTGGATGAGGCCGGAGAGCAGGATGCTAGGAAGGTTGTCCAGTTCTTTTCTCGCATCTCTGAAGGGGGGTCTGTCAGCCCCCATGGGCTCAGTATCTGCTTTGCCTGCCGTCATTTTCCCATAATTGCTCCAGATGTCTGCGACGAAATCACCGTCGAGAACGAAAACGACGCTGACATCTCGGCCTATATCGACCAGGAGCTCACCCGCTACATCAATGATCTGGACGAAGTCACACTCCTCTCCGACGAGATCTACCAGAGGTCACAGGGCGTATTCCAGTGGGTGGTGTTGGTTACGCCCCAGGTCTGCTGGATGCACCAGGAAGGACAAACAGCTTCGCAGATACTGGAAGCCGTCCGACGCACGCCCCCAGAGCTGAGAACTCTGTATGCTTCGATATTTGACAACCTACTCAAGAAGAGGCCAGAACTATCCCTCAGACTGTTCGAATGGGTATGCTTCGGAATAACTGCGTTGTCTGTCACGCAGCTGCGATTCGCCTTGGCCCTTTCCCCGGAAATGCCCGGCCCTGCGCCCATCACAGAGGGTGACTTGAGGAACTCTCGAGAAGTCCCGCGTTCCGATGAAAAGATGAAGAAGCAGCTTCGGACCTTGTCAGGGGGGCTTGCCGAATTCACTGAATCTGGTGTGCAACTTATACATCAGTCAGTTCAAGATTTCCTGCTACAGAAAGGTTTCGCCCTTCTGGACCCAGCCATGGGGGATGATCCGGACAAAATAACCGGAACAGCACACCACAAGATTGCGAGATCTTGCCTAAGGTATCTCCTAGCTTTCCAATCTCGCTACACTTTGTCAAGCTACCAGGAAGGTATGCGGCAGATTGTGGCCCTCGATGCTGAATATCCTCTGTTATTGTATGCTGTACGTCAGTGGCTGCCACATGCCACAACTGCAGATGCGAAGGGTGTAGCACAGGCCGACATCCCTGTGTTCCTCGGTGGCAATCCTGGCCCGTTCATCAAAGCTTGGGAGACTGTAGCTGTTGCCGACGCACTGCATCATGCCGATCGAGGTACCAAGGCGGAGCTTCAAACATCTCTTTTGCATGAAGCGGCGAAGTACGGCATCACGACTCTTATAACGCCCGCTATTAGGGCCACCCCTGAGTCACTCAATCGAAAAGACTTCAACTATAGGCCACCATTATATCACGCCATAGAGGAAGGCCATATAGGTGTTGCAAAACGACTCCTCCTCGAGCCAGAGCTTGTGTTGAACAAGACGTTTGAAGGATCTCGTGGCCTCCCGCCGTTTGCGTTCGCATTGGTCAAGGGGCGTGGGAGCATAGCACGGTTGATCACTCGACACCCCAAGTTCGATATGGTGTGGAACTTGAACGCGAACTTGGGTTTAGGATCGAGAACTCACGAGATTGCCTTTGGCCATGGTGGAACAAGGCCAGCCGAGCTTGCAGTTATAAGGGGACTCAAAGACATAACAGAAAAGATACTAGCCCAACGCGACCCGAGAATCGAGCCCTACGACTTTTCTTGCCTTTGCTGGAACGCCGTCCTATTCCGGCGTTCTGAGGTCCTAGGATTGCTGCTCCCCCAGGTTACTGGTGCCGACCGAAAGAAGCTTCGCGAAGAGCCCTATTGCCAGATACTTCACTTGGCTGCGATTATGGGGGAGGAGCAAACGGTGAGGCAGCTCCTAGCTACTGATTTCATCCGTCAAGACCTCCGAGACAAGAATGGAGCCACCGCTCTTCACGTCGCCATCAAGAGAGACAACTGGAATGTGGTCAAGGAGTTCCTCGAAAGCAACGCAGATATCAACGTAACAGATAGCGATGGCAACACGCCTCTAATCCTTGCCATCAACTTGAGAAAGGAAGACCTTACCAGGCTTCTGCTCAGCAGCACCCGTGTGGACCCAAATGCTCCAGACGCAGATCTGGCAATGCCGTTGCACATCGCCATTCGGTCTTCCCAGGATCATATTGCGAAAATGCTGCTCCGCTGTCCCAACATCATGGTCAACTGGAGAGACAAGGCTGGGAAGACTCCGCTCTGGGATGCTCTGAGCCGAGGAAACAACGCCATCGCTAGGATTCTCATTGGCCGCTCCGACATTGATCTGCACCTAAGAGACTACAGCGAGCAGCTGCCGCCTCTCAGCACCGTCAACAAAGACATAGTCGACCGCCTCGAGGAGCTAGACGAGAACAAATGGACGCCTTCGGACGCCGCCTTCGGCCTGGTCTGGCCGGCCTGTGAAGCTGACCTGACTCCGTGGACCAAATACGCCAACTCCGTCGACATCAGCGGCAACTCCCTCCTGTGCTGGGCCGTCATGCACCGCTGGGTGGAGGCCGCCAAGGCGCTCCTGAGCTGCGACCTGGTCGACATCAACACGCCCAACTACGAGGGCATGTCCCCGCTGATGCTCGCCCTGGAGACCGGCCAGGCGGAGCTGGCGCGCCTGCTCCTCGGCCGCGCGGACGTCGAGATCTACAGGCTCGACCTCGGCGGCAGGGACATGCTGTCGTACGCTGTGACCGAGGACATGCGGGCGGTGCTGTCCAGCGCGGAGATGAGGGCGATGCGCACGTCGGCCCTGGACCCAAGGCAGAACGAGGAACTGGGGCCAGAGGTCGCGGCGGCCGTGCCTGACAGCCCGCGCGGGGACGGGGCCGCAGTAGAGCTGGTGGCGGAAGTCCCGCCGTGGCCTGGGCGGCGCGTGCATGGTGGCCGTGAGGCGGGCAGGGACGAGAGACGCGGGCGACGTAACGGACTTTTTGGAAGATTGGCGAACTTGGGTTGGCGAAGCGCAAGGCGCTGAGAAGGCGTTCACCTCTTTCGTGACTCTATATAGTGGATAAATACCAAGCTGGGAGAAGTATTGATTGCGAAGCAAGAGCCGTCTTCTGTCGTTCCCTGACCCTACGAGCAGGCGCATCCTTCGACCCTGAGAGGAGAGCTGCAGGAGGAAAACCCGCCATTGTGACGATGGAGCACGGTGCTATACTCAAGGTCCACGAAGATACCCTACCCACCAGCGCAGTACACGGCGTCGTAGCTCACCAAAATAGTCGTACCGCTTCCGGCGGTACAGGTCTTCCTAGAGCAGCGAACGAACTTCTCTTTCACCCTTTAAGTCATGTATTTCATAGAGGATCGTTTGACAGCTCTACGGTCTTGACGCCCGCAGGGTGTCTTTGATATCCGTGCAAATCGCCAGCAGCAACCGGAAGAGTAGTTTCGCAGCTGCTCAGATTATTTTGGTCTGCTCTAGTGTAAGTTGCTCACCTCCCGGGTTCTTGCTTTCCTTGCCGAAACCGATGGTAATGTCACAGCTGCAAGCTCTGACTAGGGACGAGATCTTCTGGCGCCCGCTGTGGCTGCCCCTGAAGCCATGACTCTTCCCTCGCTTCTTCTGTGCTCCTTCTCACATCTGGCATGCTTGCATCTGTATACTGTACATGGAACAACTGTGGCGCTGCCCACGACAGGTATGTATCGCTGAACTAGAGACGGAGTTGAAGGGTCGCCATGTCCGCTAGACTTCGAAGGCATGACAGAGCTAGTTGAGCGTGCCTTGTCCCGGCGAGAACGAGAAGACAAGTGCGCATGGTCGCCCTGACGCGCTGTACCTGTCATTAAAAGCTCGTGAGTTCTGACCTGGTCTGCAGGAGCTCTTTGATGCCTGGGGGGTGCGTGTATCCATGGGTTGATTCCCTCGTGCTTGACGTCTCGTGCGAAGCTTGATGATGGGTAACTGAGAGGATCATGACCGATTCCAGACGAATGACGCGGCAGATCAACATGCGGCACTGTCGACCTATTGAAATCATCCAGAGAGCGAGACGTTGACGAGCTCTGTGATCTTCGATGTCTAGACTGCTTGTGGCTCGGAGGCTGTTCTGAGGCGGCTTCAGGAATCGACGGCTGACCTGTGAAGGAGCGATCCGGCGACGGTTCTAATCGCTGTGGAGAATGTTGCTGTGAATCCCGGATGAAGTGGTCGTCAAGTACAGATGGCGGGTACCCCACCGGGCCGATCCTGGGCTTCACTTGGCTAGGGAGCAGCCGCATCCATGCCGGGAGCGGCTTCGTCGGACTTGGCTTGAAGGCGGGTTTACCCAAGGGGTCTGAGATCGAGACATATATGGTAGCGTAGAGAGAGACGGCGTAGTCGACGCTCTCTTCCGCCGTGGGCGGGGCCTCCGACGTAGCCCCATCGCCCTGGAAGAGCGACACCAGCTCTCTGACACGTAGGCCAGGAGTACGTTGCCCAACCCGTGAACCAGGCACATGTGGGCCGTGTCTCGAGCCCGGGGCATGTGCTTGGGGATTGGTGGTCTTTGCTTTCTCGGCCGACACGGGTCTCCCCCTTATGCCCCATCTCTCCCTCGTCAGACCGTCATCGACAAGGTCGACCTGCCGCAGGCACTTCTGAACCACCGCATCGTCATCCAGCCCCTCTAAGTCACACTCGACCAGGCAGTTGGCGCACAGCGGCACCTTGGTGATCTCTCTGGCCCGGCCCTTAGTAGACCCAGCCCCGGCCCCTAAGCCATCCCCGTCAGCAAACAGCTCCGCGACGCTCGTCCCGCTCGCGACCAGTCGAGATCGGCAAATCAAGCAGCCGTAGCAGCTGCGGTGCCAGAAGCACCACCCCAGACTCACGCAGTCATCGCCCCGGAAGACGACCTCGCCGCAGACCTAGCAGATGGCGAGGTCGAGAATGGCAGCGTGGCATGGCGGACAGGCTAGGCGGGCAGAGCGGCCCAGAACTCGGGGGCGGCCGGCGCAGGGGCGCCAGCAGAATGTGCAGGTGAATGGCGGAGGGGCCGGGTGTTGCAGGACAGGGCCTGCCGATGTGCTCGACTGATGGGATGGGGATGAGGCCGAGAGCGAGGCCGGCTGGGTGGTGGCTCCCGCTGGGGCGGATGACGCATCTGGAAGCATTGCTATCAGTCAGTGGCACTGGTGGGTGGCTTGAACAGTTAAGTCTCTGTTAGGTGACATTGTGAGAAAGGGTGAATAATACTCGAGAAAATATGGTGAGTTAGAACAGAGTGTACAAGGGATATTTGGGTACAGCTTCGCACTTGAAAGACGACGTTTGAGGGCAAGAGAACAGGCGTCTCACCTCCTTTGAGTGTCACTCGCACACGATAGAAATGAACACTGGCCAGGAAGCCTCCGTCTCGAAGGCAGGCACTTGCCTGAGACCTTCCCCGACAGTCCGACTTGAGCCTCCCCTGAGAAGACGACGTTACCGTAAACGGTTGTGAAAGAGACACTTTTCAATTAGGTAACTGGTAGTTATTCGTACAACAATCCGTATACAAACAGTCATAAGCCAACATAACGCCTCCATCCTCACCGTCCACCCCTTCCACAACTCCAACCGATGCCCGACTGATGGACCAGTTTGTATGTAGATGGCCTCCGTATCCATTCTTCCTTGAACGAGCTATAAAGGAGGGAACATACCGACACAAGGACAGCAGGAGCCGTGTAGCCGGTGCGGCCTCTAGAAGTCGCGATATCAGCTGCAGTGACATCCGCCTCCACGTCGGTTGACCTTGTGAGACCTTTGTTGAAGAACGCCAGCCGTTTTCCATGTCCGGTGACTTAAAAGCAAAACAAAACTTCGTATCAAAACACAATCATTCAATTTCTTCGTCAGGACTTGTAGTGGTGAGATCCACTTGGGGCAATAGAGTCTGTGAGATGAGTTTCCAGACAGCTTGCAGATGAATAGCGCCCTATCAGGGGTAGAGTACTTGGCGGCGATGGCGTGACATGCCTACTTCCGATACTTGGGCCGGGCAAGCATGTTGAGTCTACTCAAGCTGAGGACGGGTTTCTTCGCGGGGCTGCGCGAGGTGCCAATGTTGCTTCGAGGAGTTGCCAGCTTCCTCGGCGTTGCCGTAGCCAGACCCTTTTTGGCGCTGAGAAGCCTAGGAGCGACGAGGGCCTCGCCCTCAGGAACAGGCTGGGCCCTGCGCTTCTTTGCGGCGCGCTCGGCGGCTTCCTGCTCTGCCTCCTCTTCATCATCCGTGACGCGATGGCGCTTCTTGTTGATCATGCCGTGGGGGACAGCCTTCAGGTCAAAGATAGGCTCTGGTGCTTCGTTCTCCTTGTTGGGGCGTGACATCACCGAGGAGGGAAAGCTTCCAGGCATGTCGGCCGTTGGCAGGATAGAAGGTCGTACGGGGCGGACGCTCACCTGGCCGGGGGACGAGCCGAAACCGGATGGAGAAGAACTGGCGAAGCGAATGGTCTGATCGCTACGGAAGGTGAAGTTTCCTGGGGCATTCGAGTCAGGAATAGTAAGCTTGTTCGGAGAAGTTGCCGTCTTTGCCGGGGGCTCAGGAAGCGGCCGCGCCGCAGAAAGGTCTGGATAGTGGACGGTGATCTCAGGCTCCTCCTCGCTCATCATCGCATCCAGTGAAGGATACTGGACTAGAGTATTACTAGTTTTGGACGATGGGGCGCAAGACTTAATCGGGGACGGAGAGTTCTGCAGTAGTGCAGCACGCTTTGTCTCGGGCGTGAATAAAATAGGTCTAGGGAGCTTCCGACCTGGAGTGGTCAGGGGAAGGGGCGGGAGGTCCTTCTCAAGCCGGGGTGGCGCCGGTGTTCTGGAAATTGCCGAAGGCATGGGGATCGCGCTCGTCGGCTTTTTGGAGACCGACTTCTGTCTGCCAAAGATTGACTTGACCCTCTCGAGTCTGCCGGGGCTCTGGACTGAAGCAACTGTGTCCGCTTCGTCGTGCTTCCTGGTTCCCAAGTCATGCATCGTGGCTGATTTCTTCAGCCCACTGCCCAGAACAGGTTTAGACGGAGACTTGATCATGGACCGAGCTGTTGTCGGTGTCTTCGTGCCTGCAAGGCGAGCCAGAGATGACTTGGTAGGGGTCATCAAGGAAGAAAGAGTGGAGTGCGAACGAGGGATGCTGCCTACGTCCTTGCCAGCGGTGGCTGGGCGCGGAATGAAGCTTCCATCTCGGGAGACTGGCCGGTTGGTGGACGCATCTTCATTGAAGTGTTTGCGAGCACGCTTTGCGGGAGAGTCAAGTTCCTGTACCGGTGGATTCTGAATTTTCTTGGTTGAGGGGGGTGCCGCTCGATCCGAATCAGTGAGGTTTGCCTTGGACTGGGTGCGCTTAACACCCTTTGAAACTGGGGTGGCTCTGCCGGCACCGGCTCTGAAGGCAGAGGGATGGTTCTTAATAGAATCCATCTTCTTGAACTCGGCCATATGGGCAGCACTGAAGCGTCCAGCTCTTCCTTTCGGCTTGGCGAGCTTCCGCCCATTCACCTGCTCCTCTTCCGCCTTCTTTTGCGCGAGCTCGGCTGCCAGTCCTACCTTAATCTTGGCAGCATCTTCGCGGATCTGCTTAAGAACTTCCTGGACCTCGGAACCCAGACCGAGGTCGGAACGGGAAAGTAGCGGTGACGGAATCACAGCGGATTTGGTCGGCGTCGACTGGGCGACGAATGCCAGGCGACCATTGGCGCTATCGGACGGTCTGATGTCCGTGAAACCCAGTCGAAGAGCAGATGATGGCGGAGCCATAGTTGCGTGCACCTTGCTCGGGTGCATCTCCTCGAGTCCTGGCTTGACCGGAGACGAGTCTGCCGGGGTCTTCGGAGGGGGCATGGGAGACGACAGGAGCGCGTTGAGGCTTTGAGTTGGAGTGTTGGATGCAGACTCATCGCCCTCCGTGACGGCCGACAATTGCGTGGCAGTCCGCTTGGCCTTTGGCGTCTGGTCACATCTCGAGTCAGTCACGCCGTGGCAGCCACAGGAGTGCCGCGATGGGGACAGGCATTTGTGTTTGTTTACCTTCATCGAAGACGCACTCGCGAGTCGCGCTGAACGGCGACGGGCCGGCGACATCTTGATCGATGGTGGTTGAGGTCAATGAAGCTTTGTCTGGATGTCTCTGGAGCAATGAGGAATGTGTTTTGGGGGATCAATGGCGCGGTGTGCCGGGGAAGTCGAGGTTGGAAGATGATGTCAGGTGTGCTCGGAGCAAGCGCGACGTTGCCGGTGGGGTTTGTTTACTTGTGACCACATATAGGGCCCAAGCTCCAAATCACAGTGTATTATTACATGCACTGTAAAAGTGTACTGTACACTTCTTCGGCTTGCAAAAAGCAAATGTTGCTGCTCTTCGCCTAATGCACTCGGCTTCGTACGTTTCTTCCTGAGTTTCCTACCTCCCTGCCTACCTTACTTATGTCGAGCATCGGTCCGCCGCCTCACTCGAGGTCTTCTTCCCTAGATGGCTCCTCGCCTTCGCTTCCTGTTCATAGACACCGTAATATTGCGGCTTAGCATACCTAGGGATCTGGCGGTTCGCCCACTATCATGGAACCAACGAGCAGTTTCATGATAACCACGGCGTTCCGTATGGGCATCGACGAATAGGCTATCTTGGCACGGCTAACGTCTCAAGTTGGAAAAGGGGTATTATCGTTCACATGTCGGCGCTTCTTTAGAGTCTGAGAAACTCGTCTTTCTCGGCTACCAGCTCGCAGAAAAGAATGCCAGTGCATTCGGCCGGCCATGAGCTCGAGCTCTTTCGTCACAGTCTGGCGTCGAGACATGCGGCATGGAGAGCACAAGCCATAGTCAGCCTTCTATAAAGCTGCTCTCCTGTCGCTAAAGCCTCTGCTTAGCCGGGAGCTGCGGGCGCGAGGCTCTTCGGCGGCACCAGTGGACGCGGTATCCGACTGGCGTTGTTGTAGCCGTCTCCGGCTACTGATTGGGCGGTCAGAGAGCCCTCCTGTTTTATTTTGCTCCGCCATATTCAAGTCTGTGTCATCTCGTTCAACGACTGGTCGCGGAGGCTAAGTCAAAATGTATGACGTGTTAACTCTTTTCAACGATCTCCTGTCTTGACTCTTCGGCAAGGCCAATATGGAAGTGCCCAGGCGTTATCCGTCAGGAGAGGTCTTCGAAAGCTTTCATGTTGAAGGCTAAGGCCATCGCGACCTGCAAAGTGCGCCAGTAGACGGCCGAAGATGCATGTCAGCTACCGTGAAGCCCTATACGCGAGATTCAGAGTTATCTAGTGATATACCACGAAGTCAGGGTTCTTTAAGATGTCCTCAACAAGGAACGATCGCATCAAGCATGACTCTAGCTGATGGAGTTGTTGAAACCACCAGGAGAGAAAAAGGAAGCTTCCCACAAACACTGCTTGTGGGATAGAGACTTGCCAGTGTCAGTCAAGCTCAGGCTGACGCAGCTGGTCGCAGCAGTACATCATCTGCAGGTACTGTTCACGTTTCAGGACACGCCTTGGATGGAGGTCAAAAATGGCTCATGACTACGGGGCCAGGGAGGCAGTGAGACAGGGAAGAGCGCTGCCTTTAGGGACCGGACCCACCGGCGGACTTCGAATCTCGGGAAATTATGGTGATATGATACCAAAGGCAGATCGGACGTCAACCCTCCCGTTCCCGGCTCCACGGAGGCAGCCTAGGGTCCGCGCGGCTTCGGCGAGTGGGAATGATCATCATGGCCGCCCAGTCGTCGAGCATTGGCGGTCGGAATGTCTCTATCGAGAGGGACGCAGCCGTTGCCTCGGCAGATGATGGACTCGACGTCGTGTGGATGATATACAGGCCGTCTGACCCGGCCAAGTACCTGATTCTGCGCCGTGTACCGTAGTACTCCGTACGGGTGTACTCGCAGAGGGCGGAGCGAGGTCCGCCAGACTGCACAATGTTGAGCCCCTGGCAAGGCAAGACATTAGTGTCAGCGCTAGAAAAATTCTAGAAGATGTCATGTTTCTGCCGGGGTGGATCCGTTGGCCGGGTGGGGAGACAACCCCGTCCAATCATGTGCTTTTCAGGGCTCAGGGGGAGCAACACCCAACCACCTCATCGAACGAGCGTACGCAAACGGCCAGGGAGAGTCAGGAAACAACCTGAACACGAAGCGTCTCTCGAGGCTCTCTCGCTTCTCACTACGGGTAAACTGTCAGGCACTTGCATCGCACTAGCTGTTATTCGCCGAGCGGAGACCCAGTCAGCAGTCCTAAACGGGTGGCCACGGAGGGCTCGGCAGCGGAGGTCAAAGAAGAAAAACAATTTTCTTTCGCTTCTCCCCCGGGATGATCTTGCTGATGGCGAAGCAAGATGGAGACAGGCCGAGCACGTTACACTAGTCTACCTAGCTATGGCCCACCCACCCTGCGTGCTCTACACTACTGTACTGTACTCTACCTCCTGCATGGCTGAGCAGTTCGCAGGCATCACACCGTAAGATAGACTGGCTCGAGTGCCATGCCACGACTTGGCGCATGCAAGGCACTTTGCGCTGCACTGTCAACTTGAAAGGCTGAGCGCTCTTCGGCTGATGCGAACCGACAGACGGAACGCTCTCCCTATCAAGAGCACCAACACCCTCCTAAGTGGACGACATTCCAGAGTCATCGGTTGATGCCGCTGTGGCCGCCTTCGTGCTATTCGTCCGCATAGGCTTTCCAAAAGCGGTAAGACCCGCGCGGCATGCGATAGATCAAAATTCGCTCCTCGGAAATGCAGATTTTAGGTTTTCAGGGATCCACATCACACAAGGCCCCAGCGACTTTGCCCTTCCCCGCCGAGGGTCTCACAAGGAGGGGGCTGTTCACAGATCTGAGAATGACGAGGACTTCACCCCTGAAGCCCCATACATAACAGGGGAGAAGGGCGAGCACATTTCGTCAATTGCAGCGACTCGTACGAGTAGCTGTGGCGGCTGCTACCAGGGGAAGAGCTCGTCTAACGGCTTCTCCATCAGCACCCCGGCGGGCGAGGCTTGAGCTGGGATAGCCCGCCAGACATGATGTGCTTTTTGATCTCGAGCCTGGGTAAGGGCTCTTCCGCGCAGAATCTCTGCACCAGTTGTACTCCATATTGCACGACTGTCAATTGTCTCGCGCGCTGCCAGCGACCAGGAACAGGCAGGCTGGTAGGGCAGATCAGCGCCAGATAGCATACATAACCTGGACGTCAGCACTGTTCGTTGTCCACACCATCACTCTGCTGAGTGACGGTGAAGAGGTGTAAACGCAGGCCGCGCAATAGTGAAATACCCAGTCTGCAAGTCACTCGTCGCGACAAGGTGGGCGGGGATTAGCCAGCCGCCGCCCACCCACCCTGTACTCTACTTCGGTGTTTGCATACAGGGGGCGCATGAAAAGCTTTCGGCCCTCCATGCTCAGCACTGCATTGAAACTGTTCACCTGACCAAGAAAAAAAAGTGTCTAGCAGTTACAAGACGTGGCTCCGTTCCCTGCGACCCCGGTCCACCATCTTGGACACACTGCATGTGCCAAACCAGTCTTGGATTGGCCTGATCTCGTCAACCGAACCCCTCATTAGCCCGGCGATCCCGACATCGCAGTTGTGGTGTAAGAGCGCACGGTCTTTGACCCGTTGCGACTCGAGAGCGAATATCACCAACAAAGCTCGTTAGCTAGTCAGGGGCGGGTGGAAAGAGCGTCGTCCAGCTGACAAGTGACTCCGAACTTCTCGGAGATGAGCTGCCGTCCATCGCCAGCGATCAGTCAGTCCTAATGTTGACGTCGCGCGCACGGAGGACAAGGCAGAATGTTATGCCTGGCGGAACAGTGCTGGTTGACGGACGACCTTCACTCATCGGCGATCTCCGACTTACACGGATGCGCGGGGTCAATTGAACATGATCAGTCTGAAACGACGCCCAAGCCCAGGAAGCACTCGATATCTGTGAAGAAACATCCGCAGAGAGCGACTTGATAACAGCATAGCGCTCTCGGTGTAAACATGGATGAGCCACAAGGATATCGATCCATGACAGGGCATCTTCTCTCCACTCCGTTCCCACATCTTGGCGAGAGAGCTGCGTCGTTGTACGCCAGTATGTACAGTCGTCCAAGCGAGCTTCAGCCTCCAGGCTGCGCGATTAAGAAGACCACGTCTAAGGGCGCATGCGTGGCCGCAAGTAGACGATACCAAGAGATTCTCACTCTGACTGAGGTTCTTTCGTATGTAGAGTGAAGGAGCGAACATTGCTCCGGCACGTCATCGACGCAGAGCGAGTGACGCGGATCCCTTTTAAGAAAACACCGGGCGGACGCCATCATCTCAGCCTTTCTTGGAGACACTTAGCAGAGACCCGGAAGAGCCCCGTCAATTCCAGCCTCTCTTTTTCAAGGACGAGCTGGAGACGGCGGGAGCGAGGATGGAGAGAGGGGACTCGAGCGGTCGTCGTCGACGCCTTCTTTCCCGCTGTGTGCAGAGTAGAGTAGATCTGGTAGACCAGACCACAGGAAATGAGGGAGGGCGACGCACGGTGCTGTACCTGTACATGGTCGTGCCAATCTTCTTGCCTGGCCCGGAGGCTAAGTGACTTAGGGTGGATGTACCTCGTTTCCATGACTAACTTATAACCCGGCACCCGCGCCCCGGCATGTTGGAGAGGCTCCGCTCTCGCGTTGCGTTCTCGAAGAATTCCATTTGCCTCGGGTTTTCCTCTGTCACATCTTCCTTCCTGTCGTTCGTCCTCCCAGCCCAGGTTCGTTTTGGCCTGTCATCAACCGCCTCGGCTTCGTTTCCGAAAGGGTGCAGAACACACGGCGCTCGCACGCAATCTCGTCAACGGCAGCCCAAACTCTCAGGACTCGAGTGGGGTGCATCCAACCCCATCAAAAAGCGGAAAACAAACCTTCCTCTGCCTACCGTGAGGAAGGCCAAACTAAGGGAGGAGAACAGCTTTTTTGGCATCTTGCCCTGTCGCAGTCTTTGGGCCGTCGAGGACCGAAGATCCGAAGCAGCTGACGCCTGCGGCAAACAGACGGCCTTCACTGTGCTCGCGAGGCTTCTGCAGCTTAAGCCCCCAAGACCGTTGCCGAAAGTGCTTTGAGCGTCAGCGGACTCGGAGCAGAACACACGGTCACCCAAACCCCCGTTACTCGCAATCGAACGTGCGGGCCACGCCAACAGAGCGCGGACACGGACGAAATTGACCGGGCTCCCTGTCGTGCGCTGCTCTGCCGAGTGTGGTCACCATCTGCCAAGCTTGGCGCCGCAGCTTGCGAGAACGGAGAGTCCAAGAGAGTGAGCAGCTCAACCACCCTTCTGTGCAGCACAGTCTTCTCCGCACCCGTCCTGCATAGTCGTCAGCAGGGGCAGGCGACCTCGAGGGCTCGTTGGCACGTCTCGGGCACCTACAAGTCGCAGAGCGGTGGACAAGACCTTTCTTTATAACCGCCCAACGCCAGTGGAGCGGCTTGGTTCGACGGCGTGGACGGTTTGGCGCCACCCCAATCAACCACCTGCAGGTGACTGACTGACTGGCGTCCTCCAAGTCACTCGACAACGCCAGCATTTTGCCTGCGAAGGGCCCCATCTGCCCACCAAACCCACTACGGCATAATACTTGGCTCCCCCGGCCCCTCGCCCTCCCACCAGGTTTTACATTAGCATTACATAAAAGCCTACCGGCCTTCCTCTGCTGCTAGACAGACAGAGGCGCAACCACCTGTCATCGCCCTTTTCCCTTATCTCTGGGCTGCCAAATTATTACACTCGACAATCAGATCGAGCAACATCCGCCCACGGGAACCCGCTCTGGTCCCCCTGGCCCTTACCTTATCTCTGCATTCCAACCAGGGACCCGATCCAGACTGCCGGATCCCCCTACATCCTCCGCCTGGTGCGCTGATTGGCCCTACCCCAGACGCACTGAAACCCATCCCCCAGCAGGAGTGTCCCCCGGGCATTTTCCCACCTTTCGGCGCCGGCGTTTGGGAGCCGCAGATTCTCTGTGCCTGTCCGCTACCGCACGCCGTGCCGGGCTCGTCTTATCCAGCCCTCGGTCAGCTCGCCGTGTTGGCAACTGCGTCTGGTAGTTCTCCTAGAACATCAGCGCGGCCAGAACTCTGGCAGCGCCAGCGTGTCACTGACGGTGAAAGTGTCTTATCTATACTCGGTGTCATCTATCTTCCGGGAGACGGAGCCTTCCCGTCTCGCAACATTGTCCTTGTGGACGGGGAGACATGGCCGACAACATGTCTGTCGACAAGAAAGACCCTACCAAGGAGGAAAGCGAAGGATCAATGGAGGAGAGCCCCGAGCGTGAGCCGGGGCCGGCCAACCCCGGCCAGGAGAGCCAACAGCCGAAGCGCAAGGGTGGCCGCAAACCGGTATGCAACTCTCAGACTATTCACTTCTCCAACAACCGCAGTCCTGCTTGTCGTGCATCCCGGGCCACAAGAGTTCCAGGAGCGGGCTATATTTCATGCGATTCTAACACATGCTCAGATCTATGCGACCTCCGAGGAGAGGAAACAGCGCAACAGACAAGCTCAAGCCGCTTTTAGAGAGCGTCGCACCGAGTACATCAAGCAACTCGAGGAGACCATTCGTGTCCATGAGCAGAACTTGCATAGCCTTCAGGCAGCCCACCGACATGCTGCAGACGAGTGTCTAATGCTACGATATAAGAACTCGCTCCTAGAGCGCATTCTGCTTGAGAAAGGTAAACCTTCCCCATTCATGTCTTTGCCAGTTGCGTTTTGTGGGCGTGGGCTGGATACGTTGAGGATCGAAACGACATACGCCAACCCTGCGTAGACTTGATAACACGGCTGACATGGATGCAGGTATCGACGTGCAAGCAGAGCTGCGCGCCAAGACTGGCAGTCCAAGTCTTGGTCCATCTCATGCTCCCCAAAATCTGGTCCAGCCGCCTCCCATGCCTCGAGCAATCCTCAACAGGCACCACACCCGCAGGTCGAACTCGAGCATTGCCCCGAAGGTCGAACCTGGTGTGCCAACACTTCCGCCGCCCTTACATTTAGGCCACGGAGGCCATCCATCTGCAGCGTCACCTAAGAACCGGCCCACGCCCTCTTCGCATTCAGCATCTCCGACTGCTACGACCCCCGGTTTCGGCGCTTCACCCGCCGCGTCAGATCATATGCCGCCCACGTCTATGCGATCGGTCATGCCGCCAGCTCCGATGAAGCAGCAGCCACCGCCCAACCAGATGGGCCACATGGCTGGAATGCCACCGAACGGCCTGCCTAGAATGATGCAGCCGATGCAGCAAATCATGCCGCAACAAGATGGAACATCTAACCACCAGGGTAGAGCTGTTACTAGCGCACCCTACTATCCGACGCCGGCATTCCAGAACCACATTGAGCAACTGGGCAAGCTGACCCGTTTTCTTTCCCCCTTTCTTTTGTATTTAATAGAACTCTGTAGTCCTAGATTCATCCCGTGTTTACAGAACAGGAGTACGATGCCGCCGCCGACATGATGGACGACGCCGATCCCGCCGACACACCATCCGGACCGAGCCCCTACCCCGGTGCGCCATACGGTTCTTCTGGACACCAGCAACCCATGGGCATGTCAAGCCCAGCGACTACCGGCCATATGGATGGTTCCGTGTCTGGCGGGCAATCGCAGCATGGGGGATACCCTTCCATGACCCAACTGCTTGACCCTCAGCTTGACTGGGATCCGTTCGGCTTGAGTGCCAGCATGGCATTTCCTACGCAGTTCTCCTTCGATACAAGCAACATGCGATGAGTGAGCGGTTCTCACTTCGCCACGACGCGACCGACGACGAACGACGACGACGATTGCGACGACGACTCGAGGCGCGGGAGAGTTAATTTGAGAGGTGGAACTTGGGATGAGAGGATTGGTTAAGTCCGCGCAGCATCCAGCATCTAAGAGACTGCCGCCTTTAGCGCGACAGCTTCTCGAGCAAGATGCATTATACGGCGGACGATTACACTTTTGATACCCTCAAGGCATTGGAGCATTGTTCGGCGAAATATCTTATCCATCTGGACGACGGTTGCCAAATCAGCGACAGGGTAACTCCGGATCTGCTTCATTCTCAACAGCTCCGGTAAAAATGGTATGGGTTTGGGCGGCCATTTCCTGTGATTATACGAAACGCGACGCGCACATTCGGCATTTCTCCCTGTTTTGGTCACCCGGCGGAAAACCCCCTGAGACGAAGGAGGCCTGTCCGCCTTTTCCCTTTGTCTTGTACCACTATACGCGGTCATTTAAGGGTGAAGCATTAGGTTATTGGGGCCCTGGTGGTTGGGCGGCGGTCAACAAAAGTTCTTGCTTTATCAAAAAAGTTGGCGCTCAGGTTGGGGATGTTCGAGCATACAAGATTACACTTATGACACGGCAGCGATGGTACAACCACATTTGGTGTGCTGGTTCAGCGGCGGCAACGGAACGCTACTGCCACCATTCTTGCGTTACGACCAGACCAGATTGGTCGTTTCGTTAAAAGATCACAGGCACATAACCCTGTGCTTGCTGATCCACCAACGTCTATTCCGGTACGACCGGGAATAACATCATGGGAAGCGGTTGCTAGACTGAGAAGAGCGAGCTCTCCTGTTCGCTCTATCTCGGCTGGCATTCCGCGACGGTCCCATCTTTCCCCTAATATAACAAGTTATGGGAGGCTGTTGCTTGTTCCGTCAGTGGATATTATGGTGTCTGGACGTGCGTTTTTCTCGCCATGAAACCTGGTGCTTAATGTGTGTGCGTGCTTCAGGTTACTACTCATGGGTGTCTTCTGCCCCATACTTGGGTTCAAACCGCACGCAGCAGTCTCTTTGCTTCTCTACCTGGCGTGAATGTTGATTTCCGGTCTCATGTACATAGTCACGTCTCACCGGGGATGCCCGAGGCAGGTAAGTCATCATTCCGTCTTTTTCGTCTTGGCGTACGCCTCCCCTCTGTTGCTTGACAGCATCGCGGAGAGGGACGAGCCAGCCACCCTAGGTAGTCTCAGCATAGCGACGTCGGTGACCCTAAGTAGCCCAATAGATAGATGTGAAATGCACGTGTAGCCCCGTAGAGAACCGCACAGATCCCGTAGAGAACCAGCTGCGGCCAGCTCCAGCCAACCTACCTGCCACCTCTAGGACCGATGTCGCCTAGCCTCCCATGCATCAGTTCGGCCTGCGAGCGTCGAGGGAAATGCTCCGACGCAAGCCCCTCCAACACCAGCTTCCCCAATGGAAGGCTCTCCTCTTCTCCACACTTTTACGTACTTGGCGGACTTCGGAGCGAGGCCGACCAACCAAGAGCGACGCCGGGGTTCTTAGGGGTGGTGCTGGCCTCGAGGTCAGGAGGACCTGGCGTGCAGTGCGCCAGCGGAGCACAGCAGGACGGCTTTCTGCTCTCGTGATGGGGGGAGCGCGAACTAGCACCACCACCATTGGGAGGTTGGGTGAGGGGGAGTCTTGTCCGATCTCGAGACCGGGGCAAAAGCACAGAATGAGGGTGTCGAAGACTGGGCTGATGTGACTTGGCTGCGAAAATGGAGGGTGGAGGAGCTGCTTCTTGCATCTGTCCCTCTTCACTTCGGTAATGGTCATGAAGATTGGCAGTCCTCGTCTTCGCGAGACCGGGAGTGCCAGCCCTGGAAAGGATGCCACTGGGGGTTTGGTAGGTAAAAGGGGTTACGGACGAATCTGATATTCTCCCCGAAGACCTGTGTGTGAACGTTCTTGACTGGCTAGGCGTAGGCTCGCTCGTCCTTGCCTTTCAGAGAAGCTTGGATTGGCGTCATGTTGTGTTTCCAAATGCATTGTCAAGTAGCTGGAAAGACAGAGGAATTCGTGGTTGGTGATTATATGCAGGCGAGGTCTACGAACGCACCCCAAGCAGTTGACAGACCCTCTCCATAGTATCTACCAAGGAAGTGAAATCAGGCGCTTTATATATCGAGAGGACATCACACCTAGGAGCAATCTTGAGCAATAAACTGGTTCAAGAGAAACCATGAATCAGATTATTGACAGCTGTGCACTATCTGCCATTTCTCCAAACGATAAGGGCGTGCTATGGTAGACAACCACTGAACTTCTTACGTTTTCAGCCCACTTTAAGAGGATGGAGTATGTAAGGCCGGTCAAGCTCATGCTGGATCCTTACTCTTCCCACGAGACAAGCTATTAAAGGCACGAGAGCACATTAGACACGCCACTCCATGCCCACACAAGCTCATAACTCCCACTATACGACAGCAGGAAACGGCCAAAGACAACGCGGAGAGATAATTATCCGGGGGAGCCAAGGAGAGAAACGGCAGGCCGCGAGAGTTCCCGCTTCTCTCGAACGAGTTCACAACGGGTTTCGCTGAACTGCCATTCGTAGACTTGGGAGGATGATATACAGAAGAAGTGAGAACAGCCAAACACGAAAGCAGCTGTGTGTCTAAGATAAGCACCTTGCAGTCACCGAGAATAGACTCTGCGTGGTACCATCTACACTCGTGTATACACCGTGATAACTTTGATACTAATTAGACAAAGTAGGAAGTTACGGCTACATACGAAACCTAGGAGTCTAATATGTGAGGGGGAAAAGAAATTCGGACGAGACTTATGGCCAAACAATAAAGTCACTTATTTTGATTTCTGGGACATTTTCTTATTTCCTCAGTGCATATCGTTATGCTTGCAGCTCTTCACTTCTACGGAACCTAAGCTGCCACGCACCTGGGATCCGGTTGATGGGAGTTGCCGATTAGTGACCACGGATGGTAATATGGCAAGGGCACATAGAAAGAGTTTACAGCTGGGAATTGTCGTATCTATAGAGAAAAAAGAAAAGGTTGTTTTCAAGTCTGGAGTTACCGAACTGCATGGTGTGGGTTGGGTGATACGAATAACCTCACTGGCAGCATCTTCAACACGGCTGGACGGGAACGGATGGAAAAGGGGGACGGGCGGGACGCAGTTGTGGCAGCCGAAACCGGAAGTCGTGATTGGTAGGAAGGAGACATGTAGTCATGAAGTTCATCCTCTCGGTCCGAGGGAGGCGCCGGTACATGCGGAGTACGCGGGCGAGCTGCTTTGCGGGGAGATCTAAGCGCCGCTCATCATGCATCGCATTTGGAAAGACCGAGCTTCGAAACATTGAGTTTATAAAACGGGCTGATCTCTCGTGACTACCTACCTCGGGTACGTATGACGATGACGAGCATGGCCTTCGTCCCAAAGCGTCATCAATCAATCCCTCTTTGTTGCCCCAACGGCTCAGTCAGTCCCTCGCTCTTAGCACACCTTACCTTACACCTTACCTACCTAGGTACCTTTCTGTCGGGTGTTGGGTGTTATGAATGTAATGTTGGTACCTAGGTACCTAGTAGGTAGATATTAAAAGGTAATCCTGTGGACTGTGATCATGATGGAGGCATGTACCTGAACCTGACGGGCTGGTTGTTACCGACCTTAGGTAAGGTACCTAGTATAACAGACACCCGGGACCGCTACAAGGAGGCATTGGTAGGTTGCTGGTATGTAGACCGTCTCTTGTTGGCGGTGGTGAGCCCTAACAATTAGACAGAGGATGGGCACGGAAAAAAAAAAATATGGCAGATGCACCCAAAATTAATTTCGGAGGATTTCTTTTTCCCTTAAGCGAGTCAGGGTGGAACAAGCAATCGAAGACGCAAGCGCAGGGCAGCCTGTGTCTTTTATTAGGTCATTAGCAGCAGCAGCAGCCAGCAGCGGCCAGCGGTACATTGTGATTAGGTGCGGCTTGCGAGGGTGGGAAAGTCCCGTGCTTGAAGGGCGGACTGTGTGGACCAGCAAAACTTCCATGTCCCAAATCGTCAGGACAACCTAACCTCACCTTCCCACCTCCTACCATCATCACCTCTATCCACTACGTGGCGACGGTCAAAGGGTGTGTCCTCGCAGACATTCCAACCCTCTCTCCATCCTCTCCAATCCTGTCCATTTTGGCGCCCATTGCACGTCCGCCTTCTTGAAAGGCGATTAGCCAGGCGACAAGATGTCGGTCGCCTCCAAGGTCAGTCTGAAACTTTTTTCCGCTCTACGCTCCTCGGCTGCCCGTGCCGGAAAAAACCGAGTATCTGCCCTGCAGGTGTCGAAGACGCCGAGCTCCAGCTTGCTGCGCATGGGCAGCTCGAGATAGCTGCATCTTCCGATTCAATTCAATGGCAAGGAGCTGACATATCCGCTTGTCGCAGAACCTGTACGACCTTCTCGGTATGTCATCCTCATGACTCGGTCGCTCGAGCTCGACGAACAACCCCGCCCCAGCGTATGGTCGCGTTATTGACAAACATCCGGCGTTGCAGGCAACGATGAAGACTCCGATACCCCCAAGGCGCCCGTGAAGACGGTCGACAAGACATCAACGCACACCGTCAAGCGCAACACCGACGGCGCTGCCCCCGTTAAGGCTGCCCCGACAGCTCCTGCCGGTGGTCGCCGCGGTGGCTTCACCGGCAACGAAGCAGGTGCGAAAGCCACTAGCTGATACATATAGCCTGTTACTTCTGTATATCTGATCTAACGGTCTCTCGTGCAATAGCTTTCCGGGATCGCCAGGCCGGTACCGACCGCAACCGCGGAAAGCCGACTGATGACACCGCCCACGCTGCCAGCCGCGGTGGCCGTGGCGCTCGTGTCCGTGGAGGTGAGCACAGTCCGCAAAGATCTCCAAGACCATGCGTAGCCGCAATCTAACTTGTATGGCCCCAAGGCCGCGGCGGTAAGCACGTCCGCGACCGCGATGACCGCCACACTAAGGGTCTGGCCAGGTGAGCTTCCCTTACCATTTCTAATTGGGATCACCGCGCTGACCTGAAATGCAGCGGCTCGGAGAAGCAGGCTGCCCAGTCGTGGGGTGCCACCGAGGGCTCCGCCGAGCTGAAGGATGAGCAGGCTGGAGAAGAGATTGCCCAGACCGAGCAGAAGGAGGCTGTCACCGAGGGTGAGGGCGCCGACGAGACTCCCGCCGAGGAGGACAAGGCCATCTCCTATGCCGACTACCTCGCCCAGCAGGCTGAGAAGAAGCTGGCCCTTGCCGAGTCTCTGGAAATCCGCAAGCCTAACGAGGACGACAAGAAGTGGACCAACGCGAAGCCGCTCGTCAAGGAGGAGGATGACGAATTCATGGTCGGCTCTGGTGGCAAGGCTAAGCGCGAGCGTGAGCGCAAGACTAAGCAGCTCCTCGAGATCGAGAACCGCTACATCGAGCCTGAGCGCCCTTCGCGTGGTGGTCGTGGTGGCCGGGGCGGTAGCCGCGGCGGTGAGTTCCGTGGTGATCGCCGGGGTGGCCGTGGTGGCCGTGGCGGCCATGCTGAGCGTGGTGACCGTGGCGACCACCGCGGTGACCACCGTGGTGACTTCCGCGGCGGGCGCGGTGGACGTGAGAACGTTGCCGCCATCAACACCAACGACACCAACGCTTTCCCCAGCTTGGGCGGCAAATAAATTGCCCTCGCACATACACATCCTTCCTCGGGGTCATTGAACGCAGCTGTGCGGTGGACTCGTGTCTCGACGGAGCAGAACATGTGGTGCAAATAATGGCAGGACGGGAACTGACGGCGGAATGTATCTGGTTGATCGCGTTGTTGCCCCTGGGGCTCCCGCGTTCTTGGGATACTAGGTATCACGCTGGTTACGTTTATCGCTCCAGAACAACAAAAATGGTTTCATCTTTCTCAAAATTGGTCTCTCGTCCCTGAAAAAAGAACTGGTCTTTTCCGGTATCGACATTTTCGAGCATGGTGCGGAAAACGGTTGGCTGCTGGGGAGCGACGGGCTCCGGGCTCCATGGTGGCCATCTTCTCTGACAAACTATGTACTGCTAGAAAACTCGGCTGAATCGTTTCCCTTTCAAACTCTGCTGCTGCCTCTCGTGTCTTGCCGTGATATATATCTGCTCTTTTACCCCTTGGAGTCTTGATCGTGGTAAGCCGCCTCCCTGGGCATGGAGACAACCTTCATGAGAAAGGGGCGGTTCTTGCTATCTTGGCCTCTCTTCGGGCTACCCCCTGTGTCGCTTACCGTTGTCTACGGTAGTCTCGAAGCTGCGGCTTGACAATTTTCGTGCTTGTTGTATTGCCGGGAAGCCAGAGCAGCAATCGTCAATTGATGCTATCAGGTAAACAGTGACATGGGTAGCAGCGACTGTGTCAAGCCTGAGAGTATGTATTGATGTCTTCTTAACTATCTTCAACTTCTTCGAGATACCCAAGTTTTCACCGTTGCCTACAGCAATGAGTTCAGTAGCTGTAGAGAAGTCACCTTTACGGTCTTATCTCCTTCCCAATGGTCACTGCAGGGCGCAGTCAGTGGCCGTAGCACTAGACATCGTTCCCCCTTACACGGCTCCGATGTAGCATCCTCCCTTGAGATCTTGCAGTCTCTCAGACGGGGGGCCTTTCTCAGTGATGATTCTTGAGTACCGAGAAGACAAGATGTGCCGGTCCCCTTCTCCGACACATGGTGCCAGCTCTTCTGCCGTTCAACTCCCTTGCGTCTCCTGTATCCACAAGGGGCCAACAATTTGTATATCCGAGACAAATCAGTTCCTTCGTCTCCAGGAAGCGCACTGATTGATCATCTAACATGCCTGATATCCATTCTGCTCTCATGCAAACGGGCTATGTAACTCTAAGCAGCTATGCCCGGTGGCTCTTCCGAGCCGCATGCGTGATATCCACGCCAACGCTGGCTACGAGCAATATGCCGTTAAAGATAGCCATCAAGTAGAACGGCGCTGCCCGCGTCCACTTGTCAAACAGGAAACCCCCGAGCTTCGTCAGAAGCAGGATCGCGGCGCCGCCGCACCACGAGTAGACCCCGGCGATCGTGCCCTTCAGCTGCACCCGCGAGGCGCTCTGGGGCGCGACCGACACCGGCCCGCCGCCTAGCAACGCCTCGGTCTCCTCCCACTGCTGGTCCCTGCTGCCCTCAGACTCGGAGTCCAGCGGGGCCGGAACATCTGCCGCGATGACGCCGCGGCCGAGGGAGCCCAGGCTGCAGACGATGGCGCCGATCTGGCTGATGCCGATGAGGGAGACGAGGAGGAACACCGCGGGCGTCCCGCCACGGCCCTTCACGTCCTTGTATTCTGGTGTAGATAGGTTGGGGAAGGCGGCATAGCCTATGATCCCGAAGGCGGTCGCGACAACGATGGGCACGTTGAAGCGACCGGAACGGCTGGAGACGTAGCCGAATAGGGGGGCGCAGATGAGAGCTATCAGCTGCGACACCCCGGTGAGGATGGACGCCAGGATGTAGGCCTGCCTGGACGGCGGGACATCTCCGTCGACATCTCTGTCGAGGTAGAAAGAGTTCACGAAGAGCGGGATGAACAGGGCGATGGCCACCGAAGATGCCCGCGCGACGAACCCGCCGAGGTAGCCAAGGGCGATCCGAGAGTCCGTGAAGCCCAGCTTGACAGAGCTCTTCAGCAGATGCCAGTATGGGAGAGCCGCAGCCCTCGTCCGGGCGTCTCCTCGTTCTTCGCCGCCCTCTTGCACAGAGGCGTGCTTGAGGCCGAGGAGCATCCTCCAGCCCTTGCCTTCCTCGCCCTTGAGGTCCCGCAGTCCGATGAAGACGAACAAGGCGACCAGGAAGGCGATTGTCCCGACCACGTAAAAGCTATAAACCAATGCCTGGGCCAGGTTTATCCCCTCAATGCTATTGAACCGCGCCGGGAGCGGGAGGAACAGCGCGAGGGCCACGAGGGCGCCGCAGCCGGTGAAAAGGCCGACGTATCCGGCAAGCGCGGACGGCCTCCTGGCCGCCTCGCCGTCGACGTTCTCCTTTCTCACACCGCCGTTCGTGATCCGGAGGAACCGCTCGGGGGTGATGGTCAGCTCCGACTCGACCGATAACGCGACGCTGTCCCGCTGGTTTTGCCCGACCAGCGTCGACTGCTCCGGGTCCGCGATGAGATTACGCGAATCGTCCGTGAGCGACGGCAGGATGGCCGTCACCATGGTTGCCCTGCGTGATCAAAGTGCTGTCAGCCGCCGCTCCCTCAATGCGTCACCAGTCCTCAAACAACACAAAAAAGGGGGTGGGTTCAAACTCACGCCGCCGTCGCCCCGATGGCGAAGAGGATCCTCGCCAGCAGCAGCTGCGGGTACACGTTCGCCGCCTGGACGAACACGAACAGGCCCAGCCCGATGATGGCGTACCCGAGGACGGCGACGTTGCGCACGCCGAGGCGGTCCGAGGCCAGCCCCCAGAGCGGGCAGGCGACGAGGGCGACCAGCTCGTCGACGAAGCCGAGGGTGCCGACGATGTCGCCGACGCCGTCCTTCACGCCGATCAGGTCGGTGACGACGAAGGATATGCTGCTGTTAAGGAAGACGAGGAAGGAGATGGAAAAGAGCGAGATGCCCAGGAGGTACGTGACCGCCTGGAGGGGCGTCGTCGACGCCGAGAAGGGGAGGAATCGCATCAGCGCCATGATGCTGCCTCTCATGGTGTCTCCTGTGTCCGAGTCGGGTTTTGTGCCGTTATACCGTCTGGTGTTGGAGGAGCTCGAGAGAACTGGACTACATGGCATTCAATTATCAGACCTTTGCCGCTCCCTCGCCAATCTCAAGAGTTGTTGTGTCCAGAGCTCCCTTACATCAACACACAAGAGGGTCCCGACGCGACAGCATGTTTCAGCGCTTAGTCACCGGCTCTCCCCACGTAAATTGGTGCGATAAGGGAAACTTTTCGTATCGCTATCCCCGAAATCGGCCGAGAATTCGCGATGTGACTCTTGTGGGATTGAGCTACCCTGTCATGCTCGTCCTGACCGCCATACTCCTCCATTGAGCTGCCAGCCAGGATTGTGAGAGCTCGCGAAACCCGCCAACCGCTAGACTTCGGCCTGGGAGAGCTCCCCAGCTGCTCGGGCTCGCATCCTCTACCCTCTAAGGAGCGCTCGGCCGCGAAGCCCCAAGTCGGTCGCACGATCAAGAGCCCGCAAAGATGTCGGCCTCCTTGCCAGGCAATCGGGAGCTCCCCGAGTCCCAGTATGACCTGAACACGTACTGGGGCCGGGTTAGGCATGCTGCCGCCATTACGGATCCGAGGTGAGAAGCGAGTTCGTCGGGGCGACTGCCTGTCACCCTGGACGGAGACATGAGAGGCGCCTTGGGTGCGAATGCAATTAGGCGCGAAGAGTAGCAATTGGCGCCTCTCTGGTTGCGTGGAAGTCGGCGCTGGGATGGCACGATCGGGAGACCACTCGCTGACGCGGACCTTGCGCAATGGACAGGACACTGCTGGTCGGCAAGACGGGGCTGGAGCAGGCCAAGCAAGCCATCGCACAGTACAAGACGGGCCAGGTGAAGGAGATGACGCCGACAATATGGGAAGCGAAGAAGATCGTGGACTCGACGTTACACCCTGGTACGGCATCTCACGGGGGCGGCGGCTACGGTACGGTTGCGGAGACTTACAGAGTGCTACAGATACCGGAGAGCCTGTGCTCCTGCCGTTCCGCATGTCCTGCTTTGTCTTGTCCAACCTGGTCGTGACGGCAGGCATGCTTACCCCGGGTCTGAAGGTGCGTCGATGCGCTCACCATCCTATCCTCGGTCTGCCCTGTCTCCTGAGCTGACCGCTCCCTCTCCTCACTAGACTACGGGAACCATCGCGTGGCAGGTCATCAACCAGTCTCTCAACGTGGCCATCAACAGCGCCAACGCGAACAAGTCCTCGCCCCTCACCTACCGCAAGCTCGCCGAGTCGTACTTCCTGGCCGTGGGCGCCTCGTGCTCCGTCGCCGTGGGCCTCAACTCGTTAGTCCCGCGGCTCAGGGGCCTCTCGCCCTCGACGCGGCTGATCATGTCACGACTCGTGCCCTTCGCGGCCGTGGCGTCCGCGGGCGCGCTCAACGTGTTCCTGATGCGCGGCGAGGAGATGCGCACGGGCATCGACGTGTTCCCGGTGCTGTCGGAGGCGGACCGGGCGCGGCTGGCGGCGGAGGGCCGCGCCGAGGGCGACGTGCCCAGCCTGGGCAGGTCGAAGAAGGCGGCGACGCTGGCGGTCGCGGAGACGGCGCTCAGCAGGGTGCTCAACAGCAGCCCCATCATGGTGATCCCGCCGCTGATCCTGGTGCGGCTGCAGCGCACCGAGTGGCTGAAGAGGAACCCGCGGCTCACGCTGCCCGTGAACCTGGGCCTCATCCTGGCGACGAGCTACGCCGTGCTGCCGCTCGCGCTGGCGGCGTTCCCGCAGAGGCAGAAGGTCCACGCGGACAGCCTGGAGGAGGAATTCCACGGCCGGGGCGGGGAGGGTGGCCTGGTGGTCTTCAACAGGGGGATCTAAAAGATAGCACTGCCAAAATAAGGGGCATTCTTGAGGGGCGTCCTTCTCTTCTGTGATAGATGGCTCAGAGGGGCAGGCCTTCAGCGCTTGGCGTTCAGTCGGACTAGACGAGGATTCAATGAACCAAAAGCAAAATGGGCACTTCAGTGCACTTGTGTGTTCCTGACGATCTGGAGGTTCTGGAAGCCCATCGGGTAGTCCTTCCCCGCACGCCTTTTCGTTTCGAAGGAAAATGCGACACATTAGCTACTGGATATATATGACAGGGACGCGGCCCAGGAGAGGAATTTGAAGGATCGTCCTTCGGGTAGGCTTGAGCGCCTGTTTCATTACTGGTTCAGCCTCGCCAGGCCGTGTACGGTATTCATTACACAGAAAGGTAATCGAACGGAAGGGGTAGACGCTGTTGTAGCAGTAGCACCCTGAGATGGGTCGATACCGGGAGACCCTGTTCCATCGATACAGAAGGACCCCTCGATAAGGATCAAGGCGCCATTCTGAGAACCAGCAGGCAAGCAACCACTTGAAACTCCGCTGCTGACTGAAATTGGCATGTTGGCAGGTTGATAACTCGGTAGGAAGCATTCTTCAGGGCCAATCCCTGAGAAATCAAGGTACCTCTTCCTTGAAGGCTCTACCACCAATGTTGTAGGTTGAGACAACCCGTGGCGGGGTTGACTGGACGCCATTGCTCAGCCAGGACCCAAAGTTGGAGCAGCCTCCGCGGCATCTCCCTGTGATTGCTGGCGCGTCAGACGACGATCAATACCTGGATGCCAACAAGGGACAGATCAGTATCTTCGCTGTGACGAAGACATAGGGTCCTACACGCTTAGACATGCAGAGGTAAGACAATGGGGAGCAGCAATCAGCTATCCTCGTGTATAAGTAGAGTCAGAGTCAGACATGCTCTAGCGGGCACAGCTGCTGCTGCATCATCGAAGCTAGGGAGCGGTGAAAGGGGCTCGCGGCAGTCGGCTCTCGTCAGTCACCATGGCATTAGGGCGGGGGATCGAATGAGATCATTTGGCAAACGACCAGGAGCCACAAAACCGCAACTCCTGCTCATCCATCGTGGCCACCGGCTCGGTAGGATCGGCGGGGCTCTTGGCGGTCTGCCTTGTGGCTTGACGTGTTGTTCTACGCAGAGGGGGCTTCGCTCCCGCGACAAAGGCCATCCAAGGCGGATCTAGGTGGCAGCCGAATTTCTTGGACGAGGCTGTCCCCATGGCGGCGACTTTGGGCACCTTTGCACATATCCCGCGTTTCAGAAGGAGAAAAGAAGGCTCCAGAGAGGAGACCGACTTAAACAGACAGAATTTACTGGCAGCTTAGACCGAGATTGGTGTCGGGCTGCAGCCTGCTGCTGGCCTCGATTGATGACCCGGTCGTCGGCGGGCCTGCCTGCAGGTGGCCATCCGTTGATCTGCCTCGGATACCTATGATATGGCCCTGCTTCGAGCAGGCGCCCTCTAGAAAAAGAGCGGACAAAGAGCACTCGACTACTGACTCGGCAGAACTGTCGCTCAGGCTGAGTTGTTCTTTTTGGCAGCGAAGCACTTTCGGGTTTCCATAGGTATGCATCTGTTGATATCGGACGCTGTTCCGGGAGTCGGCCAGGCTCGCGCGTTAGCCTAAGGGGCCGAGAGACAATGGAATGCAGAGGCTGCAGTAAGTCGACAGGCAGGAGACGCCCAAACTAGCCAAGCCCCAAGTCGAAATTTCCTACGCGGAACAATAGACGATTCCATGTCTCCCTGTGCCGCTCCCCTCCTTCTTGTCGTCATGGTTGCTGGCCAACCACAGCGGCCGGCGGGGTGATTTTTTGGCCACACCCTTCCTGTGGGATATGCGGCCACGGCGCCATTGGCACGTTGTTTTGGATGCGGGGACCAGGCCTGGCGGAGACGCTACTGTACACCCGAGGTGCACACTAAGGGAATGGAAGTCTCACGGATAACACGTCGGGGAGCCTTGGAAATCATGCCTTGGTGGGAGGACCCTGAGGCCACCTGCCAGTGAGTGCCCACCCCCTCTCTGGCCTCTCTCGCCTCTGTAGCCTCTCTGGTGGTGGTGATGAACTGTGATAGCAGCCGGCACTGTCGGCGGCGGATCTGCTTCCCATATGCTGACACACCTCCTCCATCCACCTATCACGCCTTTCCGTGTGGCCGTAGTTGCTCTTCTGCGTACTCCGGACAGTGATAGACTGGACGAACTGGACTGATCAGGGTCCAGCGTCCAAAGTCCAGTATGTGGGAAGGGCGATCCGTAGGAACATCGTGGGGCTTTGAATGATGTCAGCAGGAGCAGTGCAAGACGGCTTGCTGGGGCTGCGATTTGAGATCGGAGCTTCTGGTGGCCTCTTTATGTCTTCCACAGTGACTGCTGGTGCAATGGTGGTGATGTAACTGGGGCGATGTCAGATGCCGTTGAAACGTCGGGGCGCACAATCGTCACAGTGGCACCCCGCGAGGGTCACACGGACTGCCAGCCCACACCACCTCGACCTTTGGCTGAGAGATTCGCGTTGCTGTCAGTGCCCCGCACTGTGGCAACCGTGGAGTCGCATGGGCGCCGGCATCATCTCGCACAGGGCCGCCGGCAAGTTGGACGATAGCATCGGAGAGCGGTAACCGAAGCCATCGCGTCCACCACCGGAGGATTACGCATCGTCCATGCCGCAGCTTATTCAGTGCTGCTGCCCTGCTTCGAAGGGCACCCAGTCGTTACGCCAAATTTTGATACTGTTTTCAAGGTAAACTCAAGTGAAGGATGGGGCTACGCTGTCCAGCGTGACACAGTGTAGAGGGTTGAAGCACGCTGAAAGAGTGTGAACCGCGATGCAAGCAAGTGGTGAAGGAAGTGCAGGCGGCGTGCACGGCTTGGTCTCAGGGGCACTGGGGAACCAGTTGCTGGAATGCTTCACTTCTTCCCGTTGGTTGTCAGTCAATACCAAAGTGTCTATATCGTAGGCTGGTCCATTCATGACATCGAATACCTACGCAAGTTGGAGAGGCAGAGGGGAGGATAATCAAAGGCCCAAAGTGAGCGTGAAATGAGCAGCCCAGATCAGATCTCCCCTCTTCCCTCTCCCCTCCTGTCACAGGGCGTTCCCGCCTCTCTTTTCACCTTCCGATCCTCCGTAAATTGCGGCGGTACATTACCACGGTACGGCAAACACTTCCTTCCTAATGTTCCTTCTGCCCTCCTGTCCCGCTCTCCGCTCTCCTCTATGACATAAGGTACCTGCTGTCGACCTGCCTTATCAGTGGTCCACTAGCAGCTCAGCTGCCCGTTCTGACGACGAGCCCGTTAGTGACTCGCTGGAGCTGCTGTGTACCTGGCCTGCCCTGCCCGGCACACGCACACAACAGACTGACTGCACGCCTCCCGCCGCTGAGCCCACACCACCACACACGCACACACCACACGCACCACAACTCTCTCCTCTCTTGCCTCCCAGACAACGCGAAATTTCTCCCACCCTTCACGTCGGCTTCCAACACATCTTTTACGAGGCTTTGTTGATGTCCATGATTCCAGCATTCTACCGGGACGTCATTCAAGGACTCGATCAACTCGAGGCCGAGGATTGATCGCCTTGCAAGACACCAGCAGCGCGCACTCAAGTCCCCCGTCGGACTGCGTGGTGCCGACGGCCAACTCAATTAGCAGCAGAGCCAGGCAAGCCCCCCTAGCACCGCCGCCCGCCCACTGTTTGGGCCCTGCGAGTCCCTGTGGTCGGTCCACCGTCCCAGAGTCTCCCCCCAAAGTCTCCAGCAACCTTCCGACCTAAACGTCCCGAAACTCCCTCTCCGACTCTCGTCATCGCGACCTGCAAAATAGCAACAGTCTCTCTCGACGGAAAAAGGCTCGAGAGGCAGGATAATGTCGACTCCGACAACTGCTACCGCGACGCTTCCACACTACAATCCCCATCACTACCCGTATACCCACCAGCCCTACCCAGCGAGCACCTATCGCTCAGCAAACCAAGTCCTCCCCACTTCCGCCCGACTCGCTCCCTCATATCCCGCTCCAGGTTACTCCGCTTCCTCGAGCAGCCACGCTGGGATACATGGGGCAGTCGTCCCTGCTGCTGCCGCTGCCGCTGCTACGACTTCCGCCCGAACAGCTGCTCAAGAGTACTCGAATTTGTCGTCCTCGTCGTCGAGAGCCACCGATCCAGATTACATAACGATGCCGGCCGTCGCCCAGGCGAGCGCTCGCGTAGAGCCACAGAACGGCCGCAAGAGAAGACGGTCAAGAGAGCCTGACTGGAACGACTTCTTCAAGAATGGCTTGCCAAAGGAGATCATCGTCATCGATGATTCTCCCGAGCCCGATAGCAATGCCGCTACCGTCTCTTCCAAGACACTGACGAACGGCAGCACAAATGGGGTGCAAGGCGGTGTTTCGAATGACTCTGGCGGCGCTCAACATGTCGCTAAGAAGCGAAAACGAGACGGCGAAGCATCCCGCTACGACCCGGTCCATCACAGTGGATTGAATGGATCGACGACCAACACTCCTCATCACAACGGAACCCCCTCCGGGTCGATAATCTCGAGCGACCGGACGAATTCTGTCATTCACACAACAGCGGCGACTTCGTTGGGTTCCCTCTCCTCCAACAGCCAATATGACTACGACAGCCTGCCTGGCCAGAAGCGAAAACGCACACGCCAGCAGATCGCTAATGAGGCCAAACGAAGGGAGATTGGTATTCTGGGTCAGACATACTCGACCTACCGACCCCCGCCCTACCCCCCAAAGAAGGCATCGGACGTCCACGTTCGAGTGGTTCCAGATGTAAGCACTCCTTTGTCACGGCCGAGTCCCAACCGTACGAGATGCTGACATTCATCCTCGCAGCATGTCCATACGAAGAGTGTCAAGGTTGATGATGACGACGGTCATTACATAGTTGTTCCCGATGCAGACTTGACGGAGAAATGTACGTTGCACCGCTGACTTTTTCGATTTCGCTGGTCCTGACTTTGGTTTCTGCAGATCAAATGGTCAAACTCCTCGGCCAAGGTACATTCGGCAAGGTTGTGCAGGCCCGTGACAGGAGGAAAAACGAGCTGGTCGCTATCAAGATCATTCGATCGGTCCAAAAGTATCGAGACGCCTCAAGAATCGAGCTTCGGGTGCTCGCGACCCTCAAGGCCAACGACAACGACAACCGGAACCGGTGTATTCATCTACGCGATTGCTTCGACTTCCGGGGACATATATGCATCGTCATGGACTTGCTCGGCCAGAGCGTCTTCGACTTCCTCAAGGGCAATAATTTCGTGCCCTTCCCCAACAGCCAGATCCAGAGCTTCGCTCGGCAGTTGTTCACCAGTGTGGCCTGTAAGTATTTTTGCTCTGATGTGACAAGGCTGTGCGTCTAACGTTTCCCAGTCCTCCACGACCTTAATCTCATCCATACCGATCTGAAGCCGGAGAACATCCTGCTCTACGACAGCACATACCAAACATTCACATATAATCGCAAGATCCCGTCTTCATCTACTACAGTCAGTCGACAGGCTACTCAGAGAAGGGTACTTCTCGACACCGAAATCCGCCTTATCGACTTCGGTTCTGCCACCTTCCAGGATGAATATCATTCATCCGTGGTCTCTACTCGTCATTATCGGGCACCTGAAATCATCCTCGGCCTTGGATGGTCATTCCCGTGCGATATCTGGAGCATCGGCTGCATTCTCGTCGAGTTCTACACTGGAGACGCGTTATTCCAGACACATGATAACCTCGAGCATCTGGCAATGATGGAAGCCGTGTGCGACAAGAAGATCGATAGCCACCTAGTCACCCAGGTGAATAAGATGACTAGAAACGGAGGCAACCCGGCATCAAAGTATGTACACGGTTATCTTTGCAGTTCAGGGTAATTGCTGACACTTTGCAGGTATTTCAAGCGGTTACGACTTGATTACCCTCAGCCTGATACGACAAGAGCCTCGCGGAGGTTTGTCAAGGCTATGAAGAGACTAGACGTAAGTTGCTCATCGCGGCTCGGTGATGGACCACAGTCCTCTCTCCTGCTGACACGCCTTAGGATATCATTCCGAACAATACTCCATTCATGAAGCACTTCCGAGACCTCCTCAAGAGGATATTCGTCTACGACCCGGCTCAGCGGATAACCGCAAAGGAGGCGTTGCAACACCCCTGGTTCAAGGAGACAGCACACCCGGACGACGGCACGGAGGCAGCCAGAATACGAATGGAGCGGATGCGAATGAACCAGGAAATGGCTAGTTCCCGATCGCATGCATCATGACCGATGAGAAAACCCACGAAGCTTTGATGATTTTACCATGGCCAAGGCAGCCGACGTCCGGCTGCCGCGCCATGCAGGCACTGCAAGTCTGCCTGCTTGTTGTTTAGTAGTCTTATTACCTTAGCAACCTCGCATCATATCTCTGGTAATTGCTCAGGCTGGATGGAGGGTTGGCGTGGGCAATGGAGTTTAGGAATTGGCATCGATGACCTGCCCTGTCGGGCATCATAGGCATTTTGACGGGAGACGAAGAGTTCAAACTACATAGAGCAATGTCTTCCATCAGGGTTGAACATCTCAACGCGCTAGACGACAGGCTGTGGACCGTGGACTTCCGCTATATAGGCTTGCATCATATGCAGTCGGTGGCAGAGTTGTCAATGGAACGATGCGATCCCCTTGATGAGCAGGTGTCTGGTGCCTGTGGTTCTTTGGTTTCGGTTCTCCTTCGATTCATGACCGTCAACACTTTGGGCCTTCGCCTATCTCTTGGATTTCGAAAAGAGACCGCAGCAGCTAACCTATCGACATCTTCTCGTGCAGACTGACGTTTGCTCGCACACACGGAGACCTTCTCGAAAAAGCTCCCCTGGCAATCACTCCCCTTGCTTACGCTTCTAGGAACCACCGACGTTATGCTTCATGGCCACACTCGAACCGTCGTTGCTCTCACGCGGCCACCAGTCCCCTCTCCTCCCACAATTGGAAGCTTCGACGGCAGCAAGCTACGGCAGCAGGCTTCCAGGCCTCTCTATGGTATGTACCAAGTTCTTTGTTGCTAACATTTCTGCAGAATGTCTCAGGAAGCCGGCGAACAATAGCTTTGCCTCCTAGCAGGGCATAGAAACAAAGGAACGTTTAGACCATGTGGCTCTGTGTCAAAGAGCGTGTACTCTGCAAAACAACACTTCCGGCTGTTCTCGAAGCTCAGATCACGTTGGATGCCATAAAGCCAGACGGGCTCTGGTGGACTGGACACGATGATGCGTTTAAGGGGTGGACCTTCCACTGCCCTTCCCCTCCTTCGTCTAACCTGTCAAGCCCCTTTTAGGAACTGGCAGCAAGTGTTTCGTTTCACTCCTGGGAATCTCTGAGGATATCCTCTTTCTCTTGGTGTGTAGAAAACAGGGGCGGGGGACGACATCGAACCCAGAAACGACGGCCCAGTCTACTGGATACGAGTATCCAGCGAATCCAACGCGATGGTCCAGTACTACAACCATGTCTCCGACATGACGGACGACGATGTCCGCGCCTTGACCCGCGTTCTCGTCATGCCCCCGCAGTGCCTCGGTCCCGGGGGCGAGCCGACCCAGACCTGGCTCGAGCGACAGACAGGCAAGATAGAGACCACCCTCCCACGCGAACTGCTCATGCCGCGCTCGGTCGTCGACCGCTTGCGCATCTCTCTGGCTGCGCGAGGCCTCACGACCGACAAGCTCCTCCCGCAAGTGGCCTCGCTCTGCGCCACCCACCGGAGGCTCAACCCCTGGCTCATCCACCACATCTTCACGCTGCTCAAGCACGAGCTGACGGTGCGCGCCGACCGCGTCCGCTGCTACGAGGGTGAGCTCAAGACCGCCGAGGTCCACGACTTCCTCGCCCGCCTCACCGGCGTGATGGCCCTGTGGGTTCAGCGGCGCGATCTCACGGCCTTCTTCGGCCGCGACGCCGTCACCCCACCCGCCGAGGGGAGCCACCCGCTGCGGCCCATCCGGCCCCGGTGCGAGGCCTGCTACCTCGCCGCCGTGGGGGCGCGCGCACAGCTCCTCGTCGACCTGCGGGCCGCGCTCGTGGGGCGCTCGTCGAGCGCCGGCGGCAACGCCCACGGCAGCAGCGGCCCGCCGCGGCTGCTGCGCCTCGTGGAGGCGTGGGTCGAGGGGTTCGGCGGCGACGCGGGCGCGGATATGCTGGGCGAGAGCGACAGGCTGGGACGGCGGCTCAGACGGATCCGCAAGGCGGACCGGACGAGGGCAGCGAGGATCGCGGCGGACAGGAGGGTGGAGAGAGGGAAGGTGGAGGAGGAGCTAGGGGGTAGGAACGTCACGGCCAGCGAGATGAGGGTGCTGATGGCGAAGATTGAGGTGCGGCTCGCAGAGAAGTACGCCCGGGCGAAGAAGAATGTGGAGAAGGACGACTGTGGTGGTGGGTATATCCCCGGGGAGAAGTCGGCTGCTGCTCGTATGGCTCATGGTGCTTCACAGGCCAGGGAGCGTGCGCGGGCGGCTTATGAGCTCGAGACGTCCACTTTTGAGCCGAACGCCTCGACGGAGCATCTGCTGGCGGACTTTCGAGATCAGCAGCACGAACTGCCTGACGAGCCTCGGCCGCAGCACGTCAATGGGTTCTACAGCGACGGCAATAGCGAAGAAGACCATTCTTGCCTCTATGAGCTCGATGATGAGAGGGCTTTGCTTTCACCGGACACCGAGTTCGACGAGCACGACCCCGGTGACGAGTACGACATGGAGCAGTCCATCATTAACTGGTACGCACGCTCCGCCGTTACATCCAGGCCTGCTGAACTCTCCGACGGACCGCACCAGCCCCCTCCTGCCGAACTAGATGCGCAGCCACGCCCGTTCACGAACGAGTCCGCTGTCCCGTCAGCGCTGAACATCCGGGACAAGAACGGAATCGCAACGAGCACCGGCAAAACTTCGTACGAGGATCAGTGGACCGATGTGACTTACGACACCACTACAGCTGCTGCTCCTGCTGCTCCTGTTGCTGTGAGCCGCGAGGCCGGAAGCAGCAGCTCTGCACCGCCAGTGCCGCCGGTCCCCGCGCGGTTCCGGAACCTCTTCCGCACCGAGGAGCCGTGCGGTAGCGAGTACATCATCGATGGCGAGCCGCTCGTTCTCTTGGCTGGAGCACGGGTGTCCTCCTTGCGGAACCTTGTCCACGGCGCGCTGGCTCCGTCTAGCGTGTACTCACAGGATAACTGCACCGTCGTGGCGCCGCAGGTCCCCTGGAGCTCCTCACTCAGAGAGGACACCAGGCCGTTTAGCATGAGATGGAACGTCGAGTCGTACATCCCGGCCCGGCGGGACTGGACACTCGAGCCATCATTGCTGGCAGAACCGCTGGTGGCTCGTCACGACGAGGCGGTGTCTGATGAGGAGGAGCTATCATCTCCTGTCCTGCCCTCCGCCCCGCGCTTCGCGGATCCCTGGGCCGGCGGACTGCTCGCTGCCCCGGCGCAGCAGCGGCGCCAGGCGTCCTCGTGTGTGTCTCCCCGGGCGACCGCGGACGTCAGCGCGCACCCGGAGCTTCAGGTCGTCGTAGAAGACAGCGCTGATGATGGCGACCATCAGGGCGGTGATGGAGAAGGAGAGGATGCCTTGGCAGGTGGTCGGAGAGTGGACCGCCACGACAAGACGTACATGGCACTGACGGGGATGTCGCCCAGTGACGAGGACGGCATCAGGGTGGGATCCATCCTGCCGGATGACTCGATCAGCCGGGTTGGGCAGCTGAGGATGGGATCTCTGGCGGTAAAGGCGGCTGCGGGACAGACGCCGAGGGCCAGGGCCCGGCCGCGGTTCGAGAACTTGGTGAGGGAGGATGACGCCTGAGACAGCACTGTAAAGGTGAGTACAGTTGGACTCAACTGTTGAAGCCTTGTCTGGGTCTGTCCTTTTGTGTTTTGTGCTAGATAAGACCAATGGTGAAGAACAAGAGACGAAATAGAAATAGGTGCTCGGCTTGTCAAACTGTGATTAAATATCAGCTGGTTATGTTCTCCGTGAAGATGACTTGGACTGGCAGCAGACATCCAGTAGACATTATGAAACAGTGATCAAATGATGTTTATATGCTCCGATTGTGTCCCGTTTTGTGACATGCCGCCAGATAACTGTCTAATTTAGACACTTGATCCCGCCGCCTAACTTTCTAGCCGTTTTGCCCGGTTACAAGTACAGCTTCCCTTGTGACTGCACTGGGAAGACGCCCCTCATTTAGCCCAGAGCCATAACCGTATCCCTAGCTCCTCTATTCCTCCGGCTTCGCGTCGTCCTGTTCCAGCAGCTTCTTGAGCGCCGGGACAAACAGCTCTGCCTTCTTGAAGTCACCAAGCTTCACGCACATGTGGTCAAACGCCATGAGGACCGCCTGGTGATCCTTAACGTCACCCTGGAGCTCCTGCCAGCCGCTCAGGTTCGGGAACTTGGGGTACCGCTGCGAGAAGTGCGTGAGCAGGACGCGGCGGGCGCCCATGTCCCTGGCCACGCCGAGCGCCTCGGACATGGTGCAGTGCTTCTTCTCGATGGCGTCCTTGACGAGATCGTCGTCCAGCGTGCACTCGTGGATCAGCAGCGTCGCGCCGCGGCCGAGCCGGGCGAACGTCTTGGACGGCCGGCAGTCGCCCGAATAGGCGATCTTGAGGCCGGACGGCCAGGTCACCACCGTCCCCACGGCGCCGTGGCAGTGCTCCACGCGGCAGGCCTCGACCTTGGACAGCCCGAAATCCTTGGCGTCGTCGCCCTGGAATGCTACCGCCGGAAAGATGCCGTCCCTGCCGGGCGAGTGTAACACGACCTGGTGCATGCGCTCGAAGCCCATAGGCTCCATGTTGCAGTATTCCCGCATGAAGGCATGGATGCCGTGCGTGGACACCAGTGCTAGGCGAGCATCGGGCCTTCCCGCCTTGGACGTGACCGAGTTCCAAGTCCGGAATACACTCGCTGTGCCGAGATGGTGGTCAGCGTGGAGGTGGCTGATGAAGATTGCCTTTAAGTCTAGCAGGATTGCGTCCGTCTTTTCCCGGCCGAGCAGCCGCCGCATCTGGCCAAGAGTGTTCTCGCCGCAGTCGAAGAGGTAGTTTCCGTAGCCGGGAACATAGACAAGCGTCGCTGACACATTCCGATACTTCGATGGCAGAGCTGACCCGGTGCCCAAAGGAATGATCTCCGCGTCTCTGCTGGGCATGTCCTTCTCGGTCTCTTCAATGCTGGCTAAAAAGGCCGGATCAGCCAACTTGGCTCTAGCAGCCTCCGCAAGCCCCATGACTTCTGCAGGGAGTTCTCTGAGCAGCGCGGCAGTGTCCATCAGTGGGAAGGTCTTATCATCTTGAACCATCGGCGTAGGGGAAAGCTGGATGGTGTGGCCTGCCCTTGCTATCTGGTATGGCTCTTCCGTAGGAGTCATAGTTGGGTCCTTGTTATCGAAGGAGAGAAGAGGAAACCGGTCAGGATCAATCGTGTGATACTGGATGGTCTTCGCTGCTGCGCCTTCCATGGCGATGACGTTTGGCGAGACCTCAACACCGGAGACTATGTGCTTCAAGCTCGAATGTTTCGACATGAACTCTAAGATCTTGGAGTTGCTGATCAGTGCGTGCCCGACGTTCCAGTACATCGCATCAACACCACTCATGATCTCCCTGTTGGACCATTCAGGACGCTCCAAGAGGGCGTCAACGTAGTCCGGAGATGCCAGCTGGACGACAGCAAACCCACGACCTTCGATGGTTGCGCCTACTACCATCTCAGGCTTTACGTCAATTCCGTCCTTCCCCTTGACCGTCAGGCCTTGGGTAAGTAGCTTGAAGTCTCGCTTCTGGACCCCTAGTTTTATGGCTTCCCCCGGATTGAACTTGCCCCGCCGGGGCTGGCCCTTCACTACGTAACAGATGGACTGGGACGAGGGGGTTGTGGGAGGCAACTCGGGAACAGCGACCGCTGGCCACGGCTTGCGGATGAGGACTGGGATATCCGGCACCTCCACCGGGCCTCCAGGCAGTGGTCCTTCGTATTTCTTGAGTTTGCCATCTTCGTCTTTCACAAAGAGCGTTGCTGGTAGTTTAGCCTGATGCAGGGTCGTCTCTACTAGTGCGTCAATCGTCCAGTCAGAGTTAAACATGTTCAACACTATGCTGTCGAGCAAGTCTGGGTTCTCATCCGTGGAAAGCGATTCTGATGATCTTCCTTCCTTAGCATCGTCCCCGTTTGATATCATGTCATGGCTTCTCTTTCGCGGCGACATAGGCGTCAGCTTGGGAGACAGCGGTATGCTCCACACCCGAATGTTCTCATCCTGCCAGTCTGCCTCGCTCGTCGCAGCGCCGGTCAAGCGGGGATCGCTCGTAAACTCCGTCGGCTTCAAGGGGAAGCCCTTCCGGAAGATGAATTTGCGAGCGGACGCAAGCATATATGTCAGGTTCTTGCCTCCAGATATACTGAGAGCCTGCAGTCCCGACTCGTCGCCCTTCTTCTTCTTTTTCTTCTGGTCTTTTGCCGCCTCAAAGTTCTGACTCGCCATGACATCAGCCACGGTGAGAATCATACCCAAAAGCCCTCCTGCATTCTGCCAGTCGACCTTCCCCGTAAGAAATATGTGGCCCAGCTTGGTGAGCGCAACTTTCCGCTGGGTGAGAGCGCGCTGGGTGCCTTCCGAGACGTTGCCGAATAGGTAGCGGCGACCCTCGAAGTGCAGAAGCAGACACACGCCGGGCGTGTCCGCCGTCGGCGTGGTCAGCACCTGGACCCAGCTAAGCATTTGTCGTTGCAATTCGTGTCGGCGGTGGGGAACTGGTGTGACAGCAGGCCGCTCAGGCGACCTAGGGTAGAGGAGGTAAACAAGATTGTGACGATTCTGTCTGGGAAGCTTCCAATGGCTGACTGCCGGACCAAATACGGCAGGTAGGATCTTGGCCCAGCGCCAGGAATGCCAGAGGGCCCTTGGAGCCTGTACCTGGAGGCGGCGCAACGGCGGCTTCGTCGTAAGGTTCGCCCTCTTCTCAGCTCGTGCAGCTTCTCGAGGCACCGTAGGTTCGGCAGCTTTCGCAGTTCTTGTGGCCTTGGGGCGGCCTTCCATCAAGATGGCATCGCCAAAACAGTGGCTTCTTATCCGGCGCAGATCCCACAGATGGCTCTTTCGTTGTGGTCAGTGCTGTTCGCCGCCTGAGTCAACATGTTTCCACGTTCACCAGCAACAAACTACATGGCAAAGAAATTCTGCCGTAGGTGGCTGCCGATAAGCGCTCACGTGGTGATAATGACATGGCGCCGATTCCAGTTTCACTACATTATAAAAGTAAATTTATTCTAAAGGGAATTATTATATATTTTTAATAAAATGTATTTAGGTTCATATTTTCCCTATTTATTAGAGGACTATAATATTTTTTTTTACTAATGAATTTAGTATATTTTGATATGAAATAAGCTATGCACACGGACTTATTAGCAGGAATTGTATGTGCTTAGGTGGTCTGTGCGTTACCCTTACGGTAGGTGCCACCCCCACCCGGACGCCTGAACGACGGAAAAAGTGTCCTCGCATGGGCTGATGAGGTGCTCTAGCTCTGCCAATGAACGCATACGATCAGGGCAAGATGGCCGAGCGGTCGAAGGCGTCAGACTCAAGAGACTTGTGCCACTGCGAAAGTGGACACTCTTGTCACCGTAGAAGTGACATTTCTGATGAGGAAACTCTCGTGGGTTCGAATCCCACTCTTGTCAAATTTTTTTCTCTGCTCTATTACAAGCCAGGCCTTCTTTTTAGTCCACATATGAGAAATCCGTACACCTAACTCAAACCTACGACTATAGAGACTTCAGGAAGCGAGAAAATTGATACGTCGGCCATCGAACTTCTCCCACTACTGCATAGGCAGACATCAAATTGCTCTGCGATGTCGATTTGTGGGGCTGCAAGCGCGTAAGAACCGATATTAGAGAACTTCCCCATGCAGCGATAACACTTTCGTCACTCCTCTCCTCTCTTCTTTCTAAGTCTCGTACTCTGCAGGTATACTCCCCACCTCGAAAACCTTGAGGGGAGGCACCGTCCTCGAATCCTTCATGCCATGTAGCGAGCGGCCTGCCTGACCACCCAGCTCCGGCCCTAGCCGGATACAGCCTACTTACTCCTGAACTATTGTCCTTTCACGAGGTTTTCCTCTAATTTAGGGCCTCCAGGCAACCATGCTGGTTAGCCGGGGCCACCAGTGTTTTCTCAATGCTTCTAGGTCGTTATGCTTTGTTCATCTCCCTCGCTCATTACCAGGTGATCTTGGGGCGCGGAGATCTCGCCAGCAGGACGGTATGGAACAGCTCCGCCTCAGCTCCTTATGGACCGCCCCAGGATCCTATAAGCGGATTAGGATGATGCACCGCGATGACATCGAAGCGTCATATCCTCTGATTGCAGCTTATGTCGAGCGGCCTGAGCTGGCATTTTCGGTGGACGAGTTCATCCTGGATGACTCCTCATGGCCGTCGGGGCGTGGCTCTTTCTTCTCTGGAGCCGATCAATTTAGGGAGCTAAACGAGCCGGCCCTGCCAGTCCGCGAGGAGAGCCATGTCGAGCTCAAAGCCTATGCCCAGAACATGGGCTTACAGGAAGACAGCACGCGTAAGATGCTTCAAGCTTTGGATTGGAAGAAGCGGCATCTGAAGGGCGAGAGACCAGACAGCCCTAAGGGGTTTAACGCGCACAACAAGGAGTATGCCTATGCCGCAGCCGCGATTCTGCTTTCATTCTGCAAGAACATCACCACGCTCCATGTCCACGGCGTAGGCCGCGGGTTGCTCCGCGAGTTTCTCTTGAAGTCCAACTACGGCCTGATAACGCAGCCGGCCCTTCAGCAGGTGCAGAACGTGGAGATCATCCCTCCAGGTGGTACCCGCTGGTCGGACTCGTACGACCGGTTGGAGTTCCTGGACTATTTCGAGTATTTCCACCGCCTCCCGTCCATCCAGAGCATCTCCATGGAGGGTGTCCAGCAGTATCAGAACGAGCGCGATATCTTCCCCCCAGGAACGGGCAGCATCAAGAAGATTCATATCGGCCATTCAGACGTCTCGGGGGACCTCATCGGCACAATGATTCGCATCCCCAAAGGCCTTGAGGAGTTTAGCTTCTCTCTCGGGGGTCTCTTTTCCACAGACGGAGGCATGCCCATTATATCTCCGAGAACGCTAGGCAAGAGCCTATGGACACAGAGGGACACTCTCAAGGTCCTTGATATCGACGTTGACCTTGCGCTCCACAACAGCGCGCGGGCTGCCACCACATCCGAGGAAGACGGAGAGTACGACGGTACCGAGGAGGGACTTTACGAAACGGACCAGTACTTCCAGCTGGATAAGGCCATCAGTAGTGGGCCTTTGTCTGTCAAGGGGCTCCCAAACACGCGGCTATATGGCAACACCATCGGCTCACTTCACGACTTCGCCGCTCTCTCGCGTCTGACGCTGAGTGTCAAGTTACTCCTAGGCACGAGCATGCGGCTGCCTGATTCATCTTTCGGCCTGGCGAAACAGCCGCCATTCCGCTTGATTGATGCTCTGCCCCCCAACCTCGAGTATTTCTGTCTGCGCGGATACGCAAGGGGCAAGGACGCGGATGTTGACGACCATATCGATGAGTTCCTGGAAAAGAAGGGGCAGCGCTTGCCGCATCTCACGGAAGTCAAAGGTATCGGCAGTATTGTACCTAGTCTAGAGGCATTCTACTCTGAGGACATGGGTGAAGACGAGGTGTGGAAGGGACCAGAGTTTGACCTAGACTGGATGGAAGTTTCATGAGGCAGGACTGATTATTACCCTGGCATTGCTGATAAGAAAACAGGAAGGCCATTCTGCCCACTAGTGAGATTGTGCTCTTGGCTATTACGGGTTGTAACTAAGGACCTCCAAGTTCCGGACCGAGTATTCGGTCGCTTGAGCTCGTTAGCATGTGAATAAGTGAGGTTAGGATGAGACTGAACATACTACCACTGGGCCCTGGTGACCCCGACGAGCCTTCCATCTGCAGGTTTATGATCCTAGAGTCCTGTTAGCAGAATAGTCCCTCCGAGGGAACGGCAAATAACAGATGGAGACACTCACAGATACATGGGCTTCCCGAAGAAATCCTTGCCCACCTGTGTCGTCACCAGGCTGCCATCCATATAGAATTTCACCCCGACATCATGCCCGTTCAGGTCCCTAATTTCGGTCTTGATGCTGTGGAAGCTGCCCGGGTCCGGGTAGTCCACGTCCTTGGCCGCGACGATCGACGACGTGTTGAAGGTGTTGAAGGAGATCTTGCCGCTGCCCTTCCACTCTGCCATGTCGATCTCGGGCGGCCAGCTGTCCACGGCGGTCAGCCAGAAGGCCGGCCACGTGCCTTTGGTCGTCGTGGCCTTGAACTCGCCCGAGAAGTCGTAGCCGCCGCCGCGCGACACGTTGAAGTGCTCCTTGGCGTGGATTGCGCCGGAGAGGTAGTTGATAGGGATGGTCTGCCCGCCTGAGGAGGCCGGCGGCTGCCCGCTGACCTTGATGGCGGTCAGAGTTAGCGTGCCCCCCGAAAACTTGACCTGCGTCTTGTTCATGCGGGCTCCGCCGTTGTGGTCGGTGCCCCAGGGGTAGAGGTAGTCCCAGTCGGCGTCGAAGTCCGCCTGCGAGTTGAAGCTCGTGGTGGGGATTATGGTCCTGACTGCCATGGCCCCTGGCAGGAGGGCGGTGGCCGCCGCCAGGAGAAGGGCTACTGAAGAAGATGATGTACGCATTGCGTAACTTTATAGTAACAGAGGAAGCCCACAGGCTCGCACGCTGAGCAGTAGACAGAGATGCTCTCTCACGCGGACCTCAGGAGAATATATAGTCTGTTCATCATCACCCTTATTCCCCTTCCCGTGCATCTCCGACCTTCCATATTTAGGGATGGGTGAACGGTTCATTCGCCGGTGATAATAATCCACCAAACAGCCTCTGTCGTTTCGAGTTACGGGGTCACTCGATCATGGTGCGGCGGCGGAGGCGTATAAGCGCAGCAGTTATAGTAGGGGATCTCTCGGCAGAGCGGTCAATTCCCGGACGGGAGACAGTGTGCAGCGGGTAAAAGGGCGATCCCCGCCTACATGCTGTGGGCGGAAGGTGGCATGGGGCTGTGGCTCCGAGATCCTCGAATGCGACCTAAAACAGGGGGAATATCGTGTTCCTCAAGATCGTTCTCATCGAACGGTCGGCTCCGACATACCCAGGGGCTCGCCCATTGGCAGATGGAGAATCGAAGTATTCGGGTTGTGATCTTCACTCGGGGCTTTAAACCACTTCGTATTGCATCAAGATGAGCCGAATATGAGAGAGACTCATCTACGCTCCGCCCCTTCAACTTGGAGCAGCCATGCATCGAGAGTGGGTGGGTGGGTGTCTTGGCTGGGCCGGAAAAAGTGTGTCAAGGTCTCTTAAGCATTAGTTCGGGAGCGGCTAATCACCGACCAAGCTTGGTGTTAACACCGAGACCTTGCAAACTGCTGTCCTTGGTCTAGTTGGTTTATGGCGTCTGACTGTAATCGTTCAATTGTAATCAGAAAGTCCCTGGTTCGATTCCGGGAGGACAGAAGCTTCATTTTTTTGCTGTTTATATGGAATATGTCATCATTTTTGCTTCTTCCCTGCCAGCCCGCTGCTATTCCTTGGTGTCGTCGAGCACACTTTCCATCCGGATTCTCGCAGGGTTGGGTTTTTTATTTAGTCAAGTATGAGTGAGATTCCACGTGCTTACCAAATGGAGTTTTGAGCAATTATCTGCCGCCTGGCAGGGACATTGTCTTTGAAGACTCTCGACTTCTCAATAGCAGATTACAGGCACTCGTATGTCTCATCATGCCTCGGTCGTTGCAATAAGGATACTCCCCAGCCCCTCTATCTGGCTCAGGAATGGTGAGTGGCCGCTCTCCAAGGTGAACTCGCCCAGCTCGCCCTCGAATGGGCGCGTGTCGCCTTCCTTGGCGGCGTCCTTGACCTTCTTCACCATGAACTTCTGGTACACCAGCGGGAGGGCGCGGTCCAGCGTTGTGTAGATGTACGTAGACGGCACCTCCCCCCACCCTGGCATCGTGACGGCCGTCCTGAAGCAGGAGATGGGATGCTTCCCCAGCATCGCCCCGTACTTGGCACGCTCCGCCTCCGGGACGTCGTGATAGAAGGACTCCGGTGACAAGTCTTTGGGGGTGGTGTACGGCGGCTGCGAGAGGGTTAGCGGATGCATCCTGCGGTGCGGCGTCCTGCGCGGTATGAGGGACTCACTACGACGGTCCAGTATTGCGCAAGTTGCGGCGGGTTCTCCGTCACGCCGCTCGTGGCGCTGCTGGTACTCTCGCCTTCCAGGGGCGCGTGAGCCGCGATGAAGACAAGCCGTCTGATCCTTCCCGATCCGGCAGCTGGTGTCTCCTCTTTCCGCCGCCTGGCGAGGAGCTTGCCGACTGCCTCGATCCCCACCAAGCCGCCGTACGAGTGCAACACGACGACGGCATCCCTGCCCGAGTCGATGACGGCGGCGGTTGCGTCGAGCACGGCGTCGATGTCTTGCTGCGCGGACTCTACCACCGGGTCCGAGTCGACGCTGGGTAGGGTGACGTCGACCGAGGGGTAGCCCAGGCCGGCGAGGTGCTGCATCAGGGGCTCAAAGCTTGCGGGGCGGTGCCACGCGCCGGGAACGAAGATGAAAGTCGGCTTGTCTGCCATTGCTGCAGCCTGTGCACCGTGATGCTCGGGCTCGAGAGGCAGAGAAGTAAACGGCACGGCAGGCTCGAACCCCAAAGTCTCGTTCTCTGGTGATGCTCGAATGTAGTCCTTGTGGTATTACTCCGTCAAAGTCTCTGCGAAGGGTGAATCCTTCACCTTTCGGCCTGTCTCTCTTTCAACCTCGAGGGAGGTGGAGGCTTATATGGACGTCCCAACTCGGCCCTCCATTCTCGATGACATTCCACATCGTACAGGGCCGCATCCTGATTCCTTCAGCTACGAAGTTTGCCTCGCCTATGTTCGCATCCGCCAGTCAGCCGTAGTGCCCCAACCTTCACTGACGCCCCATGGTGGTGCCGCTGCTGCTAGTCCCAACCGTGAAGCCTTCGACCATTTGCGGAAGTTTTTATCATCAGCTTGCATGCTCGTACTCCTGCGCACCAATCAATTGTGTAGGACCTGTCGGACCAGCCCGGTAGGGCTGGCTTACGAGTTACCGCTTCTTCGGTATTAAGATCCCATTATTAATGCGATTCTATCCCCGTTTTGCTTCCCAGGCCGGCTGACATTATCTCTCTGAACTGTCTTGCTTGACGGGATAATGTGAATCGCCATTGTATTCAGCTCCTAATCTACCTAGAGTACACTTGATCTTTCGGTGCGCGAGTGGACAATGGCTTCAATGGGCTGTCCCGTTCAACAGTATCTTATTACTCCGTACTTGGCACTCCTCGTAGCCGTCAAGGTTGTCGGATGACCAATGCATTGTCGGATTCAGCAAGTGAAAGCAAGAGATGAGATCAAAGAAACGTGCAGCAACCGGGACCATTTGCCCTCTCTAGTATCTGGAGACGAGGAGTGAAATAGATAGATGTACGGGTACATGGCATGGCATATAAACAAGGCATCCCGTGCCGATGAAAATTGCAGCTCTTACCAAGCATATCAGAGCCCGTTACCAGTGTACCACTTACAACGGAAACCGGCCCTTGTACGATGGAGATATGCAGTTCTTCGACGTCTACAGAGGACTTACTTTGTCCCTCCAGGTTCTCTTGCAGACACGCTTACACGGCCTTGACTTGCTAAGCCAGCAAATCCAGTCGGCAAACTTGAGAGCCTGGCACCTACTGACACGCCAGAGTGTCTATACCAGTGAGCTTATCAGCATGCCCTTAGCAACCAGATCTCGTATGGCGCAAGTATCTGCGCTTTCAGGAGCAGCATCCATCGCATGAAGCTCTTTGGAATCCACGCTCACAGCGGGGCGTTATCGCCGTTGGCAGTCCCCCACACAATCTTATCGCCGCTCTCATTGCATCATCAGTCCCGCAAAGGGGTCCCGCAATGGGTGCTGTCCCGCCGTCCGCTGGGCGACCACGCAGATGCACATGAGCTGCTGGTGAAGGTCCTTACATATATAAGGGGTCCCAAGCTCGTTCCCATGGGCCACCCGTCCGCATGCCCGCCCGAATCCCTCGCAGTCCTGCTCCTCTGTCGCGCAAGCTCGTGCGGAACCTGAGCGCCGCCAACCCCGCGCCCCTTCTCCTCTTTCCCTCGAGACGCCCGCTCAGCCAGACCGCCGCGATGAGCCTCTCCGAGTCCGAGATCAAGCGCAACCCGCACGGGAATTTCAAGGCCGTCGAGGCCTCCCGCCCGGCCTGGGACCGCGCCGCCGGTCCGCGCTACACGCAGACCCCCTCGCCCTCGTGGACCCTCGGGGCCGGCGCCAACGACCTCGCCGCATCGGACCACGACCAGTCCCCCCCGGCACACGTCGCCATCGACCCGTACGAGGACGGCCGCCCCCGCGCGCTCAACTACAAGCTGCTCATCTCCGCCATCGTGCCGCGGCCCATCGCCTTCGTCTCGACGCGCTCCGCCGACGGCTCCACCACCAACCTGGCGCCCTTCTCCTACTTCCAGATGATCGGCTCCGACCCGCCCCTCTTCGTCATCGGCTTCGCCTGCCCGCTCGACCGCTCGGGCACCGCCGAGGGCCCCTCGCGCAGCAAGGACACCCTGCGCAACCTGCTCGACACGGGCGAGTGCGTCGTCAACATCATCTCGGAGCACTTCGTCGAGGCGGCCAACGCCGGCAGCGCGGACGCGCCCTTCGGCGCCAGCGAGTGGGCGCTCGGCGGGCTGACGCCCGCGTACGACTGCCGCGACGTGCGGTGCGCGCGGGTCAAGGAGGCGGTGTTCAGCGTCGAGGCGAAGCTCGAGAGCGTGCGCGAGTTCGAGAGCCGCGCCGTGCCGGGGCGCAAGACCTCGACGATGGCGATCGTGGAGGGGACGAGGTTCTGGGTCCGGGAGGACGCGATCAACGAGGAGAGGAGCATCGTCGATCCTGCGGTGAGTTTTTCTCTTCCCTCCCCCCCCCGGGTCCATCCGCCTTCCGTCTCTGCGGCTTGCTGCGCTCGACGGTGGCTTGGGTCTGAAACAAGATTGTGCTGACATCCATCTTTCTTCTCTTGAAACAGGTCCTACGCCCAATCAGCAGGTTAGGCGGCATCACCTACGCCCGGCTGATGGACATGTTCGAGCTGCCGCGGCCCAATTTTGAGAAGGACGTCGGCGGCCAGGAGGGATACGAGAAGCTTGAGAAGGAGAGGGGCGGCATCGACCACCCTAGAGCGACCAACGGGAAGGCATGATGGTTTCCCGCGGCGAGCACAAGGAAATCATATAGATGGGAGTTCTCTGTCGATGGACGGTGCTCGAAATGTCATTTATATTAGAACGTCGGGGTGCATGATGACAGTCTAGAAGGCCGTAAGCTGAGCGGCCACTTAGAACAGCAGATATATATATATTGCATCGATATGTGGGCGTCAGCTCACATAATCGCAGCCTCAAGGTTCTCCGGGCCACACGAGTCACCAAAATAGGCACCGATGAACCGTTGAAGCATGTGTTATTACAGACAGCCAAGACAACCAACAACACCGCAATCTGGTATCTCTTTCATAACGTACACAGAGTAAGGAAATTCTAAGCCGACGCCCCAGTAGCCGCCTGACCCCATGCAACCGCGACAAGACAGAAACGTATACAATGAAAAGAAGCTCTCATGGCCGAGGCCATTGACTAAATAGCGTGCCTCCCCGAATATCAGCTCAGTTGCCCGTGCGCCATGCGCCATGCGCCACGCACCATGCCGTTATACACCGCAGCCCGACATCGATAAAGGAACAGTCACCCCTCCAAGGCAAAACGACGCAGAAGTTGGTATCAGAAGAAGTAGTCCTTCCCTGCCTCCGAGATGACAAACTTGCATCCAAGTCCCGCGGTAGCTGCAGCCTCAAGCAGCTCGGCGAGGATCGTCTCGCCCACAGGCACGTCGTTGCACGGTTTCTGCTTGACGTGGATGATGACCACCGTCAAGTCCTGCAGCTCCAGCTCCGCGGGTATGCCGTCGGCGGCGACGGCGCCAGGATCGCCGCTCCCGCCGTCGGTTCCGGCGCTAGCGGACCGCTTGCGCTTCTTGCCACCTTTCGCCAACATGGAGGCGGCCGCCGCCGCAGCTTCGGGGTCGCGGGCAATCTTGACCTCGCTCGCGAGAGCGGCCATCTCCTCGACGAGGAAGCGTGGCGTGAGGTGGCCGAAGAGCAGGTCCTCGGGCTGGGAATTGTCGTAGCTGCACTCGATGAAGATGGCGGCCAGCTTCCCGGCCACGACCTTGGGCGCCGCCTCGCACCAGAGCTGCCGGTTGCGCGGGCTGAGGCTGATGCTGTCGGACTCGACGTCGCCGAAGATGAGTATCTCGCGACCCGTGGCGAGGTCGCGGATGAAGTACGCGCTGCTGTCGTATACGCAGATGCTCTCCAACGGGCTGGCCGGGCTGTTGGTTACGTCTGCAACGCTGGAGCGGCGCGAGTCCTGCTGAGACTGCGACTGCTGCAGTAGACCTAGGCCTGTACCTGAGGACCTCTGGGGACGGTAGGTTCGAGGACTGTGCGGGCTGTGGATGCCTACGTCTGCCATTCCGGAGCCAATGGATGCGTCGACACTGCCGTACCGCGAAGTCGCTCCGCTGCCCCGGTGGGAGTGTTTTTCGATGCAGTGGCCGTGGCTGACACCCCAGATTTTGACGGACAGGCCGTCGCTCAGCTCCACGTAGCCGCGGCCCTCGCCGTCACCGATCGCGGGCGAGCCGCCGTCCACGAGGCGCATGTACGTCACCAAACCAGCGCCATTGTTCTCGTCAGACAGGTTCGGCCATATGACATTGTTGAAAATGTGGTTCTTGAAGGCAGCGATGGTCGACGGGAGGCCAGCGAGCCGCTTCGGCCGCGAGCCTGCAATGCCGGCGGTGTTTACCACGAAGCCGGCGATGTGGTCTAGGTGCGGATGGGTGATGAGGTAGGTGTCGATAAGCTTGCAGTGGATATAGGTGGCATTGGCGGCAGGAGAGGCCGATTCCACCTCTAGGCCCTTGAAAGGGCCGCTTTCGATGGTGTACGGCAAAGGGGGGCCCCCTTTCTCGCCCAGCGATGCTGGTTGCGTTTGCTCTAGGATGCGTGTGATTGCGCTGAGGTGCACGCCGGCGTCGACAGCCACGATGGAGCTCTTGCTCCATTTCGATGATAGTGAGCGGACTAGAAAAGCAGTAGTGTTTGCTTCTTGAGGCCCGCCGCCGGATCCCTGGTGGTTGCCGGAATTCAGGTCAGCTTCTTGCGACGGCGTGATGTTGTCATGGTGGGATGAGAAACGCTCTGTCACAGGGATGCACGGAGAGAGAGAACAAAGAAAACTTAGGGGAAAAGAAAGCGCAAGAAACAAAAGACGTAGCACTACTGTCGCCGTCGATAGCCTCAGCAACCCTCAAGAAAAGAAAGGATGCGCCAGCACGTATTCCGAGGCGGAGTAGACGTCCTCTCCGAGGACAATCGCTGGCTGAGGCTACTGTGACAAACAATCACGGCGACAGCGACTCATGCTAAGAAGGTGCCAAGGCAGCGGGTTAATCATCAATGAATTTAGGGGACCCTTGACATTGACGGCCGCCGCATGCACAAGCCAAGGAAGGGTAAGGGTGTCTTTGTTCCTGGATGACAGCAGAACAATGGACAGACGTACACAACAGAAACACTGATGGTGGCCCGGGAAAGTGACCAGTCAGACTGGGTCCGAGCGACTGTGCGACATCACCCAACTCGGGGAGATGATGAGTGCCAGCCCAGCGAGCAACTCGCGATGCTTCGAGACCTTGTCTTTGGTGCGGAGGGCTGGAATTGGAAGAAAAAGCAATGAGGAACAACAAACAAGTGCGAAGAGAGGAGGGAAGACCATCGATCCAATGGGAGACGCGCGCGTGCGGGCGGCTTGCATCTCGCAGCCCCGTCCTGAGGAATGGAAGCCTTCTAGAAGCCCGGCACTTGCGGACGAGACTGGGGATGATGTATGTGGAGGAGGAAAACGGGGAAGCAAGCACGCGAGCGGTACTCAAGGAAGCCCGAGGTGACTTACGAGCACAATGACCTGGATCACCGGCGATGGAGCCGCCGCGGCCCCATCGCTTCCAGATCCGCCCTCCATGGCCCTCCTGTGAGGCTGCGATTGTGCGCGAAGCTTGCAGCCGGGAGAGGTGCAGATCGTGAGAAGATGCGTATAGGAATGGCGCTCGACTTGCGCAGAGACAATGTAACTAGTACGTAGGTAGATGCGCAGGCTGGCGGGTAACGACGCGCAGCCGGGCACGGAGAGGGCGAGGAGGCGGACAGTGAAAAAGAGGCCAAGCCCGTGGGCGGCTGCAAGTTCAACGGGATCCTTGGTGTTCCGTGGTGCCCCTGCGTGTGTGCTGGTTTCGCGCAATGCAGTAAGCCGGGTGGCTGTAAGACTGTGTCTCGGCGGGTAGCTGTGCTGAAGAGTCGCGATAACGGTCTGTGTGTATGATGACTGCGGGAGTGTGGCGTGGGAGGAGTGGTGACGATGTCGACGTCGCTTGTTTATACTTTTCTTTGCTTTGCTTTGCTTTGCTCCCAGTCCGCGCTTCCCACCGAAGCTAGCTGGGAGCGTCCGGGAAGGCGAGGCGGGACGAGTGTGAAAGAGTCAGGGACGACGGGAGAGATAACCGCTCCAGGTCGCCAATCTGCTGATACGCTAACCAACAAGCAACAACTCCTGGAGGCCTTTGCGATGCGATGCCCACTTGCGCCTGCCTCCCACGTGACGTTTGTTGGTGAGATTGGCGATAATGGAAGGGCTGCCTGGCAACTAAGCAGGTAGAGCCTCTAGGAGGGGCTTAGGCAGGTCGATAACATGTGAGGTGTGTCCGCCCAGTTCGCCTGCCACATCGCTCGCTCGGTCTGCCTGTCGTCGCGTTGCCCGTCGCTGCTGCCGTCATCCAAGATCGTCGGCTGTGATTAACAACAGGGCGCGCATGTCCGCATAGGTATCAAAAGGTAAGGAATTCGTCAAGTCGGAGGGAGTAGGAACGGCTGTTGAAGACACAAAGGCCCCAATCTTCAACTTGGACAGTTGCGTCGAGGAAGTTGAAAGAGAGCGAGCGAGACCGTGGACTAAAGCGACCTTAAACCTTATATTCGACACGGCGAGAAGGCGAACGAGCCAGCACAGCTAAAGCCGCCGTCATCGTCAACGGCTCCCCTTCCTTCAGCTGCCCCTCCGCGGCTGTCAACTCGCGTGGTCCCTGGGGACAACCGAGGCGACCATGCGAGCTCCCAAGTACCTACCCCAGCTAACAAAGACGCTTTAGCTACTTCCAGCTACCTTGGCCCGCAGGCAAGTTATCCGACAGGCTGGTTGGCTTCGGCGCTCGCGGCCTCTCGGGCTCGCCGCTGCTCGGTCTACTGCAAGTCGTGCAGCGTTTCAACGACAGCGGCTCCACCCCTCCAACCCTGCTGCTGCCTCCCGACAGTTGCTGTGACTAATGTCAGGGGACTTTTCTTCGTTCGACAGACCTGCGTTATCCAGAGAAGGGGGGCACCACCTCGATGCTGCACCCTTTGTTGATCGACCATGACGAACGTGTCGCCGTTTGCGTCTCTTTGTTGCCCTGGAAGGCCGAGTCGCTCTCTTTTGTTTGCTGTCGAGCACTGACGATACATTGCACGCCAATCACATTTGCGCTTTGAGTCATAGTGTTGTTTGACTGAATTATGTTGCAATTATGTCTAGGTATGTCTAATCATCGCATATGGAAGCCAGGGGTATTACGCGCTGCCTCCAACTCCCGGCGGAAGACCGCTGTCAAACTCGAGCTGTACCGAGTCAAGAACCTACCTTACTCTCCACCTCTTCCGGCTCACGCAGCCTTCTTCCAACTCCTCGTATGTGATGCTGCCCTTCCTCTTCGCCGCCCGATCTTGATCTAGGTCGAGCTGGGGGAGTGTAAGTGGAGGCAAGGGCGGCGGCGTTGCCGTGTCCCACAGGTCACTCACTGCAAGAATTGAATCGACGGTGATATCCTTCCCTGGTTCTTCGATCACTGGCACCTCCGCCACGGGCTCCAACATGCCTTCTAGATCCTCTAGTTGGAAGGCCGAGGAAAGCACCGAAGGTCCGTAGGACGGTGGTTGGATCAATTCCGAAGGAGCTGGGTATGTGTAATGCGCCTCGGGCCTGTAGGGCAAGGGCTGGGTTAGCTGAAGGGGATCTGGATACTGATGCGCAAGCTGCGTGTGCTCCATCGACGGCAAGAAGGAAGGATAAGGCTGAGAGTAGAACGGGATTCGAGACATGGACATGGACAGAGGGTCTATCATCCCATATGACGGCGCGTGTTGAGGTACATCGCGTCGCTGTCGCTTCTGCGGGTAATGTGGGCAGTGGTGCTGACAGCAGACATCGATTGAGCTGCCTTCTTCGTCGTCTACCTCCCGGTTTCGCTTGCGGCCGCGTCCTTGGGGATACTTCAATGTGGGTGGAGAGCTTGCGAGAGGACTCGCGTGGCCAACGGAACTTGGTGACGGGGATTCTGCAGTGCACCTTCCGATGGGAGGGATATCAGCATCATCAACCTGCTCGCCTCGCTGCTTAGCCTTTTGCCGCGCAACGAGCTTTGCATAGACGGTAAGATCGCCCATGTACTTGTCGTGCGATACGCTCTCCGACCCCTTTTGCACCGCAGCCTGATCTCGCCTCCCGCGCGCCTTCTCCCGGGCAGGACATTCGGTGTTCAACCTGGTCTCTGTAAGCCGGTAGTACAAAAAATCTTCCTTGGTGAGTTGCCGCCGCGGGGGCTTCTCGCCCGCGCCGAGCCATTTGCTGCAATGCCTCTCGCACTTCACCTTCTCATCGCTGCACCAGCTCTGAAACACGTCCGCGTACGGTTCCTCTAGCGCCATGGGGTTGCGAGCCTCATATGCGAAGGAGCGCATGTCAGCCTTGACGAAGCCGCGGCGGACAAGATCATAGAGATCAGTCTTCTGCTCTAGGCAGTACAGATGTACATACCCAGCGTTCCAGAAGGGATCTCTGGTCTTACCTGTCTCATCCGGGAACTCGTCGACAGCCACTCGCCACATACCCTTGTGGATTGTGCGTCTGCTGACAGGGCAATTCTCGAAGCGACACTTAAAGGATTCCTTCCCACGTGGATACCGTACGTTGTACTGGGCAGGCTGGTTTTGGATCCAGAGTGTCGGCTGCCGATTACTGGCCTGGGTGCTCTGCCACAAGTACTCCAGAAGCGACGACCTGCGGAAAGTGACCTGAGGCTCGAACTCACCGAATGGAGTGTACTTGATACGTACCTGGCCATACCCTGAGCGGTATACTGTGTCTGAAGGCCGCGATGATGAGGCGTAGATGCCCTTTCCAGTGCCCTTGCCCTTCCGCGAATGCTTGATCATCTGGTCTTGAGCCAGTACCAGAGGGAGAGCTTGGTCCGAATCTTGCCTATCCGCCTCCTTAACTTGCTCAGGAGAGCATGGTTGATACTGAGGAGACGATTCAGTGAGAGAAACATCAATAGTAGGGAGTGTCAGATTCTGGACCATAGATGTGGTGTTTAGAACAGCTGGTAGAGCAGTTGATACAGCAGGAACAGACCAGGTCTGCCCTAACAAACCTGAGGTACGCTGATGTGTGACAAAGGCTGGCGCTATCGCTTGACTGGAGATTAGTGGCCAAGAATTGTCTGCTGTCGGATGAGGAGTACAATCGATCTCCCCGGATGCTGCGAGCAGTCTCGGGTCAATCAAGCCGAAGAGCTCATCTGTTGCCTGGGTCGGGACGGTGGTCTTCGCCAGATATGCGCCAGACGGGCTGTTGTCAGAATAGGATGCGTGAATACCTGAATATGTGGTGCCATTCTCGTTTGAGAGGAAGGAGTGTCCATCTTGTGAGTCGAGACCGAACAATTCGTCGCGATCGAACAGATCATCGGTCTCCGCATCTTTTGGGAGACGCCACCTTGGTGATCGAGCAGTGGCGTTGTCTGTCGACCCTGCGACATCCGTGAGGGGCTGCTCTTCAGTGGTTATTTGTAGCTGTCTGTCATCGTCGAAACCGAAGTTCGACTTTACCTCTCTAGGGGAGCTAAGATCAGGAGCACCGAAACTGAAGAGAGAGTGCATATCGGCGCCGCCTTCAACCCCTTGGCTTCCAGGCCAACCCACCTCGCAGTCTGTCAAAGCGGATTCATAGTCGCCCACCTTAATCAAGGCGGCATCTAGGACCAGCCCAAATGCATGACCCATATCATCAGATGGAGACATTGTTCCTTCGTTCAATCCTCAAAATGGAGCGTATGATATGACTGTTCGCAAGCTCGAAGTATCTGATTGATGCTGTTTGACACGACTGAGAGGGTGGTTGACTGGAAGTCTGCTTGTCTTGGAGAACAGAAGCATTGTGTCCGGTCCTGGGCCACTTGCCGATTATAAGCATCACGAACCAAGACTAAGCCCTTGTTCAGAGACAAAGCTTTCTGTTCAGAATCGAGTCTACAAAGAAAAGGAGGCGGAGCAGCCGCGAACACTTGTTCAGCTTCAGGGCTATTGTTCATTATAAAGATATTCCAAAATATCCGAGACAAAACGCGAAAGGCGGTCAACAAAGCATAGACTGAGCTAGGATTGTTGATCATTGTTGACTACAAGAGCAAAGTCCGGGATGCCAAGAAAAGCGTCTTGGTGGGAGGTAGTCAACTGGAGATGCGAAACCTTGCAGACGTTAGCTGACAGCGCCTAGAAAGGTCAAACTGAGACGAGTGAAGGGAGAGGTGTGATCAGATAATAGTAAATGCATTTTATCCACATTAGATTTCAGAACAGGTCTGTGAATGCGAAGATCTCATCATGAAAGTAAGGGAAGAGGAAGGCATTAGGTGAACATACCATAAACGATAGGGGAGTCCTGCCTTGGCTGGAGCAGGACCCAGATGCAAACAGGCGCAAGAAGAGAGGGTAGGAGGCACATAGATCCTGACGAGCGGCCTTCAGAACGTCCGCACGTCTACCGATTGATATTTCAAAGCATAAGGACTCGTAGGAAGGCCCGGTGCCCAGAGTGAGCTTTGGCAGAAGATATAGTATACCATTCTGTGTCGGGGATCATGCAGCTTCAAGCCACACAAATGACCGCCCATTGTTCATGTCAAGCGCAACGACTGCCTTGCAAACGCGTAAACACATTGCGGCTTCTCGTTGTGAGTCTGGAGTTTGAGGACGTTAGGAATTTTATGTGCGACGCGTTGAAGATTTTAAAAAGACGAGACAAGCTGGGGATGGATCCACTCGGCCCTCGGGAGTCGGGATTTAATTAGCCGAGCGCCGTCTGGAAAAGTGGCCCCGGTGGAATTAGCATAGGGACACTGCGCAGAGGAGGTGCAAAGGAGGTGCAAATAGGGCTTGGGCTGAAAGACACATTATCCGCCGTTCCTCGTATTGCGCGCCGACTTCTCAACTCTGAGACGAATGGGCGGGATAGTCACGGGTAGTACAGATGATTATAGCATTAGCGCCATCTGTCAACTTGGTTACGAGCTCACTCTGAATCTTGGTTGTACTGTGTTTCTCGCAGATCCCTGTTTGTGTGATCCCGCCGTTCCCTGTTCAATTACCCGCGGCAGCGAACCCCCCCCTCCCCGCGAAATCCATGCGAGGTGACCTTGGCGGCTGGCCTACCCGTTACGTCAGGCGAACCAGCGTCTCCAACCTCATCCTGCGCCGAAACGACGCCCACTGATCACCGCCTTTATTATCACTTAGGGAAGCCCACGGCGCTAGTATCGATACCAGGGCGATCGACCATTTCCTCTCTCCTTTTCTCAGTCGGGTTGGTGGTGCGATCCCCTCCGACACGACCAGCCCAGACTTTCGCACCGCACAGCAGCAAAGATGGCGGAGCTCAATCCAGAACTCCAGGAGAAGTTGAATGACCTGGAGAGAGAATTGGAGGTGCGTTTCTTCGTGGTGCCCTCTGAGTCGTCTTTTGACGTCTTGCCGAGCCAGCAGCGGTGAGCTGCTGGTGACGGCAGGAAGACCGACGGTCGCGAGCTTGGCTCGATGCTGGGAATTTCCTGCTGACTTCGGGATGGTTTTACAGGAAGGAGATATTACACAAAAAGGGTTCGTACACTGGTACCTCTCGCGCCGACGCTGCCGATTCTACACTTCTTACCCGTACCATTCCCCGGGGATTGCGCGGTGCACTGACGTTCGGATTGTCGGAATAGGTATCAGAAGCGGAGAACACAGCTTCTATCACAATATATAGGGCCTGGTACCTTCTCACCGCCGCCAACGGGTGGTCTTCGAATACATTCTCCAGACTCTCCCCCATATGCCTCGAATGAAGGACATAGGGCTGCGACTTTGGCCGCCCTGAGTGGCGGCTCGTCCGACCGTGATAATGTCTACTCGCCAGTAGACACCCTGTCGTCCCCAACCGACTGGCGCCCGCAGTCTTCCTACTCCCAAGCCCAGCACGGATATGCCGAGCAACATCCAGCATCCCTGTTGGCACCAGGCGGGCCTCTGGCCGACCACAGGCCCCCAATGCAACAGCACGATTCCCTCTTCCTTGCCCCAGCCCCAGCGCGGAGCCTGCTTAACGATAACTCAACCCGTTCAGGGACCATGGTCTCGACAGACTACGCATTCAACCCCGAGCATCACGGCGCCTATACCGAGCAGCAGCCACGGAACACCTACGACAGCCGGACGGGGACGCTTCTTGACTCACAGGGTTACTTCTCGGACTTCGCAGGGCAACAGGCGTACGAACAAGTGCCCCAAGACCAATATGGCGGACCTCAGCGATACTCGTCCAGTGATGCCTTCTCTCCCACTGCCGCCATGGCGCCTCCAATGTTGACGGCAAACGACCTGCCGCCAGCGGATGTGCTAGAGTATCAGATGCCCCTCGAGCCGAGAGAGGTTCCTTTCGCGATCTGTGACCCGCACGACTCGAACACACAGATGTCCAAATTCGATAATATTGCTGCTGTGCTAAGACATCGGGGACGGACCACGGCTAAGCTCCCTGCGTACTGGGTCCTAGATAGTCGAGGCAAGGAAATAGCGTCGATAACCTGGGACAAGCTCGCGTCGAGAGCAGAGAAGGTGGCCCAAGTCATAAGAGACAAGAGTTCACTTTACAGGGGTGACCGGGTCGCGCTCATATACCGAGACTCCGAAATCATTGATTTCGCCATTGCGCTCCTCGGCTGCTTCATCGCCGGTGTCGTGGCTGTCCCCATCAATGAGCTCCAGGACTACCAGAAGTTGAACATGATTTTGACCTCGACGCAGGCACATCTGGCCCTCACGACTGACAACAACCTGAAGACGTTCCAGCGCGATATCACAACTCAAAAGCTCAACTGGCCAAAGGGTGTTGAATGGTGGAAGACCAATGAATTCGGTAGCTACCACCCGAAGAAGAAGGATGACGTTCCCCCCTTGTCGGTGCCGGACCTGGCGTATATCGAGTTCTCCCGTGCTCCTACTGGCGATCTTCGAGGAGTCGTGTTGAGCCACCGAACCATCATGCATCAGATGGCTTGTCTTAGCGCGATCATATCTACGGTGCCTGGGAATCGTCCCGCCGACACCTTCAGCACGACTCTACGGGACAAGAACGGGAGACTCATTGGCGGCGGGGCGAGTAGCGAGATAATGCTGTCGTACCTTGATCCCCGGCAAGGTATCGGCATGATACTGGGAGTTCTATTGACTGTCTATGGTGGCCACACATCAGTCTGGCTGGAAAACAAGGCGGTAGAAGTACCGGGGCTGTACGCGCATCTCATCACAAAGTATAAGGCAACTCTCATGGTAGCCGACTATCCTGGCCTGAAACGCGCCGCATACAACTACCAGCAAGACCCGATGACCACGCGGAACTTCAAGAAGGGCATGGAACCGAACTTCCAGACTGTCAAGCTCTGTCTGATTGACACATTGACCGTCGACAGCGAGTTCCACGAGGTTCTTGCCGATCGCTGGCTGCGGCCGCTGAGAAATCCTCGGGCCAGAGAAGTTGTCGCGCCTATGCTGTGCCTTCCAGAGCATGGAGGGATGGTAATCAGCGTACGTGACTGGCTCGGCGGCGAGGAACGAATGGGCTGCCCATTGAAATTGGAAACAGGAGACGACACGGAGTCCGAAGAGGAGAAGGAGAAGGAAGAAAAGGACAAACCTGCAGCATCCAATGGTTTCGGAAGTCTCTTGGGCGGCGGCACTACCAGCACTACGGAGCAGCGCGCTAAGAACGAGCTGAGCGAGGTCCTCCTGGACAGGGAAGCGTTGAAGACAAACGAGGTAGTTGTAGTGGCCATCGGCGACGAGGCGCGAAAGAAGGCAAGCAGTGAGCCTGGGACGGTCCGCATTGGCGCCTTCGGTTATCCAATACCGGACGCAACGCTGGCTGTTGTAGACCCTGAGACGGGTCTTCTCTCGTCACCTCACTCTATCGGAGAGATCTGGGTCGACTCTCCGTCCCTGTCTGGTGGATTCTGGGCGTTGCCCAAACACACAGAGCAGATCTTCCACGCACGACCTTACAAGTTTGACCCTGGGAACCCGACGCCCACTCCTGTCGAGCCAGAATTCTTGCGGACAGGGCTGCTTGGAACTGTTATCGAAGGTAAAATCTTCGTCCTCGGCCTGTATGAAGACCGCATCCGGCAGAAGGTTGAATGGGTGGAGCACGGCCACGAAGTCGCCGAGTATCGATATTTCTTCGTGCAGCATATCGTGGTTGGGATCATGCGGACCGTCCCCAAGATATATGACTGCTCGGCATTTGATGTCTTTGTGAACGACGAACATCTCCCAATCGTCGTGTTGGAGTCCCCAGCAGCGTCAACTGCTCCGGCCGCCTCAGGAGGACCGCCAAGGCAGCTTGACACAGCCTTGTTAGACTCATTAGCGGAACGTTGCATGGACGTACTCATGCAAGAACACCACCTTCGGGTGTACTGCGTCATGATCACCGCGCCGAACTCATTGCCACGAGTCTTGAAGAACGGACGCCGAGAGATCGGCAACATGCTCTGCAGGAGGGAGTTCGATCTCGGTAACCTTCCCTGCGTTCACGTCAAGTTCGGCGTCGAGCATGCTGTCCTGAATCTGCCCATAGGCGTGGACCCGATAGGTGGAATATGGTCTCCCATCGCATCAAATTCCCGAGCAGACCTCCTCGCTCCCGCTGATAAGCAGTACTCGGGCATAGACCGACGTGAGGTTGTCATAGATGACAGGACGTCAACGCCTCTCAATAACTTTCTAAGCATCACTGACCTCATTCAATGGCGAGTGGCGAGGCAACCGGAAGAGCTGTCGTACTGCACCATTGACGGTAGAGGAAAGGAGGGCAAGGGCATAACCTGGAAGAAATTCGACATGAGGGTCGCAGCTGTCGCTATGTATCTGAAGAATAAGGTCAAGATACGGGCCGGCGACCATGTGATCCTCATGTACACGCACTCCGAGGACTTTGTGTTCGCGATCCATGCCTGCATCAACCTCGGCGCTATCATCATTCCCATCGCGCCAATGGACCAAAATCGCTTGCCAGAGGACGTTCCGGCTTTCCTGCATCTGGTGGCCGACTTCCGCGTCAAGGCGGTCCTGGTCAACCAGGACGTCGATCACCTCCTGAAGATGAAGCCTGTCTCTCAGCACATCAAACAGTCCGCCCAGGTTCTGAAAGTCTCTGTGCCGAGTGTCTACAATACTACCAAGCCTCCCAAGCAGAATAACGGCCTGCGGGATCTTGGCATCACAATGGATCCTGCATGGGTACAGCCTGGATATCCCGTCATTATCTGGACATATTGGACGCCGGATCAACGAAGACTAGCGGTTCAGCTAGGTCACGACACTATCCTAGGGATGTGCAAAGTGCAGAAGGAGACCTGCCAGATGACAAGTTCAAGGCCGGTGCTGGGGTGCGTCAGAAGTACCACGGGCCTGGGCTTCATTCACTCTTGTCTCATGGGCATCTACATCGGCACTCCCACTTACCTCTTGTCGCCGGTGGAATTCGCGCAGAATCCCATGTCCCTCTTCCTGATATTGTCAAGGTACAAGATCAAGGATACCTACGCCACGCCGCAGATGCTGGACCATGCCATGGCTATGATGCCCGGAAAAGGCTTCACGCTGCACGAGCTCAAGAATATGATGATCTCCGCCGAAGGTCGACCGCGTGTTGACGTGTTCCAGAAGGTGCGACTGCACTTCGCGGCGACCGGCCTTGATCGTACCGCCATAAACACAGTCTATTCTCACGTTCTTAACCCTATGATTGCATCCCGCTCCTACATGTGCATCGAACCTATCGAACTATGGCTGGACGCGAAGGCTCTGCGCCGCGGTCTGGTGGTCCCGACGCATCCAGACAACGATCCAAAGGCCCTGCTTGTGCAGGACTCGGGTATGGTGCCTGTCTCTACGCAGATCGCCATCGTCAACCCGGAGAGCCGACTGCTCTGTAGTGACGGAGAGTACGGTGAGATCTGGGTTGACTCGGAAGCTTGCGTGAAGGCTTTCTATGGCTCGAAGGATGCATTTGATGCTGAACGCTTCGATGGAAGGACAATCGACGGCGATCCAACCATCTGCTACGTCAGGACCGGCGATCTGGGATTTTTACATAGCGTCAGCAGACCTATCGGCCCCGGTGGTGCACAGGTGGATATGCAGGTACTCTTCGTCCTTGGCAACATCGGCGAGACGTTCGAGATCAACGGTCTCAGCCACTTCCCTATGGATATCGAGGCCTCCGTTGAGCGATGCCATCGCAGTATTGTCCCTAACGGCTGGTAAGCGACCATTTCCATAACAGTGACTCGCGAGTGGCAATTATTCTGACATTTCTCTCTCAGTGCTGTATTCCAGGCTGGTGGTCTCGTGGTCGTACTGGTCGAGGTGGCTCGCAAGGCGTATCTCGCCTCCATCGTTCCCGTCATCGTCAATGCGATCCTCAACGAGCACCAGATCATCGTCGACATTGTCGCATTCGTCAACAAGGGTGACTTTCCTCGCTCTCGGCTAGGCGAGAAGCAGCGAGGCAAGATACTTGCCGGCTGGGTCTCCCGCAAGATGCGGACAATCGCCCAGTTTGCCATCAAGGACATGGATGCGTCTTCGATCGGCGGCCAACCTGAAGGCGACGGTGTCAACGCCCAGGACGCAAACCGCGCCAGCATGGGTAGTCTAAGGTCCAGCGGAGGTGCACCGGGCATGGCGCCGCCCGGAAATAACAGCAACCTGCGAAACATGGAGCCAGCGCCACAGATCCTAGAGCAGCGTGAGTTAGAGCAGCAGCTCGAGCAGATCGCGGCGCTGCCATCGCACGGCAGCGTCGCTGAAATGCCCGCTGACGAGTCGCCGATGAGCCCGACCATCAGGGACAGCTACGGAACGTCGACCAGCGCGTACGGTTCCGCTAACAACAACCCGCCCGTGGGCTCGGAGGGCGACAGCGCCAACGACTTGACCCCTACGAAGACGCGCATCAGCGCGTCCGGCCCGGCGCAGGGGTTCGACCTCCCGGACTTCAGCCACTACGTGACGCCGGACCCGGAGAGGCCGCCCGCCGTCGGGCCCAAGCCGGGCAGCAGCAGCGGTGCCGGCGGGGGCTGGCAGGGCGTGCCGCCGCAGATAAGGCTGCCAGGCGTGGACGGCCGGGAGTCCATGGACGGAGAGGAGGACTGGCCGACCGAGGCGATCATGCACATGAACCTCGCGAACGACCTGCAGCGGGCGCAGTAAGTTTTGGTAGTATAGTTGTTCGGCTTGGATGCCCTCGTCATAATGTGTGGTCGCTGGTTTCTAGGCAGTTTTGCAATAGCTACGCGCGAGAAACGCCGTAGAATCTGTTCAGTCTGGGTTGAATGATTTACTTGAGGGGCTCTTGCGCCCACGATGGGTTATGGATCATGGCATGACTTGGTTATAAAAAGGGCGAACTACTCTTGCTTGATTTCCCGCTTTTGATAGAGAGAATGAAAGATTTCCTCTAGAGATCATTACTTCGACCTGGAAATGGCTTCTCGTCTTTACTTCGCGAGACATACCGACTCTGAATGAAAGGGTGCATGGAGGACCAACAAGAGCCTTTTCGGCGAATGCTCTGCTTCTGTTCGTAATAAATTGCTGACATGTATGCAATTGGGGCTGCGTTTGCTGTATCTATGCTTGCTATGCCTTTCCCGACTGAGCCCATGCACCTCAGAAAACGCCTCGCCAAAACCAACTCCCAGCCAGCCTACTGCCAACCGACCGGGACTCCTCCTCCTTCTCAGAGAACATGCTGCTCACTACCTCCCCAACGCATCCCTGACTATCCCAACAGCCTCCTCGACCACGTCGTCCCCCCGCCGCCAGGTATACAGCTGCACGCCCTGCGCATCCAGCACGTCGTGCGCGCGCTCCAGCCGCCGCCTCCACAGGTCCACCTTCTTGTTCGCGGCGGCGGCCATCTGCTGCGCCGCGGGGGCGGAAGGCCCACTCGCGGGCACCGCCGTCGCCACGGCCGCCAGACCGGCTACCGCGGACGGCGGGAGGGGATCGAGGCTCTCGAGGTCGGAGCTCGAGTTGGTGCGGCGGTGCGCGAGCAGGCGGGGGCTGAGGGACATGATGGAGGAGGGCGTGCCGCGACGGCGTGGGGGAGGGGGTGGAGGAGGTCCTGGCCTGCCTGAGGCGGGGGCGGAGGCAGAAGTCTTGGACGTGGTCGCGGAGGAGTTGGACGCAGGCGTGGTCGCGGGTTCCCGTGCGGCCCTGGACAGGCTGGTGTTGCTGCCCAGGGCCTGGTCGGAGGAATTCTGCATCTGCGCGAGGGGATGGGGCATGCCGCCGTGGGTCTTGGGACCCGACGGCTTCCGGACCGGCAGGGCGGGTGAGGTAGCCTCCGCCACGTCCGAGGCCGGGCTCCTAAGTGCCGCTGGCTTGGCTGGTCGGGGAGGTGGCACCTTCCGGCCGGTCTTGCCATCCCCTGCTTTGGTCGCGGGCGCGGGCTGTATGGCCGCATTGCCCATGAGCTGGGCCAGATTCTGGGTCTCGCTGGTGGTCATCTCCTCAGGTTCATCCGAGAAGTCGATTAGAGTGCCCATGGCCGGGCCATCTGCCTTTGGCGGTTCTGACATGATTCTAGGTGGAAGGGCAGGCCGGTTTGCAGGGTTATTTGACCGGCCCACGGTGTCGCCGGATCCGTGTCTGGACCGACCGCTCTGTTTCGTGCTGCGGCGGCTCGGGGTCGGATCAAAGGCGGCGTCGAAATAGCCCTTCTGTTCCGGCGTGGTCACATCGCGTATGAAGACCGCCAGGATCCTGCCCGGATGGGCGACCGCGAGCTCAGTGTAGACTTCCAGGTCGGCCTCGCCGCTGTCGCCGACGAGGAGGAACCTGCGCTGAGGGAAGTCGCGTAGGATCTTCTCGAGCGTGCCCTTCTTCCTCTCTGCGACGGGCTCGAAGATTCCCTGAAGCATCCCGCTATACTGTTTCAGGTGCAGGGATCCTGGAGGCAATGCTGCCATTCGGAAAAAAGTCGCGATTACGGGAAACAGCTGCCACGGGCTGTTGGAGCAGTAATGTACAGCGACTCCCATCTCATGTAGAGTGTTGTACCACTCGCTGACACCCTCAATCGTCAAGCCGTCGAGATCTCGGATGAATGTGTTTCGGAAGATCTCCCTGGCACCCATCGAGATGCTAGACTTCTTGATGGTGTCATCGATATCGCTTATGAGGCTGACACCCCGATCTTCGATGATGCGGACCGGTTCTGTGGCCGACAGCGTCTCGTTGGCAAGGACACGAACATGGGTCGGGACAAAATCCAGGGCGGCGCGTATCGAGAAGTGGCCAGCATCGTTGGTCATGACGGTTCGAGACTGCGATGTCTCGTCATTGTAGAAGAAGAGCGTGATAGGGATCTGAACGAGAGGATTGGTCAGGAACGGTCCCAGCCGTGCCATTAGGTTCGCATTCGCTACTGCCAGTTCCGCCTCTGTCAGATCCGTTGTCGCATTGGAAGAAGGCCTTCCCGTCAGTTTTGGTGACGACGGCGCCGACACGGGCGTCCGACCTCCACTTCGAGATCTGACACGCCCTATGCTTCCCCCAACTTCGGCGTCAGAGTCATCTTCTCTAGGAGTCTCGCTATAACCGCCTCTGTATGCGGCTTCCTTCTCTGCCTGGCCCCGTCTTTCGATCTCTTCAGCTTCCCTGGCGATCTTCTGCTGCTCACGCATCGACTCGCGGTCCTCGTGGAGTGTTGACATGTTTAACTGGTCAGAAGCCTGCGTTGTAGGAGCAGGTATTCCGCTGAGTCTCCTGGCCAACCCAATGAGAACACGGTTTCTTCTCGTCATCGGGCCCTTATGTGGAGAGTAGACCCAGCCGCGGACGTCGACGTCGACGATGGCCTTCTGATCCTCCATCCTAGCCCATTCCTGCCGCCAGTAGTCCTCGTCGTTCATGTTGGCCTGGGCAGTCGATAGGCCGGCCTCCCGGCCGTTGTCTTTGAACTGCCTGATATGCCGCTTCGCATACGACGGGAACAACACCATCTGGTCGTCTCCCTGCACTACAATTGCAGCATCTGGGAATGAGCCGGGGATGCTTATCTGGTTGTCGTCCATGTCCGCGACACCCCGGAGCCGGGTGTTGCTATATTGATCCCGTATTTCCGACGCAGCTGCCACGCCAGCCCTGTACACACTGCCGGCCATGGCAGCTAGCTTCCGGCGCCTCGATCCGCGCTCGTATGGCATGGGCGAAGCGGTGGCCGACTCGGAATCGTATCCCCCGCCATAAGCGCCACTACGGTAACCCCATTGCGACATCTTCTGCTCTTCGGCAAGTCTTAGCCTTTTCACATTCTCGGCTTTCCCTCGTCTCTGCTGTCCGAGCCGCGAGGGAGACTTGGGCGGCGGCAGCAGCCGGCGGGTATGGCGGGCTATTAGGTCGACTAGTCTTGTCTTGCTGCGGCGGCGGCGCTGACGTTCGACGAGGTAGCGATAGACGCCTGACTGGAGACTGTGCTTGTAGTAGGGGACGGTTTCGAGCTGGAAGTCGAGGAGTTTCTCTCGGTATCGCTCACGGACTGCGCGCGGGAACAGATAGCGGAGCAGGCTCTGTTTGTGGTGCGGATGACCGTGGCGCCAGAAGGGTCGGAAGGGAGCCACCTTGACTGCGTCTGCGGCACAGCAGATTCTTCAGGCGACTCAAGGCCTCAGTAATCTGGGCGGCAGCGGTATTGACTCTTATATTGGAGGCTCCAGAATGGAATTCGAGCCTTAGGGCAGGGCGGAACGGCGCCGATGTCAAGGCGCAGGACGAGGCAGAAGGCAGAAACAGGCGGACAGGCCCTGTGACTGCCGCTCTTGCGCTGATAAACGAGCAGGTCACCGGCAGTGACGCATGATCTGGCCGCCGGGTCTTCAAGGGTCTCAGGTCGCCGTCCGCTGCTAGCCGGCGTCAGACAGTCGGCGTCTTGGGCGGGAGTACAGGCCCGAGGGTCGGTAGGTGGTCGAGGGAGTCGATTTGTTCGCGGTGATGCTCGTGGTACCGGACGGGAATCTGTTTGGCTGTGACTGGCTCATGGGAAAGCTCCCAGGCGGCCGCTCTGTAGCAGCTACGTCACCTAAGCTCCCCCCCACAGGAGCCTTGTCTCGGCCAAGAACCCTCGCCAAGCAGCGTCAACTGACAATGCAAACACTATAAGTGGCCCCCTTTCGACGCTACAGCGTGGAAGATCACAGACCACAGACAGATATTCAGGTACTTAGCCTCATTTCTCTCTGACTCGCCAGCAGCGAACATGGATGGAAAAGGCGTTGAGGAAGCTGCTAGCCGAATACATGCAAAAGCTGGTCCACAGCGGCCACACCCGCTCTTTTGGTGCCTACGCCGAGAACTCCTTATGACACCTTATCTCAACTACGATCGAGTTCACGAGGTTAGTGAATTAAAAGTGCGTTAGCTGAGGATAAAGCTGTTCAAAGGGTCGGTCGTGCTGTATCAATCCGGAAGCCTTCCACGCTGCCCTCTGAAGCTTGTGGAGACTTGAGAACATATCGGTTCTCAGCCTAAGATGCAAAGCGTCTTATATACAGCAAAACGGTCGAGTACACCAACCAACGAACCAACCAGCAATTGGTAAATGGGTTTGTGGCGCAATAGGTAGCGCGTTGGTCTCATAATCAATCCTTATGACAGCGTCTCAGACACTGACATCCAAAGGTCGTGAGTTCGATCCTCACCAAGCCCATTCCTTTTTTTGCTCGTGACAATGCATGCATCTTGTATATGCCAGTGAATTTAATTTTTGTGATGTTCAAAATGCTTTGATCTTATGTGTGTGATTATCCTCAAAGGAGCAAGACGGCCAGACGGTAAGATTGAAATGAATTGCCGTGTTAGTCCTCCTTGGACTAATCATCTACGGTAAGGACTGTGATCCATTCTGGCCCCCTGCTATACTCGGCTGTAGGATCTTGAGTTGGTGCAGTAGAGCATCATTACTTTCTCAGTTCAGAGACATAACTCTTTCTAGGGTAATCGCCATAGGCAGGTAGAGAGCATCTTTCAAGAAGGATAGTTGAGCTCCATGTCACGGCGGCTGCACAGATCTAGCGCAAGGGCCAGGCGGTTACAAGCCTGCTTAGAGTTGGCGAACGTGAGCCTCTGAATGTCATACGCTCCTCATTGTCTAACGAACTATCACCTCCTCTTGCCAGTAGCAGGCTTGCCTGCCTTGGGGCTCTTGCCTCCAGGGCCAGGTTTCTTCCCCTTCTTGTCCTTCTTCATGTTGAGCACGGCACCCTTGCCGGCCCTCTCCGCGCTGCCCTTCTTCCACGCCCTCCCGTGGCTCCTCTCCACCTTGGCGTCGAGCTTTTTCTTGTCCTTGTTGCTCAGCTTGCCGTCATTCTTCTTCTTGAGCGACTCCCTGACGCCGTTGAGCTCCGCCCGGCCGGCCTCTCTGGCCTTCTTCTTGTCCTGCTCCGTCTCGAACCAGGTCCGCTTTGGCCGCGACTTGATCTCGTCTTCGTGCGCCAGCAGGTTCTCACCCTTGCGCACCTGCATGTCCACCTGCGCCATCTGCCTCTCCTCCTTCTCCTCCTGCATCACCATCTCCACTTCGTCTTCCAGCTCGTCCACCTTGGCCTGCCACTTGTCTGCCTCGGCGGGCTCGATCACCCGGCTGATGATCTTCGCGCCCTGCGCCTTGCCCGCCTTGACCGCAGCCTTGACAACCTTGCGGTCCGGCTCCGCAGCGAGGGTCACGGCGACACCGCTGCGGCCAGCTCGAGCGGTACGTCCGACACGGTGGACGTAGATCTCGGGCGTCTGAGGCGCCTCGTAGTTGATGACGGTGTCGACGCCCTTGATGTCGAGACCACGGGAGGCCAGGTCCGTGGCGAGAAGGTAGGACACTTTGCCGTCGCGGAACGTCTCCACGCTGGCAATGCGCTGCGCCTGGTTCATGCTGCCGTGGAGTTCGGCACAAGACAATCCGAGCAGACCGAAGATGATGCGTGTGGTGTGGGCGACCTTCTTCTGCCTGAAGAAGATGATGACGCGCTGCGTGTACAAGTTCTTGCACAGGTAAAGCAGATATCCCATGCGCTTCTCTTCGCGGCCCGGCCGCAGACGTACGAACTCTTGGGTGAGTGTGACGTTGGTTTTCTTCTGAGAGTCCACCATTATCCTGACAGGCTTGTTGAGACCAACGCGGATGAGGTTATCAACCGACGAGGTCATGGTAGCGGAGAAGAGCATCGTCTGCCTAGACTTGGGCAGCGTCGTAAGAATCTCGTTCAGCTCGTCGGCGAATCCATCTTCCAACATTCGGTCCGCCTCGTCCAAGACAAGAATCTCGATGGTCTCGACGGCAAAGCTGGCCGAGTTGCGCATGTGATCGATGAATCGACCCGGAGTGCCGATGATGACGTCCGGCCTTAAGCGGAGCTCCGCCTCCTGGACTTTGAGACTCAAACCTCCAACAGCCAGGCAAAACTTGATGTCTGTGTAACTAGCCAATTTGGTAGCGACTGCATGACATTGTATTGCCAGTTCTCGGGTAGGGGTGAGTATGACAACGCGGCTGGTCGGCACCTTCTTCGGCCGATAAAGGAGACGCTCAATGATTGGGACGATGAACGCTGCAGTTTTGCCAGATCCAGTGACAGCACCGCCCACAACGTCTTTGCCCATCAGAGCAATCGGGATAGTCTTTGCCTGGATAGGCGTAGGTTTCGCAAATCCAACCGCCGCGAGGCCGCGCAGGATCGGCCGCGACAGCGACATAGCTTGGAACGAACCGCTGCTGTCCTTCTTGCCAGGCTTCGCTGGCTCCTCCGGGGCAAAAAATGCTTCCCTCTTTGCAGCTTCTTCCTCATCATCGTCGTCATCGTCCGAGCCAGAGGCTCCCCCATGGTCGTCGGGGTGGGCGACCGGAGTAGCGACAGAATCGTCGTCTGAAGCAGCTTCCTCGTCATCCTCGGGATCTTGTTCCGAGCCAGCGTCGTCACCAGACTCTTCAACATCTGATCCCACAGCCATACCGAAAGCATCTTCAGCAAGAACCTCGTCATCATCGTCGTCAAGGTCCAAGCTGGCTTCGTCTCCATCCTCGCCTCCATCATCCGACGCTTTCCCCTCCTTGGCTTCCGCTTCGGGACCTGCACTTGGCTTCTTGCTACCATTGACTTTGCCTTCTTTCTTCTCTCTCCTCCGCCGTATTATTTCGTCCAGGTCGACGCCAGTCTTCTCGTTCATGGCCTTCTTGGCACCCTCGAAGCCCCATCCGTCGAATTCGCCTGCACCGATGTCGACGGTGCCATCGGCCATGAACTCAAAATCGGAGTCCATGGCACCATCGTCCTCTTCATTCTGGCCCCATATTCCCTCGGCTTGCCCTTCCTCCGCGGAATCGTCGCCTTTCTGGGACTTTTTCGCTTTCTTGCTTGTCTTCGCCTTCTTTTTCGGAGGTGCAGGCGTGGGCAAGACCTCTTCCTCGATGGTCATAGCTTCATTGTCTGACAGCGTGAGAATGAAGTCATCCTCCGCCGCTTTTCTCTTCTGAGAGGGAGCCATTGTGCTGCGTTTGTTTTGTATGCTCCTCCTCAACAAAGAGCGAAATGTCGCCTTCTTGGCTGCCAAAGAACGGATTTCCGCTTGTCTACGGAGTACGCCGCTACTTGCTGGAAACTTTTTTTTCTGCCAGTCCCCTGAGAGCGGGCTACCTAACGCCCGGGCGGTGAGTACTCGACCCCACCTTCTCCGCTTGACGGACACAAGACGGCACGGAACTCTCCGTGGACTTCGGACCAGTCCCTGCACTGCAGTCTTGTCTTGATGACATAATGTGTTCTCAGTGCAGAGCTATGATGTTCGGCGGGAGATTATACGAAGCCATCTACATTATGTTACTATTACGTAGAAATGTAAGACTCTGTGAAGGCGCCTTTAGCCGGTTGAACGTAGTCGTAGAGAGAACGACCGAGCGGAGCTGTACACGTGCAAGCCGAGTACGGAACGAACGGCAGTACACATCAGCTTGAGTCACACCGAGTCGGTACCTTCGGGGATGACTTATCGGCGACGAGCAAGCTACCTGAGGTACCTTGGTAATTGTAAGTTAGCACTTTGGACAGTGAAAGTAAACACACAAGTGGCCACACCGGGGCAACAACGACCCGGCCCGACCCTGCTCCGGCAACCCCACCACCGTTGATTGGGCGACAAGCGGTCCATTGAATTCGATGCCTTGCAATGATTCTGGAAGCACGACAACCACCAGGGGCGAGCCGCTGAACGAATAATTTCTCTCCAAAACTTCGTTTCGTCGCAGCCTGGTGTTTGCTCTCTGTCGCCTCTCCATTTCTCTTCGCGATACCCATCTTGTCGCGTTTCTCTCCCAGCCTCGAAACCCGTTTGTATTCATTCGCGTCCATCTCCACACGGACACACTTCCAAAATGGGTGAATCAAGGTTAGTAATGGACTTCGTCGCGAGCTGTCGCGAGCCCACCAGCCAGCGCCTTCTAATAGAACATAACCTGACAATCGCTTCTTTGCAGACAGGAGCTCATCCAATGGCTCAACAGCCTGCTCCAACTCAACATCACCAAAGTAGAGCAATGTGGAACCGGGTAAGGATGCGCTACCCCTCCCCCGCTTCGAGGCGCCGATTTCAACGACGGTACCTGACGATAAATACCAGAGCTGCCCTCTGCCAGGTCTTTGACAGCATCTTCATGGACGTGCCCATGTCCAAGGTGAAGTTCAACGTCAATACCGAATATGCGTACATTCAGAACTTCAAGGTGTTGCAGAGTAAGTCATTCCCCTCTCAGCTCTCAGCCCCGGCCAGCCCTTCACCGCAGCGACATGATCCGTCGGACCCTGGTGCTGACTCGATCGCGTCCAGACACATTCGCGAAGCACCAGATTGACAAGCCTATCCACGTCGAGTCCCTGGTGAAATGCAAGATGCAGGACAACCTCGAGTTCCTGCAGTGGACGAAACGCTTCTGGGATCAGTACTACCCTGGCGGTGACTACGATGCTCTTGCTAGACGGAAGGGTGGCTCTATGCCTTCTAGCGGAGGCCCCCGTGCTACGACCGGCAGTGCTGCCGCACGACGGGGTGGTACTACTCCCACGACCGGTCCTCGCGTTGGCGCCAGGGCTGGTGCTGGACCGGCCACGGCCGCCCTGCAGCAGGAGAACGCAACGTTGAAGGAGACTGTCGTCGGCTTAGAGCGCGAGCGTGACTTCTATTTCAGCAAGCTCCGCGATATTGAACTTCTCGTCCAGCAAGCCTGCGAAGAGGACCCAGAGCTGGAGAAGCAGGAGGATGGCCTCATCAAACAGATCCAGACTATTCTCTACTCAACAGAGGAGGGCTTCGAGATCCCCGCGGAAGGAGAAGGCTTGGATGACCAGGAGACGTTCTAGAGGCCACGAGATCTTCTTGACTGTGTACTACTTGGCAAGGAGTCTAAAACATGGGGCAGTCTGAGGAGGATATTTGCAAGAAAGTGGGCGGGCACATACCAGCATTGGAGGCCTGAATGTGGGCTGGGAAGCCACGATGCTTGACGATAGAGGGAGCAACTGCATAACCAGGGCATCTCCTTGCGGAAGATGGGACATTGGTTGTGCAAGCAGCGGAGGTCACGGTCTATGCTTTCATAGTCAGGAGAATGACTGTCTACGGCTCCTTTCGACATGCTCTAGCTCACTAGAAGGGAACGAGGGCACTCTGGCTAGACGCTTCCCCAGGGGACAACGGCAATGCCAAATAGAATATGGCCTATAAATCCAAGTCTCTCAGGACAACTTTCTCCATGAAAGACAAGTTATGCCAAGTGTAACAGGACCTTGTATGCCTTAGCAGACCTGTCCACACCGCCGGTATTAACATTACAATGCATCTGTGAAGATTCACCCACAAGAAGCAGCAGAATGGAGAATGGGAGGTGGAGACTGGCCGTTCCCAGTGGTCTGGGCTGAGACACAGGACCATGCATAAACCGTTCTGGCTTAGCGGCAGCTAGGCTCCGCGCCACAGCTGTCGATGGGGCTGCCTGGAGTCCCGTTGGATGACGCCTGAGGAGGCTGCAGCTTGAACCTTCAATACCCTCCAGTTCGCCCATCTGAACCCTTTCACCATCTCGCCTTCTTGCAGATACGCAGGTACCTGAAGTTTTGTCTTTCAACCACAGCTCGACTGCAGGAGAGCTGCGTGGCGAAGGCTCTCCTCTGCTCAATTCCATCTGCGGCTACGTCACCAACTGCGTCCGCGGCCTCAAAGACCCCGACCGGACTAAGCTGGCAGCTCAATCGCCACCAGATCATCCCACTCGACGTCCGTAGACGGCATCCCACTCGACGTCCGTAGACGATCCCGACCTACAGCGGCCTCAGCCTCGCAAAACCGGACACCATGGCGCCTCCTGCCGAGATATCGATCCCAACGACGTCAATGTCCACGCCGTCGGACTCCAAGCCCTTCACGCTCTACAATATCACCCTCCGCCTCCCGCTCCGCTCCTTCGTCGTCCAGAAGCGCTACTCCGATTTCGCTGCTCTTCACCAGACCCTCACCAGCCTCGTCGGCAGCCCTCCTCCCGCCCCCCTCCCCAGCAAGTCCTGGTTCAAGTCGACACTCAACTCCCCGGAGCTGACCGAGGAGCGCCGCCTCGGCCTCGAGCGCTACCTGCGCGCCATCGCTGAGAGCCCCGACCGCCGCTGGCGCGACACACCCGCCTGGCGGGCCTTCCTCAATCTCCCGGGGGGCTCGTCGGCTGCCAACTCGGCCGCCAGCGCCAGCGGCATTGGGATCGACGGCCGCGTCCCCGCGATAGGGCACGCGGCTGCCAATGCTGCGGCGGCGTCCGACCCGAGCACGTGGCTCGACCTGCACCGGGAGCTGAAGGGGGCGCTACACGAGGCGAGGCTGTGCCTGGCGAGGAGGGATGCCGCGGCGTCGGAGGGCGCCGGCAAGGTCGGGAGCGCGGCGGTGGAGGCAGGGGCGGCCGCGAAGAGGGCGCTGGTCCGGGCGGGGAGCCTGCTGATTGCGCTGAACGAGGGCCTGAAGACAATGGGAGAGAAGAGCAGGCTGGGCGAGGGCGAGATGAGGAGGAGGCGTGACCTCGTGGCAGCCGCACGAGCGGAAAGGGACGGGCTGGAGAAGCTGTCCGCGTCGCTTGCGAGCTCTAGGGGAAGTAGCCTCGCAGCCAGTAGCATTAGCAGGGAAGGCACACCAGGCGTCGGGGACAGAGCGGCGCTGCTGAGCGGGGGCTCGTCATCTGGGGGTGCTCGGGCGGGCGGTCGGGTCCTCGGAGCGCCGCTGCCCGAGACGGAGCGGACGCGGGAGCTGGACAACGACGGGGTGTTGCTGCTGCAGCGGCAGCAGATGGCGGACCAGGACCAGGACGTGGACGCACTGGCCAAGATTGTGCGGCGCCAGAAGGAGATGGGGCTTGCGATCAAGGAGGAGGTCGACCGCCACACGGAGATGCTGGACCGCCTCAACGACGACGCCGACCGCGTCGCCGGCAAGGTCAGGGTCGCCAAGGAGCGCACGCGCCGCCTCGGCTGACTTGTTTTGTGGTGGCGGTCCAGCGAGGAGCAGGAGCAGTGGCGGCCGGAACCTCAGCAGCAGCAGCAGCAGCAGCAGCCGCAACGTCGACAGCATCAGCTGCGGCAAAGACCAGCCAGGAGGGTTACGGATGCCGTCCTCTTCCTCCTTGTGAGATGCATCTTGCGGGCGGTCGAGCTGCTCGTGCTCGTCAGGTGGATAGGCGGCAGGATCTGGGCTGCCTTCGCCTGGAGCGTCGAGCTTGCTTTGCTCCTGCTCATGCCTCCTCCCTCACCGTAACCACATACGCACACGGATGAGAAGGTCAAGCGGCGAGGACTCTTACCAGCGTTCGCCGGTTGACCAATTGTACATAACACATCCCTACATCGGATGGCGCATCATTTGGGGTATCTGGACTTCTATAGCCTTGCTTTTTTTGCATGGGAAGCAAGCAGGCATGGAAACTTGGGACTTGTACTGAGATTGACTACGCAGCTGTATATCCAGGATATTATTCATTCTATGGTAGCGGGAACAATTCGTACCTACACAGTTGCTACTGCTGTGATTTGAGCAAGCCTTGAACATCCCTCACCTTTGCCTTGGTTAGGATGGAAATGAGTGCAGAACAGTTGGTCACTCATAGCCCTGAGTGCCTCCGGAAAGGTCATCGAGATTATGGAGCAAGGCCCCCCAGCGTTTGGCGTGTTGGGAGATCGTCGCTGCGCATGACACCCAGACCCTCGGAAACTTGCTGCAAGCCGCCGACCGCCCCCCCTGCTCTATTGTCAGTGCGCAATTCCAATTTAACACAATTTTTCTTGAGCGGCGAGGCGTTTGGAGCGTGGCACAACCGGTGAAGATTTGATCCCTCCAAGTGGCAGGGGGGTCTCTGCCTCTGTGGTTACAGAGGGCGCGCCGTCAGCGTCAGTGACAGGTCAGATGGCCCGCAAGCTGTGACGCCTGCCCTAGCGTTTGTGTCCGCCTGGTGCTCGTTCTCCAGCTGGCCTGCTCGTGACTGAAAGGCAGCGAGCTGCATGTGCCCCGCGTGCCGGTGATAGGGCTACGTCACCCGCCGGGATGGGTGGAGTGGAGAAGAAGGGACGGGACGAGCTGCAGTCAAAAGTCAATGGTTGCTAGGTCAACCGGCCACGCAGACTGCTCGCTAGCGCGGGCCGACCTTCGGGCAGAGCCAGGCCAGGCCAGCCATGCTAGCCGTTTTCACTCTCGGTTAAAGCCCAACGGCCGCTCTCGAGGGCCAGCTTCTGGAAGGGAGAAGCTGTTCTTTGGACGACAGTTGCGACTGCAACCCCTTCGTGACACAAACTTGCTCTCAGAACGTCAGGACCGGTGAGAATCTGGACGCCCAGCGGCTGGCGCGGAGGGATCCTGTCACATCCGCGATTCGCTGCACCCTCGCTAGGATGCTGGGTGGGTGGGCCAGTTCTCGTCGACAAGGGCATCCGGTCAGCCTGTCACAGCGACGAGATTGAGCAATTTCGTCGTATTGGACGCCAGGGCGTGATGAGGGGGATCCTTCCTGAGCGGCGTGGTTTTCTTTTTCCCCCGCGACACTGTGCCAAGTTGTGCTACGCACCTGGGCATCGAGAGCCATTGTTTTGAGCTTCGCCAGCGCCAATTCGTTGTCCGGTGCGTCGAAGCGGTCTGTATGGAGAGAGCGTACATCATAGTAGAGGAGCAGCTACTGCAGAGTCGTGTCGTTCGCTGCTGCACCGTCTGCAGATGGAGACGCGACTTGCAGCGGAAAAGCGGAGGCGGAGGGAGACGAGCAGGAAAAACAGAGACGACTCGGAGTAGACGCAGGAAAAAAAACGTCAAGACTCGCTCGCCTGAGTCCATTCGAGTCGCCCAGCCAAGCAGGGGGGTTTTGCTGGTGGTGTGCGGTCATGACGACCAGGGCCCTGTCCTTCGAATCACAACGGTGTGATGGGAGTTTCTTAAGAGCGATCAGAGCAGATATATATGAGCTCAGATGACGATCAGAGAGGCGAATTGGCCTTGTAACGTCAAGCATATTGAAGAATTGTCTTTTGAGCGCGGGTTTCCCGGTTGTTTGTGCGTGCGGGGGGAGCGGGAAGGTTGCAGCATCGGTGACAGCGGCCGGCCCGGCGGCGGACTGCAAGGATGTACCCAGCAGGCCACCTGCCTAGTGGAGGTACCTACGCAACCGAAATCGAAAGTGGTTGCGTCTGTCTGTCAACCCCCCTCCCGCCAAAGTTTGGGAAAGTAAACAGACCAGCTCAGACCCCCCTGCTCACCCTCTCGACCGTTGAGATGCCCACACCACACTCCCTCCCACAGGGGCCCTGGTACCGAGTACTTGACCGTCGCGATAAAATCTTGCCTGCTTCCTGCTCGACCCTCCTTTTTGTACATATCCACATAATTCTCTCTACGACACGACACAAAAATTCGCCGTTGGCAGCCTGTAAGATCTCGATCCCCGATAATCCCGCCTACTGGATCGCCTCTCTGACGAATATCAGGACTTGTCTCTCCCTCTCAGCGGTCTTTTCCCTTTCCCTGCATTTGCATTGGCCTGGCGTTTGTGTGCTTCTTTTCCCCGTCTCTGGTGAGTCGTGCTCTCTCTCCTATGCCGCGAGTCCCGAATTACGGCACTATCTCATCCAGCGAGAAGGACTATCTCGCTGACAATGCATAGCTTCCCTCACGACTTCATGACTTCCTCGATGGCCTTTGCGAGATACCAATAGACTTCCCTTCGTTGATGACTTCATAACCTGCCCAATTCACAGTCAACGTTTCTCTACGCTCCGAAGACTGCTAGTCAACCTGTCCGAGCCGTACCCCTCGGGTGCCCCGACCGAACATGAGCGGGCCCCCGCCGCCACCTCCGCCGCCCCATGGCGAATCACCCAAGACGACGGGGCTGCCGCCTGGGAAGTACGATGTCTTCATCATACCAGAGCATTCCGCCGGCGCGGGATTCCTGTACCTGCCCTCCTTACGGACAAATACAAACAGCTTCGTGGCCGGCTTCGCAAGTGCTCTGGTCCTCGTCGTACTATTTCAGAGCATGGCACCTGCGTTTCAGGCCTGGTGGGCGAATTTCCAAGGAATGGGGAACATGGGCATGATGATGCTCGTTATAGCCGTGGGGCTGGGGGCTTGGTCGTTAGGAAGACAACAGCAGGATGGGACAGGACCGCCTCCTCCGCCACCACCACACGGCCACGGCGGCCATGGTAATTCTGGAGGAGGGTTCGCCGGCATGGGATCCGGAACCGGCACCAACCCCGGCACCAACCAACCGCCGCCTAACTCGGGACCGCCACCAAACCCACCTCCGCCGCAACCTGGGTCAACGCCTAACACCGAGAAACCCAAGCCATCCTGGCAGCAGAGAGCACCGCCCCAGCCGGGTACAGCGAGGGCAGAGACTCCAAAGAATTCGTGGGAGAAGGCTAGAGAAGAAACAAGGAAAAGGGAAGAAGAACGCAAGGCCAGAGAGGAAGAGCAGAAACGCAAGGAAGAGATAGCCCGCCGGCTGAGAGAGCTAAGGGAAAAAGAAGCTCGGGAGAGAGAGCAACGAGAGAAGGACGCAAAGGAACGGCAAGCTAGAGAACAAGAAGCGAAAGAGCGGAAAGAGCGAGAGGCCCGAGAACGGGAACAGCGGGAGCGGCTGCAGAGGGAAAAGGAGCGACTGGAGAAGGAGGTGAGAGAACGGGTGGAGAGAGAAGCAAAAGTGCGGGAGGAGAAGCGACGCCAAGAGGAAGACGAGAGGAAGAGCAGAAAGGCAAGTACTTACGCCTACTCTGGGGTTGGAGAACGGACGAACCCCTGGCCAAACGGGAAGCCTCCGGCAGCAACATCGCCGCAGCCAACTCCGCCTCGACCTGCGGCCAGACCCGCGGCTGCATCACCCAATCCCTCCCCTACTAAGAAGCCTCCTCCTGCTCCGACCGCGAAGACGTTTGTGGACGAAGATGACGCCTACTCTTACCGTCCGTACGACAAGCCGAAACGACCGATGCATAGGAAGTCCAACTCAGACTTATCCGAATCCTCCTGGGCTCCGTCCCAGTCGACAGCGCGCACGACGCCGCCCCCGTCCGTCCGGGGACCCTACACGACGAAGGATCCCGACAAGATCGTGATCAGAGCCGTCTACTCCTTCATGAACCAGTTCGCCAAGACACCCGCGTCACAGCTCATCTCAGGCGTCGGATCGGTGACAGACGGCCTCATCCTGCGGATCACCACGGAGGGCCTCTTCATCGACGACGACGTGCGTGGCGTGGCGCAGCGCGAGTGGGACGTGAAGGCGTGGACGCTCAAGCTGGTTGAGGTATGGTGCCCCTCGCACTTTTTGGCTTCTGCGACTGCTTCGAGTAATTCTTCCCCCGGTGCGGCTGCGAAACCCAGTAGCAACATCAATACTGCTTTCTTCGTCCGGGCGATGGGCGGCACGCGCTTGCGCGCAGCAGAGAGAGGTGCGCCGAAGACGCTGACCGGCGAAGGCGCCGACGCGTACCTCACCGACATGCTGCGCGCCTGCAAGGACTGCTGTCGCCTGGGCCTTTGCGCTTCGACTTTTGCGGGTGATGATCACCATCATGGCGAGAGCGGCGGCGGCGGCGGCAGCACCACTAGCGGTCATACTAACCAGACCTCATCTCAGACCGGAGACTGGAAGGCCAGGGGCCTCCACCTCCTGCGCGCGACGATCCGCGACCAGGAGGGCAAGCGGTACCTCTTCGTCATCAGCGAGGAGGAGAGCTGGAAGGTCGCCGTCGGCCTGCAGCGTCTGAGGCGCGGCACCCAGGTCCGCGCCCTCGGCGTCGCGGGCATGAGCGGCCTCGAGGCCAAGAGCACCCTGGAGATGCTCGGATGGGGGGCTTGAGCTGCGACTTTCTCGGCCTTCCTTCGCCTGGATGTTCGGCATTGCTGGACCGATTATGTCGACATTACTGGCAAGCATGGCGACGCCGGTCCTAATTCAATTCGGTACATATCTTCTCAACGACGGCGGAACAGAACGTCCCGTGGACGGAGCGGCGGCGGTGGTTCGTCTGCGGCGTGTCGGAGTGAGCGATGCAGGGGGGGTTTGCGGTCTCCTTTAAATACCAAAATCTCGCCGCTGTGGTTTGTTGACGGCGACGTCCTTTTGCATACGGGGGGAGAGGAAGAATGGAATGGACGGAAAATTGGTCATCTCCTCCACCACATGGAATGGGGGACGGATTAGACTGTCATTTCCCTACAATGCCCACGCCGGCCCACTGTCTGCATTCCAGGTCAATGGAAGCCCCTTACGCACATATAAACTATAAATGCACACAATTTCTAGAACCTCGCGTGCATTATGGAGTTAATAGTGTTGCGTCCAGTCGGCTTTGTCTCCTCTTCGTGACGGACCCACAGGAACGCCGGCGTCAACGGCAGATCCGCCCGGGGCTAGACGGTGTCGGCTCCGAGATGACTCTGAAGTGTCCCGATTCGGAGACCTCATAACCCTTGAGTTACAAGTTGAATGCGGACAGACATCAAACTCTCCATAGAACCTCGCGGAGGAGACCATGAAACTCGATTCCAACTAGGTGCGTACGGGTAGGGCGCGAAGTAGGTATATCGAGAAACTGATAGCATGCCATTCAGGGCATCACTGGGGTCTTCTGTTTCCGTGCCATGTACGAAGCAGACGAGTGATTTTAGTTGAAGTGACTATTGCAGAGCCTAGTCACGCTCGTGGGAGTAACTCAAAATACAACGGTTTATAATCTAGCACGGTCTATTAGGCTCGAAAAAATACCATACCCCTAAACGCCTTTCCTCGACGAGGTCCCGGTTTACAAGACCGTTCATAATCAACTGGATAAACACTTAGATATGTCGAGAAACACAATGCAAACCCTCTAATACCAAGGGGGCCGGCTATGGACTAACGTCGCGATAGTGCTAACCTACCTACTTTAGCATTTCCTAAACCTCTGCTATAGCGGGTTTCCATGTGAACTATAACTGACTATCCATAGCAACTCCGCACTGGATCTGCCAGTTCAAGGTGTCCCACTTCATAACCACAGCCCGTGAGTACTCTCGTATCCCGACACACTCTAGGTAGTAAATCCCACAACTCTTACCCTTATGTGTATCTGCTTAAACAGAATATATGGATCTTTAGAACTCCCATCATATATAGGCAAATTCTAGCAAGGTCGAAGTTTCTACTTGGCTATAGAAGAGGCAGCTCGGCCTCAGCTGAACCTGTCCAGGCACCACAGTCGTCGACCATTGATGGCACTTATATCTTTCTGGGCCTTCATTAATGGTTAGTGATCATCTTAGACTGTACCCTGGATCCTAGCAATGGTAGATATGTTACTAGCCGCCATCTAGGAACATATAGTCGGGGAGCTCGAGCTTATAACCTCGTAGTCAACCCACCCCACTATTTTCGGTAAGGTGCTTTACCATCCGTTCTATGCTGACAGTGCCAACCTAGCTCGACGGAGGAGACACGCCGTCGACGCTGGCTGTAGGCGTTACATTTATGTATTGATAACTTGCTCGACTAGAACTTTAGCATGAGCTTATTGCTATCCATTGCCACGGTTTCTACGTTGCTCTCTATCATGGGACCGACAGCAGGTCCTTTGGCACAGCTGCACCGTGCATGCAGTGAACTAACCTTTCATATAGTTGTGGAGGTTTGTCGAAGGGCGGCATTGGCATATAACCCCGACATCGTCTTCCTATGGACGTTATTTGCGACGTTCGAGAGCCGATCTGAAACGTGTCTTCCACGATGTTCTATCTTGTCATGCACTCTATCAAACCCGCCAAGTCATCCTGGCAAATATGGGAGCCGTACAAACTGGACACTTACAGCAAGCTCACGAGCGGAATAAACTGTAGTGTATGACTATATTGGAAGGTATTCATTGCACTGCAAGGCCATCCTGAGCCACCTCTCCATTCGTGACGAGCCCTAACCACGGGTTACACATCTGCCTACACGTGCGTCATAGCTGGATCTTAGTTGCTTGGTAGCTGTAGCTGTATGGTTCGCAATTCGGATCTGGTAGCCCAGCTCGACGGATAAATACAACACACAAGTCAACGTTACCTCCAGAGAGGGGTAGGCCGGGACTGGTGCCGCCAACGCCGCTCCAGTCGCCCCGGTGTACCCTCCGGCCGAGGACGGGGAATGCATCCACTAGGTCCGGCTCGTTGCTGACATCAGATCCTAAACGGTCACTCGACCACGCCAGTAGTACGGGCCTTGGGAGCTTTCCTCGCGAGGGCTTAGAAACGGTCCGAAGCTAAAGTGCCCAGCCTGTGCAGGTGACCGCCGGCCGGGTTGGCTAGGCGGTTGGAAGCTTCCAACTCTGCGGCGCTTGCAGCTGATTTAGGCCCCCGCCTCGGCAGCGCTCGGCGGAATTTCGCATCGGATCGCTGTGTCCTGGGGCCCCGGCCGATGGAACTGTGGGGTAGAGAGCTAGCGGCGCCGCCAGACCGCATAAGCGTTGAAGGAAGAAGGCAAGAAGGGTGCGCCTCCCGGCTGATGATGATGGCTTGGCTCCTCCGAATTGGAGGAGAGAGAGGAGTGGCGGTGCGGGGAAGACGATGGGTGTGGTGACGAAGAGGGGACGAAGGAACTGGAGGAACCCGACGAACCTGAGGAGATGGACAGTAGGTATCATGCCCTGATGTCGTGACTTGCCCTGCCTACCTTGCCTCTTTTGTGTGACTGTCAGTGATTTCAAGAGAGATGAGTGCAAAGGCCGGAGAAGAAGCGGAAAAGGAGAGGGCGATTGCTTTGTAATTATATTGAGACCTTGGGTCGGAAGCAGGCAAGTGCCGAGGGCCCTTTGCAGGGCTGTACCGTCGTAAATTCTGATCTGCCCTCCCTCATCTCCCGAAAGACGCCACAAGTTACTAACTGTGGTACAACAGGAGGCCGACAGAGAGACAGAAGAACAGGGAAAGGGTCATAATGACTACACGGTCCTTGTTGCTGCACGACATGAGGCGTTTTGCTACACACCCCGTACGTAAATACATGACAAAAGTACGATGCAGAAGAAGCGGCAGATTTGGAGAAACGAAGCCTGCGAAGACCGGGAGAACACCGGCTGGCCTTGGTGTGAGACGGGCAGAAGGGGAAGGAGGATGAAGTCATCTCGCAGCACTCACAGCATTTGCTGCCTGTCACTGGCCCGGCTGCAAATTCTGGTTCCTGGGGACGCACAGCATTACTCCTCACTCACAGCATTAAGCAGCATTTAACAGCATCTGAGCCCACAGTCCGACCCCAAATCAGGCAATGCCTTAGCGCCACCCGTTTGGCTTGCGACTTGCCGAGTACTTGTTTCTCGGCACTTGTCTTAGCTACTAGCAAGGTCTCCGCCGAGTCCCATCTCCCGTCCCCCGCCCTGCCGTCCCGCCTCGTCCCCCGTTGCTGAGCCCCTCCCGCCTCTCCACAGACGCCAAATTTCCTGCTCCGGACTGCAACCCTGTCACCGGCAGCAGAAGCACGAAGGCACTGATCGGCCCTTTTCTGATGGCATCGTCGCCTTCCCCGACCCTCGGGTCCCCTGTGCCTCGCTCCTGCTAGGCCACTCCTGCTCTAGCCGAGCAGAGCCTCCCGCTCACTCGCCGGAGCTGCAGCATCGATGCATCATCAGGTCCACCGCTCCTCCAGTCCCGCGATGGACACGGGGAGCTGCTGCCCCGCCCGCCCTGTTTGCTCCCCTCCTCCCCTCCCTCTCTCTCCACCAGGCTCTTCTCCACCGAGACCCATGGGAGCGACGATGGCAGTTCCGGGGAACGTGGTGCGGAGACGCCGCAAGGGTTGAAGTGGCACCCTCCTGGACTGGCGAGCATGGGAACCACATGCTCCCTCTGCGCGACGCGGAAGAAGCAGGGCACGGCCGATCGCGGCAATATAGGGTTTGCATATAATTAGGTAGGCAGGCCGCGACTGTTCCAGATTCCAGAAGCTTTCTCACGGTTGCCTGCAGCTTCCCCACGAGCCTTGTGTGAGCTTCCTTTCTGCCTGGGATTGTCTGGCGCTGCGTATCACTTCCTACCCGCAGCAAGCGAAACACCAATTTGCACGCATTGCGGCGTCACACGCCATGAAGCGCGTCTCCGTCGTCCTGGCCCTCCTGGCGGGCTGCAGTTCTGCAGCCGCGAGCGCCATTGGCCTCCATGCTCGTGACCATGTAGGTCTACTACCCCGAGATACATGTTGTACAACGTGAATGACGCCTTTGCCCGCCCCTGACGCTGGCGAGAAGCCGGACGTGCCAATCGCACGATTCCGCCTATCTTACGCCACATTCCCGGGCCTCCCCCATGCTGCAGCCTTCTCTTCTGCAGGCGACGCCCTATCCGCCGCCACAATGCAGCTAGAGCTCGCTCTCTACTACGTGTCGACGTTCATTGAGCTCGCAGAAGCTGACGCAAATTTACAGCTACAGCGCAGAGACCTCGCGTCTTCCGAGCCGTTCTACCCTTCACCATGGGCGGACCCGAACGCCAATGGCTGGGAAGACGCCTACGCCAAAGCTGCGGCATTCGTTTCCCAGCTGACCCTGATGGAGAAGGTCAACCTGACCACGGGCGTGGGGTGAGTCTGAATAACCACACGGCAGCTCTTAACTGCTTCGTTGCTTCAGATACAGACTGACGTCTTGATGCAGCTGGGAAGGCGAACAGTGCGTTGGCCAAGTCGGCTCCATCCCGCGGCTTGGTTTCCGCAGTTTGTGTATGCAGGATTCTCCCGTCGGTGTTCGGGACACAGACTACAACTCCGTGTTTCCGTCCGGACAGACAGCTGCTGCCACATTCGACCGCACCCTATTCTACCAGAGAGGTCTGGGAATGGGCCAAGAACATAAAGACAAGGGTGTCACTGTCATGCTTGGCCCCGTTGCCGGCCCCCTCGGGCGCACCCCTGAGGGAGGCCGCAACTGGGAAGGCTTTGCCCCTGACCCGGTGCTTACCGGAATCGCTATTGCGGAGACGATCAAGGGCGTCCAAGATGCTGGAGTTATCGCGTGCGCGAAGCATTACATTGGCAACGAGCAGGGTAAGCTCACCACAACTGTTCTCTACTGCACACAGCTGATACGACTTCCAGAGCATTTCAGACAAGTTGGCGAGTCTCAGGGGCGTGGTTACAACATATCGGCGACGATTTCCTCCAACATTGACGACAAGACGATGCACGAGCTCTATCTCTGGCCGTTCGCCGATGCTGTCCGTGCCGGAGTCGGTTCCGTGATGTGCTCGTACAACCAGGTCAACAATTCGTATGCCTGCCAGAACTCTAAGCTACTGAATGACCTGCTTAAGAACGAGCTCGGTTTCCAAGGATTCGTCATGAGCGATTGGCAGGCCCAGCACTCCGGCGCTTCGAGCGCCACCGCCGGCCTCGACATGACCATGCCGGGAGATACTGAGTTCAACACTGGACTTAGCTTCTGGGGCACTAACCTCACTCTTGCCGTCATCAACGGCACCGTCCCGGCCTGGCGCGTCGATGACATGGCCTTGAGAATCATGGCTGCCTTTTTCAAGGTCGGACTGACTGTCGATCAGCCTCCCATCAACTTCGACTCATGGACACTCGACACGTACGGCCCAATTCACATGGCCGCCAGTCAGGGCTACCAGCAGATCAACTGGCATGTTGATGTTCGTCGTGACCACGCTGACATTATTCGTGAGGTTGCCGCAAAGGGAACCGTTCTCCTAAAGAACACCGGCTCGCTCCCTTTGAACAAGCCCAAGTTTCTTGCCGTCATTGGGGAGGACGCTGGACCCAACCTGGCTGGCCCCAATGGCTGCTCTGACCGAGGATGCGACAACGGAACGCTGGGTATGGCCTGGGGTTCCGGCACCGCCAACTTCCCATACCTCATCACACCCGACTCCGCTCTCCAAGCACAAGCGCTTAACGACGGCACCCGTTACGAGAGCATCCTCGACAACTATCAGACCTCTGCGATCGAGGCCCTCGTTAGCCAAGCTGATGCCACGGCTATCGTCTTCGTCAACGCAGATTCCGGCGAGGGCTACATTGACGTTGACGGGAATGAGGGTGATCGCAAGAATCTGACCCTTTGGCATGACGGTGATGCCTTGGTGAAGAATGTATCCAGCTGGTGCAATAACACCATCGTGGTCATCCACTCCACAGGCCCTACTCTGGTCACTGAGTGGTATGATAGTCCAAACATCACTGCTATCCTTTGGGCCGGTGTGCCGGGACAGGAGTCCGGCAATTCCATTACCGACATTCTCTACGGCAAGACAAACCCCTCCGGCCGCACGCCTTTCACTTGGGGTGCTACTCGCGAGGATTACGGTACCGATGTCTTGTACGAGCCCAATAACGGTAATGGTGCGCCTCAACAAGACTTCAGCGAGGGCATCCTCATCGACTACCGGTACTTCGACACGAAGAACATCACTCCAATTTATGAGTTTGGATACGGCCTGAGCTACACCACGTTTGAATACTCTAATATCCAAGTTTCAAAATCCAACGCGGGGGATTACCAGCCGACCACTGGCACCACTGCCGCCGCGCCGACTTTCGGCAACTATAGCACAGATCTGAACGACTACTTGTTCCCGAGCGACGAGTTCCCTCACATCTGGCAGTACATCTACCCCTACGTCAACACGTCCGAGTCTGGAGCAGCCGCATCCGCCGATCCCGAGTATGGTCAGACGGCCGAGGAGTTCCTGCCACCAGGCGCCACAGACGGCAGCCCGCAACCGCTGCTCCGTGCCTCAGGCAAGTCATACCCCGGCGGCAACCGCGAGCTATACGACCACTTGTACACGGTGACAGCGTCGATCACGAACACGGGCGCCATCACCGGCAACGAGGTGCCGCAGCTGTACGTCTCTCTCGGTGGTCCCTCCGACCCGCCTGTCGTACTGCGCGGCTTTGACCGTATCCGCATCGATCCTGGCCAGACGGCGACCTTCACCGCGACCCTAACGCGGAGGGACCTGAGCAACTGGGACACGGTATCGCAGGACTGGGTCATTAGTCAGTGCCCTAAGAAGGTGTTCGTCGGCCGCAGCAGCAGGAAGCTGGACCTGAGCGCCGACCTTTATTGATCTCCCTGCGTGACCCGGCTGGGAGGTTCATGGGATTGGATATGGGTGTGGACACGGAAAATTGGGAGCATGTTATTGTATATGAACCAGAACGTAATGATAAAGTCTAGTTCTTCTAACTTCTTATTTGCTCTTACGTGTGAGTGCTTAGGCCGGATGATTTTGGGCTGCAGTTTGAGACCTTGGTAGCCTGTCATTTGCAAATTGTCCTGCGGTTGAAGGAGAGTGAGGCGTTCTTTGTATCAAAAAGTGTTGTTGTGCTTGGCTCTGAGTATGCATTCAAGACTTCATAAGCCTTCATATCCTCTATCAACGTTGGCAAGCTAGACAAGGGTAGGTAAAAGTCTTGAGCGATGGGACAGTCGTATAATGGGGGTTGTCAACAACAGCTCCTATTAGCACGCTTTAACGATGTCCTCTCGTGCTAGATGTATGCAGCACTGACATCAAGAATTGGCAGTTAGTTAGAGGGTCAAAGATATGCTCCCTTGAAGTGGTAGAGATAAAGTGAAATTGATCTGGTAGACTTGTGAGGCGAGGTTGCTGTGAGACCTTTCAGACGGAGACACGAGTAGAACCTGATTTCGGACGAGAAAATTTTCTTGCCGACTTGAAAGATAATTGCGCGTAAATCGTCGCCTCAGACAATACCAAAGTACGTACTTTCCCTAGGTATTCATCGCAAAACATAAGAACTGGCAACCTGAAGCCAAGCTAAGGTTTCCACCCGAGCACAGATATCTACAGAAGGTACTCCAATTCCTCGTGCAGCGTCCAGACACAACTCGTCTCTCTACAAACCGTCTCGCTAATCTCTCACGAAGCACACTGCTTCAACCTCTACATCAACTCTGGACAAAGAAACAACACCCGAGCGACGGATACGGCAGCACCAAATACGTCTCCTCTTGCCTTTGCCCATCTAAGCCCAACACCTAATCAACAACGCGTGAAGCGCAACTGAACCTGTGACGCACATCTCCTCTCCTCATACCAACAGCTACGACAATGGGAATCATCTCCTCAAAGCTGGTCGGCGCCGGCCCTGCCGCCGCTCCCAATACCATCCGTCTCAGCGCCACCCCAGCTGTCGATGACAACTTCGCAAGCCTTCTGAGCCCACAAGTCACGACGTACCTTCTGCTAGTCCTCACGGCGGTTCTGGCCATTCTCCTCCTCACTCTGATCATAGTCGGCCTGATCGCCCTGGTGGGCGTTGTGTGGGGCCTTCACCGCGACCTCCGGATGTTGGAGACCACAGTTCACCGGGAGCTGGACGTCAATGCGCAGATTCGCCGGGAGATTCATGGGGATTTCTAACTTTTGCAGCCGGGTGGTTGCTAGGAGCGCCGCGTATGAATCATAAGCTCGGGGCTGGAGAATCATGCGCAGTAAGGCGGAAGGGTGGACACGGACAACAGCCAGACAGGGAAGTCATTCTGAGAACAACATGGCTGCGGGTCTTTACGATCAGGAAGTCGGATGGAGTCTTCTCTGGCGCATCCTCAACTTGGTGACACTGACTCGCATCCCTCAGGATTCTCTCGAGATGGGCAAGGTTCAATAAAACATATTTGCTAGTGATGATGAGCCTGTGGTTTTGCGTGAGTCAGAAGAGCGGAAGACATGCCACGGACAAATGCGGAACCGTAGCGGAGTAACACCAGCGTTCCCTTGAAGTCTCGAATATTTGTTCTAGCCAGTGAAGCCTGTCGAGGATGCTTCTTTTATCATCGACATGACCCAACACGCATCGAATCCCTTATGCCACACCCCATGTTTGTGGCCACTGGCATGAATGAACTCCCTCAAGTATCCCGGCCAAGCCTGCGGCGTCTGATCCCACAAAACTACCAACCAGGCCATGGCTAGTAGATGCCCGGCACAATCCGGTACTTGACCTGCCTCTTGTACTTCTCCCAGTCCTCGCCGTACTTGCGCGAGCACTTCTCGTCGTCCCTGCCGTCGCGGTGGATCAGCAGTATTGCGAAGTAGACGATATAGAAGTAAGTGAAGACCATGCCCCAGCCCTTAGCAGGTCCCTGGACGACCTCTCTGCCGTCCTGCATCTTGCACGAGCCTTCGGCGTCCGCGCCGGCGGACAGGATGACGTAGCCGGCCATGCCGGTAGGCAAGCTGTAGGGCCAAGACTGCAGCCAGTCGCCAAAGTAGTTGATGTGCCGGGCGATTCCCCACCAGCCGGAGGTGATGAGCTTTGAACCGGTCCTGGTCTCGATGTACGTGAGATGCGCGACGCTAGGGTCGTTGGGGTTCGTCCGGAAGGTGTTTTTCTGCATGTTCGCCAGACGGAAGATGGAGAAGCCAGTGACGAGGATAGCCGCCACAACTGAGAGGCCAAGCCAGCCTAGCGAGTTCGGATACGTGGACAAGTACTTCGTCTGGAGTGAGTAGAGGAACGGTACCCAGACCAGGTCTCCAAAGGCGAGCATGCAGCCAAAGCCGTCTGTGGTTATGTCCATCGTCGTCAGGATGGCAGGCTCCATGATCCAGCTGTCGATGCAGTATGCCGCCTGGACGACGGTGATGAAGACGATGCTATCCGTAACGAAGCCAAAGGTACGGTACTGCTTGGCAACGAAGGCGCAGTTCATTAATATCCAGCCCAAGAGGCCTGGGCGAACCTCCATGAACTCCTTGATGTCGATCTCGCCGATGAGCGGGAGTGCCACGCGGGGGTTGAGCTCCCGGCCGATGAACCAGTCGTACATGAGGTTGCCCGAGTGACCACCGGCTGCTAGCTCGCGGAATTGGGCGTTTCCGGGCTTGACGCTGAAGCTGCGCACATAGACGAATGTGGCCAGTGCGTATGAGATCAGTATATTGGCGGTCAGGAGCTGTAGGTAGTTGTCGCTGATGAAGGTCCACACCGGGAAGTCAGCGCCTTGCGCGACCGTGCCCGCGGCGCACAGGACGAGGGTGAAGATGGAGGAAGCCAGAGCTGGGATAGATGTTAGCGTATGCATGCCAGACACAGCGCATTTTGGTGAGGAGCGCACTGTTGAACTTGTACTTCAGCCGGCCTCCGCCCGAGAGCTGCGTCCCCTCGACTTCCGCGCCCGGAAGCACACGGTACAGGACGGCGCTGAAGAGGTAATATGCCAGCGACCAGCCCGTCACCCTCCAGCTGAACAATCCTGAGATGCCACCTTCCGGCCATCCCACTTCTTGCTTGAGGGTGTCGAGGTTCAGTGTCTTCGGGCTCAGTAGGGACGGGGCGGGGCAACCGGAGACATCGTTGCAGGCGAAAGTGAATACGTAGAGCAGGATCGGAAGGCCAAAAGAAACACCCGCGGCCCCAAGACTAAGGTAGCAGCGGTAAGCAAGTGTCTTCCCACGCGGTCAACAGGTGCAATAATCAGACTTACGGCCCGCCGAACTCGTAGCCGTGCTTCTCCGGCGTTGAAGCAGCTTTTGTATTTGGCGCCATGTTGCTGTTCTGGAGCTGCTAGAAGACGACAGGCAAGCCGAGAAAGACGCGAAGAATAGAGGAACGCGCTCGGTATTTATCCCAATTGCTTCAATCCCTCATCATGCATCGGTGTCCCTCTCGTTGCGAAGTTTCTCTGAGCTCGAGGTTTCCAAGACGGATGTCTAGCTCCCGTCACAGCTGATGTTGGCTTTGGCAAACATATCTCTTGCTCGTTTAGGAAGAGCTTCAAGGTTTCGGAGGAACTGTGGGCCCGGGCCCATGCTCGGGCCAGGGACAGCCGGCATCGTACGAGGAGGGCGGGACAATTGAGCTCTGTAACGACATGATTTCTACTTGTTGAGCAGCTCAGAGAAGGGCACGGGAACGCACAAACACGTAATGTAGGAGGCTGTGCAATACTATCAGAAACCAAGGAGATGAAGCTTCCTTGCACCTTGCGTCAGGTCGGAGCAAGGGGTGGGTGAAGTCAGTGCTCACCGAGCTTCACCGCAGATAGCCCTGGTTATGTCAGCATCCCTTGGGTGTCACAACCCCACCACATCCGCCACACGGGCCAATGAATGTGCGCCCACGTGCAGCAGCGGGAGGCTTACGTCGGTACGGTACAGGAGCTTATTGTTCCTGAATAGAGGATTAGGTGTTCCCAGGCGGAGGCGTGCTCGAAGAGTAGCCAATTTCTACCTTGTACACCATTAAAGACATCGCAGGACGACGTTCTTTTCTCATTGTGCTCACTCGTTTTGACACTCCCCTTTGATGAGGAGCTGATTGCCCAACCTTCTCGACGCGCGTCCCTGCGACGCAAGCAACGACACACCTAGACGCCTGAAAGACCGTGGGACACCCCGTCTCGTCCGCCACGATGCTCTTGCGATGCTCTCGACTTTGTCTCCTCCTCGGAGCGCTCCTTGGCAGGTCCTTGGCAGACACCGAGCCTGATCCAACGACGACGACAGCACCATGCACAGCTTCCTCGACGAGTGGCGCATTCTATGACTTGCGGCCGGATATTGCCGCGGTGCCGGAAGAGGGATCGAAGCTGCACAGAGGCGTTCGGACAACGGACTACTTTGCAAAAGGATACGACTACAATGCAAATTTCACGCTGAATATATGTGACGCCGTTGTCGAGCCACCGGAGAACGTAGAAGGCCTCGCCGAGTACGCTTGGAAGAATGTCAGCGCCTACTACGAGTACAAGGGGAAGGTCTACTCGATCGGGTAAGGAGTCTGTACGTCTGGGTATCCCGAATTAAGGCTGACATTCTGTGTAGACAGCAATCGTCAGCGCTCCACACTCGGGGTAGTCAGCTAGTCCTCCAGTACACGGGTGGATCGCCATGTGGACTCGACAAAGAGAAGCGAGGCGCCTCGTCTTCACTTCATGACGGTGCAAGATATAAGGGCTACTCTGAAGAGGGACAAGATTCGGACGGCGACACCTGGAGCGGTGGAGCAAAAGAGGATGACCGCACCGAGGTCTCGAAGGTCGGGAATGTTGTGTCGACAGCGAAGGAGGATTCTATCCAGCGGCGCAAGTCAACGACATTTGTTTTCATCTGCGATCAGGACCCGCTGAACACGGAGGCTGCTGTGTCATACATTGCAACCGATCCGGACGAATGCTCCTACGTCTTCAAAGTGCGCTCGCATCATGCCTGTGCGGGAGCCCAGCCCCATAAGCCGGGGAGCGTGGGCCCGGGAAGCGTCTTCGCCATCATCTTTTTCATCGCCGTGCTGGTATACCTCGTTGGCGGTGTCTTCTACCAGCGGACCGTTGCGCACGCCAGGGGATGGAGGCAGCTGCCAAACTACAGTCTCTGGCTGGGGATCTGGAACTTCCTCAAGGTGATACCACCTCTCGTGTTCCTGAGGCACTGGCGATGCTAAATTCTCGAGCAGGACATGTTCGTTATCCTGACATCCTCTTGTGCCCGCTGCATTCCCGCCCCAAGAGGCTATCGCGCGCTCTCCGTGTCACCGAATGGGAGGGGGCGGAACCGCGATGATGAAAATCGGCTAATTGATCAGCTGGATGAGGAATGGGACGACTAGATCCCTGCTGTATTTCATGTAACATGTACTTCTCACACGCCGAGACAGGTTCTGCAGACTCCAGATCTTGGGCGAGCAATGACTGTTTTCAGGGGATTACCATCACAGGCTGGCGTTTGAGGTAGACAGATCGCTTCCTTCTCTCTGTAGATATTCCAGGGTTTGGAGATCACGAATGCGATGTTTATTTATTCTCCAGGCCGGCTCTGCCTAGCCATTAAGCCAATGGAAGCCCAGCATGTGTTGGGACGCCATGCATGGATGCCTGTCGACTGCTGGTGCTTAGCCCGCAGATGCCCCAGGCATCCCGGAGCCTGGTCCCCTTCAGCCACTTGGACATGGAATCTCAACCCACTTGTTTGAGCTTCATCCTCCCTTCATTGTAGGAAGATTGCCACATCTATAAGGGTTTCCATCAGTGCCCTTGAGCTACCCTCCTGGAACTGTCTCCGCCCCATGGCTCACGCAGGGTCTGCAGCAGCACCTGTCAAGGTGAGTGCTGCTGGCCTTACCGTTCTGACCGAGCCGGAAGCACCGTCGCTTGAGTGCGTACACAGTTGTCCGTACCCTCCTTTTGCCGTTGACTAATTTCGCAAGCATTGTTTTCGTCCACGGCTTCACTGGTCATCCGGAGAGGACATGGACCTCGCCCAGTGTGGCCGCGACGTCGAGTGCGACGTCCACAAGCAGCACCGACGAGCGACCATCCAAGTTCAGGAGGATTCTAGGCCCAAGGAAGAGTTCCGCTCAACAGCTTTCCGGTCCGACTGGCGTCTACTGGCCTCATGCTCTGCTTCCGCAGACTCTGCCGGACGCTCGCGTCCTGACGTACGGCTATGACACAAACGTACGCCACGCTTTCGTCGGACCAGTAAGCAAGAACTCGCTGTACGACCATGCCGGTGACTTCCTTGTCTCTTTGGAAGCAGAGAGGCGAGCGGATCCGCAGCGACGGCTGATATTAGTCGCCCATAGCCTTGGAGGCCTTCTCGTGAAGGAGATGCTGCGACGCTCTCGGGGCTATGAAAAGCAGCCCGACTTCCGGACCGTCTTCGAATCTACCGTGGGAATCATCTTCTTCGGGACCCCTCATCAAGGTGCTGACCCGCGTACACTCGCGCACCACGTTGTCATCTCCCTCGCGAAAGCTGTCGGGTTCAGAGTCAACGAACAGGTTATGGAAGCCTTGTTCCCAGCGGCAGAGTACTTGAAGCAATTGAGGGATGAGTTCAACCACATGATTGATGAAAGGGGCTGGATTATCCACTCCTTTCAGGAGCAATACGCGCTTCCTGGGCTTTTCGGCAAGAAGGTGCGGCATGTCTATCCTGGCGAGTGGATCGATTCTAGCTGATCTAAGTTTCTGTTGAAGGTTGTCGAGGACGATTCATCCTGCATCTGGAACTCGGCCGCCGAAATTGTTCAGCACATTGGCAGCAACCACAAGGACATGTGCCGCTTTCCCGGTCTACAGGATCTGGAGTATCGGAAGGTTGCTTCGGCCCTTCAACGTATTGCAAACGCTCAAGTCCCAGAAATTACACCATTGAATCACCAAGCCAAACGCCGGGCATCTGGGCATGCCAGTGGCCATCGCGAAAGCCTAATGGAGTCCTTGAGATTCTACCTGATTGACTCTCGATTCTCGTCAGTGGCTCGAGCTCATACTCGCACATGCCAGTGGCTGCTCAAAAACTCTGTATACGAAACGTGGCTGAGTGGAGATGTTTCTGAAGCACATGGGTTTCTCTGGATCAAAGGCAAACCCGGTGTAGGCAAATCGACTATCATGAAGTTTGCTCTTGACCATGCCAAGAGTATGATGGGAAAGACGCTTATCCTCCATTTCTTCTTCAATGCAAGGGGCTCGGAGCTGGAAAAGTCCACTCTAGGCCTCTATAGATCACTCCTTTATCAGCTGCTCCAGCTTGTCCCGGAGATCCAACATGTTCTCGACAGCATTCCCGAAAGTTATGCCGGTTCCGGATCAGATGTATGGGCTCTCAACTTCGTTAAAGACCTCTTCGAGGCTGCGATAAAAAGACTTGACAATCGGTCACTGGTGTGCTACATAGACGCGTTGGATGAGTGCGACGAGGACGAGATTCGAGATATGGTCTCATTCTTGCAAGATCTCTGTGATCGTGCCATGTCAGAGCACTTAAAACTACGCATTTGCTTGTCAAGTCGTCACTATCCATACATTAGCATCGACAGGGGCTTGTCCATTGTCCTGGAAAAGGAGGAACACCATGACGACGACATTGCGAACTACATTGCCAGTGAGCTCAGGATCGGCAACGGCGAGTACGTCCGGGCAGTCAGGAGAGATATTCAGGAGAAGTCCTCGGGGATCTTCATGTGGGTCGTGCTCGTCGTTCGGATACTGAACAAGGAGTATGACCGCGGCTTCGTTCCTGCGCTCCGCAAGCGGCTGGAAGAAATACCCCGAGGTCTTCATGAGCTGTTTGAGAATATTTTGACCCGCGACAGCGACAATCTCGAACATATGTGGCTTTGCATCCAGTGGGTTCTGTTTGCACGCCGCCCTTTTGCCGTTGACGAGCTTTACTTCGCCATTCTTGCCGGAATTCCAGGCTCAAACCTAGGCCCATAGGATCGCAAGCAACTCAGTGTCGCGGACATGAAACGCTTCATCCTCAGTTGCTCCAAAGGATTTACGGAGGTGACGAAAGGGACAGACACGCATGTCGTCCAGTTCATTCATGAATCTGTCAGAGACTTCCTCCTCAAGGAACATGGACTAGGCAAATTGTGGCCACAGTTTCGCCACAAATTTGAGGGAGAGAGCCATGAGACACTGAAGAGGTGCTGCGAGACATATATGCTGTCCAGTCCTGGCTGCGATGACTCCAACTCACGTCGTTCTGTGCCTCTGGATACGATTCGACGAAAGCACCCGTTCCTCAGTTATACCATTCGCAACATATTTTACCACGCCGACGCAGCACAGAGTCTGGGAGTCAGTCAGGACACGTTCCTTGGGTCATTTGCCCTGGACAAATGGCTACTGCTGAGCCAGAAATTGGAACGATACCCCGTACGGCGTCATACGACCAACGCCCATCTGCTTTACGTCCTCGCAGAATATGACGCCTCGCATCTCGTCCAGATACATCCTGATGTTTCGTCTCATCTGAAAATCCGCGGGGAAAGATGTGGACTTCCCCTTTTTGTCGCCCTTGCTCTTGGACACCACGAGACGGTGAAAGCCTTTGTGTCCCGATCGCTGGCACACATGGCCTGCCGTTGCAACACCCCCACATCAGGAGACATCAAATATCATGTCTATGGTCGGGATTTTGGATCTCGTTCTGACCTGGATACGGCTGTTGATCTGATTATGGCGGGCGACTCGATTATAATGCATGTTCTTCTTACAGCAGGCGTCCTTGACCTAGGTCCTGACGACGCAGTCCTGAACGCTCTGCCAGCCGCCTGTACATATGCGCTGTTTGAGGATGATGCTATGCTTCAAGTCTTCTTGGCGCATATTAAGGCAGGCCGGGAGTGGATTGTCGGACATCGATATACTCTGCTGTGCTGCACCGCTAGAGTAGGACGAGTAGGAGCGTTTAAGAAGATGCTCGAATTTCCAGATACAGCGCAGAGGGTGCAGAATAGAAACAGGAGACGTAGCTGGGAAAAGCCAGACACCACGCTTCCCTGCCATTCATTCTCCGCTTCTCCGCCAGCATTTGACGCCCACCAACCCGATGACTCGACTTCTCTCCTCACCATCGCTGTGCGAGGAGGGTCCGCCGAAATCGTGAAACTGCTTTTGTATAACTCACGGACCGACTCCAGCTTCGACATAAACGCACGAGATCGCACAGGCCATACGGCTCTGTACTGGGCTGTCAGAGACGGCTATCAGCCTAACTCTCACCAGCTCCTTAGAGTGCTTCTAGACGTTCCTCGCCTCGACGTCAACATAGTAGATTTCAGCCATGGTATGACAGCCATATGCTACGCTCTCCAACATGGCATGAACGAAGTGGCCAAAATGCTCCTTCTTGCCCCGCGGATCAACGTGAACTTGACCGACAGTGAGGACTTTCCGCCGCTCTATTATGCCGTGGTACGTCCGCCTGCATTCTCAAGAGGAGACCTTCCAGATAACTTAATGGATGACGCCCTTGGTAGACTCGCGGAAGCCTATTGCAAGTGCAAGGGATGTCGAGATGGCGGGATAGACGAGACCAGTGAGATTGCACTTCGCCTTCTGGAAGACCCGCGAACTGAACTTGCCTGGGAAACTTCCGAGGGAGAGACGGTTCTGCACTTAGCCATCCAGAGGAGACGGAAGTCAAATAGACGGACTTTATTCGAAAAGCTACTGCACACTCCTGGGATCTACGTTGACCAGAGAAAAAAAGATGGCCGTACGCCTCTATCACTCGCCGCGGGTGACGGTATGGACTGCGTCGTCAAGCAGCTTCTTCAAACTGGATCCGTCGACGTGAACTCTGAAGACAAACAGGAGAACACACCTCTGACTTACGCCAGAAGATGGGGCCATGATAGCACTGCAAGGATTTTGCTCGAGGCTGGAGCACGTACCGGCCCTGCCGCAATGAAATTGATCGACGGGACTGAGGCGAGCGTGGCTCAACAAGAATTTGAGAAATGACATCCCGACCGACACCTGACTAACATTGTCCATCTACGATGTGCATATTTGGTCTCCTAACAGCCATTTCCTAGACGATAACGCCGAACGTCTCCAGATACTGCTGCTGCTCACCCGCATTCTCTGCGGCGTCCTTCGCGGCACGGTCTGCGAGGGTATTGAACCTTCTCGGCACGGTCCAGAACGACACCTCGCATCCGCTCTGTGCTAGCAGGCCCATTCGCTCGGACAGCTTCTCCCACAGATCACGGTTCTTCACCGGCCGCCCGGCGGCCGTGTGCCATCCTCGCTCGGCCCACGTACGCATCCAACCCGTGGCATAGTTCGCCACGTACTCGGAGTCGGTGATGACGACGAGGTGCTCCCACCCCTCGCCCCACCAGACGCGGAATGAAAGAGCCCCGATGACGGCGCGCAGCTCCGCGCGGTTATTGGTGTGCGCATAGTCTACCCCGTCCGGACCTCGGTTTTCCAGGGCGAAGGAGACCGTGCCGGCCGGTCCCGGCTTGAAAACAAAAGCGCAGCCTCCCCGCGGCGTGGCGGCGGTGGATCCGTTGGAGAGGCACGCGCCGTCCGTGAAGATGGCCATGGTCTTCAAACCGCACACGTCAGGGACGTGGCGGCGGCGGATGCAGAAGCGCTCCATAGGCACGTTGGCGGTGGCGATGTAGCGGGGCGCGAAGAAGTGGTCCGGTGGGTGGTCTCCGGAGGCGTGAGTGAAGGCAGTGCCTGTCCAGATGCCGTGCTCGCCGTTGCCCATCAGCTGCTTGGCACGGTGGACGGCGGTGGGTAGGGGGATCGGCCGGATGGGGAGCAGGCCTTCGAAAGGAACGAGGCGCCCGTCTTGCAGCTTCACTTGGGGATTGAAGTCCCGGAGCTTGAATTTCAAGTTGGGACGGTCTTTGAGAGTAAAGTCCCCCTTCATGTCTAAGATCACGCGAGCGGGACGGTCCTCGACCTCGGAGTCGTAGCCTTGCGGGAGAGTAGACATGGTCTCCGTATTTAGATGCCTCGGTGTTGAGCGAAGGATGATAGGCCCAGTTCTGGTGTGAGCACCTCTTGTGCAGAAGAGCGACTGAGAAAGGAAGAGGTTCAGAATGTCTGAGGACACCGTGGAGGTCGAGAACTCGGAGAATTTGTATGCCAGGCAGATCAGTCGTTTGAGCAGACTGTCGTATAATGGCATCGTCACCGTGGTCATAGACCTGAGGCAGGAACGCAAACAGAGATAGCGACTCGGCGATAAATGCCTGACTCCTTCCTACTTAGAGCGGTACAGGCTCACGGAACTCAGAGAATCTCAGGCATTGTAAGGTACCTAGGTACCTTCGTGTACCTGTCCGCATGCGCCTTTCTGCTACTAGGGAGGTCTAACACAATGTACATCGCGATATCCTACCTTGGTTGCTTGTCCTCAACTTGCCCACGCACGTAACTTAGGTAGGCAGGCAGGCAGGCAGGTTGCAAACGTGCGCAAATTTCAACACGCGGGTCACGATCTGAGCAGCACAAATCTATGAGGAAGACACTTGATGAACCGTGGATTAAAACGAATACCTATTTCATATCTCAATTTGTCTGCACAGCTAAGGTGTCTGCTTGACGTAGACACGACCTCGGGACTTTATCAGCGTTTGCAGAACCATGCCGCATCAACTGCCACCCTCTTCCCTATCCACAGCTCGCATACCAGTCACATGTTACCACCATCCCGCGGATATGCCCAGGAATTGTGCCAAGTTTGTTACTCACGAGAGCAATCCTGCCAGAAAGGGTAAAGACCTCAGGCTTTCTGCGCCCACCCCAGCCTGTTGCTTCCGGCGTCGAAGACGACATACGCCGCCTTCAGCGCGACGTCGCCGAAGATGTTCATGCCCAGGTCTGAGCTGTCCTGCAGGCCGCCCAGGCACATCGTGCTGCAGCTGCCGCCGCACAGGGAGTTGCACGTGGCCGCCGACGCCGTGCACTCGACGGTGTCGTAGCGCAGGTACTCGCCGGGGATCGTGACCCGCCCCGTGCCGACGCCGAAGGTCAGGTCCGGCAGCGAGGCGGCGCACGGGAAGATGTACGTCGACTCGACGAAGCGCGCGCCGGCCACCTTGTCGTAGTAGGCCTGCCCGACCGTCGCCCGCGGCAGGAAGAGCAGCGAGGTGCCCGTGTCGGCGATGCCCTGGATGCTGCGGGAGGTGAAAGAACCGGATCCGACCTGATAGCCGGAGGAGGTGAAGCCCCAGTAGCCATTCCGTGAGTCGACGGGGACGTAGGTCATAGTGCCTTTGTACTTCGTCGTGTCGATGTATCCGAAGTCATAGGAACCAGCTTTGGCATCGTCAACAACAGTCATCGCAACCATGGTGACCAGAAGAGGGCTCTTACTAGTGAGGTGCTTGAGGTCGACCGAGAAGACCGGCTGGTCCAGTGATGTCCTGATGTTATCAAACCACGTGTTCTGCGCCGCCGGCCGCACCTGGTTGATGCTCTTGAAGCCGAGGCCTAGCAATCCATCGGTCGCCGTCCTGCTGGTGAATGAGTTTGACACCTGGCTGGCCGCCTCTACCGCTTGCCTGGGCACCGTTAGGTTGCCGAGGGTGACGGCATCAGTGTACACGACGCCGCTGGAGCTGCTCCCGTCGCCGTAGCTGATTCTCCAGGTGGAGCTACCTAGCCGGGCCGATGTCGAGCTCCTGGAGGCGTCATAGAGGGCCTGGCCGGTGGTCTGCGATATGGGCAGGCCGGTGCTGAACACCCAGAGGTCGGATGAGCCCGTGTCGAAGTCTAGATTTAGCTCCTGCGGCGGTGTGCCAATGCGAACCGGCGTCAGGTACTCTACATCACCGAATCCGGACGGCGTCGCATCTGAAAGAGCCGCGGCGGAGCCGGTGGCTCTCTTCGAGACGAAGACACCATTGTTGAAGGCGGCTTCCAGGTGCTTGGGCAGAGGGACGCCATACTTAAGGTAGGTCCGGACGATGGCGTCTTCAAAACTTCCCTTCCTGAAGGACGGATTACTGACCTGCTCGATGCTGAATGTTGTCCCTCTTCGAGGACCGGATGGTGCTGCAAATCCCACGCTGTAGCAGGCGAGGCCGGCCACGGTGAATGAGAGGAAGAGGCGCCGTATAAACATTTTCGCCGACCACAGCTATCATGAAGGCAAACACCAGAGTCTCAAGTGGGACTTGCGCGGAGTCTCAAGGAACTACATGTCGGAAACTGCGTCAATGGTTTGAGATCACAAGGACAAACCTCTTTAAATATGTATACGTGGTAAATGAGTGAGATCAACGGGCCGCCGTATGCCAAGCCAGATCTTCGACGAAGATGTTACATCATCTGGACCTTGAAGCTGGATATATAGGACTGATCTTGGCGAGGATCACGTCCCGTGCGGTTCTACGGTGCTGCTGGTGAGGGTGGTGTATGTCTCATTCTTCCGACCCACGGAGCGACAAAGACTGACAGAACTTCAAGAGAATAGCTTTACAGGAGCGATTTGCACCGAGATGAGCACAAGACGATCAGACGGCCGAAAGTGTGGCGAATGATAACAGCTCTTGAACTCTGGAACGACCGACCGTCAAAGTTATAGGAACAATATATTGCTGCAGGTGAAGAGTCACTATCAGTGAGACCTAGAAAGGCAAGAGAGCTGGAAGCGGTGGCGCTCGGTTGATCTACCGTATCTCAGGTAAAGTGCGGCGATAAAGAACAGCAAATCCGGAACGAGAACGAGACTTGCGGGACCGGCAGATGTTTGCTACATATTACCCTATTGGCGGTGATTTAATGTGTCTGCCGGAACCGCACCTGTCGATGATAACCTCACCCATCACATTTCTCACGTCACTTCCACTGGAATGTGCTACTTCAAACGCGCAATATCAACCACCAAGGGATCTCCAATCACAGCGGGCCACACCGTGTGGACATTACTGTTTCTCTTCAGCAGCTGGTCCTCGAGACGGTAATGGATGCCGGCAATTCCTTATCTGCCGTCAACATCTCGGTAGAGTACTCTCGAGTGGCCTTCGTCATAGCTGCGTAATCTAACTTGTCTCACTACCTGTTATGAACAAACTTTCGTCTGAAAGCTACCGCGTCCTCTGCTCCAAGATACCTCGCTGCTAACGAAGCTCCGCTAGGCTGGCGGCTGCTTTCTTCTTCGGGAGGCTGGAGTTGAGTGGTTTGATTATGTGAAAGCTGCAAAGCAGATCCGAGGTGACCGACATAACGGCTCCCGAGTTATCAAACTCGCCGCAATACTATCTCTTGTCAGCCGTCTATAGACTCATGAGCTGGAGGAGTAGAAATTGGAAGCACTGACATTCGGGGCACTGAAAATTGTGACTAATTGCCTGTCGTAAGAGAACTCGTACCCGTCCTCAACAACTTGATGCGCTCGACAGATGAGGTCAAAGTCGTGCTTGGCAAGGAAGCTGCTGACGATGCCCTTTCCAAAGGTGTAGCTGACACCCCGGTCGTTTTCGCCCCAATCTGTAGCCGCGTTGTCGGGTTCATTGCACGGATCGGACCAAAGAAGGTCAGCTAGAAGCCCGGAATCTGAAACGTCGGTCGGGCGAGCAATATTGCGAATGTCGTTCATGTCTCGAAGATCTGGAGACAGGCCGCCATGAACGCAGAAAATCTTGTCCGCGACTATAGCTGCCATTGGCAGGGTGTTGAACACGTCAATGAAAACCTTCCACATTTTGATGGAACTTCTTCGTTTGCATTCATCGTAGAACCCATATATTCTACTGATGTTCGCGGACTCGTGGTTGCCTCGTAGGAGGAAGAAAGTGTCTGGGAATTTCAGTTTGTAGCACAAGAGGAGGAGTATAGTCTCAAGGGACTGTCGACCGCGATCCACGTAGTCGCCGAGGAACAGATAGTTGGTGGAGGGAGGGAATCCGCAGGTCTCGAAGATCCGTATGAGGTCGTGACATTGGCCGTGGATGTCGCCAACTATGGTCAAAGGTGACTCTAACTCTAAGAGCACTGGCTGGGAGAGGAAGAGCTCCCACGAAAGACGGCAGATCGTGGCGATCTCGTCATGCCCCAAACAAAACAGTTTAGGAAGCCCGCTCATCCTGGCAGCGACTAGTAGCCGGTCAATACAGTCGTCGAGGTTGATGTCTTGGAGCCCGGTCGCGGCCATAGCTCCACCAATGCCCGAGGTGCCTATGGAGGAGTAGCTAGGAGATGCCGCGGTGGGAGGAGCGGATTGTATTTGGTCCAAGATGGCTCCAACTGTGGGCTGCGGCTTGTAATGCTGCGGACCCCACGCGGCATTTTCCGGACTGCGAGTAACTAGGGAGATATCCTTGAGAGCGTCTGGCCTGTTCTGGCTGCTCTGTCCACTCTGAGCGGGAATCAAACTGGATGGAGGCGCAAACCCCAGGAAACGCGAGTGGCTTGCGGGTTCGGTCAGTCGCGTAACTAGTTGGATTGATCTAATGTCAGGAGCAGCCGCCAAGATGTGATGTACAATTCTGAGCGAAGAGACCATGTGGGCATATGGCTCATTTTCGTATGCTGCGATAATCATGCCATATAGGACCTGGCCCCGAACGACCCAGGCACCTGAACAACCCTTAGCTGTCGATATCATTACCGGTTAGTGAGGTGATTCTGAATAGAGCTAGTGACTGAGGTGACATGCCTAGTATTCCGGGTATCCTGATCTTCGAGGTTTCAAAGTTGACTCCTCGGAGACTGAAAAGAGCCTTTCCCGGTAGAAGGTAACTCTCGACTGCTTCATCAGGTCCAAGGATTAGTTGGACTGCGCCTTCCGGCATCTCGGTACTATTCGGAATTGACGTGACATTGCCTGGCTCTTCGGAGCTGGCCTTGAATGTATTCTGCAATGGATGCCATAGCTCCCACAGTGTAAAATCGGAATCTGGTATCCCGTGTCTAGATGATGCGGTCGAGTGGTCCCGTGTCTCTATGCTCTTCGGTTTCGGAGAGGTCAATGACTCGGAATCGGTTCCACTGCGAGTACGATTGCTTGCCCTTCCGTCAGTCTGGCGTAGCAGCTCGATCAAGGAGGCCGAGTCGGTAGCGCTGTCTCCTAGGAAGCTGGTCGGACCAACTCCTGCAATGGGCGCCCATTGATGGCCATAGCAGAAATTTACCTGTCCTAGGGGCTTTTCCCACGGTTCAAGCTCCAAGACCCTGAAGCTTTCTTCAGAAGTCTCCGAGGCGCTATCGGATTCATCATCGATTTCCGAGTCCGAGGTACCCTCTTCGAAATCGTCCGGAATAGCCGAGACTGCCGCTATATGCTCAAACATGGCATGAGCGGTTGTGATTCCGAGAGACTTTCCATCCACAGACACAAGCCCTCCGATTCTTGAGATTCGTTGTGATATGACGACACCCTTTTGACTAACTGTAGCACAAGAAAGCAGCCCGCAAGCTGAAAGACTATTATGTGCTGGTTGCTCCACATGCAGGTATAGAGAAGTATCCTCTCCTATCGGGAGACCCATGCCTGGATAGAATCTTAAGTCCTGAATGACTTGAACGTCTTCGAAAGCGCAGAGTTGGGGGCATCCCTTTCTGATCTCGACTCCCCCAAATCCTTCTCCCTTGAGCCAGTCTATCTCCTCAATGAAGCGTTCGATATCGCTCTTCCATCGAGTCTTGTCATAAAGAATCCAGATGCATGGAGATAATGCGACTTTCTTTGAGTCCTTTGCGGCGTGACCAGACATCCGAAGCTGGGCTGACAAGCTGGGACCGACCCCACGTCCCTTCTTGCTCTTCTTCATCTTGTTTTGGAACTCCTGAAGATCAGTCCAGAGTCTCGAGGCCACGTAATCCTGCCATTTCTTCCATTGCGCGTCCGGCGGTCTAACTTTGTCTTCGAGTCCGAGGTAGAGGCCCGAGATACCTTTGAATGGGTATATGTAATCTGGGGACGGTATGTCATAAACATGAGTGTCGGTGACTGAATTCGCCTTGGCAGGTTCCGAAGCTGGTCTAGTCGAGTTTGGTGAAATTGACGAAGAAGAAGAAAAAAAAGAGGTTTGGATAGTCGAGTCATCGGGAGTATTGGTGGTGGAAGGCTGATCGTTGGGCCGGAATTGCGAGAATTTGGCCGGCGATTTTCCCTTCTCCAGGTCTGTAGAAGCACCCAAAGTCTCGCAGTCATCACCTCCTGGATGAGATAATCCGCGCGATGTCTCTGTTTGTCTAGACGAGCCGATTGAAGGCTCATAGCCTTCCGCCTCGTGTTCGGTATTGATGCTACTGGAACAACCCGACGCATCTGCGCGAATTTCAACATCGTCGTGATTCAACCAAGACTTTAATCGGCTCAATCTGCTGGCGCGGGGAAGACAGCTGCTGCTTGCAGCACAATGCGAGCGCTTGGCGAGTTCGTCATCCTGAATGCTAGCTGAGGGGCCTTGTGACTGAGATAAGCTCCCATTTTCGAAAGCGGTGGACCGGTCGAAATTCGACGTTGCAGGCGCTGTTCGCCCGTGCAAGTCTTTGCTATCCGTCTTGGTCCTTGTCTGTTCCGCGTGATGGGAAGGATCCGCGAGTAGTACCCTACTGTCCTCCGCGACCTCAACCAGCGTAGTCGATTGCTCCGTCCTCATCCTTCCATGAGGTTTCGAAGTTGTAACTATCAAATGCTGACAAGCGAGGCAACGAGGCGAGGCAAGTCTATTATGCGGGCATCGGATTAAGTACAAGACGCTTGCGATCCCACGCCGCAGCATGAGGCGGAGTCACTTGACATGCAGATGACGGGGAACGGAGGGGGGCGGTGCATTGGGCGAAGACCAATAGGGCCTGCAGCCGACGCACTGAGGATCTAGCTGCAGATCAGCACTTCGCCATCTTTATTCAACTTCGAGTCCGGACGAGCCTTCCCTTCTGTTGAGTCTCTTTGAGCCTTAAGAATTCCGGGATCATGAGAGCCTTTGAAGTGGCTCTTGACAATGGAGACTCAGGCGTCTATCAATACAATATGGCCGTCCGTTACCGATGGAGAGATCGAGGCTATGGGGAGTCATTACGCAAACTTGCTAGAATATTTCAATAGCGAGTTGGCGACGATTGTGGAAAACAGTGACTTGTTTGCTCTCGCCGCTCCGAGTGAGATATTAAGATCGATCCGAGAGCTCAAGTTGCTGGGGTCAGTTCCTAGGCTGGAAGCCATCGAAACCCTTCGTCGAGGATTCACGACGCAGACATCATCAGAAGACAGAATCCTGCGATCACTCGATGCTGCTGTTCGTCTGTGGCTCACAGTCAATATCACGTCTTCGGGCGTTAGGCGGCCCGGGCTGCTTGTCTGGACGAATGAGCAAACACTGGGGGACTTGATCGCGTTACATTTCAAGCAGCTCTCCAGCTCGCAAGGCTCCGTCGCTCTCGATGAGCGTGTTCCCCCGGACCTAACAGCCGATTCTCTTGTCAACAACTACGGTTTTACAGTGTCTTGGACGCATAACCTGGCGGCTCACCTGATCATCGACTGGAAGCACAAGATCATTACCATCTACGAACACAAAGTGTGTCTGCAGAACCACATACGGTTTCCAGGAAACTCTCTGATACCGGATGACGTTCTGGGGGAAGCCATAGACACACTGAATCTCCTCTTCCCCTTTCAGGACGATCCGACCAAGAGATTCCTCGCTAAACACAAGAAGCCTTTCTACGGGCTGGGGTTCTGCAACAGGCCAAGGAAACTCGAGCTCGTTGAGTATCGTTACTGGAGGAACAGAATTGCGGATCTCGTCGACATATTGAAAGGGCCACCCGTGGGGTTGCAGCAGCTGCGACTGGAGAGAGACGGTCGGAACCTCCTACAGTTTGCAACATTCTGGATAGCTACGGCGGTGGGCATCTTGACTATCGTCAGCATTGGGATCGGTGTGGTATCAATTGTCTACAGTGCAAAACAGTATGATCTTGCTGTTAAGCAGTATGAGCTTTCGGTTGTCCAGACATGCCTAGACCCTTCAGTCAGGACGCAAATACCCCATATCTGTACTTAGTACTACAGCCTTCGTTCGAGCCTCATCTCAGCTCCAGAACAGGTGACATGATAGCGAAGAGCGTTATTACTGAGGCCTTGTTCTCTTGGGTCGTGGTAAAAACTGTCAGTGTGTCCCATTTCCCGAGGATAACTGCCACCTAGTGACCTGAAACAAGTACGACATAGGTACCCTATAATCCAAGAGAGGCTACTTCTGCTGGTAAATTCGAGAAGGACGAGTATTGTGCTACATAAAATACCTATGTGGTACATACCGTGCGAAGGACGCAACTTGCCTTGTTGTGATTTAGGCACAAATAAAAAGATGTGCAAATACGAACACTTAGCAGCATGATATTATATGGAGAGTATGGGTATTCACGTCTCCTTTAATCGACCTAGTACGTGCTAATATGAGACGATTGTCTAGGAGACACCAGTATGGGTTGCCATCCAAACTATAGCATCTAGCAGTACAATAAATGACCTCGACGCATCCTAGCGTTCATCTTCACTATGAATCAGCTCTCCAACTGCAGTTACTAGCCAGCAAACTCACGTTCCACTGGCTAGTCTGCCAGATATTGGAAAGGCTGTCGTTTTGGGTCCATGCCACCGTGTCCTGGGTAGCCCAGTTACCGAAAAGAAATACCTGCTGTACTCAGGTGCGTTGTCACTGGTCCGGCCTGGTAGCATGGTCATGGCCACCTTCAAAATGAGCAGCTCCTCAAGGTACCGATGCGCCGAGATGCATCAAGTTTTACAACGTGTTTCGGTAACTCGGTAGATATCGAACATTAACTCATGTCTATGAGCTGCGGCTTGGATTCGACAGAGGTTGCCTGGCTCCACGCTGACTGACAGAGGTTGTCAGGCGGGCGACTTGACGCCTCTGGATCTCCGTGGCCGGCAGGCCACGGACGATCCACACGACCTCCAGATATCAATGTCTGAAGTTAGTTCTTCAGTCTGGCGCTCTCCCAACTGAGCTAAACCCGCCGTTGAGCCCAAGCCAGGCGACCAGCGAAGCGCGAGCTGGAGAGTGTAGTATAGTGTCCTCCGTACCACCTTGTACAGCGGCGCAAGCCAGACAGAACCCCACATGCTCCACACCCACCTCACAACTTTCAGCCCTAGGGCTCCAGGCGCGCACACCACATAATGCACAACAACGGAACCGAAACCAACAACGGACCAGCGAGCGATCGCTGGGCGCCTGGCTTGGGCTCAACGGCGGGTTTAGCTCAGTTGGGAGAGCGCCAGACTGAAGAACTAACTTCAGACATTGAAATCTGGAGGTCGTGTGTTCGATCCACACAAACCGCAAGCCTTAATTTTTGCCAATTTCTCTTATTTCTGCTCAACACATATTCAGCCATGCAGATACTTCCCTTAATAAGAGCTAGAATTTCCGCACTTTGTCGTCATTTTTAGTAATCATTGTCCAAGGTAGGTACCTACCTACCTTAGGTATGAAACAAGTCCTGTTTATGAATTGTCGCCGTTGTCTGATGTTCAGAGTTTCGACGAAGTTAAGGTCGGCTTCGGATGGTAACCCAGACATTGAGGGCTAGAGGAAGGTTCTACTTGAATGATATCTCTGCCTGGCGTGAGGGAGCAACGCTCCCTCACGCCTCGTTCCTGGCAGCCACTTCCGTCAAAGTTATCCCGACAGCGAAAGCAACAACAATGCCATCCATGCGCTATGCAATGCTTTAAATAGACGCGAGCCTCAGTTCATCCTCGATGACGGCATTTCATACACACCTTGGCTATATACCTGGCCGTGCAACTCCTGCACGAATTGCGCGTTCCCTTGCAGCTCCGGTGGCGGCGGTCCCTGCATCTCATACCGCGGCGTCCCGGGTTGCACTATGTGGTGTTGCTCTGGGGCGGTATATCCGGGAGATGACGTCTGAGCGGTGATGTACTGCTGAGGCGGCGGCTGGTGCCAGGCCTGGGCATAAAGTTCTGAAGCACCTGGCGGGGATAGAGGCGTCTGGCCGGTGGGGGAGACCGGCACACCGTGGTGCGGCTGCGAGCTGAGGTTCGAGATGACGCTGGGGTGCCGCAACACTGCCGACTCGGTCGGCGCTGAAGGAATGATCGCTGTCGTCACGGGCTGGACGCTGGGTTTCCCGTCGAGTTCGGGCTGCCCCGGCACGACAACGGCGGGTGCCACTCCTGGATGCGGCCCGGAGAGTGTGTTTGCAGCTGTCTCTCTGACATCGGTGGGTGAGATGGCGTTGTATGCCGGCTGCTTGCGGAGGCAGAATTTGTAGATGAGGAAGAGGACCGCGCAGAGAAGGATAGCGCCGCCGGCGGAGCCGACCGCAATGCCGACGATGGAGCCGGTAGACAGGGAAGACTTGTGGGAGGAGCCCGACGATGAAGAGCCTGAGGATGAATATTCTCCGCTCGACTCGGAGGAGGAGCCGGTCGGATTAGAGACAAACACAGTCGATGTCGTCAACAGCCCATCGCCTGCGGTCTCTGTGACGACGACCACGCTGCCCTCCCCGCTGGACGGTGTCACCAACGTCGTCGACGCATCGGAAGCTCCTGTCGCGCTCAAGTCACCCGCTAGGACACTTGAACACAAGTCCGCAGCCTCAGACCAGACAGCTGTCACCACGTCAATCTTCGAACATCTTTTCGTTGATGCAGCAAAGGACAGGGGCGGGAGTCTCACCAGCAGCGACGTAGACGCCGCACGCCTGCATGACGCAGCCGTACGCCTCCGCCTCGATGATCTCCGTATTAGAGCTCTCGCACTCGCAGTCGTAGTCCCCGAGCGAGCACAGCGTCGACTTGGTCACCACGGAGGCGATACAGGCCGTCGCGCACGTCTGGAGCCCCGTCGCCCTGGAGTCGAGCTTGCCCCGCACTCTCAGGCGCAGGTCCAGCGCGTCAGCCGACGGTGCCTCTGTGATGCAGACGTCACTGACTGCTGCTTTGGTTGGAGTCGGCGCGCGGAACTGGGCGGCTAGTCTGTCTGCTAAAGGGAGGTTCATCGCGGACACGCTCGTTGCTAGCAGGAGCAGCAAGGTCGAGAGGGTCGGGGACGCTCGTGAAGACGCCATCGTGCGTCACCGTTGTGAGCAACAGGGAAAGAAGGTGCCAAGGACATCTCCGCCTTGAGCGCCTTGGGATAGGCGCCTGGACTCTCTACTATGAAGGAGGGCATAGCAGCGGAGCGTGCACTTCGGGCCCCGACAGCACTAGCAACCAATATTTAAAGAGGGGGGTTGCATCGTGCCTTTACCAAAGGGGCTGGGACTATCAAGAGGCAAGGCGTTCTGGTTGGGCTCTGGAGGCGAGCTGAGCCAAGCCATGCACTCAACGAGTCCGATTCGGGGTGTAGTGTCGCTCGGTGATTGGGTGTTCCCTAACTGGATCTGTCCGGGGCCGGTCGGACCTTGGCGACTTGTCTTCAGCCGCAATTTGATCATGCCCCCCGGGAGGGGGGGGCAAAGAGGATTGTGCTTTGAAACTGGCCGTCGTCGGGCTACCACTGCGAGCGACGTTGCTGCACCAAGAGGTGTCAAGGAGAGACAACCATGGTACATACCAACGTCCGTCACTTGGCGGTGTACACATATGCCTAGAAATCTACCCACAAGAGCTTCCCCGCTGACACTGACAGTAGACTGGTCCATCGGGGAGTTTGGCACCCCAGCAAAGCTAAACGCCGGTCCGGTTTGCCTGCAGCTACTTGGTAGAGTGGAAAGTGTGCAGGTTTGGGCTCGATCTTGCGCATTCAGAGCTCAGAGTTCCCTCATAATCGTCATCGCCGCCCAGGGGAGCCCGCTGGATCGACCATAAGACAATGTAGGTATATGAGAGATAAACGATGGCGAATCAATTGAATGGCAGCCGGGCAGGTTCTATACGGCTCTCGCAAGCCTCGGAACAGCAAGCCTTATTTACCTACCTATGCAAGCGTGTGGCTGCAAATGGAGAAGATCTGCGGTGTGGTTTACTCAGGGGCAAGACGGTCCAGCGAAGCTACGACATCAGGGCAATCGTCGAGTGTCTCTTTTAGTCGTGCCTGCTACCTCTGACTCTTTTCAAGATCTCCGAGTTTCCGAATAATGCCCAGGACGTGGCGGGCCTGCTGAAAGAGGAACGACGATGACATCGTCGGCCGAGAGCAAGCATATCTCGATGGAGATGCCATAAACAGGCTAGACTTGGTGATAGAGCAGCCTGTAGTCGGGACTGCTGCCTCGAAACCACTCGGTTAAACCTTCACGTAGCAAGGAACAAGGGGCTCTTGGGTAGGTTGGCGTCTCTCACGGCAAAACAGTCACAGGGACGAGCATGGAAACACGACAGGCGTGACAGCAAACGCTTCGCGACTACCACCTAGGCATTTTACACATGATAGACCCCTCACGCGCCGAAGACCTTGTCATATCCGGTCATGCAGAACCGGTACCGCACATCGCTCTTCTTCAGCCTCGTCATGGCCTGCGCGAGCCCCTCCTCGCCGATGGGCAGCTCCTCGACCCACGTCTTGATGCCCTTGTCGGCGGCGAGCTGCAGCATCTCGAGCGTCTCGCGGCGCGAGCCCAGGTGGCTGGCGCCGATGAAGCAGCCGTTGGTCAGGAAGCTCTGGTTGCGGATCTTGATGCCCTCGCCCTCGGGCAGCCCGACGCTGACCCACTTGCCGTGCACGTCGAGCAGCGACAGGTAGGCGTCGAGGTCGAAGCCCTCGAAGGAGTTGGCCGTGTTGAGGATCAGGTCGAAGGTCATGACGTGCGGCTTGTTCCAGTCCTTGTCGGCCGTCGCGATGAAGCCATCCGCGCCCATCTTCTTGCAGTCTGCCTCCTTGGCGTGCGACCGCGAGATCGCCCACACCTCCGCGCCCAGCGCCTTGGCAAACAGCAGCCCGAAGTGGCCGATGCCGCCCATGCCCACGATGCCGACCTTCTTGCCGGGCCCGCACCCGTTGCGCACGAGCGGCGAGTACGCCGTCAGGCCGGCACAGAGCATTGGCGCCGCGATCGTGGACGGTAAGGCGTCAGGAATGGGGAAGACCCTGCCGGTCTGCGTGTTAGAGCGTGGCGTGAATTTTCATGCTCGGGCGAATTGCTGCCGAGAGAGACCCCGATAGCGGGAGATAAGCCGGAGAGAAGCGGACTCACCAGTGCTCATGGGTCCTGACGTGCGACGAGTAGCCGCCCTGCGAGATGATGCCCGAGTCCGGCCACTTGGCGCCGTACGTATCCAGCTGCTGGAGGCAGTACGTCTCGTTGTCGTTCTTGCACTGGCGGCACTCCAGGCACGACCAGGACTGGGCGCCGACGCCGACGCGTTGGCCTTCCTTGATGAGCGTGACTTTCGGACCGACCCTGAGTGCCTTTCCCACAATTTCTGCAAAAGACAGATGTCAGCATCCCGCTACAGCAGGAGGCGCCAAACTTGCGGGGAGGGGTGGTGGGTGAGAAGCTTGCTTACCGTGGCCGACAGCCAGAGGCCAGTGCTGCTCGCCCCAGCCGCCGCTGAGGGTGTGGACGTCACTGCCACAGACGCCGCAACACTCGATCTTGATGTCGACATCGTAGTCACCAAAGGGCTTGGGGTCGAACTCTTGCTTCTTGAAATCCAGCCACCGTTCAGGCCCCAGGATCTGGTATCCCGTGAACTTGTCGGGGTAAGGCATGATGGAGAAGGCAGAGATGTGTGAACGGGAGAAGTGGAAGATTCTGCAGTTCTCAAGCCGAATCTCTCAGAGAAACTGCGTGACTGGAAAGAGCACAGTTCACTGCGAGGGTTTCAACGGCCTCGAGAGGCAGGATGGAAGCAGAATTGCAGAGGAAGTGAGAGAAGATGTAACCAAGAGAACTCGACAGCTACAGCTCAGGAGCCGGGGCACCCTACCTTTTATTCCCTTAGTCTGCCCCGACGGAGTCTGGAGATATGACGAGGGGGCGACCAACTCTGGCCGAGGGAGGCTATTGGCCTCTGCGTGCCATTTTACCCGTCGCCGTCGTATTTGACTGACCCTTGGGCCGTTAGTGAAGGAGATTGACCTGCGTGGAGCTCCTCCATTGCACCTCCCATAACCCCACCATGGCGGGGATTTGGTGAGGAGAAGCCTGTACAGGGCAGCCGGAGGCGCCTTGGACGAGGGATCCACGCGCTACCAAAGGGGCTGGAGCTCAGGGCCCGGTGGTCGGAAGAGTTGGTCGGGGGTGATTATCCGATGCCCGGTGCCGATTTTTCCACCAAAGATGAAGGGTCGCGTGATGTTGACGCTTGGAGAGCCAAGTCTCGGTGTCTGATGCCGATTCTCATTGGGCTGTTGAGAGAGCGAGTCAACGCTGTCTCCAAGAAAGCTGTGTCAGCAGTAGATAGGAACGCTAATGGTCGCATTGAGCGTTCAAGCGAACATGTCGGGACCGGCCCCGGGTTCTGCTCGAGTCCTAATCCGAGTACATCTCACATCGAGGCCGGAGGGGCCCGGTCCCGGCGCTCTTCTCCAATCCTAACATCCTGTTATAGATCTCGAGACTTTGCATAGAGGGCTCAACTGGCCGGATGGAACGCGGATAGCAGATCCAAGCAATCAGATGGAGGCCCAGGCGTCGTGCACGGTCAAGTGGATAATCGTGCGATCCGTCGGCCCACCAGAAGTAGAGGCAAGTTGAATTGTCAATTATGATCCTGGGTCAGGTATTCTGCCCGCGAGGTGTTCGAGGTGAGAGTGGCCTGTAATTACCAAGGCCGTCGTCTCCCGCGGCGGTATAACGCGCCTATGACCGTTCGGGACGGCCAGGACGACATAGACCGCTGTCTCCGGACATGTACCCCGTCCAACTACATCCGCACTGATCGGGCTTCTGTCCGCCTGTTTGTGTATCTGGACGTGCTTCAAGGGCCCTGCCTCTTCGTGAGCTTCCGCGACTTGGTCCCCAGCCCGATATCCGCCAAGAACGCGATCCTCATCGTAGCGCCCATGTAGACGAACGGGATGTTGCCCCAGTCAATTGCGTTCCATCGTGTGTAGTCCCAGTATATGCTGAGCCCCAGGCCCCTCACGGTATAGAGGTGGCCAAAGTCCGCGACCAGGAGCACGAAGAGGACAGTCTTCCAGACACGCAGGTCCGACGTCGACCGCAGAACGAGCGCCTCGTTCAGCGCGAAGAGGAGGTAAAGGTTCGCGAGCTGGTCGAGAACGATCGAGGTACCGAGCGGGAGCGGAGACGAGGAGGAGGGCAGCGACGCGGCATCGGTGAGGGTGAGATATTCGCGCTGCCTGAAGTGTGCGTAGAAGGCGCCGACGAGGGCGGATAGGGGCTCGATCAGCAGGAAGAAGAGACGGTACGGGATGGGCAGCCGGAAACCCTGTGGTTGAGAAGCCATTGGATGGATTCGCCCGTCGGCAAAGGCGAGAAGACAATGGATTGTAGGAAGAGAGACGAGAACTCAGGGGCGGGGGTCTTTGACACTTATGTACGGAAGAGGGAGTACGGAGTTGGCACGGATGGATGGCGAGAGAGATGCAGGTGGATCTCCAGGGTCAGAGAGGTTCTCGCGTCTCACGCGGAGCTCGCGGGTTAGGGTTAGCTCAGAGCTCTCCTGGTCGACCCACAGCACGGAGTGCTCCGTGCTCCTCCAGCTTTCAATGGCCCTCTCGAGCCAGCACGCCAAGCGTTGAGCTAAGACGCCTTGCCTCTCAAGTGAAGTTGATAAGCGCATGCTGTGCGTAGCTGCTCTGTGCGAGGACACGTCAGGACGTGGTGACTAAATGGCTGAGGCCAACAGGTATGCGATCGAGCTTCTCCTGCTTCTACATTAGCCTTCACGACTGACCTCGTTCAGATCTCTATCAGCATGTCTCCGTTGTAGGAGGCAGAAGCTGAGATGCGGCGGTCCCGGCCAAGTCCCTTGCCAAAGGTGTAGGGCAAGCAGCTCTGAATGCGTCTTCATTCCTCCGAAAGCAAGCCGGACCAGCGGATCTGCTGCTCCAGCGCTTAGGTACGTTCTAGGCGACACCTAACCCTGTTCGATTGTGTGACTGATAATGCAGGTAGTGACAAGTTGGCCCTTCTGGAGAAGCGACTGGATCAGATAGAAGGCCGACATCAGGTGGAATTGCGTGGGATGCAAAAGACCATCTCGCAGCTCACAGCTCGCTTTGGCCTGAGCCCGACCGAAGCAAGGAGTACGCCGGCGCAGTCGATTCTCACAGGTGCAGAAAGGCCACCTCCGGCCCAAACCGATGGCCAACGGGACACCCTCGCCGGCGCCATTGTAGAGGATGCTGAATGGGAACAGCTTTACGCCTTGTAAGCCTGCCGCCTCGCCTCCAGAAGCCATCACTAAAGATTTCGCAGCTTCTACGAGAACTGCAGACATGTTACAGGATTCGTGGACGATCAACTGTGCTCTCAGGCCGATGTCTTACGGCAGCATCCGCTTCTTTCTACAGTAATATGCGTCGTCGCAGCTAGAGCCATCAAGCCGGAGAAATATCAGGAATATGTCTCGCACGCGGACGAACTAATCAAGAACACTTTCAGCGGCCCAAGCCCTGACCTCACTGCTGTCCAGGCAATAATGCTTCTGACCGCCTGGACAGGCCGCAACCGGCTATGGGGCTATGTAGCCTCGATCGCCGCTGAGATAGGGCTCAACACCGCTGCATTACAGCTTGGAGACGACGCTGTCGCACACAGTGCACTGCTTGTTGAGCGGGCAAGGACATGGTTCTCTCTCTGCTGCTTCGACTTGGTGTAAGAGCAACCTGCACGACAACCTACGGGTTGCTGGCTGACTCTTCTCTCAAGGTCAAACCTCAACAAACCATTTGTGATCAACAGAATGAGGGACTATCTCCCTTTCGCGAAGAAACTTCTGTCCTCACCTTTTTGCCGTCCCGTAGACCATCGCATCTGCGCTTACATCGATAGCTTCACTATTGCTGGTTCGTAAAAGACATCATGCAGTGGACTTGAGCAGCGGCTGACAGAAGCCGAGAACAGCCGATGCTAAATCGCAGATACCGAGATCTCGAGTTCAGGAGCAGCCAATGCCGCAAGAGATAGTTGAGCTCTTGGCGTCCTTCGATCAGAGGGTCGACAGATGGTTCTACGAGATCAATAATAATATCGAGCCGCTGTATCAGACGTTCTCGAGCAAGCAGGACCGGAATCGATTCATGGTACCATATGCCGTCATGAAAGTGCACGTTCTCCTCACCCCGTGCTGTTCCTGCACACGCCAAGCTAATCTGCCCTGCTTTGCTTACAGTTATGTCAATGGCTTTGCACTACACGGGGTAGAGCAAGGGAGTGATATCACGGATCCTAACCGCTTGTCGTGTATTCGTAAAGCCGTGGATGGCGCCTGTCTCTTACTCCGGACGCAGTTTGAGTCGCTCGACTTCCGACGTCGGCTCCGATACACGATAGTCTGACTCCCTGCACCCGGTCGAAGGACACCGCATCACAGTCGCTAACGTATGAGTCTATGCAGGACTACAACGGTGTTACGACTTACTACTCGGTTAACTTCATCATCAACGCTCTGACTGCCGCACACAAGTATCTTGATCATAGGAAGGCCTTCTTGTCGTTACGGCAGGCAGCCCAGATGTTCGAGGAAGCTGGCGCCGTAGAAGCTGCTAATGAAGTGCGCCGAGAGCAAGACAGGCTGGTGTTACTGACCCAGACGGTTCTTTCGCCCGAAGAGAATCAAGGCGTGACCTCACCATCCGGACCTGAGGAGGCCGCACTGTTTGATATCCCGAGCTTCCTCGACGCTGCCGTGAGTGCCGTTTCGCTGAAAACCCCGCTCATACAAAAGATGCTGACTTAGGCATCAATAGACTTGGGACGAACAATTTCCATCACTTAGTATGTATATACTCGACTAGAATAGCCGAGCGACTGGCAGTCTATGCCTGGACCTCTTCAGAGAGCTGAGAAACAAGGGAAGCCAGACCGTTATGGAGTCGAGTCGAAAAGTTTTGAAGATCTTGACGAAGAGACCAGACAGTTCTCTTTCTCGATGCGGATTAAGCGCTGAGCCGTCCTTCCACCACTGGTGTTCATGTCTTGCCGGCTCATTGTTAACTTATATTCTTGATTGGCTACACAAATGTCTAATCTGTGTCTTCCCTGACTTCCCATCCCATGTTTTTTCACTCCGTCCATCGGCCAGCCTCTTTCATCGATTTCACAAACTCGGCTTTCATCTCGGCAGCGAATTCATCGTTCATCAGAACATCTAGGCAGATGAGGGCGTTCGCCTTTCCTGCTCGAAGTGCTTCCCCGTGAGCGAATTCACCCTCCGCTGCCTCGAGAAATCCGATCGAATGTGGAAGGTCGGCCGCCTTGATTTCGAACATAACTTGGATTCCGGGGCAGATGTAGGAGCAGCTGCCGAAGTCACTGTCGCAAGTAAGTCAGCTTCGCAGCATATGTTACGGTTCAGTGGGAGAGGGGGCGCCTACGAGCATCCCGGCTGGTCGTGCGCTATCCTCGCCTCATCCAGCGGCAGCATCTTATTCGGTTCCATTCCTAGGTGTTTCAGCATGTATTGTCTGTATTGCTCCGCCAGCATCCCGTTGGACACGACGTCCTCGTAAAGGGCATTCCTAGCGGAGGGTTAGTGCGGCTCCCCTGATACTAGGCCGGTCCTAGTCGACGGATAATCAACTCACCAGTCAAGCTCGACCTTGCATCCCGTCGAGTCCGCCGCGGCCTCAAATATCCTTTCAACTCTCGCCCTCAGCGCGTTCGCCCTCTTGATGTCAGGTGCACGGACGCTGAACGAACCCTCGGAGAAGTCCGGAATCAGGTTCGACACCTTGCCTGCCTCGAGGATTACCCCCTGGATGCTCTCGCCCTTGGCCAGGTGCTGTCGCAGCAGCGCAATGCCATTATATGCGTGCACAATGGCGTCACACGCGTTCCTGCCTGTCCAGGGGCCGGTCGCTGCGTGCGCTGTCTTGCCCCTGAACCGTGCCTTAAGCTTCCACGAGGCCTTGGTGCAGCACAGCGGCGTACTGAAGTTGGCCATGCCGTGCGACATAACGCACGCATCGAATCCTCGCCAGGCGCCGTTCTTCGCCATGATCCACTTACCGGCGCAGGACTCTTCCGCCGGCGTGCCCATGACGACGAGGGTGCCTGGCAGGTTCCGCGCCTTCATGACCGCCTCAACGCCGATGGCTGAGGCTATGGAGGAGGTGGCGATGAGGTTGTGCCCGCAAGCATGGCCCATGCCGGGGAGCGCGTCTAGATGAGTTTAGTAATAACAGCGTGCGATGCATCAAGGATTGGAGTCACGAGTGACGTACCATACTCGGCGTTGAAGCAGACTGTCCGGCCGCCTTCCTTGACGCTGAATCGTGCTTCGAATGCAGTCTCGACACCATAGACGCCGCGGCTGACGCTCCATCCCCTCGCCTCGAACCAGTCCGAGAGAAGCTTACATGCCTCTACCTCCCCAAAGGCAAGTTCGGGATGATTGAATATCTATGGACAGTCAGCAACGGGACTAATGACTTGCATCGAGCGATGGCAGATGCTCTGACCCCGAGATTCAGGCGCCGAAGCTCTTTGTTGGCATCATCGATAGCCGTGACGACCTCGTCGATGACTTCGGCGGGTTGGAGATGGCTGTCCTGTACAACTACGGTCATCTTGAGTGTCTGCCGTGCCAAGGCTCCGTCTGCATGTCGTGACGCTCGAAGATGCTGAAAATTGTTTTGATAAGACTATTAAAGCATCTGCACGTGCGTACTTCAGGTCGATGCCGTCGGAAGAGTGGTTGCCGTTGACACATTTGGATTATCATGCTGCTCCTATCGGCAGTCGGTCGGGCCGAGTGTTCGGTCCTACCGAATGGACGTGCCGGTGGCCGAACCCACACTGAGGGACGCCACCCCAGACACAAGTTCGAGACAGTAGATAGCGGTCCCCATTGCGTTGCTTCTCCGGCCTCCATAGAGCGAGAGCGGAGGTGGTGGCGCGATGGAACAGGGTGCCGACATCTCTGCCCGAGATAACATGGTCCTAAGATGCTTGGCTCAGATGGAGTCGAGATAAGCCCGTCAACCATACGCAAGCTTTCCAGGGCATAAATATCTTCAATAGGTCCATATCATGTTGCAGAGCCCCGAAAGTCCTCTTAGACGGTAGCCAGACGCTATCCAGCGCATACCCTTTACAACGCTGCATACCCGCGAAAGCCAACATGTCAGACGGGGAAATTGCAAAGGGGCAGCCGCGCCAGTCTGGCGGCGAGGACCATGAGCTCGGCGAAAAACACCTGGGAGGAGATGACGTCGGGATGGAAGCTCTCAATGGGACAGTAGTTGACGTCGACGTCGACGGTCCGGAGGCGAGGAGAGTACTACGGAAGATCGATCTCAACCTCATGCCGCTCCTCTGCGTGACATATCTGATTCAGGTACGAGCCACTATCGCGTCAGACATCAATAGTACCATCCGGCGAAAGCTTGCTAATCATAACTGTTAGTAGTTTCTGGATAAGTCCTGTGTCTCCTACGCCGCCCTGTGGGGAATGAAGACAGACGCGCACCTCGTGGGCGACCAGTACTCCTGGCTCACGACCATCTTCTACCTCGGCTACATGGCCAGCGAATTTCCAGCCAATATCCTGTTCCAGAAGTTCAACATCACCCTCACCTGCGGCATAGCCATCGTGCTGTGGGGGGTTGTCCTGCTATGCATGACTGGTGCGGACAACTTCCCGGGCCTGCTAGTGGCTCGTATGTTCTTGGGCATGCTCGAGTCTGGCGTCAGTCCTTGCTTTGTCCTTCTCACCTCCATGTTCTACCGAAGGTAGGTCCCCTTCAGATCCAGCTGCTGTCTTCACAGTTGCGTCCCATACTAATAGCCCAATAAGGAACGAGCAGCCTCTTCGGACGGGCATCTGGTTCTCGATGAACGGCCTCGCCAACATCCTCGGAGGCTTGATAGGCTATGGCATAGGTTTCATCAAGGCGGATATTCCCGCCTGGAAGTTCCCTTTCGTCATCTTCGGGTCTGCGACCATACTATGGGGTTTCCTCTTCCTGTGGCTCGCGCCGTCAAACCCAACCAAGGCCAGGTGGCTCACTCCAGAGGAGAAGTCTATTGCCGTGTTGAGGCTGGCAGACAACGAGACGGGCATCGACAATAAGCATTTCAAGTGGTACCAGGTCAAGGAAGCAGTCATGGACCCCGCTTTCTGGCTTCTAAACCTGAACACGATTGCCAACACTATCCCCAACGTACGTTCTGTCAGAATCTTCTTTCACCTACGTGCTAACTGAAGCTCCGCAGGGTTCAGTTACTGCCTTCGGGCCCCTCATCGTCAACGGTTTCGGCTTTACCAAGTTTCAATCAACGCTGCTCAACATGCCCAGCGGTGCCTGCCAGATCATGGCTCTCTGGATATCCGGGTAAGATAGCAACACTATCACCGTAGCGCCGAACTCGCTAATGTACCGGCCCAGCTATATCACCTTGAAAGTGAAGGGCGTTCGCCATTTCGTCATGATAGGCGGCGTTTTCGTCGCCATCATCGGCTCTGCACTCATCTACGCCCTCCCAGATTCTCACAGAGTCGCTCGGCTAATGTCAGTCTCCTAACAACTCCCTGGCGGCAATGAGTCAGTGCTAACCAGAGTTTTACAGCGGCTATTACCTCCTTGTTGGGTTCAGTGTCACGTTTGTGCAGGGTCTGAACCTCATCCAAGCCAACGTTGCTGGACGAACCAAGAAGACTGTTTTCACCGCTTCCATATTCGTCACGTATGTCCCTGTTCTTGTGTGATGTCTGTAAGCGTACTGATTGAGAGCATCAGCTACTGCGTCGGCAATCTTATCGGGCCGCAGCTGTTCTTTGAGCACGAGGCACCGCGATATCAATCTGGGTTCGCCTCCATGCTTGTCTGCTTCGGTGTACAAGTGCTGTTTGTCGGGCTGCTCTACGTCGTTTATCTTAGAGAGAACCGCAAGGTTAGTGAAGTGATTTCGTTTTCATCTCTTATCATCTCATATCATCTCAAGAACAGTCACTGATAAGCTGGCAGCGCGACCGTTTCACTGCTGGTGCTCCGCCAGCAGAAGAAGGGGATATGATCATGCTGGGTCTTTCTGACAAGACTGATGTAAGCATCCCTGCTACATTGACCGGGCCTTTCGCTAATAGTCTTTCGACAATCTACAGAAAGAGAATCTTCATTTCCGTTACGTTCTGTAGGGGGTCAGGAGCTTGCGGGATCCTCGTCCTGGACATCCAAATGTCAAGTTCTCAAGGCTTAATACTGTCTACGAAGATATCTGTGCGTGACCTGCGAGCATATATATATATATATATAAATTAGATGCTCTTGCTGCATTTAACTCATTCATTGTGCACCGTGTCCCGATTCGGTTCACATGACGGCCAGTCTTATTATTCATTCGCACTGGATGATCCAGGCCTCCGGGCCCGTTTCAGATCATAAACAAGTTGTCTTGAAGTATTTCTGTCGCATATGCATATCCAACTGCAGGTGAATTCCTCGTAACGGTTCCTATGTTCGCTACCACCCGTTATGCTCCTCAATTGCTGGAGGGGAGACAGAGTTGATGATAGATCGAGTACTATCAGAGTCTACAACAGTGGATTAAAGCCAATCTTTCCTGCAGTCTATACTTCCCCGGCTTGCTTCCGGTTACAATGTCGAGTTGTGGCAATGGCCTTAGAAAATTCCGGGATCCGGGAATTATGCCATGGTTGACTGATAATGTGTAGAGATGTCTGGCTGACGAGACGACCCGCGTTAGATCAGAAGCCACACTTTGACCTCACCCACAGGTGTCACTAGTATCGCAGTGCTTTGGATTCATGACACCATGGAGTGAGTAAGGGTAAGCATGCCTGCTTCTCGACCGCAAGTAGGGCCGATGGTTGACAGGCAGTGGCCTCCGTAACCGAACAAGTCGGCTTCGGTCGGACCGGTCATGACATTGCCGATTCCACTCAGACTGTCGAAGTGACATTGTTCGGACAGTATCCACGAGAAATGACACTATGCTAGTGAAGTGGCTAAAAGAGAGCGAGACCGGAGCTTCGATCTGGAGATTTGAAGTGTACCCTGTCGAGATCATGCTAATACGATGAGAAGTGCAGGTGTTGTTGCTAAATCAACCAGGAGCAAACTCATTTACGTCCGGTCCAGACTCATAGAGCGTGTCAAGTTCCAACGCTTCATGGACGGCAAGAAATGAGACACAGATATGTCAATGATCGTAAGGAGGCTAAGCGACTTTTGGTATCCAAATTGACGAAAATCTTTTTCTAATGTCTAAGATAGTATATTAGTCGTGGAAATGGAAAAGATGTGTGTTGGAGGAGGAAACAGAATCTCGCAACTTCAAGGTATGCCTAACCGTCAGACTCCGCCCCTTCAACGACTGATCTGGCTGGGTTCTGAAGACTCGACCAAACAACATCACCTATCAGCATCCAGTCATGTCAATCAGGAAGCATCGGACCCAGGGTACTCCAGGCAAGACAGTGAAGAAAACACGGATGTCGGGGAGGTCGGAATTTCTGCCCGATCAAGCATCACACAGGAGACTCGAGTCGCGAATTGGGAAGGCAATGCTCCCGAAAACCCCTACAACTGGCCAACTGTGAGACAAACGAAACAAGATTTCAGCTCGGCATCACGGAGAAGAGATGACTGATGAACTTGCAGAAGAAGAAGATTTGGATAGTCTTCGTACTCATGTTGCCAATCTTGAACAGCTGTCTGGGGAGCTCTTTGACGAGCAATGCCATCATCTTCATCACTGCGGATTTCAGCATTGATTCACGCCCGCAGAGGGCTTTGCCAATGTCTGTTTACCTAGTGGGTATGCTGCTCCTCAACACTTAGGTGATATCCTTTTCTTACACCTGATAGGCTACGTTTTAGGTGAGAGCCAGGTCTCCCTATCTTCCAAAACGAAGTTTAATGTCTGAAGGGCCTTTGGTATGGGCTCCGATGAGCGAACGGATAGGTCGGCGCGACATCACCATTGCCACATCCATCCTCTTTGCGCTTTCAACTATGGCCTGTGCCCTGTCGCCCAACTGGGCAGCCCTCTTGATTTTCAGGCTTTGTTGCGGCGTGCTCGGAAGTGCGCCTGTGGCTGTCGTCACGGGAGTCCTAGCGGATATTTATCGAGATCCCGTTGCTCGAGGACGTGCTGTCGTGATCTATATGGTGGTAAGCTCCAAAGCTCTTGGGCCATCGCAGGGCTGTTTGCAGGGACTTACAGGACTAGATAACAGCATTCGGACCGTTACTTGCCCCAATCCTGTCAGGATTCGCATCACCTTCCCTCGGTTGGCGCTGGACCTTTTGGATTGCCCTCATCTTCGCCGGTGTTACACTACTGCCACTCATGACTCTACCGGAGACATATGCACCCGTCCTCCATGCCCGTTGTCAAGGAACCGCTAGCAAGGTGCATATGAGGACCCCTACACTTCCCCATACCAACAGGAGCAACTCCGTACCACTGACTAGCTTCCTACCACGACCATTGTACATGTTGTTCTTCGAACCTATTGTGGGCACGTCTTCCGCATATCTTGCACTGTGTTACGCCTTGTTCTATATGTCATTTCAAGCATTCCCGATTATCTTTCAGGATTTGTACGGCCTATCACCAGGGATATGTGGCCTGGCTTACCTACTAGTGGGCGCTGGATGTATTATGTCGTTGCCGGCATTCTGGCTATACGACATCATCTTGTTTCGAGCGCAACGAAAGCAGAAAAGTTGGGCGGGGCGAGAGGAATCACGTCGGCTGCCCATGGCATGCGTCGGAGGCCCTCTATTTGCTCTCTCGCTCTTTTGGCTCGGCTGGACGGCACGCAGCAGCGTGTCGTTCGCGATTCCCATGCTGGCGGGCATTCCGTTCGGGTTTGGATTCATATGCATCTTCATCTCTCTACTGTACAGCTCCTCCTTCAGCCCTGTTTATCTCCATCTGACTGTTGTATGGGAGCTGACGTTCAACCGTAGGAACTACCTCACGGACGCGTATGGCAGGTTTGCGGCTTCGGCCAATGCGGCATCGAGCTGCTCTCGGAGTCTGCTGGCGACTGTGCTCCCTCTTGCAACGGCCCCGATGTTCGATACGATGGGAATCGCCGGTGCGTGCAGCCTCCTGGGCGGCATGGCAGCCTTGATGTGCGTGATCCCGTTCGTTTTTATCTGGCAGGGAGATAGGATTCGGGCGGCTTCTGCATTCTGCAAGCTGCTTGAAGACAGAGGAGATGACAGGCCGGAGTTAGCTGTCACGGATACCGAGATGAGGTCGTTTCAACGTGAAGAGCTAGCGATGCCTGGCGTAGGTCGAGCCTAAAGTTTCGTGCGGTTTGGCTGAAGCTCTCGGTGAAAGGAGGCTGTCTTGGATGGGCATAGTTGGCGTGATGCGCGCTAGAAGGCTGAGAATGCTCAAGGAGCAGGTGTAATATACTCCAGTCTAAAACCGACCAAAGCAACTTGACTAGGCAGCAAGTTCTGATTCTTGGACTCTCGAGGACAAAGCGAAGGGACAGGCCTCCATCGTTTGTTCCCAAAGAGGCAATCTCGGTAATTATTCCGTGCCAGTGGCTTTGTGACTTTGATTTCCACCATTCAGAAAGCACCGTCAGCACGGCCCGGTTCTTGCTTCAACCAGTACGACCAAGAGCACTCTCAGGAGGGCCATCCAATGCCATCCGGCTGCAATCCCGCAATTCCTCACTTGTACCGGGAATTGTCATCGTGACTCCGGCATCTCCTGTTGTTAAATGCGTGGTACGGCTCCGAGATCCCCGGCGTTCCCTTCCGCGTGGAGGACGTGCTTTTTCTACAGGCTAAACCCATGGGCCAAGTGTGTTCAGTGAAACCATGCGTAGCGCTACAGGGGTCCTGTGAGCCGGGTTAACCAGGTTGGTGGGATATATATACTGCCGTCTATATCCCCTTCATCTCTCACTTTCCGCCGGGTAGGCCGTAGCATCTCCACACACTATTACTACTCGCCACAATGCGTCTAACTCAGCTGGCGCTGGCCTTGGGATTATTAGGCAGAGTCCCCTTTGCGGTTGCGGACACCACCACAACCATCAATGCCAAGTCCAACTGGGGCACATGGGATGGCTGGGGGACATCGCTTGCCTGGTGGGCTAAGAAGTTTGGTAATCGAGACGACCTTGCGGACATCTTCTTCAGCCTCAACACTACGTCGTTCAACTCCCAATCTGTGCCCGGGCTCGGGATGACTATTGCGCGATATAATGCCGGCGCCTGCAGCTGGAATAGCGTCAGCGGCGAGAGCATGGTGACCTCGTCCACCATGATGGCGTCGCGGCAGATGGAAGGCTTCTGGACTGACTGGAGCAGCACCGACATCTCGTCGTCAAGTTGGGACTGGACCGTGGACGCCAATCAGCGTGCGATGCTGAGCAAGGCACAGTCCAGGGGGGCGAATCACTTGGAGCTGTTCAGCAACTCTCCGATGTGGTGGATGTGCAACAACCACAACCCGGCTGGGGCCGACGACGGCGGCGACAACTTGCAGACCTGGAACTACAATCAACATGCGGTCTATCTGGCGGCGATTGCTCAGTACGCCAAGGCCCACTGGGGCATTAGTTTTGAGAGCGTGGAACCGTTCAACGAGCCTATCGCAACGTGGTGGAAAGCTTCATCGGGGACGCAGGAGGGCTGCCACTTTGAAGTGAGCACGCAGAAGACCGTCATTAGCAACCTACGCACAGAGCTGAATAACCGCGGCTTAAACTCTGCTATTATTGCTGCGTCCGATGAGAACACGTACGACCAGGCAAAGTCAACCTTCTCCTCCCTCGGGGACGCCGCGGTCGCCGACATCGGCCGCGTCAATGTGCACGGCTACCAGTACGGTAGCGGGAGCCGTGACGGCCTCTACGCCCTTGTGGCCGCCAAGGGAAAGAAGCTCTGGAACAGCGAATACGGCGAGAGCGACGCGACAGGCGAGAGCCTCGTCAGCAACCTGCTGCTCGACTTCCGGTGGCTGCATCCCACGGGCTGGGTGTACTGGCAAGTCCTGGACGGTGGTGGCTGGGGCCTGATCGATGGGGACAACGACTCGGGCACCGTCGGGGCGGTCTCCAACAAGTACTTCACATTGGCACAATTCACCCGGCACATCCGCCCAAGCATGCAGATCCTCGACGGGGGGGCCGATAATGTTGTAGCGGCGTACGACGCCGCGAGCCGGAAGTTGGTGATCGTGGCTGTCAACTGGGGGAGCGCGCAGTATCTCAACTTCGAGCTGTCCGGCTTCTCTCAGCCGCCGGTGAGCGGCACAAAGGTCGCCCGCTGGAGGACGCAGATCGGCAGCGGGGACCGGTATGTTGCGTACTCAGACACGACCGTGAGCGGGACAAAGTTCTGGTCGTACTTTGACACGAATACCGTGCAGACGTTTGAAGTCACTAATGTCGTCTTGTAAGGGGCGACCGCTTAAAAATAGCTATGTATATAGGGCTTGGGTTGTATAGGTGAGTTATAGCACAGAACTACTGGAATCTCGGTGACGGTTTTCCGAGTTCGGAAAATGCGTGTAGGCACAACAGCCATAACGGTAGCTATAACCAACAACAATTCCAAGTATTTAAGAATCGCCTTCGAGGCTTCTCTTAGTCGTAGTGCGGCTACGTAGTAAGCCATTCGGTCTGAATAAACTGGAGATTAAAACAGATTAAGCTCCGTCTCTGATGAGTTTATAGGGATTCTGTCGTGATATCCAATCATCATACTTCGCGTGCCCACAGAAGAACAATTCTTGAGTGCCCTTTCAAATAAAAATACGACCAGCTGTAGCAAATAGCTCATGAACCCTATCGGTTCTTGGCAGAAAATGCCCCGATGAGAAGCCCTGAAAGCTTGACAGTTATAGTAATAATTAGCAGCCGGCGGACTTTGTCGGATCAAGCAACCTGTCATCCTACCTGCAGCTGATGCATCACAGCGGCTACACAACCTCACGTACTAGCGAATTGATAAGACCGAATGGGGCGAGATGGATGCCGGGACATGCACGCCCGGAAAAGGTGCTGACGGTACTGATGGAGCAACGAAATGGAACGATAAGAAGCTTATGGGGTTGTCACCCCACACCGTAGCAGCCCCCAACCCATCAGTAATCAACATCACCTACATGAGGAGCTGCAGGTTTGGTCAGACCCGTTCAATGAGAAATATGCATGGACTGGGCCAAGTTGCGGCTAAGTCTTCAGTGTCTGGATTATGATAGGGCATTGTCATTTTCAGCTTTTAAGTCCAACCTTATTTTTGGCTCCAGCGCAGCCTGCCGAAGTTGGCACGACATTCGAACCGCAAATATGAAGTCTAATCTGGGCCACGGAAACTCTGGTTCAGTTTGGCCCCCTGCCTGCATCTTTGTAGATTTGATGCGTGATGAGACTACCCTTTCATCTTGCCATATGCCTTCATCCGCTCTCTCTCCGTTCACACAAAGTCTACCTTCCTGGCACCAAGGCATCATGTCCTGCAGTCTCGTCCTTGGCTATATAGCCTTCCAGTTGATACTCAAAGGATTTCACCGTTTCTCAACTTCGTAACTCCAAAGCTGTAGCCAACCGCCAATATTGACAACCATTAGACCCGTCCCTTCGAAGGCAAGACATGGCATCTAGCCAAAACGAATTTGCTGTCCATCTAGGGACCTGGACCAACTGGTCTCGGGGCACGGTGCTTGGCGCAACTCTGACTTTACGACCAAACGATGCGAATCTTGTGATCGCTTTTATGGCTTTCTTCGTCGGTTACATCGGTATACGTTTCGTAAGTCGTTACCGTCTCCGCCATTCTCCCAGAAGTGTCTTAAGGCAACCTCTCTGATTCTGGGTGAATACCCCCTCGCTGACACTTTCGCTTACTGATGGCAACCGCTGAATGTTAGTGGAGAATTGCTTGCCTGGCTTTCCATTTCACATATTCCTCGTCCTCTCCGCAGGACGGTTTGTACCACCAGCGACAGGCCTTGCTCCGTAATGCGGCCAGCCCTGAGGCTGGACTTGTAGTATTGTTGGATATTGCCTGGGCCTGGCGTCGCATTGCGAAGCGGCCGTTACTCCGGCTTGCCTCCGTTCTGGTTTTCACTGTCATCTGCGTCTGTGGGTTCACACTCGCAAGCGGCTACTCGTCCAGGATCTCGACGGGGATGGGCAACGAGGTCCTGCTCTCTGGGAAAGACTGCGCGATTCCGGACTGGGACAAATACGTGACGTTTCCTGCGGAAGCCAGGCTGAACGTCTTCAACCCCCTTGTCACGCAGCAAATTTCCAGCGCGTCGAACTACGCTCAACAGTGCTACGTGAACGATGGACCAAAGGTCCTCGGATGCAACACTTTCCCGAAGGCGAAACTTCCCACAGCTGTTGTCACGAACGCTAGCTGTCCCTTCTCAATCTGCAAAAATAATAACTCCAATCTTCTTCTGGATACAGGTTACTTGGACAGCCATGACCATCTCGGGCTCAACGCATCCCCAGATCAGCGCTTCCAGGTCAGGTTTGTCGCCCATTGTGGCCCGATAGCGACCGAAGGGTATACAAACGGGGTCAATATGTCCTCCGACAGGTCGTATACGAGATACTATTACGGGCCGCCTCCTGTATATTCCAGCAGTGAGAGGAACCATACATACGAGTATGGCAATGACGACGAAGCGGAGTATGTCTTCCAGAACGCAACGGGACCATTCGCGGACTACTCTCTGAGGTAAATGCATCCCTCACGGCCACAGAGCGCGTCGTCCTAACCATAGAATAATAGACCGGTTATAGCCGAGTTCCGCAACGGCTCTATGATAGAGGGTGGCTCCCTATTTGCTCCCATACCAGAACTCCGTCGGGAGGACGCTGATACCTGTCTATTTTTTCTCTCCGCCGGCAAGGTGACTTTCTCGAAGGAAGTCCATGACCCTTGGTACAGCGCCACACGTGTCATCGGCCGTGCCGGCTTCGCCAAGAGCCCGACTGACCCTTCTATCGTATGGGCCAACGTGTACATGCAGGACGAGCCCGGCTCGCCGCTCGCCTGTTCCTTTCAGCGCGAGATATGCAACCCGAGTTTTACAGGCGGCTCCCGATGCACTGGTCTCAGTACGAGAGCGGATGCGAGGCTGCGCGGAGAGCAGCTCTTCCCGGACCCCCGAGACCTGCGGCGGATGCTCTGGGGGTACTTCTCCATGACAGGGACGTTCTCTAGCACGAGGTCCATCATAGCAACACTCGGCTCCCAGGCTCTCCTCTCCCGTACTGGGTTGGCGGAGGGCCGCCAGGGGCCATTGCCAGACAACCAGTGGCAGTTAGATGTGCAGTTCTGGCATTCGGTGCAGCTGGCTTCTATACAGGCTGCAATGGTCAACGCAGCGCTAGGACCCCCCAATGAAGAGGTCAAGCAATTCTTCAGGGGCCCCGCTACGAAAGAGGAGACACAGCTCTGTCACAATCAGGTAAGCTAAAGGCAACATCGCCTGAAATGTCGGAGCTGGCCAACCATGCTGATACTGGGCTCTTCAGAAAGTTCTCAGCACCGCCTACGTGTCGTTCAGTATCTTTGGCCTCTGCTTCACCTTGGCTCTCGGCAGCCTCGTCGTCATCGCGTCGTACGTGCTAGACCCTATCATGGCCTGCCTCCGGAGGCGGTACGGCATGAAGCAGTACGAGCAGCTCGAGTGGGCGACAAACGAGGTCTTCCAGATACAGCGGCTGGCCCACGAAGAGATCGGGATCGGCACTTGGGAACGCGCCACCCGTGAGGTCCCAGTCACGCAGCCAGGAGAGAAGCTCGCCGTCTTGGACTTGGCTAACTCAGAGCACCCGAGGTTGCTAGTCGCCGCAATTGATATACCGTCCCCTCGATCTGGAGGCCCCAAGAATACCATGGCTGAAGAGGTTTTGTTGCCATCCTCCAGCGAGATCACCGACTCCAGCTCCCGGGATGCTGTCGTAGCGGGGCGGTCTGACAGTACAGGGGGGTGTGTTGATCATGACGCAGCATCAGCTGAGCTCGCAGTACGAGGGGCGGTAGACATTCCAATGCCGGATGAGGGTGCCTCGGTTCCCTCGGACTGTTCTGATGACACCAACATTCGCGACACGGAAAGCCACCTGGAAATCAGAGATCCTGAACCTACGGCGTAAAGGAAATGTTTTGACAATGCTTGCAAATCATGTGACAATAGAAGAGAAGACCGAAGCGGAAAAGGACGCTGTGACTGAAAGGGTTGATTTATACCGTACCCAATGCATACACGGCGTGAAGGCACCTTAAATCCTATCGCGATTCCGCAAGGACTGAACGCAACCTTAACTCCAAGGTGTCTGCACCATATGGAGGAACTCCGCTCCACTTCCCAGCAACATATTTCCGGCGTAGTTGGTTGAGTCAAGCAAGAAGCCCAGGGGATCTGCTGATGGAGAGAATTCGCCAGTAAGGATTTGCGCAGCGAAGGTGGACTGCGATGCTCGAGGGACACTGTTCGTAGTTGCTGTAACATCAATGGTCTGCTTGAGAATTATGAGAATCAACACTACATTTCTGGTGGAACGAAAAGAACAAACCGGCAAATCCTGTCTGATCCGGTGAGACTCCGGTATGCCTTCTGCGTCTAGCGAGAGCAGCTCCGCGGAAGCGATCTCCAGTGCTCTGTGCCAATGTGCAGCAATCGGCCACGCACCACATATCTCCAAGAGATCTTTCTTTGACCTCTCCACTATGCCCTCAGACTGGTGAGCAAGCTGTGGGCAAAGCCGGGGGCATCTCCACAGTTGTGTAGCCAGCGAGCCACATAAGTAAACGCTGAACGCCAATAGGGGGGGAAAACCTTCCGTAAGAGGCCTATGGGTAAGATAGAGCGCGATTCCCTGGTGCAAAGAGAGAACGTTGGTGAAAAGTTCTTCCGACATGTTCTCGCAGAAGACATAATGCGTGTCTTTGTTCAGGATGCCGTCTTTGATGTCCGCAAGATACGTTCGGCGAAGGACGATGTTGCAGAGCCGCATCCCCAGGAAAATAGACGCATATGCAAGGTCTAGATTCTGTGCTCTATATACCCGCAAGTTCCATTCCGACCACGCATGCTCCTTTGAGAGGCCAGCCTCCCATTCTAAGAGGGCCATGGCCTGTTGTGAGTAGTGGCTGGCATTGTCCCAGAGGTGGACGTCAGCAGTCTTCGTTACTCTCGCATCGAGGCATGCATCACGGGCGATTTGACCCCAAAATTTGTATGCTTGAATGACAGACCCGAATAGCGACCTCGATGAGCAGTTGACCAGTTCCGGGCAATCAAGAGCCGCTTGGGAGGTTGGCAGGGCAGCTCGGGCCTTCGGGAGGACACCGAACGCAAAGTCGTTTTCTTCGCATGGCAGCAGCGCCGTGAGGTCGTTCAAGGCAAACGGTACAGGGGAGTGGTGTCCTGCAAACAAATTCCGAAGCACTGGCAAACTATGTCAGACGGTCCTGTACCAAGATGCGGAAGCCGTACTGCCCATCATCCACAAGGTTCGCCGGGCTTCCTCTGAATGAATGATATCCTCCGGTTGTGCATTGACTGAAGGAGTATACGTATCCTCTCTGTGGAGGCGAAGCATTCCTACTATCGTCGAAGCAACACCGAGATGAATCTGATGGATCGATTAGTCAGTGTCGGAGATTATCGAGAGCACACAACGCTCACAAGACTCCTGTTGCAGTCGCCTTTTGCCCATTCGGCAGCCCCTAGGAGGATGAAACCCTGGGCAGTCTCAAGCGTCGGCTTGTACATCTCCGTGGGAGCCATTTGCTCCGCCATCTTGATAAAGATATCAGCAGCTTTGGCAGCTCCATCATACCGCTTGATGAGACTTGGCGTAAATCTGGCCGACATACTAATAATGCATATTAACAAGAATTGGTTGATGGATCTGAAATTACTCTCAACCTGGGTGAGAAAGCGCACTTTCGGAACGAAATCCAGTTGGAAGCAGCAGTTGACGTATACTTTGCAAGTTTCAATAATTTCTTCTCTTGAAAGCAGTTCGTGCAGGGGCCGCTGCATCGTCGCTGCTGCCGTCGCTGTCACTGTCGGCTGGACGGACCTACCTGAGGATTAGAACAGAGGGATTAACACGATGCAAGTAGTCTCACGTAGAAGCAGACTCGGATGTTGCCGGTCGAGTGATGGGTGAACTTGTGCTTGATGCCTGGTGGTCTATATCAGTCAACTGTTCCTTTCCAAGTTGCATGCGACTGACTTACTTTGATCTCCTTTCCTCCACGTCCGACAAAGACACTCCTTACTGTCAGCCCTTTCCGACCCACCAGGGATAGTTCGCATGCATACCAAGTCTCCGCTACTGCCGGCCCAGCTTCTCGGCAGCCAGCACATGGGGGCTTAGCCCCATCATGCTTACATTTGCTACGATGACGGCGGCAGCTATTGGAGGGGTCAGTTAGTGCTCCCCCGAAGGTAGACCAACAGCTTACCGTGTGCAAGCTACAGTCGCTCTCTTTGTTCTGGCCGAGGGCGGGAAAGCCTGGTTGTAGGATACTGCCCTTGAGCGGTACTCGGACCTTGGAATCATGTTCGCTACGAATATGACAGTGTGGAGTGAAAGGGGAGCGACTCTCAGGTCTGGACGAGATGGTGGCTTAACTACTTACGTAAAGCAACTGTGGAACTCTAGTTCAGAAACTCTAGTTCAAATGATAGGACTGATAATCACCGAACCCACGCTATCTCCTTGACATCTGCACCAGCACCCCCTCAGTGTTCGAACTAACGATGAGCAGTTTGAAGACCGAATCCTTCCAGTAGACGATAGCTTCTTATGGACTAGTGCACCCTAGGTGTGACGCTATCTATCTATTCCGGCGGCATGGACATGTACTCCCCAACCAGATACAATATCAGCTTCCGACTCTTTGGATCCCGGCGGCACTCGATAAGACCTGTCACCGGACAACGAATGAACGACGCTAGATAGCTTACCTCGCGTGAACCGAGCTTTATTTACTTAGTGAACATCGATTCCAACCGTAGCAAACTCCAGCATGGCAGCGCCAGAGGTCGAATTCTCAGAATGGGATTGCTTCTGCCGAAGTCAGATAACACAGTCCGCGTGTGGGCGATTGATACGACCACAAACCAGGTTGTCGACGCAAGAGCGTTTATTGAACCAGTTCACAAGGGCCATGAGACCCTCAACCTCCCAACCTTGGCTTTCCTCGTTGAGCACGAGCAGCTAGGGAGAAGAGTGCTCTTCGACTGCGGCGGGCGGAAGGACTACCAGCAATTCAGCCCTGGCGTGCTCATAAAGATGGATGAAATCCTGTTTTCCATGAGAGTTGACCAGGACATCGACGAAATTCTTGAGGAAGCTGGCATAGCTCTTGAGACGATTGACAGCATGATTTGGAGTCATTGGCATTTTGATCACCACGGCGCACCTGATCATTTCCCGAAGAGCGTTGAGATCGTGGTGGGCCCGGGCTTCAAAGATCTGTTCATGCCAGGCTTTCCAACGCGCCCGGACGCAATTCTCTCTGATGTTTACTTCGAGTACGCAACCAATACTTCATCCATCGGAAGAAGACTGTGCTAACAGCGTGCTCAGGGGGCGTGAAGTTCGCGAGATAGCATTCAGTGACAGCAACTTCAAGCTTGGTGCGTTTCCAGCTTTCGATTACTTTGGGGACGGCTCCTTCTATCTGCTCGATAGCCCAGGCCATGCTGTAGGCCACATTTGCGCGCTTGCACGGACCACTCCTGATACCTTTGTCTTCATGGGAGGAGATATCTGTCACAGCCCCGGGAATTACCGCCCCACGAATGTGTTTTCGTTACCAGATCACATACCGCAAGGCCAACTCGATCCAGGATTTCCAGCGCCTTGTCCATGCTCGCTCTTCACACCACTCCATCCCTCATATCCCGACACAGACAAGGCACGGACAACGCCATTTTTTGGCTTGTCGAGGACCAAGACCTCAACTTTCATAGACATCACCGCAGCGAACAGCAGCGTCGAGGCCATGCGCCAGTTTGAAGAGAGTCCCGATGTCCTCGTCTGCATCTCGCATGATATGGCGCTCATCAACATCTTGCCACTTCTCAATAAGGACCCTAAAGCGGACATCAATGACTGGAAAGTTAAGGGGTTAAAGGAAGAGGCGCGGTGGTTTTGGCTCAATGAACTTCCAAGAGGCGGGAAACCGGGCCGGCCACCGTTTGTGGACGGCCGCTTTTGGAGAGGTCACAAGGTTGAATCGTGGACAGACCCGGTGCCAGCCGCTCTAGACGCTAAATAGGCCGGACAGTCTCACACTTCCAGAGCCTCATGGTTTTACATGTACAGTGTAACAATGTCCTGTATAGAACTGCCATCCAGGTTCGTCATACCGATATAGAAACCTGAAGCGACCGCCCGCAGGTCCAGGGCAGGCGGGGATTGTTGACACGATCGGAGCCGCGGGCACCCTTGGCCCAGGACTGCAGACTAATGCAAGGTACGCCGCAAGGTAGATTAGACAGAGTCGGGCAGGGAGAAGAATTCAATGTCATGTTTGGTGCTCATCATTCAGTGCTGTCACTCTCTTCGGCCTTTAGACCAGCTCCGCCAGATCGCAAGTTGTTTGCCCCTTATCATTTGCCGCCGGCATTTTAGATCTCGCGACCCCGTCGAATGGACCCGCAATCCGGCGCACAAGCGCCTTAAATGCAATGCGAAGATCTAAGCGAGTTCAAGCTTCTCTCACCTTTCCATTTCCGATTCGCTGTTCAGAAAGGGCTTTGATGGCTACCCGGAAACTCACATATCTGGCTGGGGGCGAAGATGGCAGCATCAGGGTGAAGACGGCGGTCCGCGCTGTCGGCGGGCTTGAGGTTGTCGTCAGAATCACCCATTGCGGCGTGTGCGGCACTGATGGGCATGATCGAACTGCGGGGTGCGGACTGGGCCATGAGGGCATAGGCATCGTAGAAGAAATTGGCAAAGAGGTGACGGCAATCAAGGTCGGCCAGCGTGTCGGGTGCAGGTCAGTCGCCCTCTATAGAGATTCCAGATGCTTGAACTGACATGATTCTAATAGCTGGCAAACGTCGGTATGCGAGGACCCCGTCCACTTTCCTCCTGCTGCCCTGGAATGTCTTGGATGCTCTGACAGTCTACGCTTTGAAGTACTATACTGACACACATGTCATAGTCGTGCGGTCACTGTCGCGAATGCTTCACTGGTTATCGACAGTATTGCCCAGAATCCCTTGGTCAAAAGTACGGAGACTTGGAGCAAGGTGCTTTCGGCGACTATGTGGTGAGACATCAGGACTTTGTATACCCAATTCCTGATGAAATCGAGTCGAAGTATGCTGGTCCGCTCATCTGTGCTGGTGTGAGTCATCCTCTGAACAGCGAGTTCCTGGCTGCGTGCTCTGGCTCTGACTTCCGGCATTAATTAGATTACCGTTTTTGAGGCGCTCATGGTGGCTGAGACCAAATCGACTGATCGAGTCGGCATCGTCGGCTTGGGCGGGCTGGGTCACCTTGCAGTGATGTACGCACGCGCAATGGGGTGCGACGTGGTCGTTCTATCGAGCCGTGAAGATAAGAGAGCCGATGCGATGAAGCTCGGAGCCACTGAATTCAGCGTGCTGCGTCCTCAAGAGCAATCAAGTACCGAATCTTCGGCGAACATAAATGTCCTCCTGCTCTGCGGCGGTAGCATGTCTGACCTTAGCTGGTACTGCCTGCAAAACCCCCCTTGAGAAGACCAGAGACTGACAGAGGTCGGCAGTTTGATACCACTGCTCGCACGTCGGGCCAGGATTATTCCACTCGTCATTCAGGGAGAGCCCCTCGTCATTCCGTAAGTCATCTCCTACCAGATGATAACATACAGCGTTTGACCTTCCTAACTAGATATATGCCGTTCCTACTCCCTGGCCATCGAATCATGTGAGTCGACCTCCCTTGCTGTTGTACGATTGTGGCTCACATCTGACCACCATTCAGCGCAAGCACTGCAGCTACAAAAGAGAACCATGCTGGCGCCCTCCTCTTTGCTGCGCGTCACAACATCAAACCATGGATCGAGGAGTTCCCCATGAGCGTAGAGGGACTGACAAAGGCCTTGGAGAAGCTGCAGAACGGCTCCATCTTCTACCGGGCAGTCTTGAGCACGGAAGTCGGGACCGAATTAAAATAATGACCTGATATAGCGAAATATAGAAGCAGGGCCTTGAGCCTATCTATTGTGTCTGTTGAAAGCTGGAAGTCCGAATTTAGCTTCATCTGCGCCACTCGAATCTTCGTGACGCGGTTCAATATTCCAATGAGACCACTCACCTACCCCTAATTACCGACATGCCGATGGTATGTCTGGAGGACTCATCCAACGCAGCCTGTGATTTGAGATGCAGAGATCGCGCAAGATATTGCAGTCGCAAAGGTGGGGCAAGATCTACTCCGGCCCGGGAGATCGATGATGGTGATGGTCGGACTGACTGAAGCGTTTTCTCCACCGATTCAGTCGTAATGAGATCTACGATGCTAAGTTACGATCGCGCTATCTCGCTCACTTCAACCTGAAACCGCTGAAACTTACTGTTGCCGGTTGCTCTCGAATGTCTCGCCCAGATGATTTCCCGGCGGTACGATAAGGAACGTGACATCATAATCATTGAAAGGATCGGCAACGCCAAAGATCCCGATGTTATCTTTTACCGCCGGGAAATATTGCCAGCCGTTGGCGCCCCTGCTATCAACGGTATCGCTCTGATCTGAGTTAGCATTGCCGGAAACCCTTTGCAAGTGGATATCTGGCACCGGCACACTGCCTGGACTAGTCAACTCCTTCCTGGGAAGTACGGGACGTAGGCCAAAGGGACGAGAGAGAAATACTGCGTTAGATGTCAGGCGGCTGAGATCTGGCAAGCTACAGAGATTCTTTTCAAGACTCTAAACTTGAAAGACGGATCCCACTCCTCCAAACGATATTACATTTCGAGGAGAGATGGGAAGCTACGCTGAGGTAGAGGAGTACGGCAAACGCCTCCTGCCGACTGTCGTCGACAACGCTGCCGAAAAGAGACCGGATCGGATTGCGTATTCTTTTCCGATTGGGGACGATCCCGCTGATGGCTTCCATCATATCACAAACCAGCGATACGCGAATGCGGTGAACAGGACGGCATGGTGTATCGAGAAGTGCTTTGGCAAGCCAGCCCCTGGCTCTTTCCCGACCATCGGATATATCGGACCAAGTAAGTTCCAGTGCTCTTGATACGGTGGCCTCCCTTTTGACCTTGCAGCCAGATGATCTTCGATATGGAATGTTGGCCATTGCAGCGGTCAAGGTGGGATATAAAGTAAGTGGACCTCTGAATCAATCAAGACAGACCATAAACGTTTAGGAGTTTGTTAGATGATGTTTCTCTCCCCTCGGAACAGTGTAGAGGGACATCTGGCTGTTGTTGATCGGTGTGGCTGCGAACTATGGATGCTTCCGACCCAGAAGCTCGGCCATGTTGAACAAATCCTTGCGAAACGATCGATGAAGGTGGCCGACTTACCGGATCAACTGGACCTGCTTCATGATGGTCTCGCGCCGAAATATCCATACCGCAAGACCTTCGCAGACGCACGCCAGGATCCTTTCGTTGTACTGCACACATCAGGGTCTACGGGATTACCAAAGCCCGTCGTGGTTCCCAATGGCAGTCTGGCCACAACTGATGCACATCATCTATTGCCACCAGTCGAGGGCCGTTTGACTCAAGCTCAGTTCTTCACCACACCATGCCGAGCTTATTCCACCTTTCCAAATTTTCACGTAAGAAGCCACCCTCGTTCTGATCAAGGGTTAGTCTAACTAATAGTCCACCACCGTTAGTCGGCAGGCATGGTGTTCTGCTTTGCCATGCCGTTCTTCTATGAGCTCAGCATCGTCATGGGGCCTGCCTCGGTCCCTGTTAACCTGGATCTGGTCAATTCTATGCTAGATCATGCGGAAGTTGACGGCTCGCTCCTGGCACCTTCAACACTGGAGGAAATATCCAAGAATCCCGCATCCCTTGCCCGAATGGCCAAGACTTCGTTCACAGTTTTTGGCGGTGGTGCGTTTCTGATCGTATATGCTTGTCGCTATTCCATGCTGACGAAGCACAGGGCCTCTCAACAAAGAATGCGGAGATCGGATCAACGCTGTCACTCGCGTGTTCAACATTATGGGCGTCACAGAGGGTTCCCTCTTTCCCGTAATCCAGGCGGAGCGCGAGGACTGGCATTATCACCATTTCCACCCTTGGGGCGGCTATACCTACAGTCAGCGCACTGAAGAGCTCTGGGAGCAGTCTCAAACCCGTGACCCCAAGCTCAGTTTGTTTCAAGCCTTCTTGCAAACTTTTCCGAATCAGAATGAAGTCGCTACTAAGGACCTCTACTCGAAACATCCTACAAAACCGGGAAGATGGCTGTACAGAGGCCGTGCAGACGACGTGATCGTGTTGTCCAATGGGGAGAAGGTGAACCCCGTCGACATGGAGGCGTGCATCAATAGCCACCCAGCCGTCAAGGCGTCTTTAGTTGTATGTTTCTCAGAATACGCTGGACCAACGTGAGCGCTAATCTTTCTACAGGTCGGGCAAGGCAGGTTCCAGACTGCAGTCTTAATCGAGCTCTTCGAACCTCTGCCCCCTACGGAAGAGGGTGTCCAAGCACTGAAAGAGAGCCTATGGATAAACATTGAAAACGCCAACCGGGGGGCCCCAGCGCATGGTCAACTCCACAAGGATCATGTCTTGTTCGCAACAAACGATAAACCATTCATCTTGGCCGGCAAAGACACCGTGCTACGTGCTATGACGGTCAGGCTGTATGAGACTGAGATTAACGATCTCTACGAAAGCCAAGAGCGACGAGAAGCATCCGGGGCACTTTGCATCGACGTCGTAGACCTTGCATCCATCCAACAAGGCGTCCACAGCCTGCTGTCTCGAATTTTGAGCGCTCCATCTCTGGCAAAGAATGACGACCTGTTTGTCACCGGGCTAGACTCTCTCTCCGTCTTCAGCGTCTTGGGCAGCCTTCGTTCCAGCTTGCAGGCTGCAGGCTGGGGAGACGGTCATGCCGTGACAGCCGGCATGATCTACTCCAATCCCACTGTTGAGAAGCTTTCCACAGCTATGGACCACTTGGTTCGACCAGTTTCTGATGCCCAAATGGTTGCTACAACAGAGCAGCTCATGAGAGATCTACTGAAGAAGTACACATCTGACCTGCCAGACAGACCTTCCCGCACGCCCGAGGCGCCGGCAGGCGGCTTCTCCGTGATCATCACGGGCACCACAGGCTCATTGGGCTCTTATCTCCTCGACACGCTCCTGTCTATGGGCAACATCCGAAGAATTTTCTGCCTTAACCGATCAATAGATGCGTTTGAAAGACAGATCCGAGACAATCGCGCGCGGGGACTGAAGGAAGACTTGACTTCCGAGCGCGTCAAGTTCATGCAAGCCAATCTTTCAAAGCCCAAATTGGGCCTAGATAGCGACAGTTATGAAGAACTCTTGCAGGATACAACACATATCATTCGTAAGTCGCACCCATCCACTCCTCGTTCCATGAAGAACGGTCGCTCAAGTGGTTCTAGACAACCAATGGCAAGTCGATTTCAACCTACACCTTTTGTCTTTCGAACCTCACATCCGCGGTGTACGGCACCTGGTCGACTTCGCACTCCAGAGCACTCGGAATCCAGCTATTTTCTTTATCTCCTCAGTGGGAGTGGTGAAGGGTCAACAGACGAAGGGCTCAATACCTGAAGCCCTAGTAACCGACTTCGCGGGAGCAGAAGGGGGCTATGGGCAGTCTAAGCTGGTCTCAGAGTTGATCCTGGATAGAGCAAGCACTACGAGCGGAGTAAAGTGCAGCATCTGCCGCTTAGGACAGATCGCCGGACCAGTGGACATGCCATCGGGAATGTGGAATGTCCAGGAGTGGCTACCTTCGGTCAGTCATTTCTCTACGCAGCCAATATACCACGACCTCTCGTTACCTAAGTACTACATGCTGACATTTCATCCTAGATCATCGCCAGCTCAAAGTATCTGGGCATGCTCCCCTGCAGCTTGTCATCGTTGGATAGGATCGACTGGATTCCGGTAAATCACGTTGCACAAATCATCGCCGAACTCGCGGGGCTGTGTGGTGAGAAGCAAGATATTACAACCGCCATCTGCTCTCCTGTGCGTGTCTTTCACGGGGTCAACCCGTCAGCATCACCGTGGTCATCTCTTGTCCCGATCGTCGCATCTTGCCTGGGGCCGGCTGTCTCCACCGTGCCCTGGGCCGACTGGCTAGCTGCCCTGGAAGCCAGCGAGCGGAAAGGCGACTACCGCCAAAACCCAGGGATCAAGCTCTTAGAATTCTACAGGGACGTGGACAATGCTGGAGCATCTGGCTTTCCCCTGCCGGTCCTGGAGACCAGGGCAACGCAGCTAAGAAGCGAAAGGTTGCGTACTCTGAGACCCGTAAACAAGGATTGGATGGCCCAGTGGATGAAGCAGTGGGGATTTTGAGCATTATCAAGGACGGAAGACAATTGTTCCCGAGTACCTACTGGTTTATTAATCGCACTCGCCCTTTTGTAGATCATGTTTCAGCACCGCTAAGTTCAGTGTGAGAACTGCAAAACGCGTCTCCTACTCACGCAAGAACATCAATAATAAAACCGCTGCACAATTTCTCAAGTTTTTGAAAATTTTGAAGAGCTTCCATACTTATTTCGATATTGTGCCGGTCAAGGCCGAGCGGCGAGTTGTCCATATACGGTGCATCTAGGTAGTTAGACGAAATAATAATAGCCATGTGTCTCCAATAAAATGTGTACTCTCCCCGACCTCTCCTCTGCTGGCACAACGTGCATCTATTTCAAAACGAAAGACCGTAAACAACCTGATCAGGCCTACTCTCTGCTTCATGACATCCTGCAAGCATCCCGAAGCAGAAGATGAAACGTTTTATCGTCGGAAAGAAAAGACAAAGACAGACTTCCAAGAGATGTAACTAGTCGACAATTAAGAACAGTGTAATAGAGGGTATAGGGTCGAGCACCATGTCCTCGCCAATCCATGCGGAAGGAATCATCGTCCCGTGAGACGACGCTCCAGAGTCCGTAGGGGGACATAACTCATAATACTGAGCACGAACCCGACCTCAAATCCAATATCACCTGTCGTACGAGCTATTGGCCCAGTATACCAAGTCTCAGCCATGCAAGGAACGATCAGGCCGAAAGGGATGATGACCGAAAGGACCGCAGCCGCACCAACCGGCAGTTTGCTCCCAACATTCCAGATGGCATGGTCGTAGGCGGAGGCATCCCGCTTACGAAAGTAAACGTGCTCCGTCGCCACGATGCCGATGAAGACCGCCGCCCAGTAGGAGATGACGCCGAGGAAGGCCTCCAGCGATTCCTCAAGGGAAGTGCTGATGGGGATGGCCGCTCCAATAACGATAGCTGTAGTGACAATCGAGAAGATGTATCTGGGTACCTTGCTGAGGATCGGCAAGAGCATCTGAAACTGCATCGTGATGGAATACATGGTCCCGGCGATGTTTCCCAGGAGGGAAAATGCGATGACTACGGCGACGAACTTTCCGAATCCGCCAGCCGGGCTCAGCATCTCCAGCATTACGCCGCCAGTCGAGCCAGCGGCGAACGCAGCTGTCCACGAAGGGATGCTTGGAATCGCTCCACCAATTGCCGCGCCTAGACACATGAGAGGGATCGTCGGCAGGACCAGGCCACCATATGTATATAGGAAGATGCGGGTTCTAGGTCTCGTCAGCAGTGTCCCTATTCCAGTCCTACGAGAGGGAAGCAACGTACTTAGGAACACTAGGATGCACATAAACACAAAAATCAGACACCATGGTGACCCAGGTCATGGTGAACGAGGTGACAACGCAACCGTAGGTCAGGACGCCGGCGGCCGTCACCGGCTCGGTCGGTGCCTGCATCTTGAGGAGATGGCCACCGCATCCCACTGTGATGAGGATGGAAATGAGCGCCGGTATCCAGGCCCAGCGCTCGTAGGTGTGGACAACTCTGTAGCCCAGAAACGCAATCAGGAGCGACGCCATAGAGATGATGACAATGCCTAGATCCCAGCTCAAGCTCCCGCCGCTCACAGCAGACAGAGTCTCGCCGGCAATGATTGCGCTCACGATAGACCATCCAATGGTCGTCGCCAGGTTGAACAGGGCGACGATGAAGATGGCATAGAGCCCGAAGCTGTACCGAGCCTGTACAATCTGTCGCATTCCAGTCTGGGGACCTAGGATGCCTAGAAGGGCTGGAGGAATAGCGGCGAGGAGAGTGAAGAATAAGATCGTCAGAGATGCCGCCTCTAGGCTCAGCCCTTCGAAGTATGTGCCGACAATCCCGTTCGTAATACTTTCAGGACAATATGTGAGCTTACGTGCAACTCCACGCCAGATTCGGGGGACCCCGGGAGACTTACGCCAGTGGAGTGAGACTTGCAGTCCACCAGAACGAGAAAATGTTGAATGGCCGCTTGTCGTTTCGTTCCTCAAGTGGAACGGGCTGCACACCACGCACTTCCACTCCATAAGAGGCGAGCCGTTTCCACCATGAGGGCGGGATTTCTTCGACACACTGCGTCTGCGTTGGTTCGACTGCTCTCTTCTCGAGATCACTCTCGTATGGACTGGTGGACTCCATGGCGGTCATATGTCCCGGTTTGTCTGAGGTAGCACACCTAAAGGCTGGTCGAAGCTCAAGTGAGGTCTCAAAGAACTTCTCACTGTCCAGTTGTTTGATACTTTCGACTTCCCAGGCAGGAGACCGACCCTTCATAAGTGCTCAAAACAGAGACAAGTATTCTGGAAGTTTACCACACTATTCCTAGGCTACCGAGGCCACCGCAATAGATAACGAGTCTTGGCCACCTGAAAGTTTCGATAATGATAGGCAGGGTCTGGAAAGTGAAGCTTGCTGAGCCTGATCCGCTGCTAGCCCTCAATCTCCAATGCTGTCCGGCAACTGATTGCCCAATGTTTCCTTGCTTGGTTATGTGGTGTCTGCTTGCATGGGGCCTTATCTTGATCCGCCGGCTTCTAATTGCCGCCGGGATCGTTATCCTTTGCCACCGGGATCTGATATTCTCTTTTGAGTGCTGCACTACACTAAATACGATGCCAAGAACTCATACGTAGACTGTGCTTCGACGAATTTCCCCATTCGTCCTCTGTTCAGACTCGAGGACATACTGCTCGCGGATGTTCCGATGGCGCCACCGGTACAGAAGATAGAAGGCTTCCATCACCCAATTACGGCACAATTGTTAGCTTCTTGAATGGCATGCACCGATTCAATCGCTTGCATTCCTCGGTTTAGGGGAGAGGAGAAAATCAATGCAATAACTGCGTTGACAATGGCCCGTTCTCATCCCCGACCCTGGACCATCTCTTCATACTCCGGCAGGACCCATCCTCCGACATCCTCACGTAGGCCCCATTCGCCGAAAGCATTCACCCCCAAGTACGATGCCATTGCAAATACAGAGTTCATCATCGTGACTCCAATCGACGTTGATGGAAGCATGCTCCAGCGGCCCGGATTCTCCAGCCCCCTCTGCACTCGGTCCATGAAGGGCCTGAACTTCTGCTCGTAAGCCTTCAGCGCGAGAGCGACACCGTCCTCAGCTCTCATACCCTTCCCATCGGTGCCCTCTGTCCCTGGACTTCCGCAATGCCTGGCAATCTCGCCAGCGAGCACATAAGCACCGACGATGGCAGAGGTCGTCCCCATCCCAGTACTCGCCGAAGGGCAATACGCCGCATCCCCTGTGAGAGCTATGCGGCCGCACGACCACGAGTTCAGCTTGACGATGCCCATCCGCTCGAGATAGAAGTCGTCCGCCTCTTCCAGCCATTGTAGAATCTGATGCGTCTGCCACCCCGCGCCCCGGAAGACATCTGCCATAGCGTCCTTTTCCGCCCTGATACCCGAACTGTGAGCCTTCAGAAGCCGGTCCGAGTCACTATTGCAGGCGAGGTACACCTGGACCATATTCTGGCTGTGCCTCCGCGTAAGTATGAATCGTCTGCCGGGGGCGTTGTACGACGTGGCGATGTACTCCTCGCTCTCTTGGATCGGCCTGTGGGCGGTGAAATATCCTATGTACAGGCCACCGAGAGGCCGGAAACCGTCATCCGTCTCGGGACCGAGCATTTTCCTGCGTGTGTGCGAGCCCTGGCCATCGGCGCCAATCAGCAGGTCAAACCGGTCCTTCTCGCCGTCTGCAAAAAGCACCTCGACGGCGTCATATTTCTCCTCAAAGCTCTCGATGGAAGTCCCAAAGATGTATCTGGCGTCGTCTTTCGTGGCGTCATATAGGATCCGACACAAGTCGCCTCTCATAATCTCGAAGTCGCTGCTGAAGCTCTGCAAGCCCTTACCCGACCTGTTCACACGGAGATAGGCCCACCGTTTCCCGGAGCGGTCAACCATCTGGATGCCCTGCTCCCGGACCGCCTTGGCACGGAAAGTCTGCTCGAGACCCATCCGCCGCAGAACATCGATACCGTGCCCACGCAAGTCCACCTGGAGGCCCGAGGCCCGCAGTCTGGGGAATCGCTCGACGACGGTTACGCTATGGCCCACCTTCGATAACCAGAATGCGAGGGCGTTTCCTGCGATGCCGCCGCCACTGATGAGGACCTTCACACGCGCCATAATCTATTGCGCTCTATCAGACCCAGATGCAGGAGTCAAAGTGAGAAAGTATAATCGCTCGTGATTGGATCAAAAAGACTGCCAGAAGTCCAATTGCGTACTTTTTATCACACCAGACAACTTTGCAGACAAGATCAGTCGTCTCGGTATTTTGTGGTGGCAGGCTTGGCTATCTCCGCCATTTGTAGACGCCATCGCCGCTCGCCGCCCTCTCGGCCGAGAAGAAGGGGAAAAGCCAACTGTCATGAAAATACTGTTAGACGTGGACTCGTTGGATATCATCGGTGATACTGTAGACCCATGGGAAGGCAGATCATTTTATACAGTGCATCGCGTTATGTCTAGAATGACCAGCTATTCCGGACTCCGTAATACTCCGTAAACAGCCTGAGAAGTACAGGCGCGCTGTCAACGACGAATAATCATACAAGATCTCCTAAATGTGATCGTTAATACATGGTCCCATTATGAGAAGTCCGCATCAGGCAGGAAAAGGCTCAGATCAAAGTCCAGTGCTAAGCCCGCTTGCCCTCCATCAAAGCTTGCCGCAATATCCATGTCGCCGAGGCCAGGCACGGAAACAGAGCTGGCCTGTGCCTCCAGCAGACCATAACAGAACTCAAGGCTGTCCCTCGCGCTCTGCAGCATCTTCAACTCGCAAGAGGAGCCTTCCTCTATCGCCTCAACCTGGGCTATGATCATTTTCAGGAACGTATGGGACTTGATATTGGTCTCGCCGCGGCGGATCCGGTCCACCGACAGCGAGACCATGTCTCTCAAAGTCTGCTTCAGGATCTCTCTGTGCTGCGAGTTGCGGTGCAGCGTTCCGTCGAGGCGCTGAGTCTCGACTTGCACAATGAGCTCGTGGCTGATGACGGCGAGTGCATACCTGATCGCCTCTCTAAAGAAGCCTCCGCCGATCGCGGTGAGGTGAGAGAACCCTTCGTCCGGCTCCGGCGAGATCAGGGCCATGGCGGTATCTAGACTAATCTTGCGGGAGTAGTGGAACAGAGGATTCGTCCGTGCCTTCATGGCAAATGGGCAGTGCAGGGGGATCAGGAACCTCCGCACTAGGTGGTCGAGCAGGTTCCGGTGGAAAGAAATCACCCCCGACTCCTTGTTCTCCTGCGTGAAAATGCTACACGCCGAACATGCGTCAGTAATATCGGAGCTCAAGGTCAGGGCGTCAGTGTAGGAGAGTTCAGAATGCAAGCTGTTCATAAGCTGGACGACACGGAGGCGTGTGCGCATGGAATCTAGCAAGAGAAGCTGTATCGATACCGCGGTATACGTGCCTTTTGGGTGAGGCACAAGCTCCGTGGTCGAGTCACTTATCTCTTCGTCGTTGTTATTAGAAGGCGCCTCGGTATCAAACTCATCAAAGGATATCCTGGGCGGCATTGCAGAGTCCAAGGACGACTGTACGACCATCTCTAGTATGGTTGCCCAAAGCCTCCTGTGCAGCTCGGCCTGCAGGATGGACATTGCTGGAAGATGCTTGGGATCGCGATGTAGACCCATCTGCATGGCTCTATGAATAAGGGAGCCCATTGACATCCACACCAAATCACCACCCACAGAGAAGATCTGGCGTGCTAGGATAGTCAAGCAGTGCACTTGCAGTCCGGTAATGTTCAGGCGATCCTTCTCCAGTGGTCCTGAGAGCCAAGTCTGCGCAGCGTATACCCACTGGTGAACCATATTGTTGAACTCCGCATCCTTGTCCCCACGTTCGCAGAGACTCGATCCTATCCCGATGACAAGGAGAATCTTGAGACGCAGGCCAGTTGTCACACTGTCACGGTTCCCCCAGTACTGGTGGTACTCGGTCCAGAAGCTGGGTACGTGAAGGATCCGGTGCGTCGACTCAAATGATCTGAAGTATAGTCGCACCATTGAGTCCGCTACCTCACGCGACGGTGGTGCAATGCCAAACTCGGGATACGCGAGGGACCTGCTGGGGCGTCCGACCTTGATGCTCCTCGCCAGGACCTTGCATTTCTGGAGGAGGCTGCCAGCCTGCGCAACCACGCTCCTGATCTCAGGGTCTTGAAACGCGGCATCGCCGCAGTTGCCGCCGGCCATCTCCGTGTAGCAGTCGCCGACCTTTGCGAACTTGGGGGTAATTAGGCAGATGTCAGGGCAAGCTTGTAAGGACTTTACTGTACCTCTTGTGCCGTTCCCATCCAGTGGCTCCATCCTAGAAGCCTTGTCTTGTTCATGATTATTTGCGAGTCTGGCAATCCAGTCTCACGGGCGAGTATGGCTCGACTAGTCTCGGATAGCCCCTGGACTGGGCTGGATGCTGACGATTCCTCGAGTCTCTCGACCCTCTGTATAAGGTCTTGGATAGTTTGTTCTTCACTTCCCGGGCGGTTCGGTGACCAGATCCAGTTGCGAGCTGTGGTATTGGGAACGGAAGATGATACTGAAGGTGGTGCTCCTCTAGACCAGAGTCCAAATGACTGGCGCACACCCTCAGCGGCTGGTCTACTCGCGCCGTCCTGTGTGATACGGACTGCAGGTGCAGGAGCCTTGGCCGCCGGGCTTGACGGCAAGCTTCCTGGGCTCCTGGACCGCTGATGCTGCCGCGGGACCGCGATGGATGCATCACTATAGACCTTGTATACACATTGAGTCTTGACAGACGTGCAATGGCTGCATGGGCTATTGCGGTCGCATTTGATCTTGCGGCGCCGGCATTCGACGCAGGAAAGGGCAGGTCGCCGACGTCGTAGAGGTTCTCGGTCCATGGAGAAGAACTAAGTCTCTCGGCCGGTAGTTCTCGGCATTACGGGTGTAGATGCAGGTATAAGGACTTGTGTATGAGAAGCAAAGCACCGAAGACGTCGTCCCTAACAATCAGCGTGTGATATACACCGCCTTCCGGAGTTAAGGTACAGTGAGGCAGCGACACATCATCAAGTACGCGCACAGTATTATTTTACTGCGCCTTTAGGGCCATTTCGCTAACGGGACCTCTATACGTACTCTCTTCGAGTCCCCTAACATTGGATGTTTAGGTGGCTAGCCCGGAATCAGTCACAGTGTTGAATAACGCACTTACTGTACACTACCCCGCCACGCGAGTGTCGGTGCGCGGTTTCCGGATAAAGGAAAATGCCGCCTTAAAGCCGCACCTCGCCGCAAGCGAGAGGCTGGGTTGCTGACTTGCTACTAAGTACTAGAGACATCGGCGAAAAGGAAAGGCTCAAGTAACACTAGGAGCTTGAAGAAATACATTGAAGGCCTGCGATTATATACACTTCCATGTCGAAACCTTGGGCGAGGGAGCGCCGAGTTTAGTCCTCTTAAACTCTCTCTGAACCCGTAGATGGTGTCTTCCTTTCGTATAAGTAATACTCCGTATGCTTCAAGGTCTATCCAACAGCTTCCGTCATGAGACAGGAAGACGTCGGAGAATCCGAGAATATTCACTATATCTAATAATGCCACCATCTTCTGTTGAGTTTTACAATCATCTCAGCTTCAGGAGAGTAGGTAATAAACTCTACGAGACACAGCATCCAGCGTGGCTAACTAATTATAAGTTAACAAGTTGTTGTGTTTTAAGGAAAGCTTGCAACTCCAACTATAGGAACTACGCTTTCTACAATGGATAACATGGAGCGTCAGTTTCTTCAGCATTGCAAAAGTGCCACTTCCAGGGGTCCCACCGTTGTTCCAATTACACCAGGCAGACCTCCACCTCCACCTCATGTATTATTGTGCTGAAAGCAAGACACAATATATTAACTCCGCCGAACTTATACCTGAGCTCCTTTTCTGTTGCAAGGACGGAAGGCTGCTGATAACACGACAGCCCAGCTCTCATGAGCAAATAAATATCTATTCTGCAACACCCCTATTGCAAACTCCATACTGAGTCGTTGAGACCCACATCGTAGTGATACCCTCAGCCTGTGATTTCTTATAGTGTTGCGCTCAGTATCCTATTTCGGGAAACAGGCGCGGGGAGATTTAGGCTAACGAGAAAGTCAGCTGATTGACACAGACACAAATCTGCAGCAGAGGACGAATCTTCTCGCGAACAGCAGCAATAGCAAACAAGCATCAAACCCATGCAGACATGGCAAGAGCCTATGACTTATGGCTTTATACTCCTTACTTTCAGGTAATGGAGCCATACGCTTGCAAATGATACCTGCTCAAGCCAAGTGGGAAAATTCGCTGGGATGGTTTAGATTAGGTAGTCTACACCCATGATGGGTGTCTAGCGCCGGCTCGTGTTCGGGAACAAGCTGAGAGCGCATTTTAAGCATGCCAAGGGATGCATGCAGGGCTGGGCGCGGGATCCTCGGACACGGGGTATGGCCCACTTTCATTGCCTCCCTCCCTCCGGACAAAGATCGTATGTCCGCTCGCCGGGTGGTGTCTTCCGTATCTCCCGCACCTCTACGGAGAACAGCTCTGCGATGCCTGATTTGCCTGTCGAGCACCCGTCTCTCGCCGAGCAGTTTAGCGTGGACGCAAACCACCACTGAATACAGTTAAGCGTTCCTCAGATCACGATGAACCCGCGACGGTCAGTATGCCACGGCCTTTGAGCATTGGAATTTTAGGGGGGAGGGCGCCGTGATCACCTATCGCCGTAACTCCGTCCTCGCTTCGAACTTTCGACACCACCAGCTTTTGTTGGGTGCATGATGGCGTTTTCTTTAACCGACGTATATCCGAGTCTCGGGACGGGATTCCGCCCCGAGCAGGATATTATGGTGGCTGGCATGGACTGCTTCTATACCCGGCCGAAAAGTGCTAGAGGCCATGCGAGTCGGGCAGCGGGCAGGTAGAGCAGTCCGCGAACCGCCATGCCTGGTTGGCCAGCGCTATTCCCGATACGCGTACTTGGCCGTGCAGCCCGGACAGGTCCGGGGCAGGACGCGATCGGTAGGTGGACCCACATCGGCGATCGACTTGGCCATTCCGGGCGGATGCGTGTTTTTCGACGGCGGTCGGTCGCCGCGAGAGCCGGAGCAGAATGCAGAGACGGCTCCCGTGGGGTGGATCCGAATTCTTCTCTAGCGCAAATGAACAGACGGGGGAGGGCACGTAATATTAAGGTAATGGCACAGGACAAAGGGAGCCGAAGAGGGGGAAAAAAATCATAATCACCGATGCTTCCGGAAGTTTTTCAATTTTACTAGGACGGGGATCCGAGCCGACTTCGGGGCGCCAGGGCGACTAAGGTAAGCAAAGCAGGCAGCTTAGGTAAGATTGAGACATGGGAAGGAAGTGACTGACAGGATCACAAATGACGTTATGGCGGTTTCCCTGATTGTCTGACGCAGCAAAGGTGGGAAAAGGAAGGAGCGACCAGGTCGAAACAGGAAAGGAAGGGGAAGGCAAGGGAAGGAAAGAGCAAGCTGCAGATGCAGATGTGGTGGTGGTGGGTGCGGCAGCGGGCAGCGGAAGGCAGGGAAATCAGGGTGTTTGTCAGTTATGACATGCGATTGATTACCAAGCGAGCTTTTTAGCGGTGTACTGTACCTTGGCCGGGCGGCACAGTCTCTCACACCTTGACGGGACGCCGTCTTGAGGTTAACCGATCCCAATGTTGGGCAGTCCCTGTCAGGCGGGCGGCCGGGCGGGCAGACGGACTGGCAGACTGGCGGACAGACACGCAGACAAACTGGACTCAAGGGGTGTAGGTGCGCGAGAGGGGCGGGGTGCCCGGCTGCACAAATACGTTCCCCAGAAGTACTGTACCGCGAGTGACTTTATGTTAGTTGGTTGGCACCCAGCGGCGGGCATGCAGGACTCACGCGCACGCACAGGCGCGCACACACGAATAAGCAATAAGCAGGGCTCCGATCAGCAGAGGCGTCCTGCAGCGGGACGAGGCAATCTCTATGACTCTTTCGGCGCCCCCCCAAGTCCGAAGCCGAGCTGCCCGTAAGGGTCAAGCTCGCTGTAAGGCCGGCATCCACGGCAACAAGACGGCCATGTGGAGCCCGCCTAGTAACCTGAGGTGCCTTTATTCCCCCAGCCCACCCGTCAGCAGACGCCGGTGCATCCGGAACCTGGAACCTCCATGGACGTCGTCCGAGGTACCGTCGAGCAGCAGCGCCAGAGAAGCAGCGCCCGCAGCGCGCACGCCGGTACCTCGCCGGGCCCTTCCTCAACGCCTCAGGTACTTCCATCCACAGATTCCGGGACAGGTATCCACGCACCCGGGCATCGCTTGCCTTTTTAAGGCTACCCTCCCTGCATGTCACTCGCTTTCCACACATCCTGACATCCATCCTGCACCCCGCTGTCCTCGGTTGAGATCACCTACTCCGTACACTAGAGCTCCTTGGGCCCCTCCCGCCTCCACCGGCATCGTCTCACTTCGCGCTCAACAACTTGAAAATAACCCATCCTGACCTCTTTTTCTCCCCCCCGCCCGCACCTAGTCGAGCTCCTCCCTCGCCCTTTCTTCTCTGTGTGTGTCGTGTCTCCGTTGCTGCTTGCGTGTCCTCGACACCTCCTGCCAACCACACTCTATCCCACTCACACACAGTCCGTCCTCCTTCTCGCTCACGCACCCTCTCATACCGCTCCGTTCCACCCCTCGGACCCAAGGATCGGCCCGTAAGGACAGGAACCGCATCACCATCACCAGCATCACCGTCACCGGCACTCAGGGTGACAGTCGCCAAGAGAGATCTAGAGGGATCTAGAGAATCTGCCAAGCATGGCTGCTGCCACCGCAACCACCACCGCCACGGACACCGGCGTGGCATCTCCACTCACCACCTCCATACCAGATCTCGACCGCCTGTCAGCATCTGGGCGCCAGCTGAGTGACAGCACCCGCACCAGCGACTCTCTCAATGAGAAGGATCTCGCCATCCCCTCATCCCCCAGCTCCGGCACCAAGCGCATCTCCCTGCGCAAGAGCAAGGCAAAGCATGGAACGACCAAGCCTGCCGACGTAGACCGGACGGTGTCGCCAAACCGGCTCAAGACGTTCCTGTCGGCCTTCAAGCACCTGCGTGACCTGACCCCCAAGGAGGTTGACGACTTCATGGCGTCGTACGTCATCTACAACCTCGACTGGGCAAACGAGGCGCAGATGGTTGCGACTCTCGGCCCGGATTACGCCCAGAAGGTTGGCGACTGCCTCAAGACTTACTATGGTGTGCTCAATCATCTCTGCGCCCTTGGCGACGTGGAGAAGATGTACATTCCACCCCTGATGGACTACCAAGCTTCGGTTCGCGACAACCAGCTTCTGTACGAGGAGTCTGTCGCTCGTGATATCGGACTCAAGCCAGGCGTCAAGGTGCTAGATCTGGGCTGTGGCCGCGGCCGGGTTGCCGCTCACATGAGCAACTACTCGGGCGCTCGAGTGACGGGACTCAACATTGACCCGAACTCGATAGCGCAGGCGCGCACTTTCAACGCTGACCTGGGCTTTGACAACGAGTTCGTGGTCAAGGATTTCAACGACCTACCGCTGCCCTTCGACAATGAGACCTTTGATGCTTTTTACAACATCCAGGCCTTCAGCCTCGTCAAGGACCTGCGCGCTCTATTCAAGGAGGTCTATCGTGTGCTCAAGCCCGGCGCACGTTTCTCCTCACTCGACTGGGTCAGCTTGCCCGCCTATGACGCCTCGAATCCAGAGCACGCAGAGCTCATGGCGCGTGTGAAGCCGCTGATTGGCGCTGTGGGGACGCCGACCCCCGAGTTCATGGAGGATGCGCTGCGGGAAGCCGGATTTGTCGTCACGCGTTCCGACAATGCCAGCATTGACGGCCTCCAGGCGCCTCTTATCGACCATGTTGACATCTACTTCCGCGCCATGCGTCGCGTCATCCTGGCGCTCGTTAAGCTGCGCGTATTGCCAGCGCATTTCAAGACACTCATTAACCGCCTCTGTTTAGACGGGCAGGCATTTGTCAAGATGGACAACATGCGTCTCATCACGACTAGCTATCGGATCATTGCAGAGAAGCCTAAGGCGTAGCGGTAAACCAGCAGTCATTACTATGTCCCGGAAGAAAGTTAAAGTGGGAGCAAAGGTTTGGCGAGAGAAAATATGCATCCGCAGCCGTCTTTTCTACTTCTAAATTCTGAGAGCATTGGCTGGTGAACATTAACGGTTTTAGACCTGGTTGCTTTTATTCAGAGATATCAGGGGTTTAACATTGCTAACTCTTTCCTTCGCGCTGCGTTTTCGAGAATACGTTCGATTCCCCCGGATCAGGAGTAGGTAGCGTTCATCGGATTCGGGTTTGGGGGGTTTCTGACACGCTGTATATCCGTCTTTTCGTACCTAGGAAATGGAAAAACTACCGATTCTTCAAGATTTGCTCCTCTAGAGACACCAGAGACAGACATGTCTGCGAACAGCCAGCGGGCAGCGATCGGGAGAAAGAACATAGTGATCTGTATGCTCCGGTGGCTAACTTCGACGTCACCGGGGAACCTTCCGGCATCCCCGAGCCTCCCGAACAAATAGCGAAAAGGTGAAAACTCCAACTCCCCGAAGCCGAAGACGGCACTGCCGGAACAAGTGCCAGGTCGTACTGTGAGATGTAGCCGCTTCCGTTTGACGGGACTCCCGGAAAGGAAGAAAGAAGAGCAACACCCGGAGCGACTGGGAACTCCCCTACCGAGGCTCGCCGCGGGCCCTCCACTGCCGAGGCCAGGCATCACCACTTAACCTTGGCACATCCCGGGGATCTGGGATCGATGCATGCAAGCCCTACAGATGCCGCACCTCGGAAGCAGCCGAGCCACCGCGCCAAGTGGGCAAGGGATAGGGGGGGCACACACACACCCCCTGACGTGGCCCGTCGCCTCCCCTAACCCATGCGTGCCCGACGCAGATCGACGCTAGGTCTGCGAAGCATCCACGTACCGGCGTGAGAAGGCGAGGCTAAGAAGGCCGGCACGGAAGAGGGTTGTGGATGCGTCGGTTAAGGTGTGGCAAGACGGAGCCCATTGGACGGCTGTCAGTGAAAAGGGGGGGGAAGGGGGCTAAGCAACTTTGCCTCCCACGGCGGCAGCTTCTGCCGAATGAGAGCCGGGCTGCCCGCCAGATCCGGTAGGTACCTACGCGTAGGCACGACGTAGGTTCATTCTCGGCGGCCTCGGATGGGGTTGTCCACCACGTGGTGTCGGGCGGCTTTGGGAGGAGGCCTCTCCCCACACCTCCCGCTCCCGCGGCCTCGGGGAGAGTGTATCACAGTAAGCATAAATGCTTGTTGCACTAGATGCAGACTCCGGACTGCGGCGACAGATACGGCGATGACGTAGAATTTGTCCTTGCATATTGTACCTCGTCCTTCGTTCTTGGACATATCTGTCAACTGCGGGTGGGTGGTGAGGAATCCGGGCCGTCGAACTACCCCGATCTGGGAGTCTGAAATATAAATGTATCCCTAATTGTCAGGAATGGAATCCGCATAGGGCCCTTACAGGTTGTCGTGTATTCTACAAGGTCATATAGGCCAAGTTCGACACCACTGGAGACATATATGGGGAAGGATGTCACTGTCGTGGGGGCAACGGGATGACACTCCGCAGTGGTGTGAAGGTACCCTGATGTACCTCTTGAACTCCTTCGTCTCCTACTGATTGGCTATTTCGACATGCGGGGGTTGTTAGTGTACCATGTATCTAGAGAGTTGTACAGGTACATAAAGCTACCAGTGTTGAGATCTGGAGTTGTGAAGTTGTGGTGGTGAGGCTGCTGCACCTTACGGCCGCCTGAGGACACGCGAAGCGAGTATATTTTCCGACCTCGAGTCACAAATGGAAACGGCCTTAAAACCCTTTCTCGGAACTTTAAGATTGGGAAATCCGAACATATGCTTCGAGGTCCCAAAGTGCTAACGATGTCGGGGGCATATACGCTCATCCCCCTTTTTCAACCACCATCTCGCTTTCGTTGCCCTACACTTCCTTGGACGACCGTGACCTCGTCGTCATCTTCAGACGATAGCCTCTTTTGTTCATCAGTATTTACTTGCATAGCACCAGATATCATCCGTTTGTCCTCTTTCTGCAGCCCATTAGTACAAAGGTCTCTGTTGCCAACACAATGGCCACTCCCGCGTTTGCTAATGTCGTCTACCACCCCTCATGGAGAGCTTCCAGAGGGCTGCCACCTTCCAGGATCCGTGCAGACTTAGTCACACGCGTCTTCTATGCGTTCGCCGTGTTGGTAGTCTGGACAATCTGCGCTACTCTACGATTCAGCTAACACAAACTTCACACAGTCCGAATGACGATGGGACGCTCAAGGCATGACATCTCTCCATGCCACGCTTTGTCTCCTTTCTCCTTGCTTCAGTCGTTCTATAGCTTGGTCAAAGACAAATTCTTTGATAGCCTTCACATTCGATGAAGCCGATGGTCCCAAGACCTATGATCTTCGTACTCATCACTGCTAATGCCCCTCCCAACAGTTCCTGGACGAACATGCAGATACCGAACTGGAAGTGGACGGTGCGAAGGGTTGTATCCGCACCTTTGCCAAACTACAGCGAATCCGCACCTGAATACTCTTGTTTCTGTGGGAGGGGGGACGGAAAGGAAGTCCTTCCTCCACCTGCCCAGCACCTACACGCATCGAGACCAGTTCACCGAGTCGGTCAAGTCCTAGGTGGACCGATACCGCTTCAACGGCGTTGGCAATCCGTTCAAACTCCCCAGAGCATCCATCGCCCGGATCCTGCGCTGTACGGTGACTCCAGCCCTGCGTCAGTCGACTGGCAGTGTCCCAACTCCGCCGCCCAGGGCACCAACTACATCAGCCTCCTCCACACCCTGCGCCGCCTCCTTCCCCACCCGCGCTACCTCCTCACCAGCGCTCTCCCCTCCTCCTCCGACTGTCTCAGCCACGTCGACCTGGGCGCCGCCGGCGACTGCCTCGACCTGTTCAACCTGGTCGGCTACGACTTTCACCGGTCCGTGGTCCGCCCTCGCGGGGCCCCACTCCCAGCTCTTCTGCTCCGCCGCCGCCGACGGCCCCGAGAGAGAGGAGGAGCTGCATCCCTGCCTGCTGCAGTCAGTCGACGGCGGCGTCCGGCTGCTGCTCGACGGCGGGATGCCGCGCGAGAAAGTCCTGGTGGGTGTACCCGCCTTCGCGAGGTACTTCCCTTTCGCCCGCGGGCCCGGTCAGCCGTTCGACAAGGGCTCGGCGGGCGAGGTCGACTACTCACACCTGCCGGATGAGATGCGCTACCGGCCAAGCGTCGACGAGGATACAGTCGCCGCGTATTATGCCGACCACGCGGACTGGGCCCTGGTCTCGTTCGACGTGCCCGAGACGGTCAGGCAGAAGGCCGAGTACGTCAGGTCGATGGGGCTGGGTGGCTTGTTCTTCTGTCACGGAGTCGGGGATCACGAGCAGGGGCGGTACAGCCTCGTTGCTGCCGGGGCCGAGGGTCTACTCGGGAAGCCGGAAGCAACGAGGGGAGCCGCCTGCAAGCGTCGGAAAGAAACCCGTGGAGGGATCAGCGGGCAATGATCCGCCAGATCCACATCCGGAGCTGACCAAGAAGCATCCCAGCTGGAGAAACCGTTTCTTCTCGGGCCGGCATTGACATGGCTGATGGCCTTCTGTCGTAGAATAGTATGATGAGTCACAAGGATGGAAGTCCTAGGCGCAACACAGCTAGAATATCTAACCTGACGTTTAGACGCGGAGTGAGTGTGCTCTTGACTACTAATGCCGCGGCCGACGTCAGGCGAAGGGCATGACCTAGCCCCGAATCCCGGGTGTAGTACTCTGTCTACAGCATTTGCAGATGAGAAGTAGAAGAGAAAAAATGAAGATAAACGCCCTCTTGATAATGTCCATAAGACATGGCCTTGACTTCCCTGGCACATTCCTGATTCAGAAACGGGACTGGAAGTTGCAAAGTTCAGTTCATTTCACTGCGAAACCCTATGTAGCGACGATCATGGGCGAGTTTCACGGTTATACCTTCAGCCTTGGGTATCAAATCATCGTGCCAGCCCTTCGTGCAAGAACCATCAAGCCTGTACAGTGTGAAATCAGAAGCCAATCCCTCCGCATTGGTGATCGTGGTCCAACCAGAGCCCAGTGCTTTCTCGGTCCACGACTGATATCATTGTATGAGAAGAGTACCAAATTCAAGAGCAAACAGCGGCATTCCTGACTTGGACGCGAACAAAAACTTCCGAAGCAGCAATGAAGTCTTTCTGTTCCCAGTAGTGTCAACCAGAAATATCAAACGCAGACGTAAGAAGTATCCCCATGTCGCAAGGTGATCGGAGTTGTGAAGCAATATGTAAGCATCTGTTGAATTCGTGACCATGGTGCAAATGCTGAAGACAAGCCCGCCCGGTGTGAGTGCAACGCAGGTCTGCCGAGGTCCAGAGAGTAGACATGGCTGAGTGTCGGACCGGGACAGACTCCACCGCAGACTAGTTGTCAACCAGAACCCAGTCCGAGTCAGAGCCGGAATCATGCTGCTCCGGCGCAGTCTCACGGGTCTCGACAGGAGTGTCGGTCTTCCGAGTAAAGCTCGACTGGTACCGGGTCTTTGCCTTGGTTATTCTCTTGTTCAGATAAGAGCTGCTTAGGTTGTGCTGCGGACGATGTCCGCTGCTCGTCTCAACAGTCGGAGTACCGCGACGGCGAAAGGGAAGGTCGAGATGAGTCGCAGTGTTGTGATCAATGTCCACAGCCTTAGCCTCTGTATCGGATTTCTTCGGGGTCGTGTCCGGGGTGGTATTGCTAGCGGGAGAGCCACATGGGGTGTAGGGATACGCATAAGTGCCATTGTAGTATGTGTCCTTATGAATGGTCCCGGCGATGGGGCCCTTGGTTCCCTTGGTACTGAAGACCTAAAGTGACGCTGTGTCAGTGTCATGGGTTGTAGCTTTGGGGCAAGCAACATAGATGTGGTCAAATCACAGAGGGCTGGCTGGTGTAAGAAGGGGTTGCGCCGCTTACATCCTTGCTTCTCTTCGCGACAATGGGGTTGGTGTTGTCACCAGCCTCAGACTTGGTTGAGCCACTTGAGGAAGACGCGAGAGATGTCTCAGTGCGACTATTTTCAGTGCAACGGTTTTTGTTGCCGAAGGCCGCGGAAGAAGTGGCGGTAGATCCCTCGTTTGGGTGCAGAGGGTCGTAAATGAAACCTCCCTTGCCCTCTTGGATCTTCATAGTTCTTGCTGCGACATCCTTCGACAACGTCACGACGCCCTTGTTGGGAGCACTAGGCATTCCGATAAAAGAGCTGGGATTCATCTCCTCCCGGTTGCAGATAGCAGGGGTAGCTCCAGAGATCGGGTTGCTAGTGGAAACTAGGTTGAAATCCGCCGACGAAGAATGGAGAGGAGCGGGATTGCGGTGGCAGAGTCTCTCAATTGGAAGAATAGCCATATAGGGAGCGACAGGAGGCTGGCTATGGTTGTAAGGGGCATTTGGGACGCTGACTGCGGTGTTCGATGGGATACGGCTTGTTCCAGGAGTCTGACGGTCGGGGATCCGACTGGTCGGCATACCGCTTGAGTCGGTGGTGACATCGCCAACAGCTTTTCCAGATGGCGCATACTCATTTCCAATCGAGACAGCCCCGCTTCCAGTGTATGGAATAGTGTAAGGATGGAACTCATCCTTGGACTCCGATGGGGACGACATCTTCAGGTCGTGGAGAGGTGTGCTTTTCTAGGTTGAGGTACGAGATCTTGTTACTCGAAGCGGGCAAAGAAAATGCTCCGGAAAAAGACGCGTTGCCGCGTTACGCGTGACGTTCCGGCTCGTCAAACGTCTCTTGGAAGTGAATTTGAGTCGAGAGGGAGTCGAGAAGGAAAGACAGGAGGTGTGTGATGTCGGGTAACTCAAAGTGCCTTCAAGGTGAACGGATGCACCAACGATCTTTGATCTCTCTGGTGCCTATTGTGACACGTTCTGTGTCCTTTGACACTCATGAAGTGCGCGACGGCAGAAGAGAGATGGAGGATAGGTCTGGGAGCGCGGTTTGGGTGGACGCGCCGGGGTTGGAGTGTGTGTCCTGCAAGAAGACGCGTGAGAACTCCGTCGGATTTGAAGGCTTCTTGTGCGCGAGATTTGTGGATTTAGAAAAGGCAGCTACGGCCGAAAAGAGACAGGGCGAAGGCGCGGAGGGCAGGTACTCGCTGTCCGGTTATGGAAGGTTGCTGCGCAGGCGAGTTCGACATCAGACGAAGTTGCTTGTACTGTACATCCAGCAGTGACACCGAGATCAAGTGAATCTCCGAGGTTTAGGCGATTTTTACCCGAACAACGATGCCATCACAAGAAATTCACCAAGGCCTTCGGTAAGAGTCATCTAGGAACTACATCGGTGTCAGGGGTTGTGTGGGCTGAAGCTGGGGTTCGACGGTGTTGATGACTCGCAGCAAGCCAATTGCCAGCCACTCCTCACAGGAACCTCACAGTCACAGGGTATCATTCGGAATAACACGAGAGACAAATAAACATGAGGGATGCGACAGAACGTTGTAACTGAGCATAAACCCCTCCGCCGTAAGCCATCAAATGTATTTCCTTTAATACTCCCTAGTCCAAGCAGCCGTTCACTTGGACACTAAGAGCACCCCAAAAGCTTTCTTAAAAGAGGAAGACGTGTCTGTACGTAAAGGGAGAAGAGAACCGCATGCTTTACAAGAGAGAACTATAAAGGGAGGAACAAGGAGATGATGACATAGGCATATAGTCTCTGTTGAGTCGACCATCGCATCGCGGACGACTTTCCCGGCTACGAACCCCTAGAGATGTGCTGCGGCACTCCATTGTGGGATTGCTTAACCTTTCCTCCTGAATCAAGTTGCTGTCAATGAGCAGGGCCACAGTACAATGTCATTCTATGTCACCGTCCGAATTTATTCCATACAGTATGAACAGATCATTGCGAACCAGGCGGGCAACTGCTCCTCCATTGGAAGCGGGATCCCCTTGTCACCCAGGTTACTCATGGTCAGAGCCGCGTTATAGCTGATGTCAGGCACATATTGACACTAATTATGAGATTTCTAAACCATGATTTATGAAGCACGTGTGATTCGTTGTGAGATGTGCGGTTTCAAAGAAGAAATATGCAGAGGCTATGCTAGCTAATGCTAGAGCAAAAGGTAGGAGCGTTATCTGTTAATGCACAATGTCCTTTGCTAGAAATACTATGATCTAAATGGTGACAACCTCTACAGCATGCAAAGCCATTGTTGGTTACAACCCCCGTATTGGAACGTGACAAGGTAGAGTGTGGGTAGATGAGAGATAAGGTTACTTTAAGTGTAGGCCAGGTAGGTAGGTCGGTGAACAATTGACCATTACAGGGAATAGTTGAGTTGGATATATTGCTCTTCCAAAATCAGTACCGGCAGCGAAACGTAAAGGGTTGAATAGTAACACTCTAAGGCAGAGCGTATAAGCATTGTACTCAATATGTTAGCCGCAGTAAAAGCTGACCTCTGTCTTATGGCACGGAGATAATTGTCGACAGGGCAGCACTTGACCTACACCTAGTCGGAAGGTAATTTAGCTTTGATGCTAATTGTTAGTGCAAAGTGTTCAGGTCAAGCCACAACCTTGCAACTTTAAGGGGAAAGCTATCATTGGTTGAAACATCCTACACGGCCTAATATACACGATCTCAAAGCTTCTTAAGCTAGTTTAGCACAACCTCTCCTTCACGGGTGCCAGTCCAGGCGATAGAGGACAGTGAGAACTTCGTTACTCGGTACAACTGGATCACAACGAATTCCAGGTCCAAGGCGAGCCGCTGATCTTCGGAACTAGTTGAGAATGTTGTATGGTTATGTTCAAATGCTAAAGAGGGACCTAGAATATTGACATCTGAATTCTGCATTCTATAGCCCGAGAATGATTGAGCTGCTGTTGTGAAAGTGGCTTATTTCAATCTACGTAATCTGCAATGCAGGGGTTCAATGACCACTTCTTGTATCTCTTCTAGACCTCAACCCTAGCACCTGTTAGACCGGACTCGGTGCTCGTGAGTCTTCTGTATCATTCAAGGAGGTGCTGACCAGACACGAAAGGGTCGGGAGAGGAAAGGTCTATGTGGTCCCCATTCTACTTCAACGGCTACTTCAGCGGATGCCACCAAGTCGATCGCTTGCTCCACGCAGCAAATGGCGTACAGTTTCAACTTAGAGTTGAAATTCCTCGTCAACAAGGTGAGTCTATTTCGTCCTTCAATTCCAGTAACAATGGACAACAACAAGCAGCTAATTAGGAAAGACTTGATATCTCTTACGACGTAAGCCACCGTTGTATGTCTCGAGCATTTGCTCTTGGAATAGAGGTCGCCCGGGATATTGATGGAAGCTACCTTCGTTGAGATGGAAATTGTCAAAGCACTGCATTTATATTGATTTACATACGGAATGCTATGCTGTATGCTCGGTACTCTCTATCGGATAAAGTGCTGGCCTGTCCAAGCACTGCACTGATGTCTCGCTACGTGACCTAAGGCCGCAAGCTAAAATGTCAATGAAAGTCATGAGATGTTGTCCTAGGCAAAGTAGACGGAGATGGGCAACTCATGATAGAGCTGATAGTCGAAGTCATTGCTCCACTCCAGGACGAATAGCTTGGTCAAGGCCACAACGCCCTGTAGATCCAATTGGCGTTCATTATTCCTCCAGAACGTAACGTCATCAAGGCGAGAAAAGTCCCAGTCGCCCACCATGGCTAGCACAATCTCCGTGACAACGCGAACGAGGTCACCAGAATTTCCGCTCCCGGCCAGGACTGCCGAGAACGCCATGTCTGCCATGCTCTCCTTCACAAACCCGGGGTTCCAGCCCCGTTCAACAAGCAGACTGGGATGTTCTTTCACAAACTGCTGTAACCTTGATGCCAGTTGCTGGCGGTAGGTATCCATGACTGGTTTTGCGTATGCGGTTAAGATGTCCTTCATTCCCCGGTGGATACTCCACGACAGTGACGCCCACGGCAGGCAGTCGAGTGCGTGTTTAATCACCTCCTCCTCTTTCAAATTGAGGATCATCTCCACAATCTGTCCCTTATCCGTGCTGGGCAGTGTAAGCACTCTCTCCGCGAACGGCCCACCGCCTTGTGCAGGGCCGAGCGGTCGGGCGTACATGAAGTCGACTTCATACACCTTCCCACCCATCATGTTGTAGAGATGCCGACTTCCATGTGCCCCAGGGAAGCCCTTGACTATGTACTCGAGTACGTACCGACCCGCTGGCTTCCGGCCACAGAACGCCACGTGGAGAGAGCCACCGGTCTCGCGCGCCGACACGATACCCGCCAGGACCTGCACGCAACGGTCGACGCGCTGCACGAAGCTCCGTGGGTAGACGTCGGTAGTGGCGCTGTGCGAGTCGTGAGGCGCGAATCTGACGACGGCCTCCTGCCCGATGGGCCAGGTGATGTACCACTGACCGTTGTACGAAGCGTAGCCGGCGCGGAAGCCGGCGGCGTCGGTGTACTGGAACGTCTTGCGAGCATTAGTGACGCACATGACGACGATGAGCGCGGTGCGAGAAATAGTGATGCAGGCGCTATTCTGGTGTCGCACGAGCTGTTGGTGGCCGAGAAAGCCCCAGTCCGCTTTCTCCAGTTCCGTGGGGCCGTGATCCTCGCCATCTTGAACAAGATGCTCAGCCACCTGGACTATGCCTTTCTCGGCCAGGTCGCGCGTGGCAGGTTGACGAGGGGTCGGGGCTGTCGGGTTCAGAATCGACAGCAAGACGGACCAGCCAGCCTTGCCTGCTCGACGTAGAGGGAGGCGAGTGAGATGAAGAACATTCTCGCCGCAGAATCCTTCATTCAGATTTGCCACGATGACAGGACCGTCTGGAGGCGGCTTCACCAGGCGCCACCATGGGAACTTCGGTTGCCGTTGGAACCAGACGCCCAAATATTCGACAGTTCGAGTCGAGTGGAAGGGATCCAGGTTGTCGATGATGGCGCTCGCCTGTGAGATCAGGCCACCGAGACCTGCTGTCGTGACGGCTAGTGAGAGCCACGTCGCAACTGTTGATGACGTATCCATTGCGACGTACGCAAGATCCTATATAGTCAACAGACGGATTCTGCCTTCCTATCGTGGCTAACAGACACTTGCTCGCAAAATCAAGGCAAACCAAGTTGTCCAAATGCTATTTACTATCATGGAGTTGCAAAAAAAAAATGGCGCGGGTCACAGCAGCCTACATTCGACCTAGCAGCAGCCTTCAGCCTGCAGCCTGCATGACAGACATGACTGACCAGGTCAGGAACAGAAGCGAGCCTTAGGATGTTACTCTAAGGTAGGTAGTTATCTTATCTCATTGGTGAGTTGACCGGGGGGGTTATTGCCTATGCATTGCTAGTACGTATTGAGCGGCTAAATCACCCCTCCGTGTGCGGGCGGCAAAAAGAAGGACGGCCCGAGGACAAGGAAATCAACTTTATAATTTGAGAACGATACGAATTGCACGCGATCGCATCGTCCTCAGATTTTTGGTCTCGCGCCTTCCAGCTCTTATTGCGCGGCGCCGAGAAGATACGGCAACAATTGGCAGTGCAACTAGCAGCGCCTTACAACCAATCGGAGGGACCTCTAGGATATGTTGGGATGAGTCCACAGGCACTTCCTATTCTCCACAATGAAGCCTCAGTAGGGAAACGGGTTTTTGCCGAAAAGACATGATGAGACGCCGTCCACATGAGTCAGTTACTGTAGCTCGTTTCCACTCTTTGAGGTCTCTCAAAAAGGATTTGATCTCTCTGAATCTCCGAAGGGTCTTCGACTTAAGCACGTCTTCACCGCTAGGCAGGTATGCGGTTGGGGCTCATGAGTGCAAGCTGGGGTGGAAAGAAAGAATAAATCCCACCCAAACTCTGAAATGAAAAGTCAGTCTGGGATCCTGGGCTTTAAAGCCGTGAGAATTTGCTGTACGCATTCCTGATTGCTTCCTGATTGATTGAGAGAAAGACGTGTTGATCAGTGGAACACTCATGGACAATGGGCGTGGTGGTATGAGGAATTCTGGGCCTGAATCCTTATAGAAAATGAAAGGATATAGATCTTGTAGGAGAACATTGATTCAACAATCCTACACGTCTCCCAGAGATAAAAAGGGTCTTGAAGCCTTCATCATGTATTGTAAGGCCAAGCTATGGACAATTGAGGACCGGGGAGATTATGCCGCTATGCTTTTTGCTTAGAACTAAGGAGGGCACAAATTGAGAGAACTGCTGGAAGCCGAGATGCCTTGACATCTCCAGTCAAGGCTTTGCCTACCTAGATCAGAAAGAGCAATGATAATTGGCAGAAACTGGCAAAGAAATCCACTGCACACTTGCTACAACGGAACCCCCTTTATACCTACGGCCAGAAATGGATAGATGACGTTGCTGCTGATGCGCGGAAAACGTAGCCGCTGACCCACCATATCTAGCACCCACTCAGTCTTAGGCTTAATAATTGAGTTTGAAGCTCTCACAGCTTAGCTTTCGCCCTTGGATCTTACAACCATTTGCCAGAGGCTGATAAGCATAGAAAGCAAACGTGATAACAAATTAAGCACGTAAGGATAGAAGACGGTCGAACAGGGCAGCCAGTATGAAGACGATCGGGATATTCCCAGCCTCTGGCGCACTGGGCACCAGCACCTACACCCACCTCTTGAAGCTCGTGCCGAACGAGCGGGTCATCCTCATCAACCGCCACCCGGAGAAGGTGGCTCAGCAGTACGTCGAGGCGGGCGTCAACGTGCGACAGGCCTCGTACGAGTCGGCGCCCGAGGAGCTCGAGGCCGCGTTCACCGGCGTCGAGGTGCTGTTCCTCATCTCCTACCCGAGCCACGTTCACGAGTACCGGGTGAAGGTGAGTTTTCCAGACACCGCCCCGACGGCAGAGGAGCGAACGTGGAGAAACCCAAAGGGGGAAAGGGCTGACACTCCGACTGCAGGTCCAGATCCCCGCCATCGACGCCGCCCGCCGCGCCGGCGTCAAGCACATCTTCTACAGCAGCCTGGGCTTCGGCTCCGACCCCGCCGGCGCCCGCCCCACCAAGGCCTCCTCCCTGGCGGTGGTGATGCAGGCGCACCTTGACAGCGAGGCGTACCTGGCGGGGCTGGCGCGGTCCGACCCCTCCTTCACCTACACCTCCGTCCGCGAGGGCCTCTACTCCGAGTCCTTCCCGATCTACACGGCGTTCCTGGACCCCAGGAGCCCGCCCGCCGACGGGGCCGTGCGCATCCCGCACGACGGGTCGGGACCCGGCGTCGCGTGGGTCAAGCGCGACGAGCTGGGCGAGGCGACGGCGGCGCTCATCGCGCGGCACTCCGGGGCCGCCGGGCTGCCGGGGTTCCCGGAGGGCTACGTCAACGGGTCGGCGCTGCTGACTGGCCAGCGGGTGTGGACGCTGGCGGAGACGGTGGAGGTGCTGGCGCGGGCGGCGGGGACGCAGCTGCGGATCCAGCAGGTGCCGGTGGAGGAGTACGTCCGGCTGCCGCAGGTGGTGGGGCGGTTCGGGTCGGAAGACAAGGCGCGGACGTGGGCTACGGCGTGGGAAGCGATACGGGCCGGGGAGACGAGCGTGGTGAGCCCGGAGCTGGTGGAGATACTGGGGAGGCAGCCAGAGGAGTTTGATGTCACCATCAAGCAGATGTTTAGCTGAGTTGCGCCACAGCTCACCGGTGTTACTGCATTCTTAGATCCAGAAATTTCAAAACAACCAACTACCGCTTTAATAGTCGGTACGGAACACGAAGAATGAAGACCAAGATCACAGACGAGTCAAGACATTGACGATATTCAGAGGTAATACAATCTGCCATCGGTTACACGTGGGGGCAAGGAATCCTCCGCGGCCATTCCAAAATAGGAAAACAGCTGAAAGAACCCGCATGCTTAGCTTCCTCGACTTGTGCAGCTAATCTCATCGAATTCATGCTCTCATTCTCACATGAGCGTCAGGGCTGCTCTACTAGACGCATGGCATGGCCGACTCCCTCACTCAGCAGGACAGCCCGCTCTCCATCACAGCTAGCGTGGCCGGCATACTGACCTTCCTGGTCGCCATCGTGGCCGCCGCCTATGTTCGAGTGACTTACGTGCGTAACAGCTCCGAGGAGTACTTCAGGGTCAAAACCTCACTGTCCTGGTACAAGACGGAGTCAACATGGCTGGCGGAGCTCGTGCGCGCCGCCGGTGCTACTAACAATCGCCCCGGCGTCTCGGTGGAGTATGACCGGCGAGACACGGCCACGGAGCGCGAGATGTACGCGTTCGTGATGGACGACCTGGTCAGACTCGAGCAGCGCATTCTAGAGCTCGTGGCAGAGACGGAAGAGAAAGCGGCGAGCGGAGACGAAGACCGTCAGCCAAAGATGGGAGCAGGAGCCGACGGCCGCGCGTGGCCGCTGGTCCCGCGCAGATGGATGTGGAGCTGGAGCCGCACCTCGGTAGCCATGGCTTGGATGCCGGTACGGGCCAAGGCGCTGGAGCTCGTGCGGCAGCGAGACGCGCTGACCGCTCGGGTCTTATTCACGCAGATGAGCATGATTTCTTCGTATGGCTTCCTTCGGCGGCGAACGGTGCGATGGAAGATACATGCCTGGCTAATTTGCGCCTTCAGGAGGATCAGAGATCTTGAACATCGTGCCAATTGGTGGGAGGTCAAGACCGAGGAGAAGACAGTGCGGCTGGAGGATATGATCACAGCCCAACAGTCTGAGATTCGCCGCCTCGAGGATTTGGTGTACCGTGTCATGCACAAGAGGCGGCTAAGCACAGCAAGTACCGAGGGGGAGGACCTGCAACCGCCTGCTGCAAGGTCTCCGATCGTGACAGAGTCGCGAACAGACCGAGTCATAGCAGGAGATTGAGCATGTCCGGCAATCCGACCCCGAGGAACCCTGTGACGCCGACACAGGCGGCAGCAATGTCTTTACTTGAACCCATAATTGCCTTGCCACATAAACGCCCCAGCACATCCAAGGCTGGCCACCGCAAGGGGCAAGTTGAGTTCAATAACGGACCACACCCACAAGCAGCCGAGAGGAGGCGCTCGTTTCATGACGGCGAGGTAGCTATATGTGTTGCTGATGTAGATGAGGTAGCAGCCAGAAACGACGCTGACGGCGAAGAAGATGGCTTGACGGAGGAGCGGCTGGAACCTAGCGGGGAGGCCGGGAAGGAGAATCGAGTTCGACGAGTGAGGGTGGAGGGTGTAGAGTAGCATCAGGAAGACTGGTGGGTGGTCGAGCCCAAGTCAGCGGCAAGCAAGTGGTAGAGAGGATGAGACTCGAGAGTCGCAGTATTGCTTACCCAGAAAAGCCTGGCCGGCACGCTTGAAGATATTCCACCAGACTATCTCGACCGCGTATTGATTCTGGACAAGAAGGTCTAGCGTGAAATGAAGCATCGTCAGGCTGACGGTATAGAGGAGGGCCTCCATGACCCGGTCAACGGTCGGGGAGATGGGCTCCTCGTCCTCTTCAGAATCTTCCGCCTCTTCTGCCTCTCTGCCGTCGGCAACTGAGGTTCTCTTTTGCCCTGCTGCTTGCTGCAGCTTCTGCTGCCGCTTTTCTGCCTGCTGGAAGAGTTCTCTCTCCTGGGCGATCTCCAGGAGCGTCTTCTCGGAGGGGCCTGACCGGTCGGGCTGTCGGAGCTTGATGCCGGCGGCCGACTTCTCCTTTCGCTTGCGAGCCATTGTTCTGCGTTGATGCGGGCGGTAGATGCGGTGTGGAGTCAGTGCGTGAGTTGTTCAAGGTCTTGAGATGAGCGAGAAGTTTCGTCGTGTCTGTTCGTCGCGTGATCTTGGTGGTGTTATGATGATGGGAAGTTTTTGCCAGCCTGCAGCAGCCGCCTTGTTGAAGTCGGATCAAAGTGGGCCGAGGTGCAGCGAGCTGCAGCTCTGCGGAACTTTCCTCTGCTTGCACGGGTCACGGAGGCGGAGGATCGATCGAGGTCTTGAAGAAAGGGCCCCGAAGAAGCGGCTTCTGTAACCGTGCAGTAGCGTGCGTGCCCAGCTGGTGCTGTCAGGAATTTAACGCTGTCATCATCGATTTCGCATTAAATTTCCCAACGATTCCCCAGATCTGCCCCAATTGACCAGGGTCTAAATCGCAAGGTGGCATTTCCCTATTCGACGCGCCAAAGGCAGCCAGCGAGGGACGGGCACCTCTCGCCCATTCTCCTTAATCACTATCCTTTTCTTATGCTCTCTCACACCCGTCTTCTATTCCTCAGAGTGCCCTGATCTACCCTTTTCTAAGCTTACGCAGGCACGGCGCCGTGAGGAGCTGTTTTCCCTCCGTCCGTCCCTTGCAGATAATATCGGCCCGCCCCTCCCTCCAATCGCGCCCGCTTTGCTCCCCACCGAGCAGCGGCAAACGGCCTTTCCTTTCCTCTCCCGGAACCCTCCTGAGACCTCCCCTCCCTCCCCCCCACGCGGTCGGACGGACGGCGACCCGGAACCATGGATTTCCTGCTCACGGCGGGCCTTCTGCTCGTCGTCCTGCCCGGCCTCTACATCTACACCGTCTCGGTCGTGCAGACGCGCTTCCCCACCCTGCGCAACAAGCGCATCTGTTTGCTCATCGCCCACCCCGATGATGAGGCTATGTTCTTCGCGCCCACCGTGCTGGCGCTCACACGCCCCGAGACGGGCAATCACGTCAAGATTCTGTGTTTGAGCAGCGGTCCGTCCACCCCGGCGCTCCCACCGTTGTTCCGATGCTGCTTTGCTCCCCCTCTCCACCGCGCCGAGCTAGGCTATGAGCGGAAATTGACGTCGCGGACGGAAGACTGACATGATCACACCCCCAATAGGCAATGCCGACGGACTGGGCGAGACTCGCAAGAAGGAGCTAGTCAAAAGCGGCCTGCTCCTCGGCCTGCGCAAGCCCGACGATGTCTTCGTCGTCGACAACCCGACGTGCGTCTTCCCCATACTCTCTTCCTACCCTCGCGACGTGTCGCTAACAGCTCTTCTCGAACTGGCAGCGACTTCCCCGACTCCATGACCACGACCTGGGACACGAATCGCGTCTCCGCCCTCCTCAGCAGCGCCTTCGCCCCGCACCTATCCTCCCCCTCCTCCTCCAACCAGGCGCCCACCGCCACCATCGATGTCCTCATCACATTCGATGACCACGGTATCTCCTCGCACCCGAACCATGTCAGCCTGTACCACGGCGCGCGCGCCTTCGTCGCCGCCCTCGTGCGCGGCCGCCCCGGCTGGGCCAGCCCCGTCGACCTGTACGTCCTGCGCACCGTGTCGCTGGCGCGCAAGTACGCCGGCATCCTCGACGCGCCCGCCACGCTGGCCGGCTGGGCGCTGCGCACGGACATGAAGAAGGACCGGAGGCGCCCCTCCGGGCTGGTGTTCATGAACGGGCTGGGCTTCGGGGCCGGCGGCGGCGCGGAGCTGGGCACGGCGTGGAGGGCCATGACGAGGGCGCACAGGAGCCAGATGGTCTGGTTCCGCTACGGGTGGATCGTGCTGAGCCGGTACATGGTCATGAATGACCTGCGGCTGGAGAAGGTGAAGACTACGTAGCCGGAGGTTTAGGGCTGGAATTCACGCTGCGTTCTTGAGAGCGAGGTCGCCTTAGAGCAGCTGTGACGGCCGCGGGAGCCTACTATGCACCAGGCGCGCGAAGGGAAGGGTCTCTGCTGGGAAGTCACGGTGGGCAATCCCACCAGAAGAAGCCATGGCAAATCTATGCATTTTCTGCTCCCAACAAACATGTACAGGTCGGAGCAAGGGCTATCCCCTATATACCTATTCCTCGCGCACCAGTCTGGGCCCCAGAGCTGGCAGGAAAGAAAAGAAAAAGAAACAATACATATCCCCATCTCGTCAATGGAAAGCCCTCGCCCGCCCCGCCCTTCCACGTTATGTGTACTGCTGTGCCAGCCAGCGCAGCGAGATCTTCGCCTGCGCCACAGTGTAAGGGGCGTAGGTCAGGTCCAGCGGCCTCCGGAAGCGCTTCCGTCTGTGCCTGTTGTGCGACACCCACCTGGGCATCTTCTGCAGCCACCGCTGCAGGGACAGGTCCGGCCGCGCCTCGCCGGAGTGGTACGCCCCGTACGGCGAGGTGCCGTTGGGCGGGCGGAAGCCAATCGCGGCCTGGTCCACGTGGAGGGGCGAGCTCGTGCTGCGCAGGTCCGCGTTGTCGGTCCTGAACCTGACGACGCCGGCCGCGGTGCGGTACTGCACGACGGGGGGTAGGAAGGCCCAGAACTCACGGACGAGGTCGGGCACGATGCGCACGAGCTTGGGGTCGTCATGCCTTTTGGTACGTACCCGGTGGAGGATCTTGCTGCACCAGCTGTGGAGGCAGCTCCAGGCGTGGGCCTTCTTGGCGTGGGCGCGGTGATAGCGGGCCAGGGCGGCCTCGCAGTCGACGCCTTGCCAGAGGGCCTGGGTGGCACCGAAGAGGGCTTCCTCCTGCTCCTGGATCAGGCGTTCGTAGATCGTCGCCTTCACTGACCTCATCAGGTTGACGGCCTCGTGGAAGCGATTCATCTCGATGAGCGTCTTCACCTGCAAATTGTACTCCTTGATCCCTGGCTTGAAGTTGTACGGCTCCGCCAGCATCGTGTCCCATACCGTCATCACTGCGTCTGGCTTCAGGATCTTCCGGGGGGACCCGGCGATGGCCCACTCCAGAGACGCCGGCTTCGTCGCCGTGATGTACGTCCACTCTAGCAAATCTGACCAGACGTGGCGCGGGATCTCGAGGCCGTACCTCCTGGATATAAAATCGACGAGGTGGAGGGCGATGGAGACCTCGGCCTGGCAACAGAGGCTATGCGTGACAGCCTCCAGAAGCCGTGTGGTAGGCCTCATGAGGGAATCTTCTGGGAATATGTTGCCCCCGCCGACGTCGAACTCGCCGGTCTTGGGGTCAATTTCAAGATTGATCTGCCAGGCCGCTCTCAAAATGTACTGGATACCCTCCGTGGAGCCAGTCCGGCCGAACGCGATCATGGCCGCGCAGAAGAACTCCTCACTCGTCGCCTGCGCTCGCTCATTGACGTTTTGGAACATTGTCCAGACTGGCTTGGCGTTCCTGAGAATCCTCATGATGTGCTCAGCGTAATCCTGACTCTCTGGGTTCTGCCCAAACCGGTGCGTCCGGCGGCGCGTGATCCTGACACGAAGGTCATCCAACCTTTCCAGGGCTTCCTCATCGTACTTCAGCTGGGACCGGTGAAGGTCTCTGGCGCGGACTCGAAACCTCCCCAGGTCATTTTGCGAGTACAGCGGGTCTGTCAGGAACCTTGCTTTGACATACTCGGTGTAGAGATCGCTCGCTCTCCAAGGGCTGTATTTTCCCTCCTTCGCGTGGGACCAGAACCTCTTCGCCGCCTGTATATCGGATGCCGCGCCGGCGCAGCGGATGAGGATGTTGTAGTCACAGAGCTGGAGGGTGCGGCCAGCCGCGAGACGGTGCTCAGCGATTGCGGAAACCCCCTCCAGAAGCTTCAGATAAATCTTCCTTATCCCAAACTCGCTGACTGCATGCCCTATGTGGGTCGTCTTGGCTATGTTGGCTGTGACCTCTATGCCGCGCGTCCCGTCCAGCGCTTCGCTGACAACGAACGGGTCGAGGCACCTGAGGAGCTCAGAGAAAGTCGTGTCCGGCATCTTTGACAAAATATCGGTCAAAGCATCGTTACTGCCTGGCAATGATACGAGTCGTGTCAGATATGCGTATATCTTCCTCGTATCCGCTTCTCTTAGAGCCTGCTGAAGGCCGTCGTAGTGCGCCTCAAGAGTACCTGTTTCGCCATCTTCTAGGATTGACTGTTGCTGTTCATCGCCTTCAAACTCTTCGAGTATCTCTCCCTCTTTCTCTTCATGATTTCCTGTGCTAAGTTTCTCGTAACTCTCCACCTCCTCTTCTAGTAGAGGGTGCGCAGATGGGTCGACAAGAGAGAGTCTCTGTCCCGGTCGGAGTTGGCCAGCCCATCGAGGCGGCAATGTCGTCGCGAACAGTGCATCGCGCAGGTCGATGCTCGGGATATTTGGCTCGACGCTATGCGGAAGCGGTCGTGTCTCGGTCTTGTAAGTTCGCGCGATCCTGCTCCTTAGCGCTTGGCGCGGTGCTTCCCGGGGGAGCTTATGCAGGAGGAGGACGCGAGGCGAAAGCATCTCCGCCGTACAGTTGAGGGCGGGCATTTCCTGTCGCGCAGAAAATCGACCATCGCCCGGCGGGGATTCGCGTCTCGAGCAGAGAGGAGGCTCGGCGATGTGAATTGAGGAGAAGCAGCACCCCTGATGACTTGCAACTGCCGCCTCGAGCCCAGCCAAGCACCAAGTCTACCCCAGATTCGACCAAGTGGAGGCGACGGCGCCGTTTGTGGATACCGCTTAAACCTGGGGAAAACCTCCACTCGCTGAAGATCGCCGGAGGGAGGGATTCTCCGGTCCGAGGGTCAACACCCCAAGTGGTGGTCAAAGCTTTCTCAAGGCCTCTCTCTCGCGCAAGGTGGGGTTTTCTCACTGCAGCTTTCCTCCCGCCCTTGGCTCCAAGCAAAGCCACATCACACCCCACGCCTTGCGACGCCTCAACGGAACCGAAAAAGGGATCAATGGCTGACACCGGAGACGAGGGATCGCCGGTCTCCGAGCCGCTTGACCTCGTGAGGCTGCTTCTGGATGAAGTCGTGTTTGTCAAGCTGCGAGGCGATCGTGAGCTGAAGGGCAGGCTGCATGTGAGTTCGGCTGATGCCATCGATGTATCCAGTCAGGGATGATGCAGCTCAGCTAATCAGTGCTTCACAGGCATACGACAGTCACTGCAACCTAGTGCTCGGTGATGTGGAGGAGACGATCTACGTGGTGGACGAGGACGATGAGGACGATGAAATTAGAGTGAGTGAAAAGCGTCCGAGAACAACGACGCATGCTCTGCAATTACTGACACTTATGCCTCCAGACCATCAGCAAGAAGTCCGAGATGCTCTTTGTGAGAGGTAAGAGTGCAATCCATGCCTCGTATGCTCCCTGGTGCTGACTCGTCTCTAGGCGATAGCGTCGTCCTCATCTCACCCAATTCTCAGGCATGATGAGCCGACAAAGCGATGCATGAGACTCCATTCCTTAAAGACAGGACGCAGGACCACATTACTTGCGACTTGACAGCATTGCGGCTGGTTTTGGAAGACATAACGAGCCGGAGAAGGTGCAGAATTTGCAGGACTCCTGGTCACTTCCCGGTGTGCATGCTACGCCTTGTCATTGTGGACACAACCAGTTCCACGGAAAGCATAAGTGTTTTAGAAGATGGGCCATTGCGAAGAACGCGGTGCGTTCTTAGAGATAGGCAGCATAACACGGAGTAGGGGGCCCATGAATACACACAGCAAAGTTTAGCACAGTTGTCGACGCAGCTTGTCAGCGCTGTCATATCTGGGGACACGACCAGGTGAATTTGATGACAGAAACAAAGCATTGGAGACTCTGTATGACCGTATCATTATACCATTCGTCTATCTGTTAGCGATTGTGTCAAAGCAGCCTTGAGTAAGCCCTAAAGCAATGTATGTCCTGACACCGATTTTACGCCTTTGACGAGTAGCAACTTTCAGCCCAGCCATTGTACCGCAGCGGTCCCCTTCCGGAACGCCAATCTCAAGATGCGCAGCACGTATTCCCCCCTAATGCACCTATGTACGCCCATTACCTAGACCCGGAGCAGAGCCAGGCGCGAGGCCTTCATTCCTAAGCACCGACCTGTACCTGGCTTCCCGCGGGCGGGGGTCCCGCCTCAGCCTTGCTCTGCTGGCCCTCGCCCTCTTTTACCTTCTCCCCATGCTGGTCCCCCTCACCCGTCTTCGGCCCGTTTGCGCCACCCAGGGGCTTGCTTGGGTCGTAGCCCACAGACTTGACTATGCCAAGCCCTTTCGTCCTCCCCTCGCGGAAGAGGATGCGGTCGCCTGGGGCGAGATACTCCGGCCGCTGGACGAAGCGGAACGCGACAGTGGCACGGTCGCCAGTGCGGATGAAGGGCCTGTCGACGTCGATGATGGCGCAAGTCTGGGACACGGGCCCGACATGTAGCATGGCCTGGTATTTGGTCTTGATGGTTGTTGCGTGGGAGAGGATCAGCACTGCGGTGTGTCGTTAGTGAGGTTCATAGCGCGGATGATGTCGATCCCCGAAGACAAAGAAGCGATTGCGAGATCAGAAGCGCGAACTTACCCTCTGCGACGAACTCCTGGTACACCTTTGGAGGTGGACCCTCTGTCTTGGGCAGTACGACCATCCCTTTCCTGACATCTTTCCGCCTCACTTTCTTCAGTGCAAATGACGCCGACTGCCCTGCCGACGCGGCTGGCACTGCTATTCTTTTCCTCTCGATCGACCGTATGCTGGTCGTAGTGAACTGGCCCAGCGAGTCCGGCCCGATGAGCACACTGTCGCCCGCATGTACCACTCCGGACTTGACAATGCCCGACACGACCGTCCCCACGAACGGCACCGAGAACGTGTCATTAACATGGAACTCAAATGGGGCGCTCGTGTCGTACCGACCGTGGTGCGGCAGAATGTTAAGGAAGGTGCGCACGAGGTCGAGGTTCTCGCCGGTGACATTGGAGACCTGGAACACGGGGCAGATGCGCTGGGACACGAACTGTGTCGCCGTGTTGACGCACTCCTCCCGGTTGCGGATGAAGATGGGGATTTTGCGGGCACCGGGGCTCTTGAGAATGCGCGTGATCTGCGTGACTGTCTGCTCCAAGATCTGGGGCGGGCAGATGTCGATTTTGGTGATGACGACCATCACTGGCACGTTGAGCGCCAGCGCGATTCCGAGGTGCTCTTTGCTCATGCCGATCAGGCCGTTGTTGGCCGCTACCATGAGCAGGCAGTAGTTCGGGCTGCTTGATAACAAACCGAAGACCGTCGTCCGAAGGTATCGCTCGTGGCCCGCAAGGTCACTGAAAGTGATGACTTTGGCACTGCGCTTACCTATCTCCTCCCAGGATAGCTTTCCTAGTAGGACGTCAGAAGTCTATCCAAGGAACGCGGGCGTTATGTATCGACTTACGGCCAGGGGTGTCCGAAACCACCACCTCGCCATGTGTATCGAAACCCATGATTTCCATGCCGACGGAGCTTGTTCTTCCTGACTCAATCTCATGCTTATGCCTGAAGAGGTTCACTCGCGCCTTTCCTCGGCCGTCATCAAGATCACCCTTGACGAGGACGCCGAGCATTGAGCTCTTTCCGGCATCGACTGGTGTTGCGTTAGCCCGGGATATCCCACGTCGTTGACGCCGGCACAGTAGATAAGCCTAGCGATCTGCAGGCAAGACGACATACCATTCCCAACGACCGCAATCCGCGTCTCAATGACCTCCTCCACTGTCGCAGGCACCTGCCTGATGAGCACCTTCCCGCTGCAGTCCTTATCCTTGCCGGTCGGGCTCGACGCCTCGACGTCGCCGCCCACGTTCTTTGTCAGCAGCAGCTGGCAATCGGCGTTCAGTTTCCGTGCGGCCGCCTGCAGCCTTCCGTATGCAACGTCCCAGTCTTCCTTCACCAGATGCATCGGCTCACCGTCGTTCTCGAATCCGATCTCGAAAAGCGCTTCGCCGTGGCCCTCGTCGAGCCGCTCGGAGACGACGCTGACCAGTTTCTGCATCGTCTCGTCCTCATTGTTTTCGTCGGAGCTTCCGCCGCCGCCGCCTAGGAGGAGCCGCCGCAGAGACACGCGCGGCGCCGAGTCGGACAGGTCCAGCGCATCGAGAATGTCATCGAGCTCGGCATGATGGTTCGGGTCGGCGGTCGCGTCGTTGGAAGCGGTTGTCGAGGGGCCGGCTGTTGCTGCAGCCTCTTTGTGTTTGCTCGGGTAGCGCAGCGCCTGCTGCTTCTCCACGTAGTCGGCGAAGTCGCTAAGGGCAGCCTCGCCCTTGCGCTTCTCGTGCGGTAAGGATTTGGTTGCTCTGCTTGCCATTGTATCTGATTGAGGGTTGGGGACCCTTGTTAGCCACCTTCTGCTTTCGATTGTCTCGCTTGGCGATGTAGGGTCGAGAATAACGTGCAGACAGCGTCTGGTTGAGATACCAACTCACCGAAAGAGAAAGTTGCTCTCTTACAGCTGTATTCGGGTGATCATTGGGGCCACCTTGGTGATGAAATGCTACATAGCATATAATCAGCAGTTTGAAAGCAAGGGTACTTAAGACAAAAGAAGTTGAGATTGCAAGTCAGAAAGGCTGCAAAACACCTCTCACCTTTGCGATATAAGTATCACCAGATGGCGCTGGGACGAGTCACACAATCCTTGGTTCACCGGATGAGCAACAGCTGAACCAGGGTTGTCGAGGTGTTGGTTCTCGGGCCCCGGAGATGGAGTCATACACTTGGATGGGCGGTGCGCAGACGGGCAGGGAGCGACATATTTGTGGGGTCCTCAGCTGGCTTATCGATAAAGCTCCCCGCAACGCCGCAGTGTGACGAGATGAATGAACCCCGCCAAGTGTCGGCGTCGGGCTGTCTGGCTGTCTAGCAAGCTGTGGAATGAATCAACGCCCACATGAAGTGCAGATTCCGTAACGATTGTGTTGCCTATCGTCCAATTCAAGTGATACTACTCAGGCATCGTCTGTGAATCTGTCGCTGTTAGTCTTTCCTCGGCTTGTCTTGCCATCTACCTAAGTACATAGGTTTGCGGGGTTCCCATCAGCTATCCGGTGATCACGGGGAGCATTGGCTGGCCTTGTATGTAGAATGTATTCTTCATCACTATTGATTGAGAATATTGTCATAATCCACGGGTGCCAGTCTGGATAGAGACGCGGGGGCCTACTATGCCAAGTTACAGGTGCCAATTCTATGTGATGACCTCCATGGATGCCTCTCGAGTCCATCAGTCTGTAGTACCGGTTCCTGCATATCTCATCCGAAACCTGTCGGCATTATTCCAACACTGGTCACATAACATGCAAAACGGTCTTAATTAAATAAGAGTTTCTTGTAATTCTGTTATCATGTACTCATGCGAGCGCTTGGCGCTGCTGCATTCATGCTGCCACTGTGTATCTCTGGCTGGACCATGGGCTAACTTTTCACTTCCTTCCAAAACGCCGTGCCATGCAAGATATGCTCTATTCGCCCTTTTGGGTCACAGGACGTTTTCCCCCGCACTTCCTATACTAATGAAGACTGCAAAACAGAAGACCAGTGCCCAGGTCCCGGTGCACGCGTAGTGCTGCCAGAGGGGGTATATCGCCAGTAGCCAAAACCATGGAGCCGAAAAGAACATGTAACCTCCGATCCAGTGCCTCCACATGGGCTTCCGAAGTTCTCGTAGGCCTTCGGTGAGACCGTTGTCATTCGTCGTAGAAATTAAGAAATAGTTGGGTTAGGTATGATATATGTTGTGTATGGGGTATCATTCGGATGCAGCAGATACGGACGCGGATGCGGACGCAGATACTGGGGTGCGTCTCCCTTCAATTGGCGTCCCCCTCCCCTCGACGCTGCTCCTTGCTGCGTCGAGAGGTTCGATGTGCTCCGAGATGCCGTCGTTGGAGTCAATGTCAATGTCTTCCGAGTACGCCGGCGGGCTGGGTGGGACATCCTGGTAGATAGGCGGCGCCTCGTTGTCCCAAGAGATGCCGATGCCACCACGCTCCGTGAGCACGGTCGAGAAGTGCATGCGCAGGATGCGGCCGATGCCCGTCTGCGTCACCAGGCTGGGCTTGCCGACAGGCGCCCACTCCTGGGAGACGACCATCTCGATCATCAGCTGGTGGGTTACTTCGGAGCCGTCCTGGGCTTTGGTGTCGCAGGTGTACTTGTTGTGCTTGCCCAAGGCATACTCGAGCTCGATCTCCACAGACGAGTCATCCGCGCCCGAGTAGTTACTCTTCCAGCCGCTGAAGAGCGTTTTCTCCCCGATGATACGCGTGTCCGTACGCTGAACGCCCTTCTTGGCCTGCTGCGCTTCCTGCGGCTGGTCCTTGGGCTCCTTCGGCGCATGCTTCTCACACGATGGTGCGACTGTCTTGGCGGTCTCCTCCAGTCGCCAAGTTAGCTTCTTTAGCTTCCAGTACTCGATGGTGTTGACCTTGGGATTCAGCTTCGCAATCCCGTCCATCCGTAGAGTGAGCGTGTTGGTCCCTATGGGGTGGATGACCTGCGGGTAATGGACGCTGGCCTTGATGTTGGTTGGGGGGAAGACCCGCACCGAGTGGTGGGGTAGCTCGGGGGGAGGCAGTGAGCGCTTGACGTCAAAAACTTTCTCCAGCTTGACGGGAAGGCCATCCTTGGGTATCGCCTCAGTCTTGAACTCGTAGGCTATGGACATCAAGGGGCCGTCCATGCTGGCGGGGAGGTGGCCGCCGAGGAGTACTGAGAAGGGGAATGCATGCACGCCCTTGGTCATGGACAGCGGCTGCGGCAGGAAATCCCACTTGACGATCTCCGTGTACTGGTTGGTGCATTCAGTGCAGTGGACGGTGAAAGGCCTCTTTTGTGCGACGTGAATGTTTAATGTTGCCGTGAAAGAGTCCACATCGTAGTTGTCCTCCTTGATATCCAGGAACAGCTGTCCGGATACCAGGGCGCCAGAGCTCTCCTCTGCGTTGCCGTAGAAGACGATGGGTGGCGACTCAATTTTCATGTCCACCGACATGTGAGGGTTGGTGTGGGCTTCCTTGCTCGACCGGCCGAGGTGGAGACCGGGGAAGGAAAGCCTGTGGTGGTGCTCGGCGACCACGGTGTCAGCCATCTTCAGGACTGGAGAGGGTGCAGATGCATGAAGATTGGTTTCGCTGCGGTTGTTCGAGGTGTCGATTTCTTCCTCGATGGATGATGCGTAAGAAAAGACGCGTTCGGAGCTGCGAGAATTGCGGCCTGGCCTGCTCGGAGAGTGTGGTCTGCGGATGATGGCGGCCTTTTTTAGGTTGCTGACTTGGTTTTCTAGCGAGTTCGTCGAAGAGCGCAGGAAGTTGGTGACGCGGTGTGGCATTTTAGGCTTGGGTCAGAAGGCAGTGTCCCCTGCCCAAAGGAAAAATGCCCGATTGCGCTGGTGGTTGGCTCTTATGGAGGGTCGCAGACGCCTGTCAGCAGGGCTTGCGGAGGGGCACAGCTATGATGTGATGTGCTGATTATGGGGCACTCTCGGGCTAAGAGACGCCAGTGCGTCTAGAATGATGCGACAGGGCACCAATTGCCTGACTGACGGCTGCGCGAGGCGATTCCGGCCTTATTCAACTGCTTCCCCGTGCCCGGAAGATGCAGATGCCGGCCAAGTTTCTGGTTCTGGGGAAAACGGAAAACGGGAGCTCCGTTCGCGTTCGCAAGGCCTTCTGCTTCCGTCTCTGCACGTTCGTTCGTTCGTCGCTTCCCCGCCGCTTTCTGTCCGCGACTTCGCCCGATGACTCGTGCGGTTCTGGTTTTGGTTTTTTTTGCTGGGCTGAGGCGATGCCGAACCGGAGTCGCTGCGCTAGAGGTGGTCGCCTGATCGAAGAAAGCGCCGCTGACTGCAAGTCGTCACTTCCTTGCCGGAATCCGCTTGGCACCACAGATCGGTCGCTCAAAGTCCTTCCTGATCGGGAAATTCTCGATCTTGCGCCGCTACCCTGGTGCTGTAGCGAAATCGCTCTTTCCCTGCTTGGATCTTCCCCGCAACTGCAATAAAAAGAAAATTCCAGATGCGTCGCTCGTGGCAGCTGCGGATTCGCTGCGCGCGCGATGAATGTCGGGGAAGGCGCGTTCGTCAACGATGCTCGGCTCTGTGACTCGCGTTTGGATTGCACAGTTGTGATTTCGAGTGTTTGCACGTTGGTGATGTGTATTACCGCCGGATGACGTGGTGACGAGTGACAAAAGCGGTGCGTACGTGTAAGTCAAAGGTCGCTCGGCGATGGGATGGCAAATCGGCGGATGGATGTCAACAAAAGACAGAACAGCGCAGCAGCGAGGTCAGATTGATGGATGGCTTGGCTTGGCTTTTAAACAGATCGTCGTCTTACGGAGGTCTGTCCTGTGTCTCGACTGTCAGAACCCAATTTGATGCAGGGAGCCGCTTCTCTTATGTTTACCGGTCGCTTGCGACGGTCAAAGGGCCTTTCCATCATGTAATTATGTGTCACTACGAGACGGGCTGTCCCTGTCCAGGTGGTGCTCGTACCTCTACCAGGTGACACAACACTGGCGCTGGATGATGCCAGCGTGCCAGCCCGCATGCAGGCCCACCAACCATAAACGTCTAGGTAACTGTACCTGCGAAACGGTGGGTGGAGGCCACAGCAAAGTTTTCTCTCTTTTTTCCTTCTTTTTTCTCCATTCCTCTGTTCTACTTTGTTCTGCCCGCCCAGCGACCAGCACTAGCCCTGCCGGCGGTACCTCCTAGCGCACGCAGCATTGTCCACCATCCCCTTGCTTGTCTGGGGAAGAGGGACCCGTCACGGCTGTCGACGGCGCACTCCGGGCATCGCCCGCCGCAGCATTTGCGAAGAGACATTCCCGTCTTGGCCGTCCCCAAGTCTAGGCGGCCAGAGAGGCCCTCGGCGCTTGCACCATCGATCCTTCGGCTCCGTCCACCCAAACACCCGACTACTCCGTTACATCGCGGCAGCTTCGGCGCTCAGTATAACCTTCCCTTCCTCTACACCTACGACAGAATACAGGACTTCCGTACATGTATGTCAGCTGTCAGATGCCGGGCTCTGACTGAGCGGGGTGCGCCGGCCCGGGACCAAGGAGGAACCTCCTGTTGGCTGCACAATATAGTATTGGGCGATCGCCGATCGCCAGAGAGCCTCTTCATCGGGCAGTCAAGCGGTGTGCATATGTTAGTTACTGAGAGCCGGCGTCAGTGAGAGTGGATTTCGGTAACGTTCTCCATTTATCCACGGCAGATACCTCCTTTACCTTACAACAGCGGCTAGGCTACGGGTACCGTGCCAGCCAGGATCCACCAGTCGCCAATACTGTACTCTACTCTACTCCCATGAAGCACCCACACTCATACGCCCAGCCCTGGTAGCAGCAATGTGTGTTGGCGCGCAAGTGGACAACCCGTGTCGGCATCATCATCGCTATCGTCATCTTGGAGCCTCTGACACCAGCGACACCGTAGCGGTCGAGGCTGAGTAACAAACGACGTACTCCTACCTCTCCGGCTCTCCCGCGTTTCCTGACAACGCAGTAAGCTTACGCAGCACGGAGTAGAGTAGTATACGAGGTTAGGTACAGTACCAACTACCAAGTATTGCACAGAGGCAAACTGCTGGTGGATGAATTTCGTCGTTCGGGATCAAGGAAAGTCCCCTTAAGCCTCAGCTATCCGGCGCTAGACCGGAGGTAATGTCAACAGCGAAAGCACTGTGACGGGGGCCGCCTTACAGTGAGTCATGCACAACGCTGGTTATTGTCAGTATGATCGCTGACACCACTGTAAATCCAGACTCTGGCAAGAGACGAGAATATCCACTTCACGAGGAGACCCTTCACCAATACAGCAGTTGATAGCGCCCCTAACTCTTGACACCGTACGATGGTCCGATTGACGCAATAAGAGGATCCCCCTTGATCCTGCGATGCTCCCATCAAGGTGTATATTGCAGTCCGACATCGCAGCGTCGAAACGGCGTCGGTACAGGTACAGCGAGCCGCCCTGGATGAGCCCAGAATGTTGAAACATGAGCAGTCAATTGCGCCAGCTGCCTACTGCACGAGGTGCCCAAAGTATTCCATAGGGAGTAAAGCCCAGCAACGGGTCGCTCAGGTCCTCAAGTCACAAGGAACGCCGAGGCCTGCCTATTGGCCGAAAGCAGCGACTCAGAAGGTTTCTCTTACGTGTTGGGCGGGTCACCTGCCAGCAAGGTCGCCCAGAAAATTTTGCACCAGGACTTTCAGGGCTATTGGGGCCGTTCTCTTCACTACTGAGGAACAGCCAGCCCTACTGCATACCTCGTAGGGAGGTGCGCAGTCTCGCCCCTATGTAGAATCGCTGGCTGAATTTATTGCCCTTTAGCGTTTCATCCCTGGAGAAACGGTGACCATCAACCGTTTACGTTGAACTCCGCATAATGGCGGGCAACCTTCGGCCGATACAGGTCTTCTCCGAAGGACCTTCAAGCGGTGAGACGTCCCTGCAATGCCGCTTGATCCAGAGGGCGCCACCGAGTGAACGTGGAGACATCATTGTCGTCTATTGGAGGCAACTCAACTCGGAACCTCTCAAGCAGTAATGCGCAACGGTACAGGCAGCGATACCTTGACACTGGCAACGATCGCAGGGAGATATGGTGAATGCGCACATTCGAATAGGCCCAGATTTTAAGGTCTGGTCACCGCAAACCGCGTCAACCGCGTCAACCGCATCTCGTCCTCTGCATTGTCACTCTGTAAGTGTTGCGAGAGGTGAGGGCTCACAGACCTCTGAGCAACGAGATCTTCAGCATCAGCCGACGGCTATCGAACTTGCGCCCGTTCCATGTTGTATTTCAGGCTGAGTGGGTAGGTTAAACGGCTCCTTCCCGAGCTGCTGGGTCAGGGCGATGCAAGTGAGATGATCCGGATGGCGATCTCATGGCCTTAATGTTATGCTTCGTCAGGGGACTCGCCAGCCGGTCAGATTACTCATGGCGCCGCGTCTTCCGGCCGGTAGTTACACGTGTACTACGTCTAGGTCGAGGAGGCGGCTGCGATTCCCCAGGGGTTGACAACCACCTGGACCATCCAAGCACGCAAGGACATGCACGTACTCGTGGAATCATGAACTCGAGCCTGCAATCTGGAGATGTTTCGTCAAGACCGTGGTGTGATGCAACACGACCCTTGGACACACACAGAGAGCAGCCGGGCCAATCAGAGGGCAGCAATCGTCCTCCGCATTCTGGCTATCACGAGGCGTCGATGTCCACGGGACGGAAAGCTTTGCACTTGTTAGTCAACATCAGGCGTTCTGTTTCCATTCAAAGATGCAGGGTCTTTCATGATCTCTCCCGTCTGGCTAGATGCTGCCCTCTGGTATTCTGCGGACGTGGGCATTGCTCGTCCGTTCATGTGCTGTGTCCTTCAGCTGCCGGCCATCTTGGGCTGCATCTCTACTGTTGGGCTGAGATCCAGTAATATTGCACCCACCTACTGTGTACACCAGGAACGCCTGCTGCACCCCAGGTTTTCGTTACGCAACACCCGCAGCCCAAGGCCATTAGGTGCAGGCCGTTCGAGACACCATCTCAAGCGTCTCCGCGGAGCCGCCCGTCAGCGGCTACGTCGCACGCCTGGACTACCTTACGCGACGGACACAGCCGTGCCGCCTTTACTTTTCCTTTCTGTTAGCCCCAAGGAAAGTCTCCTTCGACACTGTGGGAGTCATTACGTGTAGGAACAGGGAACCAACCTAACCACGGGGTTCACGGTTTGGTGCTTCGTGTCTTACCCCGCCGTCCATCCAGGCAACCTCATAACGGTCTACTGGAGATCATGGCAGATCAAGAGTATCTTTCTGGGATCACAACATGTGAACAGCATCTTCGAGACCAAGTGGCTCGATCCAATCCATCTTTGCTGTTGGAGGGCGCACTGCATTCGAGTTACCTAACAGTGACATCCCAGAGCCATACAAGTCTTACACGCACTCCACGTTCCGCGATGACGAGTTACAGCGCAAGCCGAGCCCACCTCACACCATCGCAGCATCTGTGCGCCACACGTGTACGGTTATGGCACCTGATACGATGGCGCAACACACGCTGTAGTTGAGCTCAGTTCTCCCTACCTTCTCCGGGTAAGCGTGCCTTGGACTGCGTGGCTGGTTGCTGCGCGGTCTCAGTCGACCGATCCTTAGCATCAATCCATCGGCCCTGCATCAATGTGTCACTGTACTACGCAAGATGCGGTGCTGGCGAGCCTCACGATTGAGCCTTCCAGTTGTGCCTCTCTGCACCTAAGCTCCAGGAATGTGCTGTCGGCTAACTTGACAACGCAATCGTCTCTCGAGATGCTGTGCTTGCTTAGTGGCGGCTACCGGCGGAAGTACAGTACTTCGAAGTGTTGCGTTGCCCCTGGCTTCAAACATGAACTTTACCAAACAATTACTCGATAGGTACCATTTTCACGATCGATCGTTTCATCACGATCTTTTGCACCCGCGCGCACGTCCGAGCACATTCGTTGCCTTGCTTGAGCGTCGCCAAAACGTCAATGTGGAGCTTGCAACTAGAATTTTGTTCAAAGAATTTTCTTTGTCGCTGCTCCTCTCGCGACGGTGCTGGCACGCAATAGAAAGCGGGCCCGTCTATTACGTATTACCACCGTCCAGCTAGCTGCCCTTACCCACGTTCTAGAAGCCAAAGCTCTGATGAGTCCGCTGGATCGACCGTCAGGAACTGGACGCTAAGAATTTATCAGATGGACCTTTATGGTGAGTAGCGAGCGCCAGCACGGACCCCGATCACGGAGTGAGGTAAGACGACGGTAATCGTCGGACTGGCTGCCGGTGCGTCCGCGGCTCGACCGGCAGCCCCATCGGAGGCGCCCGAAGCGGTCGACCGATGCTTCCTGCGAGAGCCCGACTTTGGCCGACATGACTCAGCCGACCACCGTCCTGGTTACCCGGCTGGACTTACCAGAGCAGGACGGCTTCGACGGCCGGTGGAGCTCACGGGGCCCCTCCCCGTCGATGAGGAGCCCCCCCTTTCTCACCTCGTACCGTAAGTTCCAATAGCACTAAGACTCGGATATGATCGGGTCCAGAGAGGTTCGTGCCCTGCCAACGGTATGCGGACCGAAAGGAGGACGCGTTGGTTGGCCTGCTCGGTTCCTTTACGTGATCTGTCACCGTGTTGGCCTCGGCTGCCGGGCCGGTGGTTCAGGGGTTCGCCGGACCAAGCTCCGCCGATGGATGCGTCGGGCTTTTTACTGGTTCATGACGCCGCTCAATGGTTCGATTTGCCGTACCACCTGAGCAGAACGAGTAACAATGCATTATTGAGGATGTCTGAGAGAAACCCAAAGCGGAGTGGTACAACAGCTCGGCAAAGACTATCGGGTGTCTGCGAGGAGAGGTAAGTCGCTGAGCGGTTGTACAAGCACCCAACGGGTGAGCTAAGCTCGGCCACGGTGCACTCGGATTGTCGTTCGCTTCAGCCGGAGGAGATACAGTGTCCTGTGCTAGTACTATCTACTCCCTTCTCCGGCTCGATTGCAATTCGGGCACGGAGATAGGCGATCCCTTTGCACAATGCAGGATGAGACGATGGTCGAGTCTGCGTGACAGATGTACCTGGTGTGTTTGTGTGAACAGTATTGTACAGGTCGGGTCAGTATTTACATCTTGATCCTTCTCTCATGGAGGTCCTCGCAGGCTCGTGCATGACGTGCGGCGAAGAGTCCTCGCACAGATCGCTGTTTCCCATATTCATCCGCTCGTCTCCAACCGTCTACAGGATGTGTGAGGGCGTGATATCCGCCCGTCAAGCCCAGGCGCGCGACGAGACTACAGCGCGTCGTGGATCGCTCTGGACGACAGGCACCATGACCCTCCTGCCTGACAGGTCCTGGGTAGGGATATTGCCAGGAGCAGAGCATCATGAGCGCTCTCAGGCAGCAAGCCCAGAGCCATGACTTGGCCTGTAGGGCCGGGTAAAGATCACAGGCCCGCCCACTCGCTCGGAATGGCTTCCGAAGCGGCAGCAAGGCAGCCTCACGAGGAGAACTGGACCTCCATGCCCACCGTCCGGAATGGCTGGTCTAGCCGCGTGAGGTCAATGCCAGTCCCAATACTGAATAGGAGCGATTTGACGCGGCCCTCCCATAGGAGTCCTATCCTGAGATGCTGGTCCAGTCGCGCCTTCAGGACACCCAGATACTCTTCCTTGACCTTCCCGGGTGCCGGGCTGGCAGCCGCCGGCGCCGGCGCTTCCTCCGGCTCGGGGTCGTCCAGCCGCCACTCCATCTTAGCCTGGAAGCTCCTCTCCCTCCGCTTCGGCGGAGCAGTAGCATTCTCTGCCCCCTTGCCAGCATCAGGCCTGTTCGCGACGGGCTTCCGCTTGCTCCACAGCTCCATGCCGACGGCCCAGGCGCTCTCGTAGCTGTACACGTTGAACTCCATCCGCGTTGCCAGCGAGCACGCACCGCGCGCCACCACCGCGTACGTGGCGCTGATGTTACCCATGAGCGGGTTGATGGTCAGCGTGGCTGTCAGCGGCGTGCCGCGGTGCGACGGCAGCGTCGCGAACCGCGCGCCCAGCGACATGCCGCCCGACTTGTTCAGCGTGCCGTAGTACACCTCGCCGCCGGCGCTGAAGCGCCCGTAGATGCGCTCGCGATCGCGCTCGGCCGACGCCTCGTCCGCCGCCGAGGAGGAGGAGGAGGACGACGACGACGACGAAGGCGGCGGCGAGGAGGACACTGGCGAGGCGTCGCCACCGAAGTTGTAGACACCGCGCAGGCCGAGGAGGCCGCCGTCCGTGGAGGCGAGGCCCTCGACGCCGAAGCGCCCGACGTCGTACTGCACCAGGCCGAGCAGCGTGCCGCCCTGGCGGAGCTTCGCGTCGCTCACGGCCACGAGCTGCACCTGCACGGTGGGCGTCAGGCGCCGGGCGATGAGGGCCTGCAGCGCCGACCGGGGGAGGTACAGGCGGCCGAACATGAGTGTCATCGGAGACCGCTGGGGATAGGGCAGTGGGCTGGCGGTGGTGCCCTTACCGGGCTGGGCCTCGGCGCTTGTTGTTGCAGCACTTGCATGCTCGGGGGAGGAGGCGGGGTTCAGGAAGCTGAGGAAGGGCGCGGCCTTTGGGGAGGCGAGCGACGCCGAGTTTGAGGGAGGCAGCTCGGTCAGCTGCCGGTAGGAGCGAAGGGCGGACCGGAGGGGGACCCGGTCGGACTGGACGACGGCGTCGGTCAGCGGGAGGGTCGAGTAGAGGTACGCGATAGAGCCGTCGACGACACCGACGGTGCCGAGTTCGTAGGAGCTCGCGAAGTGGGGTGTCGCGTGAGAGGAGAGGGTCATGCGGATGCCGCGCGGGGTTTTGAAATTGAGCAGCTCTACAGACGCGAGGGGCCTCGTTAGCAAGGCGAGGAGCGTGGGAATGCGCCGGGGAGAAGGTCTATGGAGGGCAGACCATTTGCAGTCTCGTTCAGGTGAGAGTAGCTGTTGTCTCGGTTGGCACCGCTTGCACGGCTGTACGCCTCGAGGAGGTAACCCATGAAGTCGCGCATCGTGAGGGCAAATGCCGCTGCTTACCCACAGGTAAGCAGACTGTGTCACCTGTGAGTCGACATAGACCGAGAAGCGGCTCAATTGTGTTGGGTGGGCGTCAGATTAGAGCCTCTTGCATGCATGTATGCATAAGATGTCGGGAGGTTTTCTTGCAGTCTGTGCATGAGAAGAAAAGAAGCCCTCATCGGGGCGTCGGAAAAGCGGACCTCTCCTCGGCCCGGGCCGGCCTTTCTCACCTCAGATCAACGACAATTGCTTTATTTCTTTCTATCTGCACCCTACAGACCTTGAGCAGGAAATTGTACAAGTTCCTTCTTCGCCATCGTCTAGTGCCAGAGGATATGGCCGGTTACGTGTGCATCGCCGTGCAAACCCCCCTTTCGCAGCTTTACACCTTGGACGATGACTGACGATACGTCGTCAGCCTCCGGACGAGCAGCTTGAGCGGCTGCTGCGGCGAAGGCCGATGATGGTGGCTATACTTGTGCCAGAAGAACGCCAGGATTGCCACGACCATTGTGGTTGGAGCTGCGACGTACCACATCACCTTGAAGAGCGGCGTCGCCGTCACCTCCCATGACCCCGTGCTGTTGGATGTCATGAACAGCTGGCTTCCCAGCACGCTCGCCACGGCAGTCGTGGGCAGGAAGAACATCGTGATGGCTGCGATGACCTTCATCGAGTTAGAGTCTTGTATCATGACCAGCGAATCCTGCTGAGTGAGGAGGTTGAAGGAGAGCTCGATGGAGTTCTGCACCCGCTTCTGCAGACTCCCCAGGCGCAGCTTGGTGGACTGGAACAACGACTTGCGGTACTCGAGACGGTCGCGGAGCTGCTGGTGGACCTCGTTCTGGGTCAGGGTGATGCCGCTGTTTGAGGACCCCGTGCGAGAGATGGATGAGGGGCCGGAGTCGGCTACCTTGACGCGAGCCAAAAGCCCGTCTACGGTAAGTAGACTGGACTCGATCGCCTCGCCAAGGTGGATGGCGTGTTTGGCCAGGTTGTGCAGCTCTACGAAGATCTCCTTCGTGATCAAGTCTCGCGACGTGTTGGCGATAGACAGCGTATGCTGCTGCTGTTAGTCCACGCTCTGCCGCCATCCTCGCTAAGTGGGGGGGTTCCTACATGCTCCATGAAGCCAAACACTTTGCCTATGTTCCAAACATTCTCGTCTACTTCAAGGGAAAGCCCCTCTAAGACAAGGTCAAAGAGGATGTAAGGCTGGGTGCTCACTTCATCCCATGCCTTCACCGAGACGAACTGCTCAATCCTCCTGCGCACACACGGCGTTGCTCCGAAGCAGACCAGGGTCGTGTTCCCCGCCCGAGTGGTGCGGAGGAAGAACCCGGAGCGGAGATAGCTGTAGTCGGCTTGGGGTAAGGGCTGTGCATCCCTCGCCATTGAGCGCATGGCCCCCAAGGTTGTCCTCGCTCGTCGGTGCACTGCTGAAGGATCCGCCTGCGGATGATACATGACTTGCGGACCCATGTTCTCCGAACCCTGGGTCAGTCTCACATGTTTGCAAAGGAAATGGAACCAGGCGCAAGATCCTGTCGCGTCGCGCTCGGTCCCGAAGCTGTGGCTCACGGATTGCACCCGCTCCACCGTAAAGGCCGGCGGAATTGCGAGTGCTCGGAAGAGGCTCACGAACTCATTTCTGGTGCTTTTCTTGGGGAGATCTAGGGGCGCGAAGCTTTCAGTCTGAATCAGTCGCCTGGTCTCTCATCCAGGGCTTCGGGGATAGCCCTACACGATGCGTAGTTCGCATGGTGTTGCGACCACTTGCGGATCAGTGACAGACGGCAAATAAGTCCAGCCTGGCAGTCCTAAAGCGCGATCATCAGTCAGTATTTTCTCAGGACTACGGTCTCGGAAGCGCAGTACCGCTTCGTTTCTCCCAGATATCCAGTTCGAATTTCGCGGGGTTGGCCAGGGTGTCGCGCTCTGCCGCATCCTCGAACACCCTGTATTCATCCTTGACTCGCGTCCAAGACATCCTGGTAAGAGCATTCGCTGTCGAAGTCGTGGGAAGATGGGTGGGATTCGTCCTAACACTCCATCTCTACCTTGCGTTCTTGACGCTCTTCATCTGTATTCATCCTCGCTTCGCCTACCCCTTATGGCGGTCCGTGCCAAGGAATATCAGGCATCTAGACCACCAGCACTGCAATCCCTCGTCGTTGTGGCGTCGTGATGTTCCATTCAACCCCGCTATCTTTTCAGCTTCCAGCCCAGCATGATGTTGAAATGATCGCGGTACGCAAGGCTGCCAATCATCCCTGCTTCTGGCCATTCCCAAGAGGTCTCGGCTCGGTATCTGTGCCAGCCCTCATGCAGGCGTCCGTGTTACTGTTTTTACTTATTTCGCTCATGCACGATCTCGGCTCTTGTACCACCCACCAGAAACCCCGGAGAGGGTGTGGAGGGTTGCCATTAGGGGAAAGGAGTCATATCACTGTGACAGGAAAAAGGGGCCATGTGCCAGCCACTGTCTCAATATATTGGCCCCCAAATCGGCAAAGCGACTGAGGCTGAGAGTTCGAGACTCCCGAATGGTGCCAACTTTTGCTTCTTTCCACCATCATGGAGGCCCAGCCATGGGGCATAGCCAATCATGGCGTCTAGTCTTGTCCTACCTCACCAAGCTGTCTAGAACGCCAAGAGCAGCGCGGCATATGCCGTGGATTTGGCTGTGCACGGAAAGCAGCGTCACGACGCGGATGATGCTGGGCAATCGCGTGAAGAGGCCCGCCCCCCTTTTGAGCCGCATAGTGTCGGGATGCGAGCACAGTTCGGGGTATTTAGTCTGCCTTCCTGGCTCCTGACGGGCTTCCACCCCACGCGTCTGTCGCTTCGCGGTGCTGCAGCTTTCACTTCCAAGCACGAGAAATCACGATGGTAACAAGATCCGTTCTATGCTTGCAGCATTCCCGGAAACTGATGTTGAATAGGCTGAGAAACACGGCGGTGACTTCGATCCTAGTTCGGTATGAAGCTCTGGAGAGAATATGAGGTAAATGAACTGACAATCCTTCAGTACAACGCGCAATACAGGGTCCAGACACAGCACGGAGGAGACTTCGTCCCTCCTGTTCCATCTCCAGTCAGTGCTCTTTTTCTATTCCACCGCTTGTGTCACCGACTTACCTCTCCCGCAGTCCACAGGCTATGCTGCCTATCCAGGCAACGTCACACCGCAGCAGTCCCCTCCTCCACAAGCAAATGTATACCAGACACCGCCACCCCAGACCACACCAATGACCACCAGTCCAGCACCCGTCCAGATGGCCTACATCCAGCCCCAGATGTCAGGGCAGTATTCTGCGCAGCAGTACGGGGGCTCTGGCTTCGTGGCTCCGGTACAGCAAACCGGCCAACAACAGGTAAGGTGGCTCTCTGTCAGAAGCATTCGCACCTGCCTGACGTCCTTCCGCAGGTATATCAGGTTACACCTACATACCAGGTTCAAGCGCAAAGCAGTGTTCAGAACGGTGCTCGGGTGAGGCTCTTCGATGGCTGCTTCTGTTTGTAAATTATTGAACGTATTGTAGGGCAAGACTGTCGTTACATCCGAAGCTGTCCATGTTGCAGACGCCTTGACAACAGTAAACTCCTCAGACGTATGCGTCACAGTCCTTCCACCGTCGTGTACCGACGTGTTTATCTCACTAACCCATCTTGCAGCCTCTCGAAAAGGAATTTCCTGTCAGCCTTAAGGACTCTGTCCACATATGGACGACGCAGACCTTCTTCCGATGGAAGAGACCACACCATATCAAGCTTCCGGGGTATCGATACCAGTCCCCTAAGACCTACCGGCACCGAGACTTTGTGTCCAGGATACATGAGGGGCCTTACGAGGACCGCTACCTCCATCACCACGATGGCCACCTCCGCAAGCTTATTGTCGCCTCCACGGATGATATCTTCGAAGGGCCTGGCACTTCCACCTGGCGCCGGACCTACGTGCGCAAGGTCTCCCCACTCACTGTCCGTCTAGCTACCTGGGTGATTGACTTCACGTACGACCCCAATAGCTGGGAGGATTGGGGGATCATGTTGTTAAGAGCATTCCCAGCCGCCCTGGCGATGCAGTTTGTGGTAAATTTCCCCCCTCGAAAGCGTGTCATTAGTTCATTTGAGCTCACTCGCGTGCTTAGTTCTGGGCAGGCGAACCTGAAAGGTGGGAGTTCGCTGGTAACTTCGCCCCTGTGCACTACAACTTCTGGGGTGATGCCAAGGTTTGGAGCAACCATCTCGAGAATCGCAAGGGTACCTTGCAGATCGCCGCCCGAGACAACGCCGTATATCGCGTGCTCAAGCCTCGCCATCTCTGCTTCCTGCGGAATCCCTATGATGACGAACTCCAGGGCGTCGACGTCCGGTCGGTCGATGAGTGGGAGCGGACGGACGGACAGGACATCAACCTCGGCTACCTCTTCATCGCATACTCCCAGGAACACTTCAGTCACCAGTCAGACGAGGATTTGGTCGCATTGCACCACATCGCCGAGACGGCAGCTCGCGCTGCTAAGGTGCCGGCCTATTGGGTAGCCGCCAGCTGCATGAGGGATCATGCACAGCTAGAAGGAGATGTAAGTCCACGCCAGCTCTTCTCCACTGATGGCGGCTGAGAGCCGCCGTTACGCCGGATTCAAATCTAACAAGTCCAGGTCTATCGCATTTCAGACGTGCTTCGCGGTGCCCAAGGCATGATCATTGCCGTAGGCCAGTCAAAGGGCAAGGCAGCAATAACCCAAACGAGCACTGACGCTCTGCTCGGTCAGTGGGGTACTCGCATGTGGACGTTCCCAGAGGTTCTGCTCAGTCCCGGCCATCAGATCCCAGTTTACACGCGCGGCGGTAATCTGCGGGCTCCACTGGTGTTGAGTAAGAACCAGTTTGCTGGCCGCGTCTGGGAGAGCTTCGATGCCATGGAGTCCCGGCAGCTGGTCGACCATTACATTGGCAACTTGGGACTCAGCAGGCTCGAGCTTGCTGTCACGGCCCTCAAATGTCTCTACGCCCGTCAGACCACTGAGCACTTCGCCGGTGACCAGGCATACGCGCTGATGGGGCTGCTGAGACTCCGGCCACAAGTAGATTCGACCGACTCTCCTTTCCAGGCTTTCGCAAGGTAATTAAGTCCTCTTATTCGCCCTTGCTGGTGAGATCAACGGCCTAACATTCGTCCTTAGGCTCTCTCTTGCCAATGACTCTGACAAGCTCATTGAGCGGTACATGTGCACCATGCCGCTATCTCTGGACCAGCCGTGGTTCGATATGCGGGACTCTTATCAGTCTGCCCTTTGGGACATTGAGCCCTACGTCCAAGTCGCCGGCATCTGCGATGACGACACCATCATCCTTGACGGCGCCCGCGGCGTCAGTGTGCGGTGGAAGTCCTTCTTCCCCGTCGGCTCCTTCACCCGAGCCGCCTGGAAGCGCTACTTCGCCGTCAAGGCCATGGAGAACATGTCGATCTTCTTCATCATCATGATCGTGCTCTTCGCGACGGGCCAAATTGCGGGCGGCGTCATCTGCCTCATCATCTATCTCGGCATTTTCTTGTACAGCCCGAAGCTCATACGCACTGTCTACGGAGGCAAGTTCGCGGATGTTGCCGCTGTCATGTTCGGCTTTGAGGGCCATCTCAATGCCCCGACCATCGAGCGCGCCATCTTCGGTGGCAACTTCGGTCGCTTCAGCTGGTCCGAGAACGGCAGCCCCCTGTCGCGGACCTACGTCAACGAGCATGGGGAGCGTATCGGGATGGATCCAACTCGGGACCCGCTTGTCCGGATGCGGGTCGAGCAGGCCAAGACGGCGAAGCCTGGGGAGATGAGGGTGAGTTTCTTTGACTAAGTCCCATGCTGCTGTCGCAATGCCGCTTCCCCCTCTGCAATCGTCTTCTAACTAGGGTTAAACACTAGGTCTTCACGCTCGTAGACACATACAACATGCAGCTGACGCTGTTCGAGGCCGTGCGGCCACCGGTATGCTTCTACCTCTGCGCCAGCGAGGGCGGCATGCAGAGGGCCATCGGCTGCTCCTACGACTGGACCACTTCGACCATGTACCGCGAGACGGTGCTCCGGCTGCCGACCGAGTCCCTCAACCGGATGAACCGCGTCCCGCGAATCCGGCTCGGCATCCAGAGGCCGAACATCCCTACTCCTTACCCTGTTGCCAACAATGCTGTCTGATCACTGGATGCTGCTATCTTGTTTCATCGTGGTATTAGTCCAGGATATGTGTCTCTCAAATGCGCAGCTCTCGCGGTTCAATATGGTATGCCTAATTTGTCGGTACTTGGGTAACGAAGGTCTCTGCACTTGGTCGGAAGTACGGACATTGGTCCGCCATGCCACTCCTTGGTGTATCTAAGCAGTTTAGGTAGTGGTGCAATAAGCTTTCATTGCGATTCTCATACACCATTACAGTATTCTGTGATGACTTCTTTGCCTATGCGAACACAGGATCGTTGTCTCGTATTTAGCAGAAAACGGCAACAGTGTTTGGCCTCTATTTAATCAGAAAATAGGTGGAAACAACTGTCCGCTTGCTGCTAACGCCACGGGTTACAGAGTCCAAGTCATTCCTTCAATTCTTTTCACTTCTCACGGCTGCAGAACTATGTAATCGGTGTAACCAGTGAAAAGACGGGTAGAACAAGCTGGTAGGAAAACAAAAAGCCCTGCTAGAAGGATGTGCCATCGATTAGTGTCCACTATTCCGAAAAAATTACTTAAATAGAGTTTAATTGGCCATAAGATCACGGACAGTCAATGGAAATCTCAGTTAATTCTGAAATGTGGATCACGAATTCTCAACAAGCATTGGCCCCTTTGGCGCAATGGCAGCGCGTTAGACTTCTATTAAGAGGCATCTAAAGGTTGTGGGTTCGACCCCCACAAGGGGTGACTCGTCATCGTCACTTGACTTTTTTGCATATTGTTTTTGCTCGACAGTAAGAGCGTAGGTATGAAAAGCCTATGGACGTCAAGATCTTTTTTTTATGTTGGGAGGCGCATTGCCATAGCATAGGTAGACAATCTTCCGCCGTGTCGATGCTTCCTCAAAATCAGCGTTTGTCGATTGCCCGGAAAGGCCACGGCAGCACCGCATTCACGGCAGTAAATCCTCAAGAGCTCAGTGCAACGGAAGAACCACGACCCTATGGAATTTGGCACAACCGAGAGCGCAGGATCGATTCCTTGTTCTCGCTTTACTCTAGAAGAGCACAGGAGAAGTACCGCTCCAGGCGTCATTCACTCGAATAGGGCTCCAACAACACCATGAGCAGGACAGGTAGCTCTCTAGTTAAATTTGCTCCTATTGACAGACGACTGCAGCTAAATCCGCTGCCTGCTCGACCTTCTCGACCTTCTCGTCGCCAAATGCCTCCCGCCCGTCTGCGAAGACCTTGTCGAAGTCATCCTCGAACCACCTGATGTCCGGGGCCAGCCCAGCGAACTTCCACACGCCGTCGACCTTGCGGTACCAGTGCTTGTTGGCGCTGTGGGCGTGGCCCTTGACCTTCACGTCCTTCAGGGTCTCGTCGACGTAGACCTGGTGCGGTACGCGCAGCTGGTGGTAGCCGATGACCTCGGTGTCCGACACCTTCTCCCACCGCGTGCCGCCGATGAAGTGCTGTGTCCGCAACAGCGGGTTGCCCAGCACCGCCGGGTCAGAGATCATACTGACGAACTCATCGGCTGGCATCGCCTCCCAGAGCTTGTCAAGGAAGGAGCGGTAGTCGATCTACCGAGGCGTCAGCGGCAAAGACTAGAGAGGGAAAATGCAGCCATCCGGACAGCTCGCCCCAAGGATGGGTCAGGCACCACTTACCCGCAGGGTTGGGGCGATGCATCTGCTCAGCCGCTTCCAGTCCTTGGAGTCATAGCTATCTGCCCACTCATACACAGCAGCATTGAGGCCGAGATAATCTGCAGAAGTTAGCATGGAGAAAGGAGCTCATTATTCGGTGTGTTAGTAGACTCACCCTCGAAGCTGATCTGGTCGTTTACTGGCATGGAACCCATGGCTACGGATAATGTTCAGCTGGTCAGGAGCTTGTGGTCGAGGAACTTCACTCTCGATCGAGAGATCTTCATCGCGAGAATATGTAACGACATCTCGAGACACAGGTCATCCTTAAATGCTCATCGAGATTGAGCACCCGCTTGCCCTTGTTCGGTGCGGAGCGCCGGCGGTCCCCAACCCATCCCGTCCCCCGGACTCCGGACATGGTGGGGATGTGCGCCCAACTCCCTTACAGCCCTACTTGCACTAGCTAATTTTATGCCTGCGACTCCGCGCCAGTTAGTACTACATTGGGTAGATGGATGCTTGGCAAATAACGAAAGGGAGTGTCGGTTTGATGGTTGTGTGGCCATTCCTTGCCTAGGAAGACGCGCCTCTTCAATTGTACATGTGGGAATGCAGAGGCCATTTTGCAGTTAGGGACCGAGCACTACCACATTTTATCTTCTTCTTTGGGCTCCTGTGAAATGACCATTGTTCAAACGCGAAAACACATTAATACACAGCAAAGGCCATATTTCCGCCGCTGCCACCTACCTAGTAATCATTCAAGGGTGTGCTCTTCACTTATTGATATTATTGTCCGAGCACTGTGCCTTCTTGCCATGCTCTTACCCATCAGCGGTCATCGTCCGTAAGTACGTTTACTCATTTCCATTCACAACCACATCCGCATCCTTTGTCCGCTACAGGTGTAGACTCTCTGTGCCGCATCATAGTTCACAACTTGGGGCCTTCCACTGCCCAAGAAAGCCTGTGTCTGCCCAGTGGAGCTGGTGTCGGGGCTGTTATTAGGGACCTCAAGGCTGTCGGGTATAGCGGCCTGTGATACGGACCGTGTCATCTGGGGGCAGTGGGAACCACGTTGGGGACCGGGAACGGACTGGGCTTTCTTGAAACTACAAGAAGTGACAGTCCGCTACTGAAAATTGGAGTACATACAACGACTGCCAGTTGAGACACAGACAAGGTGTAGTTTCAGTCCATGAATTCCCTTGAAGTTGATCTCTCTCGTAGACCTCATTTTCACTCATTCACAGACAGTGAAGGCAAGAGGCAACCCTCTAACCTTACAGTTCACGACGTTTACGGGAGCATATCCCGGGATGTTCCTTTGGCAGGGGAAGGCATGACAAGGAAGGTATGTAACTTAGGTAGGTGGTTTTATGTTAGAGATAGAGAAGGTGCCTACCTAAGGCACTTGGGTAAGTAGTCTCGGTAATTTCGAGGGTGTTATGGTTATTCCAAGTTTGCAGGAAACTTCTATATGAATATGCCCAATTACAATATTTAGGATACTTGTGAGCGTAGGTAGCTATGAATTTTGTCCACGCATTGGATAAAGTAATAACATAGGAGGAAACATCATCAACTGGCCAAGTGATTTGGACCAAGGACATAATTATCTACGTACATGGATGGGAATATAAACCTGATCCATTGTAGCCGTCCGCGAATAGAGGCACTACTCCAACGCCGTCTGGGTGGGAAGCTGAAGGGCTAAAGGCAATGTCACCAATCTGGCGGTATCCAGTAATGCATCCATCGATCGCTGTCCGCCTCTGCGAACAGCTCAATGGTTCCCTCAACACCCTTTTCACCTACGGTCCACACGCCCGTCTCAACGAGCTCCCTCCACCGATCCAACAGCCTCTCCAGCCTCTGAGCACGCCACCATTCGCCCCCGAAGGGCTTGAACCCATGCTGAAACAGCTCCGCAACGCTGCCTTCGGAGACGGATTGCCCATCGCTCTTGCGTGCCCCCTGCCTGCCGTCTACCACCCCGCGCATCCCCAGCGCAAATGGTAAGACCAGTCTGAATCCTTCCTCTGCATAGTCGGTCTCAGACCGATCAACGGACTCACTATACAGTCCCGCAGGGATCGAATGGTCGCCGTGGGCCACGCCATCACGGTAAACCTGAACGAACGGGTTGCGGCTTTCATAGGGGTTGGGTGAATCGAAGTCGGTAGTGCGCCCGTCAGCGGCGGCGAAGAGCAGGACAGGCGGAATGACGACGCCGGCGTCGGATGAGGCATTCATGGTGGTGAACCTCTGACTAACCGCGAAAGCCTCCGGGTCGCGTGGGACGAGCAGACCGGGCGCTATGGCGGTGAAGCGCGGTACCGGGAGGGCGGTGAGAAGGGACCGGGCAAAACATGTCTTGGGGACTGATGCTGCGTCCAGGTCGGCGTCAGTGAGGAGCGGCCCGTCACGGGCGGGAAGGAGGGAGCCCCCGGGCACACGGTCCTCGATCGCTGCGACCAGTCTGGCAAACGCCGCAATGGTACTGTCCACCTGCCGGGCGGCGTAAGGCTGCCAGGTCCAGGGACCGTACTTTTCGTTTGCAGCGTCGTCCTGGGAAGCCGTGATCTTGCCGATGCGGACCATCTCGATCCAGTTGCTCAACACCGCCTCAAGAGGATGCCATAAATCCTCATGGTCCTCCACGGGTAGAGTGAAGCCAAGGTCTTCGATCCCTAGCGCCATGGTGGCGCGATGATGCACCTGGTCGTATATCAGGCCAGCCGCGTGCTCACCCATGCCAACATTAGTGGAGTAGAGTATCAGGAACCGGTCATGCTCCCCGTCATTCTCGGGAAACAGGCCATTGTCGTAGGGAAACATATCTGACGGCTGCGCGATCCCCGACACCCAAAAGAAGAATGGAACCTCGAACTGGTCGGCCATAGTAACTGAATCTAAGAACGCCACCAGCGATGCGTCGAGACGCCGACGAAGCGCTTCGGCTTCGTCCTGGTGGACGTCAAAGAAGGATCGTTGCGGAAGGCCCTCCAGTGGCCGGCCCGAAGCAACCCAGCCGTAGTGAACAAGGCGATTGTGCAACTTTGCACATCTCTCATGATCCAATGTATCATTGCTGCGATCTAGATCGGGGTTCCTCGTCACCAAAGCCTCATCGAAGGCTAGGAGTCGAGAGTCCATGCTCTTAGCGGGACGGTTCACCGTAACAATGCGATGGGGTCGGTAGAGGCACGCTAAAATAACCACCAAGGCGGTCACAAATAGCCGGCGAAGAAACGGCATGGATGCAGCTATCTCCGGTAAGTCTGAGCGAGAGGAGATTTTGACAAGTTTTCACGAAGGCAGTTGTCCGTGCATACGCCTGGAGCAACAGACGGTAGATAGATCCGATCAAGTAATCTGAGCCAATCACGTCCGGAGTTCACAACTGTGAGAGTGAGGGTTCTCCATTCTCTGTTCACCTGCCTAAAGTCTTGATCTGAGGATACTCGCTGATCTCTTTGCTCGATACTCGCCTGCAGTGGGCTTCGTGGTCTCACATTTTGCTTTGCTACCTAGAGTCACTTTACAGTCTTGCCCTTCCGATACACAGGTTATCCCAGTCCTTTTTAGTGAAAGGAACATAACTTGCTCCCTTGCCAAAGCTCTCAACCCAATATATCTCATCCCCATTCTGCACCTTGGCCGGGTCTACTCCCTCCTGTTTTAGCGGCACCTTGTTCTGCTTGTTGTTGTGCATCGACGGCACGACATTGACGTGCCGCAGAAAGAGCGGAACCGCATACTTGGGCAGATGAGTTCTAGCATGCCTGGCATCTTGTTAGCCCTAACCCAAAGTACTGGTATCGGCAGGTATGCTTTACCTCAAGAAGGTCTTGTAACAGAACTTCGGCTTGTGATCTGGCTCAATCAGGAGAGCTGCAGCACCGGCTTTCCCGTCATGGCCTGGCAACTCTACGCCGTACACATTTGCCTCGACGACTCCCGGATATTTCCCAAGCACCTCCGAGACCTCCGCTGTAGAGACGTTCTCTCCTTTCCAGCGAAAGGTATCTCCCAACCTTGCCTATTGTCAGTGAAACGTTCTTGCCCTCTAATCATCGGCCTCTCACCTGTCCATGAAGAACCACCTGCCGTCACTGTCTCTACGCAGGGCATCGCCGGTCCTGTAGTATCGATCTCCTTTCCTGAAAACATCACAGACAATTTTCTTGGCCGTGGCTACCGGATTGTTGAAGTACCCACGAAATTGTCGGCCCTCGCCGAGCGCCACGAGAATTTCACCGCCGACTTCGTACGGCACTCGGCGCGCAAAGCCGGTCTCCGGGTCTCGCAGGATTTCCCCAGTGTCTGGATTCACAGCGACGGGAATGTAAGTGTCGTGGTTCTTCCAGCGCAGTAGAAATCCTTCATGGCCAACTGCATGTGCAAGGAAATCCCCGCGGCAGGGGTTATCCAAAGACAGCATGGCTTCGCTGCTGTTGAAGAGCTCGTTGATGGTCACTATGCCGAAGCGGTCGCGAAATCGCTTCCAGACATCTGGCCTCAAGCCGTTACCGTAGCAGGTGTGCACATTATGGTCCTTGTCCCGGGGTGAAGGAGGCGCGGCTAGGAGGTATCGAAGCGTCTCGCCTACGTAGACAAACCATGTTGCTCCTGAATCTCGGATGTCATCCCAGAAGGTAGAGACACTGAATTTCGGTGCAACACAGATCGTGGTTCCGTTCTGCAATGTGTCACCACGCCTGTAATCGGGAGCACGGGTGCGGTGTATGTACCATTAATTGGCCCAGTACACTGATGCCACCGGTGCCATGGTAGTATGGCTCCAAAATCCGTAAGCCCGCTGTCTTTCATGGCATCACTAGGTAACTCACCATACAGTTATAGTAGCGTTCATCGCTGCCGTTGACGATGTTCGCGCCGATAGTTGACTCGATTGGTCAGTTTTGGGAGCACAATGCGGAATCATCGGGGTTGGAAATACTCCTATTCCACTCATAAACCCAACGAAAGTGGGCAAAGCACAGGCTTTTGGCATTCCCGTTGTACCACTGTTGCATATCAGATCGCTTCTCCTCTTGGGCGTACTTGACGGACTTACCTTGTGTAGAACAAGGCCATCGGAGAATCCCCTGTGACGCCGTTCCTTAGATCATCAGATGGTCTCTTTGGCTCCAAGCTTGTGATGTCATTCCGGACGTCAGCGACATTGGCAACGCGGTACTTCGAGCCTAGGTTTTCCAATCTTGTCAGAGCTTCCGAGCTACCGTCGGCCAATATCAATGTTGCCGTGCTGATATCCAGGCAGTGAACCAAGGCCTGCGAGTTGAGATGGTAGTTAACCATGGCTGGGGCTGCACCAATGGCCAGAAGGCCAACCCAGGCGCAAATAAAATCCGGAGAGTTCATCATGAAGAACGCTACAAAGTCCCCGGGTCTAACTCCCTGCAGGAGGAACCACTGCGCAAACATGTTCGAGCGAGCGAGAGTGTCGTTCCATGATAGGGTGCCAGCCCTGGACCAGATCGCTTCTTTATCTCCTCGCCTGTTGGCGGCCGCCTCGACAAGGTAGTATAGAGACACACGATTACTCCTGACTTGGAGGTTGTTATTGAGGATACGTATCGAGACATCGGAGAGACAGAGACAATTACCGGCTTGTATCAAGTGTCTAGTCTTCTGTTGCTGTATTCGCAGAGTTTTGATGTCTTTCCCGAGGCTCAGCTTGGCATCCAAATATGCTAGACTGGCTGCGGCGGCAGCAGTCACTGCAGCAGTCGTTGCTTTCCCCCGGTTCAGTCTATATCCTAGAAAGACGTTGATGCTTTGCCAACCAACTTACCCAGGGCCATGACACCGGAACTGCGAGGTCGGAGAAGTAGGGACAAAATCTTTCGAAACAGTCTACGACTTTGATCTCCTTCTGCCACTTCTTTTCAAGAGAGGAGTTATGTGTGGTCTCGGTATGGACAGAACCCAGAGACCGATATTGCACGCTCCCAGGGAAGGTGGAGCTGGCATATATCGGGCGTTCTTTTTGGCGCCGAGCAAGTGCTTCCTCCACTGACATCTCGAATAGGGTCATGGGCCTTGACGGTGGGAAGACCAAACCCAATGAAGACACAGTGATGGGAGAGATATATGGTTATGTAAAAGAAGGAAAACTTGGTATTATGCTTCCCTTTATGAGTGAGGGCTCTCTCGTGGCCGAGTCAGCTCGAAGGAGAAATTATCCCGGCAATCACTCGTGGACAAATATTCATTGCTAGAATCAAGAAAAACTCTGTCATGCATCCAACCCATGCAAAATCTCACCTACTCTACAGGCATTTTCGTCGGCCTTAGTCTCGCACTCTCATTTCTCTATTACAAGAGCCAAGAGCACGCGATGGGTGCAAAAGGGGGTTGACTACCTGTATCCGTCAAGTTGTTGCTGGTCACAGCTGGTGACAGGTGTAGAGCTAACGTTAGTAGTCACTCCAATGTGCTGACTAAGTAAAGAAAATTCAATCACGTGCTTGGTTGCTGACCTGTCAAAGCACGGACCTCAGGGCCACAACCCTACTTCCCAATCGTCCGCGCCTGAGGAAAAAGCTGGAAATTTTCCAAGCTGGCCCCGCGCAAACAGTTTGAGCCGCTGAACGCATCACGACCTCCAACCACACTCCCCTCAGCGTCAAGGAAATCACCAAACCGCAAAAATGGCTGGCGGAGTTACTGTTCGGGATGTTGATGTAGGTCCTTCAAGCAATCCACCATGAGCCTCCCCGGGCTCCTCGAATGCGCGCATCGACTCGACATTTCGCGAGAACAATGGGCAATTTGGGAGCAGGCGTGAGGGAGTCGCAAGACTTCTGAAGACGGAATCATGCTAACCAGGTGGTTTTTCCCTGTGATCAGGCCCAGGCCTTCATCAATTCCTACTCTCAGTTCCTGAAGAGACAGGGCAAGCTGCCCGTCCCTGGTTGGGTCGACACCGTGAAGACCGGTCCGGTATGTAACATGTCCCAAATCAATCCAACAGTTGTATAGCAATCAGCGAGACTTTTACTGACGTGACCAATCTCTTAGTCCCGCGAGATGCCTCCCCAGTCCGCCGACTGGTTCTACACCCGTGCTGCCTCCGTCGCCCGTCACGTCTACCTCCGCAAGACCGTCGGTGTCGGCCGGTTACGCAAGGTCCACGGCAGCGCCAAGAACCGTGGCTCTCGCCCCTCCAAGCACGTCGATGCCAGCGGCAGCGTTGACCGCAAGGTCATGCAGGCGCTTGAGCAGATTGGTGTGCTGGAGCAGGACGAGGAGAAGGGTGGCCGTCGCATCACCCAGTCTGGCCAGCGTGATCTGGACCGTACGTTGCAGCCCTCCGCTAGCGCGCAGCTCCGATTCATCAGGAAGAGATGCTGACTATCAATAGGTATTGCCCAGACCGTTGCCGAGGCTGAGGAGGAGGAGGAGGATGACGAGTAAATCTGGCATTATGCATGGGCTCGGACTTTCGGTAGCATTTGGTTGCTAGGCGTAACAAAACGGATCCTCCTTCTCACCGGGTGTGCGATAGATCTTACACGTCCCTCGGCATGAGCACTGCAAGTGCCTCAGGAGAGCAGTATGAAATCCAAGGCATATACCCAGGTGAATTTGATATTTCTGAATCGGTCTTGATTTTCTCTATTCATGCACTCTTCGTGTCGCCCAGGGTTCTTCGCCCATCGCCTGGTATTCGTTCGTCCATTTGACCCATCTGTGACCGAGGTCGCCTCGCCGTCACTGGCCTTCCATATTCTTCTATTACGGAGAAGGTCTTGATTTGAAAACCGGCGTGCCGAGCCTGTGTGAGGGTCACTCATGGGCCAAAGAGCTCCGTCTGATGCCTTGCCTCAAGGGCTGCGCGTTTTAGCCTCTGTCAACAAAACCAAGCTCACCCCAATGTTCGCGGTGTTCGGGGCCGAACACCTCTGCAGACACGTGAAGAAGGCACAATATGTGTGAAGCTGGTCGATCAGAGGGAAATGAATACTACAAGACGCGGCGCTGGTCTTCATTAGCGAGGCGTGACACAGCTCTGCTCCTTCCTGTCGCGTCTCTCCGTGGGGATACCATCCCATCCCACTCCACTCATCCTTCTTCGCCCTCACAGCTGCGTTTTGAGTGTGCCTCAACGACTTCTGCTTCTCTACTATCCAGCTGAGGTCATACTCTAAACCTTCAGATCACGTCGATACTCTCTGGAAGAGTCAGCACCCCACTGGTTGTGGTATTACCTGTTAACCTGGAACTGGCTGAAGAGGCCCTCAGATAATCTTCACCTGGGTCTGCGACTCACCTACCTTACCTACCCGGCCGTCTTTTCCTCGTCTCTGAAGGAACTCTTCCTGTTCTTTCCTCCCCATCGCTCTAGTCACACTTTTGCCCACATCCACCTGCGTCCTACTTCACCTTAGGACCTCAGCCTCCTCGTCAAACAAGTCCTGCCGACGTCCTCAGCACGCTCACCTAACTTGAATTTTTGCGTCTTGCCCATTTCCGACCACAGCGATGGGTAAACATCCAACGCGCAGAGCCATTCGTGCTCTGGCCAGAGGGCAGATCCATAAGATCCATCTTGCTGTCATCGAAAATGACATAACCCTCGCGAAGCAACTCATTCAGAATAGGAACGATATGAACAAGACGGCGCGAAATGGCGCGACGCCTCTCCATCTAGCCTGCCTATATGGGCGGTACGCTCTCGTGAAGCTCCTCCTAGAAAGCAAGGCCGACTACAAGGCCGAGGATTTTGACGGCGTGCTACCGATCTATTACGCTCGCGCGTACGGCATGACGAAGTACAGACAGTACTTCCGCCGTCTGTCACGCAGGAAGCCGAGCAAGTCCGGCCGCAAGCATATCATGAATACGATTCGCAACACAGAGGGAATGCGCGCATATCGGAAGCAGCGCGACCACCCCCGGGCTCGTGACTTCTTCTACAGGCAGGGCGGCTGGCTGGCGATCCTGACACCCGTGGCACTCGTCGATGTCGGCAATAGCCTGGCGGACAAGACCGCCGGGTTCATCAGCGCCAAAGGTAGTCCGTTCCCGAAGATGATGGCCATCAGCGGCTGGACGTCCGATGGCATCCAGCGGCCGGGACTCCTGGACAATGCGACGTACGCGGGGCTCGTCAGGGAGCTCTGCCACAAGCTAGGCTTTCCACTGCCGAACGATCGGAGGGATAATTCTTGCAAGAAGCCTCTTAAGGAGCACAGTGGGCGATGGCGTGCCTGTCACGTCGGTACGTTTATTCCTATTAAGATAGAATCTTTGTTTTGGAACATTGGGAGAAACAATGGCTAACGTTTCCATTACAGAAAAGCAGCTTACAGTGTACTGGCTCCAGGAGCAGTTGCTGCAGGCCCTCGGTTGTGCCGAGCTCGAGGTGGATAACATAAGGAGACTCAAGGATATACCTCTGCAGGACGAGCAGAGGGAGGCATGGCTGTTCTTGGACCATCATCCGTGCCGGAATTGGTATGTTATTTTCTGACCAGACCACAAGATATGAACATCATCCTCAAAGCGAACACCCTACGTTCCTCTCCAAACAAAGCAGAACACTAATATGTCAGTTTGAAGCGTCGATTTCATTGCCTTAGTCAGAAAACTGAGTGGACTCGACATCACCTGGGTCCCACGACCGTTCCTAGAGCGCGGCTCGAGGTCCCAGAGACCCCTTCACCAGGAACAAAATCTCGTAAAGGACAAGGAAGCCCATCCTGAGCAAGACGACAATGGTGACGGCGATGGCAACGATACCACGGTTCCCGATGGACAATCCGATGTCGTGGCACCCGCTTCCTTGGGCACCGTGATTGGTACTCGGCCGGCAGATTACTCGGAGGATGAGAGTGATATTGACAGTAGCCTTGAAGATGGCTATAACGGCACAGCGACCCACGGATTGGTTCGCTCGCCTACCTGCGACAAGTTTGTCAGGAATGAGAGGCTCCGCGAGACAACGTCGCCTTCAGTCCCATCATTCCCCGGAACACCACCAAAACGTCGAGCCCTAGAGCCGATCACGCCTACTCCGCCAAAGCCCAGAGCTCCTGGACGGGGGTACCCGAAGGGCCGGACGAGGCAGTTACATCCGCCAAGCGACGCCTTTTTCCAGGCTTACTCTTCGCAAGGCACATCCCAGTATCGCTGTTCCGAGCGAAGTTCTCGGCCACACCAAGAACAAGCGTCGTCATTGTACTCTTCGCCGCTGCCTACGCTGGGTGTTGACAACTCTGGAGGGGTTGGACGGTCGGTGCACCAAGTTGAGAATCATCCTGATAGGACGTTGCTAATGGCCGTCCCCGAGGACTCGGATATGCCTGATGCCGTACAATCACCTCCCAGATCACTAGTCATGTCGCCTTCCCTACGGCGCCAGCTTAGACGCGCACATCGGGCAGAGCACCACTGTCTCCGCACAGCTGAAGATCATCTACGTGACGCTCTTCCAGTAGAGGGTGGGCTGGCTGTCCGCCGCCGCTCAGCCTATTTCCGGGAGGATGGTGACGCGTCGGTGGCTTCGGCTTACGGCGATACGCCGGATCCTCCAGAGACGCCAGCCACCCGTCACTCCGACATGCCGCCGCCTCCGCTGCCGCCTGCTCCGGAGCCGACGCCCCACCCTGTCCGCGTCGGCACGGGCACGCGAAACATGATCCGGTCATTCCAGTACAGTACCAGCCATGTGACCCCGACTGCAAAACGGAAGAAGGGCGTCTCGAACAGACTTGACTTGAGCCGTTTTAAATTGGGCAGGCGCAATCAGAAGCAGAGCCAGCGACGAACGTAAATGCAGCTGTTGGGCATAGGAAGAGACTGTTTGCTTTGCTTCCTGAATGCAGTTGAGAACCCAGATCACTAGTCACCTGGGAAGAAGAGAGACGGGTATGCTTGTCGCTGCAATGGCAGGTCATCGAGAGTTTTTGCTGTTTATGTCTGAGGAACGAGGGCCAAGGCTTGAGATCATTGCCGAAGAAGATTTCTTGCTTTTCGTATGGAGTCATTTGGACAACTTACTGTCTGCCTGGTTGGTCGATATGCCTTCCTGCTGACATACCTTGAGAGAAGGATCGACGTTGCTTTCTGCCTGGGACGCTTGGTCACGTGCGGCTATATGGACTGTGCGGAAGATTGACCCTGTATCTGCAGTTTTCCTTTAGATAGGCAGCATCTAGCTATGGTCAGTCAGATATCAAACATGTCCTGGCAGAACTGGTCGCGTGACAGGATCCTGTGAGATGGTGTTACTTCGTGATATCAGCTTCTGGAGTTGAGGGGCAGCTGTGAGAACCCTGATGGACAGGCAGGGGCTCGCCCCACTGTACCCGAGGACTCATGCACGGGCCGTGAGCTTAGTGACGTAGACTGGCCAATCATAGCAGCGGGAATTACAACTTGTCATGCCGCTTTTTCCTTTTTCGGTGGGGCTAAATCTTGAGGCGCAGGGGCTGGTGCTGAGAAAAAGTACACCGTTTCAAACCCGGCAGCCTGCAGGAAGGGGCGGGAAGGAAGCAAAAGGTGGAGGCTGAAAATCTCTGTTCGACTGACAGAGTCTACTGTGTAGAGCTGCAGAGCAGAGCTACCTACCTGACACTGCAGGTAAGGAGTCGACAAGAAATAGATGATCACAGCATCAATGAAGGGAACAGAATGGAATCGATCGTTGGCGTCATCTCCTCCCAGCCACATGCGGCTCGAGATCCCGGGCGGTGGAACCAGATAGGCGTGCGCTGACAATTCCCTGCTGTTCTCTTGTATCTCGTGTATCGTTGACACGAGAGATGACAAAAAAATCTCTGTTAGAGCGAGACTTACCACGGGTACCTGGGGTCACAGGGCCCCGCCAGGTGTCACAGCCCCTCCGACAGCGTGAGACAACTTGATTTGTGACCAGGAGGGCTGACCCGACTCAGCTGGTCGCATGTACCCCCGTAACACCCGCCCAAGCTCGGCATTGACTCCATGGCCATCAGGGTTCTCACAAGACCTTCGCAGCGCAAAAGCTCGCCGTTTGCTGCCAGTCACCATTACCCGCCCTTCACCTTCCCTCCCCTTCGCCTCTCTCTTCTCTGAACAATGAGGAAGCCGAGACACAATCCTGCCCACGCACCCTTCCCGTCTGGCGCGAACGCCACTTGTTTATAACCTGCAACTTAGACGGCACTCCGCATCTAAGCCGCATAGTGTGGATTTGTCGACACGACGCACCTAAGTACCCTAGCAGGCCGCAGGGCCTTGGCTCTCCACCATCCTCCATGGAACCTCGCGATGTGCCGGCGTGCGAAATCGAGGTCGCCGACGACAACGTGGGTGGCCTGCGGATAGCAGCTGTCTTCATCATCCTGATCGCGTCGCTGCTCGGCGCGCTCCTTCCCATATGGCTTGCGCGCTCCAGCAGGATGAAGGTGCCGAAGCTGGCCTTCTTCGTCTCCAAGTATTTCGGCTCCGGCGTCATCATATCCACCGCCTTCATGCACCTTCTCGCGGAAGCAGAGGAGAGTCTCAGCGATCCGTGCCTGGAAGGAATCATGCCCGAGTACGACTGGGCCATGGGCATCGCGCTGATGACCGTCATGCTCATGTTCTTGATTGAGCTCATCGTGGCTCGTTTCGATATGGGCTTTGGCCATTCCCACGACCATGGCGATAATGCCCATGCAGATCCATCTCTCGACCTACTGACTAGCCAGAGGAAGACGCGCGATATCGAGACAATTCGCGCTGGAAGCGACTCGACTGACGCGGTGAGCTCAGACGACCCGTCACCTATTGAGCTCTCCCATTCTCAGCACGGCTCTGGTGCTCGCAGGAGTGCGCAAATCCCGTCCCGCATCCCGGGCCTGCCGGACGATGTGAGCTACCCGCCCGGTGGAGAAGACCACCTTGGACACCAGAGAGACCACGTCGATGGCGACTCTCATGCAGCCTATGCTGCCCAGATGACGGCGCTCTTTATACTGGAGTTTGGCGTCATCTTCCACGGCATCTTTATCGGCCTTACCCTCGCTGTGAAGCAAGCAAACTCGTTCGTGGTATTCTTCCTGGTCATCCTCTTCCACCAGTTCTTCGAAGGCCTCGGTCTTGGCTCCCGACTCGCAACTGCGGTGTGGCCCGGCGACGGGCGGAGATGGACGCCCTACGTGATGGGAATAATATTTGCCATCAGCACGCCGCTAGCTATGGCTGTCGGCCTCGGTGTTAGGTCGAGCTTGAAGCAGGGAAGCGCCACTAGCTTGATCGTCAATGGTGTCTTTGACGCAGTGTCCGGCGGCATCTTGCTCTATACTGGCCTAGTGGAGCTCCTTGCCCACGAATTCATGTTCTCTCCACAGATGAGGAATGCCGGTTTCGACATGCAGCTGTTTGCCTACACCTGTGTCGCTGTTGGTGCCGGCTTAATGGCGTTGCTGGCAAAATGGGCATGAAGGCTAGGTGGAATGGATGGATTATCAATCATTCCCTGCTGGACAAGCGCCTTGAGGAGCATGCCACCCTTGAGATCCTAGCTCACGCCATCGAATGACCGTGTGAAGTCGCTACCACGGTGAATGGTGACGGGGCGAGCCATAACGCCGCCCTCTCGGATTCGCGAACAAGCTAGGCGTGTTCCGGTGTCTCGGGAGCGACCACGACCGTGCTGAAATCTATGGGCAACGACGATGGTCCATCAGTGGATCCGCGACGTGAAGTCGTGGTTATGGATTACTCGGAGAAGGGGCAGGTCACGGGATACTGCAACCTGAGAAACCAATGACGGTGTCTAGATACAGGCGACCGCTCACCAAACCAGAAGGAGTCTCCACGTGGTGGCCAAAGCGCTGAGCGTCGGTCACTGATGGGATGCATCGGTTTGGATTCCGATCCCGCACATGAAAGAGCCACGACGTAACATAGACTGAGATACCCCTACCTTTAGACATAGACAGATACAGGTAGAATATAACACATTTCAAATGTGTTCGAATGCGTGTTTGCCAATCGTGATGCCGGTCATCGCTGAATATTTGAAATACATGTACACAGCTCTTACAACTCGGCTGTATCCTGGTTATATTTCTTGTTTCCTCAGTGCTTGCCATATCTTCCAAGGTAGCTTCCAGGAGCCCTTGACCTTGAACGGATCGAAGTCCGCCGCCTCTAACCTCGCCAAGTAGTCTTCTGCCGGCACCGCCTCCAAAAAGACGCCAAATGCCCTTTTGATATCCGCAGCTGTGGCGTCCTCGCTCCAGCCGCCGCCTTCAGCATCGTACACGTGTTCCTCCTCTCCCTCATGCTCAAAATCGTGGCCCGGATTCCGCCCCGCCTTCAAGTTCTTCAGCATCTCCCGCGCCGTGATCAGGTGGTCGTGCGCCCGCGTCGCCACCTTGAACACCGCATCCTGCAGGCCCGGCGCCTCCGGACCGCGCCGAAACACGTCCTCCTCCCGCAGCCCCACGTCGGCCATGACATCCAGGGGTAGGAGCAGCGCGGGGTTCCTCGAGCCGGTAGCATCGCCACCCATCGGGGTCCTCACGGGTGCCCGTGGCGCACTCAGCACCGGGATGCCCCGCAGCACGGCGGCGATGCCGCACGCCTTGCCGATGTGGCTGGCCAGGTGGTCCGCGTGCATGGAGCGCAGCGGCAGGGCCGCCAGCGTCGCGTACATGAGCGTCGCGTAGGTGTTCTCGGCGTAGGTCTCCAGCGCGGCGAGGCTCACGAAGGGCCGGTCGTCGAGGTGCGCCTCGCGGGTGGAGACGAGACGCTGGGCCCAGAAGCGGATCGAGGAGGCGGCGCCGCGGGAGCCCCTGCCCGTCCGGGCCACGAGGTCGCGGACGGCGGCGTGCAGCAGGATGGAGATGGGCTCCCGCGGGGGCGGCGCGGAGGACGAGGGGTCCTGGAAGACGCTGTTGAGGGAGTCGCGCCAGAACTGCACGCGGAAGCGGCCGATGGCGGGCGAGGAGACGACCTCGGGCAGGCGGGCGAGCTCGAGGTTGAGCGTGCGCAGGGCGTCGTAGGCGTCCCGCGCGGAGGAAGGGATGAACTGCCGGATGAGGTAGGACTCATAGTCGCCTTGTCTGAGGTGCCCGTGTCAGCTGCAGCAACATGGAAGGGGGGAGGGAGACGCATACCTCAGCTGGTTCACGCAGTACTTGCGTGCCTGTTCCACATCCGCGGACGAGGCCATCCCGCGCCGGAGGTGAGGAGCACGAGAGACAGGCCCTCGCAGGCCATTCTGAAGGCCGCGGGCGCAATTCATCTGATTATAATACCGCCAGATGTGGAATTCAAATAGCCTTGCCCATTTTTCCGTCTCTGCTGCCAGGGAGGAGCTTGCAGAGCCGCAGCTTAACGTTGATGTTCTGCCGAGCTAAAAATTTAGAGCTCCTAAGGTACCACAGCATGTACCGATGCTCTACTTAACGATGACGAAAGCTTGCAGCAAAAGGAACAATGGACCCTCTCGATTAAAGGCGTAGACAATGCACGTGACACTGCGGCCTAGCGAGACGCCAAAATTCACGCCTGTCGTCTCCCGTCGCGTCTCGCCATCCAAACCTCCATTACCGATCAAGGGGTCGCCGCAGCGAACACGCAACGCCACTGCAATTTTGCGTGCGGCTGTCACGATGGACGCTGGAGGGGTCGAGGAGCCAATGGCAAAGAAAAGAAGATTCTTTGCCGATGGTGAAGAAGACCATCTCCCTCACCATGGACAAGGCGACCTCCCGCTCCGGTCAAGCCCCTCACCTCCCGCGAAGCGAAGGTTCTTTCAGGATGCAGACGAAAATTCCTGGCCTAGGGAGAAGCCCACAACCGAAACAGCCTCTTCATCATCCACGTCTCGGTCTCCTTTCTCGGAAAAGACGCCAAACAATGTCAACAACCACTCCTCGCCTCCTCCGGCTGAAGCCGGATCGTCCAAGGATGCAGCGCCGTCGCTCGGATTCGACCAGCAGACCTTCGAGGCCTTTGTGGGAGATAAGGTGAACCCAAACGTCATCGCCATAATACAGGACCACTGCGGCAATAACATTGAGAGGGCGGTCAATATGTACTTCGATGGGACGTGGAAGAACCTAAAGAAGCCTCGTAGCACCAGTGTCATCACTACGAAGGCTCCGCCGTCGAAGTCAAGCCCAAAGGCGCCCGATGTCATGGATGCCTCCAAGCTAGCGGCAATTCGGAAGCCATTGCCGGAGTCACGATACATTGGCGCCTTTGGGGTCGAAGGTTGGGCTACAAGGAGTGGGATGAACTTGCTGAAGCACGGAGAGGTCGTTAAGATCGAGCGTCAGAAGACTCTTCCCCCTCAACCTGCCGTCCTTAAGGGAAAGGGAAAGCTAGGCACGCCCATTGCAAGCCCTCGACCCAACTCTGCGGCGGCAAAGCGAATTGATGTTATTGTTCGCTTTACAAACACCAAGGGCATGGAGGTTGGCCGGCTCTCTAAAGATGCGGCGAACTGGGTGTCAACGCTCATGGACCAAAAGATGTGCAAGTTTGAAGGGGTCTGTGTCTATGCACCGGAGAGGCTGAGGACGAACGACACCATTTTCCTCCAGCTCAGATGCTATCTGCTTAGGTCTGCGTTCGATAGTCGTGGCTTCCAGCTCGCCGAGAATAGGACCACGGGAGTTTTTGAAGAGAAAGAGACGAACGAGGAGCGAGGTCTGCGGCTGAGGCAGGTTGCGTTGGTGAGGCTCTTCCAGGAGATCAACCTCATGCCGACTAGAGTCAATGCTGCTGCTGCAAGACATCAGCGCCAGGGCTTGCTGGAAGCCGCAGAGAAGGATGAGAAGACGGATAAGACACCGCAGAAATCTTCGGACAAAGACCAGCCAGGGTCATCACCACCTTCGGACGAAGCTGAAGAGGGTGAAGAACTGCAGCAGGATCAGCTGGACGCCTTATACAAGAAGGCACAGTCGTTCGATTTCAACACGCCTGAGGCGGAGCCTGCTGACACGTTTGCAATGACTCTTCGTCCCTATCAGAAGCAGTCGCTCCACTGGATGCTGTCTAAAGAGAAGAACGAAAAGGAGAAAGCAAGAGAACAGTCGATGCACCCGCTTTGGGAAGAATACGAGTTTCCGTCCAAGGATGCTGACGACAAGGATCTTTTGCAAGGAGCAAGCCAGCCGAACTTCTACGTCAATCCATACTCTGGTGACTTGTCACTCGAGTTTCCCGTCCAAGAGCAACATTGTCTCGGGGGTATATTGGCTGACGAGATGGGCTTGGGCAAGACTATTCAGATGCTAAGTTTGATCCATACCCACAAGTCGGAAGCTGCAATGCAGGCGCGTCAGTCAGCGAACGGCTTGAATACTGTCAATGACCTCACCCGCCTTTCGTCAGTGAGTGTGGCGATCTCAGATGCACCCTGCACTACTTTGGTCATCGCTCCGATGTCACTACTTGCTCAATGGCAGAGTGAGGCTGAGAATGCCTCGAAGGAAGGCACCTTGAAGATACTCATGTACTACGGAGGTGATAAGATCGACAACCTGCAGAGCATCTGCTGCGAAGCGAATGCCGCATCCGCCCCTGACCTCATCATAACGAGCTACGGCGTCGTTCTTTCGGAGTTTACACAGCTTACTGCACGGAAGGGCAACAGAGATGGTCATCATGGGCTTTTCTCGCTGAATTTCTTCCGCGTCATCCTAGATGAAGCCCATAACATCAAGAACAGGCAGTCTAAAACTGCTAAGGCTTGCTACGAGCTCTCTGCCGAGCATCGATGGGCTTTGACAGGAACGCCCATCGTGAACAGGCTAGAGGATCTCTTCAGCCTCATTCGCTTCCTCCGGGTGGAACCTTGGAACAACTTTTCTTTCTGGCGCACTTTCATCACGGTGCCGTTCGAGTCAAAGGACTTCATGCGGGCATTAGACGTCGTCCAGACTGTTCTCGAGCCGCTGGTGATGCGACGTACGAAGGACATGAAGACACCCGATGGAATGCCGTAAGTTTCATCCCCTACCAGCATGTCAGACACCTTGCTCACACCACAGTAGGCTCGTACCACTCCCGCCAAAGTCGATTGAGATTGTCGACGTTGAGCTCTCGAAGCCCGAGCGTGATGTCTACGACCACATCTACTTCCGTGCGAAGAGAACTTTCCAAGCAAACGTAGATGCCGGCACCGTCATGAAGGCATATACGACTATCTTCGCGCAGCTGCTCCGTCTTCGCCAATCCTGCTGCCATCCGATATTGGTTAGGAACCAAGATATCGTAGCTGAGGAGGAAGAGGCGGGTGCTGCTGCAGACGCGGCGGCTGGACTCGCAGACGACATGGATCTGCAAACCCTGATCGAGCGGTTCACCGCTACCACCGATGATCCTGCGGACACGAATGTTTTTGGAGCTCATGTATTGAAGCAAATCCGCGATGAGGCGGCCAACGAGTGTCCATTCTGCTTCGAGGAACCCATGATAGAGCAGACTGTAACCGGATGTTGGCATTCGGCATGCAAGAAGTGCCTTGTGGACTACATCCAACACCAGACTGACCGTCACGAGGTTCCCAAATGCTTCAACTGCAGAGAAGTAATCAACTCTCGGGATCTCTTTGAAGTCGTTCGCCATGATGATGAGCTGGACCCCGGCACCCAGACGCCGCGCATCAGCCTCCAGCGGCTCGGGCTAAGCAACTCCTCCGCAAAGGTTGTCTCTCTTATCCAGCATCTTCGGGCACTGCGGAAGGAGAACCCGACAATGAAATCGGTAGTCTTCAGCCAGTTCACCTCGTTCATGACGCTTATTGAGCCAGCTCTTCAACGGGCAAACATGAAGTTCCTCCGGCTCGACGGGTCAATGGCACAAAAGGCTCGGGCCGCCGTCCTCGACGAGTTCAGGGACGCAGAGAAGTTCACCATCCTGCTGATAAGTTTGCGCGCGGGAGGCGTCGGCCTCAACCTCACCTCCGCAAAGCGAGTCTACATGATGGATCCGTGGTGGAGCTTTGCCGTCGAGGCTCAGGCCATCGACCGTGTACACCGGATGGGGCAGGATGATGAGGTCAAGGTCTACCGATTTATCGTCAAGGACAGTGTGGAAGAACGGATGTTGAAGGTTCAAGATCGGAAGAAGTTCATGTGAGTTCCCTCATGTCTGGCCATTGAGTACATTCTTTGCTAACATTGACCACAGAGCAACCTCGCTCGGGATGATGACGGATGAAGAGAAGAAGTTGCAACGAATCGAGGATATCAAGGAGCTTTTGAGCTAATAGAAGTTTCATGGCTGCTACCTAGCCTGGGCACCTTTTGGAGTGGAATTCGATTCAATCAGCCGGTCACTAGCGATAAAACTCACTCGATGTACTCTGTCGCAGACCGCCATCGCCCATCCATCGAGAGGGCAACCTAGCTATGACTGCTTGTACCATAGACTAATGGCAAGTCAAGAACCAAGTATTGGCACACAACCTTCATCATTGGCAAATAAGCACATTTAGTTTCCGCTGCCGTCTTCATGTGTTATACAGCAACAAGAGGCGACCGTATTGACGCAACGTCTAGGATAAATATGCTGTCCTGGTGACCACGGCTGCCGGCTCATTCTTCCTGCAGGACCATATTTAGCCTCATGCCGTCAGCTTTCGGGAAGGCAATTTGGCACTCGACCGACTCCCCACAATATACCCCAGAAATAATAATCAATACCGTATTGTGAAAGTGCTTCGGCATGGCGGTGGCTCGTCATGCGGAGAAATGACACTGTCCATATCCCCGTCATACTCCTGAGTGAGAAGGTAGGCGATGGCTACCCTGTTTAGGGGTCAGATCTCAAATGTACGAGACAGCTTGCCTCACTAATATATGTCAATATCAGGAAGAATGCAAGCGTCGCGTTCCGGGTTGACTTCAGCATCTACCTCGGCGGGACGGAAGCGCAGCACTCCTTTCAAGAAGATATCGGGACATTTGACTATGGATACAAATATGCCTATCGAGACTGCTATTCGAAGTCGATTGCCAAGCCCAGGGACAGCCGTCAATAAAAGCTTCTTGTCCACAAATCCATCCTCATCCGCTACGATGCTTCCCAAGTCGGTCCTCCTCCCTCTGGTCGCCGCAGCTCCGGCCATCGGCACACCGGCGCCTCCCCTCGAGGAACGACAGGGCAGCTGCCCACCGATCCACGTCTTCGGCGCGCGGGAAACGACAGCCCCGGCCGGGTACGGCACCTCGCAGACGGTCGTCAACCTGATACTGCAGGCGCACCCCGGCGCCACCTCCGAGGCGATCAGCTACCCGGCGTGCGGAGGCCAGGGGAGCTGCGGCGGGGTGAGCTACGCCAACTCCGTGATTCAGGGCACGGCAGCCGTGGCCAAGGCCGTCAACAGCTTCAACCAGCGGTGCCCGGACGCGCAGCTCGTGCTCGTGGGGTACTCGCAGGGAGGGCAGATCATGGACAATGCGTTCTGCGGCGGCGGGGACACGAACGAGGGCCTGACGGACACGTCGATCCCGATCAGCGAGGCGGCGCTGAAGATGATCAAAGCGGCGATATTCCAGGGCGATCCGCGGAACATCCCGGGGCTGTCCTACAATGTCGGGACGTGTAAAGCTTCAGGGGTAAGTACCCTCTCCAGTCCCCGCTGCTTCGGTCACGTTCCACGGTCGGCAGTGACCGCAGAGAAGGCCATTGCTGACGATAGCAGTTTGCACCTCGTCCCTCTGGCTTCAAGTGTCCGTATGCGGACCGGATCCAATCATACTGCGACTCCACGGACCCGTACTGTTGCAACGGCAACGACGCCAACTCGCACCAGCAGTACGGCAATAAGTACGGCCAGCAGGCTCTGCAGTTTGTCAACAGCAAGCTGTCATGATTGGAACTGTGACTTCTCCGGCAGGCTTCATACGAGTAATGGCAACAGTGTAACCCGAGATATCACCGAATACCAGGTAGAGCCGCCTTAGTAGTAGCTTCTCAGCCTCTATGACAAGTGAAGGGTCGTAGGCTTCGAGAAAAATTGAGCTGATCCAAATGAGCACGAGAATGTATGTCCAACCAATGATGTTCAAAGTCATTCTATTAGACTTCTAGAGGTTATCACTTGTCATAACTCATCGTGGCAGGTACCAACTGTACATGCTGCCTTTGGGGTATATCAAACTACCTAGACAATGGGGTCACAACGGCACGGAGCCTGTATGTCGGCGCCCAACGTCTACTTATCACGACTCCTTTCTCTCCTAGTCTCTTACTCTGAGGTGGTCACTTCAGGCCCCTCAGAATCCGACTTTGCAGTCTCCTTGTGATCGCCAAGGATTCCGCCCTCAACATCCACGACCCTCTGGTGGTGGTGTGCAGCCTCAATCAGGTCCGGTCTCTCGGCCTTAAGCTTGGCGAAGGAAGCCTCTGCGTCCCAGACCCATGGAGTCTTTGCAGAGAAGAGCAGGTCCATCTCCTCCAGGGTACGCTGGTTGGTCTCAGGGTACAGAGCCCACACCATGGGGATAGCAGCAATGTTGCACGCGCCAAAGATGTAGAGCGTCTTCTCGCCAATCGCGTTGAACATCACGGGACAAAGGAGCGTTAGCCATCCATTGCCGATCGACCAACCGAACACACTGAAATGACATGTTAGAACAGACCAGGAAACAGGGGGTAATGGGGACAAAGGACTCACCCAAGAGCGTTTCCGCGGGCTCGGACTTGAAGGGGGAAGATCTCGGCGGGATACAGCCAGGGCACGGTGAGCCACGTGGCACCAAAGACGGAGGTGAAGATGAAGACGAAAGAGGCGGCCGCTGCACCGTAAGAGCTGGCCTTGCCCGCGTCTCCGGCGGCCGTGGCGTCCTGGCCGAGCCTCGAGAAGCCGCCCGCCAGGAACATGGCAATACCCTGCCCGACGGCACCCCAGTAGAGGGTCCAGCGGCGGCCAATGCGATCGAGGGTGAAGACACAGACGAGGGTCGCGAACATGTAGAAGACATTGTTCAGGCCGCTGATCCACTGGCTCTTCTCGGTGCTGAAGCCGGCAATGCGGAAGATGGTCGGGGCGTAGACGGTGACGCCGGCAATGCCGACCCACTCCTGGACGATCTGGAGCCAGATGACGAGCTGGACGCGGCGGCCCACGTGCAAGTCGCCGGAGCCAATGCCGAGGAGCATGTGGATGTAGGAGTTCTGCGTGGACTCCTTGACCTCCAGGGCAACGATGTTGCGGATGTCGTGGTACTCGGCCTGAGCCTGGGCCAGACCCTCGGGGTCGGTGCCCCGCAGCCGCTGCAGAATGAAGAGCGCCTCGTCGTCGCGGTCGACCTTGGCCAGCCACCGCGGCGACTCGGGGAAGAACCAGACGATGCCGAAGAGCACCAGCAGAGGGATGATCTGGAAGGCAATGGGGAATCGCCACCGGAAGGCCGAGTCGCCGCCGTCGATGAATGACAGGCCGAACTCGAGCCAGTAGGCGACGACCACGCCGAAGATGTTGAGTGTGAACTCGATGGCGATGAATTGGCCGCGAGAGGTGTGCTCCGCGGTCTCAGTTGCCCACACTGGCACGATTGCATTGAGGATGCCCGTTCCGATACCATTGACGGCGCGCGCTATCAAAGCAGGGGATGTCAGCACGGCACAATACAGCCGTTGTCTTCTGGTCACTTACCGCAGATCATCCAGTCGTGGTTCTGGGCAGAGCACTGCAGACTCGCGCCGATGATAGCCCACACGCATCCTAGCGCGATCGTCTTGATTCTTCCGACCTTGTCGCCGACCCAGCCACCGAGGAGGCAGCCAAAGAGGGTTCCGAGGTAATATACGGAGACGATGCCGCCCTGGAGGAGACTGTCCGTGACGACGGGCTCCTCCGTGTCGGGATCGACGTAGCCGAAGCCCATGAGATCGATGTAGTCCTTGGCGTTGTTCACGCCGCCCATCATACCCTGGTCATATCCGAAGAAGAAGATGGACAGGGCAGCCACGCAGTTGATGGCGATGAGGAGCTTGCGCTTCTCGTAGTGGTTGGCCACATTGAAGCCCTTGAGCCTCTGCAACTGCGTCATGGTGGGCTCTGGTGCTGCTACTGCTGCCGCCGCTTGTTTGCTTCGGTTTGAGGATAGTAACAAGGTCTTGCAACGAGGAACAGGGACAGGAAGAAGAGAAGGTGCCCACGATCCCAGCCAGCAGCGTCTTGATGCCTCATTCCGAGGGTGATCGTCGACATGTGGGAGGCCACCACCTCTTATATACCCCGCTGATCACCGCTGTCATTCCCCCATACTCTCCGCTCGTGCGAAGGCCGTGTCGGTTATCAACCGGCGATGGCAACCCCAGTTTCCAAGTTCGCGGATAATGGCCCCTTTCGGAGCGGATACCCTCCACGCATGAAGAGCCTCGTCCTCGCCTCCCGTTGGTCAAGTGCCGTTGTCAGGGCCGCAACTAGGCCCAACTGTCGAAAGGCTGAGGGCCGTTCGGGCCATCTCGTCCCATGCGCACCAATCGAAGCCCGTTGCGCAGCGTAGTGCCGAGTAGCCGCACGCGGCGGCATAAGGCGCCCAGGCTATGACGTACGGGCTATGGGTTTAGCATGGAGATTTCCACCATTACCGGGGCGCGGGTGGGGGACATGGGGGCAAAGCTGGGGGTTCATTGGAGAACGGCCCCGAAGCCGGGGTGAGAGCCCCGGCGCGGAGGAGCGAGCCGGGGAGTTTGGGGGATTCAAAGGAGTCACGCGGGTGGAATGTGATACGGGTGCGGGCGGGGCGCCAAGTTCAGGTTGCTCAGATTCTTCTCCGAGTCATGCCGAACGCAGCACGCAAGATGGATCCCGCACTACCTGAGGAAACAGTACGGAGTAATACGGGCGACTCCGCCCAGGAGATAGACGAGGGGGCGGTTCTCCAACCTCCCCCGCTGTGACCCCAATGCCCCTTCAACGGGAGTGGGTAGCCATGTCCTGTCTGTCATACGACTCGCGCAGTCCCGCATGTCAAATCACATATCCGATACAACGTCGTCCGTCACACAGTCTCCGGCAGGAGTCGGACCTTTCCGTCCAAGAGCCGAGAGAGGGGGGAGGCCGGACACGGAAGGCAAAGCGCCAGTCTGGCACTCGGAGGTCCTCCGGAAATGCGAGGAGTTTTAAGAAATCAGGTCGCACCGGCGCGTTTCTACAGTTAGTGTGAACCGCCTCCAATCCAGGCAAGTCGGCTAACCTTTATCAGGTCTTAGTCTCCCGGATCCGCCCTGCGCGGTCTGCAATTACTCGGTACTTTAACCGCGTGCGTGATACCAAGCTTGTCTCACCAACGCACCCTGCTAAAGCCGGTTTCTTGGCTCGCTAGGTGCCTTACTACTGGTAGCGCACTGCACCCAGGGCCTGCTAGAGCGAGTCAGTCTCGGCTCTCTACGGAGTCAGGGAGCGCAGGTGAGAGAGACTAGTTTGCACGGGTAGAGTATCCTTTGTCAGCTGCCTAAGTAGTTGATCCCCCACGTTGTCCTCCACAGTCGTGACTGTGAGACCGGGGGCGCAAGTAGCGACATTATTCGGCTTGTCAGGCGATCGGTAACCTTAGCGATTCGCTATGCCAGAGCGACGTGTATCTTGGTTGAGTCTAAGTGCTAAGGTGGGCAAATGAGCAAGTGTAGGATAACAATCGTCCAATTTCTCGCCTGTGAGAGATACTGCGACGACCAACAATCAGCCTCCCCATGGAGTACGACTGCTAGAGACTCTAGAGGATGCAGAAAAACACACATCAGAACACTCGGAGAGCCATAGTTAAGAATGGTCATGCGATCTTATTTCGTCCTGACGATAAAGGGGACGAGAACGCGAATCAGACAATCGGTCATCAGAACATCTTGAGTAAGAATGTATATCTTCTGCGACGAGCCTTCCTAACCGCTAGAACTGTAATTATTGCTCAGATCACTGGGACAACAATCTTAGGAACACTCGAACCGAATAGATCGGTGTTACAAGATTTCTGATAAAAGTACAACCTTGCGGGACAGCCACTTATAAGTTGGCGTCTTGCGAGTTTCGATGAATCGATGTTGAAAGGCGGCACGAGAGGACGGCAGCAGCAACTCGGCAACTAGTGTCTGCTGTCGTTTCCATCCCACGATCTATGTGAAATAACAATGGTCCCTCGTAAATAGGTGTCGCTGGGTTGTGTTGTTTTGGAAGCCTTGTTTTCGGGGGAGAATAGACGGGCATTTCAGTACGGGATATAGGGAGTGAGTCGGCGCAGTCGGCTCGTGCCTCTTCATATTAGGGTCGCCTGCGGAAGTAAGATATCGAATGTCCGCGAATGATTCCTATGCCGCAAATGAAGAAAGTGAGTTGAGCGTCAACGTATTGCTTAGCCTGCGGAGATGAGTTCACACCCCAGACCCTCAATTGGGCAACGAAAACCACTTGTAATCTAATCCAATCTTATTATTTGGCACTTGCCCTCACATTGTTGATGTGCCAGTTAAGTCGACCTGGGATTCATATCACTCTTGGATTACTCATCTCCATGGCGATTCCGACTTTCTTGTCGCTTTACAAGTCCTGCCTGACTGAATACTGAAGATGTTGTTGGAAGTAGGTCTGCCCTGCTTCACCCGTGGCCGTGCTCCGTACTCACTGTGTATTTCTGGAAGTGTTTATGACGCAAGATAATGTGATGCCAGAGGAATAACCAATGATTTCTAAGGAGGGACATGCCGTGGGGTGCGAGTGGACGAGAACCTCGCCCTGCATGCGAGCCTCATTTTCCTCCGTTTTGTTCTCTTGATGCAGGCCGAAGGACACCAGCACCACGAAATAGCGGACGATGAGTTGTCAATCGGGGATGCGTCGTGCATATGCAAGCCCTGCAGCGTCCCACTCGCTAGGCTTCTTCTATCGGTTTTCCTGCAAGCTGGCCAGGTGCTGGTAGGCCCGCCCCTAGCGAATGACCGTGCCCCTGCTCTGTGATGGTGTAGTGGCGTGTCCCCAGAACGAGAGCTGCGAGCTTTATTGTCGCGGAAACTCTCTCATTGACAATTGGGCTCTCAATGGATGCTCCGTGGCAAGGTTCGATGGGCTACCGCAGTGGCACGAAGCAGTTCGTTTAGTCAACGAAAGACAATGCATAGAATCGGTCTATGTGCCGAGTCAATACGTCGTAGTGCTGCACTGGTCCACCGTTCGCGCAAGATTGACCTGCTGGCGTCTCTGCCGACGGGTTCGCCAAGGACAGCAGATGTAGCAGAACGGAGATACACCCACCCTGACCACTCGATCCTGGGTTAACGGGAAATATGACATATGCTTTCTGTTGCTGCAGAGGTTCCTTGATGTCGTCTCCTCACTGGGCATGCAACAGCAATGTGGGCGGCATTGCACTGCACCTGAATCAGCCGATCGCAGCTAAACTCTCACTGCATCTAAGGGAAGAGCAAAATACTAGAACCAGGCGTGAATTCATCACCTGGACATCGCATCTCCATCATATTCGAGGCAGCCCCAAAATGACTAGGTGAACTCGCAAAATTTATCGAGGGCTGCAGTCACGCGGCATGAGAAACAGCCGTTGCCCAACCTCGCTTGACAAGTTGCAGATGTGCCATATGTGCGGCAAAGCAAGCGACAACTGCCTTCGCTCGGATACTTCCGGCTTCCGTATAACTTCTCCGGATACCAGCAGAATTGCACTTGATGCGACAGAAACCATCTCGTCTGTGTTGAGGCAGGGACTGGAAATGCAGGTGGTCAAGGATAGCAGCAGTAACTGAAACCGGGACCAATTCCCCTAGAACGCCGGGGTAATTCATGATCTCCGTCCGGCCGTCTGTGTCCGAATGGCACGACGGCATGCAGTCGTAGCGGCGGCAGCCGCAGGCGTCCTCGACGGACTCTGCACTCTGCGTCCCGCCTCGTGGAGTGCGCAGCGAATCAACGGCAGTCCAGCATCGTGCCTCCGGTCCGTCCAATGCCCATCGTGCCCACACGCATGCGAAGATGCATCTCGTCTCTCGAATGAGATAATTTCTATCGGCTCACGCGAGATGTCTTGCGACTAAGGCATCCTTCTGCCCTGCAGGCCACCCGGGTGGACGGCCGTTGGCATCTTATAGCCCCGTCCCGCATGCTCCGTTCCCATGCGATAGTCCTGCCAGCCTAGGGGGGCGTACCTACCTAGCTACTATATACGATGCCCACGAGAGGTGACGATCCGAGAGGCATGTGTACGATAAGTGCGGGTGGGATTCTCGGCTCGAGCAAGCGGACGAAAGCTTAAAAACGTCTCTGCATCCCTCGGACAATCCCTCACTGGTCTATGCGCCCCCTCTTTCTCTATTCTTCTTCTTTCCTTCCTAGTTGTCTGTAGTCTGTCTTCTGCCCATCGCCACCTTTAGCTCGCGCTTCTCGCTTCTGAAGGTTGGGCCCCGACGACTTGACGCCCAAACTACCATTTTAATCCCTCGCACCCCCCATTTCCGCTGCAAACCACGGAAATAGCACACACCGAGGAAATAAGGAGGAACGAACCATCTTACACCGAGTTTCCGCGGCACCGCCACAGCATTGAATGTATATACCATCACCGCCCCGTATCCTCGCCGAACTTCCCACCGTCCCGGCCCCGGCTCCGTGGGTCCGCCCCGCCTCCGATGCGGGCCCACAACCGGAACGCCATGCCGGCGCGGGCTGCGCACTCGATGTCCTCGCCTGGATCACCCACCATCTAAACGCGCTCGCTCGCTCAGTGTCTCCGTCCGAGCGCTATCAACCTGAACTGCGGAAGCGCGACAGCGCGCACAAGACAAACGTCACCATCGGCATCATCGTCGCCGTGCTGCTGGCCGTCTTCTTCGCCGGGATATTCGCCTTCATGTGGTACTTTCGGCGTTCTGTCCGTTTTCGCAATCGAAGCAGGCATCGCCATAAGCATCGGAAATCCACCAGCAGCTCGAAGAGCTCGTCCGACGCCGGGGCCGCGGCTGCTCCTGCCCCTCCCCCTGCTGACGCCGCGCCTTCGTAGTCTTGGGCTTCCTCCTTCTCTCTACCTCGGACGTGGTGAGAGTTGGGCTCTGCATGGAATCTTTCGGATCATGCTTGTTAGGGACAGAATGTCTTCGGTCTAGAACTACGGCTAGAGTACAGGGCACAGAATGGGATGGCCCGATTATGGCTATTCATGAACACTGGTATGTTTATAGTCTTACTGACGGCTTTTCAAGATCGAGACTTGGATTGCTGACCATAGTTGCGGCGCCAGCAGCACAGCGTGGATTTGAAAAAAGGGGTTCTACCGGAAAAGAGGTGGGCTGGGGACCAGGAGCATATTTGGAACCGTTGCCATCGGTGCGGAAGGACTGGAGTTTTGAGCGAGTTTTTGCTTTCCTGTATCATGGGTTATGGCGAGGCGTACTTAAAAACTTTTGCGTCTTCTCTTGGGAGTTTGTCCAACATGTGAGAAACACAGGCTCATGGGATCCTCTATGAAAGGGGCTGGAAACTACGGTCGTTTCGGATAGTCCGAAATTGTGTTCTATGGACTCGTGCTAATTACTGCGACTTTTTTTCTCTTCTCTGTTGAATTTGCAATAATGATATTTCTCTCGATATTAACACAGGTATGGGTCGATGTTGTTGCACATCTCCTCCTTCACGCTTCCACCTTGTGCTGCCGCAGATGTTTTCCCGCACAGCGCTTCCCCGGTGTCTCAGAACGAAGTAGCCTGATATGTTTCGAAAACTGGACCACATCCTTCCAATCAATTTCGCTACCACTGACCAGATCACAACAAGACGGACTCCTGGCTAGCTGCATATGCTTGCATCATACTGCTTGACTCAGCTCTCTCCTCAGGCAGCAAGTAGGAAAACTATCGATATCTTGCTGCCCAACCGGAACACTGCGTTATCCGTATCGTTCCTCAGCTGTAACCGGGCCAGTTACTGTCCAACCATGCCTCTTCCGAAGGAGCTCGCCTTGTTTCTTCAATACATCTGGCGCTGGTCCATACGTCTGGGCACGTGTAGCGTGTAACAAAGACCTCTACTTCCGATTTCATCTCCGGGTTACAGCCATATGCAGCCGGGATTCCGACCTCTCTCCTTATCTATGGCCCCCTTTCCTACACCGCAAGCCTCACCTCTCCCCCGATAACGATATTCCTAGAGCTTCATGTATCACAATAGTCACGAATTGTACTCGAAGGCCTCGTTTAAGGCGCTACATCTCTGTCGCGGCTATCTCCGTCCTGTATGTTCTACCGCTGCTATGGTGACTGCGCGCACAGGCTTGCGGTCTTTTCCCCAGTCGGCCCCAGCGCCTGCAATCATTCATACCATCCCCGGCCTCAGCTTCCTCCTTTGTATATACTCTGCCGCCTTCCGTCATCAATAAGACAGGGCAGGGCTCCAATACGAGTGGCAGCGGTGGTTGTATGCAGAGTGGTGCGGGTGGGGGCAGAAGAAGGACAGCAGGGGCAACGGGCTGTCCCGCGGCTGGCTCGGCAAAGGTCTGCCGGTGGTCTAGCTCGGATAGACCTTGATGTGGAGGTCCGAGTCGGGTTGACGCTTTCACACCCTGTCCACTCCTTCTACGAAGAGGAGGAGACGGAGACTCCGGCATGCAGCAAGAGAGGACCAGGGTGAGAATGCAGAACACATGTGGCCGGTCGTGATTGACCTCGGGCTTTTTCTCGCCGAGAGAAACGAGGAGTGAATCTAAATCTGGGAAGTGCATCTTGGGTTGGTAGGGTATTGCAAGGTGAGGTGGCAGTCGACCTAACCGGGCTATGGTCGAGCACACATACTCCACGTCTCTAACGCAAAATAACAGCAAGATCCGTGACCAGTTATTATACTACTCAGAGACAAAACTCAAGCTTAGGAAAGCTCATTTCCGTTCCTGGGACCGAGCTACCTCAGCCCTATGCTGAGGGAAACTGTGCTCAGGCTGAGTTAGGATGAGCTTGGTTGAGCGGTCTGACCGGACCCAGCCCAGGGATCACAACCCATATCAAGACCCTAATCTGGGCCATGTCCCCCGTTTCAAGCTATGGCCGGAATATCCTTCCGCAGGGTATCAGAAGCTGAAGAAATCGGATCTATCGGTGTCTTGTCAAGCAATGTGAACTAGACCATCATGTAACATGACGCAAAATATCGATATCTATTATAAGATAGAGTAGATGAAACTTACGTTGCAACCATAATTTTTCCTCCGGCTGTGCTGTTACAGCCATTGAGAAGCACGAACGATGGTATTTATGCCCATCGAGCAAGCACGGTTATCATGTCTAAGAGAACGAAGTAGGTAGTTGTCATCTTAGACTTACATGCGAATTTATAATGTGGTTCAAGTAGATCATCGACTGCGAAAGACAGGTACTCAGTGACGAGGATGTGTCCGGGTTAATATCAAGTAGGTGACGGCATAGTCGGCCAAGTGAGCCTCGTCGTCTGCAAGGATGAGCAGCCTACACAGATCTACCTATGTCTTTAAAAGAGGAGCTCAAGGAGCCTGCGCCATAAATTCCTCATATGTCAAGCCGAGGTACTGTGCCCTGTATAAGTGACCAAGCTCCTCTACAACTTCACGCGATTCCTGTAGACTAAGGTACGGAGGTGTATGTGTTTCAGTCAGTAATTTGACAGAGGGGGAGAAATATGGCTAGTGTAATGCTGGCCTTACCGGACTCGTCAAGCTGGCGTCTTTGTAGAGTCTTTCGGCCTGTATTCAGGAGTCTCACCAGTAGAGATCGCAACGGGCGTGCGGTCTAGGAACCTAAATAGCCGAGGCCCATATCTAGTAGCCGACTCGTTAACTTGCTTGCCCAAACGGCTGCACCCTGGCCCCACTTACAGAACATAGACATATTAACCGTAGCGACCATTATTGATGCCATGATGCTAAGATTTGCGAGATTTGGGTAGGAAGTCCATAAGGATGGCTCAATCACCTGTCTTTCTCCGCCGAGGTATGCTGTATGGTAATAACCAATCCAAACCAACTGCTCAGAGTGAAGTGCGAGAGAGGACAAACTCGAAACTGACGAGACGATCGCACAGTCCCGGGATCATCGCAGAAGATGCTCGCAAAGTCCCGTGCACTGGCTGTCGACTCTGTCATATATGACCTCGAGGACTCGGTGGCTCCCGATGCTAAGGCGACTGCGCGAGAGCTCGTCACAAAGTGCATCGCACATGAGTCGATGAGTGCAACGGCCCCTGGCAGAGGTCCAAGGGAGGTGTCGGTTCGTATCAATGCCGTCGAGACAGGACTTGCGCTGCAGGATCTCATGCATGTGGTATGTGGTTTTCCACTCCTTTATACACGCACCCAGCATTCCCTTTGCGGTGTCTCAGCCAGTCTAGGCCCATCAACTCTCTGAAGTGTTTTTAGGGGGTGCCTAGCTAGCTAACGGCAGAAAACGAAGATCCAGAGAACCAGGGACAACCTGGATACTATTGTCGTGCCCAAGGTACACAGTCCGGCAGACCTCCACTTCGTCGCAGATGTGATCCGTCATTTTGCCCCCGGGAGGGTCCCCGCAGCAGGCCCCAGCGGCTCGTCGCCGGCCCCCGGCGGTACTTACCGCCCGCTGCACATCCTAGGCCTCATCGAGTCCGCCCGAGGACTCGCGAACCTCCACGAGATCTGCCGCGCCGGCCGCCCCATTGGCCTGACGGGGCTGGGCTTCGCGGCCGAGGACTTCGCCTCGGACCTCTCGCTTTCGCGCCTGCCGGACCGCCGAGAGCTGCTCTTCGCGCGGTCCGCGATCGTGACGGCGTGCCGGGCCCACGACGTACCCACGGCCATCGACATGGTCTCCGTCGGCTTTCGCGGTGCCGCCGGCGGCAGCAGCAGCGAGCTAGAGGTGGAGAGCCGCGAGGGCCGTGCGCTAGGCTTTACGGGTAAGCAGGCCATCCATCCGTCGCAAGTCGAGGTGATACAGCCGGCATTTGCGCCATCGGAGAGCGAGGTCGAGTGGGCTATGAGGGTGGAGGTCAGGGACGCGAAGGCGAGGAGGGACGGGAAGGGCGCGTGGAGCCTAGATGGCAAGATGGTGGACACACCGGTGGTGAAGAGGGCGATGGCCCTGCTTGAGAAGGCGGCACTTTGTGGGATTGATGTGGAGGGATATCGCCAGAAGTGCAAAGATTGAAAAGAGAAAGGCCTAGGGTAAGGTGAGCTCATTATCTCGACCTGGGGCGTTCACGACAATGTACATACCTAGTTTTTCATCTAATGCTAAACTTACTTATGATGACGCGCTCGCTAACACCTCGCTCTTCATGCAAGTAGCACCCCTTTTCATAGCCAGGATCTCAAAGGCCCTCCCATCCTGACCATCCTGCACACCTGCAGTCTCAATTGAGTACGACTCGCCAGCATATATCGGAGCCATAGCCCTGTACGTGATCTGACTGGGCTGCTGCGTCCCTTGGCCGTGCACATCACGCCAATAATCCAAGATACTGATGAGATTGAGCGGACCGTGGACGACGAGACCAGGATGGCCTTCAACTTCAGCCGTCCAGCCCTCGTTATAGTGGATTTTATGTCCGTTGAAAGTCAAGGCCGAAAACCGGAACAGGCCTACTGGGGACCAGCGCAGCTGCCGCACCGGAAATTCTGCTGACTTTGTGAGCTTGGAAGCCGAATGTGACCGTGATAGAGCAGCGTGACAAACTCACCGGCTTCTTGAGTGCTCTCATCCTTAATTGTTGACGCCCCGTGAACGTCCAGAAACGATGCGGCTTGCTTCCTCTTCTTCTCGCCCGCCGAATCATCATGTGGTGTGGCAGTAACTTCAGGCCGGAACACCCATGATCTCAAGACGCGTATTTTAGTATGGGGCATCCGGAGTCATAGTCAGATAGGCGCCTCATACGGCGGCTTTGGGGCACTAACCTCTTGTCCACGACCGCAAGTCCCTTCGGGCCCCAAAACTCCTTCTGCACCTCAACCAGGACCATCTCACCCGCGCTGCGGCTCGTCTTCGGCGTCGCGCTCAGCAGCACAGTCCGCTCCTCGACCTCCTCGCCCACGCGCAGCGGGGCGTGGGCGTTCCACCGCATCTGTCCGCCGGCCCACATGCGCCGCGTGAACGGCGACGGGGCGTTGAACGTCTTGTCTGTGCCGTCCCGTCCCAGCTCACTCTCCACGCCGCCGGGCGTGAAGTACACGAGGTGGTAGCCAGGAGGGACCGGGGTGCCCGCGCTTGGCGGGTCAACGGACACGTCCTGGCCGGCGGGATGAATGTGTTTGCGGCCGAGGCTCAGGCTGAGTTTCTGCAGCTGGTTCGCGTCAAGCACCTGCCGCCGGGTGACAGTTGTGCCGGAGAAGTCCTCAAGGAGCCGCTGCGCGGCGTCGGCAGCAGTGGTTATGATTGCACTACTCAGCCGTCGAACGTTTCTGCGGGCTTCGATTTGGCTGGAAACGCGTAGCGCAGGAAGGAGTAAGTGAACTGACATTGCGAGGGAAGGCGGTGGTGGTTCAGTCGCTCAGTGCTAAGCTGGAAAGTGATTATTGGTATGTGCTCGGGGCTGGTCTCAGAGATGGATATCCCACTCCAGTGAGACAGTGAGACAGTCGAGGTGAATTGGTCAGAGCAACAAGACTGTGGATGAGCTCATCAATCGTCTCAGTGAGTGAATCAATCTTCTCGTTGTTAGCTCGGGTCACAAGAGGGCAGCCCGGACGCCGCCGCGGCTCGGCGTTTTGACTCTGACAAGTCGCCGACTAATTAGTTCACAGCCGAGGCTTGATCAAGCATGTCAGCGTCACACTCATCACCTGACCCCGCAAACTGTGCACAAGTTTGGAGGGACCCGGCGGCGCAGATCGGGTTTACAGCGACCTTTCTAGGAGGTTTAGTCCCTCGACCTGCATCGGGTCATCCTGGAGCTGCGGGTCGAGGAAGAGACCGAGATCGTGGAGCGAATCATCGCCCTCCCAATGGCTGCTGAGAATATCAAAGTACTGGTCTTCAAACGCCTCGGTGGTCTTTCGAGTGGGGCCTTGCTCTGTGGACTCGGGCACGCTCTGGCTGGTGAAGAGCCCGAGGTTTTGGTCCGAGGTAGTGGTGCTGCCGTTCGGATGGTGAGCCCTGTGTGCTTCGTCCTGTCCTCCGGCTTCTCCCTGGCTTCCGTGGAGTCTCTTGGCGATCGCCTCGTCGAGATACTGCAGAAAGAGGTCAAGCACCCTGTTGTTTATCCGCCAGTACTTTTGGATGTCCTTTAGGGCCAGCAAGCACATCTGTGCTTTATGTTCTGCAATTCGTCTGGGTATGCCCACAGACCTCCGGATTGAGATGGCGTGGATACACAAAGCCGCAAAGAGACTCGTAATCCTGCCAGATTGAAATAATGAGTTCCACAGAGCGGAGATCAGAGGGGGCTCCAATAGGAGTAGGGAGCCTTACAAGTGCATCTGCCCATATCGCAAGCTCCCATATGTCAACATATCTTCGGCAATCCTGCTGATGCGGCTTGCAGCTGTCAGGGCGATCTGCTTCGCCCCGTCGTCGTTGCTGTGCAGGAAAGCGGGCCGATGTATGAGAATGCGAAGATGGCTAGTTCGCAATGTCAGCCTCTTTCATACCATGGGATTGAGCACATGCGCTTCGCTACTCACTTGTATGCTACTTGTAAGAGACAGGACCATATCGAGGCTGTACCGTCTTCGAAGCTGTCTTTCATATTGGCTGGCAAGCTATGCTCCCATGCCTTTACGGCCGCATCAAGGGTATAAACTGCTTCTGGCGTAGATGGCGGGCGACGGGGCACAAAGTGCAGGTCAATGACCTTGCCGACTGGGACAACAGTAAGTTTTCCGGGTCAGGAAGTCTGACAATGCACCTGGAGAACTCACGTAGTCGGGCCATCTCCACCATTTTGATGGCGTAGGTTACATGCTCGGGGCCATATCTCCCCAAGGACATGCCACCAAGATCTTCCTCGTCGGACTCGAGATCGGTGGCGGTCAGCAGTTCAATGTCACAGTCGTCGTCCCGGATGCGACTGGGCAGGCCTAGCGACGCAGCAGACTGGCGCTCACGAACCTAATCGAAGTCAGCAGGAGTCAGGAATAGGTCAGACTTGTGGGTATAGTACGTATATCGACCACCATATCCGGCGCCTTAAGCGAGCCATTTGAGGATTACGGGTGGTCAACCGGGTGCTAAGTGAAGTCGACAGTGGTGAGTACCGGTTCGACGCGTGACAACATCAAGTTAAAGATGGAGAAAGGCGCAGCTTACGACCTGTGCAGACCAGAGGACTCTGCAAATGTGATGACCACGCCAAGCCAGTACCTAACGTCTCTAACGTCGAATTTGTCTCCCCTCCAGAAGCTCATCAGGAAGAGCGACTGGATGAGAGTGATCTCGTCCTTCTCCCAGTCAGCATGGAACAATAGCCTCGCACGAGTGTACAGCAGAGACTTGGCCTCAGAGCGGTCCCTGAAGCCCATGGCCAGGATAGTGGCATCGTCACAATAAGTGGCACCGATGAACAGCATAGCCTGAAGCAGCAGCCGGGAGATGTCCATGGAGGGCAGTCTCCGCGCGATGTCCGCGCGGTCCAGCACCGGGAAACAGGGATGGAACCACGTGAAGTAGGCCTGAAGGGCAGGCAGGCAGCTCTTGAGGTCTGGGACGGTCAGCGCGCCCTCGTCGCGTAGGTAGCGAGCCGTGCCGGCGCTAAGATGGGAGATGCTGACGGCTGGGGAGGCACCGTCATCCACCTGGGACTGCGGCGTGCCGCCTGTGAGAGGGAACAGCAGCCGGCCTCTCTGCTCACTGCTGCCGCCCGCAGGGGCCATCGGATCTTCCTCTCCCGTCTGTGCGCCGGCGCCCTGCACGAGCGTCAGGAAGTTGGACTCCCCGAAGAAGACCGTGCCGGCGGAGGCAGAGGTGGATGACGGTGCAGGCGTGGCCGCCTGTCGCTGCTGCATTAGGCGCGAAGAAGCCTGACGAGTCTGCATCACCAGGCCGGCGGGTTGACCGGCCCTGTTGCTGTCGATATCTCCGGGCGAAGCCGCATGAATGGACGGCGACGGCGGAGACGTAACAGTCTCGGTGCCGGGACTTGCTGAGATTGAGGACTCTTCAGCAGCTGCTTGTTGCTGCCGAGGCTTGCGATGATATCTGGCATCTTCAGGTCAGTGTGCATTGTCCTATCGTGCGGCATCAACTAGGAATGCTTGCTCACCTTCCTCTGCGCGAGGGCAGCACCTCGCAAGTAGCGCCGGAGGCCCGGCAGTTGGAGCAAGGGTGGAGCTCAGTGACATCGCAGCGAACTCGGCGCGAGTTGCACACACGGCAAGCATGTTTCGCTCGGGGCCTCCTACTCGAGTCCGGCGTCGACATAATTACCTTTCCTTCCTTCAGCTGGGAGGATGTGCCATATTGTCATGGAAGCAGAGACAACGGTGCGAGAGAAGCGATCACTTTGTTAGGACTAGTCGTCTCACAGCGTTGCGGGGTAACTAGGTAGGTACCTAACTAAGAAGAGATCTAACGGATACAATAGTCAAAGGCCCTTCCACTGTCTTCAGATCTTATACTAATAACTTTATCTGTTATTTGGTGTATTTATATATAGTGATAAAGCCCAAGTCGATAACCCCAGAAGGCAAATCTAGGCGAATTCATCGAGTCTACCTACAGCAAATGTGTAATAGCTCCCAACGAGGGAGCTTGCATTGCAGAATGATTTGGTTTGTTCTAGTAGTACATCTGAGTCTCCATGATACTGTTCAGATATCGAGTTTGCGCCAGTCGGTAATCGTCGAGCTCAAGATACGTCGTGCTCGTGCCAACGGTCCCGTTAGAATTAAATACAAAATTGGTGCCAACGCCATCCGAGTTGGTGGTATTCCAAGCTTGCCAGTTCGGCACACCACAGGCTGTAATTATGCACCAAAGATATCAGCTGTGCTTCAGTTGAAACTGGATCGGCAGGCGCGTTAAGGTGATCATACCTTTATGATGGTTTGGATTCAAATCCGATACGAAAGATGCCCAGACCCGGCTCATTAACGCTGACGTGGACCGTAGCTCATCGTTATACCCAGAACCATCGACGTTATTGAACACGAAAGCCAGCTCAACAGCATGACTCGACCCTATGGCAGCAGGCTGACCTAGAGGAAGCAAGTTGATGCGTGTAGAGTAGGCCGTACCGCCGGCTGCAGCCCAAGTATCAAGAACCTTGCGCCGTGACGCTGTCTCGACAGCGTCGGTGTGAAAGGCAACCTCACGCTTCCATTGCTTGCCGTAGATTGACTCACTCTCGGGCGTTGGCTCATACCCAGCCGGCAAGCCCACCGCGTTGACGTCTGGATATAGAATTTCGATGATGTTAATCGTAGCATTATCTGGACCGCCGGCAGCCACAAATGCCCGGAAGTCCTCGTCTGAGTTGACTGGTCCACTGAAGCCGAAGACGGTTGCCTCGTCTGTATTGGTCGAGTACAGAATCGGTACGTTAACAAAATGACCCTTATCCAGCGAGTCCGTTGGGCCGTCTTTCAAGATGTCCCCGTCAACCTGCGTCAGCCAGGGCCCCAATCCTGTCCCGCTGAACACAGGCGTATGGCTGACGTTCAGGGCTGCAGAGAGAGCCTCGATATTCAGAGCGCGTAAACACTCCAGTGGGGTGGTATCAGCTGGCAAACCAGTCTTGTTCGAGCAGCCGGTCGTCTCGGTGAGATTACGGTAGAGATCCGCAGTGTACGCTACCGGGTCCTTGATATTGTAGGGCCACTTCTCTACCATGCTGCCGCTCTCCATGATGGCAGCGCGGAATAAGTTGTCATCCCGCCCTCCGTAAGCAATTAGGTGCTTGCCGACCGACAGCGCCCCTGAACTCTCGCCCCAGATCGTTACCCGTGAAGAGTCGCCACCAAAGAACTTGATATTCTCCTGGATCCACTGTAACGCAAGACGTTGGTCTCGAAGGCCATTATTTGCGCTGCCGTTGGTCAGGATGTCAGACGAGTTGCCCCATAAGAAACCGAAGGCAGTCAGCCGATAGTTGATTGAGACTGCAATGAGGGGCTTCCCCGTCTTTGTCGCTTGCGTGACGAAGTTGCTCAAGTTGGTTGCAGCAGAGCTGCCGCTATAGAGTCCACCACTACGCAAAATAGTCAATTGTCAAAGGCTGTCCGGAGGGGGGAAGCAGATAGTCGCTTCCGGGAACATCTGGACCACTTACCCGTGAATCCAGACCGCAACTGGCAAGCTCTGATTATGCATCTCACTTGGGCGTACGACATTCAGTGTCAGGCAGTCCTCGGACATAGGAAACCCAGGGGGCGTCTTGAAACTCGCGTTAATATCTGCCACCTTTTCGGATAATCCAGAAAATACACATACGACGTATTGCATGCAGACATCAGAGTAAGCCACTGCAGGTTTGACGCCATTCCAGGTAACGTTCAGGCTTTGCGGCGCCCTGAAGCGGAGAATTCCCTCTGGTGGTTGCGCATATGGCATGCCCAAAAAGACATCCTGGCCGTACGCTGGAAGGTTATAGCCTTCATACGTGCCGTTCAAAACTTGCACGACAGGGCCTGCGACAACTTGAGACACCAGGCCAGCCAATACAATAAGGGTGAGTATCGTCATGGCTAGGGCTGAAATGTATGACGACGTCACAGGTTACAGGCTGAGTTAATCTCTTCCGAAAAGTCCATCACATCGAGGGGGTTTATTATAGAAGACATCTACATTTGTCCTGGTGAAACAATCCTATATTTGAGATAGCGGAGATATTGTAAGATAGTGTGTCGATTGCCCTCCCAGACCGCAGAATTGCCAGTTTGCCGACATTGCTGTCGTACATTGCCGACGATAATGCGGTGTGGATTGAGATAACTACTTGTTATCGGCATGGGCATGTCTGATAACCGTGACAGGGTTCGGGTCAATGGCTCCCACAGACTAATTGACCCGACAGACTACTAGGGCACCCGGATAAAGATTTCAGAGTTCTCGCGTTCAATCTTCCTACGCCGAGTCCCGAGCTGTAGTGGCCTAGCAGCGCTTGAGATGCGTCTCTCCTTACGATAATCATGACATTCGCTACGGCGTTGTCAAAATGGCGACATCCTTGAACTGGTTCTTCTCCCGATACCCGCCGCGAACCCATCCTTCAGCTGGCCTGGCTCCGTTTCACCTTTAAACATCTACGCTGGGCTGATATATACGTTCTGTGGTACCGTCAAAGGGCTCGGAGCGGAACTGTATATCGGAAGAAATAACTCGAGCTGCTTGATCGGGTGTGTATGACTCGGCGTGGCAGGCTGCCGACAATCGCTGTCGGCTATCTGGCCAGGCGAGATAGGTAATCCGCGAGTACAGGAGCCATTTTTGGGACCTTAAAGTAACGAAAGACGAGTATTATACGAAGATATTGTATCTAATCGGTAAGGTAGTAGAACATATAATAATATATAGGTTCATATAGTTTATATATGTAAACCCCCTCAGTAGCTCCGAGGAAGCCCAAGGACCTTCTCGCTAATATAATTCATGATCATCTCTCTCGACACCGGCGCAATACGTGGTACCAGGCACTCCCTAAACCACCGCTCAACATCGTACTCGGCGGCGTAGCCCATTCCTCCGTGTGTTAGCACAGCCCGCTCGCACGCCGTGAACGCCGCCTCCGCCGCCAGGTACTTTGCACTATTGGCCGCGACGCCTACGTCGTCCTGGCGGATCGATGGTTCTGTCTTGCTCTCATCGTACAGCCGGGCGGCGTGATATGTCGCCAATTTGGCTGCCTCCAGGTGCATATATGCGTCAGCTAGCGGGTGTGCAATGCCCTGGTTCATGCCAATCGGCCGCTGGAATACGACGCGCTCACGGGCATATGTGGCGGCCTTAGCGACTGCGGCGTAGCCCAATCCCAGCGCCTCGCCGGCGAGCAGACACCTCTCAGCGTTCATTCCATGCAGGACGATCTTGAAGCCCTTTCCCTCCTCTCCGATCAAGGCGTCCGCGGGGATGCGGTAGTTGTCGAAGAAGACCTCGTTGGCGTCGACGGCGCGGCCTCCCATCTTCTTGATCTTGCGCATGTCCAGACCGGGCTGTGACCGGTCCAGGTCGATACAGAATAGCGAAAGACCCTCGCTTGGTTTAGATACCTGCTCACGCGGCGTCGTCCGGGCTAGCAAGATCATCTTGCTGGCAACCTGAGCGCATGTAATCCAGATCTTCTGGCCGGTAACAAGATAGAAACCGTCTTCCTTCTTGGCCGTCGTCGTCAGACGCAGCGTATCCAGGCCTGCGTTAGGTTCCGTCACACCGAAGCATACGCGCCACTTCCCCGAGATGATGTTCGGGATAGTGACGTCCAGCTGCTCCTTGGTCCCAAACTTGGCTAATGGCTGCGTCGCATACACGTTTGCGTGGATGGCCTGCGCGCCCGCCATGCCGGCTCCGCTCTCCGTGATTGTCTGCAGCATCATCACAGCCTCGGAGATCCCGAGTCCGGCACCACCGAGTTCCTCAGGAAGAGCAGTCCCAAGCCACCCGTCCTTGGCCAATGCGGCATGAAACTCCTTGGGATCCTTCTCCTGCTGGTCATGTTCCTGCCAGTACGTGTTGGGGAACTGGGAGCAGAGCTGGCTGACAGCTTCCCGGATCGTTAGCTGCGTGTCAGTGAAGCCATGCATTTCCATTATGCGCCGCGGACTTGATGTCGAGAACGCCTCCGATCGGATGGGAAGCCGGTGCGTGTGCGCTGCTGCGCATCGTCGGCAAGCACGCCAGAATGGCCTCGCTAGTGATCGAGACATTCTGGTCTCGGAGATCACGATAGTTCTGTGGTCGGTTAACCTGTCCTATACGCCACGGTAAGTGACTTACAGGTATCACTTTTATAGCTTTGCTGCTGCGGTAAACAGACATCATCGTCATTCAAGTCTGCTTATCGGCTTCTTCTCCGGGCCCCAGTGTAGCGCTAAGTAGCCGAATGCCCACTCAGTTTGACCCCCTACCAAAAATCATATAGCCGATTTCCGTGCTACTAAGGCCCGTCTCATATCTCTTCGTGAGATGGATGTGGTTTTGCGCATCCTTGAGTGAGGCCTGCTGGGCGGTCGTCAATAAGTATTCCTACCTTGATAGTACAGGAGTCATGTCCTCCGTCAGACGCAGTAGCAGCAACATCATTGCCAAACCACGAGTGTTGGCCAATCTCACAGGTGCCGGAGCTCCTTATTCATTGTTGCAATGCTTCGGAACAGGGCACAGCAGAGCGCCGCATGCCCGGTTTTCTCAAAAGTCGCACCGACCCAGTCATCTATTCTCCGTTCTTCGTCCTCAGTGTAGAACCCTTGCCACGGCATCAGCAGCAGCAACAGCAGCATCATCACCATCATCAGATAACAAACGATCTTCTCTGCCGTTGGACGGCGTCACGGTCGTGAGTCTAGAGCACGCCATTGCTGCCCCCTTCTGCACGCGTCAGCTCGCCGACCTCGGCGCGCGCGTTATCAAGGTCGAGCGACCAGATGTGGGTGACTTCGCCCGTCAGTATGACACGCGGACACGGGGTCTGGCATCATACTTCGTCTGGGCCAACCGGTCAAAGGAGAGCTTGGCCCTGAACCTGAAGAGCCCACGAGACATGCGCGCCCTGCGGGCGCTGGTGGCCAAGGCCGACGTACTCGTGCAGAACCTAGCACCCGGCGCGAGCGGACGTCTAGGCCTGTCGTACGAGGCGCTGAGAGAGCAGCACCCGAAGCTCATTGTGTGCGACATCTCGGGCTACGGGTCCAGCGGCCCTTACCGAGACAAGAAGGCATACGACCTCCTGGTGCAGAGCGAGGCCGGAATGCTGAGCGTTACTGGCCAGCCGGACGCGCCCGCCAAGGTGGGCATCTCCATCGCCGACATATCGGCAGGGATGTACGCGTACTCGAACATCCTGGCCGCCCTCCTGCGGCGCGGGAAGACGGGGCAGGGCTCGCACATCGACATCTCCATGCTGGAGGCCATGACGGAGTGGATGTCCTACCCACTATACTACGCGTTCGACGGCGCGCCGGGGCCCAACCGCGCGGGCGCCGCGCACGGCTCCATCTACCCCTACGGGCCGTTCGAGACCGGCGACGGGTCCTCAGTCATGCTCGGCGTGCAGAACGAGCGCGAGTGGGCCGCCCTGTGCGCGCAGGTCGTCGGCGACGCCGAGCTGGCCAAGGACCCGCGGTTCGCGAGCAACTCGCTGCGGTCCCAGAACCGCGACGCGCTGAAGAGCATCATCTGCGCCTCGCTCTCGGGCCTGGCCGCCGAGGAGGTCCTGGCGAAGCTCGACGCTGCGGGGATCGCGAACGCCAAGGTCAACGACATGCACGGGGTCTGGGCGCACAAGCAGCTGCGTGCGAGGGGGAGATGGACCGAGGTCGACACGCCTGCCGGACGGATCCCGGCGTTGCTTCCGCCTGGCGTGGCGGACGCGGAGGGCACGCGGATGGACGCGGTGCCGGCCTTGGGACAGCATACAGATGCGATATTGGCAGAACTGGGGCTTCAGCACAGGGAAGAAGAGTCTTAGACATGGGGCTATAGCTATACATTATCCCTGAAGAGAAGAGAGCATAGCCTCAAATTATTCTCTAAGACCCTCGGCTAATTATGAGATGAAGATCGGCATACCAAGACGCACAGTTCCCCCATCGTGACCTGGGAATTGCCAAACCACCTATCTATACTCAAGCTGATCCTGTAGGTATAGATAATATATTGTGCTTGTGCATAGAGGTAGAGCCTTTGCGAGGTGAAGAGAGAAAAAGAGAATACGGAACTTCCACCACCCATAACTCGCAGTCGTCTTTTGACAGCGTACCGTTTCGACTGAAGCATGTGCCTGTGTGCCATCGATGGGCCTCGCGAGAGTTGAGCAGTGCAGATGTTGCTCATATATAGCCACTACTGGACTCTGTCTCTCCCTTCGATTCCCTTGCTCGATGCAAACACCTTACAGGGTGTACCGGAAAGCAGGATGCCTATGTCCCAGTAAATGCTGGCTACCTTCCACCAGCCTGTGGTCTCTTTGACCGCGCTCCCGCTTCAGATTCTCCCACCTGCAGTAAATGATCTGAGTACAAACAGTGAGAAAACAGACGACCAGGAAGGCCAAGCTAATCGAGTGACCAAGCTTGTAGTCGGGCCTTCAATTAAGGTTGTCAGCATGTTGAGTAATGAAACGGAGTGAAGAAACGTAATATAATACTTACGCATCTTTCGCGAGATATATGAAGCTGGCAATAAAGGCCGCGCAGTTGGCAAAGGCGATCAGCACACCGAGCCCCGTAGCACGGACATAGTGAGGCGCAAGGTTGTTCGACAGCAGGCCCATGACAAGCGCTGAGCCCGGGTAGACGCCGGCGGCGATCAAGAAGGTCCCACCATAGCGCACACTGCTCTTCTTCGCCACGAGGAGAATGATGTAGCCAGATATAGCGAGCAGACAACCGCCAGCCATGATGGGGCCACGGGCTTTGAGCCTGTCCGAACAAGCCGTTGTTACCAGCACGGTTACAAAACCGGCCATGTAAGGGGGCACAGTGAACAACTGGGCAGTGGTCGCTTTGTATCCTAGGCCACTGATGATTGTGGGCAGGAAGAGCGAGTAGCTCTGCATGACATTGAGGTCAGCTATTTTTCCAGCATAAACTTGTCGCTTTAGGACTCACGTATAGCGAAACAAGCAGGGTGAACCAGGCGAAGGAGCAGAAGTATGTCTGAGGTGCCTTTACCGCCATTTTAACCCAGTGCCAGTCGAAGTGCTCATCATTAACATCCTCCACGTCATTCGCACCGTGCGAGTCCTCTTTAAGACGCTTCATTGCAGCACTTCGTTCCTCATCGGTAAGGAACTTGGCATGGAAGGGGGTATGAGGCATGACGAAGAAACAGATGAGGCCAAACACGGTAGTCATGGCTCCTTCGACTATTTGGAGGTACATATTAGCAATTGACTCTCAAAGGGGCATACAGCAAGGAGACATCACAAGTTCGGCATGATTGGGAAGGACGAGTAAAGGCGGAGCGTACTGAAGAAGATCCATCGCCAGCGAGAATATGCCCCAACACTGATTTTTGCCAGACCCGTTGCCAACAGGCCGCCAAAAGCCCCGCTCAGGGGTGCCGCGCAGTAGAAGAGACCGATGCGCAATCCCATCTCGTGTCTCTTGTAGAACATGGCGAGGTAGACGAGAATACCACCCAAGAGTCCACCCTCCAAGAGGCCCAGCAACAGGCGGCAGACTATCAGTCCAGCGAGGGACTGCGTAAAGCCCAGGAACGTACAGATGAGCCCCCAGGCAGTGGTCAGGGCGGGCAGGAAGACTCCAGCCTTAACATGTTTGACGATCCAGTTGCTCGGCACGTCAATAAGGATGTAGAGAATGTAGAAGACGAGTAGGGCGACATTGAAGCTGGTCCCGGTAGTTATGCCAAGGTCTTCTGTGAGGCCGTCGATCTTTGCGTTGCCGATGTTACTTCGGTCAATGAAGGCCAATAACCTGGTCTCGGTTAGTCTAGCAAGGTCTCTAGATACTTCGTCTGAGCGCTCACCAGATCCCAAACAACCATGGAATCAGATGGATATCGAACTTCCGGTTGAGCCTCCGATCCATTTGTGGATCAATCGGTGAGTGCGTCTGCTCCCGGCGCAACGTTTCGACATGGCTCTCATCAGGTTTCGGCAGCTCCATGTCTGATCGGGATAGTGAGACTGCGTTTTGGACCAACATGGCTCATAATGAAGAAAGTACGACAACCAGCAAGAGTCCTTTTCTGTGAATCGGAATGCCAAAGTCTGCCCGGGGACTTATACTCCCACTCGTAGCCTTCATATACAAGTGGGAGCCGAGTAGGCTTCTTGCCCCTTCTCTCTATCATCACCCCGAACGCCGATCATTCCTTGTCAAAGCCGGTAGCGATTGGCTGCTACTCAATCACTACGGCGTGCAAGAGGCCGTAGATGCTCATCCCCCGCAATTGTTACCTGCCATCGTGCGTCTCGGCCTGCACCGTCGTGGAGTCGAATGCGGGGGAGGGTCTACTAGCCATGCAGCGCATGCTTTCTCGGCTTCTTAATGTTTAGCACAACTGGCTCCACTGGGTCAGAATCCGGGGGCAGGTCCAATTAATGAAGAGAGGGAGAGGCACGCGGTAGAATAAGAGATACCACAGATTACCGCATATGCGAGACCCGCCGCCATAATTGCCGTCTGTATTCCCCGCTCATAGCTTAAAGAAAAGACCGAAGCCTTTGCTTCTTGGTTGGAATGTCTTAAAGATAATTGTGATGAAGACTTAGCAAGTGATAGAAATTTCGAAAACGACTCTACACTTTACATATACATTATCTACTGCGCGATGTTTGTAGTCATGGTGTTGTAAGGAACTAGGCTGTGGAACTCATCAGTGATAGCTCTGAGGTAGATGCTTAATGTGGCCATCTCAAGAGTAATTGACCAAGCCACGACTATCAGAGGGGTGGCTTGGCTATCTGTCTGTCATTCCTTTGCGATGATATCCAATCGCCAGTGACGGTGTGTTCCGATTCAGAGGAGCCATGCACTTGACCGCAATGGCAACCAGCCGTAAGTCTAGACTCACGCAGCTAGATAACACAACTATGAGGTTGAGGACCCAGAAAGAGGGACCAACAGAGCGCTCAGAAGATTACTCGGCCTAAGAGTAGGAAGAAGGCCGAGAAAAGCTGATGAAAGCTGACGCACTGATCATTCCAAGTCAGGCCAGGAAGAAAGGGTTTTCAAAAGCGGTGAGTTTCGTTCCATGATATTAGTTAATAAGCTATAGAAGAGGACTTAGACGTCTCTTCAATCAATGATTTCTATTTATATGGAGAACTATCTTTTCGAATGCTTTCCAGCTGAGGTTTCGTATGGATAAGCCATCTAGCGAGTATGAATGCGCATGATTGAGCTGTATTTCTTCGTCGTCACAGCTTCACAACTCCAGATACTGAGATAGTTTGCGTCAGTTACCGCAGTGTGTAGAAATGGGCCGGTAGAGCGACACGCACCATCGTAGGTGTCGGTAAGAGGGTTCAGAAATAAACCCAAGTAGTCCTCGATCAGATCCTCCTGTGTCCTCAAACACTACCGGCAACTCTATGCCAACAGCCCTCAGTGTCATATTTCGAGCATATCTGCGAAGACAAAAATGTGGCCCATACTGTTCTCTCAGGGACCTCGCCTTGTTACGTTCTGAGGTTGATATACCCATATCTGACGCCAACTCTCCGGTCTGTCAAGGTTGCCGATTTGGCATGTCTAATCTGCTCCCCTATGCCGTGACGATCTTCCGCGCGAGATTGGCCGACTCGGATGTCTTGGTGACGGGCTGCTAGGCTCAGTCCGCCTTCCTCCCGATCTCTCTGGCTCAGTCTCAGCTCGATGGCATAACCGATCTATCCCGTCGATGGAGCGCACGAGCGCGCCCTGCATCTCGTCGGCGTTGGCAATCAGAGAGTCGTGAAGGGGGCAATTCGCGTGAGGCGCCGGGCTGTAGATCGTGTGCTGGACTGCATTGTGTGTGTTCTGCAGCTGTGCGGACAGCCTGTTCAGTTCCCCCATTAAGTCCTGTCCCTGCGTTCCGTCAAGATGGAGGTAGCTGACTGCCTGGTTGTGCTCAAGGGGACTGTCATGGCTTCTCGGTCGAAGCTGCGGTGAGGCAGGGGCGCGCCGGGCTCCTGTGTGCACGCGGCGGTCGTTGCTGGTGTTGCCCGCGACGTATCGGTGGACGAGGTACTCCATGATCTGGCGGATGAGCTGCCCCCACAGTTCTCCCATATCATATCCTCGGTTGTTTCGCCTGCCGCGCCTGCCGTCTTGTTGTCGTCCAGAATCATGGCGACGACTGCGACTCCCACTCCTTGTATTAGTGTCATCTCTGGAGAGATAGCGCTGCAAGGCATATTGAAGCGCCATTCTTGCTATGCGCTCCACAACGTCATTGTTTGGGGCAGACCGACGAGATCGTCTCTCTCTTTGTCTGTCTCGCTCCCGGCCCCTGTGCCGGGATCGCTCTCGAGGCATCTCGTTGCCCTATAGTCAGTAGCGGGTGTGGTCAAAGCCGAAAGTGAGTTTGGATTCGAGTATATGGCGGTGGCAATAACCCCTTTCATCAGTACCCTAGGAAAATTTGAGTTAGGCAGTAGCAAAGCCTTGAGTGCCTTTTGGGTTATTGTGGTGCTGTGGTCTTATGAAGCTCGCCGGTGATGTGAGACACGGTCACGAGTCGAGACACACGAGATGTAGTGACTCGACACGACCGACTCACTTGACTGATTTTTTCAGAAACGACAGTAGGAGTACTAGTCAAGGAAAACGTGACCATCTAACAAGTTTCAAAGGCCAGAAGGACTGCTAAAGCCATGTCTATGCTTGCCCCAGTGACACGGCTGCCTAGTTAGGTAGATAGGGACGCTCTAGATGCTCATTCTCACAGTCACTCCGCGCTTCCACGAAAGAGCAAGAAGTACTCATTGTTATTAAAAATTAAAAATTGTTTGACTGGTATTTCATTCACTCCTGTAATATCCTCCAGTGACAGGATTCCAAGGTGCTCCCAGACTTTGATGGTTGATGACAGCCACGCCTAATAAATCTAGAACCTTTCATTATTTCGAATTATCTCACTGGCTTCAATTTTGTACACTCCTCGCTCGGACCGAAATAACTTGCCTGTTGACACCAAGCGTCCAACCAGCTAGCAGCGGTCCTCACGTCTCACTGTTGGCCATCTTATTCAGATGGCGAGCTCGGCAAGTGCACAATCATCCTGACACCCGACTGTCAAAAAAGATCAATAATTGATAGTCTCCATCCAACGCGAGAAAGGCGGACCCGAAACGTCCTATTCCTCAGCGGCCCTAACGTCCTTCTCCCCGACAGTAGCCATATCTACTCGCCCAGGCATATCACGGTGGATTTCGGGCGCCGAAGAGGGAAGGGCATTTCTCATCCTTCATGATCCTACAGGCAAAGCTCTTCGACGTTTCCTCCCCAGTTACTCGGGCGGATGAGGTCACAAAGCTATCATTTCCATCACTTCCTGCAGGTGCGCTTCGGCAAACCCCTGGCGGGAGCGTGAGGAGCGGCCAACCAAGACCTTCTGGGAGAACCGGCAGACGATCGCACGCAGTGGCAGGCATATTAGACACCACGCGCGATAGGACGGTCTTAATAAGAGCAAGAGAAACGTGGATGCCAGAAACAAAATTTCACTACTTCTAGGAGTGTCTGGTGACGCCTTTTGCCTCCACTGGGCCTGTAGATACGTTGCGTTCACTTCCAACCGCAAGCCCAGCGCCAAGCACACCTCTTTCACGTCCGCCTTCGTTCCATCCGACGCGGGAGAAGATGGTCCAATACTGAGACTAGAAACCATTCACCCTGACAGGGTGGGCCTATTACGACCAGCTCGTTGGCCTCGCGCTGTTACCTGCATTCCTCTCGTTGTTTCCAGAGGATGGTGTGCCCTTTGTCATTATTGATTTCCGCCTCGCGGCTCTCGGGAAGCAAGAAGGACGAAGAAAAAGCCATCAAAGAGCTGCGCCGGATAATCAGGAAGAGGGAAGACTTTGTCCTGAAGATGATGATGACTGGTGCACTCCTCGGCTCATGTGTTAATGATGTCGCAGGGGTATCATTTCATGTCTAGGATTTCGTTAGCCATTTTGGCACGATCGACATCAACGGGAGCAGTGACGAGATTGCTGGGAAGGTGAAGCTAAAACGCGCTGTAAATGATGGAGATGACCAAAGCGACTCAGAGGACGGAGACAACTCAGAAAAAAAGTTACAGCGAGAAGAATGAGAGGTGAAGGAGAGCGTGGTATCCGCACTCAACAAGCGGTAGACCGGTCGCTCTCGGCATCGGGTGACTCTACAAGCACGCAGTGACTGGAAGCGACTCTTGAAGACCGACAGGCGGATCCTTCTTTAGGAGAGGGGCCAAGGTCATAAGGCAAGTCGCAAGAAGCACAGCGTGTCGATCAAATATAATCAATCATCATACTCTGTAAACCTGCAGTGCGCCGAGGCACATGGCACAAGCCTTCCTCTATTCCGTGTGTATCTTCCTCTGGTGAACTCCTAGCCGTTTCGTCATCACAGACATCGTGCACAGCACGCATTACGCCCTCCGCCGTGCTCATATATGCCCTGCAGGCGAGATTAACCAATTCAAAGTCCGAAAGCAAAGACGCTCAGGTATCATGGATCTCCTAGGTTTATCCGAGTCGCCGCAGTTGGATTTCACACCCTTCTCAAGCGAAACAGATGTAGAGGGAGGCGGGGAGAGAAAAGGAGAAAAGGAAGAGGGAAGCCGACCAATATGATCTTGCCCCCAAAAACACAGAATCAGCTCTTCTTCGTCTTCTGCCTCCTCTTCTTCCTGAGAGCCAGGATATGCCTCCGCTGCAAGAAAGATTTGGCGGAATCCCATATCATGTCTCTCATGAGCACGACGATCGTGGCTACGATCATTGGAGCGGCGATCATCCAGCTAGAACACACAACCCACCACGTCAGTCACTGTTCATCTCCCCGGGGGCCGAGCTCTCATCAGGCGCAAACTCACAAGAAATTGATCCCGCGCTCCAGGTCAGGGAAAGGCTCGAAATTCTGCCCAAAGTACCCGGTCAGGAACGTCAGGGGCAGGAAGAAGATGGTGGCGAGGGTCAGCTGCTTCATGCTCTCATTCTGGTAGGCCGAGATGGTGTTGAAAATGAGGTCGATCAGGCCGTCGGCATTGCCCTTGGTCTGGTTGAGCGACTCACTGATGAGGATGCAGTGGTCGAGCACGTCCGCGAGGTAGGTGTAGGTCATGGGTGTGACGATCACGCCCTGTGTGGGGTTCTGCAGCTCCCTGGTGGCTTTCTCCTGTGTCAGGTCCGTCTTGTGGTCGCGGAGGGCGTTCACGAGGTTGATGATGGGGTTGATGAAGCCGAGCATCTTGTTGATTTCGCAGGTGATGATATAGAGGCTCTTGGTATGGTTGACGGTAGGGTGAGTCAGGACGTCCAGCTCAAGGTCGCCGATGATGTCGCTGTAGACGGTGGTCACGGGAATCGCAAGGTCGATGATGGCATCAATGATAGCTTGGCCAACCATGGATGCGTCGCACGCCTGACGTAGGATGGTATCTTCTGTATAGAGCCGTTTCAAAATAGGCTCTTCCACATCCGGAGCGGACAGCTCGAAAAAGGAGATGATCGTGTTGTCGTGAGTGATGAAAAGCGAGACCTGCTCAGCCATAATTGCCATGTTGCGAGGGGCCAGCGAAGAATGCTTCTCCATGAACTCAGTCCGTGCATCATTTGGAGAGGCGTTGTATCGCTGGAGCGTCCGCAGCAGCACCGGGTTGGTCCTATCATCGATGCCAGTCACCTTGACCTCTTCAATCCCATCTGGGAGCGGACCCTTGCCGTTCTCGAGAGACTTCGCTGAGCCTGGGCGATTGGGTCCGGCACCCCTTGAGAAGAAGCCCTTCATCCGCTTTTTAAACCCTTTATGAGAGCGGTTGCTCCTTACGCTCCGCCAGCTAACAGTATCAGCGTCGGAGGAGTCGTCTTCCTCCTCATCGACCAAGCGGACAAGCTTCTGTAAAGTGAGAACCAGGAAGGCATGGTTTGCGTACCTAGCAACATGGGAGTCGTCAGCATATAAGAAGCAATAGCCTGAGAAATAGCTCGAAAAAGACTCACCAATCTGCCTTAGTACGATTCCTGGTGTTCATGATATCTTCGATGGATAGCTTATGGAGCTTCTTGTACTGGCCCAGCGCCTGGATAACATCCCAGCTCAGCCCGTTCACGTTGATCCAGCGGCACTTGGACCATGGCGGTTGCGCCTCCTTGAGGAAGGGCACGAGAGTCTCGTTGTTGTGGTTCTGCACAAAGATATCCCGCTGGGAGAAGTCGACCACGGTGATCTCGCAAGGGGCCGACAGGGTGGGCATCGATGCGTGCCCTCCATCTGTCTTGTACGGGTCGACGCCGGGTTCGGCACCCGGGTGCCATCCCGATTCGAACTCGTCAAAGCTCTCAAGGGTCCGAAAGGTATTAGCTCTGGTCCTTCTTCTGACCATGGGCGTCATCCCCGTCGGTGACGCCCCGGGGGGTCGCGTCAATTCAGTATCGGATCGAGTTACGCCCCTGTGCCCAGTGAGGTGAGAGGAGGCCAAGGGGTGCTGGGCAAGGTCGGTGTCGACATTAAGATCATAATGCACATGTGGTTCCGCGCGTGGAATGGAGGGCGCGTCGCCTGCATGGTCTGAAGCTGCGCTTATCTGGGCGGTGATGGGTGCGAAGTCTTGTGCCTCCGGGGCAGAGGAAGGCCGATCTGACTCGGGGTGCGACATGGTGACAGAGTTGTTGGCCGTATTCGGCGCGCCGACTCGCTCGCTACCGAAAACTCGAATGAAGAATACTCTGCATTCCTAGAGAGAGGTGAGGAAGGGAGGGCGATTATCTGTTGACGATGTCTTCTGTTAGCACACAGACGGCTGACGACGGCGCGAGATTGATCTGGTTTCAGCTTGGCGCTGTTCGACAGGGTCAAGGCCAGTAGGTTTCATCGGCACTAACCTCAGCCAGAAAATCTCAGCTGCTGCGAGGGAGCAACTGTAGCGCAGGAAGGCGATGCTCAAAGGTGTGGATTGAAGGTCTACATTCGTGATAGAGGCTCAGAAAGAGGGGCAGGGTTTAGTTTGGTCCAAAAGGGACGCGCGACGATATTATTGTGCGAAGGAGACGATCATGAAAATGACGTCGCAGCAGCACTGAACAAGCCTCGGTCGGCTCTAGGCCAGCGCGGACCACCGCTAAAGAGCCTCGACTCCCGTCTTGGCATCAACGCTCGGGACAAACGGCCGTTGCATCTGCCGGTGCTAGTCAGTACGGAGGATATACTCCCTCCGTATTGCACAGAGCGTATTGGGGACGTGATCTTGAATCGCTACGAAGAGAAAGTAGTAGCCTTGATGCAGCGACACAAGTCGTCAACGGCGTCTCAGTATAATACATTGCAAATACATAGGTACCCGCGGGCTCTTCAGCATCTGAGCAGGAGGAGCACCGCGGACGGAAGAAGTGAATAGAAGGTCATGCAGCATCTCGCCAGACACGATATTGCCCGGAGGAACCCTCAGGGGAAGATGGAGAACAGCTGCGCCCCGTTCGTCGGGCAAGGCCCCGAGTCAAGCCTGCCCGCGTCCCCGGGCACGATGCACGTCTTGTTCGCCTCGCTCTCCGGCGCCAGCGCGAAGCTCAGCTGCCCGATGAACGGGAACAGCTGGCCCGAGTTGGTCGCGCCGCCGCCGTCCGCCCTCCCTCCGCAGCTGAAGAGCGTCACCGTGTCCCCTTCCGCCCGCCGCCCGTCGAAGCTGATGCATCCCTGCGTCAGGCTCGACACCACCAGTGCCGACGCCGCCGCGTCGTTGTGCTTGCCCGCCGTTATCACGTCCCACTTCTCGTTGGGCGTGCCGCCGCAGTCCACCAGCGCCACCGGGATCAGGTTCTGCCGGAAGTCGCCCGCCGTCGGGTCCACGAACAGGCACTGACCGTTTGGTGCGCGGATCTCCACGCTGGTGAAGGCCCGCGTCGCGGTGTCGTCACGCTCATTGGCTTCTGCCGCCGCCGTGGGGTTGAGCGTGCCACCCGCGCGCGACACGGGTACTGCAGTCGTAGGGTTGGCCGTCTCCACCGCCTCGGGGGTGGTAGCGGCGGCTGTTGAAGCCGGGGATTCTGAGGCGACGGCGGAGGTGGCGGCCGTCTCGGCTACTCCGGTCGTGGTGTCGGGCACGCCGGGGTTGAGCACAACACCAGAGACGTCAGATCCGCCTCCCATAGTGATAGTCACAGTCCGGGTCCTAGGAGGGGCGCAGCTAGTTAATGAGGCGGCATTTGTTGTCTCTGTCGCGCTCGTTGTCTCAGCCGCAACGGTGGTCTCAGCATCGCTGGTTGTCTCAGCAGCAGCATCGGTAGTGCTCGTAGTAGTCTCGGCAGCTTCCGGAGTGCTGGTGGCTGTCTCAGTGGCGTCGGCCACAGAGGCGGTCGTGGTCTGGTTCGCATTACTGTTGTCGGCTGCGGCGTCGCCGAAAGTAAAGGACTGGTTGGCGTCACCACTATCGCAGTTCGCAACATCCAACACGTCACCCTTGACGGTAAAGCAGGACCCAGCCGCATTTTCCGGCTGGAACGATAGGGGACCTGCACCACCGTCGAAGGTGAACAGCTGAGAGTTTGTCACGTCGCCTCCTAGTCTCTAAGGTCAGATGGAGGACAACAGTTGAAACCGAACAACACGTACCGCCATCAGCACGTCCACCACAAGAGAACAGGAGGACCTGGTTGCCTGCGGCGCGGCGCGGATCGAAGTTGAAGCAAGCATTGGTGAGCGTGCTCACCACGAGCATGGAGTTGGCAGTATTGATGTGCTTGCCGGCCGTTATGACATCCCATCCCTGGCCGTCTGTCGAGCCACAGGCCGCGAGCTGAATCGGCGTGAGATTAGCGCGGAAGTCTCCTGACAACTCGTCAACGAAGAGGCATCTGCCATCGGACGTCTGTCAGACATAGTCAGCCACAGCATCACAAATTCCGACCTGAATCTCAAGACAGTACCTTGATCTGGACATTGGAAAAGGCCCGGGTTGCCGTGTCGTCTCGCTGCTGGGCTTCCTCAAAGGACGCTTCGTCGAGGGCGGTCACAGTTCGATGCCGGAGCAAGGGGCTTGCCGAAGCAAGGGCCGCATAAGCGAGAAAGGAAGAGAGTGTGTTGGCGATCATGGTCGACTGTGTTTCTATGAATCCAGACACAGGAGCAGCTCCACTAGAAGTATCTCTTGAACCGAAAAGAGCGAAAAGAAGTTGCCAGATGAACAGAAAGAACGTAGAATCCCGCGCAGCAGGTAAGCAAACAGTGAAGGCTGGAGGCAAACGCGCTCGGCGCGAGGTGATGAATGGAAGGGAGCGGAACGAAGCTATTCACAGCAACATAAGAATGAGAAAGGAAGGACGAGAAGGCAAAGAGAGACGCCAATGACGATGCCCAGGCGATGCCGAGAGGTCACGATGCTCGATAGGAAGCGGGACCGTCCTCAGCTATATGAGAGAACATGGCGAGGGAGATATCTCGAGGTGACGTTACCATCCTGGCAGCGCTTGTCCACCGCGCGAGCATTTCGGCGCTTACCGTAGAGCTGGTTGCTGGCTCACTCCTGAAAATTTATCGTGAGGTTTGGAACCAAGTTTCATGGCTGCTCATTGCATTCCCTCGACGTTGGCCCCCTGCGTGGTCTTGTTTTGTTTAGGCCTGTCGAGATGGTCCGACAAGGCCGCGCTCTGCATGGCCACGCAGCAAAAGGAGCTGCCAGATGCAGTGAAGGGCAGCAGGGGCCTAAGGGTACGCGCCGGGGGGTTAAGGTTATCAAGCAATCCAAGTCTCCTAAAGTTGCCGTCTCTATCATAGTCTGCCTGCTCTGCGGCAGTCTGCGGAATCCCACGGTGGCCGACGACGACCAGGCCGGCCAGACGTGAAACCGTTGCCGTCGGAGGACGGGGGCTTTAAGGGATTTTAGGGAGGATTGGTTCTGTGCGCCGCTCACTTGAGACGAAAGATCCCTGCGATGATCTGAGCGATCCTGGGGAGCCCCGCACCAGTAGAAGCCACTGACCCCTGGCGGGAATCCTCTGATCCCCAGCAGATCACTTGCTCCGGCCTGGCTGCATGCCCAAACAGATCGTTGGATGGTAAGCCCCAATGCGAAAGGATCCTCCGGCAAGCATGCCGACTTGTGTGCCGCCGACTCGCCAATCAAAACAAGCTTAAAATGACGGGCTCCCTTCGTCTCATCATATCGTCCCTCGTCCCTGTCAGGTCAAGAAGCGCCGATTTGACGTTTCACTAGAGCGCGAAACGGGCAAGCTAAAAAGAGGCTCAAAAGGGGGCTTCAGGTGCACACCCAACTTGGGTAGAGGAAGCAGGAGTCAGGAGGACCTGCACTGAGACACCGAGTCTCAAGCTCGAAAAGCCTAAGGTCAGCATGCCTTTCGGGTCAGCAGCATCGATGAGTTGGCACAAGCTGCGGAAACCACCTGAGGATGCCTCTTGGCCCTTTGCTATGAGCTCTTGCGATGGTTCCATGACTGGGAGGAATGGCGTTGCTCTATCCCTCGATGCGAAAAGACAAACCACTTCGGCGCTTCCACTGATGGTAGAGTCATCCTGGTGGCACTAGACTCGCCGGTTTTCGAGTTACAGGACTCTTCCGCCGCCCCGTAGTATTTCCCAGCGGTATACATATGACACTGTTGCTGATATGCTGCGCCGAATCGGCTCGCAACGGCACTACGTCTAGGGAAGACGCCTGCTGGCACGAGCCCTCGACTTCATGGACACTGAACGGCTGGCCACTCGGCCTCTCGCGCCTGCGGACTGTGCAGCCAAGATCCGGAGCATGGGGACGAGCCTACCTGTATGGGGCCGGCAGAACTCATAAACTGAGAGATATGAGACTTCAGTCGATGATCGACATGTCAGTTCCCTGGAGACATGACCCTCATGGAGACTAGGAGCTGGAATTCTGATTTTCAATGTTTGTAGAGGAAATTGTGAGTAAAGTAGACGGATGGTTGCAGGTGCCTCATCGCGAACCTCAGCACACCTCTCTGATCCTCAGGCCAGCAGCACCACTGCCAGCAGCACGTGTTCATCCCAACTCTCAACCTCCCCTTATAAGGTCAATTAGGACCCAAATACTTCCATCGGGACAGGACCAAAAGAAACACGCAATGCCACTAGACCTCCCCACGAGTAGTCGCGCCTAGGTCAAGGATGTGGCTTCTTTCCATGAGGAAAAAACAAGATTTTTCCGATCGAGCTACTTAGAGCCGATTCTTTTTTGCCATTCCTATTCTTCCTGAAGACATTTTACAGACTTGAAATGGTCTCGGAGCCATTTCCCTTCGCTGTTTTGTAACTGCGGCAGGTAGTGACAAGTGAGGCGAGACGCGCCGCGTCGCGTCTCGATGTACCTCGGTCTGATGTAGGGTGGGATACAGAAAACAGTTGCGCTTGGTACAGCGGTTAGCGCACTAAGGATATCTGGACTTTCTCATCTCGCCTTGAGTGGAAGTTGGTAGCAGGCTGTCAGTTCGAGCCTCCGCGTGGGCAAAGGCTCCTGGCTCCCCAACCTCCCCTATGTCCTGCAGTCGTGTATCTGTACTCCTATTCAGTCTCCTCCGCTATGACTATCAATCTTCCGCAGCATCTGGATGATATCCGGGCGTAAAAAGCCTGCGGGAATAGCAGCATCTACCTCGCTTGACTGATACCTAGGATCAGTCTTCCGGGTCTCGGTCACACAGTCGCCCTCGCATCTGCTGATGTTATCGAGTCGCCCTCACCGTTCCTAAGATTTGATTTCACTCAAGCAGAGACTATCGATATCACGATGGTGACTTGATCCTCTTTACCTCTCCGCTGCTAAGCCGGTAGGCCCGCGAATCAGCCAGGGCAGTAAGTCAATCAGAAGGGGCACACATACACTCTAAGCAGAACGATAGAGACGTAGAACGGTGGTATAGGTAGGCCACCGGGATATATAGCTGCCAATGGGGAAAAGTTCCTAATATAGATCACTCTGCGTGAGATTAACCCCGTACCGAACCCTATATATACAAAAGATGATTTGCGATCGCTGCCAATCACATCTTCTTCGCGATGTACACCTCCAGCCCCTCCTGGACGACAAAGAACGTCGCATGCGCCTGCAGCTCCCGGCCCGGGTGGACAAGCTCGAATCGGTAGTCCCTTAGCAACCGCGGGATGACCTTGTTGATCTCCAGCAGCGCCAGGTTACGTCCGATGCATAGATGGCTCCCGCCGCCGAACTACAGGAGATGCTCCGTTAGTACATCGCTCACAGCACCATAGGTGTAGAAGGAAGATTTAGGACTCTGGCGTCGACTTACTTGGAACATGTACCTCTCCATCCTCTTCGCCTCCTCCGGATCCTCCAGCCACCTCTCCGGTCTGTACACGTCTGCGTCGCTGCCGAAGACGGCACGGTCACGGTGCAGAACCCAGCCGTTGGCGGCGATAGTGACCCCGCCGGGGAAGAAGTGGCCGTCGAGCTCGGCGCCCTCCGGGGGCACGAGGCGCGTGATGTTGAGGCCGACAGCGGGCCGGACCCGCATGGCCTCTTTGAGACAAGACTGGAAGTACGGCAGGGTCTGGGCCTCGTTCCACGAGATGTTGCCGGTCGGCGGGATCCGGCCCTCCTTGACCGCAGTGTCGAACTCGTCCGTGAGCGCAGCGTAGACGCGCTTGTCAGCCAGGACTTGCCAGAAGAAGGACTGCATGGTTGAGGCGGTGGAGTCAGAGCCAGCGAAGCTGTGATGGCGATGTTAGTAAGGAGAATCACGCGGGGGGTTGGCCATTGCTCACATCGCTCCATGTGCCACGGCGAAGACATCTCCCTCGGAGAAGCGCTCAGGATCCTTGAGATGACCCTTGATCAGACTGGCCAGCAGATCCTGCCTGCCGTCGCCACCCCTCCACTTGCCTTCGCTCTCCTTGTCGAAGGGCTTCCTCCTGCCGAGCTCCTCCAGCGCCATCCGCGTGATAAGAGCGTTCTTGGTGTTTAATGCCGGGATGAGCTTCCGCAGAGGGTTCCGTCGAAGGAAGTGGTCGAGGAACGGCACCTGACCGACGATTCCATTGTACCGCTGTGAGTCGTCGATCGTCTTGATGGCATTATCGACGTCCCGACCCTCCTCTAGGAAGCCGAAGCTCCGGCTGAAGGCGACCTCGCCAAGGACATCGAAGGCAAACCAGTGGAGCCAGTTACCAAGGTCCACGACGGGTCCCTTGGAGAAGTCGTTCATCCCCTGGTTGCCACTTGCCAGTCCGTCCAGCTTGCGTATCAGGACCTCGATGGTGTCGTTGATGAAGGGGCTCAGCTGCTGCATCGCGGCCATGCCATAGGGGACGTTGGCCACCTTCTTCTTCTGCGCGTGCACATCTTCGCGCACCTCAGTGAAGATATCCGGGTTCTCTGGCGGTGGGAATACCCCATAGAAGCCGGTCTTGTAGAAGCGCTTGCCCGCACTTAGTAGAACTCTTGCCGCCTCGGGGGACGCGACCGAAACCTCGTCTGGTGCGATACGGACGACGGGGCCGTACTTCTTGTGGAGTGCGATGTGGTCATGATGGGTGTGTGTCGACGCCGTCGATAGGACTTTCCATAGCCTCGAACAGGAGGCCAGCCAAGGACCAGGATATTTCCGCAGAGGTGAGGCGTATCGCTTGTATAACAGACGAGAGACGAAGAGGACGGGAAGCGTGACAAGCCAGTACGAGAGAAGAAGCGTGCCAACACCGGAGAGGACAGCACGGGTGGGCGAGATTGTCCCGTTATCCGTCTCAAGCGTGACAGCCATGATGACAAGGGAATGCTGAAACTCTTGTATGTCCTTTGTCCCGTCGGCTATGAGACTACTGCTAGACCTACTGCGTATAAGTCAAGGAACCGAGTGCTGGAAGCTTTATTCAGGAGCAGGAACAGCCCTTTTGAACAGAAGACACCCATCTCGCCCACCCCACAGGAGGCGGCTGCCATCCCGTCCGCGTGGCCGTGGTGGGTATAATGCGGTCCCATGCTCGGGGTCAAGTTCTGAGTCCCCAGGTCCATGCACAGTTATGACAATTTTCTCTGTCAGCAGTCCTCCTCTCCCCAGAGGCAATGTGGACCAACCACAGAACTGCCGATGGGACCGGGGAATGGACCCAAAACCCCAGGTTTACAGGGGCTCGAGGCCAAACGTGGAGAGAACTGGGGAGGATAGGCGCGAGCTATGCCGAGACAGGCCAGAGCCGTCTTAGTTTCACACCCTCAGGATGCTTTGGAAGATGCTATAGATAGGCAATGGAGGCGAACAACAGCCTTCAAGAGCGTTAGAGCATCGTTCCTAGACTGGGGGGAGGCCATCCTGCTCTTGCTGTCCGATTCACTGTATATGGCATTCAGAGGACGCATGAAGCATTAGGTCACTCTTCATTCCCGTATCTGCTGTGCAGCGTATTATGTCAGAGATAGGCTCATTAGAGTTACCGGGGCGTAGCCGCAGAGAGTGGGACCAGCCGCAGGGAGTGTCGGGACACATCTGAGCCCCTTTGGTGTAGCTCGGTTGGCACATCTAGAGGCCGAGGCGGATCTTTCACCCAGCGCGAAGAGCGAAAGACTGAGCCAAGCTTGACCATCGACTGATCATACCTAAGTGGCTCGTAAATCATGGAGGACAATCGACCTATCAGTTGTCCTGAAATGGTCATTGTTATCATGCCGTGTCGAGCATTGCTGGGCGATCGCGATAAAAGTGGTAGATGCTAAGCATTACTACGGGCGTAGTATGGACAACCTTAACTTCTCGAGATGTCTCGTCAGTTTGATGCTGCACGTGATCAGTCACCTGCTGTCCACCGGCCGGACGTCCCTCGGCTCGGCTACCGAGCGCCGGCCCTGACATCATCCCGAGATTTTTGCTTAGCAACCAATACCCGGGAGTCAATTCTTCAGCAGGCGACCTCGCGAAAAAGCCGCCATCTCGCCTCGTGCGGACCTGCGGAACGCAGAATAATCACAAAGCACAATGGCCTCACTTCAGTGCGCACACGCGCCCTCGGCCGCGAAGCTGTTCCTCCAGCTCTCCGCGCGCACGACCCTGCCCGCAGCCACTGCGACCTCCCCGGTGTCGATCCTCGATGTCCTGCTCCCGCCGCAAACTGCCCGCCGTCTCCGCCCCGTGCCGGCCCGGAGCTTCTCGTCAATGACGACGGTGACGCATCACCGTATCACCAAGCTAGAGTTGTCACTGGGTAGGATCTGGCTGCCTGCCGGCGGCAGCCCGGAGCTTCCTACGTTTCTTAAACCTGCTGCGCCCCGTCATCGGCGGCCCTTCGCCTCCAGCAGCAGCCTGCGGCACACCATGGCGATCTACAACCCGCAGAAGGACGACGACGGCAACGAGATGATGTTAGAGATAACACCTCGGGCTGCGAAGGTGAGTGCCCCTGCTCTAATCTCGCCCCTCTATCACCTACCCTCCATCTTCCATGCGGCTGACAAACTCTACGTCACAGCGCCTATCCCAGATCATGACCAAGGACGGAAACCCACAGCTCGCCCTCCGCATACAGGTAGAGAGCGGTGGCTGCCACGGCTTCCAGTACCTCATGAGCCTGGTCACACTACCGCCGGCCCTGCCGCAATCGTCCGAGGTGGCCGCGTCCGAGGGCGAGTCCGACTCCGCAGTCATCCGCGAAGACGATACCATATTCGCATATACCCCGGAGGAGCAAGGCTCGGCGGACCTGACGGCGCCAAAGATCATCCTGGACCAGCCGTCGCTCGAGCTGCTGAAGGGAAGCAAGGTCGACTTCACAATGGAGCTCATCGGGTCGCAGTTCAAGATTGTTGATAACCCGCTTGCTACGAGCAGTTGCGGTTGCGGTACGAGTTTTGACATCAAGATATAGACGATATGGATATGGCTCCTGAGCAGGTGGTTCGTGCAGAAGACGACCAGAAGAGTGTACAAATACTCACCAACATAGACGGCTGGAAGAGACGACCCAGAGCATGAAGAACCGCTAACTAATACAGAAGTACTAGTTCACAGCGGAGATATGATCATAGCACGCTCATAGCATTGCATGGAGGCATGTACAGTAGTGGGACGCAAGGTGAAACCAGGACCTGGCATTGAAATAGTAAGATGAGCATAGACACATGGGGCGGAGCCAGTTCAGACAAAGTGCCATTGATTCTCATAGTAGCAAGTGCTTTTCATGAACGCCGTGCCCCCATGCAGAGTATCATTCCCAAAGCCATGACCGCCCAAATCCCATCCCAATGGTACCAGCCTAGTTCATCTGTCTGATGAGAGCGTTGATGTTCTCCTCACGGTTGCCCAGGTCACCACCCTCGATGAAGTGCTTGAACTTCCGGGGGCGGAAGCCACCAGTGGGGTTGCTCAGCTTGAAGGGCCACAGGAAGTTGGAGGCCTGCTTGAAGTTGGGGCCGACGGTGAAGATCTCGTGGACGAGATCCTCAATGCAGACAATGCCGTACTTGCCGAGGCTCTCCTCGATGACAGCGTTGTCGGTCAGGGCAACGCGCTGCTTGTTGACCTTGCCGTATCCGCGCTTGTAGATGAGCTCCTTGACGCTCTTCAGGTTGGGGTAGCCGTAAGCGACCCAGGGCTCGATGATCTTGATCATCTCGGTAGTGGCCTTGGTGGCCTTGATGAAGACACCGTTGTTGATCTGGAGCAGACGGAGCAGCTGGAGGATCTTCCGGGGCTTGGGAGGGATCTTGTTGATACTAGTAGTTGTCAGTCCCCATGCTATACAAATAGTAGAACTATGATGAAAACATACCCCTTGATACGGATCAGGAAGATCAGCTTAGCCTCGGCAGGAACGTAGAACTCGCCGTTCGCCTTGGACAGGCGCGTGAGGCGGACCTTCTCACGCTCGGCATCGCGGTACTCCTTGACGTAGGCCTCGGCACGCTTGAAGATGACCTGGCGCTTCTCCTTGTTGGCCTTTTCAACACGTTAGCTTCTAATCCATGTGTTTTTCGCTGAAGCCGGTGAAGCTTGTTCAACGAATCAGACCCGAAAGATGGTTAATTGGTCCAACAGCATTGACAAAGTCTAGTTAGAGACGAAAGGTTGTCCATCACGTTCGTTCCGAGGGTCACCGGCTATGAAAAGGAGGGCACCAACCTGCTTCTTCTTCTCAATCTCAGCCTGCTTCTCAGCGCGAGCCTTCTCCTGGGACTTGCGCTTCTTGAGGAGGGTCTCAGGGACCAGGATCTGCTCCTGGGTAGGGACGGTCCTGCATCATGTTCAGATTAGTACGTAGTCCGCATACCGTAGTATGGTGGAAGAGCGCCGGTGGAGAATTGCTGCTCAAGCGCGACATTCTCTGCTTGGCTAACTCGAGTGATAAATTTCATCAATGAGCCAGCTGGCGTTCGCAAAAAGGTGTCAGCCCCATTGCTCAGCCAGTGGGACTCTCATCTGACAACACCTTGAACAACGTCCAAGAGTTCTGCTCGCATTGACCTTGATCCCTCAGCCAAGGCCATGACCAGCTGGAGGGTGTCGAAAGCGGCACTGAATTTAGGAGGGAAAGACCGAAATCTTTTTCCTCCAACACCCCGCGCAACATCTTTCGGTCTGCAAGCTATGTCTCAAGCCTGGAGGAAGGAGGGAGAAGCGTGGGAAAGATCGAGCTGGCGGCTTTTGCTCTCTCGTCACAGAGTAGGGCAAAGCGTTTCCAGCAGGAGAGGACCACGACAATCTGCAAAGATTCGAAACCGGGCGAAGGAGAGACGCCTTAATGGCAATCGTGCTTCCATCATGGGGGTTGAACATACGTGGCCATTGTGAATGATTGTTGTCGACGGTCGATGGGGATTGTCGGTCGTCGATGGGCGGTCGGGTTGGAAAGGAAGTGGGAAAAAAAGTATCGGCTGGAATTTCGAGTTTTTGGCACAAACTCGCTAGGCTCAGGTACGGAGGTACTTAGGGCTTGTGTGCGCGCTAAGAGATTTCTGCGGCCGCTCACCGCCAGTTTTGTTAGGGTAATTTTCGGCATTCCACCACAACCATTTTTGCTTTGTGGACTTGGAGATCGACCTCACGAACAGCCATCACACGAAGAGTCCAACGTCCGGCCGACTAACCACAGATCAAGATGCCTCCCAAGAAGACCACGCGCCCTGCGCAGGAGAACATCTCCCTGGGCCCCAACGCCCGTGAGGGTGAGTCTCAACTCTTCAAATTGCTTGCTCCGGAGGAATGCTCATGACTGACGAACCCCGCCATTTGCAGGTGAGCTGGTGTTCGGCGTCGCCCGTATCTTCGCCTCCTTCAACGACACCTTCGTCCACGTCACCGATCTCAGGTTCGTTCGTCCTTGAAAAAACCGCAGGACACATGGCGCTGGGAAGGGCAGAGGAGCTGGAGAGATGTTCTCGGGCCTTCCAGCAACCATGAAGATTGTCCTGCTATGTGGTTCGTCAGGCTAACATTGGGTGATTCCAGTGGCCGCGAAACCATTTGCCGTGTCACCGGCGGTATGAAGGTCAAGGCCGACCGCGACGAGTCCTCCCCGTACGCCGCCATGTTGGCTGCTCAGGACGTCGCTGCCCGCTGCAAGGAGCTCGGCATCACTGCTCTGCACATCAAGATCCGTGCCACTGGAGGTGAGAACTCTCGGCGCACTCGGAGTTTTTCATACATGAGGTCCTAACAAGTCTTGTCAGGCAACGGCACCAAGACCCCCGGCCCCGGTGCCCAGTCCGCTCTGCGCGCTCTGGCCCGTGCTGGCATGAGAATCGGCCGTATCGAGGACGTCACCCCCACTCCCTCCGACTCTACCCGCCGGAAGGGTGGTCGCCGTGGTCGTCGTCTGTAAACCACCGGGCTTCTTGGCCCGGGGAGGCATGTTCTGGTGCACTGTTGGGGCTACTGGACTGGACGGTTACTGCATCTGGGTTTCTCTGCGGCGTTGACAATTACGAGGGGAACGGCTCGGTATTGGCCTGGTCTCCATTGCTTTTGGCCCTGTGCCATTGTCACATGATGCTTATGGCGCAGCTGCAGCAGAAGGATGAGGAACAAGAAATAAAAAGTAAATAGAGAAGCACGCCCTTTGAAGGCCGTGGCACATTTGTTTCTTCTTGTCCCACGTGAGGTGCTACTTGCTTCCGGACTTGGAATGTCTTCAATCATTATGAACGGGTACGACATTGTAGGAGAGACAGGAAGGTGTTGAGACCCGGAGGAAGCGTCAGAAACCAAGCGCTGAACAAGTTTAGCGAGGGTAGGCGAAATGACTAATATCGATATCGTAGACTGTTAGAGTAGGCCTTCGCCTGCCATATAGTAAATGTATCAATGTGCCCGCCAGAAAGCCCCTCTCAAGGACATTGATAACCTACACTGAGAATCTTACAACCGCTTAAACCTCAGATTTCCCATTATCGAATAACAGGTTAACATTCTCCCTAACAGACGTAATATCTTTACCCGCCAGCTTCCGTTGAATGACCCTTGGGTCGGGTCTCGCGTGTCGACTGGGATCTCATACAAAAGAGTCCATGACTTGGCAGACTCAGAATCCTCCGGGGTGAATTTCAACTGAAAATGGTCACTTCAGACTTTATCAAGGGATCTTAAGCAAGTTCTGTTCTAAATTCAACGCTCGGGGTATCATCGATCTACCTAAATTAACGGTGTATAAAGTAACATTCGAACCAATCATGTCGTCATCCTCAACCCAGCCTTCAATGGCGTTGGGTCCTGAAACTGGACTTTATCGATGGAAGGCGAAACCAGACATCCATAAAATTTTGAAGGCCCTAAACCCCCGTTCTACTCTTGGGGGGCTTGCTGGTATTCAGGCTTCAGGGCCCATATGACTCTCATGCTCGAACCACGCGTCTCCATCGTTGCCACTGTCTCCAGCGCGATCTTGAATTCTTTGGGAGCGCGCGTGCCTGGACAATACTGGTTGAAATGATCCACTAGCAGCTTCGACGCCACCTTTCCGCCATGACTCCGGAAGAAGGGAGGAAGCATCTTCTCAAAGTCCTTCGCGTGCATAGGACGGCTGGGAGGTCTAGTCGGCGTGCCCGATCTTGAACCAACCGGGCTCCGACCGGGGCTGAGGCCTTGGCGATCAGCGATACCCGCCAGAACACCGGCAGAGCCGGGACCAGCCCTTCCGCGGCGGACATTGCTAGGACGACCGGCCTCGCCATACTCGCCCGTCCAAGTGACTGTTCCAATGGGGACGCGGCGAGCCTCCTCGTGAGAGCGGTGAAGATGGGCAGCGGCTGTTGCAGCGACGCGGTCCGCCTCACGCTGAAGCATCCGTGGATCCGCTTGAATGACTCTCTTGCCATTGACGATCTGATCATGTTCGAGAGCACTCTGGACGCCAGATCTCGCAAAAATGCCTTGCATAATGCGATCTTCCTCGTCGGGTTCTGGGCCATCCTGTTGCTTGTAGTCCTCTATGCTCGCAACGCCGTCGATTCCGTGCAGAGCATTAGGTTCCTCATCCTTGACGGGCTGCTCCCCGTTATTCTGCGCTCGATCCTCAGGTAGGCGAACCACCGGGGCATCACTCCCGGGCGTGATGAAAGACTTCGGTCGGGTGCTCGCCTTGAAGTTAACCTGGCTTCCCTTGAACATTTGTCCCGTCTCTGTCATACCATCTTCTGAACCGAGCGTAAAGAGGTCATGGAGGTCGCTGAGATTGAAGCTCGTGCGTTGTTTAGGATCTTTCAGCACCTTATTTGTCAGGAACTGCTTGAATATCTGTCGGTGATAGATCTTCTCCTCGATCGTTCCGGCTGTCATCAGACGGTATATGGTCACCTCCTTCTTCTGGCCCAGCCGCCACGCTCTCTCGCGGGCTTGAACATCCGTCGAGGGATTCCAGTCAGGATCGTAGATGATCACCCGGTTCGCTCCGGTAAGATTGACGCCTAGGCCTCCGACTTTCGTCGTCAATAAGAAGAGGTCCACGTCCGGGTCATTATTGAATCGATCAACAAGCGTCTGCCGCTCTTTGATAGGCGTTTTGCCATCCATTCGCAAGTAGTTGATTCCATCTTGCCTCCGGACGAACGCCTCGATGATGTCCAGCATCTGGGTACCTTGAGAAAACAGCAGGGTCTTGTGGCCGAGACGCTTCCACTGCCGCAGCAGGGCTTGCACTACCTGCATCTTGCCAGATTTATTCGGATCCCCCCAATTATATTCGATCTTGTGCTTCAGACTAGGGTCGAGCAGATCGGGGTGGTTGCAAATCTTTCTGAGGATATCAATGCCGTACAGAGACTGCCTAGTTCTCTTCAGGATGGCATCCATCTCGCCAGACTTCAGGAACAGCTCGTAATCCGTACGTTGCTGTTTCGTCAATTTGCAGAACAGCACTTGCTCCCTCTTCTTCGGAAGGTCTGCCGCCACATCCGACTTCAGGCGCTGGATAAGGTACGGACTGATAGTGTCCTTCAGTGTCTCTGCACACTTCTGTGCAGTCATGATCTGGAGGTTGGAGGCATTGGCGTATCCGCCAAGCTTAATAGGGATCTCGAACTCATTGCGAAAGTTGACGAGAGTACCCAGGCGCATGGGGTAGATAAAGTCAAACAGCGACCAAAGCTCGGTGAGGTTGTTCTGCATCGGTGTTCCGGACAAGATCACCCGGTTTGCCGTACGGAGCTCCTTGCAGTAGATGGTGATGGCCGTGTTGGGATTTCGGATCTTGTGTCCCTCGTCCAGAACGGCATAGTCCCAGTCCACAGGAATCAGAATGTCCCCGTAAGTCTGCAATCCAGCGTAAGTGGTGACCAGAACATGGCCATGCTTGACAACCCTATTCACGATCTTCTTGGCAGCCTTGCTCGATTTGCTCTGTTTCTCTCGCTGATCCCACGAATAGTCAACGTCTTCGATCCGGCCCTCGCTCCGAACATTCAGCATACCACTGCCAGAGGAATGGAGGATGGAGACTCGCAGAGGCGGCCACCAACGGTGAAACTCGTTGACCCACTGGCGGAGGACAGTGGCTGGAGCGACAACAATAACCGGCTTGGTAAGCTTCTTGCTGTAGTGCAAGGCGGCAAGGAATGAAATCATTTGGACTGTCCTCGAGTTAGCATCATATCCAAGGTATCACTTGCATGGTCAATAATGGGTTACCTGTCTTTCCCAAGCCCATTTCGTCGCCGACTATGCCTCCGACTCTCTGGGCATAAAGTTCGGCCAACCACTGAACACCGGTCTTCTGATAATCAAAAAGTGACGGGTAGATATCCCCCGGCAGTTTCAGACCATTATCAAAGTAGTGGTCGGGCTGATCAGGAGACGGCTCGAACCACTCTTCTTCCTCCGCATCGTCCGTGACTTGCTCGCCGAGACGCTGTTGGCGACGCTGTCTAGCCCGCTTCCTTCGGTCAACCCAGTCCCAAAGGCGCTGTTGATAGAGAGACTCGTCGCCGTCATCGATTCTGCTAAAATCGACTTTCTCCTCTGCTGACGCCTCGGCCTTTGCGGGCTTCTTCCGCCGCCGCTTGCGATCGAGGTCATCGTCGCTCAATACAGTAGAGCCAGCAGATACACTAGACGACGGGCTCGGCGCATCGGACGCACCACTGGGATTGAAGTCGTCGGAAGATGCCGGCTCAACCTGCACCTTCCGCTTCTTTCTCCGGCGCAGTGAGAACTCGCTCTCAACAGCGGAGATGGGGTAATCAGCCTCCTCGGTAAAGCCGGGTAGACGAAGATTCTGATGCGAGCGCGGCTGATCATTCCCCTGCTCCTCCTCAAGTTCCTGTGCCACGGCTTCGTCCTCGGCGTCGATAACGGCGTTGGCGAGGCCCCCCTCGACGCCCTCAGGTCGAGGTCCCCCAAACTTCGCAAAGGGCGTGATCTTGCCGGTTCGAATCAGGAATTCACGCTGAGTCTCGTTGGGAAGCTTCTTATTGCCGCCCGACGTCACCTCATGTTCTCCTTCGTCCGCATGTCGCTGCTCAATGCGAGTGTTGAAATCCACGATGTCATTTTCGACGAGCTCGATCTCCGAGTCAATGCGCGAGATTTCTTGTTGAATACGAAGCTTCAGCGAGGGGTTTCCCAATGCTCCTCGGAGCTTCTGCTGCTGTGTCTTCTTCTGGCTCTCGAGCTTCACCTTGTTCGCCTCAGCCTTCTCGATGCGCTTCTTGTCCTTTTTGTCTTCCGCCTCGATCAAGGCAAGATTAGCCTGGTAAGTAATATCTCGCTCGAGCTCGTCTTGGTCGCGAACGTTTTCGGTCAGGTTTCTAAGGGCGGATTCCTCGTCGAATTCGACGACCCCATCGGTGGCGGCTCCGCCGGGAGAAGCTGCACCCCACGCATCTTGCCCGACTGTACCGGCGTTGCGGACAAGGTTATTTTCCTTCTGGTCGTTCTCGGCTGGCTGCGCAACAGCAGCTTCGTTGCTGCCTTCTGAGGCCATTGTGCCACAGTGTGTTCAAGGCAGGCTCATCAGTGTTCGTTGGTGTAAGAAATGTCGGATCTGATCAAGCCGCAGATACAAGTACGCGGGGCAATATCGGAGATAACTCAGGAGGGTTTCGGTTAGAAAAGTGGAAGTTTGGAACGGAAATGCGAGTTGGATCGGTGTAAGTCTAGATGTTTCTGCAGAGAAGGAATGGAAATACCGAAAAGTAAGGGGCGAAGAACAGGAGAGTTGGTGATGGGAAATCCGAAACCCTCCCGGCGTGCTGCCTACGGGGACTAGGTAAGCAAAGGAACGATGACGCAGAATAGATAATGGAAGAATAAGTAGAAGGCGACTTTACGCGAGTAAGGGAATGTCACGCTTTCACGTGGTCTGAATTGCCATTTCCCGGGCTGTTTTAGTAAGCAGCCTCCTATTGTTGTAGTGAGGCCAGCCACCTATTGTTCTACAGGCGCGGAGTAAAGGGCATAAGAGGCAGGCAACCACAATAGAGATAGAGCAAACAAATGTTAGTATGTTAGGTAGCTTTCACTCTGCGCCTATTCGCTCGCATAATCCCTACCCATGTAGTCCAGCCGGGCGAACCTAGCATAAGAAGGGCAAAAGAGACGTCCGCATGTCAATATACTTAAGAGATTTGCGTGGCCACACAATTGTGTAGCTGACCCGACAAGGCATATCACGAGGCGAGAAATTTGGTTGACAGTCGCGCTTATCTCCTATCCTGTTAGGGCGACTCCCACAGGGACCAGGCAATTGTTCGTACCTAGGTACAAAGGGTAGCAGCAACCTCCCTATCCGGTCGTGGAGCCTTTCTCTCACGGCTCACTGTCACTCAGGAATGTGCATGAAGTCGCATCTCGGAAGTACCGCTCGGTGGTCTTGACAATCTGTAATTCATCCATGGATTCCCTGGTCCCAGATTTAGAGACCGAGATAATGTACAGCTGGTAGACCAACTGGGCTGGGGAAATTGTACCTAGTGTTATAAACGGTAGCCACTGCGGGACCAGCATATACGCAGTATAAGCCAAGTCATAGGCGCCCAGAGGGCCGCCGTCCAGACTCCTTGTAAACCATTAGAACAACCGGAGAAGACCGTCAACCATATATGGCCCTCACTCCTTCGTGCTCTCCAGCACGGCTTTGACCATCGCGTTGCCAACCTCAATTGCCCCCTTGAACCTCGGGCGGAAGAACTCCTGCGTGACCCGGAACCGCTCCTTCCACGTCTCGAAGTGACCCAGCGATACGCACTCTGCCCAGCCCCTCGCTGCGAACGTGAACTCCAGGTCGTCCGACCGGAACGTATGGTCCTCCACCGCGATGCGCAGCGCCTCGTCCAGCATGGCCGGGTGCCGGAACAGGTGCTCCGCCACGCCGAGCCACAGCCGGAACAGCGGCGTCGAGCAGATCATGTGGTCGTACGGCACGATGCCCATGGCGCTCCAGCAGTCCACCATGGCCAGCAGGCTGAGGTGGTTGTTGGGCAGAGGCGGCGACCCGGCCGCGGGCCGCGGCCCGATGCTGAACCGGTCGAGCAGCTCGTCGCGCAGCAGCGGCTTCTCTGCCCACTTGGGGCTCTCCTCGGCGCCGAAGACCTTCTCGCGGGCGGCGTAGACCCGTTTCCGCAGCTCGTCCCCACGGCCCTCTAGCATGAGCTTGAACAGCTCCGTCGACGAGCGCGCGTACTGCGCGATCTGCTTGCGGGCCTCCGGGTTGAGGATCGCCAGGCCGGCGTACACGTGCCAGTTCTGCGAGTAGATGCGCAGCATCAGGTTGATCTTGACGTTCTCCACGCCGCCCACGTAGCGTCCGCCCTCCCAGGGGAAGTGCTTCATCTCGTGCCACGCCTTGCCCATGCTGAGAAACGCTGCGTGCGTCACCGCTTGCGTGTCCGCCGTGATGCGGTCGTGCTGCTTTGCTGTGAGGTACACGTGTTTAGAATTGAGGCAGCTGAGCACCGTCTCTACCTTGGCGAAGGACTCGTCTGAGGCGCGGTGCTTAATCAGGACCTAACCGGGGGATCAATGTTAGCACCAGGAAGAAGGGACGCTCCGAGGGAGGCGGGCAACCCACAAGTGGCTGTCCGCGGGTGTCAACATTCGGGCCATGGAGGGAATGACATGGCACAATGTCCGCGTCTGGAGGGAGATATTCCTCGAAAGCCGCGATCTCGGGGGCCTTGCACGACGTTTGCCCACCGACGATAGCATTCAACTTGGTGGCTGCGATCACAATGGTGTGAGACAAGGGATCATACGGAAACCATGGGCGAGCTGATCATACAAGGGCCGTATTCTTTTACGACGGGACCAAGCACGGCGGCTTCCACACTGTAGATGATATAATCGCTCGCTCGGGAGACCAAGTGGCCGTCTTTGAGAATCTGTACTTTCTTCTAGACGATGTCTCAGTATGGCTGCTTCTACGATAGCGCTGGTATAACTCAGAGCGCGTTATCCATACATTTCCTGAGAACTCCTCTCGCAAGCTTTCGTACTTCTCCTTCCTGTCGCACGCCATGACCCTGGAAGGGAAGCCTAGTTAGCAGAGCGAGCAGAGAACTTTTCTGATAGCATGCTTTAGGTCAGTCTATTAAGAATGTTAGCCCATGTGTCTTCCCAAAACGGTAAGCAGCTAAAAAGAACGGGCAACTGAAGAGGATGGTTCAGACAAATATTGTTAAGGTAGCTGAGAATTTTCATCATGGAAAGCCGATAGCCGACCTGGGGCCAGAATGGCTTGCCAGACCAGCCAAAGGCGATACTCTAGCCAAATGCACTCAAGTCATCATTGAGGGGGGGTTGGGAGGTGGGAGAACATGTAGATAATAGATAGAACGTACCAATTCTGCAGCGGCTGCTACACACGCAGAACGTATCCAAGATATTCAAGGAGGAATTTTTACCTCCAGCCAGCGGCAGACAACCTCCGGGCATACATCTTGCCCATGTCGCCCATGCCGATGAGGCCAACCACAAAGTCTTCCATGCCTTGCGGCACCTGCGATGAGTCCGCCATGTTTGGCTCTCGATAATGCGGACCGGAGAGCGGGGAAAGAAGCTCAAAAGAAACTGATCACATTCTTGGAGCTTGAATCCCCGTCAAATTTCCCCTTGGAAGGAAAGGCTTGTCGTTCAGAACCAAATCCTCCGTACGGGTGAAAAGAAAGGGTCGAAGTGAAAGATCTTCGCGAGGTGAGAATTTTATCTTGGAGTCACAGTCCGGAGCCCAGGAACAATATGGCTCCGAAAGTCCGGTTCACCAGTGGGCCCGCCCGGTTGAGAGCCTAGAAGATCCCTAAGAGACACTGGACGATGCAGTTAAACACCACTAAAGTCACCCTAGCTCTAATACCTCTGGACGCATAGCAAACGGCACCGAACTCGTGCATTTTCCTCTCTGCTATCCGCGTTCTAGATTACGCTCTTCCAAAGTCTCAACTTCGAGCCAGAATTCCACGAAAATGAACGTGGTCTTCGCAATCGGCTCCAACGGCTCTGGCCAGCTCGGAATCGGCCACAAGCAAGATGTTTCTGTTCCCAAGCAAGTGCTATTCGCGGAGCCTCCCTCGAGCCCGGTAACCAGAGTCGCCGCCGGGGGCAACCATACCTTGGTCCTCACTCAGGCTGGCGAGCTATTCTGGAGCGGCGACCCTTCGACGGGCGCTTGCGGCGTTGTCTCCCCCGACGTGCGGCAGTCCTCTGCCTCCGAGCCCCAGTTCCAGCGAGTCCTCCTCAGCAAGGCGGGCTCTGCCACCAAGGACGGCCCAGTACGGCTCGTGGCAGCCACCTGGGAGGCCTCAGTAGTGGTGCAGGCCGACGAGCAGGGGAGGTGCACGCGTGTTTCAAGCATGGGCGCCGGACTGAAGGGCGAGCTGGGCCAGGGCCCGCTCGTCGTGCGGACGCCAGCCGCTTCTGCCGTAGCTGGGTCCTTTCCACCCGTGGGGACGGAGGTCGTTGACCTCGCGGCCTGCATGGCGCATGTTGTCGCGGTTCTGGACAACGGCGAGGTCTACGGATGGGGAAACGGACGGAAGGGTCAGCTGGGGACGCCGGAAGCAGTCGTTGATGAGCCGAGGAAGATCGAGAACGTGCCGTTCATAGTGAGAAGGGCGGTTTGTGGGAAGGAGTTCACGTGTCTTTTTGGCAACCCAGAGGTGGGCGAGATGCTGGTGCTGGGATCCGACAAATGGGGCGTGAAGTCGTCGGCGCCGACAACGATGGCTGGTTGGAAGGAAGTTGGGGCTAGTTGGGGCAGTGTATTCGTGCTCAAGGCCGACGGCAGTCTCATCAGTTGGGGGCGCAACGATCACGGTCAGCTGCAACCGCCAAAGCTCCCTGCGCTGAGGCAGATTGCTGTCGGCAGTGAGCACGTAGTGGCTCTAACGCAGGATGAGGAGGTGCTAGCATGGGGTTGGGGAGAGCATGGCAATTGCGGTCCACAGGTGCAAGATGGAGATGTCAAGGGTCGATGGAACATTATCGCCGCGGCCAAGTACATTCCCAAGGGATCTAAGTTTGCAGCTGTCGGCGCCGGTTGCGCGACCACCTGGATTAGTATTGATATGCCAAGTTGATAACTCCATTCCTGGCAGCTCAACTGCTTATGTGACATAGCATAAACGAATCCTCCACCACGGGAAATGGACGGGCCCCCAGCCAAGGCAGTTCCTACATGAACAAAACATACCCGGCGTTCCGGGAGCCTCAACCCGAGAAGAGGCCAAAACGACGAACCTGCCGTTTGTCAGCGACGGATAGTCAACAGGGCCGTCACAATAGCGTACCTCTGAGAGTCTTTGCGTTGGTTCCAGGCCAGAGGGTATACTATCCACAGTGTCATTTTGCTGCGCCGCCTCACTCTGCGTGCCTAGATGGTCGCTGATACGAATGGTTGATGTATTCTGTGAATTTAAATCAGTAGGAATTTGGTGCACTAAGTCAAGCAACATACCGGCTGGTTGCTTGCATCCCATTCTAGTCTTGCATTCTCGCCTTCGTCCGCGTCCTCTTCCTGGTTCATCGGTTCCCATTGTTGGTCATCATCATCCTGCGGCATGAAGAGGGACTCCGATCTCAGCGTCGATGGAGGCTGGATGGGTGGCGGCCTCATCTCGAACTGAGAATGCCGTGCAATACTCGACCTTGGTGGGGGAACCTTGGGTGGCTGCTCCTGTGGTGCTTCGGACTGGGGCCTGTTCTCGGTTGCCACAGATACTCCTCGACTGGAAGCGGCTTCCAGCGCCGGCCTGGCAGCTTTCGCTCCGTTGACGCGTCCCTTCAACTTCTTTTGGGCTGCCGTGCCCTTCTCACCGACCGTCATGAGGATGAATTCACAAATTATGCCATCTCCGTTGTACGCTAGCTTCAAGGGGCGCCCGGGGCGTGAGTAAGAGGCCGACAGGGTACCACTTGTCAATCCAGCGTGTTGAAGAATGGCTCTGAAGTCTTTGACACTGATGATGATGTGGAGTTTCTCCTCCACCTGCACATCATCGAACTCGTCCATGTCGACAGCAATTGAAGTATGAAGAGGCTTCTTCAGGACGGCTGATCGTACCAAGATCAGCATCGGTGCCAGACGACAGGTCAGGAAAGGGACTCGCTTACTTTCGTTGTTGAGATTGATGGGGGTCTCATTGAAGCAAGTGAAATTAACGACATTCTCACCTTCGGTGTTGATGTCAAGAAGCTCAATTCCAGGGCCAAAATGATCCATCAGCTGGCGCAGAGTTCGCGACGATATTGCCCAATGGTGAACAGCCTCGTCCTGGTTAAACTTGGCATGTACGGGTGGTTTGATCTCGAAGGGCAGACGATGAGTCGCTGTGATCCCTTTCCAGAAATCAGCATGATATCGCGGTACACGGACTGATAGGCCACACTCACCATTTCTGGTAACAATCTTTGCTATGAGGCGGCTCTTCTTGCCAGGGCCATCCTCGATGGCCACGTCGCACCTCTCTATCGTCGACTCCCGCTCACGATCTCTTGAGGGATCTCCTCCGGCCGTCCTGCTTCGGAACACTGAGAGCAGAGCCTACCAGGCAGGTCAGAGATAAGCAACGCCAGAGCGGGAACCCTGAGATGGAGGGGGGTAGCGCACTCTTATGTAGAGTATACAGAAGAATCTCTCACGGTACTGCGCATTGCCCTCGAAGCTGTAGCGCGAGAAAAATCTGTTTGCAGCGAAAGTAAAGCTGATGTAGGCCGACTTGGTGAGGTTCAGAGCCGTGAGGACCAACTTGCAGCAGCGCGCGACGTTAGAACGACGGGTCCAACAACCGCAGCAGCCATCCACTCGAGCGACTCACCTTTTCTTTCCTGACTTCCAAGGAGACGTCGTCGCTAAACTTCTGTATGCATACCAGCGCGTCATGAAGCACAGCAACGCCTTCTTCGCTCAAGGTGAAGTTGACCACTGCCATTTTCGGATATCGTGCACATCTCCCCCAAGAAGCTTTCTAGCAAGTCTGCCCTCGAGTCTTCAGGGAAGCAGTGAAGTAGCGTGCCAGGAATCCAATAGCTTCTATTCGGCATTAACACATTCGTTGATGTGGCCAGGATCTCAGGTTACCGCGGCACAGAGGGTTTTCAGCTCGAATACTGCTGTAGCGGGAGGATCTTGGTGGAAGGCAGGAGCAGCGACGTGATGGACTGAGTGCCTGCAGCAGCTCTGTCCTTGCCGTGCAGCGTAAACTTCGGGCGCTAAGGGTGGGATGTATGGTTAGTGCGGGACCTTACGAACCGCGCAAAAGGCCACGCTGATGTCTTCTCCAAGCTGTACTGCCCTAACAAATCAGCTCAGTACTCAAACGTCGCGTTGGTTAGTGGTTCCTTATGCCCTCCAATGCAGACCGCCTATGATACCCTAGACCTCTCTGAATACGCGTTGAGGTCTGCAGACGCTTCAATTCGACAACTTCTGTCGCAGTTATCCGCCGACAGCCTGCACTACATGTTTCATACTCTCTTTCGGATATCGGAGACGCATCCATCACAGAGCATCATGTACGTTGAGGCGAAGAAGTTTCAGCCTGCTTGTTGCTGATGTCATGGTAGTTCCCCGCCGAGTCCTCAACGCGACGCGTCGTGTTGAATTCGTGCACTTCAACCCAAACATCTTATATTCGTAGATATACGACTATTGCGAGGATCAGATAGATCAGCATAACTCTACAGCGGCTGTAATATTCATTATCATCGGCCCGAACGAGCAGTCTTTTCTCAAGAGATCAGCAGGCGTGCCAATCGCACAGATAGAGTCCTACGGGCATACAGACGCGATGGCATCGAGCATGCAGCTGCCTCAAGATGTCTGGTGGCTGATTTGTCAGGAACTGAGCGCCAGGCAAGACTTCAATTGTCTGTTGAACTATGCTCTGGTCAACAAGACGATGGCTTCTCATGCCCTTCCTCTGCTATATAGGTGAGCAGCAACACGCCCAGCTCAATGTGCCAATAAACGAGAATACGACGTTGACACCCTCACAGTATACAAGAAACATCCCGCGCAAGCATGGGCGATGCTTCAGTGGATGACAAAGCCAAGCTGGCCCATCTTTGGAGGACGATCATCCTGTCCAGCATTGGAGACACCGCCTATCCCTACTGTCTCTGGCTCAAGACCCTCAAGCTCGGTGACCTACACCAGCTGATCAACGATATGGCCCAAAATGTCTATGGGTCACTGCGCCCTTCTTTCTTCAGTGGTCCGATGCAGCGCTTCGAGATCTTGAGCCGGACGTCCAAGACTCGCAGGGGAGTCCCGGTCCTGGAATTGCAGACAATCGTTGAGAAAGTCGGCGACAAAATCACTGAGTTCGTCAGAGATGCGGCGGATCAGCAAAACAAGTCCGTCTCCCTGACCAATCTGGAAGGGCAATTCATTCCGACAACGTACTTGACTCTCTGGGCGTCAAGATTATCCACCCTCACATCTCTCCGGCTTCAGGACGGCTCGGTGCTGACAGCTGAGGTTGGGGAGGCCATTCGAGACAACTGTCGATATTTTAAGGAGCTTACCTGCTACAACATCAAAGGCTCTGCCGTCGACGAGAACCTGGCCGCTTTCTTCCTGACATTGCCCCAGAATACCCTAGAGACATTCACCGTGCTCAGCTGGAATGACCTCGGCCAGCAGACATTTGCAGCCCTGGCGCACCACGCCTTGTCACTAACGAAGCTTGAGCTGTTTCTCGGCAGCGCCGCGTTCGCCAAGCTCGATGCGCTGGAGCCCTGCAAGACGCTCGTCGAACTGCAGCTCGAGGCGAACACGAGCGAGCAGCCGAGTACGTGGGCCACGGACGCCAAGGATGTCTTCCAGGCAGTCGGCTCCTGGCTGAAAGAGTGCGAGTCGCTAGTCCACCTGCGGATGGTTGACGTCCCTAGCGCCACGACACTGCTCGCGGACGTGCTCAAGCCACCCAAGCTCCACCTCACGTCCTTGGATCTCAAGTTACGGGACGACGACGAGGCGTTTTACGCGTCCTTAGGCCATCAAAAGACCCTCGAGAGCCTGAAGCTGCGCACCACTGACGAGTGGCTCGACATCGCCGCCCCGCGCCACATCACTTTCATCGACTCGATCTGCAGCTGCCCAGAGCTCCGTGACCTGGACCTCATGCAAGTTCAGCTGACGTACGCGGACCTAGTCCAGCTTGGGTCTTCTCTGCCGCAGCTCGAGGAGCTCAGCTTTGACGGCGACTTCCTCACGAGCGATAACGACATCCTCGATCCGCTGGGCCAGATGCGGCAGCTGAAGACGCTCAATATTTACGGCCTGACGACCTTCACGTTCGATGGCATCCTAGACTTCATCAACAGGCTGGGGACCGACAGCAAGCAACCCGGGGCGTCTCACCAGGGCTTCCGGTTCTACATCATGGCGCAGAACGGGTACGCCAAGCTGTCCCCGGGGGAGGAGCAGTTGCTATCGGACGAGCTGGCGTCCGGCCTGGGAGGCAGGCTTGACCTCACATATTGGCGGGATCCAGACGAGGAGATGTCGGAGGAACTGTCGGATTGAGCTGCTCTCACCATGGTGGCCGTCATTGTTCCGTGATGTCTGTATGTAGCGGACTCTCATGCTTTATAGTATACTACTAGCGAGTCTCGCGGCGCTCGACGCATGGCTGGACATATCTTGGTTGAAGATAGTATTTCTCGACTGCAGTGGTATAAACTCATGAGCGTTGTACATCAAGTCAGGTCGATCCAGACACCAGAACTCTGAGATATTATCGTCTATCAAACGAACCAGGAGAGCTCTCCTGGGTCAGCCTCAGACGCCTTCAAGAAGCTCTGACTCCCCATCCCAAAGGTCTACTCATCTAAGGCACCCTCCGCCACCTCCCCTCCCTCCACCCGACCCCTATCCTCTCGCTCCCCAGCCCGTACCTCGCCCCCGGCATCCCCATCCCCCTCGCCGCCGGCGCCGCGTGGTTGTTCCAGCACTCCCACCCGCAGTACCCGCCCGTCCGGACCACGTACGTGTTCTCCGGGCTCGGGTCGCAGCCCGCGGGCACCTCGAACGGGACGGCCCCCAGCCCGCCCGCCTCCCACGCCGACGGGTCGGAGTCAATGCGCTGCAGCTGGACGAGCAGCGCGGTGCAGGAGGCGTAGGAGACGAGGGTGGGAGGGGGGTGGCCGCAGAGGGGGATGGGCTGGATGTAGAAGCACATGGCCCTCTCCGCAGCGGGGCGGGTTTCTCTAGAAAAACCTTGCTCTGGGGCAGAGGTTTCTGTCCGTGTCCTTAGGTACTGCTGTGGGTGTGGACGAGGGTGGTAGAAGAGGACAAGCCGGTTCCGATGAATTTAGGGAATATCCAGCTTTGAGTGTCTCTGTTGGCTGTTTCCCCAGTAGTAGATACGGATGATAGGACAGGACTATCTGAGAGGATAGAGACGTCGGGCAAGAAAGGAGAGAGACTGGTGGACGGGAGTACACGGGAGGCTTTATAGAGTTTGTGCAGTGCGAAGAAGCCTGTGCCGACTCATAGTGACTTTCCGAAACGTCTCTACTTACTGCAAACCCAGGATGCAATCTCAGGAACTTGTCACTGGATCGTAGCAGTGATTCCTCTCAGTCACGCAGACAGCAAGCAGGAACAGAACCATATATGAAGTCCAAACACTCGGTCTTGACGCTGCTAGACAGACAGTCAAGGGGCCAGAAACCACACCAGGAGAGGTGAAGAGCGGCGCATCTGCAGATACGGGATGACGCTATCAGCCAGTATACATTCTTTGCTTCTAAAGCACCACGCAGAATGAACAGGCTGAGCCAGCCAACCGGCTGTTGGAAGCGGGAAGCTCTCACTCTAGGAGCTTCCGGGAAAGTCTAACCATGGGTGGCACAAGCATCACGGCGGCAGCTGAGAAGATCAGACAGAGCATCGCTATCCATGCTAGGGATCGAGCTGCTGATAATGTTTGTCAAACCCTGTCTCATTGTCATGGCATGGTGTGTATATCTTCCCTAAGAATGGTATTATACTCCCCAGCGTGGTGCCACAGTGACTTTGCATGCTGTTTCGGGCCCAGTCTCTGTGACACCTCACAGAGCCGCGAAACTGTCATGCCGGAGAAGAGCTGTCATGGAAAAGGTGAATGTGGCTATGAGAGGGTATCCTATTGCGTCTCCTCAACTGTGTACCAATAATCCGTACAAGACAAGCGCACTCTACGCCGTTGCTACACGCCAATCGAGACCTATTCCAAACCCCCGATGATGCTACATCCGAAAGCGAAATGCCGTCAACGACCTCATTCTATCCAATCCGCGGGAAGCCCTTCGATGGCGAAATCAGATTCTATCTCCTCCGCAGACAGGCCGGACAACTGTTTCAAATCCATCTTCTTGTTCAACTCTTTTGTGATCTCCTCCACGTCCACGTCGAGGTAGTCCCTCAGGAACTTGCCAATCTCCGTGTTCTCCACGTTGCCCCGGATCTTGTCGGTACCAGGACCTCCGGAGCTGTAGATGTTGACATCGACCGCGGAATGCCCATGGCTGCTCCAGCCTACCCTCGCACGCAAACTTATCAGATGTGCGAAGATGATCGTGGCGGCGTCCGGATTGCCTGCAAGCCTGTCCAGCTCCTCGTCCCGAGCATCGGTAATGCCGAGACCGGGGATGACCAGGTTCGTGTTGATCCAGTCCTTGAGATCCTCCGTGGTCTGCGTGGTTGCATCTATATCGTTCATATGCGCTCTTAATTGCCGAGACAGGTGCTCTGCTGAGGCATTGGCATTGGCGAGAAAAGATGGATACCACTTATAGACAGGGTCATTGTCATCCGGTCGCTCTATCGAGGCGTTAGCTAGATATCTCAAGGAACTGCCTGGTAGCTAGGTTTACTCACGATAGGCAGTGGAAAGACCACCAGTCTCATGATCACTAGTGGCCACCAAGACACCATCCGTGTCACTCTCCTCCAGGAAGTCTATAACAGCCTTGAACGCCTTGTCGTACTCCAGCACCTCCCTCACCTGTGCCGCAGGGTCGTTGATGTGACCAGCGTGGTCGATCCGGCTGCCTTCGATCATGAGGAAGAAACCCTTGTCGCTATCCTTCGTTGCGATCTCTAAAGCGTGCAGGGCCGTGATAGCCATCTCGCTAAGGCTGGGATAGACGTCGGCGATGTTCCGCCTATCAATTTCGAAGGGCACATCTGTCGAGGCAAAGAGACCTAGTGTCGGGAGGGACACGTTCTTGCCCTCCCACATGCTGTCGAAGCCTGCCCTGTCGTGGAAGTACGACCACCCATGCTTCTTCTGCGCGATGTCCCTCACGTCAATATCGTCCTGCCGGCAGCTCCCCTCGGTAGTGTTTGGCAGGAAGTGACACCGCCCGCCGCCCATGATCAAGTCCACCGTCCGACCGAGAACACCCTCTCCCACCTCCTGCAGTGCGATCTCATCCATCTGCACACGAAGATTCACATGGCTTGCAAAGCACGCAGGTGTCGCATCTGTCACATCCGTCGTAACTACCAAGCCCGTCGTGTACCCGTCCCGCTTCGCGGCCTCGAGCACCGTCCCGCAAGGCGTGTAGTCCGGCAGCACGGCAATGGCCCCATTGTAACTCTTCCGGCCGCATGAGAAAGCAGTCGCCCCTGCCGCGCTGTCCGTCACCAGGCTACTTGTCGACCGCGTGCGACTTGTGCCCCAGAAGTGCCTGTCGAGTGTAAGGGCGTCGTCGTAAGGCCTGTTCTCAACCAGCTGGCGGAAGGACCGAGTCAGTGACAGCGAGGCCGGTCCCATGCCGTCCGAAACCATGAATATCAGGTTGCGTTTGCCAGAGGGCTTCGCGAAGGGTGCGGTCTGCCTGTTGTGCTGCACCCACACCGCCAGGATGATCACCGCGGCGGTGGCCAGCAGCGCCCAGACAAAGAGCACGACCTCGCGCAGGCGGTTGACCCACGGCCCGGAAGGGAAGAGACGCCGGCTCTGTCGTTGGGTGGAGTCGCCCTGGAGGGCATCATCCTCGGCTTCTGCCAGGCGGTCGGAACGCTCTGACTCGGAGCGCCGAGCGGACGCGAGCAATGGGGTTCGGGCGGAGGTCTATTGATCGACTCTGCGGTCAGCTCTGTTACTAGTGCATCTGTCAAGGATAAGAGATCGCTTGAAGCATGTGAGCGTCCTACCATGGCGGTTCTAAGGCGTTTGTCCTGAGGAGAAAGGGGAGGTTGGAGCTCCCGTGTTTGGAGAAGCGGAAGCTCTTATCATGTATGAGTCTTCCCGCTTATGGCGGCGTCTAGGGGTCTATTTAAGGTGCCAGCGCACAAGAAGCTGCCTGCCGATAAGGCTGGGGCTGTGGAGCGTCACAGATGACGCTGGGTGTCATGCGCTACCCCGTCATGCTGACAGAAATCAACCAATCATGAGCGTGAATTTGGCAACTGGACCGAAGTACCTATGCTTAATTGCTTATCTACACCTGCCACTTGTTATCAGTCAGCCTCAAACGTTTTGAGGCTTGACTTCAGCTTCAAACATCACGGGATCATGGGGCCACCGTGCCATATTCTGCAAACAAGAGACATTTATTAGCACTGCAGAAGTGCTCCCTGAAGAAGCAGTGAGGGGTATCTAATCCATCCTATGCAGGTAGTCCAACAAAAGCAACATCCTTTACGCCCTCTGTCGCGACATTCAAGATTTCCTTTCCAGCGAGACGAGCAATATCCTGCTGCCTTTCTGCCTCGCAACCATCAAAGATTCCCCTCCAGGGACCAGCTAAAATATCAAGAGTGCAACCCGACCGCCGGCTCAGGCTCAACCCCTGCTGTAGTGCATATTCAGCACTGGGTAATGATATCCGCGACACTGCATTCGACTCCCTCTTCCGTGACCGCAACTCCATGCGGCACATCCAACGGTGTCGGGTTGAAGCCATCCTCCATCTCCTGCTCCTCCATAGCCGTAGGAGCGTCTTCTGCGAAGAATAGGCGCTCGTCACTGCCCGGATGTGGAAGGGGCAAGGCGCAGGCCATGTCGAAAACTGTCTGGTTGAACCGGAGCGTCAAGCCTTTGTCGTACGTCTCTTCATCCTCGTAGCGGATATGATTAGAGACGTGCGGATGTCCGTGCTCCCAATCCTTGGCGGGATCATGTGTGCCGTCGGGGTTCGTGTGCCACGGTTTAGGAGTCATGGACGTAAAGACCTCATTGCGCACGGTAGAATTAACCTTCAGTGAACTAGGGCTACAAGTCTCTTTGTTAGCAGCTTTCAACTCAAGAGTTAGATAATCCCCAGCAGCAGGCAAAGACCTTTGAGCTCTGGCAAGCCAAGATACAGCATACCTTCGACCATAGAATACAACAGGAGAGCCGTGGTCGTCAAGTACATCTCCACAGCAGCCGAAAGCTTCCAGGATATCCGGGCCCGGTGTCGGGGTTGGAGGCGGCGTCCAAGGTGGTCGAACGGTCCAATCGAAACCTGTAGACATCTCGGAAACCTTCTCTCCGTGTTCCATGTTGTCCTGGGCCTTGACAGCAGAGCTATCATATGGAATTTCCGATAAGTTCGTGGGCACTGTGATCTTGGACAAATGCCCTGTAGCCTGATCATCTACCGCGGTGTCTTTATCAGGTATGGCAGATCTGCGAACGTCATCGTCGCCTTGAAACTCTGCATACGCCACCTCAAGGGTGTGGTCGATGGAGTTCTCGATACTCCTAACAGACGCGCTGTAGATGCTGGTTGAGCGTGTATGCAGAGAAACACCGGATACCTATCACAGATCAGTTAAACAATGATTTTAGAATCCTACGAGTCTGGGCACGAACCGAAAAAACTGGCCGACGGCCCAAATTCAAGGCGTGTTCCACTTTACAAACTGGTCGCTGACGATAGAAGTTGAAGCCCCAGCCAAGGGCGGCTTCAGCGGGAATGTCGCCATTCGCGATGCCGTCAATGCTCAGATAGCTGCGCTCGGACAGAAAGGGGCGGCAAGAGTGGCAAATCGTCGCACGGCACTCATCCTGCTCTCTGGGGACCCAAGAAGGGCGGCTCTGTCCCTTAAGCAAGGTGGTTAACTTGGACACGGGAATAAGGCCACCTTCGGGCTCTTGTTCTTTCTTCGTTGCTTGGATTGCCTGCTTCACCTTCTATTTATCAGCATTTCATGTCCGTGACTCTCATGTCTGAGTCGGCGTGGCGGTGGTGCTGTACCTCCTCTCGCTGTTTCATAAGGATAGCAATCTGATCGGGCGAGTATGAGCCTATGGCCTGGGGGATAATCTCCTCGAACAGACTATAGCGGCTAGATCGCGCCTCGGGGCCTCGGGCAGCCGGAGTAGCTGCCTGGCTGAGATGCTGTCCGATGGTGTCGTACCAAACCTTTGTACCTTCAGTCTCACCATCCAAGTAGTCACTTTCATAGCCTGGGACATAAGGCTCACCTTCCTGCCCTCACGTATGCCCTCGAGAATTATAAGCTCTCGATCCTCGGTGCATCGATAAAGCCAATCCCACGCTCCGGGGCGGCCACATTGATCGCATGAGATATCGGGGGCGAAGATTCGGGTCATGGTAAGGTGGCTACATCTCGATTTGAATGCCTTGCGAGTCCGTACTGTCGAATAAGCCGAGGTCGGAACAACCTTTTCGGTATTTTTGGCCTTCCTGTGCTTCTTGAGAGAAGGGGTGGCTAGGACAGCTGACGACAAGACCGGTGTCGCGGGCGGTGTCATCGCCTCCACGACGTGCTTTATCGTACGACGGTTTTCGGCTTCTTGGGGGCCCATCGCATCACCTGCGCCTCTCTGTTTCAAAGGATACAAGAAGTTATGATGAACGGACTTGTTGTGGTCGCGAATGTGCCGAAGTTGGCCTCGTAGCCGTCGCCTGGTCTGGGAGTGCTTGTGTTGAAAGTCGGGTTTACGCAGCCCGCCTCTCCTCGGAGTGTTGGCTACAGCCAGGCAGGTGACAGGCTTTTGAATATGAGTGAACCAATAATGTCGGCTTGCGTAACTGTTGAGCGAACTCGACGAGATGTCAGGGACCGTCATGAAGGAATAGTGATGCACGATTGAGAGCCCTGACCGCATTAATTCTGAATGAATGGGCCACCCCTCGCCACAAGATTTTCCCTCGACGTAATAAGAGAGATGCTGGGGCTTGGAGAGGCAGGCCGGTTTTTGACTGGTTTGTGGGTGGTGAATGATATAAGGTTGGTCGTTGCCCGCCGGGAGGCAGACAGAAGCGTGCCTTTGAGGACGCAGCGACTCGCAACATATACAGTCGAAGAAGGAAAGCACGCAGAGTCAAGCTAGAGAATTTCCTCGAATCCTCCATCTCCAATTCAACTCTAAGATAATATCACCGAAGGAATATGTCCACCCTGTTCTAACGACAGAAAGACTTGGGTGGTGCCGCCGCCATCACAAATATGGCCTTGACTTCGACACCGATGAACACAAAAGCGACAGTCTTTTCTTCCTACCAACCTTTTTTCGCATAGCCATCGGATGGTTGAATATAAGTGAAGATAAGAATCCATGAAAGGGGGGCTGGCCAGTACAAGGGAGGCATGATAGAAATTCTCAACCATCTTCAAACACCAAAGCAAATCGGGAACTGAGGCAGAGGATGGTGGTACCTCGTGGAGGTATAAGCTCTCGAGGTTATACCTGCACAGCACCGCCCTGAGAACAAAAAAGAAGAACCGGAACGTGGACTGCACGTTGCCCTGCGGTTATTATCGCATTCATGGCGCACCACACTCATGGCCTGCGTATTGAGCTGCGAGCTTCGGAGCTGCAGGAATCATGACAACACGCCCGAGATGACTTCGTAAGGAGTTAATCAGTTAATCAAAGGAGTTATTTTTTGAGTTATCGAAAAGATACAGACTGCTTGTTGCTCCATGCGACCTCGCTCTACAGCGGCATGAGAAATTCATATGCATACTTGGAGAGAGGCAATCGTCAGTCGTCCAAGCTGATCGGTAGATATCACGTCTTCAGCTGACTGTACTGTGTACGGAGAACACGGTACCTTAGGTAGGGTAATTGCACATGAGGTACTCCGTAGGATGCTCCGTAACTTATCCACCCCCCTGTGAGCTAACAACAACCTCGGGACGCACAGTTCGTCAGCCAATCACGAGCCCGGATTCCGTCGCAACCTCAGCTGGGATCTGGGATGCAGCTGCGTTGTGTCCCTCCAATCGACGGACCCCGGTCGCCATCGCGCGCGTTGATGCACCCCAAAATCAGTGAGAGGCGTCCGGCCTCTCATCAACCCCCGACCTCCTCTTCCTTCTCCTCTTTCCTCTCATCTTCGGATTGCCGCTGTCACCGTCACCACCGTTGCTCGCACCATCGTTACCCCCGATCGAGGTTCCACCACGAGTGTAAGTTCAACTCCATCGTCGGGTCCTTGGATGCGGAGGAGCACAGCCAAAGATCCCGGACCCCTGTCATCACCCTATGACAACGGACCAAACAAAATGGCGTAAACAAACCATTGGACCAGCGCATCCCCTCTCGATTGCATCCGACTTCCTGAGCTCCTCCCCACGCAGAGAACCCCGGACGCAGAACGCTGACTTTACTGTCGTTGAGCAGACCAGCAGATCTCGAACTCGCCCCATTTCAGACATACATGACGATTGAAGACGGCCCACAATGTCGGTAAAGTTCGAGCGAGACACCTACAGACAGGGCACCGGCTCTGCTCCGTCCAGCGCCGCTGGGCCTAGGGGACCCGGCGGCCCTCTGCCCGGCACGAGTGGAAAGCATCCCATCGCCGAGACTGTGGGCACTGCGCTCACTGGAGGGAAGGCAAATGCGGGCACAAAGGGTTACCTGGCTGTACGTTCTGCCCCGACCCCAAGAAGCAGGCTCTTTTTGCATGGAGCAGGAGCCTCGCGGCCTTCCAACACAAGCATGAATTGAGCAGAGGACGGGCGCAGTGTGCTCTGAGCCCAGAAAGGAGGACATGGGGCAGATGCCGAATATCTTGCGATCATCTACGGCTAACCATACCCGTGTCCAATCAGGCCTACATCAAGCAGCTCGAGGACAACCCAATGCGCACCAAGATGCTGACGGCGGGCACTCTGGCTGGCGCGCAGGAGCTGATCGCTTCCTGGCTGGCCAAGGACCGCAACAAGCACGGCAACTATTTCACGTCGCGCGTGCCCAAGATGGCGGCGTACGGCGCTCTCGTCAGCGCGCCTCTGGGCTCGTTCCTGATCTGGCTGCTCCAGCTGACCTTTAGGGGCCGCACGAGTCTGCGGGCCAAGATTCTTCAGATCCTCGTCAGCAACCTGGTTGTGAGTGATGGCCGACAAAATCCCCTTCCCACGTAGACCATGGCCGCTGATCCATGATATTTCCGTCACGCAGATCGCACCCATCCAGAACGGTGTCTACCTTATCGCCATGGCTCTCATCGCCGGTGCGCGGACGTACCACCAAGTGCGGGCCACTGTGCGCGTCGGCTTCTGGAAGGTGATGCGGGTCAGCTGGATCACGTCGCCCATCTGCCTAGCCTTTGCGCAGAAGTTCCTGCCTGAGAACACTTGGGTCCCCTTCTTCAACCTCGTGTCCTTCATCATCGGCACCTATATCAACACCGTCACCAAGAAGAAGCGCCTCGCTGCTCTGCGCAAGAAGCACTTCGGTGACGGCCGCTCCGGCTCCATGGGACCTCCCCGCCCCGAGGACTACCCTCCCATCGGCCCGAACCCGCCTTACTAAGGTAGCTAGGTCTACGGGCTTGGGATTACAGGCCTTGTAAGCCGGCATGTTGCGGGAACCCTCCGGCTGAGAAAGGAGGCATGTAATGTGCCTGCGTAAATTTAGGGGATGGCTTACTACCTACATAACTCATGTAGTCGGGCTGAGGTGTTGAAGGAGGATTTCTTGCGACGGAACAACGAGGAGCAGTGTTGCCTCGCGGAGAATATGTCACATGTATAACTGATTTTGTCACGTTTGGTATATGAGGTCTTCTTTTTGGCTAGGTCGATGGTCAATGAGCATTTGGTTTCGCTGTATGTCGGATGGAGTTCTCAAGCTGCTGCCTTAATGTAGCTTTCGATGTTAACGTAGGTATTCAACGATACCCTCGTAATCAGCAAGAATCCAGCGACCTTCTCTCGGCTGCTGCATTGTCAATACACTGTAGCATGTCTGCTGCGTTTCAGCGGTCGTTAAATGCCCGCCAGAGGGTGCAGGGTTCTTCCTGCGACTATCAATGACGTTACTCGGTATCCCCGTGCACTCTGCTTCCTGGGTCTTATTCCTCCTCTGACTATCTTTCAGGCAGCCCGTAGACACCTGTATACATGCGCAGTGAGATGGGGTCGTTGGGCAGTCTATTATAGACTTCTATCCAACGTTGAGGCTTCAGGGTGCGGGCTCGAAATGGTCGTTCGGCGGCACCGATTCTTGTCTCCGGTGTATCCATGAAGACGGGTATAAGAATAGCATGGCTAAGGCTCGAATCTCAATCACCGAGGGCTGCATCTTGAGCCTCCAGCATAAAGCCAGGACTCCAGTACTCAAATTCCGGAGCCTGCTTATCAATCCACAACATGCCCTCTCCTAACAGATCTTCGAGAACGGTCTGTGATCGAGCCCGAGTCCACTTCAGATTAACCATGAGCATCGAGACGCTGACGTAGCCGAGCACCTGAACCGCCTCCAGAACCGCACTCTGGTCTGTGCTGAGTTCCTTGGGAACGGACCGGATGTATGGTTTGCTGCCCACTTTGATGATCGAATAGGAAGACCCGAGAGGCTTTAGAGTACCAACAGCCCGCAGAATGTCGTCCCTGTAGCGCATGAGTGTGTAAGACAAGCCTCCCCACGCAGCATAGGCGCAACTCACTCCATGACCTCCGAGGCGCCCTCCATGCGGCCTCTCATGACCCGCTCTCTGACCTTCCGGACCTCGATCAGCCCGCCGTTCTCAGCCCTCGTCTCGCCACAGACCTCCACGACCCGCACCGCGAGCTCGAAGTAGAAATCATTCACCGACCGCCCCAGGAGCTGCGACCATATCGAGCCTCCTCCGGAGCCGCTATTGCTGCTCGCCAGAGGGTCCACGCCTATGGCGGCGCACATGCGCGCAAACTGCGCGCGGAAGCTGGGGTCCGACCGGATGTCCTTTGCATGGGTCTGCGCGAACTGCTGCAGCAGGGACCGGAACACAGCCAGCTGCGTCTCCAGGGCTTGGGCGTTCGTGGAGCGGAGGTTGGAGCCGTGGCTCGCATACTGGGCGCTGGTGATGCGGCTGCGGTCAAAGGCCGCCAGACCAACGCCTTTCCGGGACATTATTCCTTCTCGTCGCTGATCGTGCCATGCAACAGCATGATGGCGCAGTTAGAAGGAGTCCTCCGAGAGGGAGTGACGCAGCAACACCCTTGGCTAGGTACCTTAGGTAGCAGGTACAGATAACTGGGAGGTTGGAGGGGCTTATCGCGGCGATACGTTCGCGATAAGACCCGGGACATGAGAGACAGGGCTGCACGTGACGAGGCAGGAAAAGTTGTCGCGCTAGTGCCAACACGGCTTAGCGGGAAGCCAAGCAGAACGCACAAATCTCGAAAAGCCAAAGCAAAACTTCAGACCTCACTGTCGCCAGCAGCTGAGATACTCTTCCAATTCCCCCCATCCCCCAATATCGACACAGGATCCTCGAATCCGAAGCGACTCAGGTCAGTACCATCCCAAGTAGCATCTCTGTCTTGATTTATCTCCTAGAGGGGAATCTGTCCCGCAACACAGACAGCTGACATTGCGCTCCCACAGGTTCGTAAAACCCTTCGATTCCTTCGATCCCCCTCCCCACGACACGATACCTCGCGATCCGCTCGCTCGCACTCACGAACAAAACGATCTAACGCTTTCTACAGAACAGCCGCAATCATGTCGACTCAGCAGGTTCAGTGCTTCGGAAAGAAGAAGACGGCTATTGCCGTCTCTACTTGCAAGGCCGGCAAGGGTCTCGTACGTCGAACGTCCCGAATCAGGATCATGCGAGAGAGCGAATGCTAAGACGGTGCGAACAGGTCAAGGTCAACGGCAAGCCCCTCAGCCTCGTCCAGCCTGAGGTTCTGCGGCACAAGCTGTACGAGCCTCTGCTCATTGTCGGTCTCGACAAGTTTGCGAGTGAGTTCCACTATGGAGACGGACGCGGACGATTCCCACTGCAGCCCTTGCAGGCGGATAATCGCTTCTCGGCTGGCTCTGTTCCTTGGCTCGAAAGCATCGATTCTAACATCGCGCAGACGTCGACATCCGGGTTCGCGTCAAGGGTGGTGGTCACACGTCGCAGGTCTACGCCATCAGACAATGCATTGCCAAGTCCCTGATTGCCTACTGTTCGTAGCACCCTTCTCTCGATCGCGCGGACACCACATACTGACTTGGACCCTAGACCAGAAGTACGTCGATGAGCACTCCAAGAACATGCTCAAGCAGGCCCTCGTCCAGTACGACCGGACCCTCCTCGTTGCCGACAACCGCCGCTGCGAGCCCAAGAAGTTCGGTGGTCCCGGTGCCCGTGCCAGATTCCAGAAGTCCTACCGTTAAGCGGTGGCCAGGATGGGTGTCTGGATTGGGAGTGCTGCTCTTGCTGCTGGAGGCAGGAGGGCGGAGGAGGAACGGCGGGAAAATATCCGGCGTGGACGGGATGGTCGTGGCTTGACGACGGCTGTTCGTTGTATTTCGTGGACCGGGAGTCAAATCGAGGACCTACACGGAATGGAGGGCATCTTTCTCTGCTGCTGCTGCATTTGCATGGCAAGCCTCTGAGGCTGGAGTGTAAAGGGATACGGCCAATGAATATCTGAAATGCACAACCAAAGAATAAACTTTTTCTGATTCCTCCAAGTGACATTGCAGCTGTTGAGACATCGTCTAAGAGCTGGCCTCGATGACAACGAGGACATAGGTTTCCTTCCGGGCTCTCTCACGGCTTATAAGCATTGCATCTGGGCGTCCGTTGCCTTCACTCAGTCCATGCAGTATGCAGAGCTGAAAAATTATATGTGAAAGGAACCGCCGGGTATCTCGAGTCTACGCATCCGATACCATCCATTCCCCCTTTTCCACCGTCCTCCAGCCCTCCGAGCACACAGGCTATCGTTCTCTAGATATTACGACACCGTAGAGATGAAACCCTTCCATCAGGAAACGAAGAACCCTCCCAACAGTTAGCTCATCTCGTAGACACCACCTTGTGCATATCCTAGTGGTTCCAAGAAAGCAGCCCAACCTCCCTCCCGCTCTCGTCGAGGTCCACCACAACGGGCTGATACTCGTCATCATCTTCGTCCTCGTCTCGCGGCCCCATCCCACCGCCATCCCCAGCTCGTCCGCCGACTCCCTCGTCCTCGCCCCCTCGCAGATCCCACCCGTACCGCCACAGGTACGTCTCCAAGTCCAGGAACGCCTCGCCCACCTCCGCCTGCTCGGCCGTGATCCCGTCCCCCAGGCCCAGCAGCGCCTCGTCCAGCCGCCGCTTGTACGTCGTCAGCGCCCCCCGCAGCCGCGCCTTGTTCCGCGGCATGACGTCCAGGATGCCCATCCCGGCGCTGTCGTCGTCTTCACCCCCGTTACGGGCACTGTCCCCGCGGGCTCCACCACCCCTCTTCGCGACCGCCCCGGTCGAGCCGGAGTCGGAAGGCGGCGCCGGCGGCGACCCCACGATGTACCGCTCGCTGTACACCAGCTGCGCGTGCATCGTCCGCAGCAGGTCCCTCGCGAGCCGCGGCCGCACGAGGGCGAGGCCGTGCGCGCGCAGGATAAGCCGCAGGACGAGGTGCCACCACTGCTCGAGGCAGGCCAGGTTGCTGAGGTGCATGCCTGTCAGGAACGCGAGCTGCAGCTCGCCCACCAGGTCGGCCTCCGCGACGCCCGAGGCCGGGTTGTCCAGCACGGTGAGCACCTGCGCGGTGGTCGGGTCCAGTCGGCGCGCGTGGGCGTCGCCACCATCGGCGGGTGATGCGCCCGAGGGAGGATGCGGCCGTCGCAGGAGGACGTCCACGTCGTCCGGCGCGAACAAGAAGGTCAGCTCGCCGCCCCCCGCAGCCCGGAGGAGTCTCCCCGCGCCGGCGGCCTGCGCGAACGACGCGCCCGCCTCGCCCTTGGCGCCGTCCGCCGTGTCGACCATCCACTCCGCCACGCCCCGCCTCCCCGTCACGCGCTCGAGCAGCGCCTCCGAGATCGCGGAGGTGACGGCCCGCCACACCACCCCGTCGTCGGCGCTCGTCTCGAAGTCCGGCTCCGCCCTCGGCGCGCCCCGCGGCGGGTCCTTCTTCGGTAGCGG